>CAKXYN010000011.1:34407500-35755000 GCA_935064755.1 Tragelaphus eurycerus
CAATTACTGCCTTGGTGAAGTCTCCTCTACTTCTTTTTATCTCCAGGGAGACTTGTGCAGCTGTGGGCACACAAGAGATGCTTGGCAGATATGTGCTGACTCAGCCCCTTGCCAAGGCTACTCTTCCTGATCTTGTGCGGAGCCATCGCTGACTGTGGTGGGAGGAAAGGTGACAAAACCACAGAATTTCTCTGGAGTCTGAGTCCTTTTGATCAGTCCTGAAGCTGCTGCAAAACTGAAGGACCAGAGACATACCCCTGGGCTCACTGGCCTTGGTTACCAGGCTGCTTCCATAGCAATGAAGCAAAGTCAAGAAGAACAATGCCCTTGAAAAGCTAATCACGGCTGCAGGGCAATCCTGATGTAAATTTTAAAAGATGCCCCTTCTTTTCCGTGCTGCAGTCCAACCCATTGGGAGCAACATGGTGAGCAGAGTACGAGCTAGATTCCAACTCCTATTTGTCCTATGGCTGGCATCTTTGTCCAGTGCACAGGCCAATCAACCAAATACGGCCCAACCCTGGCACCTTTGAACTGACACCAAAGTCAGCCTCTCCAGACAGCCTTCCAGGATGGAACCACTGCCTCTGTTCCCCCTTCCCTGGGCACTCTCTAAACACCAGACTCAACCACAGACTTGGCCAGTCTGTGCCCTGAAGGCATTGGACAGTTCAGATCATCTGGGCTTCACCTGTCCCAGGGGCTCTAGCCACTTGCCCCCACAGCCACTCTGATGATCAGCTGCCTGGAGTGTGATCAGCTCTGTAGGGCACGGCCAGACCGCACCTGGTAACCACTTTTGCCTACTACTCACCTCCTCTTCTGAGACTTCTCTGTTGACTCTGAGGTGAGAGATGCCACGGCACCCACTCTTGACACTCAACCATGCATACTCAGGAAGTGCAGAGGAATAGCACCATGTGGAGAGACCTCTGAACAAAGGAGGAGAGAGCCAGCACATACATCTGCTTCCCCTCTCACCTCTAAGCAGGCTGCCCTGAGAAGCAGGACTCTGTGTTGTTTCTCAGAAGCAGCCATCAACCCCACTTGATGCCAAGGGGTCCCAGGTTGGCAGCGTAGCCTCCTTCCCCCTGCCTCACTCGGTGCCCCTCGCTCCTGCCCCCCAGGACTGTGGTCCTGACCAAGGAAGTGACACGGCAGCCTTGGCCCCATGCCCTCCTTTCTGAAGAACTTCGGTGAAGGCCAGCTTCCTGTCTCTCTACTGGGTTATTTTTGGTGTTCCATCTTCCCCCACCCCAAACTCAAAAGTTCTTGAGGACAGAGGCCAAGTGTTCAGATTCCTCAGTCCACGTGTGCATTGTCGTGTCAGTCACGTCCGACTCTGGACTGCAGCCTGTCAGGCTCCTCTGTCCATAGGATTCTCTAAGCAAGAAGACACCTCTTCAAACCACAGGCTTGTGTCCTTGTGCTTTCTGCCCTCACAGGCAGACAGCAAATGACAAAGAGAAGCTGCAGAAGGCGTGAAGGGCCTTCCTCTCCCAGGCTTCTCTGGAGAATGGCTCCTGCAAGGACAAGGCAGGCTGAGGGTGGAGATGATGTCTGGGGCAACCAGACATCATCCTGGGGCCTGAGGAAGATGGAAGGAACAAGTTCCCACAGAGGATACACCTGAGTTCTGTTTCCTGGAGATGTAGGAATTCAGACATCACTCTGCATGCGTGCAACCAGTCAAAGCAAGGTGCATGTGCCCTTAGGTATCCCGGGCCTCACCTCTCAGTCCCTCTCTCTGGCTCCTCAATCTACATAAAAGTGCAGTCACTGTGTGAACTTCAGCAATTCCTTCATCTCTCAGAACCTATCTGTAAAACAAAGGACATTCTCTCTCTCTCCTCCCAGCTCCCTCCCTCTCTCCTCCCCTAATTCTAGCCCTCACTCTCTTTTTCTGGACTTTTGCAAGATTTAAATAATGTAACCTACGGCACAACTTAGCAACTGAACAACAGCAACCTATGAAGAGGCCCTTCCTTGATATCTGGTGTGTGCTCAACCCTTCTGCCATATCCAATTGCATCTATCAACCCCCTGGCCTCAGACACTAAGACCCTCCAGGTCAGAGGGTCCACTCACTCCATCCTGTGGTCTCTGGATTGGTTTCTCAGCCCTCTGCCTTGTCCCACTTTCCAGGGGATCTTCCCAACCTAGGGATTGAACCCAGGCCTCCCACATTGCAGGCAGATTCTTTACCATCTGAGCCACTAGGGAAGCCCCATGCCCATCACAGCAGGTGAAATATAAATGATGCCTTGTCACTGCACTCCTCAATCTGCCCCCATGGCTCCTAGCTCCCTCAGAGGCAAGGCAAGGTCCAAACAATGGATCTGAGGCCCTAGGAAAGTCTACCCCCACCCCCAGCTACCCAACACCCCACTCACTCAACTCCAACTACATTGGCCTTTTTGCTGAGCCTTCAACACCAGGCACATTTCTGCCCCAGGGCCTTTGTAAATACTGTTATTTCAGTCAACGGAGCCCTTTCCCCATATACTTTCACAGCTCCCTCCCTCATCTCCAGGAGTCTGGACTTACAGTTATCTTCTCATTGAAGCCCTCTCTGGCCACTCTATCCACTTAACCATCCCTGTAACTCCCTCCTTTCTTGCTGTATTGTTCTCCTTAGTACTGATCACCATCAAACAAAGTAGATATTTCTATCATGTTTATTTCCTGGATATCTTCTTCAATGTGGAAGCTCTAGGAGAGTATGAATTCTTATGTGGGTTCACTATTTTCTAGGGATGGGTGTGCCCACTGCCTAGTTGAGACCCTTCCCACACTCCATTTCCCTTTGTTCCTGCCACTGTGGGTGGCGCATCAGTAGACGAAGAGGTAGCAGTTGCCCTCACAGCTGTGGAGGCTGTCTCGGCACTCTCTGGCTTGGCAGGTGTCTGAGACACACATACCTGAATATTTCCCTCAGAGTCTGCGAGAGGCTAGCTTTCCAAAAGCTGAGGGAAGAGCCAAAAAGCAGCAAAAAAGCACTTTCCGACTCTATGAATCACGTCTCGAGCTGTCACCCGTCAGAAACTCAGCTCCCAAAATAACTCCACTGGCAGCTTGAAAGGGTCTTCAGGGGACAGCCCAAGGATGTCCTTTTCCTCCCAGAGAAGACATCGACATTTACATCTTGTTTTTAGTAATTACAAAGTTCTAAGTATTTTTAAAAGATACTTGAAAAGTTTGTCTTTTCACCTTGCTTATAGTTTCCTTTGTTGTGCAGAAGCTTTTAAGTTTGATTAGGTCCCATTTGTTCATTTTTGATTTTATTTCCAATATTCTGGGAGGTGGGTCATGGAGGATTCTGCTGTGATGTAAGTCAGAGAGTGTTTTGCCTATGTTTTCCTCTAGGAGTTTTATGGTTTCAGAATGGGAGAAAATAATAGCAAATAAAGCAACTGACAAACAACTAATCTCAAAAATATACAAGCAACTTCTACAGCTCAATTCCAGAAAAATAAATGACCCAATCAAAAAATGGGCCAAAGAACTAAATAGACATTTCTCCAAAGAAGACATCAGATCAGATCAGATCAGTCGCTCAGTCGTGTCCGACTCTTTGAGACCCCATGAACCGCAGCACGCCAGGCCTCCCTGTCCATCACCAGCTCCCGGAGGTCACTCAGACTCGCATCCATCGAGTCAGTGATGCCATCCAGCCATCTCATGCTCTGTCGTCCCCTTCTCCTCCTGCCCTCAAGCCCTCCCAGCATCAGAGTCTTCTCCAATGAGTCAACTCTTTGCATGAGGTGGCCAAAGTACTGGAGTTTCAGCTTTAGCATCATTCCTTCCAAAGAAATTCCAGGATTGATCTCCTTCAGAATGGACTGGTTGGATCTTCTTGCAGTCCAAGGGACTCTCAAGAGTCTTCTCCAACACCACAGTTCAAAAGCATCAATTCTTCGGCGCTCAGCCTTCTTCACAGTCCAGCTCTCACATCCATACATGACCACAGGAAAGACCATAGCCTTGACTAGGTGAACCTTTGTTGGTAAAGTAATGTCTCTGCTTTTGAATATGCTATCTAGGTTGGTCATAACTTTCCTTCCAAGGAGCAAGCGTCTTTTAATTTCATGGCTGCAGTCACCATCTGCAGTGATTTTGGAGCCCAGAAAAACAAAGTCTGACACTGTTTCCACTGTTTCCCCATCTATTGCCCATGCAGTGATGGGACCAGATGCCATGATCTTCGTTTTCTGAATGTTGAGCTTTAAGCCAACCTTTTCACTCTCCACTTTCACTTTCATCAAGAGGCTTTTCAGCCCCTCTTCACTTTCTGCCATAAGAGTGGTGTCATCTGCATATCTGAGGTTATTGATATTTCTCCCGGCAATCTTGATTCCAACTTGTGTTTCTTCCAGTCCAGCATTTCTCATGATGTACTCTGCATATAAGTTAAATAAACATGGTGACAATATACAGCCTTGACGTACTCCTTTTCCTATTTGGAACCAGTCTGTTGTTCCATGTCCAGTTCTAACTGTTGCTTCCTGACCTGCATACAGATTTCTCAAGAGGCAGATCAGGTGGTCTGGTATTCCCATCTCTTTCAGAATTTTCCATAGTTTATTGTGATCCACACAGTCAAAGGCTTTGGCATAGTCAATAAAGCAGAAATAGATGTTTTTCTGGAACTCTCTTGCTTTTTCCATGATCCAGCGGATGTTGGCAATTTGATCTCTGGTTCCTCTGCCTTTTGTAAATCCAGCTTGAACATCAGGAAGTTCACGGTTCACATATTGCTTAAGCCTGGCTTGGAGAATTTTGAGCATTACTTTACTAGCGTGTGAGATGAGTGCAATTGTTCGATAGTTTGAGCACTCCTTGGCATTGCCTTTCTTTGGGATTGGGATGAAAACTGACCTTTTCCAATCTTGTGGCCACTGCTGAGTTTTCCAAATTTGCTGGCATATTGAGTGCAGCACTTTCACAGCATCATCATTCAGGACTTGGAATAGCTCCACTGGAATTCCATCACCTCCACTAGCTTTGTTCGTAGTGATGCTTTCTAAGGCCCATTTGACTTCACATTCCAAGATGTCTGGCTCTAGGTCAGTGATCACATCATCATGATTATCTAGGTCTTGAAGCTCTTTTTTGTACAGTTCTTCTGTGTATTCTTGCCACCTCTTCTTAATATCTTCTGCTTCTGTTAGGTCCACACCATCTCTGTCCTTTATCGTGCCCATCTTTGCATGAAATGTTCCTTTGGTATCTCTGATTTTCTTGAAGAGATCCCTAGTCTTTCCCATTCTGTTGTTTTCCTCTATTTCTTTGCATTGATCACTGAAGAAGGCTTTCTTATCTCTTCTTGCTATTCTTTGGAACTCTGCATTTAGATGTTTATATCTTTCCTTTTCTCCTTTGCTTTTCGCTTCTCTTCTTTTCACAGCTATTTGTAAGGCCTCCCCAGACAGCCATCTTGCTTTTTTGCATTTCTTTTCCATGGGGATGGTCTTGATCCCTGTCTCCTGTATAATGTCACGAACCTCATTCCATAGTTCATCAGGCACTCTATCTATCAGATCTAGGCCCTTAAATCTATTTCTCACTTCCACTGTATAATCATAAGGGATTTGATTTAGGTCATACCTGAATGGTCTAGTAGTTTTCCCTACTTTCTTCAATTTCAGTCTGAATTTGGCAATAAGGATGTGTCTGGTGATAGAAGCAAAGTCCGATGCTGTAAAGAGCAATATTGCATAGGAACCTGGAATGTCAGGTCCATGAATCAAGGCAAATTGGAAGTGGTCAAACAAGAGATGGCAAGAGTGAATGTCGACATTCTAGGAATTAGCGAACTAAGATGGACTGGAATGGGTGAATTTAACTCGGATGACCATTATATCTACTACTGTGGGCAGGAATCCCTCAGAAGAAATGGAGTGGCCATCATGGTCAACAAAAAGAGTCCGAAATGCAGTACTTGGATGCAATCTCAAAAATGACAGAATGATTTCTGTTCGTTTCCAAGGCAAACCATTCAATGTCACAGTAATCCAAATCTATGCCCCAACCAGTAACGCCGAAGAAGCTGAAGTTGAAAGGTTCTATGAAGACCTACAAGACCTTTTAGAACTAACACCCAAAAAAGATGTCCTTTTCACTATAGGGGACTGGAATGCAAAAGTAGGGAGTCAAGAAACACCTGGAGTAACAGGCAAATTTGGCCTTGGAACACGGAATGAAGCAGGGCAAAGACTAATAGAGTTTTGCCAAGAAAATGCACTGGTCATAGCAAATACCCTCTTCCAACAACACAAGGGAAGACTCTATACATGGACATCACCAGATGGTCAACACCGAAATCAGATCGATTATATTCTTTGCAGCCAAAGATGGAGAAGCTCTATACAATCAGCAAAAACAAGACCAGGAGCTGACTGTGGCTCGGACCATGAACTCCTTATTGCCAAAGAAGACATACAGATGGCTAACAAACACATGAAAAGATGCTCAACATCACTCATTATCAGAGAAATGCAAATCAAAACCACTATGAGGTACCATTTCACGCCAATCAGAATGGCTGCTATCCAAAAGTCCACAAGCAATAAATGCTGGAGAGGGTGCGGAGAGAAGGGAACCCTCTTGCACTGTTGGTGGGAATGCAAACTGGTACAGCCACTATGGAGAACAGTACGGAGATTCCTCAAAGAACTGGGAATAGAACTGCCTTATGATCCAGCAATCCCACTGCTGGGCATATACACTGAGAAAATCAGAATCGAAAGAGACACGTGTACCCCAATGTTCATAGCAGCACTGTTTGCAATAGCCAGAACGTGGAAGCAACCCAGATGTCCATCCACAGATGAATGGATAAGCAAGCTGTGGTACATATACACAATGGAGTATTACTCAGCCATTAAAAAGAATACATTTGAATCAGTTCTAAGGAGGTGGATGGAACTGGAGCCTATTATACAGAGTGAAGTAAGCCAGAAACAAAAACACAAATACAGTATACTAACGCATATATATGGAATTTAGAAAGATGGTAAAAATAACCCTATTTACGAGACAGCAAAAGAGACACTGATGTATAGAACAGACTTTGGCACTCTGGGACCGGGAGAGGGTGGGATGATTGGGGAGAATAGCATTGAAATATGTATAATATTATATCTGAAATCTATTAATTGTTCAAACTAATCACTGTCATGTTACAATTTGTTCATATTAGATGTTTGTAATGTTTCTGATAATCAATAAAAGAGATTCTAAAAAAAAAAAAAAGAAAAGTTTGTTACTTTCAGGCAGTTGGTTTTAAGGTACTTTTGTGTACAGCAAAGTCTGGGTTTTCTTGGGAAACTCGAAAGGCACAGCAGAAGAAAGCTGGGAAGAATGCTCTCAATATTTCCAGCAGTAAAGCAAGCACTGTAGGACCCATGGGCTGAAAGAGTCAAGTCAACCCAGTCTGCCAGCATCTACCCTGGCCCTCAGTGTACATGATGGCACTGCCCTAGCGGTAAAGACAAGAAAATCATGAGGCTGGCCAGCTCAGCAATTTGAAATGTCTCAATATGTTATAACACACCAAACTTAAAATAACATTCCATGAGAATAAGATAAAAAAGGTATCATCCCCACCTAATGCTCTATGATGGTGGTCACTGAATACATGGGATCTGGGAAAGAGAGTGCAGAAACAAACAAAATACAGATCTACAGGCTGCCTGCTGTGGTTCAGTGGTTAAGTCGCGTCAGACTCTTTGCAACCACATGGACTGAAGCATGTCAGGAAACCCTGTCCTCCACTACCCTGCAGCTTGCTCAAATTCATGTCCACTGAGTTGGTGATGCTATCCAACCATTTCATATCTAACCAGACCCTCTAAATCATGTGAAATAATATGGGGGTGGTGCGGAATCTACTCACAGAACTGAGACTAGGAAATAGTCTGTCTTAAATCAAAAGTCTGAGTAAGTGTCATCCAAAAGCACACTTGGGAACAAAATGGAAGAGGATTCTAGGGAGGAAGTTATGCAGAGGGAGGAGTGGTGGGCGGACAAACTCCTAGAGCTCCTTGTAGGGGAGTTTGGATACGGGATCCAGTGGGGATGAACAATGCTCCTCTCAGAGCCTCTGCTCTCACAGTCATTAAGAGCCCAGACATGGAAGGCTCTGGAAACCCACCATGTTCACTCCACCATCTAAAGTGAAACCAATACAATATTGTAAAGTAATTAGCCTCCAATTAAAAACAATTTAAAATAAATTTCAATTTTAAATTTATTTAAAATTTCCTCCAACTTAAAATAAATTTAAAAAAAATAAATAAAGTGAAGGCTGAAGAGAAGGAAGGGACCAAGGACTTTATTTTTTTTTTTTTTTTTTTTGATCAAGAATCTCTTTTATTGATTATCAGAAACATTACAAACATCTAGTATGAACAAATTGTAACATGATAGTGTTTAGTTTGAACAATTAATACATTTCAGATATAATATTATACATATTTCAATGCTATTCTCCCCAATCATCTCACCCTCTCCCGGTCCCAGAGTCCAAAAGTCTGGTCTATACATCAGTGTCTCTTTTGTTGTCTCGTAAATAGGGTTATTTTTTACCATCTTTCTAAATTCCATATATATGCGTTAGTATACTGTATTTGTGTTTTTGTTTCTGGCTTACTTCACTCTGTATAATAGGCTCCAGTTCCATCCACCTCCTTAGAACTGATTCAAATGTATTCTTTTTAATGGCTGAGTAATACTCCATTGTGTATATGTACCACTGCTTGCTTATCCATTCATCTGTGGATGGACATCTAGGTTGCTTCCACGTTCTGGCTATTGCAAACAGTGCTGCTATGAACATTGGGGTACAGGTGTCTCTTTCAATTCTGGTTTTCTCAGTGTATATGCCCAGCAGTGGGATTGCTGGATCATAAGGCAGTTCTATTCGCAGTTTTTTGAGGAATCTCCATACTGTTCTCCAAAGTGGCTGTACTAGTTTGCATTCCCACCAACAGTGCAAGAGGGTTCCCTTCTCTCCGCACCCTCTCCAGCATTTATTGCTTGTAGACTTTTGGATAGCAGCCATTCTGATTGGCGTGAAATGGTATCTCATAGTGGTTTTGATTTGCATTTCTCTGATAATGAGTGATGTTGAGCATCTTTTCATGTGTTTGTTAGCCATCTGTATGTCTTCTTTGGAGAAATGTCTATTGAGTTCTTTGGCCCATTTTTTGATTGGGTTATTTTTTTTTTTGTAATTTAGGTTTTTAATTTTTTTTTTTTTTTTTTTTATTTTTTTTTTTTTTTTTTTTTTTTTTTTTTTTTTTTTTTCTCTTTTTCTATGTTTTTTTTTTTCTTTTTTTTTTTTTTTTTTTTTTTTGCTTATTTTTTTTTTTTTTTTTTTGTTTTTTTTTTTTTTTTTTTTTTTTTTTTCCAATATTCTGAGAGGTGGGTCATAGAGGATCCTGCTGTGATGTAAGTCAGAGAGTGTTTTGCCTATGTTTTCCTCTAGGAGTTTTATGGTTTCTGGTCTTACATTTAGCTCTTTAATCCATTTTGAGTTTATTTTTGTGTATGGTGTTAGAAAGTGTTCTAGTTTCATTCTTTTACAAGTGTTTGACCAGTTTTCCCAGCACCACTTGTTAAAGAGATTGTCTTTAATCCATTGTATATTCTTGCCTCCTTTGTCAAAGATAAGGTGACCATATGTGCGTGGATTTATCTCTGGGCTTTCTATTTTGTTCCATTGATCTATATTTCTGTCCTTGTGCCAGTACCATACTGTCTTGATGACTGTGGCTTTGTAGTAGAGCCTGAAGTCAGGCAGGTTAATTCCTCCAGTTCCGTTCTTCTTTCTCAAGATAGCTTTGGCTATTCGAGGTTTTTTGTATTTCCATACAAATTGAGAAATTATTTGTTCTAGCTCTGTGAAGAATACCGTTGGTAGCTTGATGGGGATTGCATTGAATCTATAAATTGCTTTGGGTAGTATATTCATTTTCACTATATTGATTCTACCAATCCATGAACATGATATATTTCTCCATCTATTAGTGTCCTCTTTGATTTCTTTCACCAGTGTTTTATAGTTTTCTATATATAGGTCTTTAGATTCTTTAGGAAGATATATTCCTAAGTATTTTATTGTTTTCATTGCAATGGTGAATGGAATTGTTTCCTTAATTTCTCTTTCTATTTTCTCGTTATTAGTGTACAGGAATGCAAGGGATTTCTGTGTGTTAATTTTATATCCTGCAACTTTACCATATTCATTGATCAGTTCTAGTAATTTTCTGGTGGAATCTTTAGGGTTTTCTACGTAGAGGATCATGTCATCTGCAAATAGTGAGAGTTTTACTTCTTCTTTTCCAATTTGGATTCCTTTTATTTCTTTTTCTGCTCTGATTGCTGTGGCCAAAACTTCCAAAACTATGTTGAATAGTAATGGTGAAAGTGGGCATCCTTGTCTTGTTCCTGACTTTAGAGGAAATGCTTTCAATTTTTCACCATTGAGGATAATGTTTGCTGTGGGCTTGTCATATATAGCTTTTATTATGTTGAGGTATGTTCCTTCTATTCCTGCTTTCTGGAGAGTTTTTATCATAAATGGATGTTGAACTTTGTCAAAGGCTTTCTCTGCATCTATTGAGATAATCATATGGTTTTTATTCTTCAGTTTGTTAATGTGGTGTATTACGTTGATTGATTTGCGGATATTGAAGAATCCTTGCATTCCTGGGATAAAGCCCACTTGGTCATGATGTATGATCTTTTTAATGTGTTGTTGGAGTCTGATTGCTAGAATTTTGTTAAGGATTTTTGCATCTATGTTCATCAGTGATATTGGCCTGTAGTTTTCTTTTTTTGTGGGATCTTTGTCAGGTTTTGGTATTAGGGTGATGGTGGCCTCATAGAATGAGTTTGGAAGTTTGCCTTCTTCTGCAATTTTCTGGAACAGTTTGAGTAGGATAGGTGTTAGCTCTTCTCTAAATTTTTGGTAGAATTCAGCTGTGAAGCCGTCTGGACCTGGGCTTTTGTTTGCTGGAAGATTTCTGATTACAGTTTCAATTTCTGTGCTTGTGATGGGTCTGTTAAGATTTTCTATTTCTTCCTGATCCAGTTTCGGAAGTTGTACTTTTCTAAGAATTTGTCCATTTCTTCCACATTGTCCATTTTATTGCCATATAATTGCTGATAGTAGTCTCTTATGATCCTTTGTATTTCTGTGCTGTCTGTTGTGATCTCTCCATTTTCATTTCTAATTTTATTGATTTGATTTTTCTCCCTTTGTTTCTTGATGAGTCTGGCTAGTGGTTTGTCAATTTTATTTACCCTTTCAAAGAACCAGCTTTTGGCTTTGTTGATTTTTGCTATGGTCTCTTTTGTTTCTTTTGCATTTATTTCTGCCCTAATTTTTAGGATTTCTTTCCTTCTACTAACCTTGGGGTGCTTCATTTCTTCCTTTTCCAGTTGCTTTAGGTGTAGAGTTAGGTTATTTATTTGGCTTTTTTCTTGTTTCTTGAGGTATGCCTGTATTGCTATGAACTTTCCCCTTAGGACTGCTTTTACAGTGTCCCACAGGTTTTGGGTTGTAGTGTTTTCATTTTCATTCGTTTCTATGCAGAATTTGATTTCTTTTTTGATTTCTTCTGTGATTTGTTGGTTATTCAGGAGTGTGTTGTTCAGCCTCCATATGTTGGTCTTTTTAATAGATTTTCTCCTGTTATTGAGATTTACTCTTACTGCATTGTGGTCAGAAAAAATGCTTGGAATGATTTCAATTTTTCTGAACTTACCAAGGCTGGATTTATGGCCCAGGATGTGGTCTATCCTGGAGAAGGTTCCGTGTGCACTTGAGAAAAAGGTGAAATTCATTGTTTTGTGATGAAATGTCCTATAGATATCAATTAGTTCTAACTGGTCTATTGTATCGTTTAAAGTTTGTGTTTCCTTGTTAATTTTCTGTTTAGTTGATCTATCCATTGGTGTGAGTGGGGTATTAAAGTCTCCCACTATTATTGTGTTATTGTTGATTTCTCCTTTCATTCTTGTTAGTATTTGTCTTATATATTGTGGTGCTCCTAAGTTGGGTGCATATATATTTATAATTGTTATATCTTCTTCTTGGATTGATCCTTTGATCATTAGGTAGTGACCTTCTTTGTCTCTTTTCACATCCTTTGTTTTAAAGTCTATTTTATCTGATATGAGTATTGCTACTCCTGCTTTCTTTTGGTCTCTATTTGCGTGGAAAATCTTTTTCCAGCCCTTGACTTTCAGTCTGTATGTGTCCCCTGTTTTGAGGTGGGTTTCTTGTAGACAGCATATGGAGGGGTCTTGTTTTTGTATCCATTCAGCCAGTCTCTGTCTTTTGGTTGGGGCATTCAACCCATTTACATTTAAGGTAATTAATGATAAATATGATCCCGTTGCCATTTACTTTGTTGTTTTGGGTTTGAATTTATATATCCTTTTTGTGTTTCCTGTCTAGAGAATGTCCTTTAGTATTTGTTGGAGAGCTGGTTTGGTGGTGCTGAATTCTCTCAGCTTTTGCTTGTCTGTAAAGGTTTTGATTTCTCCTTCATATTTGAATGAGATCCTTGCTGGGTACAATAATCTGGGCTGTAGATTCTTTTCTTTCATCACTTTAAGTATGTCTTGCCATTCCCTCCTGGCTTGGAGAGTTTCTATTGAAAGATCAGCTGTTATCCTTATGGGAATTCCCTTGTGTGTTATTTGTTGTTTTTCCCTTGCTGCTTTTAATATTTGTTCTTTGTGTTTGATCTTTGTTAATTTGATTAATATGTGTCTTGGGGTGTTTCGTCTTGGGTTTATCCTATTTGGGACTCTCTGGGTTTCTTGGACTTGAGTGATTATTTCCTTCCCCATTTTAGGGAAGTTTTCAACTATTATCTCCTCTAGTATCTTCTCATGGTCTTTCTTTTTGTCTTCTTCTTCTGGGACCCCTATGATTCGAATATTGTAACGTTTAATATTGTCCTGGAGGTCTCTGAGATTGTCCTCATTTCTTTTAATTCGTTTTTCTTTTTTCTCCTCTGATTCCTTTAATTCTGCCATTCTATCTTCTAATTCGCTAATTCTATCTTCTGCCTCTGTTATTCTACTATTTGTTGCCTCCAGAGTGTTTTGGATCTCATTTATTGCATTATTCATTATATATTGACTCTTTTTTATTTCTTCTAGGTCCTTGTTAAATCTTTCTTGCATCTTCTCAATGCTTTTCTCCAGGCTATTTATCCATGATTCCATTTTGCTTTCCAGATTTTGGATTAATTTGACTATCATTATTCGGAATTCTTTATCAGGTAGGTTCGCTATTTCTTCCTCTTTTGTTTGGTTTGGTGGGTAATTATCCTGTTCCTTTACCTGCTGGGAATTCTTCTGTCTTTTCATCTTGTTTAAATTGCTAAGTTTGGGGCGTCTTTACTGTATTCTGGTAGTCTGTGGAGTTCTCTTTATTGTGGCGTTTCTGCACTATATGTGGGTTTGTACCGGTGGCTTGTCGAGGTTTTTTGTTTATGGAAGCTTGTATCGGTGTTCTGGTGGGTGGAGCTGGATTTCTTTTCTCTGGGGTGCAGTGGAGTGTCTAGTAGTGTGTTATGAGATGTCTATGCTTTTGGGGTCGCTTTGTGTAGCCTGTGTATTGGAGCTCAGGCTGTGTTCTTGTTTTTCTGGAGAATTTGCTTGATATGTCTTGTTGTGGAACTTGCTGGTCTTTGTGTGATGCTTGGTTTCAGAGTAGGTATGGAGGCTTTTAATGAGCTCCTGTCAATTAGTGTTTCGTGGGATCAGGGTATGGACTTAAGCCTCCTGGTTCCAGTTATTGGTCTTATTTTTACAGTAGTCTCAAAAACTTCTTCTTCTATAATGCATTCCACAACTGGACTGCTCAGAGATGTTCACGGAATTATACATAGAAGGAAAAAGGGAGGAAGGAGACAGAGGTGGTCAGGAGGATAAAAGGAGGGAGTGTGAAGGAGAGAGACAGATCTAGTCAGTAATCAGTAAAGAAAAGAAAAAAGGAAAGGAAAAAAGCAAAGGACCAAAAGGAAAAAAGAAAAAAACAAAAAAAACAAAACAGGGTCGCAAAAGTTATATCTAAACGTGGAGATTAAAGAAGTACTAGAGGATAAAAAAAAAATAAAAATAAAAGAAACAAAACAAACAACAACAACAAAAAAAAAAAAAAAAAAAAAAAAATTTTTGTTTTCCTTTTTCCAATTAAAAAATAATAAAAATTTAAAATATATATATATATTAAAAAAAGAAAAGAAAAAAAAAGGAAATAATGATGGTAAAAATAGTAACAATATATATAAGAGTTTCTCTATTATTGTTGTGGGTTCAGTTCATTTTCAGCTAGTTCCTTGTTCCGGCTTAAATTTCTCAAGATCTATAGGCCCCTTTCTCTGTGGTTGGTCTGTATAGTTCTTTGTTCTGTGCACGGTTCGGCGGTGTTCTGGGCCAAGGCCCGCCACTCGTGTGGTCGGCGCTGCACAATCTGGATTGCCGGCCCAAACTACTCCAGTTAGGCAGCACTCCAGACAATCAGGCGAACGAAGTCTGCGCTGAGGCCCGCAGAGGGGGAGGGGCCGGCGACGGGAATGGCGGGCGGGCGGGTGGGGGAGGGGATGGGGTGGCCCTCGTGGGAGCCGCCGGCACAGCGGGCGGGGGCACGCCTGCGCGGGAGTGGCCGGCGGGGGAGCGTCCAGTGGGGGAGAGTCCCGCGGGGGAGCGTCCCTCTGGGGAGCACCGGCAGGGGAGCGTCCCGCGTGGGAACGGCCAAGGCGTCTCCCTGCCCAGCCCCGGCTCCCCAATGGCAGATGCGGGCGTTTGCAGCGGTGCTTTTCCGCTGCGGAAGTTACCGCAGGGCCCGCAGTCTGTGGGTTCTAATTGCTCAACTGTTCTCCTCCCTGTTATGATAGTCTCCGTGTTTCCCAGGTTCGGCGCAGATTCCGCAGGGAGAGTGTTTCCTGGTGTTTGGAAACTTCTCTTTTTAAGACTCCCTTCCCCGGACAGAGGTCCGCCCCCTCCCTCTTTGTCTCTCTCTGGCTTCTATATTCTTTCCTACCTCCTTTAGAAGGCAGTGAGTTGCTTTTCTGGGTGTCCGACGTCCTCCGCCAGCACTCCGAAGCTGTTTGTGGTATTTACTTGGCGCCCAGATGTCCCATTGATGAATTTGTGGAGGAGAAAGCGTATTCCCCGTCCTAATCCTCCGCCATCTTAACCGGAAGTCTCGGGACCAAGGACTTTAGATGAACTGTTTCAGAAGCAATTAAATTGTGGGGAAGATGAGGAGTAGTCCAGCAAAAAACACCTGAAAATTCTTTTTGGAGAGCCCCCCGAGAGAGGGGTCGCCCCCCCCCCTCTATTAAATAAAATTTTTTTTTTTGGGCCCCATGGTTGCCTCTTTTTATTTTTTTTTTTTTTTTTCTTGTAAGAAAAAAACACATCCACACATCTCCATACAAAATTACCATTTTCATTTTTATTCTTTTTTTTTTTTTTTTTATTTTTATCCCACCACACAAACAAAATTTCATTTCACTTCTCTCACCCAACTCACTCTCTCTTTGCGACCCCACGCACTGACGCACACCAGGCTCCCCTGTCCATCACCAATTCCTGGACCTTGTTCAAACTCATGTCCATCCAGTCGGTGATGCCATCCAACCATCTCATCCTCTGTCGTCCCCTTCTCCTGCCTTCAATATTTCTTAGCATCAGGGTCTTTTCCAATGAGTCCATTTTTTTAAATCAGGTGGCCAAAGTATTGGAGCTTCAGCTTCAACATCAGTCCTTCCAATGAATATGCAGGACTGATTTCCTTTAGGATGGACTGGTTGGATCTCCTTGCAGTCCAAGGGACTCTCAAGAGTCTTCTCCAACATCACAGTTCAAAAGCATCAATTCTTTGGTGCTCAGCTTTCTTTATAGTCCCACTCTTGCATCCATACATGATGCGAGAAAGCTATGGAAAGAAAAGCTATGGAAAAATCATAGCTTTGACTAGACAGGCCTTTGTTGGAAAAGTAATGTCTTTGCTTTTTAATATGCTTTCTAAGAAGACAGATTGCAGTACAGACCCACAGTGGGTACACTATATAGGGGCTCCACAGAGTGCACCAAGAGGCCAAGGCTGCCATATCCATCTTATTCAGACCAGTAAGTACCCAGCAGAGGGCCTGGCATATGGTAAACTCTGGAGAGACGAGCCAGCAAATAGAATGAACATGCTACTATGCAAACTTTAGAATAGGCAAGACATACTGATGTGGGAAGATGTCAAGGTATACAGCTGTATGAAAGTGGAAATAAAATTGTTCAGTCGTGTCTGACTCTTTGCAACCCTGTGGACTGTAGTCCTCCAGGTTCCTCTATCCATGACATTTTTCAGGCAAGTGGGTTGCCATTTCCTTCTCCAGCTATATGAAAGGCAACCAGTTATAAAAGAGTATGACTCCATGTTTACTGTTAGTGATATGTATGTTTATTTTTTAAATATTTTCATTTTAAAATTACATACATTCATATAGATAGGCAGCATTTATACTGTGTTGTTCACTGATGCCCATACTCCTTTTTTTCCAGGCACATGGAAAATTGAACATTTCTGGGCCCTCTTTAGTTGGGTGGGGCCATGTGTCTAGTTATAACAAGAAGTTGCGAGCATAAGTGACATGTGTCACTTATAGGCCAGAATATTTACATACCAGCATGCGCCTCAGAGTTCTCACCCACCTCCCAAATTTATCTTGAAAGTAAGTGTTGAGATCAAGCCTCTAGCAACCTAGGTCTTGGAGTGACTATGATGAATAGGTTCCCCAGTCAATATGCATGTAATACTGGGGTGAGAAATAAACTTTTCTGTGTTCAACCAGGGTTAGGGTTGTCTGTTACCCTGAAGCAACTGTCTGTTGCTTCAGTTGTGTCCAACTCTTTGCAACCCCATGGACTGCAGCATATCAGGCTTCCCAGTCCTTCACTATCTCCCAGAGTTTGCTCAGATTCACATCCATTGAGTCAGTCGGTGATGGTATCTAACCCTCTGCTGCCCTCTCTTCTTTTTGCTTTCAGTCTTTCCCAGCATGAGGGTCTTTTCCCCAGCACAACCATACCCATTTCTGACAACTATAAGACACACACAATCACACGCACATAAATCTATACATGTATGCATACATATATATGTGTATTTACAAATATATATGTGCAAGTATCAACATGCGTAAAAATTTTGGAAGAATAATCAGATGAAGTTTTTATCTCTGAAGGCAAGCTTAGGGACTTTCACTATTTACTTTATGCAACTCTCTATTTTAAAAATTGTTTACAGTAAACACAGTCATATCTGTAATTAGTAAGTTTGATTGCTCCCTCCTCTTGACTTTGTCCATACATAAATCCAAATCAGCCAATGGGCAATCTTAAGTGGTAGTTCTCTTTCGTCTGATACCTTCATCTCCTGGCATCAGCAGCTTAAGCATCCCTGGAAATCATTTAACTGAGGAAGCTAAAATAGGGGGAAGCTTTCGCCTTGGACCAATCCAGCGGAAGTGAGATCTGAGAAGCCTGTCTTGCCCTCATTGAGCTTTCTCACCTATGCCTTACTCATTTCTGCTCTTGGCTTATTTTTCTTCCCTATCATCCCTACTCCCCAGCTACCCAAACACTGTGCTTCTCCTGCAGCCCCATCTAAACCTCCACTGGCTCCTTCCTGTAAGCCACCAACTCTAAGCTTGGCTGTACATCAGAGTCACCTGGTGACTGCACACATCCAGTGTCAGCTGCCTCCCAACCAACTGAATCCACATAGTGGATGGGATAGAGGTGCCAAGAGTTTCCGAAGCTCCCCAGGTGATTCTAACCAAGGTTAAGAACTCTCCTGGGGAAAGGAGCTGAGGGAGAACCACTACTCCAAACTGAAAACAGCTCGGACAGTTTCATTGACCACCTCCAAGGAGAAAGCATGTTTTCACAGGGAACAAATTTGAAGTTAAAAAACTGAAGTTCAAAGGGATGACACAGAATGGAACCTGCCCAATGTTTCCAGAAACCAGAGGCTGTCCCTCCCACCTCTCCTTGAAGAATAAGTAAAGGAAAAGATGGGATGAAAGGATGAAGAGGCATCCTGAACAGCCAAGCTTTGCCTGCTATCGAAACAAACAGAAACCGTTTTATTGTAAATCAAGTCATGACGATTCCAACTTTGTTAATATCAGGGCTGCTACTTGCCATTCCAATTCCATGACAAAGCGGTAGTGCAAAGGGCAGTTTGAAAACCCCATTCAAAGCCCAAATATTAGCCATATCTTCATTTTATTTGAAAGATTAAAACTTGGGTGGGGGAGAGAAATGGTGAAGGAGGTCAAAAGGTATAAACTTACAGTTATAAAATAAGTCATAGGGATGTAATGAACTGCATGATGACTATAGTTAATGATAGCAGATTGAATATTTGACAGCTGCTGAGAGTAGCCCTTAAAAGTTCTCATCAGAAGAAAAAAACTTTTATGTATGATGACTGATGCTAACTAGACCTATAATGATGATTATTCCAAAGTATATACAAATATCAAATCATTATATTGTGCACCAGAAACTAATATAATGTTATATGTAAATTATACTTGCATAAAAATAAATACAAATCAAAACCCTGTGATTTCAAACGAGAGTTGTGTGGATTTAACTGCCTTCGGGAATGAACACTGGATGATGGGTGACTTTTGTGACAACTGATACCTCGAGAGCCCTTCAAAGCAGCCTGACTTCTGTCCAGATATTATAGGATCAAATCACATCCAAAACGAAAAGCAAAGAATTCACAGAAGGCAGGATTAAAAGGAATCTGAGAAACCTTCTTCCATAAAAGAACCTCTACATCCAGGCATGATAAGGTAATATTCTGATAACAAGAGTGTCAGCAAGCAAAACTTTAGCTTATCTCATATCAACAAATTTGCAGGGGAGAGATGGGAGGGAGGTTTACAAAGGAGGGGATATATGAGTGAATATAGCTGATTCACTTTGTTGTACAGCAGAAACTAACACAACATTGTAAAGCAATTATACTCCAACAAAAATTTTTGAAAACTTGAGATGCCTGGCACCCCACCGTCCCAGTCACTAGACCTTCACTTTTATACTCTTAAAAGTGGTCAAGGAGCTGTGACCTTCCTGGCCAAAAGAGTTGAGGAGGCCTCCTGCCCTGCAGAACTCAAGAAAATGCCATTTATGTTGTAGTCTATTTAAATACTATCACCTGAAACTCACACCCCTGTTAGCTCTATCCTTCTAACACCTGTTCGGTTAGCTATCCCCTCAAACCTTTTAGGAAGTATGCGTGCATGCTAAATCACTTCAGTTGTGTCTGACTCTTTGCGAGCCTATGGACTATAGCCTACCAAGACCCACCATGCTCCTCTGTCCAAGAGATTCTCCCGGTAAGAATACTGGAGTGGATTGCCATGCCCTCCGCCAGGGGATCTTCCTGATCCAGGGGTCGAACCCCACATCTCTTAACATCTCCTGTATTGGCAGGCAGGTTCTTTACCACTAGCACCACCTGGGAAGCCCACCTTTTAGGATGCTACTGCTGCTGCTGCTATGTCGCTTTAGTCATGTCCGACTCTGTGCGACCCCATAGACAGCAGCCCACCAGGCTCCGCTGTCCCTGGGATTCTCCAGGCAAGAACACTGGAGTGGGCTACCATTTCCTTCTCCAATGCATGAAAGTGAAAAGTGAAAGTGAAGTCGCTCAGTCATGTCCAACTCTTTCAGACCCCATGGACTGCAGCCCACCAGGCTCCTCCGTCCATGGGATTTTCCAGGCAAGAGTACTGGAGTGGGGTGCCATTGCCTTCTCCACCTTTTAGGATAGTTACTGTCAAAAAGACAAGTGATAAAAATGTTGGCAAGGATATGGAGAAAAGAGAACCCTGTGCACTGTTGATGGGAATTAAATTTCTACAACCACTATGGAAAACAGTATGAAGGTTTCTCAAAAAATGAAAAATACAACATATCGTCCCTCAATTCCACTTCTGGGTCTATATCCAAAGGAAACAAAGTCATTCTCTCAAAGATGTACTTGTAATCCCATAATGACTGAAGCATTATTCAGAATAAGCAAGACATGGGAATGACCTTAGTGTCCATCAATGGATGAATATAAAGAAAAAGTGGTATATATAATACACACAAGCAGTGGAATATTATTTGGCCTTTAAAAAGAGGGAAATCCTGACACTTGCAACAACATGAATGAGCCTGAAAGGCATTCTGCTGTGTAAAATAATCCAGACCAAAAAAGATAAGTACTAAATGGTATGCATCACTTACATGTAGAATCTAAAAAAATTAAAAGTTGAACCCATAGAAATACAGAAAAGTGGTTGCCAGGGGCTGAGAGGTGGGAGAAATAGGAAGAGGTTGGTAAAAAAAAGTACAACTTTCTATTACATACAATATGAATAAAGTCTGAGAATCTCATATATAACATAATGACTAGTTGATAAGACTGTGTTGTATAATTGAAGCTGACTTAGAGAGTAAAACTTAAATGTTCTCACTTTAAAAAAGATAAGTGTGTGCTGTAACAGATGTAAAAATTACCTCAATGGGAGAACCATTTCACAATGTATACATCAAATCATTATATTTTAAACATCTTACAGTTTTGTCAATTTTATGTCAGTAATGCTGGAAAAAAAAAACCCACACTATTTCCTGGAGTTACAAGAAATAAAGGCTGGTAAACACTGGGATTAAAAAGAGTCATTAATAGCATAATAAACTGCTCACACTTTGATAAGCCTTCTCTCTAAAATAAGACCCCTTCCACAACTAGTGAAATGGAGTTTCCCAGGAGAAAAACTCTGGGACCCAAAGGAACACAGGAATATTGACCTGCAAGTGACCACAGCTGAGCACAGAGGCCAAAGTGAGCTGGCTCATAACGCCAGAAGGTGCAGACGATGGTAGGGGTGGGGTTCCCCACAAGAGAAATTCGGCACATTCATAACCACTCTGGACTACGAACACATTTTTTATAAAGTGGGAATTGTAATACCTGGTTTACTGCCTGACCGTCATTCATCAGGCACCTTCATTCCCCAACTACTTTATGCACCTACTAACTTGCCCACTTCTTTGGCCATGCACGAACCTCATCATCCACAAAATGAGCGTAAGGCCCCACTGGCTAGGTTGTCAAACAGAATCAATAGAAAACTATATTGTAAACTACCTTACCCAATGCCTATGTAAAGTATGTTTAGTTAACGTATTTCCTCTCTCTTTCTTTCTTGGCTATCAGGATTGAGTGACCATCTGAAAGCAAGATTGCAAAGGACGGTAAAAGGCCTTCATTGTTTGGTCAATGCTCTGGTTTCGACAAAAGACCAGGAGAGCAACTCAGAGGGGCCCCCTTCTATATGCTGCATGCACCATCTCCCCCTCAAACCAGGCGGAGCGGAACTGGGGTGACGTCACTAGATGGAGTGGTAGAGAGCAGGCCAGAGTATGTCCCAGGACTAGAAGGATGTGGGGCCCACATTCTTGAAGATGCTCTAAACACCAAGACTGTGGCCTCCTGTGAGGGCCCAGGTGATACAACCTGTACCAACCAAGCACAGGAACTGAAGGAGATGCCATTACGATGCATGGACTTGATCTCTTTGGAAAAATACAAGACCTGTTCTAGTTTTCACTCCTTCAGTAGTCTTACACACATACACAGGGTCACACACATCAATGTGGCAAGTGGCTCAGTCATTTGATGCAGTTCAAAATCATCATGGAGACACGAAATTCAAGGCATTATACTAGCCTTGCAGGACTGGATGCAGGTAGATGGGGAAGGGAAGCTGAACACAGAATCCTTGCTCAAAGAGCATAGTCTTAAGAGGACAAAGGACACAGGAGAAAAAAAAAAAACAAACACATCAGGACTGGAAAATCTGACCTGAGGGCAACATTCAGAAACTGAGTCATTGCAGATAAGGGGGTTTTCCAAAGTACTCAACACTGTCAGTTTTGGCCATAGCCCATTAAACTCTTTTACCACGTTATGTGTTTTGACCACGTTCAAGAGCCTTCAACTAGCTGTTCCTACTACAATTCTCACAGTCTGGAGGTTTTTCCTAGAAATAAACGACCAATGTGGTTTTACATTGACTGGCTTTGGGGATGACACTAAGGTCTCCCTTAGCCAATTAAAAGGTAGTTTTTAAGCACTAGCTCATGTTGGCTGGCACCAACTAGGGATTGTAGAGGATACAAATTAAGGAGCAGCAGCAATCTCTTCCTGCAAGAAGCTCACATTCAGTGGTATCCTGTCTCTTGTACCTGCTTGTGAGTACCATTTGGTAAATAATTAGGCATTTTGTGAGCAAGCTGTTAAACAGAAGTGTGATTTCTTGAATAATGGCCCTCCAAAAGATATCACGTCCTAATTCCTGGAGCTGGAGAATGATGTTAATTCATAAGGCAAAAAAAAAAAAAACAAACAAAACAACTTTGAAGATGTGTTAAGAATCTTGAGATAGGAGTATTACCTGGGTGGACCCTTAATGCAGTCTTATAGAAAGACTTATGAAGCATGCAGAAGGAGATCTGGTACAGAAGAGGAGGAGGCCATGTGACCAGGAGGACAGAAGGTGGAGGGATGTGGTCACAAGCCAACCACTACCAGCAGCCACCAGAAGGTAGAAGAGGCAAGGATTAGATGACCCCTTAGAGCCTCCAGAGGGAGTGCGGTCCTTCTGATGTCCTGATTTCAGCACAGTGAAACTGATTCTCAAATACTGGCCTCCAGGAGTGAGAGAGAATGAATTTGTGTTGATTTATGCTCCTAAATTTGTGATCATTTGTTTCAGCAGCCACAGGAAACTAACACTTAAAACCCACTGTTTCTGTTTTTTGTTGTCTGTTACTCATTCCTGTCCAACTCTTTCACAACCCCATGGACTATACTCCACCAGGCTCCTCTGTCCATAGGATTTCCCAGGTGAGAATACTGGAATGGGTTAACATTTCCTTCTCCAGGGGATCTACCTGACCCAGGGATTGAACCTGTGCCTCCTGTAGGGCAGGTAGACTCTTTACCACTGAGCCACCTGAGAAACCTAAAACCAACCGTGGTGGAGTATTTATACCACAGAAATAGGCAATGAAAAAATTAGAGCTTTTAAATTTCAGAGAGCTGGTGTGTTCTCAAAGCATACCTGGGCAGTTTAGCCTGAGACAAACAACTAGAGAACATGCTTCATGGCATGACATGGCATGATGTACTATGTTATGATGTCATATGATGTCATGTGATTTCATACACCAGAAAAAGCACTTAAGGTGACCAGGCTCCTTATTCTGATTCTCTCTCAAACAGGTTCTATCTGTCCTTACATAGCTCTCTTTACTTTTCTCTGTGATTTCCTTCTTGAAAAAATAAAAGCCTCAAAATGAACTCATTCACTCTAGGAACATTTATTAAGCACCTACTGTGTACCAGAAACAGTGCTGAAGGTACAAAGAAGAGCAAGACATGATGTCTGTCATTGAGGAGAAGATGCCATTAGTTGCATCAAATAGCCATGATCAAAAGCTGCCTGTGAGGGAAAGTCAGAGACGACTGCTAAGGTGTTCTCATCTCCATGATTTTCACTCTCTGATCCCAGTGCCAAATCACTGAGATAGTTTGTCACTGGCAAAGGAGAGAACCTCCTTCCCAGACTAATCAAAGAGCTTTCTGAAAGGGGCTGAGTTGAAAAGTTTGTTTCTCTGTCGAACATATGCCCAAGCTACTATCTCCTAAAAAAACTATGCTGGGCCAAATACAAAACTGAATCTTAACCACAGGCAGGTCACATTTGTCAAACAAGAGGATGCCTCTGCTCTGCAATACTATGGTAACAGCAACTTAGCAACCATGGCTTGGATGGCTACCTGGGTCCCTGCTCCCTGCATCTTCCCCCATTACTCCTCATAAATGTCCTCACCATGAAGACCTCAGGCAGTCTCCTTTGGTGGCATCTGAAGTTAACATTCATGCGGAGCTAATAGAAAACAGTCTAACCTACTCTTTCTAAGGCACTGCTCCTCTGAATCCTTACCCTCTCCTCATCTCACCACCCCAATAAATGCCTTGAACATTCTTTCAAACTGTAGATGTTAGCAACAGCCAAGCAAAGTGAATATCCCATGATTTGTTTTTTTATGGGAGAGGTACTATAATTGCTATCATTGGGAAGTTTGCCCAGGGTAACAGATTTACTCCTCCAGGTGTGAGATCTCTTTGCAGCAAAATCTTGTCTATTCATTCATTTAAGAAATGCTTATTGAGGAATTCTCAATGCCAGGATTGAACAAGGTTCTGGAAATTTAAGACATTTAAAAAGCAATCCCTGCCTTCAGAAGGAGACCTGCCCAGCATCAGCAAGTGTCACTGGTGGGGTGGTCAGCTGGTATTAAAATGAAGAGCCACACTCCCTGAGGGGCTCCCGCTAATCCTCTTCTCTGAGTCAACATCAGCAGTCTATACCATGCTAATTAGCACAATGTATATAAAAAATTATTAATGAGACCAGGGTCCTGTTCATTAGCATGATGAGTATTAGAAATGTAATCTCATTGAAGAAATAAAAAGAGGTTGAAAATGTATAAACTGCCAAAACAGTTGACCAACACTCTCTGTTCTTATATGAACAAAGTATAAGAATCCAGCATGACCAGAAACACTGACAGGGCACGTGGGGCTTAATCTTCAGTCAGCCCCACACCCACTGCTGGGATTAGGAGGATGACTGACCGCACACCACCCTGCCTTGGAATGTGGTCACGTCTGCCTAGAATGAGCAGCTTCAGAGAGGGGGCAGAACCCCGAAGAGGAGACAGTTTACTGCACAGATCTGTGCACTGTTTTGTGCCTGCCTTATTAATTAATGTTTGTCTAATAAATGTCTACATGTGTGACAGAAAAAAAGAAATCATGACGCCTGTGCTATAAAAGAAAAAAAGAAGCCTTTTCTAATTTGGAAAAAAAAAATGACTTTGTAAAGAATGTAAATTACAGAACACTTAAAAATAAATTAAATATAAAATTATGTTTAATTAGAGTCTACTGCAGTCTAAGGAGTAAATAAATACAAATGTATAAAATTAGATTTGTTTGCAATTCAAAATAAGATGATGAAATATTAAAACAATTCATGTTTTAAAGTCATACATATCCTGGTTCTTCCATCAATGAGCTATAGATCTGCTGTGAGCTTCAGCTTGCTTATTTGTAATACATAGGTCATCTATATCTTAAAGGAGTGTTATACTGGCACTTCCCTGGGGGTCAAGTGGCTAGGAGTCTGAACTCTCAATGGAGGGGAGGCCAGGTTCCACCCCTGGTCAGGGAACGAGATCCCACATTCTGCAACTAAGAGTCTGAATGCCACAACTAAAGATACTGCATGCTGCAATGAAGATTGAACATCTTGCATGCCGCAACTAAGACTCAACACAACCAAATAGATAATCAAATAAAGGAGTGTTGTATTAAATGGGATAATGCATTATAATAGGGGCATTCCTGGTGGCTCAGACAGTAAAGAATCTGCCTGCCATGCAGGAGACCTGGGTTTGGTCCTGGGTCGGGAAGATCCCCTGGAGAAAGGAGTGGCTATCCACTCCAGTACTCTTGCCTGGAGAATTCCAGGGACTGGGAATCCTCATGGGCTACAGTCCATAGGACTGCAAAGAATGGGACATGACTGAGCAATTAACACAGTGGGTTATAATCATCACAGAGTACTGACTAAGAGAGCTTAGAATAGATCCCCAACACAGGAAGAAGCACTGTACATTTTCAAAAAGTATTAGTTCCCTCTCTCCCCTGCTCCTTCTATCAATATATAGAATCACTAAAGAATCTAGAAATGTATAGTAGATGCTCCATATCTTCAGGTTCCACGTTGCTGAATTCATGGATGGGAGACCTGTGGATATGGAGGGCCTGCTGTACCACACCATCTTATATAAGGAATTTGAGCAATAATGGATTTTGGGATCCCCCATGGATACCAAGGGACAACTATAGTCAGTACATACACAACTGTATTCAGTACACACACAGTCTTTTAAGGACGTAAAGACCATTCATGATGGCTGCCTAGCTAAGTCCTTTCTCAGCACTGGTCTATGGAATAAAATGATGCTGGTCAGTTACAGCTGAAAGTGGCTGTAACTTTTGGAAATGTAAAACCATTAACAAACAACCTCATGCCAACTTTTTACTTTTTAAAAACTATTCACTGAAATCCAAGTTGAAGAATCTCAGATCAGATCAGATCAGATCAGTCGCTCAGTCGTGTCCGACTCTTTGTGACCCCATGAACCGCAGCATGCCAGGCCTCCCTGTCCATCACCAGCTCCTGGAGGTCACCCAGACTCACACCCATCAGAATCTCAGTTCTAGTCAAATGATGGAACTGGTGCTAAACTCCCTTCTCCGTGAATCCTGTCAACAATACATTTCAGTCTCTGTTAGAGCTTTTTTAATGGGGAAAAACACAGTATTGAGGCAGGTACTATTTATCAAACACATAGGATACATTAGAAATATATAACATGGAGAATATTCATTTTTTACTGTGTGCATGCTCAGTGGTGTTTGACTCTTTTTGACCACATGGACTGTTGCCCACCAGTCTCCTCTGTCCATGGAATTTTCCAGGTAAGAATATTGGGTTGGGACTGGGTAGCCATTCCCTTCTCCAGGGGATCTTCCTGACCTAGGGATCAAAGCCCTGTCTCTTGTGCCTTCTGCATTGCAGACAGATTCTTTACCACTGAGCCACCTGGGAAGCCCAATTCTATAATTACTAGCACATTACTTTCATTCTAGAGGCTGTGGGGTTGTAGTTCTTGCTTCTTTTGTTTGCCCTCTGATGGATGACAGCGGATGAGATGGTTGGATGGCATCACTGACTCAATGGACATGAGTTTGAGCAAACTCTGGGCAATAGTGAAGGACAGGGAAGCCTGGCATGCTGCAGTCCAGGTGTTAAAGAGAGTCAGATGTGACTTAGTGACTGAACAACAACAACAGCACATAACTAGCACATTTAGAGAATTTAAAACATAGATTCTATCTAGAAAGATGGTACTGATGAAATTATTTGCAGGGTAGCAATGGAGACACAGACAGAAAACAGACATGGACACAGGGCAGAGGGGTAGGAAGGAGAGGGTGAGATGCCTGGAAGAGTAACAGGGAAAGTTACAGTACCATGTGTAAAATAGATAGCCAATGGGAATTTGCTGTGTGTCTCAGGGAATTCAAGCAGGGGCTCTGTAACAAGCTATAGGGGTGGGATGGGGTGGAAGATAGGAGGGAGGTTCAAGAGGGAGGGGACATATGTATACCTCTGGCCAACTGATGTTGATGTTTGGCAGAAACCAACAAAATTCTATACAGCAATTATTCTTCAGTTAAAAAATAAATAAAATCTAGACTCTACACTAAAAACCACTATTTCTTTTAAAATGGTCACAAGGTGTAAGTTCTTCTGGGTTTTTGCCTCAGTAACATGCTTCCCTCCCTACCACAGGAGCTGACAGTGACTGAGCCATACTTAGGAAAGAATACGGCCTACAGTTGGGCTCTCCTTCTAGTCCATACAAAAAAATAAAAAAATAAGCCAACTGATGCTGAGGAGGAGGATGACAAATCAACAACACAATACCAGATTTTCATTTAATGTTTATTATGTGCCAATCTTTGTCAAAAGACATTTACATCTACTTTCATCTACTTTCTCACTTCCTCCTCACAGGAACCTAATGATAAAGGTTCTATCATCATCTCCATTCTACAGATGAGGAAAGCAAAGATCACAGAAGAGTTATGTCATTTGACAAAGGTCACACAGTAAGTGATGGAGCTAAAAGTTGAAGCTAAGTGTGTCTGATTCTAGACACACATTCTAAATGTGTCCAATTCCATGCTGTTATCTTTCTTTGTTGTACTTTGTTATTTCAGTTCTCTTCTAATAAGCAAACAGATGAAATGTCCACCAGCAAGTCACTTTCTTCTTCTGAAATTTATTTTTCTTATCTACATAATGCTGTTGTAGGAAGAGGGAGACAAAAAGTAGCAAAGACAAAGACCCAAAGGCAGAAAACTCCAGTACCGTTGAAACAGAATGAGAACAGAGAAAAATGACTGGAGACACAAAGGAGCCAGACGGAAAGAGCTGTGTAAGCAGTGGGAAAGGGTTTAGACTGTATTCTGAGGTCACAGAAAGACATTAATGGGTTTTAAACAAGGAACGACACGAGCAGATGTACATTTTCAAAATATACAGAGGCAGTAAGTGGAAAATGAATTCCAGGGGTTAGAGTGCAGGCAGGAAGATCTTCAGTCAGCAGTCAGGGTGTGGTGGATGGCACTGGGAAGGCGGTAACAGGATGGGTGACAGTGAGAGAGAAAAGAAAAATGTACAAGGTAGAATCAACAGGATGTGATGATTCATCGGCTGTGGAAGATAACAGAGGAAGGAGCCTGGAGGATGTGCAGGACTCTAGCTTGTGCCACTGGGTGATACTGATACCATTTACTGAGATAGCGAAACTGACAGAAAAAGGTTGGAAAGGACAATGAATTCAGCCTTGGACAAATTGAGTCTGTGTGACATCCACACAGAGATTATCACTAAGGAAGCACTTGGAGCTGAAAACCAAGATCCGCGGCAAAAAATAGGAATTTACAAGTTATTTCATATAGATAGAAATGGAAAAGGATAAGATAGAAAGCATGGCATAAAAATGAAATCAAAGAAATGGAACTAAGCTCTGAGAAAGAGTAAAGCCAGGAAGAGGTGGGGGGTGGGGGTGGGGCAAGGGTGGTGAATGAGAGATGAAGTGACCTGAAACTAACAAATTAAGAAAGTATGAAGTTCTTAGAAAACCAAGGTAAGAGTATAAAATGCTGTTGAGAGTTCAAGCAGGTTAAGCCCTGAAGTGTGTCCATTGAACCCAACACTCTGAGAGGCACTGGTGACCTTGACAAAAGAGGTTTTGATGAAAGGGGCAGGGGTGGAAGGAAGAGGGTAGTTAGTTGATGAGAGGTTAGAGTGTGAAGGGGGCAGCAGACATCTTTGTTCACACGGGAAGTTTTACTACAAAAGAGAGAAAAAAAGAGAGACGATGGGGAGAAATTGTTTTTTCCTCTGGTGATTAGGGCATGCTTAAATGTCCAGGGACAATGGGATGAGCACGGAGCTAGAGCTAGAGACGACAAAGAAGGGTACAAAACAGAGCAGTGACAACTGATTCTGCAAAGCACCCAACGAAGCAAAGAGGGCAAGCATGAGCTTTAAGCAGGAGAAAGGATTCAGGAATTAGAAAAATGTCAATCTTTAAGCACACTAGTGTGACTTTTTTTTTTTTTTTACAAAGGCTGTCGGGAGCCACCAAAAAGCAGAGCCTGGGAAAAGCTATTTCCATTTGCAAAGATGCTTCAAACACAGGGTACTCTCTGTCAGTAATGGCTCTCAAGAGTTGGCTTAGTTGTGGACCATGCAAGAAGCTTTCACAAAGCCTGACCTTGGGTTACATGCCATATCAATTAAACGAGAATCTCTAAGGTGGGACACAAGCATCAGTAATTAGGAAACACCAACCCAAGAGGTTCTAATGTGCAGTCAAGTTTAAGAACCAGTCATCTAGAGATTATATGTGATTTAATATTTACTGTTAAGAATGAATTATATATGGTCAGAACCAAAAAGCAGAGAAGGCAATGGCACCCCACTCCAGTACTCTTGCCTGAAAAATCCCATGGGCAGAGGAGCCTGGTGGGCTGCAGTCCATGGGGTCACTAAGAGTCAGGCACAACTTCACTTTCACTTTTCACTTTCATGCACTGGAGAAGGCAATGGCAACCCACTCCAGTGTTCTTGCCTGGAGAAACCCGGGGACGAGGGAGCCTGGTGGTCTGCTGTCTATGGGGTCGCATAGAGTCAGACGACTGAAGCAACTTAGCAGCAGCAGCAGCAGAACCAAAAAGAACTTTAGGGAGCCTTCAGTATTATCATTTTCAAGTCAAAATAGAGCAGCAAATTAATAAAGGAAATAGAATAGAAAACATTCAAGTGCACTGCCCACAGAAAGGGAAAGCACAATTCTGATTAACATTTAATTGTATGGTTTCATATGAATGAACTGGGTCAAGATGTAAAATGCATTTCTTATGGTGAGTCAGGGTCAAACGAGTTTGGAAAACAGTGACTTAACTCCTTTCATAAATGACAAAATTGAGGTTCAGGTAGATTAAAAGGCTATTCTAAAGTCAAAACACACATGTAAACGATGGCAAATTCCAGACCAGAATCGAGGTTTCCTGACAACTACTTCCAGGGTACCTAATGGTCCCCCGTTTCCTGTGCGTGTTGGTTTCCTCTTCTCAGCAGTACTGTAACCTCCCTGAGAATAAGGGCTACATCTTAAATTCTTTAGGTTTACCTACATTTGCCAATTTCTTTGTTTCCCACATCCTTCTTTCCTTCGGGTTGGATGTGCTTCTCATTGAAATAATTTCGTATCAAGGTTCTCTTATTCTTTGTTTGAAATCTATTTGTCTTGGTCTCATTTGGGTCATAATCTAGTTCAAGGATTCACAAACTTTATAAGTTGTGAATATTCACAAACTTTTATAAGCTTGTTAAAACAAACCCCCTGGGGTTCTTGTGAAACTACTACGATTCCCTCGGTCTGGGGTGGACCCTGCATTTCTCACTTGTTCCCCGATGATTGTGGTGCTGCTGGTCCTCCATCACACTTTGAGCAACAAGGGTTTCGCAGATTCAGAATTCAATGTTAACAGTCATTTTCCCCCAGGGGCCCTATTGTATTGTCCTCTGACCTCTACTGTTACTATTGAGAAATTCTATACCAGTCTAGTATTTGCTTTTGGTGACGTTGAGTGTTTTTGATGAAATGCACCTAGATTTATGTTTATTTGTCCTACTCAAGGCTTGGGATGCTTCTTCCATCTAAGGATTGAGCCTCTTGTCAATTCTGGAAAATTATGAGCTCATTGGTTCTTCCCATATGGACTTACGAATCTTACATTACATTGCAACAGAAGGAACATCCAACATAAATAAGTAAAATGGTAACTGACAAGATATAAAGGTGCTATGGGAAAAAGACAAAGTTGCTATTTGTATGTGAGGGAGTGCAATTTCAAATATGACAGTCAGGGTCAGCCCCATGGGGAACATGACATTTTAATGAAGATAAACAGGAGGTCCAGGGGGAGAGCATTCCAGGCAGAGGGAAAAACCAATACAAATCCTCTAGTGGAGATGGTTTGAGGGTGGGAACCATATACGTACTAGCTTGTAGAGCAATGTGTGGGAGGATTTGGGCTTCTATTTAGGAAGGGATGAGGAGCTATTGCAGAATTTTAAGCAGGAAGTGACATAAGCTGACATTTTCTCAAAGAATCACTATGACTGGCCATGTAGGAGAGCTCCTTTTAGAAGCAAGGAGACAAGTTACACATTTTCCTCCAATAATCTTCAAAAGATATTATATAAGGGTATAAGCATGGGGTGTAACTATGATATTGGCATTGGAATTGCTGAGAAAAATACTGAAGTTGAAATCAGGATGTTCCAACTATTAGCAGTTTTCTTAAAAGGTAGGGCCAACAGATTCCCAATGGTTTGCATGGGAAGTGAGAGAAAGATAAGAGGGATAACGTTTTGGCTTGAGCAACCAAAGGATGAAGTAATCATGAGCTGAGATGGGGAAAGCTGTGGGTAAAGCAAGTTTAGAGAGTGAGGAGTGGGGAGGTCCAGAGTTCAGTCTCGGATGTGTTTGAGATTTCTAGTAGACTTCCAGATGGAGACATTGAATAATCAGTCTGAAGTCTGAGGGAGCAGAATATGGACTGCCAGTATTAACTTGGGAGTCATTAGCATATGTCAGCCTATATTTGTGTTTGGTTAGATCACCAATGACTAGAGATAGAGAGAAATAAAAGTTGGCTACAGGTTAGTTTTTGAGCTTACTTAGTTTTAGAGGTCAAGAAGAGACTAGCAAAAGAAACCAAGGAGTGACCAATGATACAGAAAGAGTTTGGTGTCCTGGAAACCATATGGACACAGTGTAACAGAAAGGAGAAAGGGATTATTTATGTCAAGTGCTGCTGATGGGTTCACCAAGACCTGACTACAAAATTTATGACAGTAAAGGTCCTGTGAGAAATGGGTCATTAACTGCCCCATTCTACAGAAGAGGAAACTGAGGTTCACAATTGCTAAGTGTTGGAGCCAGTACCCAAACTGTAGCTTCTTGTCTCTAAATCCCTCACCCAATATCATCTCAGATGAGAATTCAAGTTCAAATCTTGTCATTGATCTGACTTTATAGTCAAACTCATTTGAGAGATGGCTGAAGACTTTGTAGTTTTTAAAATGTTGGGGGCCTGGAATTGAGGGAGTACATAAGAGGAAGACATTTCAGTCCTCAAGAAATTAAATTTAACTTGCAGACTCAGGTTAAAAGCACTGAAGACAGTGATGAACAGAATGATGCTAAGTCGTGGAGTGCTAAGAATGCAGCAGCAAGAATCGAAACACAAGTGTGATCCTCACAATGCAAAGCTCTCCCCACAAAACCCCCACCCTAAGCATGCTGCATTTTACTCTCTGGAGAATGCTATTGGATAAACAGAACATTCATCTGGTAGCAGGAAAAAATGCTTTAAAATAGATCTATAAAAATAAAATCCACGAATGAAGTCAAAGTCCCTTAAATAAGATTTGTGTGATGAATTTCTCTTAGATTGCATACTCCTAAAATTTCCAGCTCCCTGTAACCAAATATTAAGCATGTTTTAATCAGACAATGGCTGCTACTTTTCATTTTCTCTCCAGATTTCAGAATGACAAAAACCAGATGTTTCCAACACAGTAAATCCACTAGCAAAATATTTTTGGCTTTTTACATATCCCCCACCCCCACATACACTATCTTTTATGTTTATGCTATTGGTCCTCTTAAACTGTAAGCTGTCTCAAATCTATTTACCAGGAAAGTTGGATGGAGAGAATATACAAATGTAAATGAAATAATCTTTAGAAATTTGGACCTGATTCTTACATAAATCCTATGGGATATCTGAGACCACTAAGAGGTCTGTGCGAGCTAAGTCACTCCAGTCGCGTCCAACCCGCCAGCCTCCTCTGGCCATGGGATATTCCAGGCAAGAATACTGGAGTGGGTTGCCATGCCCTTCTCCAGGGGATCTTCCTGACCCAGGGATTGAACCCACATCTCTTACGTCTCCTGCATTGGGAGGCAGGTTCTTTACCACTAGTGCCACCTGGAAAGCCCTAAGAGGTCTGAGGGCACCAGCAAAACAAGGACTACAGCCTGAACAGGGAGGTAACCTAGATGTCCATCGACAGAGGACTGGTTCATATATATGGTGAAGTACTGCTCAGCCACAGAAAGGAACAGAACTGTGTCATTTGCAGAGACATGGATGGACCTAGAGTCTGTCATACAGAGTGAGGTAAGTCAGAAAGAGAAAAATAAACATTGTATATTGATGCATATATGTGGAGTCTAGGAAAATGGTGAAAGTGAAAGTGAAGTCGCTCAGTCGTGCCTGACTCTTGGTGACCCCATGGACTGTGGCCTACCAGGCTTCTCTGTCCATGGGATTTCTCCAGGCAAGAGTACTGAAGTGGGTTACCATTTCCTTCTCCAGGGGATCTTCCCTACCCAGGGATCGAACCCGGGTCTCCCGCATTGGAGGCAGATGCTTTAACCTCTGAGCCACCAGGGAAGTACCACCAAGGAAAATGGTATCGGTGATCTTATTAGCAGAGCAGAGATAGAGTCACAGACATGAAGAATGGGAGGAGGGGTGGGATGGACTGGGAGACTGGGATTGACGTATATGCACTGCTCTGTATAAAAGAGATGACTAATGAGGGCCTGCTGTGTGGGGCAGAGAGCTCTGTTCAGTGCCCTGTGGTGACCTAAATGGGAAGGGAACCCATAAAAGGGGATATATATACATGTACGCCTGGTTCATGCTGCTGTACAGCAGAAGTTGACATGCCAGTGTAAAGCAACCATGTTCCCAATAAAAAATAAAAGTACCATGACAGATGCTGCTTCACAGGGAACTTCCCTACACCTTAAAAGAAAGATGTTTAATAGAGGGATTAGATGATATGTGGACTTCTCACACTGAGAAGTCTGCAATATTAAAGAGGCCCTCACTGTGGAAAATCTAATCGCCAGTTTCCATTTAGTGAAGAAAACTTCTCAATATAACTGTTCAATTGCCATGCGGGCTACTGAAATGACTGTACCCTAACAAGAGCCACAGCTTTTGGCTTCATTTTTATCCATGGCACCCTATTTTCTCCTCTCCTCTTCTCCTCATAGTAAACACCATAATAGTTTTAACAAATAACACAAAAAACATACTTTGCAAGTTTTCTTAGCTGTGGACATAAATAAAAGCTTGTACAAGTTTAGAAACTGAAATCTATGAGGATGAATGGTAAGGAGTTTAACAGTTAGAGACTGGAATTAGGAATATTAAAAAATCCTGGTTTTAATAAACTCATATATATTCAACAGTCTTTATTTCAAAAGCACAAACATAAAATTAGCTTTCTGACATGAATACATCCTAGCATCTATACCCAGACAGGTCATTTAAAAAAAAACAATCTTTTTAAATAGCTCTATTGAGGTATGAATTACAGACCATAAAATTCACCAGTTGTAAGTGTACAGCTTAGAAAATTTTATTAAATTATAGAGCTATGCAACTATCTTATAATCTATTTATAAAACACTGAAATATCTCTCCATTTATTGAGTTTTTTCTCTAATTTCTCTTAGTTGAGCTCTATACCTTTTAGTGTTCAGATATATTGCATTGCTTTTCTTAAATGCATTACTAAGTATCTTATTATTGTGACTGGAACTGATTTCTTAATATCATTTTTGGGTTACTTACTGCTTGTACACAGAAATGCAACAAATAACTGCATAATAAGCTGTTTATCTTGCAATGTTGTAAAATTCATTAATCTATAATTAAAGAAAGTTTTATTTTAAGAAAAAAAAAAGAAATATAACTTCACAATCCAGGAACATTGCTCTGAAGTTGAGGTATTTGGTCACTAAGGAATCTGCCCTTCTTCTGCTCTACTTCCAGCCTCTGGACATGGAATCAAGCCAGGACTGTCCTTACTTGACTCCACAGCAGTCACTGGGGACAACGGGCTAGCTATCTCTAAGCCAGGGTCTGTCACTTTTATGTCCACATAGTCATCACCACTATCTTGCTTCATAACTAAATTAGGTCCCAGTCACTTCCTCTGCCCGCTGGCCCACCTCTTCACTGGGTTCTCTTCAGTATCTCATCTGCCCTTTAGTTAGAGTCATTGGCCATAGGGAATGATACACAAAGATACTGACCTTGGAATCAGTTCCTTGAACATGAATGTACAAGTCTTGGCCCTTCCACTTCTAGCACCACAACCTTCTTCTCTAAACTCCAACCTCCTCATTTCCACAAACAATAAATTTGGTGCTAAAAGCATGTGCTCTGCCAATTCATAGGGTAAAACCAAACCCAATAACAGGATGCAAAAGCACTCTGAAAGCAGGACGGTCAAAACTAGAGCTTTCCAAACTTTGCATGTGTGCTGTTGTGTCAGTTGTGTCTAACTCTTTGCAACCGCATGGACTGTAGCCCACCAGGCAACTCTGGTGCCTGGTACATGGATTCTCCAGGCAAGAATACTGGAGTGGGTTTCCATGCCCTCCTCCAGGAGATCGTCCCTACCCAGTGATCAAACCTGCGTCTTCTGTGGCTCCTGCCTGACAGGTGGATTCTTTATTGCTGAGCCACCAGGGAAGCCCTTTCCAAACTATAAATTGCTTCAAAATTTCCTGGGAGTCTGTATGAAGAGAAAAGACAACATGCAAAATAAATAATTAAAATATATAGTGTGTCAGAAGATAAGAAGTACAAAGGTAAAATTCAAAGCATGGCAGGGGAATGTAAGGGAAAGGTATTTTAACCAGGATAGTTAGAGTAACTCTCCTGAGGAGGCGATGTCTGAAAAGACTTAAAAGGTGACAGCCATGCAGCTTTCTGGGGGAAAATGTGATCAGGAAAAAGAAATGGGAAGGACAATGGCCATATGGGGAAGGTGCACAGGCTGTGTTCAAGGAACAAGAAGAAGACCGGAGTGGTTGACAATGAAAGGATATAAGAAAAACAGTGAGGAAATGGGGCCAGACCCCATAAACCATAAACCAGACCCCATAAACCATGTTAAGGGCTTTGGCTTTTACTCTGTATGAGATGGGGGCCACAGGAGGAGTGCCAAGAAGTGACTTAGGTTTTGAGTGGGTGTCTGGCTGCAGTTCTAAGAACAGCATGTAGCAAGGGACAGGGTGGAAGCTGAGAGACCAGTTAGGAGGTCATAATGGACCAAAGTGTCAGTTCCACTGGAGGAAGACAAAGTAGCTGGAAGCTAGACCTAAGCTGAACAACCAACAGGAATCACAGATGAATTTGGCATGTGAGAGGAAGAGAGTGAAGCTGGAGATGACCCAAAGGATAGGTGAGCCATTAGCTCAGATGAGATCTGAGTACTGCAGGTTTAGGTAGGAGGAAGAGAAGTTCAGTTTTAGACAAGTTACTACCTTTAGCTCAAGCAAACATACAGGAAAATTCGCACATCTTAAAGGGACAGCCCAATGAATTTGTATACAAAGAAAATACCAGGGTGCTCACTACCAAGATCAAAAAGTAGAATATTTTTGCCAACGTAGAAGCTTTTATTATATACCCCCGCTTGTCACCACTCACCCCAAAGGTAACTGTTATTCTGACATCCATTACCATAGATTAGTTTTGTTTATTTCACTCCATATTTGTTGTTTTTTAGTCACCAAGATGCATCTGACTCTGTGCTCTCATGGAGTGCAGTATGCTAGGTCCCTCTTTCCCCCACTAACTCCTGGAGTTTGCTCAAATTTATGTCCATTGAGTCGATGATGCTATCTAGCCATCTCATCCTCTGCTGCCACCTTTTCCTTTTGCCTTCAGTCTTTCCCAGCATCAGGGTCTTTTCCAATGAGTCAGCTCTTCACATCACATGGCCAAAGTATTGAAGCTTCAGCAATAATCTTTCCAATGAATATCAAAAATAGGGAGAAACATCAACAATCTCAGATATGCAGATGATATCACTCTAATGGCAGAAAGTGAAGAACTCAGGAGCCTCTTGATGAGGATGAAAGAGGAGAATGAAAAAGCTGACTTCAAATTCAACATTTAAAAAACTAAGAATATGGCATCTGGTCTCATCATGCATGCGTGCTAAGTTGCTTCAGTCCAACTCTATGGGATCCTATGGACTGTAGCCGACCAGGCTCCTCTGTCCATGGGATTCTCCAGGCAAGAATACTGGAGTGGGTTGCCATGCCCTCCTCCAGGGGATCTTCCCGACCCAGGGATTGAACTCACATCTCTTATGTCTCCTGTGTTGGCAGGTGGGCTCTTTACCACTAGAACCACCTGGGAAGCCACCACTTCATGGTGTAAAAGGGGAAAAAGTGGAAGCAGAAAAGGATTTTATTTTCTTGGGCTCCAAAATCACTGCAGATGGTGACTGCAGCCATGAAACTAAAAGATGCTTGCTTCTTGAAAGGTAAACTATAACAAACCTAGATAGCATATTAAAAAACCAGAGATGTCACTTTGCCCACAAAAGTCTGTGTAGTCAAAGCTATGGCTTTTTTCAGTACTCATTTTTGGATGTGAGAATTGGATCATAAAGAAAGCTGAGTGATGCACAATTGATGCTTTTGAATTTTTGTGCAATTCTCAAGAGAAGACTCTTAGAGTCCCTTGGACTGCAAGGAGATCAAACCAGTCAGTCCTAAAGGAAATCAACCCTGAACTCCATATAAAAGAAATCAAAGAATAAGAATTCTTGTGCTTGGCTTTTTTCATTCAATATTAATTTTGTCAGAAGCATTCACATTGTTAAGTATAGCAAAAGTTTATTTTATTATTGTATATTATTCCATTGCATGAATATACCACAGTTTATATATATATCCATTCCTTGTTGATGGATATTAGGTTTGTCTCTAGATTGATTCTATTACTAACACAACTACCATGAACAGTCTTGCACCATGTATCTTCTGTTGCACAAATATATGCATTTCTTTTGGGTCCACATCCATATGTACGCACATGCTGCTCCCTCTAACTTAGAACCCAGCCACCATGCTATAAGCAAGCCAGTGGACACAAGATTGGAAAAGGTCAGTTTTCATCCCAATCCCAAAGAAAGGCAATGCCAAAGAACGCTCAAACTACCGAACAATTGCACTCATCTCACACACTAGTAAAGTAATGCTCAAAATTCTCCAAGCCAGGCTTCAGCAATATGTGAACCATGAACTTCCTGATGTTCAAGCTGGTTTTAGAAAAGGCAGAGGAACCAGAGATCAAATTGCCAACATCTGCTGGATCATGGAAAAAGCAAGAGAGTTCCAGAAAAACATGTATTTCTGCTTTATTGACTATGCCAAAGCCTTTGACTGTGTAGATCACAATAAACTATGGAAAATTCTGAAAGAGATGGGAATACCAGACCACCTGATCTGCCTCTTAAGAAATCTGTATGCAGGTCAGGAAGCAACAGTTAGAACTGGTCATGGAACAACAGACTGGTTCCAAATAGGAAAAGGAGTACGTCAAGGCCATATTGTCACCATGTTTATTTAACTTATATGCAGAGTACATCATGAGAAATGCTGGACTGGAAGAAACACAAGTTGGAATCAAGATTGCTGGGAGAAATATCAATAACCTCAGATATGCAGATGACACCACCCTTATGGCAGAAAGTGAAGAGGGGCTGAAAAGCCTCTTGATGAAAGTGAAAGTGGAGAGTGAAAAGGTTGGCTTAAAGCTCAACATTCAGAAAAAGAAGCTCATGGCATCTGGTCCCATCACTACATGGGAAATAGATGGGGAAACAGTGGAAACAGTGTCAGACTTTCTTTTTCTGGGCTCCAAAATCACTGCAGATGGTGACTGCAGCCATGAAATTAAAAGACGCTTACTCCTTGGAAGGAAAGTTATGACCAACCTAGATAGCATATTCAAAAGCAGAGACATTACTTTACCAACAAAGGTTCGCCTAGTCAAGGCTATGGTCTTTCCTGTGGTCATGTATGGATGTGAGAGCTGGACTGTGAAGAAGGCTGAGCGCCGAAGAATTGATGCTTTTGAACTGTGGTGTTGGAGAAGACTCTTGAGAGTCCCTTGGACTGCAAGAAGATCCAACCAGTCCATTCTGAAGGAGATCAATCCTGGAATTTCTTTGGAAGGAATGATGCTCAAGCTGAAACTCCAGTATTTTGGCCACCTCATGCAAAGAGTTGACTCATTGGAGAAGACTCTGATGCTGGGAGGGATTGAGGGCAGGAGGAGAAGGGGACGACGGAGGATGGGATGGCTGGATGGCATCACTGACTTGATGGGTGTGAGTCTGGGTGACCTCCGGGAGCTGGTGATGGACAGGGAGGCCTGGCGTGCTGCGGTTCATGGGGTCGTGAAGAGTCGGACACAACTGAGCGACTGATCTGATCTGATCTGAAGAAGCTGCATAGAAAGACTCAAGTGAAGAAGAATTGTTACCTAATCAATAACCCCAGCTGAACTCTCAAGGGACAGACAGCACAAACTTGCAGGCCTTATGAGTGGTCTACAATTCAGTTCAGTTCAGTTCAGTCGCTCAGTCGTGTCCAGCTCTTTGTGACCCCATGAATCGCAGCATACCAGGCCTCCCTGTCCATCATCAACTCCCGGAGTAAACCCAGACTCACATCCATCGAGTCAGTGATGCCATCCAGCCATCTCATCCTCTGTCGTCCCCTTCTCTTCCTACTCACAATCCCTCCCAGCATCAGAGTCTTTTCCAATGAGTCAACTCTTCACATGAGGTGGCCAAAGTACTAGAGTTTCAGTTTCAGCATCATTCCTTCCAAAGAAATCCCAGGGCTCATCTCCTTCAGAATGGACCGGTTGGATCTCCTTGCAGTCCAAGGGACTCTCAAGAGTCTTCTCCAACACCACAGTTCAAAAGCATCAATTCTTCAGCGCTCAGCTTTCTTTATAGTCCAACTCTCACATCCACACATGACCACAAGAAAAACCATAGCCTTGACTAGATGGACCTTTGTTGGCAAAGTAATGTCTCTGCTTTTCAATATGCTATCTAGGTTGGTCATAACTTTCCTTCCAAGGAGTAAGCCTCTTTTAATTTCATGGCTGCAGTCACCATCTGCAGTGATTTTGAGCCCCCAAAAATAAAGTCTGACACTGTTTCCACTGTTTCTCCATCTATTTGCCATGAAGTGATGGGACAAGATGCTATGGTCTTCGTTTTCTGAATGTTGAGCTTTAAGCAAATTTTTTCACTCTCCACTTTCACTTACATCAAGAGGCTTTTTAGTTCCTCTTCACTTTCTGCCATAAGGGTGGTGTCATCTGCATATCTGAGGTTATTGATATTTCTCCCAGCAATCTGGATTCCAACTTGTGCTTCTTCCAGTCCAGCGTTTCTCATGATGTACTCTGCATAGAAGTTAAATAAACATGGTGACAATATACAGCCTTGACGCACTCTTTTTCCTATTTGGAACCAGTCTGTTGTTCCATGACCAGTTCTAACTGTTGCTTCCTGACCTGCATATAGCTTTCTCAAGAGGCAGATCAGGTGATCTGATATTCCCATCTTTCAGAATTTTCCACAGTTGATTGTAATCCACACAGTCAAAGGCTTTGGCATAGTCAATAAAGCAGAAATAGATGCTTTTCTGGAACTCTCTTGCTGTTTCCATGATCCAGCAGATTTTGGCAATCTGATCTCTGGTTCCTCTGCCTTTTCTAAAACAAGCTTGAACATCTGGAAGTTCATGATTCACATATTGCTGAAGCCTGGCTTGGAGAATTTTGAGCATTACTTTACTAGCGTGTGAGATGAGTGCAATTGTGGGGTAGTTTGAGCATTCTTTGGCACTGCCTTTCTTTGGGATTGGAATGAAAACTGACCTTTTCCAGTCCTGTGGCCACTGCTGAGTTTTCCAAATTTGCTGGCCTACTGAGTGCAGCACTTTCACAGCATCATCTTTCAGGATTTGGAATAGCTCAACTGGAATTCCATCACCTCCACTAGCTTTGTTCATGGTGATGCTTTCTAAGGCCCACTTGACTTCACATTCCAGGATGTCTGGCTCTAGCTGATGAACAATGGATGGAGGTTCATGACATTGTACAGGAGACAGGGATCAAGACCATCCCCATGGAAAAGAAATGAAAAAAGCAAAATGGCTTTCTGAGGAGGTCTTACAAATAGCTGTGAAAAGAAGAGAAGCAAAAAGCAAAGGAGAAAAGGGAAGATAGAAGCACCTGAATGTAGAGTTCCAAAGAATAGCAAGAAGAGATAAGAAAGCCTTCCTCAGCGATCAATGCAAAGAAATAGAGGAAAACAACAGAATGGGAAAAACTAGAGATCTCTTCAAGAAAATTAGAGATACCAAGGGAACATTTCATGCAAAGATGGGCTTGATGAAGGACAAAAATGGTATGGATCTAACAGAAGCAGAACATATTAAGAAGAGGTGACAGGAATACACAGAACTGTACAAAAAAGATCTTCATGACCAAGATAATTACGATAGTGTGATTACTCACCTAGAGCCAGACATCCTGGAATGTGAGTGGTCTACAGATCATGCCAAACAAATTCCTAATGCCATATATTAATTTAAGCTCCCACGAACCATATTTAAGAGTTCATATTACTCTACATTCTCACCAACAACTGTACTGTCAAGTGTGTGTGTTTGTTTATTCATCTTAGCCCTCCTGATTGATATATAGTGGTATCATGCAACTTAACTTGTATTTCTCTGATAAGGAATCAGAGAAATTATTGAGCACGTTTTCAGGCCTATTGGTAATGCTAATATCTCTTTTATGCAAAGTACTTGTTCAAGTCTTGCCAGTGTTTTAAGTGGATCTTTTAGTGGATTAAAGATGGCTAAAATTTGTTGTAACCACCCAACCCCCCACCCCACACACACACAAACACAGTGAGAGATGGAAGATACTTCTCTATCCCCTTGATAGAGGAGATATCTATCTCAGTTCACTGAGATGACCCAGTTCACTGGATCGTCAACTACTCTGATCAGTAGAATATAGTGGAAGTGATGCAGTGCAGTCCTGGACCTACTGTTGAAAAGGGCTGACAGCTAATGTGTCCTCTTGCTTGGAACCTAGCCACTATGCTTAAGGAAGCTCAAGAAGCCATGAAGAAAGGCCCATATGGAGGAGAATTAAAGTTGCTGACAAAAAGCCCCTGCTGAATTCCCATGTGGCATCCAGCACCACTTTAAAAGCCTAGAAAAAAGATCTATTTTGCAACTTTTTGTAAATTTTTCTCCACCTTCTTTTCTCATTCAATGTTATATCATGCAAATCATCCCTTAGTACTATACAGAGATTTTTAGGCAAGTTTTTTAATATAATAAAACATGAGCTTTTTTCTTATGAAAAGAAAACTGAGATTTACTTGTCCTAGAGATAGATACTCCACTCAGAAGAATCTGAGAGACCCAAGTATTTCCCACTAGAAGCATCAAGGGGCCATCCCACAATAGTGTCATCAATGACATACTTCCTATTTTTGATCTAGATGAGCAGAGCAGAAGGGCAGAAAAGAGAAAAGGACAGAGTACAGAGAGAGAGAGAAGTACTCACATAAAGATAAAAGTTGACCAGCTGGGAAGAGAAAAGAAAGAGTCACCATTTTCCGGCTGCCATTTTGTATCTGTGATTATCAAGCAGTAATTTCACTTCCTTTCTGTTAATGAATTATATATGCAGACTCTTCAAGATACAGTGTGCCACAGGAGGCTAACATTTACTTAGGCATATGTGGCATTGACTGTGACCTTGGGAAAATCCTTTTATTTCTCTGAGTCTCAACTGTACCATCTATAAATTTTGAGATTCTTCAAATGCTAACGTTCTTTGTTTCCTTTCAAAAAAACTGAAACAAAAAATTGAAATTGCCAGGACTATTGATAATATTTATAAAATCAAAAATTCGGGGCTTTCCCTGCAGGGGGAATTTCATTCTTTGACACCAAGAGCAGTATATTTAAATTAAATGTAGAGCGGACTGCTAACAACAATCTAGCTATTATCACATTAAAAGAGACTAAAAGAGCAACACAGATTGTTCCCTTCTAATAATGCTTTATGTGTGGCCCATCTGGGAACTCTTAGAGAACAGCTTTACACATACAACCTTTACAGATGTGTTTACTAGATAATGTTTGGCATTTGCACACAATCTTAAGACAACTGGAAAACAATTAATGGGTAGAGGAGATAATAAACTGCTCTGTAGTCAACAGAACTAAAGCTAGCATCAGCTGAGAGAGGAAATTTCAGTTTGTAGGGTTGGGTTTTTTTAATTACTGAACTATATAATTTTTTATTGCTAAGTATAAAGAAAGTTTGGAAAATATAGCTCAGGAAAGTAGTATCAGGTAATATTATAATACCTGATGACATTCCTGTAGCTTTAGTAATATCTATAGTCTTTATAATTTAAAATTTTGACTCATATCATGTGGTTTCTCACATTTAACAATATTATGAATGCTTTTCTTCATCATCAAATTATCACCCAAGATACTGAGAATGGCTCCTTAATTTTCTATTGCATGAAGAAAGTCTGTTTGTTTGAACATTTCCATATTGTTGGGCATTTGGATTGTTTTCTATTTATGTCTTTTTGTTATTATTTGTAAATATTCTGGCAGCTTAACTTTAGAGGATATACTGGAAATAAAATCCTAGAAATGGAATCATCAGGTCATAAATCATACAAATTTTAATTTTGATCTGTATTAAAACACATCCCTCTGAACACTTGTACCATAATCCATTCCAAGCACCAGGACATGAGTGTGCCCTCTCCCCCAACACTGCCAATACCCATTAACTGAAATCTGGTAGGCAGAAAGTACATTTTACTTAAAATTCTAAATAAAAAACAAGAAAGAAAAACTCATTCCTGAGGCTTCAGTTCAGTTCAGTCACTCAGACGTGTCCAACTCTTTGCGACCCCATGAATCACAGCACACCAGGCCTCCCTGTCCATCATCAACTCCCAGAGTTCACCCAAACTCATGTGCATCAAGTCGGTGATGCCATCCAGCCATCTCATCCCCTGTCATCCCCTTCTCTTCCTGCCCACAGTCCCTCCCAGCATCAGAGTCTTTTCCAGTGAGTCAACTCTTCGCATGAGGTGGCCAAAGGACTGGAGTTTCAGTTTCAGCATCATTCCTTCCAAAGAAATCCCAGGGCTGATCTCCTTCACAATGGACTGGTTGGATCTCCTTGCAGTCCAAGGGACTCTCAAGAGTCTTCTCCAACACCACAGTTCAAAAGCATCAATTCTTCAGCGCTCAGCTTTCTTCACAGTCCAACTTTCACATCCATACATGACTACTGGAAAAACTATAGCCTTGACTAGATGGATCTTTGTTGGCAAAGTAATGTCTCTGCTTTTCAATATGCTATCTAGGTTGGTCATAACTTTCCTTCCAAGGAGTAAGCGTCCTTTAATTTCATGGCTGCAGTCACCATCTGCAGTGATTTTGGAGCCCCCAAAAATAAAGTCTGACACTGTTTCCCCATCTATTTCCCATGAAGTGATGGGACCAGATGCCATGATCTTCGTTTTCTGAATGTTGAGCTTTAAGCCAACTTTTTCACTCTCCACTTTCACTTTCATCAAGAGGCTCTTTAGCTCCTCTTCACTTTCAGCCATAAGAGTGGTGGCATCCGCAAATCTGAGGTTATTGATATATCTCCCGGCAATCTTGATTCCAGCTTGTGCTTCTTCCAGTCCAGCATTTCTCATGATGTACTCTGCATAGAAGTTAAATAAGCAGGGTGACAATATACAGCCTTGATGTACTCCTTTTCCATGGACTGTGGTTCCATGTCCAGTTCTAACTGTTGCTTCCTGTCCTGCATACAAATTTATCAAGAGGCAGATCAGGTGGTCTGGTATTCCCATCTCTTTCAGAATTTTCCACAGTTGATTGTGATCCACAGAGTCAAAGGCTTTGGCATAGTCAATAAAGCAGAAATAGATGCTTTTCTGGAACTCTCTTGCTTTTTCCATGATCCAGCAGATGTTGGCAATCTGATCTCTGGTTCCTCTGCCTTTTCTAAAACCAGAAGTTCACGGTTCACGTATTGCTGAAGCCTGGCTTGGAAATTTTGAGCATTACTTTCCTAGCGTGTGAGATGAGTGCAATTGTGCAGTAGTTTGAGCATTCTTTGGCACTGCCTTTCTTTGGGACTGGAATGAAAACTGACCTTTTCCAGTCCTGTGGCCACTGCTGAGTTTTCCAAATTTGCTGGCATATTGAGTGCAGCACTTTCACAGCATCAGCTTTCAAGATTTGAAAGAGCTCAACTGGAATTCCATCACCTCCACTAGCTTTGTTCGTAGTGATGCTTTCTAAGGCCCACTTGACTTCACATTCCAGGATGTCTGGCTCCAGATCAGTGATCACACCATTGTGATTATCTGGGCCATAATCTTTTTTGTACAGTTCTTCTGTGTATTCTTGCCTCCTCTTCTTAAAATCTTCTGCTTCTGTTAGGTTCATACCATTTATGTCCTTCATCAAGCCCATCTTTGAGTGAAATATTCCCTTGGTATCTCTAATTTTCTTGAAGACATCTCTAGTCTTTCCCATTCTGTTGTTTTCCTCTATTTCTTTGCACTGATCACTGAGGAAGGCTTTCTTATCTCTTCTTACTATTCTTTGGAACTCTGCATTCAGATGCTTATATTTTTCCTTTTCTCCTTTGCTTTTTGCTTCTCTTCTTTTCACAGCTATTTGTAAGGCCTCCTCAGACAGCCATTTTGCTTTTTTGCATTTCTTTTTCATGGGGATGGTCTTGATGAGCCTGACCTGGGTGGAGATGATAACCTCCCAGGCTGAGTTAAATGGTTGCTGCTGCTGCTAAGTCACTTCCGTTGTGTCCATTTCTGTGCGACCCCATAGATAGCAGTCCACCAGGCTCCCCAGTCCCTGGGATTCTCCAGGCAAGAACACTGGAGTGGGTTGCCATTTCCTCCTCCAATGCATGAAAGTGAAAAGTGAAAGTGAAGTCGCTTAGTCGTGTCCAACTCTTCGCAACCCCATGGACTGCAGCCTACCAGTCTTTTCTGTCCATGGGATTTTCCAGGCAGCAGTACTGGAGTGGGGTGCCATTGGTTATGTTCACTTAAATTTCAAGTTCAAATAGTTTCAAGTGCCTGACCCAGGACTCAAACCCAAGTCTATGCTCTTAACTTCTATACTCTACCCCATGAAGCCCACTGCCAAGGGAAAAGAACAAAGTGTGATTAAATGTGGATTTGTAGCAGCCCCATTGGAGAGTTGTGGGTCTCAAGAGCCCTGGAAGGCAGCCTCCTTTCTCCAGTAAAGACCATCTGCCAGTTCATTTTAATAGAGGAATGGCCCTGAAGTTTACATTTTGCAAGCTTCAGTTAGGCAATTTAGTCCACATAGAAATACGAAACAATATGAATAAGAACACGAACACACCTGAAAAAAAAAAAAAGATGCCCTCATTCTAATTCACCCAGGTTTTATTCAGAGCAGGGGTAAAGCAGAAGAGTGCCCTGCTGGTTGCCTGTGGAGCCAGTCAGCTAACTCTTGTTACAGCAATTAAACAAGGAAGTCATTATCCTGAGGGAGCCCCAATGCCATGGTGGTCCATGTAAGCAAACCAAAACTTAAGCCTGTAAAATGTCTCAAGGTTATGACAACGAAACTTAAGGATAATCAACATCAATTAGCCATTGGCTTTAAGCTGTGCTGTGCTGTGCTAAATTGCTTCAGTCATGCCAGACTCTGCAGCCCTGTGGTCTATGGCCTGCCATGCTCCTCTGCCCATGGGAGATGCAGATTTGATCCCTGGGTTGGGAATGGCAATTCATTCCAGTATTCTTGCCTGGAGAATCCCATGCACAGGGTATCCCTGGCAGGTTACAGTCCATGGGTGGGTCACAAAAGAGTTGGACATGACTTAGTGACTAAACAACAACATTGCTGATATAAAATATTATGTTAGTTTCAAGTGTACTACATAATGATTTGACTTTTGCATACACTATGAAATGATCACCTTGATAAGTCTAATAACCATCTATCCCATTACAAAGTTATTACAAAATTACTGGCTATATTCCTTATGATGTATATTACATCTTGATGACTTATTCATTATATATAGAGGTCTGTACCTCTTAAGCCACTTCACCTATTTCAACTGCCCCCCCACCCCTCTCTTTTCTGGCAATCACCCATTTGTTCTCTGATGCTATGAGTCTGTTTTGTTTTATTTTAAACTCATCTACATTTTAATATGCCTCAGTTTATCTTTTGACATTCCAAAGAATGGCTGTCTAGGAATAGGCCATCAGTTCAGGAACATAAATGTGGGAGAAAGGTCCTGTGATGGTATTTGTAGCTGAGCCTGTCTGTCTGTTCACCAACCCCAATTCTTCTTTCTGTCCACACAAAACAGCCTCACTTCCCACCATGCCTTGCTCTGTAAAGTTATGTAGTCATGGCTAGGATTACACTTCCCAGTCTGGCCCCTAAAATCACCTAGGAGATCCTCAGTTCACACCTTGATAGCTTTTCAGCAGGTGGAAAGTAAAGGACTCCAACATGACAAAGCCACCTGATGAATGAGGCTATACTTCTGAGTCATCCCTGGAAGGGGCACCACTTCTTGGAGGAGAGCCATCTGGAAGAGATGCTGACCCAATTGGGCAATGATGTGAATGAGAAACAATATTTATTGTGACTCACCATTAAGATTTTGGAGCTATGTGTTAGAAGCAGCTGGCAAGCACATTGTAACAGAGTTCGCAAGGAAAACTGAGAGATTTCATCTACGTCTAATCAAAGGTCCATACAGTCAAAGTTATGGTTTTCCAGTAGTCATGTATGGATGTGACAATTGGACCATAAAGAAGGCTGAGCACCAAAGAATTGATCCTTTTGAACAGTGGTGTTGGAGAAGACTCTTGAGAGTTGCTTCGACTGCAAGGAGATCAAATCAGCCAATCCTAAAGGAAATCAACCCTGAATATTCATTGGAAGGACTCATGCTGAAACTGAAGCTCTAATATTTGGCCAACAGATGCGAAGAACTGACTCACTAAAAAAGACCCTAATGCTGGGAAAGACTGAAGGCAAGAGGAGAAGGGGATGACAGAGGATGAGATGGTTGGATGACATCACCGACTCGGTGGACATGAGTTGGAGCAAACCCTGCAAGATAGTGAGACAGGGAAGCCTGGTGTGCTGTAGTCCGTGGGGTCGCAGAGTCAGATGACTGAGCAACTGAACAACAATCAAGGATAAAGTTTGCACAAGCTTTTCTGTCCTGCAAACAATCAAAGAGTTACAGATAAGGAGGTCTTTAGAAGTAACTCCACAAAACCTGCTTAAAATACCCTTAGCTTTGTAAAGAGTCAAATCATCTACTGAAATTCTGAACAGCCCTCTTAGCCAAGTGTAAGAACACAGAGGATCCAAAAGAAATCAGTTAGTGGTCAGGAATCTAGTGATACCTCAGGATGCACTGTGGACCCACATTTTTAAAGGAGGAAAACTAGGGTTGGTATGTCATTTCACTGGACAGGAGTTTTAGTCAGTGGCAAACTCTGATGATTTTCAATGACAGAGCAATAAATGTGGCAGAAACTTCTGCCAAGAGGGAATTTTGTACATCCAGGATTTGGGCTTCAAATGCCACACAAAACCATAAGGTTCTTAACTAGTGATGCAAATGTAGTACTTGGAAACTTATATGCTAGCAGAAATGTTTTTTATTTTGGCAAAAAACAGGTCAGATAATTTCCAGTGGATAGCTCTAAATACATGGGGTTTTACTCAGCAAATTCTGATTGAGAAAGAAGTGATAATTTATTATATGAAAATTTTTGGAAGTGAGATAGTTGGACCAAATTGCAAACAACTCTTCCCCATACAAGCCTCTGCTGGACTCCTAGTTCTATATAGAAATTAGTGGGAGAACTTCTGTGATTCGGGTCCTCAATTATGTAAGCTGATGAGTATGCACCTTACTAGAATCAGGCTTGTTCTAGAGAATGAGGCTGAGCCAGGTCACTTCTGCAAATTGGATTTAGAAAAATGCTATGCTGAAACAGATCCCTCCTTAGCCACAGAGGAATAGGTTATACATATCATTTGACCCAGCTGTTTGACTGCAGTTAGGGGAGAGGGAGGTGCTACAAAAAGCTCCTTCCTGAAAAGAAGATGAAAATATATGTATTTTCACCTGTGTATTGCTAGATGCTCTGCTGGTGATAAGAAAGACATTTACAAGGGTTGTCAAAAATAAATTCGTTTTCTACTTCTCTTCTAAAAGTTTTTATTCGATTTGTGCCTCTTGGTAAGGTCCACAATAGTATGCTCAGAAAAGAAGAGCTCTCTTCCTGATCCATGGAACTGAAACTTTTTTTTAATGGAAGTCTACTTAGCAGAGGCAAAGGATTCACTGCTCACCTAACTTTCCCATGTTTTAAATTTTTAATGGAAAATAATGTGGATTTGGGGAAGATGAAAAACATCAGTATGAGCAATAGCGTATGGAGTCGTTCAATTTGCACTTCAACATATACATGCATACACATTTATGTACCTATATATATATACGTACCTATATATATATATATATATGTACATCAGTGCAGTTCAGTCACTCAGTCGTGTCCGACTCTTTGTGACCCCACGAATCACAGCACACCAGGCCTCCCTGTCCATCACCAACTCCCGGAGGTCACCCAGACTCATGCCCATCGAGTCAGTGATGCCATCCAGCCATCTCATCCTCTGGCATCCTCTTCTCCTCCTGCCTCCAATCTCTCCCAGCATCAGTCTTTTGCAATGAGTCAACTCTTCGCATGAGGTGGCCAAAGTACTAGAGTTTCAGCTTTAGCATCATTCCTTCCAAAGAAATCCCAGGGCTGATCTCCTTCACAATGGACTGGTTGGATCTCCTTGCAGTCCAAGGGACTCTCAAGAGTCTTCTCCAACACCACAGTTCCAAAGCATCAATTCTTTGGCACTCAGCCTTCTTCACAGTCCAACTCTCACATCCATACATGACCACAGGAAAAACCATAGCCTTGACTAGATGGACCTTTGTTGGCAAAGTAATGTCTCTGCTTTTGAATATGCTATCTAGGTTGGTCATAACTTTCCTTCCAAGGAGTAAGCGTCTTTTAATTTCAAGGCTGCAGTCACCATCTGCAGTGATTTTGGAGCCCCCAAAAATAAAGTCTGACACTGTTTCCACTGTTTCCCCATCTACTTCCCATGAAGTGATGGGACCAGATGCCATGATCTTAGTTTTCTGAATGTTGAGCTTTAAGCCAACTTTTTCACTCTCCACTTTCACCTTCATCAAGAGGCTTTTTAGTTCCTCTTCACTTTCTTCCATAAGGGTGGTGTCATCTGTACATATATATGTCTAATTGCTTCAAAACGTGTCAAAAACATTCCTGATGAAATGTGTACCACTACACATTATTTGATTAATTATATAACAGATAACAAACTAAACTTAAGGGCAATTTGTAACTAAAATTCAAGAATAATAGTAAGGGATTTCCCTGGTGGTCCAGTGGCTAAGACTCCACGCTCCTAATACAGGTATGAGTTCAATCCCTGGTCAGGGAATTAGATCCCATATGCCAAAACTAAGAGTTCATATGCCAAAACTAAAGATTCTGCATGCCACACCGAAACTAAAGATTCTGCATACCACAACTAAGATCCGGTACAGCCAAATAAATAAATGCATCAATAAATAGATATATTTTAAAAAAGAAGAGCAGCAAATATGGGGCTTCACTGGTGGCTCAACAGTAAAGAATCCACATACAATGCAGGAACCACAGGAGACACAGTTTCAATCTCTGAGTAGGGAAGAACCCCTAGAGGAAGCCATGGCAACGCCCTCCCAGTATTCTTGCCTGGAGAATCCCATGGACAGAGGATCCTGGCGGGCTATAGTCCACAGGGTTGCAAAGAGTCAGACACAACTTAAGTGATTCAGCACACACGCACTCATGCAGTAGCAAATACAAAAAGCTAAATACCACCCTGATGGTAACTGGTTAGAAGCTTCTGTTCCAAAACTGCATAATTGCAGCCACCCACATATGGAGGGCAGTGGGTCCCCTGCTACATTGCCAAGCATTACAGGGCCACCAGGTTTCTTTGTAAAATACTGAATTAGAGTCTAAAATAAACTCCAACAATGCACTAATTTGAGTTTATGAATACTGACGCTTAATGACCCTTAGTAACACACAGGAATGGTTGCTATTAAATAGGTCTCAGTCATCCACTTAGCAACTAAACCAGACTAAACCAGTCATCCACAAAAATTAAAACTGATGGAACTGCAAGCATCACTCCCCTCATAAAGACCTGGCCCAATAGAAAGCTGTTCAAGGCTAACAAGTAGACCTGGAACAGTGCTTTCAAGATCAGCCTCAGCATGTACCTTGTGCTCAGTTGTGTCCAACTCTTTGTGACCCCCATGAACTACAGCCCACTAGGCTCCTATGTTGATGAGATTTTCCAAGCAAGAATATTGGAGTGGGTTGTCATTTCCTTCTCCAGGGGATCTTCCCCACCCAGGGATCAAGACCACATCTCCTGTGTCTCCTGCACTGAGGTAGATTCCTTACCCTCTGAGCCACAGGGGAAGCCCTTGTTTAAGATCAACCCTGATGAAATGCCCCCACTTCTGAGCACCTTCAACCAGGATCAGATCACATAGTGGAGCATAAGCAGGGGAAGGTCAGTCTTACTTACATCAAAAAAACCTATGAAAAGTTATAGCTAAAATTTTGTACTTGTTGCTCAAGAAAACTGTATTTCCTAGTCAATCAACAATAATAAAACATAAGACCCAAATGTTTGTTTACTTATTTCTTTAGTGGTAGTCAGGAGTAGTTTATAGCTCAAAGATAAGAGTTGAGTTCTGAAGTCACAATTAAAAAGCAAATCCTGGATTTTCTAATTTTTAGTGTGAAATTAGACAAATCAGCTAACCATTCTAGGCTTTAGTTTCCTCATTGATAAAATAGAAATAATAATAGTCTCTACATACAGGGTTCTTATAAGAATTAAAGGATATAATTCAAGGGTTGGCAAACTGGTCCATGAGCCAAACCCAGGCCACTTGTTTTTGTAAATAAAGTTTTATTGGAATACAGTCACATTCATTCATTTATGAGTTGTCTATGGCTACTTTTACACTGCATCAGGAAAGCTGAGGGGCTGTGACAGAGACTGTGTGGCTCCCAAAGACTGAAAAACTTGCTATTTAACCTTTCACCCCAAAAATGTGTTCTCTGACAGAATCCACCTACATCATTTTGCACTACTGCTGGTATGTAAACATTTAGCTATTGTTTCATATTTAGGCTTTTGCATTCTGTTACTTATAAAAATTAACTCATGAATTATCAGGCGATATGAAGCAGAGATATATGCATTAGCAGGCATATTTTTACCACTGTGCCACCTGAGAAACCTATATTATACACACACACACACACACACACACACACATAGGCATTAAAGTGAAAGTGAAGTTGCACAGTCATGTCCAACTCTTTGCAACCCCATGGACTGTAGTCTACCACTCTCCTCCATCCATGGGATCTTCCAGGCAAGAGCACTGGAGTGGGTTCCCATTTCCTTCTCCAGAGGATCTTCCTGACCCAGGGATGGAACCCAGGTTTCCTGCATTGTAGGCAAACGCTTTACCATTAGTTTTACATATACGTATATATAAAACTAAATCACTTTGCTGTACATCATAAATTAACACAGCATTGTAAATCAACTATACTTCAAATTAAAAATTTTTTTAATTGAGAAAACAGTTACTTTGATTGGAGCCATGGTGGGAGGGCTGGAAAAATATCATTATCATACACACATAATTATGTAGGTGTTCCTTAGAACCAATACAAATTACTTGAAAACATGAAGTTCAGAGTTTAAATGCCAGAGGGCTTTTTCTCTGATTCTCATGTGCATTTTTATTCTCATCTATTACTCTGCTGCTGCTGCTGCTGCTGCTGCTAAGTTGCTTCAGCCCACCAGGCTCCCCCATCCCTGGGATTCTCCAGGCAAGAACACTGGAGTGAGTTGCCATTTCCTTCTCCAATGCATGAAAGTGAAAAGTGAAAGTGAAGTCACTCAGTCGTGTCCGACTCGTAGCGACTCCATGGACTGCAGCCTACCAGGCTCCTCCATCGATGGGATTCTCTAGAAAGGCACAAAAGCAATGACTAGCAATAGCATAAAGTAAGTACATCCCTAATAGCCCTCCTAGAACAAATGGAGAAAAATCAATGGATTCTTAGGTCACTCTGGCTGCATAAAGTCTCTTCCTTACCTCATATTCTCTACTCTATGCATTGCCAAAGGGACCACTTTGGAAAAAAAACAAGATGGACAGATGTTCTACTTGCTTGACAACTTTCAAGTGTGGACTTAGGAGGAAATCTTACATCTCAGGCAGAATCTTTCTTCTGCACAGTCAGGAAGCTGAATTTCTGATATCAAGCAGACAAACACTAGATGCAGAAGAAGGCTGAGTACCAAGATGGCCAAGAAAACAGCCCCAGGCTAAGAGGACCTAGAAAATGTAACTGAAAAGCTATTCTTCAAAGCCGGTGGTGAACAACGTTCAGCCCCTTCTCTGGGGAATGCACCTGCTGTACTTGGCAAGCTGCTGAGAACAGACGAGGCAGCCTGACAAAGTCAAGTCACTCACAAGAACATGGTGTTTTGTAACATTCAGAACACGGACTTCAGCTTGATAAGCCTAAACTGGCTCCTTGTATAGCTGGACTGCATCCAGCTCATTATATTCAAGGTAAGATCAAGTTCCTCATGGCACAGTCTATGATATATTTACTTCCAGATCAAGTCAAGATTTAAGATGAGGATGAGGTCTTTGCTGTCTAAAAATGTCAAATGGACAAACTAATGAACAACCATGAAACTCTCTAGGAGATCAAGGACACTGAGACAAAATTTATCTGATAGTCCCAGGCCACTTCAGAAGTTCAGATCATCTCCAGTTATTCAATGGAACATTAATCTAGTTGCTGCTGTAAAGGAATTTTGATGACATCATTAAGGTACCAAATCAGTTGACCTTAAAATATGGAGATTATCAGAGTGGCCATGATATAGTCACATTAGCCCTACTGACATCAGAGTTTTCTCTGACTTGTCACAGGGGAAGAAAGAAGAGATGGGAAGCACGAGAGAATTTGATGCATCATTGCTAATTTGAAGATAAGAGGGTGTGGCCATGTGGCCAGGAATGCAGGTGGATTCTAGGAGCCAGTAGTCTCTGACTTACAGCCAGAAAGAACCACAGTACTACAACCACAATGACCTAAGTCCTACAACCACAATGAACTAAGCTTAGAGACAAACTTTTCCCCAGAGCCTTAGACAAAAACTCAGCCAACAAAACACCTTGGTTTCGGACATGTGTTCCTCTCAATAGAGAACCGTGCCATGTTCTGCCAGATTTCTCACCTACAGAACTCTGGGTTAATAAATAGGTCTTGTTTCAAAGCCACTAAGTTTGTGATAATTTGTTTTAGCAATAGAAAACTAATTCTCAGCAAATTTCTCCTTGAGACCCACTTCCCTTCGCTCATATGCATATTCTGTGATTAACATGTACATTTTAATTTGTATAGGTTCCTTTAAAAATAGATAGATTCTTATTTTGAATATGTAGTTGAATTTGTTGCTGTTGTTTAGTTGCTAAGTCGTGTCCAACTCCTAGCCCATGAGGCTCCTCTGTCCGTGAAATTTCCCAGGCAAGTATACTGGAATGGGTTGCCATTTCCTTCTTCAGGGGATCTTCCTGACACAGGGATCAAACCCGTGTCTCCTGCACTGGCAAGTAGATTCTTTACCACTGAGCCACCAGGGAAGCCTTATAGTTGAATTTACATCAATAGTATTGTGCCATGTATCCCACACTATTTGTTAATTTTTTTACGTCTATGTTGTTAAGATCTATACATGTTGCTATGGTGATATTTAGCAAGTTTCTTCTGTTACAAAGTATGTATTCTGTAGTATCAACTACATTTTTATTAATGATTCTTCTAAGTTGGCCTTCAATTCTCTGGTATCAAAACCAGCACTATAATAAGCATCCCTTGTGTATCTTCTCATGATCTTATCTTAGAATACCCCCAGAGTACATACCCAGGAATTGGATAAACATGTCACAGACTATATGACAGTTATCAAATCACTGTCTCAAATGTTATACCAGGATACTTGCTAGATAGTGCAAGGATTCCTATTTTCTATCTCTTTTAAGCTTTGACATTACCAACTTTGTAATCTTTGTCAGGTATAAAGTGTTATCTAGTTCTTCTAATTAGCATTTCTCTGAATCAATAATTTTGAGTGTTACTTCATATATGCTATATGTAATAACAATAATATATATAAACAATTTGGATTTCCCTTTTTGTGAATTTCCTGCTTGTATGCTTTTCCAATTATTTTTATGTTTCCCATCTTTATCTAGATTGATTAGCTATACGTTCTAGAAATTGATTTCTAGAAAGTTCTTGTATCTTTTGGAGATCAGACTTTTCTGGTATCTCCCAATGTAACTTGGAAATCCTCAGCTTTATATAACCACATTCATCAATGTTTTGCTTTATAGCTTGTGCTTTACTGGAATACTTATTAAGAAATATTTCCCAGGATTAAGTCACTGAAATAGTATTTAGTACTTCTCTGGACTTCCTATTTTTACCTTTTTCATTTCAGTCCTTAATCCACCTAGAGTCCAGATCTGTATGAGACTCTAGTTTTACTTTTCTCCATATTCTAAGCCAGTTTTCTTAGCACCATCTGCTCAACAATCCACCCTGGGTAGAAGCAAGATGAGAAATATGGATGTGGGTGGGGCTGGAAAGCCAAAGTCATCCCACCATGCTCTGGAGGAGGGCGTGATGCAGTGACTCAGATGTTGGCGGTGGAAGAGGTAAAGGGAAGGGTCCATCCCAGGAGATACTGTCCTGAACATCCTCTCTGGCCCATGTGCTATCATTACGAATCTCTGATTTGTCTGCTTCTATTGAAAACAATAGTTCTTTTCCACATGGGGAGTGTGGTAGAGAAGGTCATGCTGGCATATGGTTACACATGTGCTTATGTAACCACGTAAGCCTTGGTTACATCAGCAGCTGGCATTACCAACACTGCACTGAATGTGTTCCAACTCATCTTCAAATTTTTTTCATTGAAAAACTGATAAAGTCTCAATAAAATTAAAAAATGACATAGCTTCTTAGGCCAGTGATGGGTGAAGAATCCATTAAAAAGACCACACTAGTGAGCTGCACCTCTGCAAGCTGGCCTTCCCTGAACAAAACAAGAGGGAAGACCCTTGGGCCTTCCCTCAAGGAAGGACTGTAGGACTTGGTTTCAGAGACCAGGCATCCTGAATTGCCTGGTTAAAAAGGCCTTCATCTTTCATGGTATACTTTAATCTCACTGCTCTTTTTTAAAGTTTTGGGGAAAAACTTTCCGTTCCTCTTCTCACTCAGCAAGGCCCTTCCCTTCCCATCTATTCAAAGAGCACACAACTGACTTTCTGCTCTATCTTTTCCGACCCTCAACTTCTAATTTGGCCTGGAAACTCAGAAGTGATTTCCCAGGAACTGCATGGAAAGAGGATCTGACCCCTGGCCTTTGAGCTTCCCCTGCCTTCTTTAACCCCCATGGACTTTAATAATTAGGTCCTCCTGAGGCCTTTCTGTTCCCTGAACTCATTGCCTGGAAACAGTTCCCTTACACAGCTGTGGGCAGATTCCACTAAGCCAACCAACCACGGTCAGCAAGCACAAAGCCGCCTATGGAAGCCCTGCTAATGTCAACCAGCTCTCCTCAGTTCTCATGGAATTCAGCCTCACTTTACTGAGGAATCCACTTGGCACCCATGATGGAAAGTCCAGGGCCTTCCCAGGAGAGTCACCAGTCTCAAGGCTCCTCGGTGGCACTCAGAGAGTACCTCCTCTCCACGCCCTCTTGGTCAGCCTCTACCTCTGACCCCATAAAATGTTAGTGTCCTAAACCCTGACAGTACGAAGGCAGGCAGGCAAGACATCCCAGGCTAGAAAGAGGCCAGGGTCACTGGATGTAAATCACAGCCAGGAAGAGGATGTGGCAGCCATTTCTGGTCACCCTATGGGAATAGGGATTTCATGGATTAGAGGAGAAGAAAGCATGGAACAACAGCGGGGCAAAGAAGAGGGACTATGAAGAAACAGACCTGAGTGAAACTGCCCCAATAGGGAGGTAGAGGGAGGAGTAGGGAGAGATGAGTAGCAAAAAGGGGTTAGGACAACTGGAATGCACATTTGATCTACAGAGCAACTGACCTAAGGCCAGTCTAGTTGCATGAGGATATTTATTTTCAAAAGGGAAGATAAGCACAAAATGGTCAGCCCACCAAGAAAGCAGCTGATTGATATAGAACAAAGAAAGGCCTAGGGCAGAGCATCGTACCAACTTAAAAGTCACTTATGAAAGAATTCTGCCTTCTCGTCAACTCCTTTTGCAAAAGAAAGGCCACACTGTAACTGTTGACAGTTGCTGGCTTCATGCCTCTGGTTCCTGATTTAATTCCATCTTCAAAATGATTTCCACCATAATATGTTACAGACTCTTGCCTTATGAAGCATGCACACATACATAACTCAAAACAGACCCAGAATGCAAATGGGAAAAAATAATGGCAATAATAATAAGAGAAAACAATAGATAATATTTATGACATTCAAGACACTCTTTTAAGCACATGTAATATGTTAACTCACTGAATCCACACTCCATAATATAGCTACTGTTTACATTCCCATATATCGAGGCAGATGGAGATTGACCATCTCATCTAAGATCATACACTGAGAAGGGGACAGAACTGGGATTCCATCCATAGCCTCTGGCTCCACAGTTCATCACTAAAACCACTCTGTCCCACGGCCTTTTCGATAATGGTGATTCATCTGTCCAGCAAAAATAAACAATGACCTTGAGTCAAGCTTCCTTATGAAAGATTCCTCACTAATTAGCCCATACAGTAGTCTAGATGCTAAAGGCAAATATTTTGCGTGACTTATTGTATTTCAAGTAACTAATAGCAAGAGGCATATCATTGGTTCCAATTGAAGCACCTTCTTTCCATCTTGTATCTAGTTGGTCCTCAACCTGGATGACTTCTCATCCCCCAGACCAAATGGGAGACAGCACTACCAAGCCAAGAGCTTACCTCCATCTGAATCTCCTGTACAGCTTAATTACTGACAGAATGAGAGGTGCAAATTAATCTGGCCCTGCCATTATCTCTTTATTCTGGCTGCTTTCCCAATTACTAGCCCACATACCTTCACAGGAAACAAAATATGGCAAATGAACAGGCCGCAGGATGAAAACTCCAGGTGATGGAGACAGTGATGAAAACCCTGCCCCAAAGCCTTGCAAGGTGACTTTGGGAGCTTGAAGTAGGCAGGTCCTCTCAAATATCTCCAGACACTCAGGGAGAGTCCTGCCAGGAATGATAAGGTAGGGCATGTTCCCTATCAGAAGAAAGGGGATCACAGGACCCTTGAAGGGAAGCGGTACCAAACATAGTTCCTCCCCTTCTGAAGAATATACCTATTTCCATGGGTTTCAGGTGCTCACCAAGACCACCACTGATGGCCTCTTGCTAAAATCACCTGGAAAGTTTCATGTGGAAGCAGGAGAAAGAGTATCTGCCATTTACTTTCTAAAGGCAAAATCTGGAAGTCTGTGCAAAGACCAATGGTTAGAGTAATTAAATAGGAAATGAGATCTTTTATTCATTTCTAAGTTGTACCATGGACTCCTGTGAGCTTCATCAAAATCTGGAAGCTTCCCACACCTCCGTTTCCTCACTGGCACCATACAAAGAGAGGATGTGTTTTACAGAGAGAGTGATCTAATAAATAAATGATCATTTTGTGAGAAAAAAAAAATCTACGGGCATGGGCACTGGATACCTATTTAAAGTTACAGCCTGAAGACCAAAAATAATCAATGTAGTTGGAATTTTCACAAACACAAAATGGAATTTCCTTTTCTTGTTTCAATTCAGTTCCATTAAACTGACAGGCAGGCAAATGTGTTATACATCAAAAACTTTACAACACGTAATGTGGACAATTTCTCCCACTTGGTCGGCATATGTGCAAGAAGAAAATTTCCACTCAGCACTAGAGACGTAGTGGTGTCTTCCCTCCATATGTTTGGATTTGGGGACAATGATTCAATGTCTGCTTATTTGGAATAACTGTTTACGAAAGAGCTGAATTTCCCCTTCTTTAAATAGAACCCATACTTTGCCTCACTTAAATCAATATAAATATATGGCTCACTCCATCTGACTCTGACCCATGCATCAGAGACAACCGTGGGAGGCAAAGACCAGAACAAAAACTGACCCGCATCAAAAGTGAAGGAGAATAAGGCCACTTGTTTATTTGTTCACCCTTTGGAGCAACTTTTTTTCTTTCTTCCTTTTTTTTTTTTTTGTCTTCAGGTCAATACAGTCCTCTTATTAGCATAGATTTCAGGAACATACTTGTTTCTCTCTATTAAGAGCTATTCCAGGAGCACAACAGCAGTGACTAAGTCATTATGAATAAAAGTCATTATGAATAAAAATAAAAAGTCATTGCCCCCTCATTTTATAAAGGCACACAGGACATCAGTGTGAAATGATAAGAATGAATAACGAAGGTAGGAGCGTGATGGGGGAGGAGAGGAAATACAATTTCTGTTAAAAAACAAAAAACAAAAAACTCTGCTTTGAAAAGTTCCAAGTCTGCCTCAGGGCACAGAGCACTTGCTTTTTTAGTTAAACAAATTGGGTGTGTTTTTTTTGGACTTAAGCTCAAAAGGGGCAGAATGAGAGGGGGATTTCACTTCTCTCTTTAGTATTTTTATGAATGTGGCGAATATTCTATTAAATAAATGTGCTACTTTTATATTTAGAAAAAACAATGAAGGTTATTTTTAAAACAAGTTCTTCACATTCTTGAGAATGGAACGGTTTTCTTGCAAAGGCGCCTCCTTAACACTGAGCTGCCTGCCAGGTATGTGTCAGGGAGTGACTGAGCCCTCACTCGGGAACCCATGACCAGCTCTGAACCAGGGGCTTGCATTCCAGAGGGCTGGGGCCTGCCCTTCTCCACACAATTCCACTTCAGGAGTCAGGAGGGCAAGGCCCACCTGCCAAGGTCAGATCAACCCCTCCTAACTGCACACACACACACACACATTTCACCCAAGTTCCCTGAGCAGACAGGAATTTAAGACAGATGTCACCAGATCCTTGGAGGACAAGAACACAGTGTTCCAACTGTGAGACACACATGCTGGCCAAGAATGCATTCAAATGCCTGCCTAAAACACAGATTTAGGTCACAAGTACAAGGAGGAGGACCAGACTGATTTCAACTCACCTAAAATTTTGAGAATAATCAAGACCAAGGTGGCACTTGGGGGCAAGAAAACAAGAAGCAGAAAAGTCATCAACCCTTGTGGCAACACGAGCTACAGTAATATCAGTGGAACAGAAATTATAAACACCATCTCTCTGGCACTCTGTAATCCAGGAACGGTATGAGACAGTTTTTGAATTCAGAACAAATGCTTTCTGACTCACTGGAAAAGACCTGATGCTTGTAAAGATTGAAGGCAGGAAGAGAAGAGGACGACGACAGAGGACAAGATGGTTGGTTGGCATCAGTAGCTCAATGGATGTGAGTGAGTCTGAGCAAACTCCAGGAGATGGTGAAGGATAGGAAAACCTGGTGTTCTGCAGTCCGTGGGGTCTCAAAGTGTTGGACACGACCTAGTGACTAAACAACAACAATTTTACAAACAAGGAAAATGAGACTCAGAGAAGTCACTTTCCCAAGACTGCACAGTTAAAAAGCAGCTGAGCCAGGTTCAAAACCCCAGGCTAATTCCAGAGCCCCTGTCATTTGCACTCAGGACCATAAGCTCCAAAGTCAGGTCCCCAGTGGGGTCCATGATCAGCATCTATTGAAAAATGAAAGAACAAATAGTCTGCCCCTTCCCCAAGTTAGCACCATTTACTGAGAATCTACACTGCCAGGTAAGGATCTGTCAAGGATTCGTTCTAGTTCTTACACTAATTTTGCAAAATCAGTCTTATTATTCCCACTTTAGAACTGAGATACCGGAGGATTGGAGAAAATCTGGGCAATCCTCAGGATTGGAAAATAGAGAACAGTATGAGACTTTCCCCCTGCCTGTAGAGAATTTACTATCAGATTGAGGAAAATACCATTTACCTATCTATCTATCACCTACCTATCATCCATCATCCATCTATCTACAATCTAGCTAGGCCATTTATGTTAAGCCTCAAATGCAAGGTATGTGCTTCAGAAGCTCAGTACAGATACAAATATTCCTGATTCTGTTTGTATTTTCTTGAAAATTCACTTGTAGCAATGCATTCCTCCAATGGAAAAAGCCCAGCAAATACGAGTGCCAAATCTGGAAACCACTGGGCCATGACTGCTATGGCTTGGTTGGGTGGAGGGAGAAGGCTATTGACCAGCCACAAGACCGCCCCCTCAGCCTGGAGAAGCAGGTGGTACCAGTCTAAAATGGCTTGAAATCAGTCATATCTTCTTGTCTTTTCATACTGTTCATGGGGTTCTCAAAGCAAGAATCCTGAAGTGGTTTGCCATTCCCTTCTCCCGTGGGCAAGAATACACAGAAGAACTATCCAAGAAAGATCATCATGACCCAGATTACCAGGTGTGATCACTCACCTAGAGCCAGACATCCTGGAATGTGAAGTCAAGTGGGCCTTAGAAAGCATCAGTACAAGCAAAGCTAGTGGAGGTGATAGAATTCCAGTAGAGTTATTGCAAATCCTAAAAGATGATGCTGTGAAAGTGCTGCACTCAATATGCCATCAAATTTGGAAAACTCAGCAGTGGCCACAGGACTGGAAAAGATCAGTTTTCATTCCAATCCCAAAGAAAGGCAATGCCAAACAATGTTCAAATTACCACACAATTGCTCTCATCTCACATGCTAGTAAAGTAATGCTCAAAATTCTCCAAGCCAGGCTTCAACAGTACATGAACCATGAACTTCCAGATGTTCAAGCTGGATTTAGAAAAGGCAGAGGAACCAGAGATCAAATTGCCAACATCCCTTGGATCATCAAAAAAGCAAGAGAGTTCCAAAAAAAAACATCTACTTCTGCTTCACTGACTACGCCAAAGCCTTTGACGTAGCCTTTGTTGTGTGGATCACAACAAACAGTGGAAAATTCTGAAAGAAATGGGAATACCAGACCACCTGACCTGCCTTCTGAGAAATCTGTATGCAGGTCAAGAAGCCACAGTTAGAACTGGACATGGAACAACAGACTGGTTCCAAATCGGGAAAGGGGTATGTCAAGGTTGTATATTGTCACCCTGCTTATTTAACTTATCTGCAGGGTACATCATGCAAAATGCCAGGCTGGATGAAGCACAAGTTGGAATCAAGATTGCCGGGAGGTAGTATCAATAACCTCAGATATGCAGATGACACCACCCTTATGGCAGAAAGCGAAGAAAAACTAAAGAGCCTCTTGATGAAAGTGAAAGAGGACAGTAAAAAAAGGTGGCTAAAAACTCAAATTTCAGAAAATGAAGATCATGGCACCTGGTCCCATCACTTCATGGCAAATAGATGCGGAAACAACGGAAACAGGGACAGACTTTATTTTGGGGGCTCCAAAATCACTGCAGATGGTGACTTCAGCTACAAAATTAAAAGATACTTGCTCCTTGCAAGAAAAGCTATGATCAACCTAGATAGCACATTAAAAAGCAGAGATATTACTTTGCCAACAAAGATCCGCCTAGTCAAAGCTATGGTTTTTCCAGTGGTCATGTATGGATGTGAGAGTTGGACTATAAAGAAAGCTGAGCACCGAAGAATGATGCTTTCAAACTGTGGTATTGGAGAAGACTCTTGAGAGTCCCTTGGACTGCAAGGAGATCAAACCACTCAATCCTAAAGGAAATCAGTCCTGAATATTCATTGGAAGGACTGATGCTGAAGCTGAAACTCTAATACTTCAACCACCTGATGCAAAGAACTAATTCATTGGAAAAGACCCTGATGCTGGGAAAGACTGAAGGCAGTACTAGAAGGGGATGACAGAGGATGAGATGGTTGGATGGCATCACCAACTCGATGTACACGAGTTTGAGCAAGCTCGAAGAGTTGGTGATGGACAGGGAAGCCTGGTGTGCTGCAGTCTATGGCATTGTAAAGAGTTGGATACAACTGAGAGACTGAACTTAACTAAAAACATTCAGGTAGCTCCTCAAACCCCTAGAAAAACGTGCCTCCCTTAAGTCCAGACATTCTCCAATGGGTGATTCACTTCCTGCACTGGTGTCAGCCTTCCTCAAATATCCTCTGTTAAAATGCAAATCCCCATCCGGGTGGCACATTAAATTTCTTGGAGAGGAAGATGAAAGTCAGAACAACCAGCAAGGCTGGAAACAAATCCATTCATTCAGTGAATCTTTAATATTCACTAGATATGAAACATGTAACATTGAACACACGTGAATAAGACAAGACAAGGATTCCTCTGGTTTGGGGGGGAACTTCCATTCTAGTTGGGGCAGTGGGGGAGACAGACAATCGTTTTCAAGCAATGAAGAAACAAAAATTAAGTTCTCTGCTGGGAAAGAAAGCAATGCAGTAATGGAGTGGTACGGCGGGCCAGTGCTCAGTTGACTCTCAAAGGAGGTGATAAGCAAGCAAGTGAAGAACTGAAGGGCCAGAAGGAACCAGATGCCGGTAAAGAATATTCTCGCCAAAGACAGGAGCACACACAAAGAGCTTGAGGTATCCTGAGGAGTGGTATGCAAAATGATCGGACAAAATCCTGAAGAGAGGTCATGTCAGCTTCTGCAGCAGGCGGGAGATTTTAGCCTATCAGTGGGGAATCACTGGAGGGGCTGAAGTGCACTGGAGGAAACCCAGTTTATGTATGTAAAAGGTGGCTCCCGCTGTTCTGTGTAGAATAAATCATACAGAGGTAATGAGCCCAGGTGGGGCTGGGGCAGGGGGGATGGACTAGAGTGAGAAGGGACATAGGGAGGAAGGAAGGACTTGAACTAAACTTCGGAGCCACAAATATCGGGGCTAATGAAGGCCGGGCCGCAGTGGTGGACAGTGCGAAGAGGGAGGGATCCCAGTCCCCGTGCATTAAGCCAAATATGTATTAATAATATAATATAATCATAATAAGAAAGTCATCATAAGGGCCCTGATCACCACATTCACACAAATAAATTCCTTTGACAATGGACCACCTTGGTCCACCAGCAAACTCTTGAAAAGCATACATTTCTTATAGGAATCTTACCCCAGAGAGCAGGGAATGCCTCTGTTTCTAGATGAATGGGATTCCTGGGCTCAGGTATGAGTATTTCCTCTACCTCTTCCAGCATCTGCAGATGCTTTTCTGCTTGGTGCTCCTTGGAGGGTATTATTATCTTGTGAAAGTTTTTAAAGAATGAGTGGAGTGTGACAAAATACAGCCAAGGAAACAGATCCCGGACAGTGACTCTCTGGATTCAATCACGGAGTTGTCAGCACACACTTCCTACTAGAACACTGCTGAGAATGAATTACTGGAAGAAACCACATTTAAAGTCTTTAACCAGAGAAGCAAATTTTCTATTGAGCAAGGCCTGCCTTTCAGAAAACTTAAGTTTAAAAAGTTTAAAAGTTGTATACAGTCATATGATTAAAAAGTGTTAAGTCATTTCAGTCATATCCGACTTTGTGACCCCATAGACTATAGCCCACCAGGTTCCTTTGTCCATAAGGCTCTCCAGGCAAGAATACTGGAGTGTGTAACCATTTCCTTCTCCAGGGGATCTTCCCAATCCAGGGATCGAACCCAGGTCTCCTACATTGGAGGCAGATTTTTTTACTGTCCAAGCCACCAGGGAAGCCCATGATTAAAAAGAAAAAAAAAAAAAAAAAACTATCATTTACTAAGAACATTGAAATGTCACAATTAAATTAAATCATAATTTACAGTTCAGCTTAACATCTCTCTCATTTTCTTAAAGTAAGAATCATCATGATCGCATTTTAATTAGTCTCCACAACATCACCACAGAAATGCTTATGTAGAAATTCCCCCATTGACTCTGGCGGACTCATATAGGTGTCTAGACTGCCATGATGAGCACAGACTACACCAATTGAGAAAATATGAAGCAGTGGGGCCATCTTTCAAGAGTCTAAAGAACGAAAAAGGTTCAATCACAAGAACAATGTCAATTACACGGTTTATTAGTCTTAGATCAGCCAGACTCAACTGAGTCAAAGGATTAAAAAAAAAAAAAAAAACGAATCTTAAAACAGAAAATGATAGCATCAGAGGAGAAGGCAGGAAAAGGGAGGCAGACAAGCAGAATTGTGGAGAATAAAGGTATTAGAGGAGGAGGAGAAACTGGGGAGAGGAGAGAGAAGAAAGGAAGCGGCAGAAGCAGGAGGAAGATGGATGGGGAGGGAGAGGACCGCTGCAGAGGGGATGAGGGGACAGAAGTGTGTAGCAGGAGAAAGAAGAGGGGAGGGGCTTATCACAGAATACAGGTCATTTCCTAAGAGCAGTTGTGTCCCTCAGCCAGACAACTGACTAACACAGTTGGGAAGGCTGCTGCTGCTGCTGCTGCTGCGTCGCTTCAGTCGTGTCCGACTCTGTGTGACCCCATAGACGGAAGCCCACCAGGCTCCCCCGTCCGCGGGATTCTCCAGGCAAGAACACTGGAGTGGGTTGCCATTTCCTTCTCCAATGCATGAAAGTGAAAAGTGAAAGTGAAGTCACTCAGTTGTGTCCAACTCTCAGCGACCCCATGGACTGGAGCCCACCAGGCTCCTCCGTCCATGGGATTCTCCAGGCAAAAGTACTGGGGTGAGGTGCCATTGCCTTCCCCGGGGAAGGCTAGCGTGGTTAAAGTAACTTCCTCTTGTTCTGACTGAAAAACAATGGACTCAGGACATACCTACTGATGTTAACCTGAGATGCTACCCCAGCTCTGAGTCCAGCCTCCCTCAACTGCAGTTCCCTCACCTATAAAGTGAAGCAGGTCTTTGCAGACTTGACTCTTCTCTAATTAAAAATAAATAAATAAATAAGAACAGTGCTGAGATTAAGACCACAGTAACAGGAGGTCAGCTGTTTCAATCTCCTTGATGTGTGTCCTTTAAAAAGTCACCAAACTCATTTGGGCCTCAGTTTTCTTGCCTAGAAATGGCAGGTGGTAATAATATTTATTTTATAGGTTTCTAGTAAAGATTAAGTTAGATTAAAGGTAGAATTTAATTTAATAGCTCACCCTGGTCAGAAGGGTGAGCTATTTGTTAGCAGAGATCTTTTATTTTAAACTCCAAGTATCTACTAACCCATATGTGGGTGGTGTAGGCTAACCTTGATTTAGATCAGAATTTTGCTACCTGCTCTCATTAGATGTTTGACAGTCGAACTAACGGGCATGTGCCCCTCCAAGCCATTCCTGGTGGCTCAGATGATAAAGGATCTGCCTGTAATGCAGGAGACCTGGTTCAGTCCCTGGGTCAGGAAGATCCCCGGTAGAAGGAAATGGCAACCCACTCCATTATTCTTGCCTGGAGAATCCTGTGGACAGAAGAGCCTGGTGGGTTACAGTTTGTGAGGTTGCAAAGAGTTGGACACAACTGAGCGACTTATACTTCTCAAGTCTACACATTACTGAATCACACTGTGACAAAGTGCAGTCCTTTCTTTAGAGAATCCCAGGACAGCCTCCTTCATGTGTGGCTGGCACTCCTGGCTCCAACCCTGGGAGGGATTAAGAGAACAGGGGTCTGCACTCCATGCTGAGGGAAGCAGACTGGACAGGGGCATTCTTGCTTGGTTCTCACTGAGGTCAAGCTTCTCAGTTCCTAGGTTTGTCTACCTGGCACTTCAAAAATCCTGTTAATACTGTGCTCCCTTGCCCTATCTTCACCATCTTGATCACTGATAAAAGTTGTATGGAGTTGTTCACTGAAACATAAGCAGTAAAAGCATAATAACTTAGCCCTGCTCCCCTGCTTTTGTCCATCCTTTTATGTTCATTATAAATACACCACAGGATTTTGTTTGGTTCTTTCATGAAATGGGAAGAAGAAAATTCTCTGTGTTTCAATAGGGTTGAATAAAGTGACTAGCTGTGGGGGAGAAAGATGCTACAAAACAAAGATGGCTTTGGCATGAAAGAATTCAAAGCTATTTTTCTAAATGTATTTTGATGAAAAGAGTATTCTCTAAGCTACCCCCAATTTCCCCATTCACTGACATTCCTGGATAGATCCTAAGTGTGTACTATTTGCAGAAAGAGGCTAAACTTTGATGAAGGAGTACATGCCCTGGGAAGGTGTTCACTTAATGCATTTTCTCTAAAGCTTTACAAAAGCAATGTGACCCAGGTCCGGAACTCAAAAGATTAGCACAGCCTATTTTATTCTTTTTCTTTCTTCACCTCCATCTTTATAAGAGCTTAATTTAAGAAATAACAATGCTCAGACTCTAGGTCCCCTGCAGTGTTCAGATTCCTCTCCTCTCACTAGCTGTGAACAGGCAGGTGTGCAACCCACTCCCCTGCCTCCATTTCTTCACCCTACCTGTGAACTGACCATGGTTCATGTGGCATTCTAAGAACTCATAATCAGAAACCCAACAACCTGAGTTCACTCAGCTGCTTACTAGATGCAAAAACTCAACTTCCTTAACTTTTCTTTGCCTCAATTTTTGCTTCTGTAGAGTGCAGAATACTATACTACCACCTCATAGATTTGTGTGTGTGTGGCAACTCTTTGCATCCCCATGGACTCTAGCCTGCCAGGCTCCTTTGTCCATGGGATTCTCCAGGCAATTACAGTTAAAGTTAAATGAAATAAAGCCATAAACCATCTAGAGTAAGGTTCATCTGGTAATGTTACAGGGAAGAGTCAATTTTGACTCGTTCATGCTAGATCTGTTTCTTTAAGCCAGGTTTGTTGTTTGTTTGTTTGCCATTTTTGTTATTATAATCATACATAATGGCCTGCCTCAGAGAATCCTGCCACTCTGCCTGTTAAGCTAAAGTGCCTTTGTTCATAACCCGATCCACCTGTAGATTACAGGAAGAAAGAAATTAACACATAGCCCTGTTTGAGGCTTGCCATTCTAGGAGATAACTGCAAGAATTAAATGGTCTTCTCATTTTGTTTTCCTCAGTTCAGTTCAGTTCAGTCTTTCAGTCATGTCCAACTCGTTGCGACCCCATGAATCTCAGCATGCCAGGCCTCTCTGTCCATCACCAGCTCCCGGAGTTCACCCAGGCTCACGTCCATCGAGTCAGTGATGCCATCCAACCATCTCATCCTCTGTAGTCCCCTTCTCCTCCTGGCCCCAATCCCTCCCAGCATCAGAGTCTTTTCCAATGAGTCAACTCTTCACATGAGGTGCCCAAAGTACTGGAGTTTCAGCTTTAGCATCATTCCTTCCAAAGAAATCCCAGGGCTGATCTCCTTCACAATGGACTGGTTGGATCTCCTTGCAGTCCAAGGGACTCTCAAGAGTCTTCTCCAACACCACAGTTCAAAAGCATCAATTCTTCGGCACTCAGCCTTCTTCACAGTCCAGCTCTCACATCCATACATGACCACAGGAAAGACCATAGCCTTGACTAGATGGACCTTTGTTGGCAAAGTAATGTCTCTGCTTTTCAATATGCTAAACAGTGGAAACAGTGTCAGACTTCATTTTTCTGGGCTCCAAAATCACTGCAGATGGTGACTGCAGCCATGAAATTAAAAGATGCTTACTCCTTGGAAGGAAAGTTATGACCAACATAGATAGCATATTCAAAAGCAGAGACATCACTTTGCCAACAAAGGTTCGCCTAGTCAAGGCTATGGTCTTTCCTGTGGTCATGTATGGATGTGAGAGCTGGACTGTGAAGAAGGCTGAGCGCCGAAGAATTGATGCTTTTGAACTGTGGTGTTGGAGAAGACTCTTGAGAGTCCCTTGGACTGCAAGGAGATCCAACCAGTCCACTGTGAAGGAGATCAGCCCTGGGATTTCTTTGGAAGGAATGATGCTAAAGCTGAAACTCCAGTACTTTGGTCACCTCATGCGAAGAGTTGACTCATTGGAAAAGACTCTGATGCTGGGAGGGATTGGGGCCAGGAGAAGGGGACAACAGAGGATGAGATGGCTGGATGGCATCACTGACTTGATGGATGTGAGTCTGAGTGACCTCCGGGAGTTGGTGATGGACAGGGAGGCCTGGTGTGCTGCGGTTCATGGGGTCTCAAAGAGTCGGACACGACTGAGCGACTGATCTGATCTGATCTGATCTAGGTTGGTCATCACTTTCCTTCCAAGGAGTAAGGGTCTTTTAATTTCATGCCTGCAGTCACCATCTGCAGTGATTTTGGAGCCCAAAAAAATAAAGTCTGACACTGTTTCCTCTGTTTCCCCATCTATTTGCCATGAAGTGATGGGACCAGATGCCATGATCTTCGTTTTCTGAATGCTGAGCTTTAAGCCAACTTTTTCACTCTCCACTTTCACTTTCATCAAGAGGCTTTTGAGTTCCTCTTCACATTCTGCCATAAGGGTGGTGTCATCTGCATATCTGAGGTTATTGATATTTCTCCCGTCAATCTTGATTCCAGCTTGTGTTTCTTCCAGTCCAGCGTTTCTCATGATGTACTCTGCATATAAGTTAAATAAGCAGGGTAACAATATACAGCCTTGACGTACTCCTTTTCCTATTTGGAACCAGTCTGTTGTTCCATGTTCAGTTCTAACTGCTGCTTCCTGACCTGCATACAAATTTCTCAAAAGGCAGATCAGGTGGTCTGGTATCCCCATCTCTTTCAGAATTTTCCATAGTTTATTGTGATCCACAGAGTCAAAGGCTTTGGCATAGTCAATAAAGAAGAAATAGATGTTTTTCTGGAACTCTCTTGCTTTTTCCATGATCCAGCAGATGTTGGCAATTTGATCTCTGTTTCCTCTGCCTTTTCTAAAACCAGCTTGAACAAATGGAAGTTCACGGTTCACATATTGCTGAAGCCTGGCTTGGAGAATTTTGAGCATTACTTTACCAGCGTGTGACATGAGTGCAATTGTGCAGTAGTTGGAGCATTCTTTGGCATTGCCTTTCTTTGGGATTGGAATGAAAACTGACCTTTTCCAGTCCTGTGGCCACTGCTGAGTTTTCCAAATTTGCTGGCATATTGAGTGCAGCACTTTCACAGCATCATCTTTCAGGATTTGGAATAGCTCCACTGGAATTCCATCACCTCCACTAGCTTTGTTCATAGTGATGCTAAGGTCCACTTGACTTCACATTCCAGAATGTCTGGCTCTAGGTCAGTGATCACTCCATCGTGATTATCTGGGTCATGAAGATCTTTTATGTGCAGTTCTTCTGTGTATTCATTCTTGCCATCTCTTCTTAATATCTTCTTCTGTTAGGTCTATACCATTTCTGTCCTTTATCAAGACCATCTTTGCATGAAATGTTCCCTTGGTATCTCTAATTTTCTTGAAGAGATCTCTAGTCTTTCCCATTCTGTTGTTTTCCTCTATTTCTTTGCATTGATAGCTGAAGAAGGCTTTCTTATCTCTTCTTGCTATTCTTTGGAACTCTGCATTCAGATGTTTATATCTTTCCTTTTCTCCTTTGCTTTGGGCTTCTCTTCTTTTCATAGCTATTTGTAAGGCCTCCCCAGGTAGCCATTTTGTTTGCCTCACCTCCCCCCAATTCTAATCCATAAAAGAACCTGGCATCCAGACATCAACAGAATGGTTATTTTGAGAAATTAGTCTGCCATCTTCTCTGTCAGCCGACTTACCAAAAAAAGCTGTATTCCTTGCCTCAACACCTTGTCTCCTGGATTCATTGGCTCCTTCTGCAGCGGGCAGATCGAGCTTGGACTAGGTAACAGTAACTGTCCTAGCAATAACAGTATCAGCTCTCTGCTCAAGACCTTAGGAATGCAGCAGCCTTCCTCCCGCCTTGGTCCTCTGCCACACTCAGACCCTGTATCGCCAAGGCCAACCAACAGGGGTAGGAATGATCTTCAGCCTACAAATGCAGCCTCTGTCCCACTTCCGATCCAGTCTGTGTATCAGCCTCAGGCCCCCATCTACCAAGGCCTGTGGTTTAAAGCAAAGATTCAGGAGGCTAGAAACTCCCACGTCTTCTAAGCTGAGCTGCCTGCATGCCCAGTCCTGGCATGTTTGCCCAATCTCTGCGACCAGCCTTCAGTACAATCTCTTGGCTCATACATCAGTCCTGGATTGTCAAGGGGAACTCTAGACTACTCAGGCAGGTCCTGAAATTCACAGCCCTGATATCCCAGGGTTCAGAGGCTCAGGACATTACTGGAGTTCCCTTTACTTTCAGAACCCTAACCTCACACTTCTCTGCACCTTCACCCTCATCCTCCTTGTGTTAGCAGAACAGATCTGACGTTGGCATCCAGAATCTCCCCATCCACCCAAAGCAAGCCCTTGTCCTGAATATGCTCTGCCTGCCCGCAGACACGCTTGCACCTTAGCTGCGCCCCGTGAATAGGGAATGGTACATCACCTTCGAGAAGCAGCATCTGGTCAACCTCATGGGCGTCACGCCAGCCTCGGGACTAACTTGCCTCCAGGAGTGCATGCGGAGGGAACGCAGAGTAGGGAGCCCAACGGCTTCCTGAGCTCCCCACTCCCAAACCCCCACCTACCAGGAAAAGCAACTCTTTGTCCTGGAGATCAAAATGAAGGTGCAGCAGCAGCAGAAGGACTCGGCTCAGGTTAGGACAGCCCCCAGATGTCTGTCAGGGGCCCAAGATCTGCGAGAATCAGCGCTGCAGACAAAAGGGCGCAGCCTCCCATCCCGCGCAGCCACTCGAGCGCACCCTGAAGAGGTCACCCCTGGAGGAGCCAGCTGAGATAGACTTCTACCGTCCTCAGGAAAGCAGCAGGCAGAGTGCAGAGCACGAAGCCACGAGACCTATGCAGCCATGTACTCACGAGCTCTGCGGAAGTTAGGAGGGTTCAGCTTCAAGGGGGCGTCTCCAAGGCTGTGGGGGTGCAGCCTGCACATCAGTGAGCTGCTGCTACCTGGGCACAGGCCATGTGCCTGAGATCCACACCAACACCCCCATCCATGGCCGAGGCCCTGGCATTATCTTCTCTCAGCTAGAAATATACAATGGAGAAGGCAATGGCACCCCGCTCCAGTAATCTTGCCTGGAAAACCCCATGGATGGAGGAGCCTGGTGGGCTGCAGTCCATGGGGTCGCTAAAAGTCGCACACGACTGAGCGACTTCACTTTCACTTTTTTCACTTTCATGCATTGGAGAAGGAAATGGCAACCCACTCCAGTGTTCTTGCCTGGAGAATCCCAGGGACGGAGGAGCCTGATGGGCTGCCGTGTATGGGGTCGCACAGAGTCGGACATGACTGAAGCAACTTAGCACCAGCAGCAGCAGAAATATACAAAAGCACAGACACCCTCAAAAAGTCCTTTTAAAAAAAAAAAAATCTTTAATATGTGTGTGGGGGGGTACTTATAAATAAAAACTTCCCATCCAATTCATTTTCCTCTTAACCCCACATCCTTCCTGACCCCATGATCTCCCACACCTGGATACCCAGGTGAACAGAATTAACAACATCCATGCATCAGATAACCCCATCGCACCCCTTCAACCATCTCCCAGCAGTGCTTCTCAATCACCAGAACAAAAGGATTATGATTTTGTGTTGTTAGGGCATCTAGGGATACAGGTTCGTCTGTAACTCACAACAGAGAGAAAATCCTGTGTAATGAGCACAGAAGTGAAATGTATTTTCCTTGTGCCCTTTCAATCTCAATTTCCTTTCACTGATTCCCATTCTTCCTTTTTAATGTTTACATAAATTTAGGGTGCAATACTTAGGGGTATATTTCAAGTTATACAGCTGAGTTGAAGGTCAAATAGAATTCACTGTGGGGATGGCTCCCCTATAAGTAAACTAGGTTTGCATCTAGACTCAAAGGGAGGGTTAACAAAGAAGCTTTTTAGAGCAAAAGCAGTTTAAAACAGGAATTGTCCACACTGTGATTCTAAACAGCTCTTCACACTAAATATTTAATAATAATATTAAATTTTTATTAATTTAATATTAGGAAATAGATGGGTAAACAGTGGAAACAGTGTCAGACTTTATTTTGGGGGCTCCAAAATCACTGCAGATGGTGACTGCAGCCATGAAATTAAAAGATGCTTACTCCTTAGAAGGAAAGTTATGACCAACCTAGATAGCATATTGAAAAACAGAGACATTATTTTGCCAACAAAGGTCCATCTAGTCAAGGCTATGGTTTTTCCTGTGGTCATGTATGGATGTGAGAGTTGGACTGTGTAGAAGGCTAAGCACTGAAGAATTGATGCTTTTGAACTGTGGTGTTGGAGAAGACTCTTGAGAGTCCCTTGGACTGCAAGGAGATCCAACCAGTCCATTGTGAAGGAGATCAGCCCTGGGATTTCTTTGGAAGGAATGATGCTAAAGCTGAAACTCCAGTACTTTGGGCACCTCATGTGAAGAGTTGACTCATTGGAAAAGACTCTGATGCTGGGAGGGATTGGGGCCAGGAGGAGAAGGGGACTACAGAGGATGAGATGGCTGGATGGCATCACTGACTCGATGGACGTGAGCCTGGGTAAACTCCGGGAGTTGGTGATAGACAGGGACGCCTGGCGTGCTGTGATTCATGGGGTTGCAAAGAGTCGGACACCACTGAGCGACTGAACTGAACTGAATAAAATTAAAAGTTACTCTATATCCACAATGCTTAATAAAGAACAATTGAGAAAACTCCAGGGGTGGCTGGAAAAACACAGGGAAATAGGAAGCAGGCATGGTTCTGGACACTGGGGGAACTTAGTCATATAACAGTTGTTGGAGACACCCTGCAGATGACTCATATAAAGACAGAAGTTCCCAAGATACCAGGACAGTGGGTGTAACAACAATAGCTAGTGTAACAGTGAGATGTGAACGATAAGGATGGAAACAAAGGCCAGGACAGCTACCAAGGGCACAACCACACTTGGCGGGCACACAAGAAATACCAGAGAAGAACTGGGAATCTGTCACCAACCCAGCATGGGGCCGCAGAATATCTGAATTGGAAAGGTATTTGGTGGCCACTGGGACAAACACGGTCAAATTACAGACAAAGTGCCCTTCCCTTTCCCTAGTCTCTCTCTACTCTTCTCTTCCTAAACAACTCAGTTTGATAGCTCCTAAGTAGGGTAAAGTGAAGTAAGCAACTGCAGGACTAGGGTCAGGAGATTGAGGTATGAGAAGAGCAGAGGTGGGAACGGAGCAGAGTGAAAAAGATAACAGGCACAGGAGGGATGTTTGATGCGGGCAACAGAACCTAGAACCCAGACAAAGGGGAACAGGCATCCATGTTGATGGGAAAGTGGTACAGTGCTGGATGTCAGAGCCGAAACAAAGAAAAGTGTCAACCTCAGAGGGAGACAGTCTAGCTAGGGAATCAAAGCCCATTGGGCAGGCATGAGGGTTGGAGCCCAAGTAGGGTGAGGAGGGCACTCACATGAGGCATCTGGGCGGGTCACTAGCATGGAACGGAGGAGCCCAATTCAGTCAGCATCTACACAAGAAAGGAGGTAGCTGTAGCCATAACAGCAGTGGAATATTGGTTATAAATAGGGGGACTGATCAAATGACTAAATATACTAAAAATAATGGGAACTAGTTTTGTCACTGTCAGAGATGACAGTTTACAAATTTGCAAAGAGAGAAAACAAGAATGAGTCTTATGTTGTTGGGCTGGAATTGAATTTATTAGTATAAATTCATAATCTTCTAAATGTATAGATAAATATACTAATAGCTACAGATGTGACTGTGTTTTGATTTACATGTGTGTATCTATGCAGACACACCTATTCCATTCAGTGGACCTGGAAGAGTAACACCCAATAGCAGTGAGCACATCTAATGCCCAGATCTTTGCTTCTATGTACCATCTTCAGGAAAGGAAGAAAAAGTTCCCTGAAGTGGCTGATTCTAGAGCTAGGAAAGTACAAGATAAGTCTAGAATATCTTACTGTATCCGAAAACAACAGAGTGCTCAAATAGTGATGGATCAAGTCAAAAGGACACAGACGCCAGGCTGAAGGACTTTCACTGACCAAATTGAGATACACGAGCAACACAATAAATAATGATGTATTAGGACGCACGTTCATACTAACATCAATAAATGAATGTCTATGAGAAAGAGAATGTTTACATATGAAACCATACTCTCAGAAAACTAGTCAATCTAGTCACACTAGGACCACAGCCTTGTCTAACTCAATGACACTAAGCCATGCCTGTGGGGCAACTCAAGATGGGCGGGTCATAGTGGAGAGATCTGACAGAATGTGGTCCACTGGAGAAGGGAATGGCAAATGACTTCAGTACTCTTGCCTTGAGAACCCCATGAACAGTATGAAAAGGCAAAATGATAGGATACTGAAAGAGAAACTCCCCAGGTCAGTAGGGGCCCAATATGCTACTGGAGATCAGTGGAGAAATAACTCCAGAAAGAATGAAGGGATGGAGCCAAAGGAAAAAGAATACCCAGCTGTGGATGTGACTGGTGATAGAAGCAAGGTCCGATGCTGTAAAGAGCAATATTGCATAGGAACCTGGAATGTCAGGTCCATGAATCAAGGCAAATTGGAAGTGGTCAAACAAGAGATGGCAAGAGTGAATGTCGACATTCTAGGAGTCAGCAAACTGAAATGGACTGGAATGGGCGAATTTAACTCAGATGACCATTATATCTACTACTGCGGGCAGGAATCCCTCAGAAGAAATGTAGTACCCATGATGGTCAACAAAAGAGTCCGAAATGCAGTACTTGGACGCAATCTCAAAAACGACAGAATGATCTCTGTTCGTTTCCAAGGCAAACCATTCAATATCCATTCAGTAATCCAAGTCTATGCCCCAAACAGTAACACTGAAGAAGCTGAAGTTGAATGGTTCTATGAAGACCTACAAGACCTTTGAGAACTAACACCTAAAAAAGATGTCCTTTTCATTATAGGAGACTGGAATGCAAAAGTAGGAAGTCAGGAAACATCTGGTGTAACAGGCAAATTTGGCCTTGGAATACAGAATGAAGCAGGGCAAAGGCTAATAGAGTTTTGCCAAGAAGATGCACTAGTCATAACAAACACTCTCTTCCAACAAAACAAGAGAAGACTCTATACATGGACATCACCAGATGGTCAACATCGAAATCAGATTGATTATATTCTTTGCAGCCAAAGATGGAGAAGCTCTGTACAGTCAGCAAAAACAAGACCAGGAGCTGACTGTGGATCAGACCATGAACTCCTTATTGCCAAATTCAGACTTAAATTGAAGAAAGTAGGGAACACTACTGGACCATTCAGATATGACCTAAATCAAATCCCTTATGATTATACAATGGAAATGAGAAATAGATTTAAGGGCCTAGATCTGATAGATAGAGTGCCTGATGAAATATGGAATGAGGTTCGTGACATTGTACAGGAGACAGGGATCAAGACCATCCCCACGGAAAAGAAATGCAAAAGACCAAAATGGCTGTCTGGGGAGGCCTTACAAATAGCTGTGAAAAGAAGAGAAGCAAAAAGCAAAGGAGAAAAGGAAAGATAGAAGCATCTGAATGCAGAGCTCCAAAGAATAGCAAGAAGAGATAAGAAAGCCTTCTTCAGCAATCAGTGCAAAGAAATAGAGGAAAACAGAATGGGAAAGACTAGGGATCTCTTCAAGAAAATCAGAGATACCAAAGGAACATTTCATGCAAAGATGGGCTCAATAAAGGACAGAAATGGGATGGACCTAACAGGGGCAGAAGATATTAAGAAGAGATGGCAAGAATACACAGAAGAACTGTACAAAAAAAGATCTTCAGGACCCAGATAATCACGATGGTGTGATCACTGACCTAGAGCCAGACATTCTGGAATGTGAAGTCAAGTGGGCCTTAGAAAGCATCACTACGAACAAAGCTAGTGGAGGTGATGGAATTCCAGTGGAGCTATTCCAAATCCTGAAAGACGATGCTGTGAAAGTGCTGCACTCAATATGCCAGCAAATTTGGAAAACTCAGCAGTGGCCACAGGACTGGAAAAGGTCAGTTTTCATTCCAATCCCAAAAAAAGGCAATGCCAAAGAATGCTCAAACTACCTCACAATTGCACTCATCTCACACAATGGCACCCCACCCCAGTACTTTTGCCTGGAAAATCCCATGGATGGAGGAGCCTGGTAGGCTCCAGTCCATGGGGTCGCTAAGAGTCGGACACGACTGAGCGACTTCACTTTCACTTTTCACTTTCATGCATTGGAGAAGGAAATGGCAACCCACTCCAGTGTTCTTGCCTGGAGAATCCCAGGGACGGGGGAGCCTGGTGAGCTTCCGTCTATGGGGTCGCACAGAGTCGGACACGACTGAAGCGACTTAACAACAACAACAACACACGCTAGTAAAGTAATGCTCAAAATTCTCCAAGCCAGGCTTCAGCAATATGTGAACCGTGAACTTCCATTTGTTCAAGCTGGTTTTAGAAAAGGCAGAGGAACCAGAGATCAAATTGCCAACATCTGCTGGATCATGGAAAAAGCAAGAGAGTTCCAGAAAAACATCTATTTCTGCTTTATTGACTATGCCAAAGCCTTTGACTCTGTGGATCACAATCAACTGTGGAAAATTCTGAAAGAGATGGGAATACCAGACCACCTGATCTGCCTCTTGAGAAATTTGTATGCAGGTCAGGAAGCAACAGTTAGAACTGGACATGGAACAACAGACTGGTTCCAAGTAGGAAAAGGAGTACGTCAAGGCTGTATATTGTCACCCTGCTTATTTAACTTATATGCAGAGTACATCATGAGAAACGCTGGACTGGAAGAAACACAAGCTGGAATCAAGATTGCTGGGAGAAATATCAATAACCTCAGATATGCAGATGACACCACCCTTATGGCAGAATGTGAAGAGGAACTCAAAAGCCTCTTGATGAAAGTGAAAGTGGAGAGTGAAACAGTTGGCTTAAAGCTCAACATTCAGAAAACGAAGATCATGGCATCTGGTCCCATCACTTCATGGCAAATAGATGGGGAAACAGAGGAAACAATGTCAGACTTTATTTTTGGGGGGCTCCAAAATCACTGCAGATGGGGATTGCAGCCATGAAATTAAAAGACGCTTACACCTTGGAAGGAAAGTGATGACCAACCTAGATAGCATATTCAAAAGCAGAGACATTACTTTGCCAACAAAGGTGCGTCTAATCAAGGCTATGGTTTTTCCTGTGGTCATGTATGGATGTGAGAGTTGGACTGTGAAGAAGGCTGAGCACTGAAGAATTGATGCTTTTGAACTGTGGTGTTGGAGAAGACTCTTGAGAGTCCCTTGGACTGCAAGGAGATCCAACCAGTCCATTGTGAAGGAGATCAGCCCTGGGATTTCTTTGGAAGGAATGATGCTAAAGCTGAAAGTCCAGTACTTTGGTCACCTCATGTGAAGAGTTGACTCACTGGAAAAGACTCTGATGCTGAGAGGGACTGGGGGCAAGAGGAGAAGGGGACAGAGGATGAGATGGCTGGATGGCATCACTGACTCAATGGACGTGAGTCTGGGTGAACTCCAGGAGTAGGTGATGGACAGGGAGGCCTGGCATGCTGCGATTCATGGGGTCGCAAAGAGTCGGACATGACTGAGCGACTGATCTGATCTGATCTTCCCCCTAAATATTTATTAATTAGAGAGAGTAGAAAAACTTTCTGCTTTACACTGTTTTCTTTAATTCCTCCAAGGTGCTTCCTTGGCTATTTCCCACTCCATGACCTGTTCACATGTTCCAGAAATGCTCTCTTCCTTTTATCACATTTGTCCTTCAAACTTAGATCAAAAATTATCTTCTCCAAAAGCCTTCTCCCAAATCCCAGACCTTATTGGGTCCCTATTTTATATGTTCCTGTAACATTCATAGCACTTACCAACATCCCAATTATGTTTGCAATTGGTTATCTAATACCAACAGCTAGGCACACCAACATCCTTCGTATATTACGGACATTTATTAGTGGTAGCAGTAAATGCTGATATTCACACTTTTCCATGTAAGCATTCGCTGTGGAATATTCCCAAGGTAGACATTGACAAAATGCAGAGAGAACTTAGAGAAAACAGTCAACAGATGCTTTATTGCACACTCCCTGTAGCAAGCTATAGTCACAGGCTTAAAATTCAGATCTTCCAGCTCCAAGTTCAGAGCTATGCCACAAGCCTCCAGCTCTGTTCTGGAAATTCCACAGTGCCCAATTTACATACAACTTCTGTTCTCCACAGAGACATTGAGCCTTTAAAAGTCTACAGTAAGAATTCCCTTCCTTCTTAAGGCTGACTGATAGCTTATACTATTTAACCTCTAAAGGAAGACTACGAATGCCAAAGGGTATATAAGAAGATGTTCAACATCATTAATCATCAGGGAAATGCAAATCAAAACCTCAGTGAGGTATCAACTCACACCTGTCAGAATGGCTATTAGCAAAAAAAAAAAAAACAAAGCTAGGACTTCCCTGGTGGCCCAGTGGTTGAGAATCCACCTTGCAATGCAGGGCATGTGAGTGCAATCCCTAGCCCAGGAACTAAGATCCTGTGTGCCTCAAGACCCAGCACAGCCAAATAAATATTAAAAAAAAAAAAAAAAAGAATGTATTGTACAACATGGGGAGTTAAAAAAGAAAAGCTGACAAGGTTGAGGAGGATGTGGAGAAACTGAACCCTTATACACTGTGGGTGGGAATGTGAAACAGTGCCACTGCTTTGCAAAATAGTATGGATATTTCATAAAAACTTAAAAGGAGAACTACCATACAGTCACCAATGCCACTTCTGGGTAGATATTCAGAAGAATTGAAATCAGGATCACAACGAGCTATCTGCACTCCCACATTCATCACAGCATTATTCACAAAAGCAAAAACATGAAAATAACCAAATGTTCATCAACAGATAATGGACAAATAAAATATGAAATATACACACACACACACACACACACACACACACACACACCACCATGGAATAGTATTCAGCCTTTAAAAAGAAGGAAATCTTACCATTTGAGACTCTACGGATGAGCCCTGCATTGGTAAACAATGGTACATTAACGATGGTGCTTTGGCCACAGACTGGTCACAGTGTCAGCAGTGCTGAATTCCATGAGACTCTGGAAATTATTCAGCCTTCATTTCACAGACAAGGAAGCTTGGACGGTGATGTATTAAGGGACTTGCCTCAGAGCTCCTGAGAACTAGGAGCAGTGAGGCATAAAGTGCAGGTTTCTCAACTCCAAGTCCAAAGCTTTTGATTAATAAAAAAAATAATATTCTCCATAAACCTAAATCACAGTGGGCTGGGCTAGAGGTTGAATTAAAAGGGAAGAACAATCCATTTATCAAACTTGCATCTCTTTATTAAAACAGTTGAATGGAAACAGAATTAACTAGTTGAAAAAACTGAATCCTTTCCAGAAAAGGGATGTAAAGCATTTATCAGTAGGTCTCAAATCCTTTCCTGTTCATTGGACAAGGCAAATGGCATCACAATCTTCCAGAGAGAAAGGGAAGGGAAACTAGTCAGAAGGGAAACTGGATGAGTGCCTCCAAGTTCAGACATGCTCCCTGCTCTCGTGCCATTTCAAACAAATGACGATCGAGGATCTTTTACATCTTCACCTATAGTTGTCACTGTGATTTCATCCATATTCTGAACCAGAGCTTTAGATACAAATCCATTTCTGTGGACATCTTGTCAACAAACTGTGGGAAATTCTTAAAGAGAATGGAATACCAGACCACCTGACCTGCCTCCTGAGAAATCTGTAGGCAGGTCAAGGAACAACAGTTAGAACCGGACATGGAACAACCGACTGGTTCAAGATTGGGAAGGGAGTACGACAAGGCTGTATGATGTCACTCCACTTAGTTAACTTAAATGCAGAGTACATCATGCAAAATGCCAGGCTGGATGAAGCACAAGATGGAATCCAGGCTTCCAGGAGAAATATCAACAACCTCAGATATGCAGATGATATCACTCTAATGGCAGAAAGTGAAAGGGAAGTAAAGAGCCTCTTGATGTAGGTGAAAGGGGAGAGTGAAAAAACTGGCTTGAAACTCATCATTAAAGAAAATTAAGATCACAGCATCTGGTCCCATCATTTCATGTCAAATAGAAGGGGGAATAGTGGAAGCAGTGACAGTTTTTATTTTCTTGGGCTCCAAAATCACTGCAGAGAGTGACTGCAACTGTGAAATTAAAAGATGTTTGCTCCTTGGAAGGAAAGCTATGACAAACCTAGATCAGTTCAGTTCAGTAGCTCAGTCGTGTCCGACTCTTTGCGACCTCATGGACTGCAGCATGCCAGCCTTCCCTGTCCATCACCAACTCCCGGAGTTTGTTCAAACTCATGTCCATCTAGTCAGTGATACCATCCAACCATCTCAGCCTCTGTTGTCCCCTTCTCCTCCTGCTTTCAATCTTCCCCAACATCAGAGTCTTTTTCACTGAGTCAGTTATTTGCATCAGGTAGTCAAAGTATTGGAGCTTCAGCTTCAGCATCAGTCCTTCCAATGAATATTCAGGACTGATTTCCTTTAGGATTGACTGGTTTGATATCCATGCAGTCCAAGGGACTCTCAAGAGTCTTCTCCAACACCACACTTCAAAAGCATAAATTCTTCAGTGCTCAGCTTTCTTTATAGTCCATATCCCACATCCATACATGACTATTAGAAAAACCATAGCTTTGACTAGGCAGATCTTTGTTAGCAAAGTAATGTCTCTACTTTTTAATATGTTGTTTAAGTTGGTCATAGCTTTTCTTCCAAGGAGGAAGCGTCTTTTAATTTCATGGCTGCAGTCACCATCTGCAGTAATTTTGGAGCCCCAAAAACACAAAATCTGTCACTGTTTCCATCACTTCTCCATCTATTTACCATGAAGTGATGGGACCAGATACCATGATCTTAGTTTTTTGAATGTTGAGTTTTAAGCCATCTTTTTCACTCTCCTCTTTCAGTTTCATCAAGAGGCTCTTTAGTTCCTCTTCAGTTTCTGCCATAATGGTGGTGTCATCTGCATATCTGAGGTTATTGATATTTCTCCCAGCGATCCTGATTCCAGCCTGTGCTTCTTCCAGCCCAGCATTTCTCATGATGTACTCTGCATATAAGTTAAATAAACAGGGTGACAATATACAGCCTTGACGTACTCCTTTTCCTATTTGGAACCAGACTGTTGTTCCATGTTCAGTTCTAACTGTTGCTTCTTGACCTGCATACAGATTTCTCAGGGGGCAGGTCAGGTGGTCTGGTATTTCCATCTCTTTCAGAACTTTCCAGTTTTCTGTGATTGATACAGTCAAAGGCTTTGGTATAATCAATAAAGCAGAAGTAGATGTTTTTCTGGAATTCTTGTGCTTTTTCAGTGATCCAAGGGATGTTGGCAATTTGATCTCTGGTTCCTCTGTCTTTTCTAAATCCAGCTTGAACATCTGGAAGTTCACGGTTCCCGTACTATTGAAGCCTGGCTCGGAGAATTTGGGGCATTAGTTTACCAGCATGTGAGATGACTGCAATCGTGTGGTAGTTTGAACATTGTTTAGCATTGCCTTTCTTTGGGATTGGAATGAAAACTGATCTTTTCCAGTCCTGTGGCCACTGTTGCATTTTCCAGATTTGCTGGCATATTGAGTGCAGCACTTTCACCGCATCATCTTTTAAAATTTGAAATAACTCAACTGGAATTTCATCACCTCCTCTAGCTTTGTTCGTAGTGATGTTTCCTAAGGCCTACTTGACTTTGCATTCTAGGATGTCTGGCTCTAGGTGAGTGATCACACCACTGTGGTTATCTAGGTCATGAAGATCTTTTCTATATAGTTCTATATTCTTGCCACCTCTTCTTAATATCTTCTGCTTCTGTTAGGTCCATACCATTTCTGTCCTTTATTGTGCTCATCTTTGTATGAAATGTTCCCTTGGTATCTCTAATTTTCTTGAAGAGATCTCTAGTCTTTCCCATTCTGATGTTTTCCTCTATTTCTTTGCACTGATCACTGACGAAGGCTTTCTTATCTCTCCTTGCTATTCTTTGGAACTCTGCCTTCAAATGGGTGTATCTTTCCTTTTCTCCTTTGCCTTTCACTTCTCTTCTTTTCTCAGTTCTTTGTAAGGCTTCTTCAGACAACCATTTTGCCTTTTTTGCATTTCTTTTTCTTGGGAATGGTCCTCATCACTGTCTCCTGTACACTTCTCCCACTGGAGAAGGGAATGGCAAACCACTCAGTATTCTTGCCTTGAGAACCCTATGAACAGTATGAAAAGGCAAAAAGATATAACACTGAAAGATGAACTCCTCAGGTTGGTAGGTGCCCAATATGCTACTGGAGAAGACAAATCTAGATAGTGTATTGAAAAATAGAGACATCATTTTGCTTTCAAAGGTCCAGATAGTCAAGGCTATGGTTTTACCAGTTGTCATGTATGGATGTGAGAGTTGGACTATAAAAGAAGACTGAGTGCCAAACAATTGATACTTTCAAATTGTGGTGCAGGAGAAGGCTCTTGAGAGTCCCTTGGACTGCAAAGAAGTCAAACCAGTCAATCCTAAAGGAGATCAGTCCTGAATATTCATTGGAAGGACTGATGCTGAAGCTGAAACTCCAATACTTTGGCCACCTGATGTGAAGAGCTGACTCATTGGAAAAGACCCCGATACTGAGAAAGATTGGAGGCAAAAGGAGAAAGGAGCAGCAGAGGATGAGATGGTTAGACAGCATCACTGACTCAATGGACATGAATTTGAGCAAACTCCAGGAGACAGTGGAAGATAGAAGAGACGGGTATGCTGCAATCCATGGGGTCTCAAAGAGTCAGACACATCCTTGAGACTGAACAACAACTCTCTGCCCCACTCCTAAGACACACACACACAGTCTGCTCCTGTATTTGCAATAAACACCAAGTTATCTGGAAACTCTATGAGCAGATCATTTTCAGTGTTCTTTCCATATCAAGCTACATAGAGGTTAGAAAAGAGGAAAGAAATTTATATAAATAAGTTAAATAACTTGTTATATAAGTTATATGAGTTATGTATATTTAAAATTAGATATAGTATCAACATATATTTGAAATATATAAATTATTTTCAAAGTTCTATATACACATGTCTCATAAGTTAAATAAGCCTTATTGAACAAACAGCTCAACCTTGTGTGTTTGTTCTGCAGACGTGCTTTTAAAAATTATAAAAATAAAAATTATAAGAAAAAGGAAAGCCAAAGAGAGAGCCCAGAAAACCCACAACTGGGGGAGAAAATTGGTCCTTAGAGATAAGCCAAGAATGTTGGAGGATCGCAAGAAGAGAAGTTCAGTTGTAAACTTAAAAAACAAACAAAAAACTTGTTAGAAGAAAGGAAGCCTGCTTAGAAGGAAAGTAATGCTATCTGATGACCTAGTCAGAGGCTGGAAACTGTGCCTTTTTGAATTGTGTGACTCATTCCTTGGGACCAAAGCAGAAAGCAAGTGAGGAAAAAATTTCCAGAGAAAAATCTGTCTGTAAACAGGGTGGCGGGTGGTCAGGGCCTGGTGAAGGGGTGAGTCAATGACACGAAATGGGACTGCTTAGTATGAACTTTTGTAACTGATAAATCAGTTTCTCAGAATAGCTCACTGTCCTCTCAGCTAGTTTCACTGCAGAGCCTTGAAGAGACTGCAGTAAGGATGTGTGGTCTGGAAGTCAAAGAAGCTGGGTCTGGAAGGAGGCACTGGCGTAGGAAAGTCACTCTAAATGAACTCCTGGTTTATCTCAAGCAGGGAAATCAGCAAATCCAACAACACACACTATTGGGAAATCTCAGGTCTTTTTTTTTTAATGTGTTTGTTTAGAGGAAGATTTTCAGTACTAAACTATTTGAAAAGCCTTAAAAGCAGATAACCAGGTATCATCCATGAAGAATGCAAACAGGACATCCTGGTACTAACAAATGGTTATGGAAAAGTGGAAAAAGAAACATATGTGCACTTTCTCTCAGGCCCCAACATATTCAGTCAAAGATTAGAATTTAATGAAAGTAAGGTGGCCCAGCCCAGAAGCAGAGGTCATGTCTCCCATCCCTGTGGTCTTAGGGGGCAGGGGCACTATTATAAGCAGTCCTGTCTGCATGGACAGTGTCCTCCAAGAGATGAGAAGGGAGCCCCATTCTTGCTTTGCCTTTTATACCTAGACTTTCATGAACATTCTGGAAAATGCCACACTTATAATCTCATAAGGGAACATTTATAAACATCAAGATCTTCTCATTCTGAACCCAAATGTAGCATCAACAAGTTTCCATCTCTTTGGGAAGGGGATGAAAGTCAGAACAGTGTTGGTTATTATTATTTCCCTTGGGTTTCCAAGGCCCAGAAAGCTTTTCTCTTCTCAACAGCCTAGATGAAATATGGAAGCAAGAGATTACCACTTAGCACACACACCAGAGAGATGAGAACGAAAAAGCTTGAGAATCACCGGAAGCTGTCCATGGACTCTAACATAACAAAAGACTGCAGAGGACAGAAGAGCAGCAAAAGATGACAGTGGGTACACCTGACCACAATAACCCATCCTACCTGGCGTCCAAGGGTCCATGTATCTTTTCCATCTTTTTCTGTTATATCATAGTATCTAAGATTCCTCTTATACCCTTTGAGTCATCAACACTGATTAGAATAGCAGCGTCCTCCAGCCCCGACTACATCTATGCATCATTAGGCATCTGAGCAAACAGTTTGACAAAAGGATGTAATTTGTAAAAGAATGAACTCAGGAAGAATTAAGGTCTCTGGGTTTGACAGGCCAGTGCTTGTCAAATTTTAATGCACATGCAAATTCCATGAGACTCCTATTAAAGTTTATGTTCTGTTTCAGCAGATGAGGGGTAGGAGCTAAGAATCTGCCTTTCTAACAAGCTCCCAGGTGGTGCTCACTCTGCTGTCCACAGGCCACAGTCAACTCAAACAAGAGACCCAAACAGGCAAAGGATCACATCTAAGGTCACATGGTTAGTAAGCATTGATCTCAGTTCCTCTGACTCCCAAATCAGTGAGATTGCTCCATGTGAAAAATATGCCATCACCCCCAACCTGGCTGTGTCTCTCTGACATGAGTTATTTGGTGGTTAAAAATAAATCGATCCTCTCATACTGAAAGACCATCTCCAAAAATCAAGTAAAACATTTTTTCAATTACAAAGCCTAAAACCCAGGCCTCCTGTTTTCTCATTTCTCAAAATTCTTATTAATATCTGTCAATCAATGGAGATATTTTTGAAGGAAACCAGATCTTTCTGAAAGCTAATATTTAAGTTCCATGAACCTATGAGTCATGCTAGATCAAAAAAAAAAAAAAAAGGAGATAAATATTAATATGTAAACATCTCATGAGAAACGCTGGACATCCAATCTTCAGTTTCTGTAATGAAAACAGAAATGAGATTCAAAGTCAAGTTCCCAAATAAGAGGCGGGTAACGTCTCTACACGGCATTTGTGTGGACCATGAGCCAAGTAATTGACCTGATAATAAACAGAACATCCGGGCACTCATCTCCCATCACAGCTGACGGTCATTTCTCTCCTGCACAACGCCTGGACCATAGGGAAGAAGTGATTCATGATCACTGCTTCTTGAACTACTGATTCTTCAGGTCTCTCTCCCACTTTCAGTCTATCGAGTTGGGGAGTCACAAAATGAACCTGATGAACTGAAAAGTAAGTAGAAAGACAAAAAGGGAGAGAAGGGAGGGAAAGAAATGCTCATGTTTATGAGCCTGTAACATAAAGCATTAATAGTGATGAAAGGACTCTCCCACCAGCCAGGGGCCCCACTCCAAAGTCTCATATCTGAGTAAGCATGGGTCTTATCAGGCAACCCCCAAAGGTCAGGGGTCATGGAGAATTCCTCAGCCTGGGAGCAGAGTCAGGAGATACACAGAACATTTCTATCCCTCCCCCTGGCAAGGAATAACAGACTCTGACACACAGGCATCCCGCAACTCAAATGCATACTTTCTGCAAATGAGCCACCAAGTTCTGGATGGTGAAGCAGGCAAGAAGCCACGCTGAGGAAGTTTTCCCACACAGCTCTGCCAATGGGTTTCATTCCTCAGCTCCAGCACCCCAGGCTTCAGCCACGGTCCAAGAACACGAAGGCAGGAACAGTTACATTTTTTTGGTTGTAGAGCAAAGAATCACTAGGACTTTTCATCTGGGCCAAGAATTCAACAGCACTCGAGGGAGTCAGTGATGTAGTATAAAGCACATCCTCTCAGTAGACACACCATCATAAAGCAGAGATTCTTAAACACCACTAACCTCATTTGTAGCATTCACATAGCAAAATGCAGGGAACACTTAATTTTCACATTTTTGAACATTCAGTCAGTTCAGTCACTCAGTCGTGTCCAACTCTTTGCAACTCCATGGACTGCAGCAGGCCAGTCCTCCCTGTCCATCACCAATTCCCGGAGCTTACTCAAACTCATGTCCATTGAGTCAGGGATGCCATCCAATCATCTCATCCTCTGTTGTCCCCTTCTCTTCTTGCTTTCAATCTTTCCCAGCATCAGGGTCTTTTCAAATGAGTCAGCTCTTCGCATCACGTGGCCAAAGTACTGGAGTTTCAGCTTCAGCATCAGTCCTTCCAATGAACAGCCTGGACTGATCTCCTTTACGATGGACTGGTTGGATCTCCTTGCAGTCCAAGGGACTCTCAAGAGTCTTCTCCAAAACCACAATTCAAAAGCATCAATTCTCTGGTGATCAGCTTTCTTTATAGGCAAACTCTCACATCCATACATGACTACTAGAAAAACCATAGCTTTGACTAGATGGAACTTTGTTGGCAAAGTAATGTCTTTGAACATTAGAACCTAACAAAATTTAAATTGCTAAAATTATTGTAACAGCACTTTCTAGCAAAAAAGCTAATACCTGGCTGGTTAGAAGGTGAAAAATAATTCCAAAGTTTCATACTGTCCTGCATCCAAAGATTGAATTTCTTTTCAGGGTATCTTTTCCACTTGTTCTGGGGACAAAGATTAAAATCCTTTCACTTCAATGTGAAGACGGCTAAACAAAGAATGAAAAGGATGCCTTCAAACACAGCTCACGGGTTATTTATTTCAGCAGAAATATTTCACTGTTTTGGGTGTCTTTACAGAGCCATTTTTTTTCTCTACATATGATAGGAACTGACCCTTCATGAAATTGTTTCTTCATGAGAAGACCCCTCCCTTGTGTTCCAGCTCAAGCTGTTGTTCACTGGAGGTTAGAAGCAAAGACTCCAGAGTTTCAGGCAATAAGACAGACTTGTTCTTCACCTTGAATCAAAGGGGAGACTGGGAAAGGCACTCAGTCAGGACTTACTGTAGCTCAGTTGAAAAAGATCTGTTTCTAATGCACACAGCCCCCAGCTCCCTACACTGTTATTTGAAACTGAACACCTCAGGCTTTGGGAAACATGCTGAAGATGAATGGTTGTGTTCTCCTGTGACTGTCACCTGAGGTCCACAGAGTCAAGTCCTATGGGAGAAGGGCTCTGGGACTACCGCAGAGTACATGTTTGCGCATATTGCAAGAGAGGGCGATTGCAGGAGAGGCAGACGAAATGTTAACAGATGCCCCCTCCAGACAAATGAATTTAAAAGTCACCTCATCTAAAGCTAAGTACAAAAAGATGCTCCTCTTTGGCCAAAGAGATTATAAAAAGACCCCTCTTTCTCCTCGAGCCAGAACATGGTTTAGCTGGAAGAGCCTGAGCTGGGTTCCAGCCCTGAGTCCCCTAGATGGGGTATCTTTTAGGGTCTGTAAACACAAACTGCCTGATGGGACCCTAGAGCACCTTTAGGTTGGGAATTTCCCTGAAGACACTAGATAATCTATTCTCTTTGAAAAAGAATATCTATTCTCTTCTTTTCTATTCTTTGAAAGAAACTTCTAAAAAGAAGAACTAGAAACAAAGATGGGGAAAAGTCCCCCTTTCTCAGAGGCCTCATGACTGGGGCCGAGGCCTCAGAAGAAAACTATGTTTCAGTGCATCCCTTACCCTGGAGACTGGCGTTGGGTGGTTCGTGTGTGTGTGTGTGTGTGTGTGTGTGTGTGTGTGTGTGTGTGTGTATTCGTCACTCAGTCATGTTCAGCTCTTTGCAACCCCATGGGCCATAGCCTGCCTGGCTACTCTGTCTATGGGATTCTCCAGGCAAGAATAATGGAGTGGGTAGCCATTCCCTTCTTCAGGATATCTTCTCAACCCACGGAGCAAACCCAGTTCTCCCACGCTGCAGGCAGATTCTTTACTGTCTGGGCCACCAGGGAAGTGCAGGGCAATTCTTGCTACACAGCAAAAGGCCAAGGGCTTGATTAGAGATTCCCTTGAAGCTCAGCCTAGGCTCAAAGCACAAGCAAGGTGAGCAGAGGTCTTAGGTTATTATTTGTTTTGTACTTTCCTTCCTTTTGCATGCAAACCTTTAAAGAAATCTTGCTGAAAGGTCTGGAAAGATTCCACATGCCGAGGAGCAACTAAGCCCATGTGCCCAAACTACTGAGCCCACACTCTAGAGTCCAAGAACTGCAAGTACTAAGCCCAGGGCTTCCCAACAAGAGAAGCCACTGCAATGACGAGTCTACCCACCACAATGAAGAGTAGCCCCTGCTCAATGCAACTAGAGAAAAGTTGCACAATGAAGCAATGATAACCCAGCACAGCCACTAAATAAATAAATAAAAATTATAGTATGGACTCTGATATGTTCTGCAGAACTAAGGAAAAGCCTGAATGAGAATAGCAAGATCAGATCAGATTAGATCAGTTGCTCAGTCGTGTCCAACTCTTTGCGACCCCATGAACTGCAGCATGCCAGGCCTCCCTATCCATCACCAGCTCTCGGAGGTCACTCAGACTCACATCCATCGAGTCAGTGATGCCATCCAGCCATCTCATCCTCTGTCGTCCCCTTCTCCTCCTGCCCCCAATCCCTCCCAGCATCAAAGTCTTCTCCAATGAGTCAACTCTTCGCATGAGGTGGCCAAAATACTGGAGTTTCAGCTTTAGCATCATTCCTTCTAAAGAAATCCCAGGGCTGATCTCCTTCAGAATGGACCGGTTGGATCTCCTTGCAGTCCAAGGGACTCTCAAGAGTCTTCTCCAACACCACAGTTCAAAAGCATCAATTCTTCGGCACTCAGCCTTCTTCACAGTCCAGCTCTCACATCCATACATGACCACAGGAAAGACCATAGCCTTGACTAGGCGAACCTTTGTTGGCAAAGTGATGTCTCTGCTTTTGAATATGCTATCTAGGTTGGTCATAACTTTCCTTCCAAGGAGCAAGCGTCTTTTAATTTCATGGCTGCAGTCACCATCTGCAGTGATTTTGGAGCCCAGAAAGATAAAGTCTGACACTGTTTCCAATGTTTCCCCATCTATTTCCCATAAAGTGATGGGACCAGATGCCATTATCTTCGTTTTCTGAATGTTGAGCTTTAAGCCAACCTTTTCACTCTCCACTTTCACTTTCATCAAGAGGCTTTTTAGTTCCTCTTCACTTTCTGCCATAAGGGTGGTATCATCTGCATATCTGAGGTTATTGATATTTCTCCCAGCAATCTTGATTCCAGCTTGTGTTTCCTCCAGTCCAGCATTTCTCATGATGTACTCTGCATATAAGTTAAATAAACATGGTGACAATATACAGCCTTGACGTACTCCTTTTCCTATTTGGAACCAGTCTGTTGTTCCATGACCAGTTCTAACTGTTGCTTCCTGACCTGCATACAGATTTCTCAAGAGGCAGATCAGGTGGTCTGGTATTCCCATCTCTCTCAGAATTTTCCACAGTTTATTGTGATCTACACAGTCAAAGGCTTTGGCATAGTCAATAAAGCAGAAATAGATGTTTTCCTGGAACTCTCTTGCTTTTTCGATGATCCAGCGGATGTTGGCAATTTGATCTCTGGTTCCTCTGCCTTTTCTAAATCCAGCTTGAACATCAGGAAGTTCACGGTTCACATATTGCTGAAGCCTGGCTTGGAGAATTTTGAGCATTACTTTACTAGCGTGTGAGATGAGTGCAATTGTGCGGTAGTTTGAGCACTCTTTGGTATTGCCTTTCTTTGGGATTGGGATGAAAACTGACCTTTTCCAATCTTGTGGCCACTGCTGAGTTTTCCAAATTTGCTGGCATATTGAGTGCAGCACTTTCACAGCATCATCTTTCAGGATTTGGAATAGCTCCACTGGAATTCCATCACCTCCACTAGCTTTGTTCGTAGTGATGCTTTCTAAGACCCACTTGACTTCACATTCCAGGATGTCTGGCTCTAGGTCAGTGATCGCATCATCATGATTATCTGGGTCGTGAAGCTCTTTCTTGTACAGTTCTTCTGTGTATTCTTGCCACCTCTTCTTAATATCTTCTGCTTCCGTTAGGTCCATACCATTTCTGTCCTTTATCGAGCAAAGTTGACTGAAATATCCACTTGCCAAAGTCAACATGATGGTGGCAGTCACCACGCCACCATCACTTGTACGGTGATGGACCCAGGAGGGCCTTGTAGCAGAGGCAACATCACCTTGCCATGATCGGGAGCCAGGGCCCTGGGAACCCACCAGAAGTGGCACAGGGACCATTTAAGCAGAGTGAATTCTGGAATTCAACAGGTGGCATTCAAACCATTGCCTGGGTAGTTAAGGATCTATAATCTCATTGTGAAGCCACAGGCTGGAAAGGTCTACAGAAACCTGGAGCAGTATAAAGATGAAATAATGAAATAAACACTTTCATTCATTCAACTACTATGTACTGAGTGCTTATTATGAAACACAGCTTAACATATGTGAACAAGACAGGGTGAGGGAAAGGAAAGCTAAGCAAAAAAGAGAAGAAAATATCAGGCACTGTAGGTTACCTACATTATCTGGGTCACCTAGGCAATGTGATAGAATATTGCAGGAGTGTAGACTTTAGATTGTGCAGTCAGGGAAGACCACAGGCTGGGATATGAAAGATAAGAAGGAGCAGCTATGTAGAAAACTGAGAGAAGAGTGTTCTATGGAGAGAGGAAACTTGTCCACACAAAGACAATAAGGCCAGAGTGGGCATGATACTTTGAAAAACAGAGAGAAAGTAAGGAAGGTGGGGTAGGGGGAGAAGAAGAGGAAAAAGGAAGGAAGGAGGATGGGAGGGAGTGAGGGAAGGAAGGAGGGAAGGAAGAAAAAGAAAGAAAATGAATCTTTAGGTCTCACACTTTATACAAAAATTAATTAAAAATGGATCATGAATTTAAATATAAAATGTAAACACAGGGGGGCTTCCCTAGTGGCTCAGACAGTAAAGAATCTACCTGCAGTATAGGAGACCCAGGTTCAATCCCTGGGTCAGGAAGATGCCCTGGAAAAGTGAATGGCAACCCACTCCAGTATTCTTGCCTGGAGAATTCCATGGGGTGGCAAAGAGTCAGACTGAGCAATGAACAGTTTTACTTTCACTTTTCAAAACCTGAGGAGAGGATGGAGGCAGGAAGGAAATAAGTGTGTCTGAAAGAGCAACGTGAGTGATAGTTGTGATGATAATCTTGGGCATCATGACTTGCCAATCCTGTCTGTGATACTGGATAGTCATTTTGCAAGATGTTACCATGGTGGTGGGCAGTGGCCGGGGGAGTGGGGAAAGGGTACATGGGACTTCTCTGTCAGTTCAGTTCAGTCGTGTCTGACTCTTTGAGACCCGACCCCATGGACCACAGCGTGCCAGGCCTCCCTGTCCATCACCAACTCCCAGAGTCTACTCAAACTCATGTCCATCGAGTCAGTGATGCCATCCAACCATCTCATTCTCTGTCATCTCCTTATCCTCCTACCCTCAATCTTTCCCAGCATCAGGGTCTTTTCAAATGAGTCAGCTCTTTGCCTCAGGTGGCCCAAGTATTAGAGTTTCAGCTTCAACATCAGTCCTTCCAATGAACGCTTAGGACTGATCTCCTTTAAGGGACTCTCAAGAGTATTCTCCAACACCACAGTTCAAAAGCATCAATACTTCAGCACTCAGCTTTGTTTATAGTCCAATTCTCACATCCATACATGACTACTGGAAAAAGCATAGCCTTGACTAGATGGACCTTTGTTGGCAAAGTAATGTCTCTGCTTTTTAATATTCTCTGTAGTGGTTCTTATAACACCAAATGAATCTACAACTATCTCAAGATAAAAAGCTTAACTTTACAAAAACTAAAAATAATACCTTTTCATAATTTTAATTCATAGTTGAGCTCAAAACAAGAAAGGAAATCTCAATATGCCCAAACAGAAAGGGAAAGAGAGTTAACTGGGAGTTGAAGCTGAATAACCCTATTATTCAGATTAGGAGTCAGCATTTAACTCTCTAGCAGGGGCTGGAGTTGAGGCTAGGGTTTAGGATGGAGCCAAGAACTGTTTTCACCTTAATAAAGAACTGAGAAATACTGCACCTGACTGGGAATAAAAATCAAAAGTATTTGTTTACTGACTCCAGTATGCAGTCCAGATAATGGTGCCTAGCTCAAGCCCTTGATGGAAGTGGGGTACCCCATGAAGAGACAGAATCCCAATCCTGTATCATGCATAAGTGTGGAGCCTAACACTCTGCACTGTCCTCCCAGTCCAGAAAACTAAACTGAAAGATGAACAACAAAGTAGCCTGCAACAAATCCTGTAGGGCCCTTGCAAAGTTGCAAATGAAGTCGCTCAGTGGTAGCTGACTCTTTGTGACCTCATAGACTATAGCCTGGCAGGCTCCTCCATCCATGGGATTCTCCAGGCAAGAATACTGGAGTGAGTTGCCATTTCCTTCTCCAGGGGATCTTCCCAATCCAAGGATCAAACCCAGGTCACCGGAATGGAAAGCAGACTCTTTACCGTCTGAACCACCCTTGGCAACTGCAAATCCAAAACCACCCCAAGGTTCTCACAGGTAACACCTCCCATTGAGGATGAATTCCAAATCTAATTGATTAAAGAATACCGTTTCTCCACCAAAGAACACAGAATTAAACAAATCAACTAAACTGTTCAAATGAAACAAGTTCCATAACTTCAAAGTTATACAAGCGTTGAGGGCAAATAGAGGGTGAAAATGGGGAAGATGACAGAGGGAAAGTCGCCGAGTCAGGACATGGGCTGACCTGGTCTGCAAGCAGCCTCCGAGAGGATGGGCACCATGGTCGTGTGAGAAGATACTAACTGCAGGAAGGAGGTCATCTTCATCTTGTCATGGGTGACCTTTCTTGGGTCTTCATTTGCAACCAGCTGAGTCTTCTCTAAGGGAGACTAAAGGAACCTCAAATTATAGACAACTCCAAGGGAACACAGCCCCTAACATTAGGATTACCACATCTGAAGCGAAGAATAAGCCAGCCCTGAGCCATAAGAATGAGAAACAGATGTCCTGCTCCACAAAAGAGGGTTTCCTGCATCAGAAAGCCTTCCAAAATGCCACCTCTGTCCTCAAGGGTGTGGGGAGGCTTAGAGCTGGCAGATCCTAAGCCAGTCATCCTACGAATCGGAGTGTGGGGTCATGCCTAGGTGAAAGGGAAGAGAAATACCCTGGAGATCAGCCCCCAAACAACTGGTCAAAAAATCAGACACAAGTCCAACCACTAACTTTTGACTAGATCTACTATAGGTGAGTGTTGTTGAACAATGGTGCATGAGCAAGTGAACCCAAAGCCAGCCAGCTTGTGTGCTCACCAAAGAAACTCATTTGGCTTTTGGTGCCTTTTTTTTGTTATAACCATCCACTAATTGTCCGATTATGTGTCAAAAGCTCTTAAACAATCCCAGTGGCTTGGTTCTCCTGGAAAACTCATTCAATGATTTAAATCTCAAATTTCCCATCACCTTAGCCACCACGTAAGTCTATGAGTTCACATTTGCTTCTTTGTGCTCGTGTGTTTAACATGAATCTGAATCTGAAAAGACCCACATGGTGGTTCTCATAGCTCCCTGGGGCCATTAGAAATTCCAAAGCTCCTCTTCTATTCCCAAGCCTGGAATAATTCTAAACCATATACAATTTCCTTTAGAGAAAACAAGGCGAAATTAGGGAGCAATTGAGGGCAATGGTCCTCAATCCTGGCTGCACACTAGAATCCTGGGGAGAGCAGCTACTTTACAGCAATATTGGCTAATACTGCTAATTAACACCCACTTACACTAATTCAGTGGTTGGCAACACCTAAGGTACATCAGACTCTCCTAAAGAGCTTTTAAAAACACTGATCTGGGCCCCACTCTCCTCTGACTAGTCAAATCAGAGAATCCGGGAGATGGGGTTGGGCATAGGTAACTTTTTAAAGCTTCTTAATTATTTACTATATAGCACAGGGAACTATATTTAATACCTTGTAAGAATTCAAACAAAAAATAATCTGAAAAATATACATATATAAAACAGAGCCATTCTGCCAGACACCTGAAACTAACACAGTATTGTAAATCAATTATACTTCAATCCAAAAAAAGAAGCTCCTTAATTGACCCTAATGATCCGCCTGGGTTAAGAATGACTGCCCTAGCCCAGGGCTTCTCATACTTCAGTGAGCATCGGAGTCTCCTGAAGAGTTCATTCAATCAAAATTTCAGGCACTTCACTGGTGGTCCAGTGATTAAGAATCCACCTTCCAATGCCCGAGATGTGGGATCCCTAGTTGGAAAACTGAGGTCCCACAAGCTGCAGGGCAAGTAAGCCTACATGCAGCAACTAAAGAAGCCCACGAGTTGCAACAAAGACCCAGCACAGCTAAATAAATCAATTATTTAATAAGGCAGAAAACAGAGATCAAAAGTAGATCCATGGTTCCCGAGGAGGAGCAGAGATGGGAGGATTGGAGAATGACTGCTAACAGTTTCTTCGGGGGCCAATGAGAATGTTCTAAGATTGACTGTGGTGATGACTGCACAACCCGGTGAATATATTTAAAGTCATTGGATTGTACACATTAAGTGGTAAATTCTAAGTATGTGAATTATATCTCAATAAAGCTTCAAGGGCTTCCCCAGTGGCTTAAACGGTAAAAGGATCCCCGGGTCGGGAAACTCCCCTGGAGGAGGAAAAGGCAACTCACTCCAGTATTCTTGCCTGAAAAGTCCCATGGACAGAGGAGACTGGTGGGCTACAGTCCATGGGGTCACAAAAGAGTGGGACAAACTGAGCAACTGCACACACACACACACACACACACACACACACACACATACAAAGTTGTTAAAACACACTCATATAGGTTTCTGCCCTCCCGCAGAGATTCTGATGCAGGGGGTGTGAAGCGGAGAAATCTCAGGTGATACTAATTCTATGAGGTCATAGACCAAACGGCTCTAGGGCACAGAAAGGCAATGGCATTTAAACTTTCTAAAACTTTATGCGCACAATAATGGTTTATGAATGGTTAATTACTATGTGTGGGTTCCACACGAGTGTTTCCTGGAGCAGTGCGGCCTTTGCACATTTGTCTTGAGGGTCACTTCACTCTATGCGTCTGCCCTCCTAGAACAAAGGCTCTTTCTTCTGTTACTCTGGGAAGATCAGGTGACACTGATGCTTCCAGGGTTGTGTCATAGAAATGAGAGCAGGGATTGCAGAGGGAAAACATCATATGAACCTAGAGGAAACTCAGAGGATGAGGACCGTGAAGCCAGGAAATAACCTGCAGTTCACCCGAGCAATGAATGAGGCCTAGGGAGATGAGGAGGGTATAATTTATTGTGCTGTTTATGATCCAATTAAGGGGAAATGATACACGGCTATATATGAAAATCTAGATATACCAAAAAAAAAAAAGGCAAAGCAAGACTTTCTACTTTCTGTACAAAACAATTCATCCCCAGAGGTCCTTCAAAAAGTTGAACTTTCTCAAGACATTTACACTGATGCACAGTGTTTTATGGGGTTTCTCAGATGGCTCAGTGGTAAAGAATCCACCTGCCAATGCAGGAGACGCCAATTCAATCCCTGGGTCAGGAAGATCCCCTGGTGAAGGAAATGGAAACCCTCTCCGGTATTTTCACCCAGGGAATCCCACACACAGAGGAACCTGGTAGACTACAGTCCATGGGGTCCCAAAAGAGCTGGGCATGACTTAATGACTAAACAACAACAATGTTTTATGTTAATTTTCCCACAGTTTTCTAGCGAAGATAACTAGAACAGGTACAGGATAAACAAACTTAAATTATGAAGAACAGGATTCTCAAAAAACAGGCAGTAAGGATGGAAAATTTGAAATGAGCACCTCCTAACCTCCTATAGGAATGCAAATGCCACTCAGGAGTTTATCTGAAAACCAGCTCTGGCACGGTGCCAAGGCGGATGCCCTAGGCTCTGCCAACAACTGCCTCCAGGACTCCAGCACCTCTCCATCTGCAGTTGGGCCCTAAGCACACTTGATTGGTACTGACCCCTGACTCCTACTACTCCAGTGTGACAAAAACCTCAACATCATTCTTAGGCACTGTTTGCCAGGCCGCTGCCAGAGGGGCAGTCACTGTTGTCAGCGCTAGAAGCACAGGGGAACAAAGGGGCCACTTTTTTTTAAGTTTAAATTTTTAAAAACAAATTTGGTCACATTTTGAGATGTAGCGCAGAACACCTGAAAGACGTGGGCTGAAATTAACAACAGCACAGTAAAGAAATTCAACATCTCCAAACTTCATCATCTGTTAAAACACAACCAAAATGGTGGTGAGGTGGGTAATGTTGTAGAGAGGACAATGAGCATAAACCACATAATAAACCACACATTCAGGTGCTTGGTATATTAGAAACATAAATAATAATAGCAGCCAATATTCATTATATCCATTATTTACTAAATACTCGTCTAAGATTTATACATATATATATACCCCTGGAGAAGGGAACAGCTACCCACTCCAGTATTCTGGCCTAGAGAATTCCATGGACTGTATATATATATATATATATATATATATATATACACACACGAATGCATTTAATACTCACAGTCCTGTTTTACAGAGATTAGCATACTTTTCTTGCAAAGCACAGACAGCAAATATTTGGGGCCTCATAGTCCTACACAGTCCCTATCCTGACCACTCAGCTCTGCTGTTGTAAGTCAAAAGCATGGGCATATCTGTGTTTCAATAAAACTTTATTTATAAAAACAAAAGGTGGTCCAGGTTTGGCCCATGGGCCATAGTTTACCAACCCCTGCTTTGTGAGTTGGGGTCTATCATTATCTCCGTTCCACAGAGGAGAAAGCAGAGCCACAAAGGGATCAACTGACAGCCCAAATGTCCGTGTGCAGATTATAAACTAGCCAGAATTGATGCTTGATGCTTTTGAACTGTGGTGTTGGCAAAGACCCTTGAGGGTCCCTTGGACAGCAAGGAGATCCAACTAATCCATCCGAAAGGAAATCAGTCCTGAATATTCATTGGAAGGAGTGATGCTGAAGCTGAAACTCCAATAATTTGGTGTGCTGCGATTCATGGGGTTGCAAAGAGTCGGACACGACTGAGGGACTGAACTGAACTGAACAACTTAACTGATGCAAAGAACTAACTCACTAGAAAACACCCTGATGCTGGGAAAGATTGAAGGCAGGAGAAGGGGATGACAGAGGATGAGATGGTTGGATGGCATCACCGACTCAATGGACGTAAGTATGAGTAAACTCCAGGAGTTGGTGATGGACAGGGAGGCCTGGCATGCTGCAGTCCATGGGGTTGCAAAGAGTCAGACATGACTGAGTGACTGAATTGAACTGAACTGAACTGAGAATCAACAATGAGCTCATAGCAGCTGCTGGCTAGCACCATCTTTTTTTTTTTTTTTTTCTGGCTGTGCCAAAAGATATACATGATCTTAGTTCCCCGAGCAGGAATCAAACCCAGCCCCCCTGCACTGGGAGCTCGAAGTCTTAACCACTGGACCACCAGGGAAGCCCCTCACCATCCTTACTATATGCCTCACAGCCAGTGCAGGTCCAGGATTTCCTAACTCTAAAGGGGCTAGCCAGCCAACCAGTCATCAACACCCTCAGAGTTGCCTCAGAGGTTGAAGACTCAACTCTGATCCCCCACCACCACTTCTTGCTCTGATATTCTTGGTTGAACTTCTCCCTGAACCCTCAATTCCCTTATTCTCTCCATTCCATCCAGATGGATTGACTTTTAATTGTATGCACTTTCTCTCCAGCCTGTTTGGGAACCTGGATCATGCATATCACAGTGCTCAATTCATATGTGTTGAATGTGTGTGTGAACCTGTTTACAGTGGGTTCTCCAGGCCACGACAGCCAGGGACTGAGCTCAGAGAAGAAAGAGGACTCACCAGACCATGGCAGGCGCTGAGGGCTGCAGTCCCGACCCTGGTGCCCTGCTGCACAACTGTGCCCCTGAGATGGCAGGGGGCCCCGAGGAAGCCTCCATCTTCACATGGGAGAGGTTCCCATATCTCCTCTCCACGATGTAGCTTTTGGAAAGTAATCCCTGATTGACCGTCAAGTTAAAGAACAAGTCCTTCTCCTGGTGTGAAATTCTATAGTACACTCGGCCCTCTAGGTCATCCAAATCTCTCTTTCTCCTGCCATTGGAGACAGAATGGTGCAAGCCGTAAGACAGAAAACGCCCACTCGCGTCGACTCGGACAGGAGCCACCACGTGGTATTCTGGCAGGGCCTTGATAAAATGCTCTGGCAGGGAAAAGAAAGCACAGAATAAGACGAAGAGATCCTTTCGACATGTACACACTGCTATGTTTAAAACGCATAACCAACAAAGTCCTACTGTAAATCACTGGGAGCTCACCTCAGTGTTATATGGCAGCCTGGAAGGGAGGGGTGTTTGGGGAGAATGGATACACGTATACGTATGGCTGGGTCCCTTTGCTGTCCACCTAAACTATCACAACATTGTTCATCGGCTCTCCTCCAATATAAAATAACAAGTTAAAAAAAAAAAGACTAAGCGATCCCTGCTGAATCTATGGTTTAGACAAATATACTCCTGTTTGAACTTGGATTTTAGCTTGCTGATTTCAAAATCCTACTGTTGACATGAAGTTTAGAGATCGTTTTCATGGTATGAACTCCATCCACATCAAGTTTCCTAAACAACTCAGATCGACCCAGGGCTCTCTCACAGATGACAGACAACTGGCTGAGCTGACATCACGACATAGTTCTGGATGTCAGATATTTCACCTGAGAAAGACTAAGATGAGAATTAATGCATGAGGAATATGGTTAGGAAAGTGGCAAGATCACTATGACAAACAGGAACAGTTCAGGTCTAGAATTCATTCATACAAATCACAGAGCTTCACCGTTTATCATAAGGAATGTAAATGCCTCTAAAATTTTCAGTTAAGTCAGGTTGAAGGAAAAATGCAAAAGCACAGTAAACCCATCAAGTAGACTCTGAAAAACCTTGCATAGTTGCAGCATAAGTGTTCTGTAATGTAACAGTGAGTACATAAAAGAACTTGGATGTTTCTTTTTTATTTTTATAAAATATACAAAATAAAATCGTAGGTAAACATATTAGATTCAGAGGCATAGGGTCAAAATATAAAAATTTCCACTTTTTTATTGCAGCATAGTTGCTTTCCAAAGTTGTGTTAGTTTCTGCTGTACAGCAAAGTGAATTAGCTGTATGTATATATATGATGTGGTACATATATATTCAATGGAAAATTACTCAGCCATAAGAAGGAACGAAACTGTGCCATTTGCAGAGATGTGGATGGATCTAGAGAAGTAAATCAAAAAGAGAAAAATAAATATTGTTTATTAACACATATATGTGGAATCTAGAAAACTGCCACTTCAAAAATGTAAGACATGAATACATCTTCCTTACTTCCACACATCAGAATGAACACATTTTTGATCTCCTTAAATTGAAATCCCTACCACTGCCTCTTCACTTTCCTATTTGATAAAAACAAGAAATCTATTATATCCAGTGGAGAGTAAGCAGCAGGTTCCACATTACAGACTACCTAAAGCAAGCCATTAACCACTTGAGCTGATAAACTAATCTTTTGCTTCAAGCCAAAAAAAAAAGTGGCGGTGGGGAGGGAGGACAGAAGAAAACAAAGGAGGGAGGGAGAAGGACTAGGAGAGAGACAAAGGGAAAAAAAATTTTACTTTTCTACTTCCACCTTCCAGCTGTACCCCTGCACTTTGTAACTTGTATTACTTTTCAACTTACTTTCCCCAGCTACAATGTCTTTTGCGATGCTACGCGATGCTAAGTCACTTCAGTCGTGTCCGACTCTGTGTGACCCCACAGACGGCAGCCCACCAGGCTTCCCCGTCCCTGGGATTCTCCAGGCAAGAACACTGGAGTGGGTTGCCATTTCCTTCTCCAATGCATGAAAGTGAAAAGAGAAAGTGAAGCCACTCAGTCATGTCCGACTCTTAGCGACCTCATGGACTGCAGCCTATCAGGCTCCTCCGTCCGTGGGATTTTCCAGGCAAGAGTACTGGAGCGGGGTGCCATTGCCTTCTCCACAATGTCTTTTGCACTCTCTATCAAAATCTTATGTTTAACATGCTGCTGCTGCTGCTGCTAAGTCGCTTCAGTCGTGTCCGACTCTGTGCGACCCCATAGACGGCAGCCCACCAGGCTTCCCTGTTCCTGGGATTCTCCAGGCAAGAACACTGGAGTGGGTTGCCATTTCCTTCTCCATTGTGTGAAAGTGAAAAGTGAAAGTGAAATCCCTCAGTCGCGACCGACTGCTAACGACCCCATGGAATGCAGCCCACCAGGCTCCTCCATCCATGGGATTCTCTAGGCAAGAGTACAGGAGTGGCTTGCCATTGCCTTCTCCGATGTTTAACATAATCTTATGCTTTTTAAGCTTTCCTGGTGGCTCAGTGGTAAAGAACCCACTTGCAATGCACAAGATGCAGATTCAATACCTGTGTGGGGAAGATCCCCTGGAGAAGGAAATGGCAACCCACTCCAGTATTCTTGCCTGGGAAATTCCATGAACAGAGGAACCTGACGGACTACAGTCCACGGGGTCACAAAAGAATCAGACACAACTGAGCAACTAAACAACAATGACAACATGGTTTTTTTTAAAAAAAAAAAAAAATTATGGCCTCACCCCGTGGCATGTGGGAACTTAGTTCCCTGACTAGGGACTGAACCCATGCTGCCTGCATTGGAAAGCAAAGTCTTAACCTCTGGACCACCAAGGAAGTCCCATCTTATACTTATTGCTTAACGTTTCAACTCAAATCCTCCCTCTTCTTTCTCCTAAAGTCCTTAAAGTTCTCTCTCTGTTCTGAACCACCATGTCCTCACTTTCTGTAGCTCTCAGAACAGCCTGATTCTACAGAGCCGTTTGTTTATTATATTACTGATACTCAAACCCTTTAGAGGTCAGAATCTTGCATATGACAAGTGCCCAATTCATTTGTGTGCATGTAACACTGAACATATTTGTAGCTGACTATTCAAAAAACCTGACTTAATGGGGTACAACTATAAAAGAGCTTTTTTTTTTTTTTGCAGAAAACTCTCTTCAAACATACTTGTAGTTCATCTGTGCCTTGGATAAGTAAAATAAGAGAAAGATAAATCTTACATAAGATCATAGGATCTTACTTATATATGGAACCTAAAAAACAAAGCAAATGAACAAACATAACAAAAGGGAACAAACACACAGATACAGAGACAGAACAGGTGGCTGCCAGAGGGGAAGGGGGAAGGGGATGAGAGAAATAGGTGAGGAAGAGTAAGCGGTACAAACTTCCAGTTACCAAACGAGTCATGGGGATGAAACACACAATGTGGGGAGTATAGTCAATAATACTGCCATATCTTTGTACAGTGACAGATGGTAACTAGACTCAACGGTGATCATTTTTGAAATGTATAGAAATATCATTGAATCACTATGTTATGTACCTGAAACTAACAGAGGTCAATTATACTTCAAAAAAAGAAGGAAAGAAAGAAAGACGGAAACATGAGACAGAGAACAGCTTTCACTCCTCGGTACTAACAAAGTCTCAGTTTTTAAGAGTAAAAAGTCCAGACTCCTTGCTTCTGACTGCAGTGACTAAGAGCACCAGAGCACAGAGCAACACAAACAAACCTTAAAAACAATCCTCAGTGAAAAGTAAGAATCAAAACAACTTAATACAGAGCCATTTACATTCAGGGAAAATACATGCAAAAATAGTAATACAACGTTTCCCAGGCCAGGACATACACAACAACAACAAAAAAAACCACATATGGAACCCATTAAAACAGTTTTCTATGCAGAGGACTGAGAGTGGAGAATGGGGACCAAAATGCATAAATAAACAAAACAAGAAAGGCATTTTGCACAAATTAATAATGTTCCTACCATGAACTAGGAGTCAGATTGACTCAGGCCTCTGTACTGCCCATCTCCAAGGAATATCTGGGCCTCGTAAGAATCAGAGCTTCACTGCCCTTTCACGTTCAGACCTCAGGAAAGGAATGGCCAGGTTGGCTGAGGTTGGATGTAGTCAGCTTCTCTAGTATTTCCCTCCTGTTGCTTTCTTCTTCTATGATTCAGTGATATCTCTGGTTCCCCCAGGGTTGGTGCGGTGGAGAGCAGAATGGGGTAGAAAAGTCTTATTCAACTGAGTACAACCATCACCTTGCAACAGCACCCCTGTATGCTGATTCCTCTCAAGAGAAGCTTATGTACCTTCGAGGACCTATCTCTAAAGATACATCCAAAGAATTAAACACGACAGGTATAAAATAAAAGACTAACTTGCCTGAACCCCAGCACCTATTGCCCAAAGAATAGAAAAGCAAATACATTTACAGTTTTTGACCTAGTTGCTTTTGATCTACTGGATTTTTTTTTAAGAGAGTCAGCATAAGCTGGCTGTGTAATAATGATTACAATTATAGTAACCATTTAATGAACACTTGCTATAACCGTGCATGCGAGTGTGTTCAGTTGTGTCTGATTCTTTGAGACCCCATGCATTGTAGCCCACCAGGCTCCTCTGTCCATGGGATTTTCCAGGCAAGAATGTTGGAGTGGGTTGCCATTTCCTCCTCCAGGGGATCTTCCTGACCCAAGGATCAAACCCACATCTCCTGCACTGCAAGCAGATGCTTTACACTGAGCCACCAGGGAAGCATTTGCTACAATCAGATCAGATCAGATCAGTCACTCAGTCGTGTCCGACTCTTTGCGACCCCATGAACCGCAGCACGCCAGGCCTCCCTGTCCATCACCAACTCCCGGAGGTCACCCAGACTCACACCCATCAAGTCAGTGATGCCATCCAGCCATCTCATCCTCTGTCGTCCCCTTCTCCTCCTGCCCTCAATCCCTCCCAGCATCAGAGTCTTCTCCAATGAGTCAACTCTTTGCATGAGGTGGCCAAAATACTGGAGTTTCAGCTTTAGCATCATTCCTTCCAAAGAAATTCCAGGATTGATCTCCTTCAGAATGGACTGGTTGGATCTCCTTGCAGTCCAAGGGACTCTCAAGAGTCTTCTCCAACACCACAGTTCAAAAGCATCAATTCTTCGGCGCTCAGCCTTCTTCACAGTCCAGCTCTCACATCCATACATGACCACAGGAAAGACCATAGCCTTGACTAGGCGAACCTTTGTTGGCAAAGTTATGTCTCTGCTTTTGAATATGCTTTCTAGGTTGGTCATAACTTTCCTTCCAAGGAGTAAGCGTAGAGAAAATAACTGCTCTTTATCTGGTGAAGTAAGGGGAGATAAAATCACCTTCACCCTTGATTTAACTGCAAAGGAGGTGGTTAAGCCACAGACAGCATCCAATAGGTGTGGATGGAATTAGGCTACTTAATGGAGTGTGTTTTATGTGGGCAGTCCAACTGCACTAGCCTCATCTACACAATGGGCATAAAAATAATAGTATCTTAGGGTGGTTGTGGGGCTTCCCTGGTGGCTCAGATGGTAAGGCAATGGGGAAGACCTGGGTTCCATCCCTGGGTTGGGAAGATCCCCTGGAGAAGGAAATGGCAACTCACTTCAGTATTCTTGCCTGGAGAATCCCCATGGACAGAAGAGCCTGGTTGGCTACAGTCCACGGGGTCGCAAAGAGTCAGACACAACTGGGTGACTCAGCACAGCACACAGGGTGTGACAATCGGGGCTGGGGCACTGGGATGACCCATAGAGATGGTATAGGGAGGGAGTTGGGGGGGATGGTCAGGATGGGGAACACGTGTACATCCGTGGTGGTTTCATGCTGATGTATGGCAAAACCAATATAATATTGTAAAGAAATTAGCCTCCAATTAAAATAAATAAATTTATATTAAAATAATAATAATAGGAATCACTCCACACTGCTGCAGTCCTCGTGTGCCCTCCAAATCCTGTGTTTCTGCCTCATGCTTAGGGATGAAAATACCCTGCTTGCCTTTCCTCTTAGCCTGCTTGTTGAATATCTATTCATCCTTCAAGCCTCTGTCCCACCATCTCTTTCTTAGTCCTCTGACTCCAAGAGCATTTTATATTAAGGAGATCTTTTTTTGTAATGTTTATTCACGATGTTTACTCACTATGCAAAAGCCATTTCCTTTTATAGTAGATTTGAAGTTGCTTGATACACACTGGTGTGTTGGTGTTTGGCTGTGAGAATATTTTTTATTTTTATTTTTTTTATTTTTTTTTTTTACAATGCTATCACAGTTTATTAGAATATTCCAAAGAACATTCCAAACTTACTCCAAATTTTAACCTTTTTTTTTTCCTGCATAATAAAATATATTGATTTTATTTTTTACTATAATTCTAACTTTTGGGAAAAAATTATATAATTAATCAGAAAAGTTCAAAAGGAAAATTCCTTTAAAAATGTAATATAGAAAACAAATATCTCAAGAAAAGATGCTCCAGTTCAATAAATGTGGCTATTTTTGTCTTCTGTCATTCTTTACTATACCAATAGAGAAATCCAGTTACTGAAGTTGCTTATTTTTTTTATTATTAAATTTTATTTTGGAGTGATTACTATCACATTAGCCTGTAGAACCACAGACTCCACCATCACAAAACAAGAGTGGTCGCAATTAGGAAAATAATGTGATATCACACTTTAAAGGCATTTGAGTCAAAGGATTCCTTTACTCTCCAAATACATCAAAAATGTTATCTGCAATTTTTTAGTCCGTGGAAGTTGTCCAAAGGTAGTTAAACGCTGAGGCTGGCTGAGTTTCCTTGTAGATCTGAAATTCATCACTAAATCATTAACTTAACATCAGTACTGAGTCATCATTACCAGCTTTCCTCCATATTTTAAGCTTGGTTTCAACATGACTTTAAATCCAATTAGCAGTTTTTAAAAAATCTGTCTCAAGCTTCCAGTAGTGCCTATGAATAAATGTGTGGAGTTACCACCAAGAAATGAATTGAATCAATGTCAGTAAGTGGAAAATTCCTAAATGCTAACCTATCGACTCTCCAAGATTTTAGAATTAGAGATAATCGTGACTTTGAATAGAAACAGCCACTCAGTTTGCCAAGCTTATAATAACATGTGTGGTGGGTCTATATTTTGATAAATAACTCAAATGTATTTGCTTACACCTTTTTAAAATAAAAACTCTTATTTTATAATAAAAAAACAAAATAATAATAATAATAATAAAAGCAAATATATATATGTATATATACATAATAGATTTAGAACAGTGCTTGACAGATAATGCTCACTATCTAAATACTAGCTACTCACTCTTGGTATTAAAGATAGAGACTTGGCTACTAGGGACTCCTGTGGCCTTAAATATATGTAAGCTCCAAGCAGAGACGGGGAGAGGCCCAAGCTCATCTTGGCTTCCTCTCAGTGGGTGTTTAGTTTGGAGGAGTAGTTAGCTATTGTCCTGGCCAATAGAAAGCAGAGCTCAGAAGGGATATGACAAGGATGGAGAAACAAGATGCCAAGGAATAAGAATAACTCCTACTTTTTATTTTAACCAATTCTATTATCAAACATGGCATTTAGAGTATACCAATTTGGCTTCATCTAATCCACACAATTGTCTGGAATATTATTGACAGTGTTCCTTGTCTGAGCCTTCATTCCCACCTCTATAAAAAGACAATAAAGCGGAGTAAGGATTCAGGCTGGGGCAACCTGAACCCAGAGCACACCCTCCTAACTTTTGCCCTCACTACTTCTCAAGGGTCTACCACTGAGAGCCAGAAGTCAAGAGGGCATCAACAAGGCTGTGGGTGGGACTAACACACGCCGTAATCACAGCACAGTTTGCACTAGGATTGGTGAGTGTAAAACACAAGCCACGAATACTTTGATTTTCCTTGTTTAAGATTAGATTTGAAACCCTAGGCCACAAGTTTAGATGATACTTCATGAGAAACTTTGGGGAAAGCCTGTTGTTATAAGCACTTCTGAAAATACAAACTGCCAACTGACCTTTTACCCTCTCTCTGTAAGAGAGAGGTGAGAAATTATTGACCTGCCAGATTTTGTAAAGTTTAAGTTAAACCTATACTTATTCTTTATATTTATTTCTATATGAGAGAACAATTGAATTTCTAAGATTCCTTCCTACAAAAGGCAATAATATTACTTCCTGTAATAGTAGGAAGTTTATTTTCATAATTCTCTTCCATGTGTTGTAACCTTTCAACTGTATTTTTATTGTGGAAAACTACATACATGGAAAGGTTGTGGAGAACTGTATTGATTCAAAACTTTGACTCAAAGTTGTAAAATACACTAGAAGAAACTGAGTTTGCTCACCAGCCCTACGTTAACTAACCCACAGACAGTAAATGCTGATGAGAATGGAGACAAATTCCACACCACAACTGTGAAGGCTCTTCTTACATTAAGATCTGAAATCATTTCCTCTTTACAGAAGTTATCTTTTGCAAATGGCATAAGCATATGATCATGACATTGGTCTTGAAACACACTGTAGCTCTCCCTAGGTTCTGCACAAGCCCATGCAGGGGATGGGCTTCATGGAGTTGCCAGCAGCAAAAGAAATCATGGAAGGACCTGTGACCTGTAAACAGCACAAGGCGTATGAACCTGAGGGGAGACTGCCAGCTGCAGAAGAGAGGCAGTGTGTTGTGTGCAAGATTAATATTTCCTGTGGTTCTGATGTTGAAGCTGAAACTCCAATACTTTGGCCACCTGATGCAAAGAGCTGACTCACTGGAAAAGACCCTGATGCTGGGAAAGATTGAGGGCAGGAGGAGAAGGGGACAACAGAGGATGAGATGATTGGATGGCATCACTGACTCAGTGGACATGGGTTTGGGTAAACTCCGGGAGTTGGTGATGGACAGGGAGGCCTGGCGTGCTTCAGTTTATGGGGCTACAAAGAGTCAGACGTGACTGAGCAACTGAACTGAACTGAATGGTTCTGATACTAGGTTGGGAGCCTTGTGGAGGTTATCACACACTCCTGTATATCACCACTGAGCACTGAGGCAAGAACATTAGGCAGAGATTGTCCAATCTACCTGTTTGTAGTCCTAGAAAGTACTGGATTCATCTCCATGGTCCTTTCTACTTCCCTTGTGGTACAGTAAACAGGAAACTGCCTGCTAAGGCAGGGGACACAGAAGATCCCACCAAGCCCATATGCCACAACTATCGATCCTGTGCTCTGGAGCCTGCAAGCCACAACTACTGAAGCTCCTGTGCCCTAGAGCTTGTGCTCTTAACAGGAGAAGCCACCGCAAGGAGAAGCCCATGCACGTCAACAAAGAGTAGTCCCTGCTCACAGCAAGTAGAGAAAGCCCAGGCAGTAAAAGAGTCCCAGTGCAGTCAAAAATAAATAAATAAACAAAATTATTTTAAAAACAATAAAATGTTGACTTTCCTGCCCTGTCCCTGAGAACTAGAAGGAACGTTAATAGTCATGAAGGTTCTGAGTCTGCCTCCCACTGCGGGACTCTGTGTGATGCCCCTCAACCTGCTGCTAGAGTGGCAGTTAGCAGGTGCTCAATAAATGCATGTTGACTGACTGACCAACCAGACCCCTCATTCCTCATCTGCAGAAATAAAGAGGATGGCAGACAATATCTGAAGTAATTTCCAAGTTGAAAAGTTCCGAACTTGGGTCCAATTGAAAAATGTTGTCAGAGTGGAAATGGAACTCTTTAGAGATTGAGTAATTGTGAAGCAGCAGGCAATAACGCAAAGCCCTAGAAAGCTTATTCTCAGAAAGCTTTAAAGATTTTCTTTTCAATGCAAATCAGATTTACACTGAGGTATCACCTCCTCACGTGGGTTGGAATGGTCATCATTAAAATATACAAATAACAAATGCTGGAGAGGATGTGGAGGAAAAAAGAACCTTCCTACACTGCTGCTGCGAATGTAAATTGGTGCAGCCACTATGGAAAACAATATGGAGGTTCCTCAAAAAACTAAAAATAGAGTTGCCATATGATCCAGCAATGCCACTCCTGGGGATATATCTAGACAAAACTCTAATTTGAAAAGATACATGCACCTCTATGTTCGTAGCAGCATTACTCACAAGACATGGAGACAACCTACATGTCCATCGACAGATGAATGGATAAAGAAGATGTGGTGCACATATCTTAGTTGCTCGGTCGTAACCGACTCTTTGCGACCCCGTGGACTGTAGCCCTCCAGGAGCCTCTGTCCGTGGGATTTTTCAGCCAAGAATACTGGAGTGGGTTGCCATTTCCTCCTCCAGGGTGTCTTCCTGACCCAGGGATAAAACCCGAATCTCCTGGGTCTCCTGCATCACAGACAGATTCTTTACCACTGAGCCATGGGGAAGCCCACATATATACAATGGAGTATTACTCAGCTATAAAAAAAAAAAGAATGAACTAATACCATTTGTAGCAACATGAATGGACCTAGAGCGTATCATACTAAGTGAAGTAAGTCAGAAAACAAATATCATCTGGAAGCACTTATGGGTGGAATCTGGGCTTCCCATGTGGCTCAGTAGTAAAGAATCCACCCGCCAATGTGGGAGACAAGGGTTCGATCCCTGGGTTAGGAATATAGATATACATATATATACTCTGTATACTACCATATACAGAGTAGCCTGGCAGTCTACAGTCTATGGGGTCACAAAGAGTTGGACACAACTGAGCAACTGAGCACTCACGCACATATGTGGAACCTAAAATATGACATAAATCAATCTAAGTATGAAGCAGAAACAGACTCACAGACATAGAGAACAGACCCCAAAGAGGAATGGGGGGCGGATGGAATGGGAGTTTGGGATTAGCAGATGTAAATGATTATATATAGAATGAATAAACAACAAGGTCTTACTGTGTAGGACAGTGAGCTGCATCCAATATCCTGTGATAAACCATAATAGAAAAGAATTGGAATTGAATCACTTAGCTATACAGCAGAAACTAAAACAACATGCAAATCAACAATACTTTAATTAAATAAATTTTTTTTAAAAATTTCCTTTTCTATTTAATTTACCTTCATTCTTAGTCTCTCACTTATCTCCCTCTTTCTCTCTCTAAGTTCTAAATGGAAATCTGCTCAACAATATCTCTGCTGCTGCTACTGCTAAGTCGCTTCAGTCATGTCCGACTCTGTGCAACCCCATAGACGGCAGCCCACCAGGCTCCCCTGTCCCTGGGATTCTCTAGGCAATAACACTGCAGCGGGTTGCCATTTCCTTCTCCAATGCATAAAAGTGAAAAGTGAAAGTGAAGTCACTTAGTTGTGTCGGACTCTCAGCGACCCCATGTACTGCAGCCCACCAGGCTCCTCTGTCCATGGGATTTTCCAGGCAAGAGTACTGGAGTGGGGTGCCATTGCCTTCTCCGAACAATATCTCCTTTGCACCAAATGGGCATTACTTGTAAATCCACCAGTGAGTTGATTGAGAACAAATATTTTGGTGAAAAGACTTTTAAAAATCTGAATTTTTTCCTGGTTTTATTTTATTTTAAGCTATTACAAAATAATAGTTATATTTCCCTGTGCTGTACAATATACCCTTGTAGTTTACTTATTTGATGCATAGTAATTTGTATCTCTTAACCCCTGCCCTTATCTTGTCCTACCTACCCTCTTCTCTCTCCCCATTGGTAACCACTAATTCATACTCTATATTTGTGAGTCTGTTTCTGTTTTGTTATATTCAATCGTTTTATTTTTTAGATTCCACATATAAGTGATATCATATGATGTTTGTTTATGTCTGCTTTATTTCACTAAGCAAAATGTCCTCTAGGTCCATCCACATTGTTGCAAATGGCAAAATTTCATTCTTTTTATGGCTGAGTAGTATTCCACTGTATATATGTACCACATCTTTATCCATTCACCTACTGATGGACACTTAGGTTTCCGCCATATCTTGGCTGTTATAAATAGTGTTGCTATGAACATTGGGATACATATATCTTTTTGAATTAGTGTCTTCATTTTCTTCCAGTATTTTCCCAGAAGTGGAATTCCTAGATCATAAGGTAGTTATATTTTTATTGTTTTGAGAAATCTCCATACTGTTTTCCACAGTGGCTGTACCAATTTATGTTACTACTAACAGAGGAGATCAGCCCTGGGTGTTCTTTGGAAGGAATGATGCTAAAGTTGAAACTCCAGTACTTTGGCCACCTCATGAGAAGAGTTGACTCATTGGAGAAGACTCTGATGCTGGAAGGGATTGGGGGCAGGAGGAAAAGGGGACGACAGAGGATGAGATGGCTGGATGGCATCATTGACTCGATGGACGTGAGTTTGAGTGAATTCCAGGAGTTGGTGATGGACAGTGAGGCCTGGCATGCTGCAATTCATGGGGTCGCAAAGAGTCAGACACGACTGAGTGACTGAACTGAACTGAACTGAACTGAACAGTATACAAGGATTCCCTTTTCTCCACATTCTCACCAACATTTATGACTTGCTGACTTTATGATGGTAGCTATCCTGAAAGGTGTGAGGTGACGTCGCATCACAGTTTTGGTGTGCATTTCTCTGATGATCTGTGATGTTGAGCTTCTTTTTATGTGCCTGTTGGCCGTCTATATGCCTTTCTTAGAAAAAAACATATATTCAAGTCTTCTGTCCATTTTTTGGTTGTTTGCTTTTTTTATATAGTAAGTAATATTTATATGTGTATATATTTGGATTTTAACCCCTTATCAGTTATAGCATTTGCAAATATTTTCTCTCATTCAGTCGATTGTCTTTCATTTTGTTGATGCCTTCCTTTGCTGTGCAAAAACTTTTAAGTTTAATCAGGTCTCATTTGCTTGCTTTTGCTTTTGTTTCTTTTGTCTTAGGAGACATATCTGAAAAAATATTTCTATGATTTATGTCAAAGAGTGTTCTGCCTATGTTCTCTTCTAGAAGTTGAATGGTTTCAAATCTGACATTTAGGTCTTCAACTAAAATCAAAAAAATTTTTGGAAATTATTAATATCTATGCATCACCAATAAGCTCAGAGTACTGTACAGCTCTTTTTTGGTATCAACCCCTCTCAGCATACAACCCTAAAGGTGACTTATCTCTTGCATTCCAGAGAGGAGAAAGCAAGTCCCAGTGGAGTCTGCTCCACACTGAGCTGAATTCGCTTACAAAGAAGATGTGGAGCAAGCAGAGCTGAAAATCAGCCCAGGAGAATGTGTGGTTTTGAACCAAACCATCTCCAAATGCCCTGGGAAGTGCTTGCAAGCTTTGTTTGTGCTGCCAGCAAAAGAGACTTTTCATAAAAGGGCTGTTTTTCAAAGAACAACAAACGCTGCTATTTTAAACTTGGGGGTGGGAGATCTATCTGGACCTGGACCGTTTACACAAGCGAGTGCTGGCTGAGTGACATCTCACCCCAGTGTCTGCAGCTCCGGCTTCCAAGGAAAGCAAAGGGTCCCGCTTCTGATGGCTCTGGGAGTCAGCATATGAGCTCTCCAGCTGTAGTTGAACTTTGCAACGTAGGCAGAAATCCTCAACAAGGTCAGGCTGGTGATGTTTACCACACAAGTGGTCTTGGGGATTAAAGGGGGCTAGGAAGCTATAGAAGACTTGAGCACAGTTAGCAGACACAGGACTTAATGGACACTAACCCCCATGCTCTGTGTGTGTATGTGTGTATGTGTGTGTGTGTGTGTGTTGTCCCTATTATTGCTCTAGAACTATGCTGCTTGACTGTAAAAAGCCAGGCAGTGGAGTCAGGTTACCTGGGTTTACAGCCTCACTCCACCATAGCTAAGCCCATAAACTCCCCAGGTTTCAGCTTCCTTGTGTGTAAAGCAGAGGTGGTAACAAAGTTGCCTGCACCCAGGAGGCTGTTATCAGCAGTCAAGAGGCTGACACACCATAGTGCTCCCACATCCAACCACACCGGCCATGGCTGCTGCCATGACTGTTGGCTCTCAGAAGCCCAATGAACTGCCGACCAAATGGGAATGTGTCTGGCCTTCGCAAATCCAATGAAAAGGCAGAGAGGACAACACCATCCTGCTCAGGATGTTAGATTTTAAAAACATGTAATAATAATAATAATAACAACAACGAGTATAATCACCAATTTCCATCACAACTCCAGTGCTTTCTGTCGCATTATAGAGATTCATGAAATTCTGGGAGAAGCAGCCAGAGGCAATCAGCAAGACAGAACAGGGAAAGGTGAGCCCCTACGGTAGGACATTTTCTCTAAAAGGGCTGTTATTTTTACCACACAGCCCTAAATCTTTCCAGGAAAGGAAAACACAGCCAAGCTCACTCAGCAGGGGGCGGAATCGCATTTCACCTCCCCTCACCAGAAGTTTCAAACTAGAAACATGGCAATGACTGCCAGTGGCCGGTTGGAACTTTTATTTAAAAAAAAAAAAGTCATTTTCCGTGTTCAGAGTCTGAAAAATAGGGATTGAAACAGTGCAGTGTTCAGAGGAGAAAAAGGCGGTGAGGAGTTACTAGCTAACTCTAGAGTCTTCGCAGCAGCATCCTTCGTGTACAAGAGTCCCGACCTTCACAGTTTCCGTAAGAAGTAAGGACTCGATACGTTAAGCACTGAATTCCGAGATGCCCAGGGTTACCCAGCTCCCAGCCCAGATTTCTTTGCAACTCAGCCAAACGGCTTTGCGGAGTTCAGCTGAGTGGGGGGAAGGGAAAAAAAGAGCAACCAACTTTGCAAGCGTCTTACCCTGCGGTTTTCAAAGGAAATAAAGAAAAGACACTAACCTTGCCTCTTGTCTGGGAAGCGCACCGGGCCCGGCTGAGGTTGTCGCCCATAGCAAAGGGCCCCCAGGTTCAGGAGCTGAGCCACCACGGAGAGCTTTGCAAGCCAGCTCCTCTGGGCACATGGCATGATTCAGTCGTTGGGGAGAAGAAAAGTCAACAAGTTGTAGCTCTCAGCTCAAGAAATCAAGTCCTCGCCCGTGGCCGAACAGGAAGATGCCGGGGTGCATGGTCCAGGAGTGGGGAGAGGGAGGCTGCAAGGCTGCCCAAGAGCTCCCTTTGCTTTTTTTTTAAGCAGAAGGGGGCTTGTTACCTTTCCATCCCCTCCCTCCTCCTGAAAGGGGAGTGATTCAGCTGACAGCGTCTGCTTTCCGCGGGCTGTGGAATGGGTCGGAGCGGGAGGGCGCAGCCCACCCCCTATCCCCACCCCTCTGCCTTGGGCGCCCGGCCTCCTCCAAGCCAGCCCCGCGCATCTTCCTCCCGGACTCCCACCCCCGCGCTCCGCCGCCCCGCCCAGAGCCCGGCCGAGCCGGCCAAATAGGGGAGCTCAGGGAGAGTCACCCTGGGCGTGACCGCGAGTGAGAGGCCCCCAGGCCAGTCCCTCATACACGAGGAAAACATTGAGGGCAGAGATGGGGCAGAAGGGACCCCACTCCCTGACCCTCCTCAGCTCAGTGCTGCCCCCTCTCCGCCCTTTCTCCTCCCCATTCCTGAACTTTTCCTACCTCTACCAAGCCTCCTCTGCCTCCGCCGACACTCTGTCTCCAAGATTCTCTTCCAAGGCCGGCTAGGGCTTCCCTTTCAAAAAAAAATAACAAGCAGTTTTTCCCTTTGCCCGGTTATACAAGGGAAATGGTGTGTTCACGCGCTAGTGCAACCCTGAACAAGACTCCGTGCCATGAGGTGATGGGACCAAAGGACCAGGAGCAGCTTGGAGTCTGCAGGCCTCTTTGGGGCTTTTCTAATTTTCCTAAGCCCACCTCCACTCACCCAAACGGAAACCGGAAGAGTAGAGGAAGTCAGTCAGCCCCAGAAGGTGTCAAAGTGTTTTCTCCAGTTTACCTGCCCAGGCCACCCATGGAAGGAGAAACTTTCCATGAGGCTCAAGCTTTACATCAATGAGACTGCTGCAAACTAGGGTGCTTGCCAGGCATCCTGAGAATTTCCTGGGATAATCCACTCAAGGTTTTGCACCTCAGGGCTGAAACAGGTCTCTTTATTCCATTCAGAAGGAATTTGGCCCCATACTGGTTCTCCATGGCTTCCTGCACCCATATGCGTTCAGTGAGTGGAGTGGGTACCAACTCATCTAGCCCAGGGCCAAGCAGTGAGCCAAGCAAAAGGTGGTGCTCACAGACCTGGGGTGGGTAGTTTGAAGGACTTCAGACTGGATACATACGTACCACATTTCCTGTTATTGCCATTACAAATGCAAGTTTGGCAACATGAAACAACACAAATTTAGTGTCTTACAGGTCTGGAGGTCAGAAGTCTGAGATGGGTCTTGCTGGGCTAAATCAAGGTTAACACAGCCGCATTCCTCACTGAAGGCTGTTTCCTTGCCTTTTCTGGGTTCTAGAGAGTACATCATGAGAAACCTGAGCTGGAAGAAGCACAAGCTGTAATCAAGATTGCCGGGAGAAATATCAATAACCTCAGATATGCAGATGACACCACCCTTATAGCAAAAAGTGAAGAGGAACTAAAAAGCCTCTTGATGAAAGTGAAAGTGGAGAGTGAAAAAGTTGGCTTAAAGCTCAACATTCAGAAAGCGAAGATCATGGCATCTGGTCCCATCACTTCATGGGAAATAGATGGGAAACAGTGGAAACAGTATCAGACTTTATTTTTGTGGGCCCCAAAATCCTTTCAAGTGGTGACTGCAGCCATGAAATTAAAAAACTCTTTCTCCTTTGAAGGAAAGTTATAAACAAATTATATAAAATATTAAAAAGGAGAGACATTACTTTGCCAACAAAGGTTCGTCTATTCTATGTTTTTTTTTTTGTTTTTTTTTTTTTTGGGTTTGTGGGTTTAAGTTTTGGAAAAGGGAAAAGTCCAAAATTTTTTATTTTTTTTTTGTGTGGTTGTTGAAGACTCTTCCTCTCCCCTCCTGCCGCAACAACCACCCCTCCCTCCCTTCTGCCAGGAGATCTCCTCTTCTTTTTTTTTTTTTGATTGCAAACTAATTCCCTCCCTCCCCCTTTTCTCCCCTTTCTCTACTTATTTTACATGGAAAAGACCCTGATGCTGGGAGGGATTGGGGGCAGGAGGAGAAGGGGACGACAGAGGATGAGATGGCTGGGTGGCCATCACTGACTTGATGGACGTGAGTTTGAGTGAATTCCAGGAGTTGGTGATGGACAGGGAGGCCTGGTGTGCTGCAATTCATGGGGTCACAAAGAGTTGGACATGAATGAGCTACTGAACTGAACTGAACTGAGAGGCTGCCCACATTCCTTGGCTCATGGCCATCTTCTCCCATTTTCAAAGACAGTAAGGGTCAGTTGGATCTCTTAAGTCACATCATCCTGACACTACCTCTTTTTCCTCCCTTTTCCATGTATAAGGACCTTTGTGATTGCATTCTAGAGCCACCCAGATCATCCAGATTCATCTTTTTATGAAAAGTCAGCTGATTGTTGCTATTGTTCAGTCACTTAGTCATGTCTGACTCTTTGTGACCCTGTGGACTGTACATCAGGCTCTTCTGTCCACCGTCTCCCAAGTTTGCTCAAATTCATGTCCATTGAGTTGTGATGCTATCTAAATATCTCATCCTCTGCCTTTGCCTTCTTATTTTGCCCGTAATCTTTTCCAGTGAGTTGGCTCTTTGCATCAGGTAGCCAAATGGAAGAACTTCACATCAGTCCTTCTAATGAACATTCAGGATTGATTTCCTTTAGGATTGACTGGCTTGATCTCCTTACAGCCCAAGTGACTCTCAAGAGAGTCAGCTTATTAGCAACTTTAATTCCATCTGCAACTTTTATCCTCCTTGCCATACAACATTACATGTTATGTTGTGCTATCATAGATCAGTCATAGAACTACTCTGAGCCTCTGTTCCTTTCATATAAATATGAGTTAAGAAGAGCATAACTTTAGTCCAAAGGAGATTCAGATAAGACATGCATGTCTTGTGAAATGTCATGAAGACCCAACAGAAAGGCAATTGCAAGGGTGTTGAAGAACTATTTTGGGCTAGAACTCTTTCTTTCCCTTCTGTCCTCTTCCCTTCCCCTTGTCCTTCTTCTCCTCCTCTTCTTCCTCCTTCTGTTTTTCTTCTTTTAATAGCAAGCAGAGTCTCACCTGAAGGGTGAGGAAAAAGTTTCCTACTGGCATTTAAAGGCCAGAGATTGTACTAAACCGCCTGCCACGGATAGACTTCTCTCCACAACAAAGACTATGCCAATAGTGCCGAGGTTGAGATAACTTTTTTTAGATACATGTACAGCAGTCAGAAGTCTTTTATACTCTTTGCCATTAAAAGAATTTTTTTTTTCTGGAGTAATCACTTACTGGATTTCACTTCTGGAGTTCACTTACAATGCTGTGTCAGTTATAGGTGTACAGCAGAGTGTTTCAGTTATACATATACCTATATTTATTATTTTTCAGTGTCTTTTCTATTTTTCTTTTTCCCTTCTTTTTCCCCAAGTGCTGTTGAAGAGACTCACATAATTGCACGTAGTGGTGCAAGGACCAGTTCATCTCTCCAACTTCAGCAAGTTTTCAACATGGCTCAGCACAGATACGCATCCTGCTGCTGTTCTAAGACCGAGTTCCTCTTACTTTCTCCAGAATTTACGAAATTCCTCCAAAGCCTGCTGTTACCTAGGAGCAGAGGGAAGAATTAATCCTCCTCTTGTCAATGGGAAAAGGAAACAGATCCTTTTGGTGACCAAGGCTATAGCAGCAAAAGAGCCCACAGTCTTTCCTTATGTGTCCTCGAAAGAGAGCACAGCTGTGAAGCAGCGCATCGTCTCCTAAACCTCCCATGACTGATGCAAATATGCTCCCACTAAAGGAAAACTGCAAACACATACAGAATGCCAGTGTTATATAAGAGGTCAGGACAGCAACCACAATATTTATCACATGCTAACTATTCACTGGGCATTGTCTTGTACCTGTATTACTTTATTTAATCTTTACAAAACCCCATTAGTTAGACGGGTACTATTATTAGCCTTGATTTGTGGATGAGAAAACACACAGTGAAAGGTTACATAACTTGCCTAAGATCATATCACTATGAAGTGGAAAATCAGGGTGAAGCAGTGAAGGTAAGAAAAAATGAAAAGACTTAGCCAAGATGCTAAGTAGAACCAAATATAGCTCTATCTTACTTACTCGCAGTGTCTTCATCCACAAGGCGTGGAGGGACTAATTCTGACATACAGACATCACCACTGTGTGCCAGGCAGTGGTTCAGTTTGTAAGCAAAGTGTTTTCCATGTAAAAATACAAACTGAGACAGAAGATTAAAATGCCTCACAAAGAGTTCCCTCTGTTACATAGGTAAACAACAAAGTTCATACTTCGCTTAAAAAGGCATAAAAAAGTTCATACTTTGCTTTAAAACCTGTAGAAGAACAAGGGATGGCTGAAACTCAAGGGACATTAGCTCAAGACATTTTTCACAGCTGTTATTAACACTGGAAAGACAAAAGAAACTGACATAGACCAAGAAGACCAACTCTGACTTGGCCCCAAGAATCACAAATTAATACTACAAAAAGAGAATGAACATCTGCTCAGTTCAGTTCAGTCACTCAGTTGTGTCTGACTCTTTGCAACCCCATGAATTGCACCACACCAGGCCTCCCTGTCCATCTCCAAATCCTGGAGTTCACTCAGACTCACGTCCATTGAGTCAGTGATGACATCCAGCCATCTCATCCTCTGTCGTTCCCTTCTCCTCTTGCCCCCAATCCCTCCCAGCATCAGAGTCTTTTCCAATGAGTCAACTCTTTGCATGAGGTGCCCAAAGTACTGGAGTTTCAGCTTTAGCATCATTCCTTCCAAAGAAATCCCAGGGCTGATCTCCTTCAGAATGGACTGGTTGGATCTCCTTGCAGTCCAAGGGACTTTCAAGAGTCTTCTCCAACACCACAGTTCAAAAGCATCAATTCTTTGGCACTTAGCTTTCTTCACAGTCCAACTCTCACATCCATACATAACCACTGGAAAAACCATAGCCTTGACTAGACGAACCTTTGTTGGCAAAGCAATGTCTCTGCTTTTGAATATGCTATCTAGGTTGGTCATAACTTTCCTTCCAAGGAGTAAGCGTCTTTTAATTTCATGGCTGCAGTCACCATCTGCAGTGATTTTGGAGCCCAGAAAAATAAAGTCTGCCACTGTTTCCACTGTTTCCCCATCTATTTCCCATGAAGTGATGGGACCAGATGCCATGATCTTCGTTCTCTGAATGTTGAGCTTTAAACCAACTTTTTCACTCTCCTCTTTCACCTTCATCAAGAGGCTTTTGAGTTCCTCTTCACTTTCTGCCATAAAAGTGGTGTCATCTGCATATCTGAGGTTATTGATATTTCTCCCAGCAATCTTGATTCCAGCTTGTGTTTCTTCCAGTCCAGCATTTCTCATGATGTACTCTGCATATACATTAAATAAGCAGGGTGACAATATACAGCCTCGACATGCTCCTTTTCCTATTTGGAACCAGTCTGTTGTTCCATGTCCAGTTCTAACTGTTGCTTCCTGACCTGCATATAAGTTTCTCAAAAGGCAGGTCAAGTGGTCTGGTATTCCCATCTCTTTCAGAATTTTCCACAGTTTCTTGTGATGCACACAGTCAAAGACATTGGCATAGTCAATAAAGCAGAAATAAATGTTTTTCTGGAACTGTCTTGCTTTTTCGATGATCCAGCGGATGTTGGCAATTTGATCTCCTGTTCCTCTGCCTTTTCTAAAACATTAACCTTACCTTAATACCATCATCACCACCACTTCATAAGGACAATCATGGTATCATGCTTTATAGTTTACAAGTTTCCTTTAGTAAGCCAAGTTAGAGGATGAAAGGGATAAAAGTCTTCCTCTGAACTTTTCAAGCGTAGTTAGACCTTAACTCTGCTTGGAAGTCAAAAACAATGTCTTCAAAAATCATACATTTTAGTACTGCTGTCACATGTACTATTTTATTTTCTGCATTCCTTGAAAGTAGATGGGGATGGTATTTGAAACTCTCGGGATTGTCAGTTCATTTCTATTTTTCCACCTACCTGTAGTCAATGTATAATTTTATCAATAATAAGCATTGCCCATTCCCATCACCAAGAGAGCCTGTCTTCCTCGCTCAGCCTGAAGCTCCTGGAACCTACTTGGCTCTGTATTAAATGAATGCCATTGAACCATTCTTCAGACATTGTAATTAATCCATTTGACTAAAGAAACAATGTCATGTCAATGCCTCTTTTAAAGCCATGGCTGAAAAGGCTATGGATTCCTGATTAATGAAACATATTATTGGCTGAAAGAAAACAGCACTTCTCAGAAAAAAATTGTGTAGCACTTGAATCAGAATGCTGCAGCAAATTGAATCTAAAGTTAGTTTGGAATCATCTTAAGCCTAATCAAAATGAAACATAACAAGGGTTTACTATGGTTGATGGAAGGATATCCACATGGGTCGTATGTCAGAGGGAGTCCAGGTGAGGTGAGGGGGGATATGGCGTTGCCTGGTAAAAGATATCAGAACCTCCGCAGTGTAAAGAGAGTATCCCTATAGGATAGCTGCCCAGGACATATATCAGAACCATGGCAGAGGGAGAAGGGCACCCACCTAAGAGCTGATGGGATGATGGCAACTGAGGCAGTGACTGGAGAGTATTTAGATGCAAGGGGATTGATCAAATATGTTAATAGAACAGGATAATGGAAGTCAAGTTTCTCACTGCCAGTGAAGAGAAATAACTAAGAGAAAAGAGAAGAGCAGACTGAACCCAGGGATGCTGTTTTGTAACTGAATCCATGGTTGGAACCCATAATTGTTGATGTCTGTATAGATGTATGCAGAAATAAAGATATGATTGTGTGAGAGTGTTATATATATGTGTATATGCATATACATATATATATATATATATGGCAGAAAGTGAAGAGGAACTAAAAAGCCTCTTGATGAAAGTGAAAGTGGAGAGTGAAAAGGTTGGCTTAAAGCTCAACATTCAGAAAACGAAGATCATGGCATCTGGTCCCATCACTACATGGGAAATAGATGGAGAAACAGTGGAAACAGTGTCAGACTTTATTTTTCTGGGCTCCAAAATCACTGCAGATGATGACAGCAGCCATGAAATTAAAAGACGCTTACTCCTTGGAAGGAAAGTTATGACCAACCTAGATAGCATATTCAAAAGCAGAGACATCACTTTGCCAACAAAGGTTCACCTAGTCAAGGCTATGGTCTTTCCTGTGGTCATGTATGGATGTGAGAGCTGGACTGTGAAGAAGGCTGAGTGCCGAAGAATTGATGCTTTTGAACTGTGGTGTTGGAGAAGACTCTTCAGTCACTCAGTCATGTCCGACTCTTTGCGGCCCCATGAATCGCAGCACACCAGGCCTCTCTGTCTATCACCAACTCCCGGAGGTCACTGAGACTCACATCCATCGAGTCAGTGATGCCATCCAGCCATCTCATCCTCTAGAATCCCCTTCTCCTCCTGCCCTCAATCCCTCCCAGCGTCAGAGTCTTCTCCAATGAGTCAACACTTCGCATGAGGTGGCCAAAATACTGGAGTTTCAGCTTTAGCATCATTCCTTCCAAAGAAATCCCAGGGCTGATCTCCTTCAGAATGGACTGGTTGGATCTTCTTGCAGTCCAAGGGACTTTCAAGAGTCTTCTCCAACACCACAGTTCAAAAGCATCAATTCTTCGGCACTCAGCCTTCTTCACAGTCCAGCTCTCACATCCATACATGACCACAGGAAAAACCATAGCCTTGACTAGACAAACCTTTGCTGGCAAAGCAATGTCTCTGCTTTTGAATATGTGATCTAAGTTGGTCATAACTTTCCTTCCAAGGAGTAAGTGTCTTTTAATTTTATGGCTGCAGTCACCATCTGTAGTGATTTTGGAGCCCAGAAAAATAAAGTCTGACACTAGGCCTGTCCATTTGAATATGTTGGAGCAACAATACCCCAAAACCAATGAGCACATCTGACACTCAGGCCTTAAATTCTAAAAATACAATTTCCCCTTAAAAGAACTAAGAATCCTTAAAGAAATGACTGATTTCAAAACTAAAACTTGGAGAAAACAGAAGATCAGCCTGAATTGTTCCAAAAAATTTATTGTTCAAAAAACAAACAAACAGAAACATCCAACAACAACAACAAGGAAAGACTCAAAGAAAGATGAGGGCACATCAAAAGGAGAGAGAAGCTGGCCTGAAACAGTATCCACTAGCCAAATCTAAGAAAGTTTAAGCAAAAATACACAATAGTAATAAATTATTAGACATATAATAAAATAAGAACCTCAAATACATTCTGATACAAATAGATAAATGAATAGAAAGAAAGGTCAATGAGGAATGGAAACTTTATATAATTTTATGTTACCTCCTCCCAAATATTTATTATGAAGTACTCGAAGAGTAGACTGCAAAAGCCTAGCAGGTATCACCTTAATTGAGTTAAGAAAGTAAGCAGAATCAGCAATGTGGAAAATCAAAGCTGTGCACTACCTGATAGGCTTCAGTGAGAACATGATTTCTGTGAAATCTCTGCCAGAGATACACAGCCTGAATATAACAAGAAGGAAACATCAGACAAACCAAAATTGAGAGACATTCTACAAAACAGCTGGCTTTTTATCTTCAAAAGGCCATGGAAGTCAAAGGAAAACTGAAAAACTCTTCTAGATTGAAGGAGATCAAAGAGATTTGACAACTAAATCCAACACATGAGTCTGAATAGGATCCTTTGCTTACAAAAGACATTGTTGGATCAATTAGTGAAATTTAAAAGAGGACAGAGGATTGGATGGTAGTATTGTTTCATTTAATTTTCTGAATGTGATGTGGTTTTGTAGCAGAGCTTCCTTGTTTTTTAGAGGTACACCTTAAAGTATATGAAAGTGATGGGGCATCTAGCTGATTAATTCCTCATCAATAGTTTAGAACACAAAATGTTTTTTGCTTTTTTTAACTTTCAACTTTTATGTAAGTTTGAGAATGATTCTAAATAAAAAACATCAAATGTAACAGTCTATTCTCATTCTTTATTTAACACTTGGTGGTGATGCTATAGAATTGGAAATTAGAGAAGCCTAACAATGAGACACATCCACAGCTGGGTATTCTTTTTGTTTTGGCTCCATCCCTTCATTCTTTCTGGAGGTATTTCTCCACTGATCTCCAGTAGCATATTGGGCCTCTACTGACCTGGGGAGTTTCTCTTTCAGTATCCTATCATTTTGTCTTTTCATACTGTTCATGGGGTTCTCAAGGCAAGAATACTGAAGTGGTTTGCCATTCCCTTCTCCAGCGGACCACACCGTCATCTCTCTCCACCATGACCCACCCATCCCAGGTTGTCCCTCGGGCATGGCTTAATTTCATTGAGTTAGACAAGGGTGTGGTCCTTGTGTGATTAGATTGACTAGTTTTCTGTGAGAATGGTTTTAGTGTATTTGCCCTCTGATGCCCTCTTTCAAGACCTACTGTCTTACTTGGGTTTCTCTTACCCTGGGCGTGGGGTATCTCGTCCCGGCTGCTCCCAGCCAACGAAGCACAGCCATCACACCTTACCTTGGACGAGGGGTCTCTCCTCACCGCCGCCCTTCCTGACCTCGGTCGTGGGGTAGCTCTTCTTGGCCGTGCTTAGTGCGCTAGCCCTCACCGCCGTCCTTCCTTGGTTGTGGGGTAGCTCCTCTCGGCCGCACTCTTAGTGCGCGACGCAGCCGGCGGGGAGCTCTTAGTGCTACTGGAGATCAGTGGAGAAATAGCTCCAGAAAGAATGAAGGGATGGAGCCAAAACAAAAAGAATACCCAGCTGTGGATGTGTCTGGTGACAGAAGCAAAGTCGGATGCTGTAAAGAGCAATACTGCATCACAACAGATCAGATCAGATCAGTAGCTCAGTCGTGTCCGATTCTTTGCGACCCCATGAACCGCAGCACGCCAGGCCTCCCTGTCCATCACCAGCTCCCGGAGGTCAGACTCGCATCCATCGAGTCAGTGATGCCATCCAGCCATCTCATCCTCTGGAATCCCCTTCTCCTCCTGCCCTCAATCCCTCCCAGCATCAGAGTCTTCTCCAATGAGTCAACTCTTCGCATGAGGTGGCCAAAATACTGGAGTTTCAGCTTTAGCATCATTCCTTCTAAAGAAATTCCAGGATTGATCTCCTTCAGAATGGACTGGTTGGATCTTCTTGCAGTCCAAGGGACTCTCAAGAGTCTTCTCCAACACCACAGTTCAAAAGCATCAATTCTTTGGCGCTCAGCCTTCCTCACAGTCCAGCTCTCACATCCATACATGACCACAGGAAAGACCATAGCCTTGACTAGGCGAACCTTTGTTGGTAAAGTAATGTCTCTGCTTTTGAATATGCTATCTAGGTTGGTCATAACTTTCCTTCCAAGGAGTAAGCGTCTTTTAATTTCATGGCTGCAGTCACCATCTGCAGTGATTTTGGAGCCCAGAAAAACAAAGTCTGACACTGTTTCCACTGTTTCCCCATCTATTTCCCATGCAGTGATGGGACCAGATGCCATGATCTTCGTTTTCTGAATGTTGAGCTTTAAGCCAACCTTTTCACTCTCCACTTTCACTTTCATCAAGAGGCTTTTTAGCCCCTCTTCACTTTCTGCCATAAGGGTGGTGTCATCTGCATATCTGAGGTTATTGATATTTCTCCCAGCAATCTTGATTCCAGCTTGCGTTTCTTCCAGTCCAGCATTTCTCATGATGTACTCTGCATACAAGTTAAATAAACATGGTGACAATATGCAGCCTTGACGTACTCCTTTTCCTATTTGGAACCAGTCTGTTGTTCCATGACCAGTTCTAACTGTTGCTTCCTGACCTGCATACAGATTTCTTAAGAGGCAGATCAGGTGGTCTGGTATTCCCATCTCTTTCAGAATTTTCCATAGTTTATTGTGATCCACACAGTCAAAGGCTTTGGCATAGTCAATAAAGCAGAAATAGATGTTTTTCTGGAACTCTGTTGCTTTTTCCATGATCCAGCGGATGCTGGCAATTTGGTGTCTGGTTCCTCTGCCTTTTCTAAAACCAGCTTGAACATCAGGAAGTTCACGGTTCACATATTGCTGAAGCCTGGCTTGGAGAATTTTGAGCATTACTTTACTAGCGTGTGAGATGAGTGCAATTGTTCGGTAGTTTGAGCACTCCTTGGCATTGCCTTTCTTTGGGATTGGGATGAAAACTGACCTTTTCCAGTCCTGTGGCCACTTCTGAGTTTTCCAAATTTGCTGGCATATTGAGTGCAGCACTTTCACAGCATCATCTTTCAGGACTTGGAATAGTTCCACTGGAATTCCATCACCTCCACTAGCTTTGTTTGTAGTGATGCTTTCTAAGGCCCATTTGACTTCACATTCCAAGATGTCTGGTTCTAGGTCAGTGATCACATCATCATGATTGTCTAGGTCTTGAAGCTCTTTTTTGTACAGTTCTTCTGTGTATTCTTGCCACCTCTTCTTAATATCTTCTGCTTCTGTTAGGTCCACACCATCTCTGTCCTTTAACGTGCCCATCTTTGCATGAAATGTTCCTTTGGTATCTCTGATTTTCTTGAAGAGATCCCTAGTCTTTCCCATTCTGTTGTTTTCCTCTATTTCTTTGCATTGATCGCTAAAGAAGGCTTTCTTATCTCTTCTTTTTATTCTTTGGAACTCTGCATTTAGATGTTTATATCGTTCCTTTTCTCCTTTGCTTTTCGCTTCTCTTCTTTTCACAGCTATCTGTAAGGCCTCCCCAGACAGCCATTTTGCTTTTTTGCATTTCTTTTCCATGGGGATGGTCTTGATCCCTGTCTCCTGTACAATGTCACGAACCTCATTCCATAGTTCATCAGGCACTCTATCTATCAGATCTAGGCCCTTAAATCTATTTCTTACTTCCACTGTATAATCATAAGGGATTTGATTTAGGTCATACCTGAATGGTCTAGTAGTTTTCCCTACTTTCTTCAATTTCAGTCTGAATTTGGCAATAAGGAGTTCATGGTCCATAGGAATCTGGAATGTCAGGTCCATGAATCAAGGCAAATTGGAAGTGGTCAAACAAGAGATGGCAAGAGTGAATGTCGACATTCTAGGAATTAGCAAGCTAAAATGGACTGGAATGGGTGAATTTAACTCAGATGACCTTTATATCTACTACTTTAGGCAGGAATCCCTCAGAAGAAATGGAGTGGCCATCATGGTCAACAAAAGAGTCCGAAATGCAGTACTTGGATGCAATCTCAAAAACGACAGAATGATCTCTGTTCGTTTCCAAGGCAAACCATTCAATGTCACAGTAATCCAAATCTATGCCCCAACCAGTAACGCCAAAGAAGCTGAAGTTGAACGGTTCTATGAAGACCTACAAGACCTTTTAGAACTAACACCCAAAAAAGATGTCCTTTTCATTATAGGGGACTGGAATGCAAAAGTAGGAAGTCAAGAAACACCTGGAGTAACAGGCAAATTTGGCCTTGGAACATGGAATGAAGCAGGGCAAGGACTAACAGAGTTTTGCCAAGAAAATGCACTGGTCGTAGCAAATACCCTCTTCCAACAACACAAGAGAAGACTCTATACATGGACATCACCAGATGGTCAACACCAAAATCAGATCGATTATATTCTTTGCAGCCAAAGATGGAGAAGCTCTATACAATCAGGAAAAACAAGACCAGGAGCTGACTGTGGCTCAGACCATGAACTCCTTATTGCCAAATTCAGACTGAAATTGAAGAAAGTAGGGAAAACTACTAGACCATTCAGGTATGACCTAAATCAAATCCCTTATGATTATACAGTGGAAGTGAGAAATAGATTTAAGGGCCTAGATCTGATAGATAGAGTGCCTGATGAACTATGGAATGAGGTTCGTGACATTGTACAGGAGACAGGGATCAAGACCATCCCCATGGAAAAGAAATGCAAAAAAGCAAAATGGCTGTCTGGGGAGGCCTTACAAATAGCTGTGAAAAGAAGAGAAGCGAAAAGCAAAGGAGAAAAGGAATGATATAAACATCTAAATGCAGAGTTCCAAAGAATAGCAAGAAGAGATAAGAAAGCCTTCTTTAGCGATCAATGCAAAGAAATAGAGGAAAACAACAGAATGGGAAAGACTAGGGATCTCTTCAAGAAAATCAGAGATACCAAAGGAACATTTCATGCAAAGATGGGCACGTTAAAGGACAGAGATGGTGTGGACCTAACAGAAGCAGAAGATATTAAGAAGAGGTGGCAAGAATACACAGAAGAACTGTACAAAAAAGAGCTTCAAGACCCAGATAATCATGATGATGTGATCACTGACCTAGAGCCAGACATCTTGGAATATGAAGTCAAATGGGCCTTAGAAAGCATCACTACGAACAAAGCTAGTGGAGGTGATGGAATTCCAATGGAGCTATTCCAAGTCCTGAAAGATGATGCTGTGAAAGTGCTGCACTCAATATGCCAGCAAATTTGGAAAACTCAGCAGTGGCCACAGGACTGGAAAAGGTCAGTTTTCATCCCAATCCCAAAGAAAGGCAATGCCAAAGAATGCTCAAACTACTGCACAATTGCACTCATCTCACACACTAGTAAAGTAATGCTCAAGATTCTCCAAGCCAGGCTTCAGCAATATGTGAACCGTGAACTTCCTGATGTTCAAGCTGGTTTTAGAAAAGGCAGAGGAACCAGACACCAAATTGCCAACATCTGCTGGATCATGGAAAAAGCAACAGAGTTCCAGAAAAACATCTATTTCTGCTTTATTGACTATGCCAAAGCCTTTGACTGTGTGGATCACAATAAACTATGGAAAATTCTGAAAGAGATGGGAATACCAGACCACCTGATCTGCCTCTTAAGAAATCTGTATGCAGGTCAGGAAGCAACAGTTAGAACTGGTCATGGAACAACGGACTGGTTCCAAATAGGAAAAGGAGTACGTCAAGGCTGCATATTGTCACCATGTTTATTTAACTTGTATGCAGAGTACATCATGAGAAATGCTGGACTGGAAGAAACACAAGTTGGAATCAAGATTGCTGGGAGAAATATCAATAACCTCAGATATGCAGATGACACCACCCTTATGGCAGAAAGTGAAGAGGGGCTAAAAAGCCTCTTGATGAAAGTGAAAGTGGAGAGTGAAAAGGTTGGCTTAAAGCTCAATATTCAGAAAACGAAGATCATGGCATCTGGTCCCATCACTACATGGGAAATAGATGGGGAAACAGTGGAAACAGTGTCAGACTTTGTTTTTCTGGGCTCCAAAATCACTGCAGATGGTGACTGCAGCCATGAAATTAAAAGACGCTTACTCCTTGGAAGGAAAGTTATGACCAACCTAGATAGCATATTCAAAAGCAGAGACATACTTTACCAACAAAGGTTCGCCTAATCAAGGCTATGGTCTTTCCTGTGGTCATGTATGGATGTGAGAGCTGGACTGTGAGGAAGGCTGAGCGCCAAAGAATTGATGCTTTTGAACTGTGGTGTTGGAGAAGACTCTTGAGAGTCCCTTGGACTGCAAGAAGATCCAACCAGTCCATTCTGAAGGAGATCAATCCTGGAATTTCTTTAGAAGGAATGATGCTAAAGCTGAAACTCCAGTATTTTGGCCACCTCATGCGAAGAGTTGACTCATTGGAGAAGACTCTGATGCTGGGAGGGATTAAGGGCAGGAGGAGAAGGGGACGACAGAGGATGAGATGGCTGGATGGTATCACTGACTTGATGAGTGTGAGTCTGGGTGACCTTCGGGAGCTGGTGATGGACAGGGAGGCCTGGCGTGCTGCAGTTCATGGGGTCGCGAAGAGTCGGACACGACTGAGCGACTGATCTGATCTGAACAATGAGAAGTTAGATGACACCACCCTCCTGGTAGAAAGTAAACAGGAGCTAAAGAGCCTCTTGATGAAGGTGAAAAAGGAGAGTGAAAAAGCTGGATTAAAACTCAACATTCAAAAAACTGAAATCATGGCATCCAGTCTCATCACTTTATGGCAAATAGATGGGGAAAAAGTGAAAATATTGAAAGACTACTTTCTTGGGCTCCAAAATCACTGTGGATCTTGACTGCAGCCATGAAATTAAAAGGTGCTTGCTCCTTTAAAGAAAAGCTATGACAAACCTAGACAGTGTATTAAAAAGCAGAGACATCACTTTGCCAACAAAGATCCATGTAGTTGAAGCTATGGTTTTTCCAGTAGTCATGTATGGATGTAAGAGTTGGACCATAAAGAAGGCTGAGCGCCAAATAATTGAAATAATTGATGCTTTCAAACTGGGGTGCTGGAGAAGACTCTTGAGAGTCCCTTGGATAGCAAGGAGATCAAATCAACCAATCCCAAAGGAAATCAATGCTGAATTTTCATTGGAAGGACTGATGCTGAAGCTGAACTCCAATATTTTGGCCATCTGAAGCAAAAAGTGGACTCCATTGGAAAAGACTGTGATGCTGGGAAACATTGAGAGCATGAGGAGAAGGGTGTGACAGAGGATAAGATGGTTGGATGGCATCACCAATTCAATGGACATGAGCCTGAGCAGACTCTGGAAGAGAGTGAAGGACAGGGAAGCCTGGCATGCTACAGTCCGTGGAGTTGCCAAGAATCAGACACAACTGAATGCCTGAAAAGCAAGCAACAAAGTAGCCAATTAAATGCTCATGTATGACAGTCTCTGAGCACCCATGCAGACAGCTGTGAATGTTACTATTATCAGACTGGTATGTGTTGGTCCTAAGCCACTTAGGTACCAGTCCTGTCTGTTACTCTGCATTATGATTAAGTCTAAATTAAAGAAGAGTGTGCTCATTGTTCCCAAGGAGAGGAAGAAATTAAGGATGGAATGTACTAGGGAACCTTTGAATACTACTACCTTAGCAAGAAGAGAATACTTCATTTATTCATTCGACAAATATTTATTGACTGCCTATCATATCCAGGCATTGAAAATATAGCAATGAAGGAAACAGAGACTCTTTTTTCATGCTGGAGTTAAGTTCTAGTTTGGGAATGTGTGAATCAGGGAGAAAGGAAATAAATAGGTAAATATATAGTACGTAAGACAGTGGTAGGAGCAATGGAGAGCAATAAGCAGGCTAAGGAGAACAGAGAGTGGTTGAGAGGGGTGTATATCTATTTTATATAAGGGGACCAAGAATAGCCTCTCTACTAAGGTGATATTAAAAGAAACTTAAAAAATTTAGCTATCTGGCAGAAGAATATTAAATATTAAAAAATTTAGCTATCTGGCAGAAGAATATTCCAGGCCAAGGAAACAGTAACAGCAAAGATCCTCGATTGGGAAGACATAGGCTTGGAGGACACGGAAAATTGAGGAGTGGGAGGTGTGGCTGGAGTGTGTGGGCAGGAGGAAGGTGGTGGGATAGGGGGAGAGGGAAATATTTGAATGTCCCTAGTAAAGACTTTGAATTTTACCCTGAGCAAATTAATAAGCCACTACCAGTTTTGGATAGAGAAGTGATTTAGAATTTAGAAGGATCTCTTTGGTTGCTGGGTTGAGAATAGCTATACGGAGGGAAAGGCAGGAGCATGGAGAGCAGTTAGGAGATTACTGAATTAACTCTGGTAAAAGATAAAGGTGGATTGCCTCAGGTGGTAGCAAAAGGCATGGTGGGAATTACTCAGATGCAGAATTTATTTTGAAGGTAGAGCCAACAAGACTGTCTAATTAATTGGACGTGTGGGACAAGAGAAAGAAAGAACTCAAAGATGATTCCAAGGTTCAGAATTGCCAAGAACTGAGATGAGGAAGATGGAAGTTAGAATAGATTTGGTAGGGGTGGGGGGTGGTGGGGAAATCAGAAGTTCAGTTGGAGACTTGTTAAGATGTCTCTGAGACATTTGATATGAAATGTCAGCAAGGGCATTGGATATACAAGCCTGGAGTTCAGAGACATTCAGATTGGGTGTACATATGGACATCATAGGTATATGCACATTACTGACCGCCATGAAATAGAATGTGTGACTATAGCAGAGAAGAAAAGAGGCATGAGGACTGTACCTTGGGTGCTGCTGTTGTTGTGTGTTAGTCATTCAGTCGTGTCTTTGTGACTCCATGGACTGTAGCCTGCTAGGCTCCTCTGTCCATGGAATTCTCTAGGCAAGAATACTGGAGTAGGTTACCATTCCCTTCTCTAGGGGATCTTCCTGACCCAGGGATCGAACCCTGGTCTTTAGCAGATTCTTTATTGTCTGAGCCACCAGAGAAGCTCTGGGTACTGTAGACTAAATATTTGTGTCTCCTCAAAATTCATATGGTGAAATTCTAACCCCCAATGTGATGGCATTAGGAAGGAAGGTCTTTGGGAGGTGATTCAGGTCATGAGTGCAGACCCCTCTTGAATGGGATTACAGTCCTTATAAGAGAGCTCCCAGAGAGCCTCCTCACCCATCCACAATGTGAAAACCCAGCAAGAGGTGACTGTCTGTGAACCAGCACACATGTCTCAACAGACACCAAATGTTCCATTGCCTTGATCTTAGACTTCTGAAGCTCCAGAACTGTGAGAAATAAACATCTCTTATTTATAAGCTACCCAGTCTATGGTATTTTTGCTACAGCAGCCCTAATGGACTAAGACATTGATGTGGAAGGGGTGATACGCCAACATTTAGAGTTCTAGGAAATAAAGAGGAATCAGCAAAGAAGAGTAGGGATGACCAACAAGATAAGAAGAAAATCAAGAAAGGGCGATATCTTTGAAACCAAGATAACGCAATGATCCATTAGCTCAGACTGGAGGTAGGGACAGAAGAGGAGTCCTAGATCTATAAACTCACCTGCATGGAAGAAAAAGTGAAAGAAAGAGGCCAAAGACTGCGTTTATTCAGTTAAGAAACAATAACTCCATCTAATAATAAATGCGGCCCAATTGATGTCCTTGAAATCTGACCAGATTAGAAATTTTGTCATGAAGAGTGGTGTCAGGAAGGGATGAGAGCACTAAAGAATGTTCACAAACCTAGCTCACCTCACTATTTATATTCTCTTAACATGTTGAACCCAACCAGATCCTATTAGTGTCCTGGACTGAGGTCCTCATCAGAGGAGACCAGCTAAGTGTCAGTATCACTGTTCTTTGATCTCTTCCTGTAGCCACCAAGAGCAGAACATCAGCTGTGCCCCCAGAAACTTTGAAGTGAGTAAATGAGATTAGTTCAGGTAGCAATAGGATATATCATAATAGTACCTACTCTTTTTTTACCCCTTTGTTGAAGTATAAATGACATACAATGAACTGAACAATGTTTAAAGTGTACAGTTTTATGTGTTTGCATATATATATATATGTATATACATACACACCTGTGAAACCATCACCACAATAAATTGTGACATATATGCATGTGTGTGTGCAAGTGTGTATATGGACATGTATGTGTGTCTGTCAAACCAGAAGTTTCCTTTTGCTCCTTTGTACTTCCTCCTATCCCTACTTGCATCACCCCCAGCTGCAGGAAGTTACTGTCCTGTTTTCCATCACTAGGGATTAGCATTTTCTAAAATTTGTATCCCCTTTTAAAAATATTTATTTATTCATCTGTACCAGGTCTTAGCTGTGGTACAGAGGATCTTTAGCTGTGACATGTAAACTCTTAGTTGTGGCATATGGGATCTAATTCCCTGACCAGGGATCGACCCCAAGCTCTCTGCATTGGGAGCTTGGAGTCTTAGCCATTAGACCACCAGGAAAGCGCCCGTACTCGCTTTCATCCGTCTTCATTCATTCAGCATAATTACTTATGTGCTTTGTGTGCCAATACTCTTCCTTTTTACTTCTGCATAGTATTTTATCACATGGATCTACCATAATTGGTCTCGTCATTCATGTTGTTACTGATTTATCTGATAACCACTGGGGAAATGATGGCAAGAAAGCTTAGCCCTGGGCACTTAGTCTAAAATCAGGCAGATGCATGCGTAACACTAGTTTATGTTAGAGGCCTTTCCTCACCATTTATGAAGTAAGGGCCCTAATTTCCACGGGCAGTGTACATTTCTCCTCAGGACGAAGTGCCTTTAAAAGATGCACATCCAAATAATGAAAGCTCATCTTTGAAGTCGACCCTGGATTAAGATGGAGAAGGAAATGACAACCTACTCCACTGTTCTTGCCTGGAAACTCTCATGGACAGAGGAGCCCGCTGTGCCCCAGTCCATGGGGTCGCAGAGTCATACACAAGTGAGTGACTGAGCACGCTGGCTTAAGATGAAAGCTCTCTTAGTGGTGTCATAGAGGGTTTCAACATAGCTTGCCCACACTGCCAGACCCAGGGGGAGGTTACCTCCACAGCCATGGGATAACAAGTCTTTGCAACCCTTTGATTTTCCATAACACAGAGAGTCAGACCCTCTGCTCTTGAAAAGCTTAGGGGCTGGCTGGCTGAGGGCAAGATGCCCTGCTAATACCTTTATCCACTTTGGCTCTCCAAATAATGCTGCCGGGGTCTTCTCCTTGGCAACAAGAAGGCTCTTGGTTCAGAGTCCCTCTGAGTGTTGCTGATAACACAGGCTCACACTGTTAGTTACTTGTTTTGCTGTCCTGCTAAATCTGTACCAAGTCTCCTGAGAAACCCCCAAGAGCATAGAGTTGTATTGATTCAGTCATTGTTTCCTGTGTAAAGCAGTGGCCATGATCAGATTAAGGTGCTGTAATTCATCTTTTGAAGGGGAGAGAGGTGATCTGTCTATGATTAAACAGATGGAGCCTTTGAAACCCAGGGTGAGAAAACTTGGTACACAGGGTATGTTTAATGAATACATGGCTTAGTATGTAAGGTGGGCTTCCCGGGGGGCACTAGTGGTAAAGGAACCTGGCTCCCAGTGCAGGAGACTCAGGTTTGATCCTTCGATCAGGAAGATACCTTGGAGGAGGGCATGGCAACCCATTCCAGTATTCTTGCCTGAAGAATTCCCATGGACAGAGTAGCCTGGCAGGCTACAGTCCATGGGGTTGCAAAGAGATGGACACAAGTGAAGCAACTTAGCGCACACACACATGCACACAGAGAGAGTAAGACAAGCAAAAACTTATGAAAGACTTTCAGAAAGAACTGATGTTATCACGTGATGAATTAGAAAGTGGCAACCAAGCTGCATTTCATGCAGTGAGATTCAAGTTACTGAATCTTACGATTTGTTATGATTGATTTTCCACTTGATTAAAAGCTGTAGATACAGGGATGATGTTTTATTTATTTCTGAATTTCCCTCAAAGATAAAAATGGTAAATGAATATCTGATCAGAGGATGGATGTGTGGGTGGGTGACTTAGTGGAGAATATTCTGAGGAATGATCTGCCTTGAGGCTCATGAAAACACCCCTCTATTAAGAGCAGGTGATTGGGACTGACACATATACACTATTGATACTATGTATAAAATAGATAACTAATGAGAACCTACTGTATAACACAAGGAACTCTACTCAATGTTCTGTGGAGACCTAAATGGGAAGGAAATTTAAAAAAGAGTGGATATATGTATATGTATTACATAACTAATTAACTTTGCTGTACAGTAGAAACTAACAACATTGTAAAGCAAGTACACGCCAATAAAAATTAATTCAATTTTTAATTCAATAAAAATTAATCCAATTAAAAAAAAAAAAGAGTTGGCTTCCTGGGAATTCTCTGGCCATCTACTGGTTAAAATTCTGTGCTTCCAGTGTCGGGGGTGTGGGTTTGATTGTTCCTGGTCTGGGAACTAAGCTCCAGCAAACCACAGGGCACGATCCAAAAAAAGAGTTAACTTTCTCTCCCTAATCCCACCTTACTTTGAGAAATAGATTCTGGTTTGAGTATTAGACTATCCACTCCTCTCTCTGCCCTCAGGAACAAACACTCTCTGTGTATTTCGTAAAAGCAAAAGTAACTGTTGAAATCACCAGTCACAACAGCAAAGGGAGGTTTATTAATGTTGACGCTTGTTCTGACAGCAAGAGCACTAGGTGTACCTCAGCAGAAGAGGGGGTGTCGGTTGCTGTTCACAGGACTATGGCATGTTAAGCACTGGACCCCCAGGGATGTCCCACCATTAGGTAATGTTTAACCAAAGGTTCACAGGACAAGTCAGCATTTAAAAGTATTTTAGCTACCTTCATCTCTGACAAAGGTCAGATTTTTTAAACTAGAATTTTTTTAACAGCTTTCTTTTTAACTAGAAAGATATGTGGCTTGAGAAAGATATTGTAGAAACACTCCCAACCTTATACAAACAGGATGCAATATCACGCAAAAGTGATTTCCAGTTTCAGCCTTGATGGAGTAATAGAAATGCGATTTCCCTTTCAGCGTAAATGACTAAATATATGATGGGCAAAATATATGAAACAATGGTTTCGGACACTACAATAAGAAATACAGGACAACAATCCCTGAAGGAAGGCAAACAAGTGATGTGAGCCCTGCAATTACCCAAATGACAGTCTAGAGGGAATTTCCAGGCTGCAGTTTAGGGAAGGACCCCAAACTGCTTAATGGTCTCTCTGAATTGAAGAAACCGTTAAGGACTCAAGTAAGCCAAAGCAGCTAAGAGTTTATGGGTCATATTATGGAGGAGGAGAGACCTACACAGACAGGCGAGAGCTGCATATAGAGAGTTTCAGAATTGTACAGCAAATTCCCTGCAAGGCTTTAGCTGAATACTCCTCACCCCATACATGAGAACAAACTATTTGAAGCAGGAGGAAAATTAAAAACGAAAACAAAAAACACTGAAAAGATTCAGGTAGAACAACTCAAATGATTACACAGGGCTAGGAATGGTTTGCTTTCCCAACAGTTAAACTGGAAAAAAAACTTAAAATACACAAGGCATCAGACAAATGTTGCCTCAATAGTGAGGCAAAATTAGACCTGAAATAAATGTTTTCCTGGTCGCACTTAACAAAACTTAAAAGCAAGACTTCATGGGATTAACATATACACACTACTATACATAAAATAGATAACCAACATGGACCTACTATATAGCACAAGGAACTATATTCAATATTTTGTAATATCCTATAATGGAAAAGAATCTGAAATAAAATAGAAGTACATACATACATATACATGTATTCATATACATACATATATGTATATATATAAAATCATTTCAGTAAATGGTGTTAGAAGAATTGGGTAACTGTCTGAAAAAAATTAACTTTGACCCTAAACTCGCACCATATACAAAAATTAACTTTAAAGGATCATATTTTTCTTTCAAGTGAAATTTATGAGCTGAATAACTAGAACTTTAGAAGAAAACATGGGAGAAATCTTTAGTAAACTTGGGTTTGGCAAAGATCTCTTAACTAACAACCCCAGAGCACAGACTCTAAAAGAAAATAAATCATTTAATTGGCCTTCATCAAAATTAAAAAATTCTAATCTTCAAAAGACACTGAGAAAATATTTTTAAAACATATATCTGAAAAACAGCATGTTCTCTTGAATACATAAAGATCTCTTATAACTCAGTAAGAAAAAGACAAACAACCAATACTACTACTACTACTAAGTCGCTTCAGTCGTGTCCAACTCTGTGTGACCCCACAGACGGCAGCCCACCAGGCTCCCCCGTCCCTGGGATTCTCCAGGCAAGAACACTGGAGTGGGTTGCCACTTCCTTCTCCAATGCATGACAGTGAAAAGTGAAAGTGAAGTCGCCCAGTCGTGTCCAACTTTTAGTGACCCCATGGACTGCAACCTACCAGGCTCCTCCATCCATGGGATTTTCCAGGCAAGAGTACTGGAGTGGGGTGCCATTGCCTTCTCCGAAACAACCAATATAAATAGGCAAAATATTTGAATGGGCACTGCACATAAAAGATAGCTAATAAACACATGGAAATATTATTCATATCATTTGTATACAGTTAGGGAATTTCAAATTAAAACTAAGATATCATTAAATAGTGGAATAATTAAAATTTTAAAGTCTGATTATAGTGACATTGGCATGGCTGTATGGAGGAACTTAAACTCTCACGTACTGCTGGTGGGACTGTAAAATTGTATATCTACTTTGGAAAACAGCTTGCTAGTTTCTCAAAAAAATTAACTAAACAATCTAAATGTCCATCTACAGATGAACAGATAAAGAAAATGTCATACACCTATACAATGGAATACTATTCAGCCATAAAAGAATGAAATAATGCCATTTGCAGCAACATAGATGGAATTAGAGATTATCATCCAAAAGGAAGTAAGTCATAAAGACAAAGAAAACTACCATGTGATATCACTTATATGTGGAATCTAAATAGGACACAAATGAACTTCTATACAGTGGTGGTAGCAGTAAAGAAACCGCCTGCCAATGCAGAAGACTAAGAGACACAGTTTGATCCCTGAGTCGGGAAGTTCCCCAGGAGAAGGGCATGGCAATCCACTCCAGTACTCTTGCCTAGAGAATCCTACAGACAGAGGATTCTGGAGGGGCTACAATCCATGGGGTCACAAAGAGTTGGACACAACTGAAGCGACTTAGCACATGCCTGAAACAGAAACAGACACGCAGACACAGAGAACAGACTTGTGGTTTCCAAGGTGAGGACTGGGAAGGGAGGGGGATTAGGAGTTTGCCCATGGACTCCAGCCACCCCACATCACTTTGCTGCACAGCTGAAATTAACACAGTTAACTGAAATTTTAAAAGCTAACTGTACACTTACCAGATGATCCAGCTGTCCCATTATGGTATTTGCCCACAGAAAATGAAAATATATGTCCACATAAATATTTATAGATGAATGTTCATAGCAGTTTTATTTGTAATTGCTGAAAACTGGCAACAATCTAAATCTATCAACATTTGAAAGGATTTAAAAATTGTGGCATATCCATACTGTGGAATAATAGTGTTAAAAAGGAGCAAGCTACAGTCAGCAACATGGATAAATCTCAAAATACTTAGGCTGAGTGAAAGAAAAGCAGACTAAACAAATAAACATAGATACATACTTTATGGTTTACATAAAATTCTATAAAGGCAAATCATCTGTAGTGACAGAAAGTCAATCGGAATGAGTGACTATGAAAGAAGGATAGATAATGGTATTCGAGAGGAAACTTTTGGGCATGATAGAATAAAATTTTATATTTTAAGTATATACAGTTTATTATATGTCAGTTATATCACAAATATCACTTTTCAAACATGTTTTGAAATTGGAAAATAATCCATCTTTATAAATGACATCACTGCCCTGATCGATGAATAGATTTACCTCTGGTCTCTGATGATTATTAGTTTGATTCACAAAAGAGTCAGACACAACTGAGTGATTAAACAACAGCATCCTCTACTCATTAGTCATATCCTGCATGTTCCTCAGGTGAACCCTTTACCCTGCATGCTGGCTGGATGCACTGGACCTACAAAAAGGGTGTATGTCTTTGCTTTACAAATAAACGTGTGTGGCACAATGTGGACTGAGATAAGCTTCTTTGACATCTGGTATAGACATGGTGGGGCAGAGACCACAATCATGCCTCACCCACCTCTAACCCTAGATGACTATTGATTTTTAGCAAAAGAAACCAAGAAGCTATACAGGAAAAGTCAGCTGAAGTTCATTTGTGATGCTGGGAGTGAGAAAAGCATAGGGGATGATATTCAAAAGCATTCCTCACTGACATTATAATTGTTAGACCTATATGTGAATGCCAAAAGCAAGAAAAAGAACAGAAGTGTCCACGCTTGACTGAATAGGAGGCAACTGGGAGAACCTAGGATTGAAGGTTTCCAGTCCATCCCAAATTGAGTTATAAGCAAACCTAGAAGATAATAGATAGTTAAAATACCTGTGTCATCCTTAAACAAGCAAACAATAGGGCTTCCAGGGCAATGATTTTCAGCCTTGGCTGCACAGAATAATAACCTGGGAAACTTTGCAGAAATAACATCTGGATCTCACTCCAGACATATTTAATCAGAATTCCTAATGGGAGGAATCCAGGGATTGGAATGTTTCTAAGCTCCTCAAGAGAGTCTAAGACAACTCAAGAAACAGACATCAATAGGTCATTCTGCCACAGAAATTTTGTTGTGTTTAATTTTTTCCTCTGACTGGCTTTCATAGCCTTAGAAGGGAAAGATAGTCCCCATACTGTCTCTCCTTCCCTCCTATCACATCCTTGTTGATTCGTTATCAGATTTCTTTGGGGGAAAGAGAGGTTAACAGCCTTTTTTTAAAATGAGCTTCAGAGTAGGAGTTGGGGAAAAGCTACTTCTTTGTTTTAGAATTTGGTTGTCAAATCTTAGCACATCAAAATCACCTTGAGGCCTTGCTGACCCCCGATAGCTGGACCCCATCCCTATGGCTTCTGATTCAGTAGGTATCAGGTGGGGTCTGAGAATTTGTATGCTGATGATGCTGGCTGGAATCTCATTTGGAGAACCAGTATTTCAGAGGTCACAGGGCGATTAGGTTGAGTGTTTTCTCAACTGTGAAAGAAATGGAATTTCAACAAACTACCAAAGGAAGTGCTCAACCTAGAAGATAGCAAACCTTAGGAACTGGGATAGGAGGAAGGTTGGAAATTTCAGAAGCGTTCAGAACCTGCCTCAATGCAGCATCCCAGAGCAAAGATGACTATAGCGGATGACTCATGGCGTTAGGGTCATAACTTTGAGACATCCAACACAGGGTCCACTTTAAAAACAGTCACAATCTAAAAGTTGAGCGTTAATATTTCACTCAGTGGGAATTTTTAGGACTTCAAGCCTGGGAGATAGAATCTCAAGTAACCTTGAGAGAACTGCTCAGAGGAGGGGAGGGGAGGAGCCAGATTATATAGGAGTTTTACAAGAAAAGGCAGGTAATCTTAATATCAAAAGATTATTGTTAATTAAAGAAAGCCACACTTCCCAAGTTAAGGAATTTAGTGCTGTTCTTTGTATGGAAAGATGCAAAGAGTCTGGGCTCACTGAAATCATTCCTTTCATATGCATCTCTGCTATTTGAAGCTAGCACCCTGTGTTTTTCACATTCTGAACTCCCTTGGGGCTTACCATAGGGAGAGGTTGCAGTTCTGATGGCTGCCAGTATTCTCCTTCCTGACTGCTCTTGTTGTTGTTCAGTGGCTCAGTCATGTCCAACTCTTTGGGACCCCGTGAACTGCAGCACTCCAGGCTTCTCTGTCCTTCGCCATCTCCCGCAGCTTGCTCAAACTCAGGTCCATTGAGTCAGTGACACCATCCAACCATCTTGTTCCCTGTCTTCCCCTTTTCCTCCTGTCTTCAATCTTCCCCAGCATCAAGGTCTTTTCTAATGAGTCAGCTCTTCACATCAGGTGACCAAAATATTGGCGCTTCAGATTCAGCATCGGTCCTTCCAAGGAATTAAAGGGTGGATTTCCTTTAAGAAACTGCCCTTAGGGCTCAGGAATTCATGTAGAAGGGCTGCAAGTGCTGATGACTGTGACATCCTTGTTTACTGATACAGTAGGAAATACTCCAGGGTTTCCCTGGTGGGTCAGATGGTAAAGAATCTGTCTGCAGTGCAGGAGACCTGAGTTCAATCTGAGTCGGGGAGATCCCCTAGAGAAGGGAATGGCTACCCACTCCAGTATTCTTGCCCAGAGAATCCCATGCACAGAGGAACCTGGAGGGCTACTCACTCACTCCATTTCTCAAGAGGAATACTCTTAAGAAATGAGTAATAACCTATATGAGGAAAGATCCTAAAGAAGAATAGATATATGGATATGTATAACTGAATCACTCTGCTGTACTCTTGGAACTAACACAACATTGTAAATCAACTATACCCCAATGTGTATATATGTATATAAAGTTATTTCAATGGCAAAGAGTATAAAAGGACTGAGTATCAGAAGCTTAGCTCTGGGGACCTTCCTTGTGGTCCAGGGCAGTGGGCCTGGGTTTGATTCCTGGTCAAAGAATTAGATCCCACATTCCACAACTAAGAGTTTGAATGTTGCAACTAAAGATACCATGTACTACAACTGAGACCTGCTGCAACCAAGTAAGTAAATAAATAAAAATAAATACTTTTTAAAGAACCCTAGCTTTGACTACTGTACATGTATCTAGAAAAAGTTATCTCAACCTCAGCACTATTGGCATATTCTTTGCTGTGGAGAAGTCTATGCAACGTAGACTGGAGCAGCATCGTTGGCCTTTACTCATTAAATGCCAGGAGAAACTCCTCCTCCTGAAACATAACAGCCAAAAATGTTAAATATCCCCTAGAGGGCAAAATCACTTCCTTGTTAAGAACTGATCAATTCATACCTACTTAGTGCTGTGTCAATCGCTTAGTCGATTTGTGACCCTGTGGATTTCAGACCTCGAGGCTCCTCTGTCCATGAAATTCTCCAGGCAAGAATACTGGAATAAATAACCTAACTACACCTAAAGCAACTTGAAAAGGAAGAAATTATGAACCCCAGGGTTAGTAGAAGGAAAGAAATCTTAAAAATTAGGGCAGAAATAAATGCAAAAGAAACAAAAGAGACCATAGCAAAAATCAACAAAGCCAAAAGCTGGTTCTTTGAGAGGATAAATAAAATTGACAAACTGTTAGCCTGACTCATCAAGAAACAAAGGGAGAAAAACCAAATCAATAAAATTAGAAAAGAAAATGGAGAGATCACAACAAATAACACAGAAATACAAAGGATCATAAGAGACTACTATTAGCAATTATATGCCAATAAAATGGACAACGTGGAAGAAATGGACAAATTCTTAGAAAACTGCTGCTGCTGCTAAGTCACTTCAGTTGTGTCTGACTCTGTGCAACCCCAGAGACGGCAGCCCACCAGGCTCCCCCGTCCCTGGGATTCTCCAGGCAAGAACACTGGAGTGGGTTGCCATTTCCTTCTCCAATGCATGAAAGTGAAAAGTAAAAGTGAAGTCGCTCAGTTGCGTCCAACTCTTTGCGACCCCATGGACTGCAGGCCACCAGGCTCCTCCATCCATGGAATTTTCCAGGCAAGAGTACTGGAGTGGGATGTCATTGCCTTCTCCGTCTTAGAAAACTAAAACTTCCCAAAACTGAACCAGGAAGAAATAGAAAATCTTAACAGACCCATCACAAGCACGGACATTGAAACTGTAATCAGAAATCTTCCAGCAAACAAAAGCCCAGGTCCAGACGGCTTCACAGCTGAATTCTACCAAAAATTTAGAGAAGAGCTAATACCTATCGTCTAGGCTGCAGTCCATGGGGTTACTAAGAGTCGGACACAACTGAGCAACTTCACTTTCACTTTTCACTTTCATGCATTGGAGAAGGAAATGGCAACCCACTCCAGTGTTCTTGCCTGGAGAATCCCAGGGACAGGGGAGCCTGGCAGGCTGCCATCTATAGGGTTGCACAGAGTCGGACACGACTGAAGTGACTTAGCAGCAGCAGCAGCAGCAACACCTATCCTACTCAAACTCTTTCAGAAAATTGCAGAGGAAGGTAAACTTCCAAACTCATTCTACGAGGCCACCATCACCCTGATACCAAAACCTGACAAAGATGTCACAAAAAAAAGAAAACTACAGGCCAATATCACTGATGAACATAGATGCAAAAATCCTTAACAAAATTCTAGCAATCAGAATCCAACAACACATTAAAAAGATCATACATCATGACTGAGTGGGCTTTATCCCAGGGATGCAAGGATTCTTCAACATCTGCAAATCAATCAATGTAATACACCACATTAACAAATTGAAAAATAAAAGCCATATAATTATCTCAATAGATGCAGAGAAAGCCTTTGACAAAATTCAGCACCCATTTATGATAAAAACCCTTCAGAAAGCAGGAATAGAAGGAACATACCTCAACATAAAAAAAGCTATATATGACAAACCCACAGCAAACATTATCCTCAATGGTGAAAAATTGAAAGCATTTCCCCTAAAGTCAGGAACAAGACAAGGGTACCCACTTTTACCATTACTATTCAACATAGTTTTGGAAGTTTTGGCCACAGCAATCAGAGCAGAAAAAGAAATAAAAGGCATCCAAATTGGAAAAGAAGAAGAAGTAAAACTCTCACTGTTTCCAGATGACATGATCCTCTACATAGAAAATCCTAAAGACTCCACCAGAAAATTACTAGAGCTAATCAATGAATATAGTAAAATTTCAGGATATAAAATAAACACCCAGAAATCCCTTACATTCCTGTACACTAATAATGAGAAAATAGAGAAATTAAGGAAACAATTCCATTCACCATTGCAATGAAAAGAATAAAATACTGAGGAATATATCTACCTAAAGAAACTAAAGACCTATATATCAGATCAGATCAGATCAGTTGCTCAGTTATGCCTGACTCTTTGCGACCCCATGAATCGCAGCATGCCAGGCCTCCCTGTCCATCACCAACTCCCAGAGTTCACTCAGACTCACGTCCATGGAGTCAGTGATACCATCCAGCCATCTCATCCTCTATTGTCCCCTTCTCTTCTTGCCCCCAATCCCTCCCAGCATCAAAGTCTTCTCCAATGAGTCAACTCTTCACATGAGGTGGTATAAAGCACTGGTGAAAGAAATCAAAGAGGACACTAATAGATAGACAAATAAACCATGTTCATGGATTGGAAGAATCAATATAGTGAAAATGAGTATACTACCCAAAGCAATTTGTAGATTCAATACAACCCCTATCAAGCTACCAACGGTATTTTTCACAGAGCTAGAACAAATAATTTCACAATTTATACGGAAATACAGAAAACTTCGAATAGCCAATGTAATCTTGAGAAAGAAGAATGGAGCTGGAGGAATCAACCTGCCTGACTTCAGGCTCTACTACAAAGCCACAGTCATCAAGACAGTATGGTACTGGCACAAAGACAGAAATATAGATCAATGGAACAAAATAGAAAGCCCAGAGATAAACCCACGCACCTATGGACACCTTATCTTTGACAAAGGAGGCAAGAATATACAATGGATTAAAGACAATCTCTTTAACAAGTGGTGCTGGGAAAACTGGTCAACCACTTGTAAAAGAATGAAACTAGAACACTTTCTAATACCATACACAAAAATAAACTCAAAATGGATTAAAGATCTAAACGTATGACCAGAAACTATAAAACTACTTGAGGTGAACATAGGCAAAACACTCTCCGACATAAATCACAACAGGATCCTCTATGACCCATCTCCCAGAATATTGGAAACAAAAGCAAAAATAAACAAATGGGACCTAATTAAAATTAAAAGCTTCTGCAAAACAAAGGAAACTATAAGCAAGGTGAAAAGACAGCCTTCAGAATGGGAGAAAATAATAGCAAATAAAGCAACTGACAAACAACTAATCTCAAAAATACACAAGCAACTCCTATAGCTCAATTCCAGAAAAATAAATGACCCAATCAAAAAATGGGCCAACGAACTATACAAACATTTCTCTAAAGAAGACATACAGATGGCTAACAAACACATGAAAACATGCTCAACATCACTCATTATCAGAGAAATGCAAATCAAAGCCACAGTGAGGTATTATTTCACGCCAGTCAGAACAGCTGCTATCCAAAAGTCTACAAGCAATAAATGCTGGAGAGGGTGGGGAGAGAAGGGAACCCTCCTACACTGTTGGTGGGAATGCAAACTAGTACAGCCACTATGAAGAATAGTGTGGAGATCCTTAAAAAACTGGAAATAGATCTGCCTTATGACTCAGCAATCCCACTGCTGGGCATACACACTGAGGAAACCAGAATTGAAAGAGACACGTGTACCGCAATGTTCATCGCAGCACTGTTTATAACAGCCAGGACATGGAAGCAACCTAGATGTCCATCAGGAGACGAATGGATAAGAAAGCTGTAGCACATATACACAATGGAGTATTACTCCACCACTAAAAAAAATACATTTGAATCAGTTCTGAGGTGGATGAAACTGGAGCCCATTATACAGAGTGAAGTAAGCCAGAAAGAAAAACACCAATACAGTATACTAATGCATATACATGGAATTTTAAAAGATGGTAACAGTAACCCTGTATGTAAGACAGCAAAAGAGACACAGATGTATAGAACAGTCTTCTGGACTCTGTGAGAGAGGGCAAGTGTGGAACAATTTGGGAGAATGGCATTGAAACATGTATAATATCATATGTGAAACGAATTGCCAGTCCAGGTTTGATGCATGATACAGGATGCTCTGGGCTGGTGCACTGGGATGACTCAGAGGGATGGTATGGGGAGGGAGGTGGGAGTGGGGTTCAGGATGGGGAACACATGTGCACCCATGGCAGATTCATGCTGATCTATGGCAAAACCAATACAATATGGTGAAGTAAAAAAATAAATAAATAAAATCATTGCTATGTAAAAATGGGGTCGCAAAGAATCGGACACAACTGAGCGACTGATCTGATCTGATCTGATCTGATGTAAAAATATAAATAAATAAAATAAAAACTGAAAAAAAAAAAAAAAAAGAATACTGGAGTGGGTAGCCACTTTCTTCTCTAGGGCATCTTCCTGACCTGGGGATCAAAACTGAGTATCCTGCACTGCAGGCCAATTCTTTACCATCGGGCCACCAGGCCACCGTACTTAGGATGGCTATAATTTTTTAAAAAAGAAAATGCCAAGTGTTGGCAAGGATGTTAAGAAATGGGAACTCTCATGCCTTACTGGTGGGAATGTGAAATAGTATACTAACCGTGATGAGAACAGTTTCACAGTTTCTCAAAAAGTTAAATATAGAACAACTATGTGCTCTGGCAATTCTGCTCCTAGGTATTTATCCAAAAGAATTCAAAGCAAGGACTCAAATATCGATACACCATGTTCCAGAAATATGATTCACAATAGCCAGAGTGCAAACAACATATATGCCCGTCAACAGATGAGTAAACAAAATGTCTGGAGTGGGTTGCCATTGCCTTCTCCAGGGGATCTTCCCGACCCAGGGATGGAATCAAGGCTGAACCCAGGCAGACTCTTTACCACTAGCATCGCCTGGGAAAACTTCCAGTGCTGCTGCTGCTGCTGCTAAGTCGCTTCAGTCGTGTCCGACTCTGTGCGACCCCATAGACGAAGCCCACCAGGCTCCCCCGTCCCTGGGATTCTCCAGGCAAGAACACTGGAGTGGGTTGCCATTTCCTTCTCCAATGCATGAAAGTGAAAAGAGAAAGTGAAGTCACTCAGTCATGTCCGACTCTTAGAGACCCCCATGGACTGGAGCCTGCCAGGATCCTCCGTCCATGGGATTTTCCAGGCAAAAGTACAGACAGGCCACCACAGCATGTGTGTTGATATGGCACAAGGACCGAGATTCCCCTTTCTTCTCCAGACCATGAACCCTGTGATAGAACCCCCATGAAGAGCAAGAAGTCACTAAATTTGACCTGTCTTGATTTCCCTCCAACTTAGTCAGGGGGAAACTTAAGCCAGGTTTAAGTTGATTCAGAAAAATAATGAAATGTGACATTTTTTGCCCACAGAATGCTGTGAAGAGATCCAGATTTGTTTTAATATCTTCTGACGAAGCAAGTCCCCACTAACCATTTGACTAAGAGCTGTATTGAGATTAGTGTATGTAAATTAATATATACAGGATGGATATACGACAAGGTCCTACTGTGTAGCACAGGGAACTATATTCAATATCCTGTGATAAACCATAATGGAAAAGAATTTTTAAAAAAGAATGTCTATATGTGTATAACTGGATCACTTCATTGCACAGCAGGGATTGGCACAACATTGTAAATCAACTGCACTTCAATTTTTTAAAATGGAAAAAAAAAAATGAATGGCATTATTTCCCTAATTTGAGACGTCCCTGAGGACAAAGATCAGGGGAAACATCATTTTCTCTGCATTGAGAATGGTAATCGCCAAGTTGTGAGTGTGTAGAACATGGTGAGAAAGACTGGAGAAGCCTTTGCCATGGACTTTACAGACTGGATACTCCAACTGGGAATTGCTTTTTTATTGTTGAATGAATCCTTGTGATTAGTAAAGAAATGGGATTAATGACTCATCCATGGGTTCAAACTGCATGCATTTTTCCAGGCTCTATGGTACAAGGATGGATTAGATGTGGGCTATACTTCTCAAGAGGCTTTCAGTTTAGAGGGGGACTAGTTTATTTTGTGTCTGAGACAGTAATAAGCACTAAAATAAATGTTTTACAAAGTCCTAGGAGAGCACAGAAAGAGTGACTAATTCTCTCTAGGAAATATTGGGAATAGTAAAATCCTTCAAAGAGGAAATACAGTGTGAGTTGAACCTTGAAGATCAATTAGTAGGTCAACAGTAAGGCAACAAGGATAAGAGAGAAATGTCCATTTAGGCAAAGAGAGCTTTGTGGGCAAAGAAATAGACTAGGAGGTTGCCTACTAAAATATGGGGAATGATCTGTGGGGTAGTATCAGTGCAAATCAGTAAGTATTAGGGACTTGGCAGCTCACAGGGAAAAGTTGATAAGAAAATAGGTCAAATAGGAGGTGGGGCCATAATGAGAAAACCTCATATTCAAGTGGTATGAGAAAATAAAATAATTACTGTTTTATTATTATTATTACTTGGTTATGCCAGGTCTTAGCTGAGGCATCCACGATCTAGTTCCTGGACCAGGGATCAAACCTAGGCCTCCTGAACTGGAAGGGGAGGAATCTTAACCACTGGACCACCAAGGAAGTTTTGACAGTGATGGTTTTTAAGAATATTTATATTCTTTGATTGTTGTCCTTCAGTTGCTAATTCATGTCTGACTCTTTGTGAGCCCTTGGACCACAGTTTGCCGGGTTTCTCTGTCCATGAGATTTCTGAGACAAGAATACTGGAGTGGGTTGCTGTTTCCTTTCCAGGGGATCTTTCCAGATCAGGTATCAAACCCCTGTATCCTGCATTGGAGGCAGATTCTTTATTACTGAGACACCAGGAAAGCCCATATACTTCCATATCTAATGCTTCACCACTGCCCCAAGCTCCTGGGTAACCTCACCTGGAGCTGCTCTGGTCCTCTTTTGAGACCCCTCCACCTGTCTCTCTAGGATCCAGTAACTAGAAGGTTAATCCTTGACATACCAGGGGCTTGCATGTATCTCTGCTCTTATCTTTAACATTCCATATACTTCTTTCTTTGGATTAAATTTTTATATCTAGTATCTTGAGTTAAAAGCTTAGATCATTGATGTTTAACATTTCTTCTTTTTAAAGGTGTGTACTTATGCTTTCATTGCATCCCACAAAATTTGATGTGCCATACTTTATTAGGATTAACTTTAAAACATCTTATAACTTATCTTATGTATTAGGTCTTTAGTCATGGGGTTCAAAATATTGCTTAATTTTGAAACATGTGAGGGCTTCTCCATCTCCTTTCTGATGTCTATGTCAGAAGATTTCTCTGTATTTTTTCACTGTAATAAAACTTCTGCTACACAAAAGCTCTGAGTGATCAAGTCTGGTCCCTGATCCCGAAGCTAAATCTTCTTCTTCAGAAATCATGAATCCAACATCATTCACCGTAAGCTATCATCTTGGGGGCTCGTCCAGGATCTTCAGGACAAGGTAAGAACACTCAGAGCTCTAGCCCCTCTACTTCCTCAATAGACACATGTTCTCCTTTATTTTACAAACTCTACAGTGTATTTGTGTGAGAGAGTGGTTCAAAGCCTATGGGCAAAGCATGTGGACAAAACTTTCCTTTCTCGCTCAGCTTTTCCTGGTCTCTTTGACCATTCCATAACTGCCTGGGGAATTAGAAGTACAAATCTACTCTTTCAGACCATAGACTTTCGAAGGACTTGCCGTTACTGTGTACTTTTACTTAGACTCCCCATCCACTCCACCCCACCCCCACCCCAAGCTTGGGCTTCCCTGGTGGCTCAGAGAGGAAACTGCCTGCAATGTCGGAGACCTGGGTTCAGTCCCTGGGTGAGGAAGATCCCCTGGAGGAGGAAATGGCAACCCATTCAAGTATTACTGCCTAGAGGATCCCATGGACAGAGGAGCCTGGTGGGCCAAAGTCCATGGGGCCACAAAGAGTCGGACACAACTGAGCAACTAAAACAGTTATTTCTTCATTGATTGATTTCTAGCTTGATTCCACTATGCTCAAAACACATGTTCTATAGGCAAACACTCTCTGATGTAAGGGGACCCAGACAGACTTATGAGCTTTTGTTTTATTTATTTGACTTAGTTGTGACATGCAGTATCTTTTTTGTGGCACTTGGGATCTTGAATTGCAGCATATGGACTTTTTAGTTGTGGCTCTCAGGCTAAGTTGCTCCCCAGCATGTGGGATCTTAGTTCCCCCACTAGCAATGGAATCCACATTCCTCACATTGCAAGATGGATTCTTAACCACTGGACCACCAGGAAGTACCCTGGTAATTTCTTACAGAAACAAATTTGTTACCTAGGGAAGGTGTGTGTGTGTGTGTGTGTGTGTGTTAGTCGCTCAGTCCTGTCTGATTCTTCGCAACCCCAGAGACTATAGCCAGCCAGGCTCTTCTGTCCATGGGATTCTCCAGGCAAGAATACTGGAGTGGGTTCCCATGCCCTTAGGAAAATCTTGGAGGAGACCCAGACCTCTCTTGATCTGTAAAGGGTCTCAGTAGATGGTATGTTTTCTGTATTTAGTTGAATCATTTATTATATTATTCAAGTCGCACAGAGTCGGACACGACTGAAGCGACTTAGCAGCAGCAGCAGCAAGTCTAGTAAACATACGCTCAACTTCCCTTTCCAAGATTTTCTATTTGTTTCTATTACCTGCATTCAGCTTGATGGAGATAGTTCTAGTTTTCTCCTGAGAAGCAATTTTTCAGAATAGATGATAAAATTAAAAGGCTCATTGTGATAACTTCCTCCCAAAAAAGTCTTAGAAACCTCATCTTCAGAAACTATTGTTTCCTGAACCACCCATGATGGTTTGGGCTTTCTTTCCTATGCTCTCTCCTCGAGTGATTTCATCTGTTCTTATAACTTTAAAGACCATCCAGCCCTAACCTGCAAGCTCCATATAACCATGCTTCTGCCTGCCTGTTTGAACTCTCCAACTGCAAGTCAAAAAAAGGCAATATGTCCATAAGAAATCTCTTTGTCTTTTACCAAAATCTTTTGTTTTCTAGCCTTTCCATCACAGCAGATTCCTGTTAACCACACCTAGGAAGAGATCATGTTGGAAACTACTCCTTGTCTCACCTCAAACACCATCTAATCCATTACCACCACCACACCCTAGTGATTCTATTGGGTTGCTGAAAAAGTAACTGTGCTTTCAAACCGTGAATTTTAAATCATTATAACTTGGTTCAAACACATTGTTATTAATCAAAATAGGAACCATTACAATCAATACATTTTTGCCAACAAGAAATACGTTTGTTTATTCCGGTAGCATAAAAATCCATTCTTCCGTATTCAACGAACTCTTAGAAACATTTTCTGCCTCCTGGTCGTTGTGGAAGCATATTGCCTGCAAAATGTTATCAAGATGCTTGAAGAAGTGGTAGTCAGTTGGTGAGAGGTCAGGTGAATATGGTAGATGAGGCAAAACTTCATTCAACTTTTGAAATGTTGGTTTGAGACGACATGTGGCTGGGCATTGCTGCAGAGAAGAATTTGGCCTTTTCTGTTGACCAGTGCCAGCTGCAGGCATTGCAGTTTTTGGTGCATCTCATCGCTTTGCTGAGCGTACTTCTCAGATGTAATGGGTTTTTTTGGGATTCAGAAAGCTGTAGTGGGTCAGAGGGGCAGCAGACCACCTGCAGCGACCATGACTTTTCTTTGGTGCAAGTTTGGCTTTGAAAAGTGCTTTGTAGCTTCTTCTTGGTGCAACCACAGACCTGTTGAATTAGGAATTCTCTCCATCCTAACCATCCCCACCTTAAAAAAAAAAATTTATTTATTTCTCAATGGGCTGTGTCCTCATTTCCAGGAAGAAATGTTGCAGCGAGTGGAGGCTACTTTCTAGTTGTGATGTGCCGGCTTCTTATTGTAAGGACTTCTCTTGTTGCAGAGCACAGGCTCTAGGGCACTCATACATCAGTAGCTGCAACATGTGGGCTCAATAGTTGTGGCTCTTGGGCTTAGAAGCACAGGCTCAATATTTCAGTGAAGCGGCTTAGTTACTCCTCGGTATGTGGGATTTTCCTGGATCAGAAATCAAACCCTTATTGCCTGCATTGGCAGGCAGAGTCTTTATGACTGAGCCACTAGGGAAGTTCCATCCTCACCTTTAAGCTGTATAATAGACTGAATGTTTATGTCTGACCAAAATTCATAGGTTGTAATCCTAACCCTCACTGTAATGGTATTAGAAGGTGGGACCTCTGAGATGTGATTAGGTCATGAGGGTAGAGCCTTCATGACTGGGATTGGTGTCCTTATGAAAAAGACCCCAGAAAATTCTCTTGCCCTTCCTGCCATGAGAAGACTCAGCACAGAACAGAAGATGGCCCTCTATGAACCAGGCTCTCACCAAACACCAAATCTGCCAGTGCCTTAATCTTGGATGTCCCAGCATCTGGAACTATAAGAAACGTTTGTTGTTTCATCCACCCGGTCTCCAGTGTTTTTGTTACAGTAGCCTGAATGGACTAAGACAACCTGCCACCATCTTCCACCCAGACTTCTGCAGTAGTCTTTTTCCAGGCTCCCAGTTTGCATCCTTCATGCCTTATAACTGTTTCACCAATCAGTATAGTATGGTCTTTATAACATGTGAACTGGACTGCATAATTTCCCTCCTAGCGTGACTTGAACTCCTCCCAAAATAGATCAGGAGCCATAAATTCTAGTGAAAGTAATTCATTTGGAAAGAAACCCCAGAAAGCACTGGAAGTGAAGTGATAGGAAAGAGGAGAGATGCAATAAATGTGTTAAACAAGCTACCACTCTGCCAACTGAAGCTTATCTCTGAACTCTGGGGAATAAGTTAAAATACACACCCAGAATTATCTTCCAAAGGGGCAAGTAAACTGGGGTATTTATACCTCAGCTCCCAACAGTCACTGGTTGTAGGCTCCTCTCCTCTGAGAGGTGAGATTAAGTCCCCACTACTGTAGGCTGTCCCACAAACAAGCAGCTTCAAAGAAAGGCCACTAGGGAAATCACAGGAGCTGATACTTTCAAGTACTTGTCAAGTTGGCAAATAGGGAACTGGTACGTGCCAAGGGGAGATGGGCAGGGCCCTGACAACATCTACTACACCTACGCAAATCCCTCCAGTAACTTCCAGTTGAGTTTTGAATGAATCTAGAGTCTCAGTCATGGCATCCCAGATTGATCTGACTACCCTGGTCTCAGGTGCCATTCCTGCCAGCATGGTCTCCTACCCAGAGGCAACTTTTGACTTTTTACTCTTTGCCTGATGGAACAATCTGCCTAATTCTGTTGGCCAACCCTTCTTTAGAGTTGGAGTAAGAGAACTTCCAACCACGGGCAGACATATTATCCTGGTGTATTCCTTTTAAAGAATATTCTTCAGCTGGAACCCATGTAGACAAACTTGAATCCACATCTGTCTCTGCCTCCAAGGCAGAAGATGTGCAGAAAGTTGATAACCTTTGGCATGGGGCTGCATACTTGTCTGACCTGGAACTCAAACAAGCAGAAGGAAGAGATCTCGTGGGCAGTACTGGAGCCGTGACCCCAGCTGCTGACCAAGAGCAACAGGGTGAGCCAGTAGGTCACTGACAATGCGGATAAGACACAGCAGTGCCTATTGTACTATATGGCAATGGCTGCTGCTTCACTTCAAACTCTTGAAATTCTTGAGAATGCTAATTTCTACAAGATTTCTTCAGGTTGGTAGCGTGACTTTGGTTTAGTATTTTGGTAGGTAGAAGCAGTTCTAGTAGCTTTGACTTGGTCTTTTCTACCATAGTAACAAAGATAATTATTAATTCCATTGGAGACAGAAAGCTATGAAAAGAAAGAAGGGCTCTCATATACTCTATGGCTCAGTTGTTAATGTTTACATAGTCATTGCAGTGTAAACACTGGGGACGGATCTTTCAAAAGTATAATACAACGAAATTGGAACGTGTCCGAAGGCTGGCAGAACTACAAGGAGAGTGTGTGTCAGAAAAAAGCTAAACTTTCACCATCCAGGGTAAGGAGTAAAAAATTCATGCCTAAAATGAAAAAATAAAGTAGTAAGTATATAGCAAATGAATCAAAAGATTTGAATGTGCCTCTGGGCAGAAGAAATATGGAGGGCCCAGCTGGAAGGGAGCTGCAATTTTTTAATAATAAGCCCTATAGAATTACAGATCTTGCTCTTAACAAATGATTCCCATTTTATTGGTGTAAGGTCGGCACTCAGCATCAGTATTTTTAAATTAATTTTTTTTTTTTTTGGCTGCTTTAGGTCTTCATTGCTGTGTGTAGGCTTTCTCTCGTCATGGCAAGTGGGGGCTACTCTCTGTTGTGGTGCAAGGGCTTCACATTGCGTTGGCTTCTCTTGCTGTGGACCACGGGCTCTAGGTGCAAGGGTTTCAGTAATTGTGGCACGTAGTCTCAGTAGCTGTGAACCTAAGCGTGGGCTTAGTTGCTCCAGGGCATGTGGAATCTTCCCAGACCAGGGATCGAACCCATGTCCCCTACATTGGCAGGTGGATTCTTAGCCATTGGACCACCAGGGAAGTCCTCAGCATCAATATTTTCAAGTGGCTTTAGTATGCAGGTGGCTTTATAGATGGAGGTATAGCTTAAGCTTCCCCAGTGGCTCAGTGGGTAAAGAATCTGCCTGCAGTGCAGTAGACATAGGAGACATGGGTTCGATCCTTGGGTTGTATTCTTGGCTGAAAAATTCCATGGACAGAGGAGCCTGACGGGCTACAGTCCATGGGGGGCCCAAAGAGTCACAACTGAGCACACACACATGCACTTCATTGACAATACATTCATTAATACTTTTAAGATAGAGAAAATTTGGGGATATATTCACACTTACATAGCGTAGGAAAAAAAGAAATATATTTTAAATAAATCAATTGTCCTGGAGTTAGACTTGGATATTCTATAGGAATGGATAGTTAAGAAAAACTTCTAAGCTATCTTTTAAAGGCACTGTCTTAGTAGGAAGATTGTATCTGAATGCAGAGTCCAGTCTATAAATGTGTCCTGTGCTCATACATGTGAAAAGCGTGGGCTCAGCACTAAGGGCAAACAGCAATGATATACATCCTGTTCTGCAAGACTGACACTTGAAATATTCAGAAAGAGCCACAGCACTCCTTGATTGGAGGCATGCCTTAAGAGATGTGCTGATAAAGGGCTCAATGATACTCGAGAGGGGAAAGGATCAATATCTATTTCTCAGAGAATTCAGAAAGCTTCCCAAAAAACAGTAGCCTTTTACTAATAATATTAAGCAGTACAAGTAACATCGAAATACATTGAATTTGGGAAGAGAGAGAAGAGAATAGAGGAAGAACTTTCAGAAGAACATTTTTTAAACAAAGACACTAACTTGGGAAAACAGATTGGCCATGAGTGAATTCACAGCAATAAAACTTAACAATTAGACTCATGGGGCAAGGGAAGGAATCATAGCTGGTTTATGAAAAACAGACAACTAAAGAAGCCCCTCTTTTAATTTTTCCACAAGGTTGATCCTTATAAATCTATATACCCTTTGAAAATTTGTCAGTTTTCCAAATTTTCCATTAGGAATTTTTATGGTGAGATTTTTGTAATATTTTAACAGTATACTAAAATGATATTTGACCATAACTGATATGCCCATCTCTTTGAACATATTAGATGCTGTCTGAGAAAAACATGGCCCATGATTTTAAGAAATACAGTCTAAAATATCTTAAGGTCATACTGAAAAAGAACTTATTTGAAAAGAGACATAACACAGACTTACTTAAATTCCTACACACAACCTGTACTTCACTTTCAGAGAACACAGATTTGGAAATGAAGAGAATTCTAGGCTCAGAAGCACTCCAGCAGCATTCTCCAGGAATCACACTTGGGAGTAGCCTCTCTTGTGGCCTCAGTCTGTCTTGCCGGCCAAGTACTTAAGGCCTGGCAGATCTCAGAAGCACATGGTCCCCCCATCCTACAATGAAGGAAATGTCATTGTTGGGTCTAAATGTGATTATTAAGGAATTCAGCAAGACCCCCTTTTCTTTCTTTGCTTCCAATCCTAGTGTGTGATCAACCAACATTGAAAATTAAGATTTCTTTGAGACTTAAATGTTTTCACATGGAGAGCTTAGAGAATGAATAAAAATTAATCCAAATGTTCCCAAATTTGGGGGGAAATTAGTATCACCTGGAAGAATGTTTTAACGTATAGACTGTTGGGCCCCTTTCCAACTCCAATTCCAATTCGGAGAATCAGAACCTCTGTGACCACATGGGGCTGGGAGGAGAGCTGCAACTTACATTTTAGGAAACGTCCCCTCTACCCCCCCAACCTACCCCCGCCCCCGATTCAGATGTCACATGCTCAGTACTTATACTCAGAATATTTGAAAACTACAATTCCTCCCATGTACACGGGAGGAAACTGAGGCAAAGGGCTTTCAGGGTATACCCTAGGCTTCCTTGTTTTTCAACAGCACCTCGAAATATTTTTAAACATTTTTAACTAAAGGAGAAATAAAAATTTGATGGAGAAAAAGCTAGTAAAAATTGGAGTGAGAACTGAGCTTGAAGAAGAGGCTATTACGCAGGGATAAGAGGTGTGCACAGAAGCAACTTGTGTGTTATATTGATTCAGAGAAGGGTTGAGCTTCTTCAGATTACAGCTTCTCAAAGGAAGTGGTTTTCCTTGGTTTCTGTTTTCCCTGGTGGCTCAGTGGTAAAGAATCCGGCCGCAATGTAGGAGATGCAAGAGACTCGGAGTTCGATCCATAGTTCGAAAAGCTCCACTGGAGAAGGGAATGGCAACCCACTCCAGTGCTTTTGCCTGAGAAATCCCCTGGACAGAGGAGCCTGGCGGGCTACAGTCCATGGACTTGCTACAGTCCATGCAGTTGCAGAGTCGGACACAACCGAACGACTAACACTTGTTTTTATTAAAACTCTTGCGCCCCCTAGCGGGCAAATGGAGCAATACTGAGACCATAGTGAATGTGTTCTCTGTAACTGTGTTCTGGTTTTGGAATCAAGATGTTTCCTTTTCTCTTCGTTTGTTTTGCATGAAGTGAAGTGCAAGTCCCTCAGTCGTCTTAGACTCTTTGCGACCCCATGAACCAAACAATCCATGGAATTCTCCAGGCCAGAATGCTGGAGTGGTAGCCTTTCCCTTCTCCAGGGGAGCTTCCCGACACAGGAATCGAACCTGAGTCTCCTTCATTGCAGGCAGATTCTTTACCAACCGAGCTATACAGTGTTTCTTTTTCGGTATACCCTTTTCTATCTCCTCTGCTTTAAAGTCACAACCTTTTTATCTCTGTAAGTAAAGTCAGGCGCTCTGAAAGAGTGAGGACAACTACATTTAATATACTTTTGTTTCCGTTTAGTCCACACAATGAGGAAAACATTTCAAATTTCTTAAGTGTTTCATAAGAAGCATGCATTTTACACCAGAGCAGTTGATCTGGCACTTAAACTGCAATTTAAGAAGTGACTCAAATGGTTTATATTGATTCCTTTTGCCCAAAGGAACTTAGAAGAGTCCTTAAAATTTACTTCCATTGGTCTGAAGCAAACAAGCAAACAACACCTGGTTAAGAGTTTTGATTATAATAGTAGTATGGGTACTGGTGCCAAAAAAACAGCCCTATGAAAACCTCTTTTCCAACTGCATCAGAGTAAAGAGAGTGTGGTTGAATGTGAGTAAACAATCTATTGAAGAGCTGTGGGCTGAGAGCTAAGCATCTAATGCCTGTGAGGTTAGCGCACCAGTTACATGTTCTGCTTAGCTTCAGTTCTCAGAATACATCAAAGCAGATACCAACACCCGAACCCAGAGTTCTGTTACGTGAAGACGCTTTTAAAATCCTGACAACCACAGACGCCAACTACAGTGGTCAGCTATTAGTAAGGGGAAGTGGAGCTGGCGTTTGGGTATTCAGTAAGAGCCCACCATCTGATTTAATGTATAGGCATGAAAAAAGACAACTATCGTTGCTTTTAAAAAAGAAAAATGGGCAGAAGATTGTGCATTTGGAAGTGAGAAAGAAAAAAGTCTCATAATTATGTTTGGGGATGAGGAAGGAAAAGCGATCGCAAATCAAAGCCGACTTTCTCCAGCAACAGAGGGAAATAAAGGGCTTTACGACCTTTTGAAACTGAAAAGGGAGACTGGCCCCGCGGCTCGGCGCGTGCGACGAAGTTCAGCACCTCGGAAAGCGTCCCCACTCCTGGCGCTGGGGTTACGCATGCTCTTCGAAAGACCGCAGCCTCGGTCGTGCGGGTGGAAATACAACTCGCAGAAACGCGGCTGGCAATACACTGCGAGTCGACAGCAGCAGAGAGGCGGAGATGCGAGGCAGCGAGGCAGGCATCGAAAGCCCTCCAGAGAATCTCAGCGAGTTTGACTGAACTCTCTTCAGAAACCTCGTCGGAGCAGCTGCGGAAGAAACCTGCAAAGGTATTTGAAAGGGAAAGAGCGGGCCCCCAGGAGCGGTCTGGAGCGGCAGGGAGGGAACGCGCTAGTGCCCAAGTGACAGCGGGAAACGCTGGGGGGCAAAAAAATCTGAGTCTTTACAGTAGAGACCCGCAGGCGCCAGCCTTGGCCGGACAACCTTTCGACGCCGTTCGCTCGCCTTGGGAGCTGTGCGTCTCTTCTCTCGAATACCCCTCCAGAACCGACGCTCGGCGCCCATTTTCACGCCCAAGGCCAAGCTCCGCGCGCCGGGGACGCACCTGGCGCCCGGTTCCTAGGCGCTCTCTTCCACAGCTACTTTGCAAGCCCCCGCGCGCGCCGGAACCCCGGGAGAGCTGGACTCCCTTTAGGAGCTATCTCCTGAAACATGACCTAGAGGCACCAGCGCGGGCAGGTGGCCGCGCCAGCCGCGCCAGCCACCATGAATAAGGCGACTGGCGGGGACGAGCTCACAGAACTCTTCGGTCGGATCCCGGACCTTCTGCAGGCGGCCAACTTCAGCGGCAACGCGTCGCTGCAGCTCCAGAACTTGTGGTGGGAGCTGGGGCTGGAGTTGCCGGACGGCGCGGCGCCGGGGCACCCCCCGAGCGGCGGCGGGGAGGAGAGCGCGGACCCCGAGGCCCGGGTGCGCATCCTGGTCAGCGTGGTGTACTGGGTGGTTTGCGCGCTGGGGCTGACCGGCAACCTGCTGGTGCTCTACCTGATGAAGAGCAAGCAGGGCTGGCGCAAATCCTCCATCAACCTCTTCGTCACCAACCTGGCGCTGACGGACTTCCAGTTCGTGCTCACTCTGCCCTTCTGGGCCGTGGAAAACGCCCTTGACTTCCAATGGCCCTTCGGCAAGGCCATGTGTAAGATCGTATCCATAGTGACGTCCATGAACATGTATGCCAGCGTTTTCTTTCTCACCTCCATGAGCGTGGCGCGATACCACTCGGTGGCCTCGGCTCTTAAGAGCCACCGGACCCGAGGGTACGGCCGGGGCGACTGCTGCGGCCGGAGCCTGGGGGACAGTTGCTGCTTCTCTGTCAAAGCATTGTGCGCGATAATCTGGGCCTCCGCCGCGCTGGCCTCGCTGCCCAACGCCATCTTTTCCACCACGGTCAAGGTGATGGGGGAGGAGCTGTGCCTGGTGCGCTTCCCCGACAGGTTGCTGGGCCGCGACAGGCAATTCTGGCTGGGCCTTTACCACTTGCAGAAGGTGCTTTTGGGCTTCGTGCTGCCGTTAGGCATCATCAGCCTGTGCTACCTGCTGCTGGTGCGCTTCATCTCCGACCACCGCGTGGCAGGGACCGAAGGAGGAGCCTCAGCGGCCGGCGGAGGCCTGGCCGGAGCCAGCGCTCGAAGACGCTCCAAGGTCACCAAATCAGTGACCATCGTGGTCCTGTCCTTCTTCTTGTGTTGGCTGCCCAACCAGGCGCTCACCACCTGGAGCATCCTCATCAAGTTCAACGCGGTGCCCTTCAGCCAAGAGTACTTCCTGTGCCAGGTGTACGCGTTCCCCGTGAGCGTGTGCCTGGCGCACTCCAACAGCTGTCTCAATCCCATCCTCTACTGCCTCGTACGCCGCGAGTTCCGCAAAGCTCTCAAGAACCTACTGTGGCGCATCGCGTCGCCTTCTCTCACCAGCATGCGCCCTTTTACCGCCACCACCAAGCCCGAGCCGGAGGACCAGGGACTGCAGGCCCTGGCGCCTCTCCACCAAGCCACGGAGCCCGACCTGCTCTACTACCCGCCTGGCGTGGTGGTCTACAGCGGCGGGCGCTACGACCTGCTGCCCAGCAGCTCGGTCTACTGACGCGGGCCGAAGCCCAGGGTGCGCGCAAACTGCAAAGCGCTTTTTCCTGGACGGAAAAGAGCAGAGCGGGTGAAAGGATGCGAGGGGGACCTCCGGATCAAGAGTTTAGGAGGGATCAGGATAGAGAAGAGCACAAAGGAGCAGCCTAAGAAGAGGTTGGGGACCTCCCTCCGGAGAGGGGAGGCTGCGAACCCAGGTGGAGAGACGAAGCTGGCAAAGGGGCCGAGCTCAACCTTACAGGCCCAAGCCATCAGCCTCCGTACCCCTGCTCTCTACACGCGCCCCCTTCCTCCTCTTAGGCTATGTAGTGTAGGCTGGGCAGTGTAGGGCGCCCAGAAAGAGGAGAAAGGCATCCGGAATGTAGAGCAATTCGGCGTCGAGGAAGTGGACTCAGCCAAATGGTGCGCAGACAGTTGAGCGCGTATATTACAGAAACATTTTTTGGGCAGCTCTTGAAAAAGTCCTCAAGGTGCACGCAGCCGGGGGAGCCACCCTTAAAACCTTTGCGCCCTGGTTCTGGGACAGCCGCGGCGCGAAGGTCTGATCTGCTGCTTGGCTGCGGGCAGGCCTAAAGTATGGGACCCGGAAACTTTTTCGGACGAAGTTGAAAGAAAGAAGTGACAATCTTGTTGCGCCCGCAGGAGAAATGCACGGAGAGAGAGCCACCTCCCGTGAGGCGTATGGTTTATCTTTTGGGTCGGGGAGAGTGCGCACACCCGGAGCCGAACTGGGACTCTGCACTGCCCAAGGGTCCCCGGAACCAAAATGGTCGCGTGTACTAGAGCTCTTTGCCGGGGAGTGGCTTCCCGGCGAGAGCGAGCCGACTCAGTGAGGTTACAGAGGCTGAAGAGAGAGACTTCTTCAGGCTGCTGCTGCTGCTAAGTCGCTTCAGTCGTGTCCGACTCTGGGCGACCCCATAGAAGGAAGCCCACCAGGCTCCCCCGTCCCTGGGTTTCTCAAGGAGAAGGGGGCGGGGCACGTGCTCTCTTGGTACTCCAACAGCAAGTGAGTGCGCCCTGCGCTGGAAGCTGGGCGTCTGGATTCCCTTGAGAGCCCTACGGGTGCCTGGAGACACTGTGTCCACTCGAGTCCGTGCACTGCAGGTGAGCTGTGCCCAGGAGCAATTTGAACAGGTCTGAGGACACACGCCACTGGCAGTAGAGACTTTTATGCAGCCTCACCCTCTCACTCTTTGGGAATCGGAATGCGTGTTTGATTGAGGCTCTAGACCAGCAAGTAATGACTCGGCCGCGTTTTCTGCAGGCTTAGATAGAAGATTAAGAGATGCTGTAGAAACGTGGTTCCTGAAAACCAAATTCCCGGAAGCCTGAGTCTGATCGTTCTAGAGGAGTTGTGGAGTAGGAAGGGGAATGGGAGACTCAAGTAAACTCTGTGCTGAAGGGGAAAGAGTAGGTAGAGTCTGTTTTGGGTGAATTACCAGGATTTCAGATGTGGGGTTTCTTATTGCTCATAATACTGAGGAGAGAAGGCAAGAATAGAATTCCCGTAGGATTCTACCTTAACCAAGTTCCATTCATTCTAAAGAGTGCTCAGCACATTGACACACGTGATGAATTTTTCTGTAACCCCCAGTCTAACGGGACCTTCTGAAGGGTGACACATTTCTCATGACAATTCTGTTCTGGTCACAGCAGTATAGTCCTTTCTTGAGGCTGCTCAGAGGGCAGAATGGAATGATCTACCCATCCAGCTGCCAGTTTTGACAGAGGTGCTACTGTTTTTTCTCTTTGGCGACCTAGTTTGAGATCACAAACAGGCAATGTGGGCACCTACTGGTGTGCTTATTTTCATAGCATAAATCATCACTATACAAGCATGTCTGCTTCTATAGCCTCTTGAACCATAAATTACTTTGTGATTTTGTTGGAAATTCCCAGGACTGTCTGAGATTTAAGGTTCAAAATGTGAACTCCTCAGCTCCAGCATTCCTGTCCCGCTTTCTATAACACACACAGTGCAAAAATTAAGACCCTGCCACAAACACAAAAGCTGCTTGACCTTCTCAGTCCTGAGCAGCCTTGAAGGAGGTAGCTTTTTTAGAAAACAGAATAATGCTAAGTAGTCAAATTAGCCTCTCTTTGCCATTTAGGATGAAAACTTATTGATACTGAGAACCAGTGGGCTAATAAACATTGAACTATAATCCCAAGTCTCCAAAATATAAAGTAAATGAACAAGTAAACACCTACAAAGAACAAATAGAAGCATGGTAGTGTATCTCTGTGTTACACTGATATTAGACACTTACTATGATATTCTCTTTATTAAGCAACTTGCTGTTTTGAATTTAATAATAAACAATGTATGGGTTGCCCAAGGTTTTTTGGAAAGTATGTTGAAATGTGTACTTCTGGTATGATGGGCACTAGAAAAACAGAAGGGGTGGGGGCAAGGACTTCAGGAAAGAACTCTATGAAAAGAGTCACCTTGTCCCCACCCACATCTGTGGACTTCTAAGAACATGGCTAGAGGGAGCCAAGACCAAAACTCCTATCTACACAAGGACAAAAGCATCAACAAGGAAATGGTCAAATCCAGTTGAGATCATCAATTTTTTTTTTTTTTGAATGCTTGTTGTGTGCCTAGCTCTGTGTTGAGTGTTGGGGTTACATACAAGGGGACAGTACCATGTACATGAGGCAAATGAGTCATGGGATAATGAGTTGAATGTCATGTTGTTGCTGTTCAATCACTAAGTTGTGTCGGACTCTTTTTGATCCCATGAACTGCAGACTCCAGGCCTCCGTGTCCTTCACTATCTCCCTGAGTTTGCTCAAACTTATGTCCATTGAGTCAGCAATGCCATCCAACCATCTCATCCTCTGTCACCCGCTTCTCCTCCTGCCCTCAATCTTTCCCAGCATTAGGGTCTTTTCCAATGAGTCAGCTCTTCACATCAGGTGGCCAAAGTATTGGAGCTTCAGCATCAGTCCTTACAATGAATATGCAAGGTTGATTTCCTTTAGGATTGATTGGTTTGATTTTCTTGCTTTTGAATATCATAGCAAGGGCTAAAAGGAAGTGCTGTTTACAGGAACACAGGGATGGAGAACTTGATTCTGCTGGGGAATCAGAGACTTCCTGGCCAAAGAAGTATTTGAGATGGACCTACAAATATGGGCTTCTCTTGTGGCTCAGCTGGTAAAGAATCTGCCTGCAGTGTGGGAGACCTGGGTTTGATCCCTGGGTTGGGAAGATCCCCTGGAGAAGGGAAAGGCTACCCATTCCAATATTCTAGCCTGGAGCATTCCATGGACTGTATATAGTCCATGGGGTCGCAAAGAGTTGGACATGACTGAGAGACATTCACTTTCACTCCACTTTCTTAGGAATATGAGTACAATTTAGATGGGCAATCTGGCAATTGAGACAGAGAGTAGGTGCATAGCTAGGGCATTTGAAGCTGGGGAAATTCAGTGATCAAAGGCTTTGAGGTTGGAGGGCCAGGTGCATGGAGGGAGAAGCAAAGCAGTGTGGCCTCCCTTTCTTCTGCAGGATTTACTGGGATTTCTAGGAAGAATGTAAATGTCCCTGCACTTGCTTTGTCTGGGAACAGGACAATTTTGTCCCAGAGGGGATATGTCACTGGTATACTAAGAACAAGTACTTAAGTTCCCAAAGGTAATCAAGAGAGTGTGAAAGTAGCTCAGTTGTGTCCAACTCTTTGCAATCCCATGGACTATACAGTCCATGGAATGCTCCAGGACAGAACACTGGAGTGAGAACCTTTCCCTTCTCCAGGAGATTTCCCAACCCAGATCTCCCACATTGCAGGTGGATTCTTTACCAGCTGAGCTACCAGGGAAGCCCTGGTAAATTAAAAGCCTTTAAGGTGGTTAACGGAGAAGGCAAGGGCACCCCACTCCAGTACTCTTGCCTGGAAAATCCATGGACGGAGGAGCCTGGTAGGCTGCAGTCCATGGGGGTCTCTAAGAGTTGGACATGACTGAGTGACTTCACTTTCTCTTTTCACTTTCATGCATTGGAGAAGGAAATGGCAACCCACTCCAGTGTTCTTGCCTGGAGAATCCCAGGGACGGGGAAGCCTGGTGGGCTGCCGTCTATGGGGTCACACAGAGTCGGACACAATTGAAGTGCCTTAGCATAGCGTAGCATAGCATAGCATAGCAAGGTGGTTAAAGGTTTTTAAAATTGGGTTCTATCTGCTCATTCAAATCTCAATGAAGTTGAGTTCAAGGAGTAAAGTATTACTTAAGTGTGAGAGAGAGAGTCTGTGTACTCTAGCTCCCTTTTCCATCCCATAGCCCACCCAGTGTTCCATCTGAAAAGAGCTTCACTTGTAATGAAGACCATGCTCTGTGGTTGGCCACAGATAACTACTCTTGACTTCCTTGGGGGTCCAGGGAAGACGGCTCTCAGTTGCAGGTCACCCTTCCAGCCCACTCAGTCATTCATTTCAAAATCTTTAATCAGCAGAGCAGTGCTTGGAGAAATGATCAGAAGATACACACTGAACTCAGCAAAAATTCCATTTCCAAATGTTGCAGAGGTTAAGAACAGGTAGGTGAGGCAGGAGAGGTGGCTGGATGCTGTTTCTTAAGGCTGTATGCTGTGTCATGTGGAAAAACTTCCCTAGTGGCTCAGATGGTAAAGCGTCTGCCTGCAATGTGGGAGACCCAGGTTTGATCCTCTGGGTTGGGAAGATCACCTGGGGAAGGAAATGGCAACCCACTCAAGTACTCTTGTGTGGACAATGCCATGGACAGAGGAGCCTGGTAAGCTACAGTCCATGGGGTCTCAAAGAGTCGGGCATGACTGAGCGACTTCACTTTCCTTTCCTTTCCTGTGTCATGTGGGACCCTGAGAGCACTGGCTCGTTCTCATCCTAGGCCCAGGGCAGGGGTCCTGTGTGGGATTGGGAGCAGGTGTCCTCCCCGGGTTCTCTTCTAAGTCAGTCATGACCTTGCTGCTTTTGGATGGATAATGTGGGGGGAGGAGGAAGGAAGACTGGGGAAGATGGAATCTTTTTGCTGGTGAATGTAATAATTTCATTTGTGAGTGTATATTCCAATAGCGGGCGTCCACTTTCATGCATTGGAGAAGGAAATGGCAACCCACTCCAGTGTTCTTGCCTGGAGAATCTCAGGGACGGGGGAGCCTGGTGGGCTGCCGTCTATGGGGTCGCACAGAGTCAGACACGACTGAAGTGACTTAGCAGCAGCAGCAGCAAAAGCTGGTGGCTCAGATGGTAAAGAGTCTGCCTGCGGTACTTGAGACCAGGGTTCGGTCGGGAAGATCCCCTGGGGAAGGAAATGGCAACCAACTCCAGTATTCTTGCCTGGAAAATCCCATGGGTGGAGGAGTCTGGCAAGATACAGTCCATGGGGTCGCAAAGAATTTTACATGACTGAGCGACTTCACTTTCACTTTTCTTTTCACTTTCATTCCAATAGGTGGCGCTAGCGGTAAAGAATCTGCCTGCCAATGCGGGAGACACAAAAGACATGGGGTTCTATCTCTGGGTGGGGAATATCCCCTGGAGGAATGCATGGCAACCACTCCAGTATCCTTGCCTAGAGAATCCCATGGACAGAGGAGCCTGGCGGGCTACCGTCCATGGGGTCACAAAGAGTTGGATACGACTGAAGCAACAGCACACACACACACACACACACACACACACACACACACACACACACACTGATAGAAGGCAGGGGTCCTGGATTGGACAGAAAATAAGCGCCACTGTGCACAGGAGGGAGGCAAGGCTCAGAGGTTGATCAGTGGAGCCACAGCACACTGAGGTCTGAGAAGAAAGCTCAGCTCAGTCTGGAAAAAATTAATCTGGAGAAAATGGGATAAACTGCGGGAACCCGGAGAACCTGGTGCTGAATGAGGAAGCCGTGTGTGTTCTGCAGGTGGCAAGTGTAGGCAGGGAAAGGAAGGAGTGACCACTTTGGTGTAAGGCTTGCCCTCCTTCCCCTCCTGCACCTCCCTACACAACTAGAAGAGCTCAGATCCACAGGGGTACCCCAGAAATACCACCCCACACCCTAGCACTGTCCCTGCCACAACCCAAGAGCACAGAGATCAGGCTCTTAAAAGGGAGGCAACCAAGAGAACTGCAGCCTGGAGCCATTAGACCTGGGCAGCCAGGACCCCCAACCCGGGTCCCCTACTAGAGAGTGCTGCTCAATCCTCCACTCCCACCTGTACCCCTTCCCACATAGAAAGAAATCCATGGAGCTGCCTGGAGCCTGAGCCCCGCACCTCCACCCCCTAGGCTATGCTTCGGTATGCAAGATGTCAAATTCCCCATCTAAATGGCTTTGAGTCTCTAAGGGCTTCGTGGGTCCTTTCCTCTTAAAGGTGGAAGACACTGCTGAGTCTGTGCACCCTTAGGTGTGAGGGGAGGCTGAGGGTGACTGTTTGCAGGTGTGGTAAAGGGTGGGGAGTTGGGAAGGCTATGGACGTACAGATGTCAAGGTGCCCACAGGGGCCCTCACAGTGCTGGACTAGGATAAAGGTGGGAAAGAGGGGGGAGGGGCCTTCATCAGCGGTCTCTCCCCCAGGCCCTGCAAATGCAAACGTTAGGGGTGGACCTGCACCCCTCATTCCCCCAGAGGTTTTGTGAAAGGGAACCCAAAGAACCCCCAAGCACAGTTCTCCTCTGCAGTACCCTTCCCCAAAGGGCCTACACTGTAGGTTCCTGGCCACACTACCGAACTGTCCATTCTGCTATGCACCAGGAAGCCAGACCACAGCCTGAATCCCCGTGTCCTTGCTCTCAAAGCAGCTCATTTCGTGTCTCCAAATTCCCTTCCAGCATGGGAGGTCTCCATAATCTAGAAATTCACCTGAGGCAGCGATTACACAACCAGCTCTAAAATGAGGCAGGAGAAGGAACCACATAACATGTTTTAACTTGGAGAAACATGTGGGCAAATCATTCTGCACCACTCAGGCACATCTGGAATTATATAGAAAACACTTATGAAGGACAGGTGATGGGGAGATCTAGGCCTGAGGAAGCAGGATGGTGAGCCTTTAAAAAATAATGACGATGGCTGTCATGTATCAAGTGCAGACCAGTGCTGAATGCTGCTCTTGTAGGAAACAGCAGAGCCCAAGTGCCTGCATTCAAAGCCCAGCTCTGCCACTTCGGAGCTGTGTAGCTTCAGATGAGAACTATAAACCTCTCTGCCTCTGTTTCCTCATCTAGAAAATGGAGATCAGTAGCAGCACCTTCTCCCAAGATTGCTGTGTTAACGTGGGTAAAATGCTGAGAATGGTGGTAAGCACTCTGTAAGGCTTAGGTATTACAAATGGTCACCACTCTCTGGGGTAGTAAGTATTGGGTGGGTCATAAAGTTCCCACAGTTTTTTTCCATAAGATGTTACAGAAATCTTGAACGAACTTTTTTGGCTAACTCAATATTACCCCAAATGTACAGATGAACAAGTGCAGCTTTTGAGGTTCTGTAGTTTGCTGGGAAGCAGCAAAGCCAGGATCCCAAACCAGCCCAGCTCTAAAGCTCATGGTCTTTCTGTTAAACCATGCTGCCATCATGAACTTCAAGGGATACGGCTGAGAAATGCTGCTTCACTTGGAGAAGAGAGGATGACAGGAGAAACGGGAGGCAGTTCTTTGAAAGGTTCCAGTGAGACTCCAGGGGCTGGAACAAAAGTGCAGGCTAGAGAGAAAGACTTTTACTATATCAACAAGATGAGCTGTTTCCAAGTGGGAAATCCTCTAGCATGAGATGTTCAAGCAGACTTGTAGGGATAGTATAAATTAACATGAATTAATTATGAGTGAGTTAAATATGAATTGAATATGAATGAATTAATATCTCAAATCACCAGCCTTATTTTGCATAATGATGCATCAGATGAAAAATATAACCTTCCTGGCTATACATGGACCCCTAGTTAAAAAATAAAAATTAAAAAATCACATCACAGGATAAATTCCAGCATCACAAGTGTGTGTTAGTCGGCCTCTCAGGCTTTATCAAGGCCTAAAATGCCCTGTGGAAAACAGACCCTGCCTCCCCATTCCACTGCAGAAACTCAGGGAGAAAGTTGCAAGGAGGTGCTGTCATCATACTTGCCCTTTGCCACCAGTGAATGGAGGCATGGCCCAGTCTCTCCTAAGACAAGTCATGCTTGAAATACTGAGACTGATGTGGACAGAGCTGGCTGGGAATAAGGGGTAGATACACACAGAGTCAGACACAATTGAAGCGACTTAGCAGCAGCAGCAACTGCAGTTGAAGTCATAACACGTGGCATCCAAAGGGCAGATACAAAAAACACAGAGCTAGATAAAGATTGATTTCGTGCTGCGTGCGCCACTGTGTCTGAGGTTAGGGACCATGTCTCTTTATTGACCTAATCCACATATCTAACAAAGAGGGCCACAAAGCAACAGCCGATCAGTGCCACTGCAGAGGCCGTGATCACCACGACGACGACGCTGCCGGCCGTGTTGACCAGAAGGCCCAGGCCACCTCCAACCAGGATCTGAGCCAGCTGCACCATGCACGTGAGGGCGGCGCAGTCCAGGCCCTGCCCTCTGCCGCTGCCATCCGGGCCCCCACCCAGGGCCCGTTGCTTCTGCAAGGCAAGAACAGGGACAGCATTTGATCTATGCCAACTGTTCCATAGGGCAGAGTCAGCAAGAAAACTTGTTCTTTACAAAGCCAGATAACAGATACTTGCCGCTGTGGTTACAAACACATGACTCTGCTGTTGCAATGCCAAAGCAGTCATGGCACACAAACAAGTTCCAACACAACCTTAAGACCCTGCTATTTGACTCAAGCTCTGCCTTTCCCCCTATCTGCCACAAAATCTTGAATATTAACTATGGGAGTTAAATGATTAAGAACACAAAATTCTCTCCTCCTAAGCATTCAATGGAGAAGGCAATGGCACTCCACTCCAGTACTCTTGCCTGGAAAATCCCATGGACAGAGGAGCCTGGTGGGCTGCGGTCCATGGGGTCACTAAGAGTTGGGCACGACTGAGCGACTTCACTTGCACTTTTCACTTTCATGCATTGGAGAAGGAAATGGCAACCCACTCCAGTGTTCTTGCCTAGAGAATCCCAGGGATAGTGGAGTCTGGTGGGCTGCTGTCTATGGGGTCGTACAGAGTCGGACACGACTGAAGCGACTTAGCAGCAAGCATTCAATAAATACAGTGGATTAGAAACACTTTTCTAATCCTTTTCATCCCTTCCTTATAGTTGAAAGTTCAAACACTTTCAGGAGGATGTTGAATCACAGATATATGAGGCAACATAAGATTTATCAGGCAACATAAGATTTAAGAGGCAACAGAAAAAAGCAATTCAACCTTTTAAAATAGGGTTGTTGTTTGGTTAGTAGATTAATGTTTGATTACTATTTGGTCTGAATTGGCTGATAGCATTGCCATTTGTCAGCTATCATATACGTGCTAGGGCTTGAGCAAGGCTCTTTCACTTACGTTATTTCATTCATGCTTACCACCTTTCCAGAGGCACCTGGTGCCACCAGGGAAGCCCCAAGGTGTTAGCCCCTCAGTCATGTCCAGTTCTTTGCGACCCCATGCACTGCAGCCGGCCAGGCTCCTCTGTCCATGAGGATTCTCCAGGTAAGAATATTGGAGTGGGTAGCCATTCCCTTCTCCAGGGGATCTTCCTGACTCAAGGATTGAACCCCAGTAAACTTCATTGCAGGTAGACTTTTTTTTTTTTTTTACCATCTGAGCCATCATGGAGGCCCATATTATTATCATAACCTCATAATAACAATAATACTACTACCTACCATTTTTTGAGTCTTTGCAAGGTACCAGGGGCATTATGATAAGCAGATTACCTATACTATCTCATTTCATTTAATTTTCCAACAATTCTATAAGGTGGGGATATCATTCCCATTTGATTAGAAAACTAAGGCTCTATGAGTCTGAATGATAATTCCTACACTATTAAATTTAAAAAAAATCATTGTGCAGGAAAATGCATAGTATCCTTTGAATAAGAAAAGGAAGATGAGAAAATGCAATTTGTAATCGCTAGATTTTCACTCAAAAATACTAGAAAGATAGACAAAAATCTGAAGAAAGTGGCTACATGTAGGGGCCTGGGGTAGGGGGTCAGGGAAATAGGGACAGAGTGAAGGGTGAGGTAGGCGGGTGCCATTTGATTCACGCTTGCATATCATTGTGGCTGCTGAACCACATCATTGTATTTCCCATCTAAAAATGAACTCATTTTGAGTGACACTTAGTAAATAAATGGACAAGATCTCTGGGCTTCCCTGGTGACGAAGACGGTAAAGAATCCACCTATAATGCAAGAGACCCAGGTTCGATCCCTGAGACACGAAGATCCACTGAAAAAGGGCATGGCAACCCACTCCACTATTCCTGCCTGGAGAACTCCATGGACAGAGAAGCCTGGCAGGCTACAGTTCATGGGGTCACAAAGAATTGGATGCAACTGAGTGACTATTTTTTCCGCTTTATGACTCCCCAGTGTCCCATAGCTGCCAAATGGGGGAGGCACGATTTTAATCCAGGTTTTTCTGAGTCCATAGCCTCTGTGTTTGGGGCCTGCTGCAGCTGCTGCTGCTGCTGCTAAGTCACTTCAGTCGTGTCCGACTCTGTGCGACCCCATAGACGGCAGCCCATCAGGCTTCCCCATCCCCGGGATTCTCGAGGCAAGAATACTGGAGTGGGTTGCCATTTCCCTCTCCATTGCGTGAAAGTGAAGTCACTCAGTGTCTGACTCTTTGCAACCCCAAGGACTGCAGCCTACCAGGCTCTTCCATCCATGGGATTTTCCAGACAAGAGTACTGGAGTGGGGTGCTATTGCCTTCTCCAGTGTTTGGGGCCTAGTACCATACGGGCCTAGTATCATACAACTCTGTCTTGGAGGGGAGTTTCTCAATGCCAGCTGTTTCTCTAGCAGCTAAGTGCCTGCCATGCATTGAAACATTAGTGACAATGTCTCCCAGGGGTAAGGACAGCTACAACTCTTGTTTAAAGGTTTTAACGCCTAGTGCAACCCTGCCACACTGCACTTGCCAGATCAAATGATGAAAAAGAAGGCCAGTGTTCTAGTCACATGGACATGTGTTCAGAGTTTTTGCAGTTTCCTGCTGGGATGGATAAGCTAATAGTTCTCTTTAGCTTTTACAGTTGGGGAAATGTAAGCCTACTTTCAGGGGGAAAGGTGCATATTTTGATAAGAAAAGGTGGTAATTTTAGAGCAGAAATACCCAACCTAATGCTTTTTTAGGGCCACGTGGAGTCTTGCCCTCTGGCTGGAATTCCCAGATGGAAATGGAGATGGGGCGGGCTTCCCTTGAGGCAGCTAGAGAGTTAACCAGCTGCCACCAGCTTTCCTCCCTGCACACAGGGCATGATTTACTAAAACCTCATTTCCAAGGAAAGCATTGCTCAACCAGTAACTCCCAGAAATGGCACCGGACCTCTGTAGTGGTTGAGGGCCGGGGCCCTCGCTGTGGCACCCAGAAATGGCTGCAGGTGCATGGCCTATGTCACAAGCCCAGAGTTTCCCCTGCTTTGTCTCTGTGTGGTTGTGGGCTGGCTTCTCAGCATTACCAACCCTCCCTTTTCCAATCTGACAAATGGGAGCAACGGTACCTGTCTGACTGCTCTCAAGCGCACTGGGCTTCAGAGTAAGGAGGAGAGGGTGGGCTGGGAACGTGGTCATGCCTTGGCCAGGACATTGTAGCATCTGGCTGGACATTTTAGTGCTGCAGTTTCGAGAATCCCTATTTTCCAGCTCTGCTCTACACTTTCCCACCAAGTCCCCCCTGACTTGAGGGGGCTCAAGACGTCACTCAGCACTGAGGTTGGACCACGCACCTGCTCCTCATGGTGATACACAGCGATGAGGGTAAAGGGTACCGTGTACAGGGTGCTGGACATCACGCCGAACAAGGTGCACATGACCAGGGTTGAGTAGACATTCGGGAAGAGCCCGATGAATCCCGTCCCCAGGCCAAACAGCAAATACCCCATAAAGTACAGACCCTTTAATCCGATGCAGGGGACCAACACTTTCTGAAAGTCTGTGGGGAGAAGAGAGGGAGAAATTATAGCCAGCAGCACCTCACAACATCTCATAATTTCAGACAACCTTTGCTTTTGAAGATTCACTTCTGTTTTTTTAAATCTTTCCTTTGATACTGAGTCACGAACAAAAGAACCCTCTTATCTATGCTTCAAAACAGCTGGTTTTGGGAATCAGTTTTGAATCCTTTGCATAAAGGAGAGCTGGAGATTGCCTTCCTGGGTTGATTTTCTTTTCTGCAGGGAAGACCAGGTACTTCGTAGTGGGCAGCTGTATATGGCAACAAGATGCAGAAGAGATGATTGAAAAGCCCACCTTTGTTATGCGTGGGCTGCAGGACATGCGAGAAAAGTGCAGTTCTTTCTAATTCACAGGGATCTATCCCAGCAGGACCAAAATGACAATCCAGGTCTATCTTGACCCAAAGTCAGGTTGGAGGAAATGAACATAACCAGAGTTTATGGAATAAGCTGAGTCATTGAGTTTCTCTGCCCCACCCGAATGCTGTCTCCACAACCTGAGAAGCAGGTAAAGAAGGTACATCCATCACCTGCAGACCCTGGCCCTGACATACCAGCCCTCCCCAGTCCGGTCAGGGGACCTGCTGTGCCAGGCACCTCCCCATCGCCGGCACCCTCACACTCTGGACAAGCTCTATAACCTCTCCAAAACCTCAGCTTCTTGATCAGAAAAATGGAACTAGTAAAATCCTTGCTGGCGGTTGTTACTAGGATCAAATGAAGTAAAATAACTGTGAAGTCCCCCAGCCGAATGCCAAACACACAGAAGACATTGAGTTAACACTGGCTATCATAATTCCAAAAACACAGACTTTGCTGAATATGGTTGACTTTTCACTCGGGTCTCCTCGAAGCAGGTAAACTTGGCTTGCTCATAAAAGACTCATGGTAGAGCTCATTCTTTAAAACTGAAAATTTTGCTTTAAAATATTTCCCTATGTTTTTCATCACAGTAGGGAAAATCCCTAAGAACATTTTATCTTCATTTTTTAATCATTTATTTTAATCCATAGTTTTATCTTTCCTCTGCCTCAGGCTGCTAGAACAAATGAACCCAGGAGATAGATAAATGATAGAAGCTAGGAGTGTGCCTACTGAAGAGTGAAATTTCCCGTATCTATTCAAATAATTATTGGATTTACATTGCATAGACAAGAAACCTCATCTGTATTCCATTTGTATTATTATTATGTCAATTATGCATTAAATATGTGAAGAGAAAGTCAACTCTGCGACCCCATGGACCATACAGTCCATGGAATTCTCCAGGCCAGAATACTAGAGTTGGTGGCTTTTCCCTTCTCCAGGGCATCTTCCCAATCCAGGAATAGAACCCAGGTCTCCCTCATTGGAGGTGGATTCTTTACCAGCTGACCCACAAGAGACGCCCAAGAATACTGGAGTGGTAGGCCATTCCTTCTCCAGTGAATCTTCCCGACCCAGGAGTTGAACCAGGGTCTCCTGCATTGCAGGCGAATTAAATTTGTATCTATTATGTATTACATTGGTATCAATTTGGAATTCTGAAATGTTAAAGGAACAACATTGCTTCCTCTATTCATGCCATGCTTGGAGGGGTGTTGTCAAGGCTCAGAATAAAAGCGGTATAAATCTAGTTTGCTTAAAGATTACATTTATACAGAAAATGGAATATAAGTTGTCTCAGTACCTGAAAGATACCATCAGTATTCATTAGGTAAATGCTCTCACCAAGTAGATGGGCCAACCATAAAGAAGGTAAATGTGATAAAAAGATATTTGGAAACATAACTAACTTCACTACAAAGACTGAAAATCTGGCAAAGAATGCTTTATTTATGAAGCGAAATCAATAACTGTCAGCCAAGTTGACTTGCCCTCTGCTGTGTCTGATACTAAATGACATTGTGCCTCTCCTTAGGGCTGGAGAGAAATGACTGATTTAGGCCCCAGCTTTGAATAGTAGTCTTATGCTATGGACAATTGGCTATATTTCAGTACTCGGTGCGGCTATACTATCAATCCAAGTGTACCTGCCGTGTAAAGGGAGCTGGAAAACAGTCCTTCATCACCACCCCCAATCTCTTACCTCAGCAGCCAGATTGCCCTACCAAAGTCCCTCTGGATAGACATTCTGGGTCGTCAACCTGGTGTTACGTGATGAGTCCAAAATACAGGGTTATCTAGTGTAATCTGGAATTGTGACAAATGATTGATTCTGCCCAGAATGGGTTGGAGTCAGAGGGAAAGACTTGAGAGATAGCACAAACAGGGGCACATTGGAGCTGGGTCTGGCTGGGTAGGGAGGGAGAAACAGCAGCTCAGGTGGAAGAAACCAAATATACAGACATGAGACTGGCTGGGAAGTGGGTCACTGGGAGAGTTCCTGCTTGGGAGTGACTGAGGTCCAAGGATGAGCCAGGCCAGACGGTGAGTCCTGGATCACCAAGGTCAGGACCTCCACTCTATCTTATGGGATCCCCTGAAGCTCTTTAGGCAGGGCTGGTTGGTATTTTATAAAGAACATTTTAGTTCTAACTCACCATCTTAGGAATATCACAGGTTTATACATTAATGTAACTTTCAAAAACTATTAAAATAGGAGGGATTCTTGTATAGAGAGATTTTAAGTAGAAAGGTCCTAAAATATAACACGTTCTTGAATTTTCAAAAGCCATGAAATTCATGTAGGAACTCAACATAGATAATGGAAGGGTCCCTGGGAGGGATTCTTTGAGGAGAACAAGTTAAAGTTGACATAAAATTAAAAGGCTAACGACTTTTAGAAAAATATTTTCCTCTTAAAAGAATGAGGATGGTAGTAAATAGTTGCCCTATATCTTGAAATTACAAAGTGAGATGGATAAGTTATTAAATCCTTTCAGTCTAATGCTTCCTGATTCTAGGTATTTGAAATTGTCTTCCTGCAAGGTTTTTTTTTTTTTCCCCTTCTTCTTAATTTGTATACTCTGGACCCAAGGATCAAACCTGTGTCTCTTACTTCTGCACTCACAGGCGAGTTTGTTACCATTAGCACCATCTGGGAAGCCCAAGGTGGGCAAAGGGCTTCCCTGGTGGCTCAGTGGTACAGAACCCGCCTGACGATGCAGGAGACGTAGGTTCCATCACTGGGTTGGGAAGATCCCCCGGAGAAGGAAATGGCAACCCACTCCAGTTTTCTTGGCCTGGGAAATCCCATGGGCAGAGGAACCAGGCTGCAGTCCAAGGAGTTGTAGAGTCAGACATAGCTGAGCAACTAAACAACAAGGAGAAAAAGGGTTTTGCCAAGAAATGTAAGCTTCAGGCCACCACTATTTGGTTACCATAAATTTTAAAATAATGAATTCTATGGTTTTATGATTATGGGGTTCATGGATATGCTTATATTAGGTCCCCTTTCCCCAGTTGTGCTATACTTTAAAGAGATTTTCCTGATCTCAAAACAGGTTTTCAGCTGTGTTTTAGCTGGGCAAAGGGCTAAATGCCAGGCTAGGGGACATTGTGTACATTCACTTTCCTCCCCAACAAGAAGCACACTTCAGTGACAGAATGATGCCCCTGGGAATGGTACCACGGATTGTCCTCCATTGCCTCCCCCGCTTCCACCTGGGCCATAACCCTGCTGTCCCCTGGGCCCGTCCAAAGCCTGGACTTCTGCCCTGAGGATCAGCTATTTTTCCCACAATACTGAACAAGCTTCCAAATTTCCCTTCCAAATGAGGGACCTGCATACATTTTAAAGGCCTGAGTTTTCATTTAACTCAATGTGTACAGCACTTGGAGATTTCCATACAAATTAGCAAGCACAAAATGAGCCTGTGTGATGCCCTAAAGTTAGAGGACATCCATTTGGACATAGTTAAATCCAATCCCAGAAATCCCTTTGAATACAGTGTCCCCATAGATAAATTTAGCCAAGGTTGGGGGTTGGGTGGGTGAAGTTAATAGATCCCATGGAAAGCTGATGCCTGAGAAGAAAAGCTGTCCTTCTCAATCTAGAACAGGGCTCCTATAACATACCACCCTACTGATCGGAGCTAAAGTTATGTTACTTTTGTCACCTATCATATTAACCATCCCTCCTATTTTCTGTCTAGATTAATAAGTGTATCTATGAAACCTCGACGAGGAAGGCAATGGCACCCCACCCCAGTACTTTTGCCTGGAAAATCCCATGGACAGAGGATCCTGGTGGGCTCCAGTCCATGGGGTCGCTAAGAGTCGGACACGACTGAGCGACTTCACTTTCACTTTTCACTTTCATGCATTGGAGAAGGAAATGGCAACCCACTCCAGTGTTCTTGCCTGGAGAATCCCAGGGATGGGGGAGCCTGGTGAGCTTCTGTCTATGGGGTCGCACAGAGTCGGACACGACTGAAGCGACTTAGCAGCAGCAGCAGCAGCATGAAACCTCATGGTGATCTCACTGCAGCAGAACCCACACCTGCTGTTAATCAGTCATCTTGGCTGTGATGATCCCTCACGCATCCAATACTTTACCATGTTGTTTCCAAGGTTTCCTCTTATTTCCCAAAGTATCTTGATCAGGAGCCCCCTGCTTCCAAGTACAAAGTAATTGCTGTGGAGAATGGTACCCAGGATTCACTGAGAAAAGGCTACTTGATGTGGTCTCTTCTAAGGGAAAAGGTTTTTCCTGATCTCCATATATTTACCAAAAATAAAATCCAAGATTCTGCTAGACCAGAGCCCTTAGAAGACACCCTCAAGAGGAGGCTTACTTACAAGAATAAAGTGAGGAGAACATAGAGTTGATGCACAAGCCCCAGCACCCAACCTCGACCCCTCTTTGGTAGATGAGGAACTCTGTGGAGTTGTGGGCACCGTAGGGATCCCCGTGGTACACGATCTGCAAGAGACATTTGGGGCCACTAAGTTCCCAGTGCGGGTTGGTAAGGACCCCTTCTCATGTGCTCTGTGTCTCTTCCCCTTGCTGGGGGCACAGACCTCATTCCCCCATGACTGTGTCACCCTTTCATCCTTTCACACGTCCACTCAAGGACCCTCAGGAGGACTTAATGCCTACCACCTCCAATCTAAACAACACCCTTCAAATGTTGAACATCCCTCCCCCTGTCTAACATCTGGCTCCACCTGACTTAGGCAACCCTGTCACCCCTATTCTGATACAGCCAACAGGCTTCAGACTCATCTCCACACATGCCAGTCCTATCTCCAACTGGAAGGTTTCCTCCCCATCCCCTCCCTCTCCAATTCCTACTCACCCTTCAAGATGCAAATCACACTGCCCCTCCTTTATTAAGCCTGCTGTGATCCCTACAGCTCAGCTCAAATTTCCCTTATTTGTTGTATTTGATCGAGTACTGGTCCCATAGTGTCTTCTAACTGTGCAGGGTGTAGAAACTTCCCTCTGGAACTTGTCTATAAGCCAGATCCCTGAAGGTACTCTCTCTTCTGCTCTTACTGTGCCCATCCTAGAGGTGCTGATGGAACAACTGGTGTGTGAGACAAAGAGCGTGTGCAGACATGTCTGTTACCTGGCCCATGAAGTCTGTGAAGAAGAGCATGTTGGACAGGAAGGCAGTCCATCCAATGAGGTGGCTGATGCAAAGGCAGCGGTAATGAGGGGGCATGCTCCTCAATGCCCTCAACAGTGACCTCAAGGTCATTTTCCTCTGAGTCTGGAATAAAACACCAAACAGGTGTGACATTCAGTGTAGACACACAGCCCAGTGTGGGAGGCAGCACACAGCCATGTAACATATCTGTTAGTAGTCTATCACACAAGGTCACACCATCTGGGCGCGGCACCATGATTTCCATGGAGTGTTCTCATAGGAGGTGTTTTGTTATGTATGTGCAGATACTTCACAGTTTCAGGCCAATATCAGGGCTTTGAGGACATAAGGGCGAACACCGGGAGTTGGTGATGGACAGGGAGGCCTGGCGTGCTGTGATTCATGGGGTCGTAAAGAGTCGGACATGACTGAGTGACTGATCTGATCTGAAGCCAAGATGTAAGAGCCACCCATCAAACTTCCTATCTTTGAATGACAGAACCACTGTATAAGGATAAAGCTCATGGATTTAAGTGAGGCCCTGCTAAGTCGCTTCAGTCATGTCTGACTCTGTGTGACCCCATAGACGGCAGCCCACCAGGCTCCCCTGTCCCTGGGATTCTCCAGGCAAGAATACTGGAGTGGGTTGCCATTTCCTTCTCCAACACATGAAAGTAAAAAAGTGAAAGTGAAGTTGCTCAGTTGTGTCCAACTATTAGCGACCCCATGGACTGCAGCCCACCAGGCTCCTCCGTCCATGGGATTTTCCAGGCAAGAGTACTGGAGTGGGGTGCCATTGCCTAGATGGTTATAATTCTTAGATCTCTTGATTCTTAAAATCTGGTCATCCAAATTCCAAGATGGCCTCTATACTCTCTGTCTTCATGATTCTGTTCTATTCTATGGCAAAAGGATTTTGCAGAAGTAACTAAGGTTACTACTCAGTTGGCTTCAAGTTAATGAACAGGGAGATTATCTGGGTGACCCTAATGAAATCACATCAACCGTTTAAAAAGCATAGGTTTTTCTCTGGCTGGGAGCAGAAGGGGAAGCCAGAAAGTCTCAAAGCACAAGAATTGTTGGGGTTTGAAGGTGAAGTGGGCCACAGGGAAGAACTTGAGTGTGACCTCCAGGAAATGACTGATTCCTGGCCATCAATTAGCAAGAAAACAGGACCTCGACAACCACAAGAAGCTGGATTCTACCTGCGTGAGCTCGAAGCTGATTCTTCCCCATCCAAACCTCTGGATGAGAAGGCAGCTACACCAACACCTTGATTTCAGCCTTTTGAGACCCTGAGCAGAGCACTTGACTGAGCCCACCCAGACTTCTGACCTACAGAACTCTGAGATAATAAATGGGTGTGGCTTTAAGCTGCTAACCCGTGGTAGTTTGTTATGCTGCAGTAGAAAATTACTATATCGAGCCAATCAGCTCCCTGCTCTGGGTCAGGTACCTCCTCATGGTTTATTTCTCTGGATCCTGCCATCAGTCAACATGTGTAAATGAGCCCTAAGTCTAGTCAGAAGTGAGAACATTGTAGAACATACACATACGCACAAAACTAGACACATGTAAGATGAATACATATGCCCCCCAATTCTTTAACCTAGACTTGAATTATGTTAAAACCAGAGGCTATAATTTGTTGGTGTCAGTAGCTTTGAGAGAATGAAAAAAATTGAACTATTGACACAACTGTTTTGAAGTAAAAGAAACAGTCTTTAATAGCTTGTCATATGAGAGAAGAAAAATATCTTGGGAATATTAAGAAATTAGCTGCCCTGAAGACACTGAGACAGAAAACATTAACCATGGTAGGGAGATGGGGCTTTCTTTCTGTCTGATTTCTATTTGTTCTGAATCTTGACATAATAAAATTGGATCTTAGTTTATTTACAAGATAATCTCCCAAGATTTTTCCATTTTAACTATAAGAGAAAATTGTTTTATAACTTTTAATCTTCTATGATAATGCTTTTTACTTCTTTGATGCAGGAAATTATATTCACTCATTGTAGGGTTGTTGTACAAGTTGATTTTTTATTTCATGGATTTTATAATATTTAACCTAATGACCATGACTCCACTGACTTTTTATACTTACTCAGTGTTTTTTAAAAAATACATAGACATTAGTATGGAGTAAGGAAAAAAATGTTTTCTGCATGTAGCACATGGTATTTGTCTAAATAAATGGTGACCATAGCAGAAATCCAGCGTAGAACTATTACTTTTTCCCTTGACTACAGGAAGAAACAATTAATGGTATAGACTGAGGAATAACAGCCTGATTTTCATATCTCAGACCAAGTGATTCATCTTTAACTTCTTTCCCTTCTTTCCAAAAATGCAAAAATTTAAAAAGTGAATCTGACCAGCCTCATTTCAAATATTAATTTATGCTTTGGCCTTATATATAATTTAAGCTGCTTTCATTGTTATCCTAATTTTCTCCTTTCTCCCCAAAATAAATAAAAGCTTCAAAATTATGCCTTTCTGTAAAAGCTGTAAATATAAATAAATACTCAGTCTTTCTGGATATTCTAACTCAGAATGAAAACTCAGCTAGCATCTTATTCACTGACTCATCAGTTCCCTTAGTAAAGCCCTTGCAATGATTTTGAGCTGTTGGGAGTTGTTTTACTACATGTATTTGTCAACTGGAGATTGGGTCATGATGGATCTATAAATGAAAAATGAACAGAGCCATGAAGGGGAGACAGAACTGCACAAAAGTACCCTTGGAAGGAGACTAAATGTTGAAGGGAGCAACTGATGGTGGGGAGGAAATGGAGATGGATTTTTATGGTATCCAGTTTGAACAATGAAATAATTCAGGCCCCTTGCCATTAAAAAAAAAAAAAAAAATCCCAGTTCTCAAATTGCACAGCCACCCTCATTTTGGAAAGTAATGACTTTGACAAACAAGAATAGGTAGGACTTAACACTGTGGAGATGCCCACTATTCAGCTGGAAGTTCCCCAGATGCACTGTTGGAATAGCAGTCAGGTGCTCAACTTTGAGCCTAAGGTATATTATTCTTTTTTTTTTTCCCTATGTAATAGAAGCATTCAGAGCCTGCAGTGTTGTGCATGTGGAATATGCTGATACAAGTTAAGTGTATTTGATGCATTTCTTCTCCTAATGGTGTAGAGGGTTTTATGCCTTTCAAAAGACTTCCACACACTTGATTTCATTCAGTCATCACAACAGCCTTGGGAAGACTAAAACAGCCTCTGCTGGGTGACTCTTTGAGAGCCAGTCAATGCAAAGAGGGCAGAGAGAGGTAGGCATAATCTATCGTATCTACTTAAGTAAACTCTGTCTGGTTTTAATTCCTTTAACCCTGACATTATTTTTTCTTTATTTTAAAGTAATACGTGTCTACTACAGAAATATTGAATACACTGAAGGGTTTAGAAAAGAAAATGAAGACCACCTGTTAGCCCACCACACAAAGACAATAATTTCAATGAGCATTTTGGGTGTATATCCTTTCTGTTTTTTTCTCTGTGTCTGTGTAGCTTTTTCCATAATCTCCATTATGGAAAATTCTTCGCAGTTAAACACTTGGTTCTGCAAATGACCTCTGACATCCTTGGCATCTCCATGGTTGAATAAAGAGCATCGTTGTCTATTGGTGAGGTGATCTAATCATACCACATGTCCTAGAACTGCCCTCTGAACCTGCAACCGCATGACCACCTCCAGGGCTTCCCCTTCTTCCTGAAGCCTATCAGGGCATCTACCATCCAAATGGGTCACCATATGTGCCATTGATCTGTTTGAATATATGCACATCACCCATAATTACATATTCTTTGTGGACAGAGAATATATGTGTTTTTTCATTGCAACCCATTGGCCACGTTTTCCTTTAATTCCACCTTAAAATGCTTTGTCACTCAGGGCATGATAAGGATGCTGCCTTTTTGGAATTTCATGGTTAAACAGTTGTTCATCTGTAAATATCCTTTATGGTAAAGTTTCGATCCTCTCTTCTCTCAGAGAATGGGAAAAAAACATTCATTTTGTATATATGTGTGTGTTCTATCTGATATATTATGTCTTAAATAAAGCTTCAAAAACACACACATCTAATGATCAAATGGCTTCCATTGTGTAGCTATTCCATGAATCCCATGCTGCTGCCTTTCAGAACCACACAACAAGGGGGCTCCATCCTACCCGATACCAGCAGGGAGTATAAATGTTTTCCCACAGGCAGTCTGGAGCCCCAAGGTCTCAGTAGGTCTCCGGAGACCTAGATTCTCCTATTTTCTCTATTTACTGTATGATCAAAATAAAATGAAGGCTCCATCCCAATAGCCTCTTAGTTCCTCCAGTTCCCAACTGGGGATGCTGTTATTTGGAATAACAAATTTATAATCCTAATATAGCCTGAGGATGGATAATTCCAGGCTTCTCTTATGGCCTAACATTTTACAGCCGGCTTCATCTTCCCTGATTTGATGGCCTGCAAAGAGTCAGAGGCAGAAGGACAAGAGGGAAATGCACACATTTTTCCATTAGGCGCAAAGTTTTAACTCTAAGGGATAATAGCTACTGGGCATTTGCAGATTCAATTGGTAGATTCAAAAAATTTCAATTTGAGGATAACAAAACTCTTTACATCAAATAATCAAGCAAAACAAAGACAAGGATTGATGTTAAAAGAATGAACACAAGGAAAGAACAAGAGTATTTTTCCTGAGTAAATAAAAAAGAACTTGCATCTTTACCTGTTCAGCCGGGTTTTTGGTTTTTCCTCCCTGTAGCACCAACTCTTGGTTTACATAACCATTGTTTACTTTCTCAATAGACCCATACTCGTACATTTTGTCTGATGACAAGGCAAGGTCCTGGGGGGCTTGCTGTGGGGGAATGTCCTTTGCAACATCTATAAGTGGGGCTTCAGGGATACTGCACAGATGGATAATAAAACACAAAGTGAGCACCAGCGAGGAGAAGAAGAACATGACCTGGAATTCCGTGCCCAGAAGTCTTCCCAGTTCCAAGTGGGCCCAGTCAATGGCACCCAAAAGGTAACCGAGAGCACCTCCCAAACCTGCAAAGAAAGAAGGAGCTGTATTAGCATTAATTAGAACTGTCTTCTCTCTCATCATGTGCAGGCCCTCTACTTCAGCGGGAAAGTTCCCTGAGGACAGCAGAGGTGGCCTGGTTATAATTGGAGAAGTAACACAGGAAGAGGCTAAGACACCTGGGCTGGATGTGTGGGTTCCAGGCCTGGCTCTAGTATACACTTGCTGTGAACTTGAACTTCCTCATTCATAATATGGGGATGATGATTTTTTTAAAAAAGTAACATGCTAGACACATAGTAAGCACTTAGGAAATATTGCCACCATCTGAAGTCCCATGATTTTCTAAACTGTACTCTCATGGCTTAAGAACTAAAACTCCTGGCCCTAAAAGCCCTAGTTTCTGATTGCAATAAAATATAATTATTGCATTGTCATTGATCTATTAATAAGTTTCTTAGGGTGACACAAATTTGCAAAGATCAAACAGCCTTGGAATCTCTCTTCTTTCCCCTATGACAAGTTAAAGGTGTGACTTGGGAGGATAAGTCAGGAGTTTGGGATTAACAGATACACACTACTACATATAAAAGAGATAAAAAAACAAGGACCTACTATATAGCACAAGGAACTATATTCAATATTTTATAATAACCTATAATGAAAAGAACCTGAAAAAGTATCTGTATAACTGGACCACTTTGCTATATACCTGAAACATTGTAAATTAACTATACTTCAATAAAACAAAATAGAAAACAAAAGCTAAAGATACTTGGTACCAGTTGATAGCCACAGAAAAAATAAAAACAAAAATTTAAATATGAATTTTAAAATATTTATTTGTTTGTTTGGCTGTGCTGTGTCTTAGTTCCAGCACCTGGGATCTTCAGTCTTCACTGTGGCATGCGGGTTCTTTAACTGCAGCATTTGAACTCTTTAGCTCTGGCACGTGGGATCTCGTTCCTTCATCCGGGTCCCCTGCATTGGGAGGATGGAGTCTTAGCCACTGTATCATCAGGTAAATCCCTAAGTATGAATTTTTAAAAATCTTGTTATCCTGTCCCAGGATCCTGACCTGAAGTCTTTCTAGTGCTTGCCTTATCTGCTTACACTTAAAGACAGAGTGATCTGAGGGACACTGAGAAAGGATTTCTCAAAAAGGATCCTGCCTTTACAGCCTAACATTTGAAATTCTGCCATTAGTGATTCATTCTTTGGGGTTCCTGTTTTAAAAAGCAAGTGCTCCTGGTACAGACAAGCTATTGCAGGTCTCAATATTGAAGCAGTAAGTGCTCCTCAGATGGTCTGCCTGGCCGTCGGCACCATCGGAGAGTGCTGGGCTGCAGTGGCAGCATAGCACGGGGTAGGAGAATGTCCAGGGGAGTAAGCAGAGGGATGCCAAACACACCTACCTACAACGAAGTGTAGGGCCGATCCTCCTGCAAATACCTTTAAACATCAACCTTCCATCCTATCTTACCAAAGAGAAATATCTATCTACCTAGTCAGATTAGCTTTGTGTTTGTTTTTCTTTTTCTTGTGTTAGTGAAGTCTCCATTTTATCTCCCAGGTAAAGACAACATCCTGGGACTGCCCTGGTGGTCCAGTGGCTAAGACTCCACTCTCCCAGTGTAGGGAGCCTGGGTCCGGTCCCTGGTCAGGGAACTAGAACCCACGTGCCACAACTAAGAGTTTGCATGTTGCAGCTAAAAGATCCCACATGCTGCAAAGAAGATCGAGGATCCTTCAAGCCATAACTAAAACCTGGTGGAGCCAAATAAATAAATAATTTTAAAAAAAAAAACTAAAAAAGACAATATTCTCACAGAATTAAGGGAAAAAACAGAGCTTAAGGAATTCTCTCTCAAATCCTAAACATTTAAACTTACCTAAACCTTGATCCCAAGAACACAAATCTGAATGCCAGGTAATATGAATCCTCATTTATCCAGAATGTTGGAAGAATGGATGATTCTAGTCACCTCACATTCTGTCTAATTGCAATTTACCATAGAGAGTATTTACAGACGAACAAATGTTTAACCACTGAATTCCAAGCACGTTATCGTCATGCTCTGAGTGATAAAGCATTTTAAGACAGAATTATGGGGAACAGTGGCCAATGGGTTACAATGAAAAAAAAAACATATGTTCTCTGCTAGCAAGGAATATGTAGTCTAGTTATGGGTGAGGTGCATGTATTTAAACAGATAAATGGTACACAGAGTGACCTGTTTGGATGGTAGTCCCCTGATAGGCTCCAGGAAGAAAGGGAAGCCCTGGAGGTGGTCACATCGTTGCTGGTTCAGGGGGCAGTTCTGGGACACGTGATGCGATGGATCACCATTAGACAGTGATGCTCGAATGATCATGGAGATGCCGAGGACGTCAGAGGCCATGTGCTGAGCCAAGCAGTCAACCAAACAAAATGTACTAAAAGTCTAGCTCTATTGGAGGGTCTGTCTAGACCAGGGTTTCTCAGTCTCAGCACGACTGACATCCTGGGGCTGGATAAGTGTTGTTGGAGGCTGTTCTGTGCATTGTAGGATGTTTTACAACATGTCTGGCCTCCTCCGTGTGATGCCAGTACAACCTCTCCACTCGTCAACAGCCACGAATGTCTCCTGACATTGTCTAATGTCCCCCAGGGGGACAAATGGGCACCAACTGAGAACCCTTGATCTTAATTGACCCTATGCAAAACGTATACATTCTTTTCTCAAAACTACCATTTGTGACTAGATCAATAGTTGTTATACTACCATTAAGTTCTCCTATCGTGTATGCCTCTTTTCTTCAAATTTACTCTTCCACTGAGCAGAGGAAATACAGAGCAGAAGACCCATGTCCATTTTAAAGAACTGATGTGTGAAATAAACCTTCAACTGTGTAAACAGAATGTTGGTTTTATTTTATGAATATAAATATATGGATATAATCATAATGGTGGATAATATTAGATATTGACTTGAACACTTGAGTGCTACAATTGAAGGGTTTCCTAGTCTAGTTTTATGTCTACCCACATCATGTATTTCAATAAATATTTGAGTACTAAATTTATATAGAAAAACCTCTACTAGCTTCTGGGGATATAAACATAAATAAGACACAGCACCTCCATCGCTTCCTCCCCAGAAGATAGTTCCAAGAAGAAGAAGCAGATAAACAAACAGCTACTTAAAAAAAATAAAAACTGTAACAAATAATGCTAGACTGTGAGCTAGATATTCAAACAGAAGAGAGGCGCTTTGATGAGCTTATTATTACTAATTATTATAGCATTCTTAATTAGCAATGAAGCTCCTAGTTCAGTTCAGGTCAGTCACTCAATAGTGTCTGATTCTTTGCGACCACATGAATTGCAGCACGCCAGGCCGCCCTGTCCATCACCAACTCCCGGACTTCACTCAAACTCATGTCCATCGAGTCAGTGATGCCATCCAGCCATCTCATCCTCTGTCATCCCCTTATCCTCCTGCCCCCAATCCCTCCCAGCATCAGAGTCTTTTCCAATGATTCAACTCTTTGCATGAGGTGGCCAAAGTACTAAGAAGCTCCTAGTTCAGTTCAGTTCAGTTTAGTCGCTCACTCATATCTGACTCTTTGCGACCCCATGAATTGCACCACTCCAGGCCTCCCTGTCCATCACCAACTCCCGGAGTTCACTCAGACTCACATCCATCGAGTCAGTGATGCCATCCAGCCATCTTATCCTCTGTCGTCCCCTACTCCTCCTGCCCCCAATCCCTCCCAGCATCAGGGTCTTATCCAATGAGTCAACTCTTCACATGAGGTGGCCAAAGTACTGGAGTTTCAGCTTTGCATTATTCCTTCTAAAGAACACCCAGGGCTGATCTCCTTCAGAATGGACTGGTTGGATCTCCTTGCAGTCCAAGGGACTCTCAAGAGTCTTCTCCAACACCACAGTTCAAAAGCATCATTTCTTCGGTGCTCAGTTTTCTCGACAGTTCAGCTCTCACATCCATACATGACCACTGGAAAAACCATAGCCTTGACTAGATGGACCTTTGTTGGCAAAGCAAGGTCTCTGCTTTTGAATATGCTATCTATGTTGGTCATAACTTTTCTTCCAAGGAGTAAGCGTCTTTTACTTTCATGGCTGCAGTCACCATCTACAGTGATTTTGGAGCCCAGAAAAATAAATTCTGACACTGTTTCCACTGTTTCCCCATCTATTTCCCATGAAGTAATGGAACCAGATGCCATGATCTTCATTTTCTGAATGTTGAGTTTTAAGCCAACTTTTTTACTCTCTTCTTTCACCTTCATCAAGAGGCTTTTTAGTTCTTCTTCACTTTCTGCCATAAGGGTGGTGTCATCTGCATATCTGAAGTTATTGATATTTCCCCCGGCAATCTTGATTCCAGCTTGTGCTTCTTCCAGCCCAGCATTTCTCATGATGTACTCTGCACATAAGTTAAATAAGCAGAGTGACAATATATAGCCTTGACGTACTCCTTTTCCTATTTGGAACCAGTCTGTTGTTCCATGTCCAGTTCTAACTGTTGCTTCCTGACCTGCGTACAGGCTTCTCAAGAGGCAGGTCAGGTGGTCTGTATTCTCATCTCTTTCAGAATTTTCCACAGTTTATTGTGATCCACACAGTCAAAGGCTTTGGCATAGTCAATAAAGCAGAAATAGATATTTTTCTGGAACTCTCTTGCTTTTTCCATGATCCAGCGGATGTTGGCAATTTGATCTCTGGTTCCTCTGCCTTTTCTAAAACCAGCTTGAACATCTGGAAGTTCATGGATCACAAATTGCTGAAGCCTGGCTTGGAGAATTTTGAGCATTACTTTACTAGCATGTGAGGTGAGTACAATTGTGCGGTAGTTTGAGCATTCTTTGGCATTGCCTTTCTTTGGGATTGGAATGAAAACTGACCTTTTCCAATCTTGTGGCCACTGCTGAGTTTTCCAAATTTGCTGGCATATTGAGTGCAGCACTTTCACAGCATCCTCTTTCAGGATTTGGAATAGCTCCACTGGAATTTCATCACCTCCACTAGCTTTGTTGGTAGTGATGCTTCCTAAGGCCCACTTGACTTCACATCCAGGATGTCTGGCTCTAGGTGAGTGATCACACTGTCGTGATTATCTGGGTCATGAAGATCTATTTTGTACAGTTCTTTTGTGTATTCTTCTCACCTCTTCTTAATATCTTCTGCTTCTGTTAGGTCCATACCATTTCTGTCCTTTATGGAGCCCATCTTTGCATGAAATGTTCCTTTGGTATCTCTGATTTTCTTGAAGAGATCCCTAGTCTTTCCCATTCTGTTGTTTTCCTCTATTTCTTTGCATTCATCACTGAGGAAGGCTTTCTTATCTCTCCTTGCTATTCTTTGGAACTCTGCATTCAAATGAGTATATCTTTCCTTTTCTCCTTTTCTTTGGGCTTCTCTTCTTTTCACAGCTATTTGTAAGACCTCCTCAGGCAGCCATTTTGCTTTTCTGCATTTCTTTTTCTTGGGGATGGTCTTGATTCCTGTTTCCTGTACAATGTCACAAAATTGCATCCATAGTTCATCAGGCACTCTATGTTCAACAGCATCACATTAGGCATGAGGTTTTCAACATATGGATTCTGAGGTGGACACAAACATTCAATCTATAGCATGTGAAGGGAAGTCGCTCAATCGTATCTGACTCTGCGACTCCATGGACTGTAGCCTACCAGGCTTCTCCGTCCATGGGATTTTCCAGGCAAGAATACGGGAGTGGGTTGCCATTTCCTTCTCCAGGAGATTTTCCTGACACAGGGATTGAACCCAGGTCTCCCAAATTATAGGCAGACACTTTACCGTCTGAGCCACCAGAGAAGTCTATAGCATAAGTTCTGATTTTAAAGATAGCAGTAGAACCCAAGGCTCTGCATTCCTTTTAAGCTCCCCAGTGACAATCCACCCATTAGTCCAAATATCACTTTTTGAGCACTCAGGGGATAGAGCAATTTCTAAGCAACCTGTACCACCCTCATCTGATATTCTTGGGAATGAGACTTTGTTGTCATTGACCAACAAGCCACAGCTGATAAAGTGCAATCATGTACAATCCTGTAAAACTAAGGATTATTTGCAGACATTAATAAGGTTTGTAACCATATTTTTATAACCTGGTAGGACTATTACAGAGGAGCTACAGTTATATTATTGTAGAATGCTAACAGATTTGTATCTAATCTAGCATTTTTTTTCTTTTGCTAAACATACACACACACATACACACACACAATTTATCCTGAAAGAACTTGGGGAAACTGTTTGTCTTCCCAATCAGTTCCTCCACTAATCAGTTAAGTAAAACACACTACAAGTATCTTAAAAAATTTTCCAATCCTCTCTTCTCTCAGGGAAGGGGAAAAAACAAAACAAGCAAAACTAATTCATTTGTCTCAGCGCTACTGTGGGACACAGCTAAAAGTTGTAACAGTATGCCTTGATGAATAGTGGGGCCATGCTGAATGCTAAGTTGCTTTCAGTTCAGTTCAGTTCAGTTCAATCACTCAGTCATGTCTGATTCTTTGCGACTCCATTAATCGCAGCACGCCAGGGCTCCCTGTCCATCACCAACTCCTGGAGTTCACCCAGACTCACATCCATCGAGTCAGTGATGCCATCCAGCCATCTCATCCTCTGTGGTCCCCTACTTCTCCTGTCCCCAATCCCTCCAAGCATCAGAGTCTTTTCCAATGAATTAACTCTTTGCATGAGGTGGCCAAAGTACTGGAGTTTCAGCTTTAGCATCATTCCTTCTAAAGAACACCCAGGGCTGATCTCCTTCAGAATGGACTGGTTGGATCTCCTTGCAGTCCAAGGGACTCTCAAGAGTCTTCTCCAACACCACAGTTCAAAAGCATCAATTCTTCGGCACTCAGCTTTCTTCACAGTCCAATTCTCACATCCATACATGACCACTGGAAAAACCATAGCCTTGACTAGACGGACCTTTGTTGGCAAAGTAATGTCTCTGTTTTTGAATATGCTATCTAGGTTGGTCATAACTTTCCTTCCAAGGAGTAAGTGTCTTTTAATTTCATGGCTGCAGTCACCATCTGCAGTGATTTTGGAGCCCCCAAAAATAAAGTGTCCAACTCTTTGCAACCCTATGGACTGTAGCCCACCAGGCTCCTCTATCCATGGGATTCTCCAGGCAAGAATATGAAGTGGGATGTCATTTCTACTAGGCAGGATCTTAAAACTCTGGATGGAAACATTTATCTATTTACACCTTCAGATCTGATGAGGCCCAGCAGAGGGCTGTAGGAAATTATTAAATGCTTTCCTTTTGAATGTGAATGTGAAGTCGATCAGTCGTGTCCGACTCTTTGTGACCCCATGGACTGTAGCCTACCAGGCTCCTCTGTCCATGGGATTTTCCAGGCAATAGTACTGGAGTGGATTGCCATTTCCTTCTCCAAGGGATCTTCCCAACCCAGGGATCGAACCCAGGTCTCCGACATCATAGACAGACGTTTTACCGTCTGAGCCACCAGGGAAGTGCTTTCCTTTTAACATCCTCCATTTAAACTAAGGATTTTATCTTCAAAATACTCTCCTAAAACAAACTCTAGTCATCAAAGTTGCAACAAAGGCTAACATCAACTCCGACATTTACATCAAGATTACATTTATCTCTACTGCCAACATCAGCCTTCCTGGGGCTCTTGGAGTCAGTCCCCAGGCTATTGGCCATATGATCAGATCAGATCAGTCACTCAGTCGTGTCTGACTCTTTGCGATCCCATGAACCGCAGCACGCCAGGCCTCCCTGTCCATCACCAACTCCCGGAGATCACGCAGACTCATACCCATCGAGTCAGTGATGCCATCCAGCCATCTCATCCTCTGTCGTCCCCTTCTCCTCTTGCCCCCAATCCCTCCCAGCACCAGAGTCTTCTCCAATGAGTCAACTCTTCGCATGAGGTGGCCAAAATACCTGGAGCTTATCATAGCCCTTATCTCAAGGGCATCTGCCACCACATTAGATAACCAGACTCTGCAAAAAGAAGGATCCAGTTGGCTCTTGTCCTAGCCTAACATAGCCAGGCTGTGATGTCAAACTCACACCAGAGCCAACCCCCTGGAATGAATGGCTCAGGAGTGTATTTCATATCTAATGATATAGCTTAAACAATGGTTTCTCCTGGAAGAAGTCCAAGCATACAGAAATATGTATTATTTCTTTCTGTAGTCTACAACTATAATAAGTAAAGGGCTTCCCTGGTGGCTTAGGAGGTAAAGAATCTGCCTGCAATGCGGGAGGCCCAGGTTCAATCCCTGGTCAGGAAGATCCACGGAGAAGAGAATGGCAACCCATTCCAGTATTCTTACCTAGAGAAGGAGAGAGAAGCCTGGCAGGCTACAATCAATCCACAGTGTCACAGAGAGTCAGATACAACTGGGTGACTAACACAACATGTAATAGGTAAAATGGGAAACTGGGAGAGTTTCAGGACCAAGGAATCTAAAGAGTCAAACTCTGGACCTACCATGCATCTGTAATTGTTTTCCTGGCTTCAGGCATGTGACTAAACAACCTCTACAGCAATGGAGAAAGAGCTCAAAGGGAGAGAGTTATCGGTGTGCTGCCAGCTTCAGGACCTCAGCAAAGGGACAGATGAAACTCTGCATTCCTGGAAGGTTCATGGAAGAGTCCCTCTGATTCTTTTCTATGTGTTGAGAAAATAGCAATGAAGGTGTCAGATTAGTTCCTACCTACACCAAACACATGCTATGCTATGCTATGCTATGCTAAGTCACTTCAGTCGTGTCCGACTCTGTGCAACCCCATAGACGGCAGCCCACCAGGCTGGTGGGATTCCCCGTCCCTGGGATTCTCCAGGCAAGAACACTGGAGTGGGTTGCCATTTCCTTCTCCAATGCATGAAAGTGAAAAGAGAAAGTGAAATCGCTCAGTCATGTCCGACTCTCAGCAACCCCATGGACTGCAGCCTACCAGGTTCCTCCTTCCGTAGGATTTTCCAGGCAAGAGTATACACACAAAATCCCAGAGAGTTAACATAAGTATCAGCTACTAGGAGGTGTGTGTGTGTGTGTGTGTGTGTGTGTGTGTGTGTGTGTGTGTGTGTATGAGAGATATTTTTTAATCAATAGAAATGGATGGAACACCTACTCTCACCATGAACTGCGCTGGGCACTGCAGACACAGCAGGGAACCAGGCAGATGTGACTTCCCTTCTAGAGACTGAGCATCCAAGACCTGACGTTTCTTGAGATTTGCAAGGCAACTCATCTCCTAAGAGATGTGAGAAAATATATTTAAAGTGCTGACCACAGCTTCCGTCCACCCACAACTGCCCTGGTGTTTCCCTGGGCCCTTCCTTCAATTTTTAAACTGAGTCAGGCTCATTGCTTTTGGGGAAGAACATGAGAGTAGAAAGCAGAGAAATAAGAACGTGTCTCCTTGCTTCTGAGTTTCAGAAGCCCTTCGGCTCCAAAGGCACTGATGGTAGATTTGTTGCTGGCCAAAACCTTGGCTCTCTTAGCCCACCGGAGCTGAATAAAAAATACGGAGACCAAGTATGGAGGAAATAGGGAGATGGCTTTAATTCTCAGCTGGCAGAGAGGGAAAGACAATAGGCTCATGCCTCAAGAACAATGCTCCCTCTCCATGGGAGTCTAGGGGCTTAGTCAGGAGTCAGGGATGAGGAACAAAGGTGTTAGGATCTTGATTTCTTCCTCTTGCACTGTTTCAAAGACAGTCAGAGTCTGGTGTCAGTAACCCAGTAGTTGAGTCTGGCAGTTTGGTAGCTCTGATATGTAATGACAAAGGGAAGGGTGTTGTAAGGGTAAAAACTAGATGCAGGATGTATTTAGCATAAAGTCAAAGGTAAAATTGGTGTGAAATGTAGCTCCTGCAGAAAAGCAAACTTAAATTATAGACATGCAGAGTTAGGACCAGTTAGGATTGTTCAGGCCTGCTCACTATTCTCTTTTATCTTCTTCATTGGACTTCCCTGGTGGCTCAGACAGTAATGCGTCTGCCTACAACGTGAGAGCCCTGGGTTTGATCCCTAGGTCGGGTAGAAACCCTGAAGAAGGAAATGGCACCCCACTCCTGTACTCTTGCCTTGAAAATCCCATGGACGGAGGAGCCTGGTAGGCTATAGTCCATGGGGTCACAAAGAGTTGGACACGACTGAGTGACTTCACTTTCTCAGGAAAGGAAAAGAGAAAAACTCATTCCCCCATTCTCTTTTTTACTGCAACAGATTCAGTAAAAAAAAAAAAAAAAAAGATTTAAGAACAAGGCTTCCCAGGATAGGCAAAGCATTCACGAAGGGTGAACTGGTGTGTCCCTAAAGCTGTAGTGGTTCTGCTCCTCGATCCTTGGACCTCACTGGGATAGGAGGATGATGGGTGGGGAGCAGAACCTCCCAGATGGCTTGAAGAACCCAAGAGCAGAAGGGATCAATACTTTATTTCCTAGGAAGACCCCAGGGAGACATTCAGACTTCAAGGGAGCAAGGGCTCTGCGGTGGGTGGAGATGGATGGGCCCTAGTATCAGGCTCCGTTCTAGGTGCTTGACATTTACAACTCACTCAATCCTCACAACAACCCTTTGAGGTAGTTACTACTGCTGCATCTTACTATTACCAGTAGTTACGTTCCAGAGAGTTTCCACAAACCCTGAATTGGTGAATTGGTGAATAGTAAACTCCTGCTCTGAAGGTTAAGTTCCTGTGAGCCTCAAGTCTTCGTTTTCATCAGTGAAACAACACAGAACCTTATTTTACACGTGTTTCTGTTTAAAGACATCTCATTGAATAGCCTGTGGCCAACGGCACTGTAACTCACACCGGAACAACATTTAGGACACATATTTTCTCCAGAAGTCACATCACAACTTTCTTGCACTTATGAACCCAAAGCAGTGCTTTCAGCACCACATTTGGAGCCACTTTAAATACTGAAATAACCAAGGGAAAACAAAAAAAAACAGAAAAGAAAAAAAAATGGCACTAAATATATCACCAAAAGGACATGTGTTTACAGTGTAAGAATCAAAACAAGAAGGCAGAGTGTCACCTTGCTCAACCACAGCTGGGAGCAAGCACACTGGGTGAGTCGCATTGTTTTTTTTTCCTCCTCCTCTGTTGCTGCTGCTGTTGCTAAGTCACTTCAGTCGTGTCTGACTCTGTGCAACCCCATAAACAGCAGCCCACCAGGCTCCTCTGTCCCTGGGATTCTCCAGGCAAGAACACTGGAGTGGGTTGCCATTTCCTTCTCCAATGCATAAAAGTGAAAAGTGAAAGTGAAGTCGCTCAGTCGTGTCCGATTCCTAGAGACCCCATGGACTGCAGCCTACCAGGCTCCTCTGTCCATGGGATTTTCCAGGCAAGAGTACTGGAGTGGGGTGCCATTGCCTTCTCCGCCTCCACTTTGTAGATACTTGCAAATGTTGGAGAATGAGCTACAAGTATTGATTTTGGTGGTACCAGTAAGTTTTAGTAAGCAGATGACTTCACAAATATGGAATCCCTGAATAACAAGGCTCAACTGAATTTCCACCTCTATTTTAGAGACAAGGAAACCAGAGCATGGAAAGTTTGCAGCTCACAGAGCCCACTTCACATCCGCAGGCCTTGGAAGAGCAGGATGCCATGTGGGTGGGTGGTGGGGAGCTGAGAATCCTGGCGGTTCTAAAGGGGTCTTGTGGACAAGGATGAGTGAGAATGCGACTGTGACCAGTTCAGCCTCACAACTGGGAAACGCGGGACCAAGGACAGCCCAGTAAATGCCAGTGAGAACACATAATGCTGAAACCCAGATCCTTGCTGCCTGAAACTTTTTCACTCTAAGCTCTCAGTTTTTAGATGCAAGACTCAGGGAAAGGTATAGGAGAGTATTCCGAAGGGACTAAGTTTTCACCATCCTGGGCCAATGGGGCTCAACACAGACACAATTAAATTACCTTCGGGTTGGGGTGGTGGTTTAGTCGCTAAGTTGTGTCCGACTCTTTGGAAGCCCGTGAACTGATGCCTGCCAGGCTCCTCTGTCCATGGGATTGTCCAGGCAAGAACACTGGAGTGGGTTGCAATTTCCTTCTCCAGGTGATCTTCCCTACCCAGGAATCAAAACTGGGTCTCCTGCATTGCAGGCAGATTCTTTACCAACTGAGCTATGAGGGAAGCCCTTGGGTTGGGGATTCACTTCCGTTTCAGACATAAAGATTGATTCAATATCTTCCACTAGCTGTATTCCCAGGTGGCGCTAGTGGTAAAGAACATGCCTGCCGCAGCTGGAGACGTAAGAGACCCAGGTTCGATCTGTGGGTTGGGAAGATGCCCTGAAGAAGTGCATGGCAACCCTCTCCAGTATTCTTGCCTGGAAAACCCTATGGACAGAGGAGCCTGGTGGGCTATGGTCCACAGGGTCGAAAAGAGTTGGACATGACTGAAGCGACTTAGTACATACATCTAGCTGTGTGACCTTTAGTCACTTACATCTCAGCAACACAGCTTCCTCACAGGTAAAAGGAGGATGTTAAAATAGAATATTTGTCTCATCAATATTTCTTCAGCATATTTCCAGAACTATTCTAAGCATTAGTGATTTTTGGAACAAACAGGAAATATTCCTGTCTTCAGATAGCTTATATCTTGGCTCTAGAGGCAGACAATAAACAACAAACAAATGAATAAATAATATATTATCAAGTAATCATGAATTGCTGAGGTGGGGGCTATGTGACCAGAGATTGTAACAAAGACAAGAAGCAAACCAAGCCAGCCAGTTGGTATCTGGGGAAAAAGATTTCTGGTAGACAATTCCCTCATGGCTCAGATGGTGAAGAATTAACCTGCAATGCAGGAGACACCGTGTCCATCCCTGGGTTATGAAGATTCCCCTGGAAAAGGGAATGGCAGTGCACTCCAGTATTCTTGCCTGGAGAATTCCATGGACAGCGGAGCCTGGCAGGCTACAGTCCATGAGGTTGCAAAGAGTCAGACACAGATGAGTGATTAGGCACACACAAGTATTGAGTAAATGAAAAAATATCCTCAGGTTCTCTCATCTCTAACCTGCCTTTGAGATTCCTTGAGAGGTAGGTGCTGAATTGGGATAAGAAATGGTTCGATGCACGATACTGGATGCTTGGGGCTGGTGCACTGGGACGACCCAGAGGGATGGTATGGGGAGGGAGGAGGGAGGAGGGTTCAGGATGGGGAACACATGTATACCTGTGGCAGATTCATTTTGATATATGGCAAAACCAATACAATATTGTAAAGTTAAATAAAATAAAATTTAAAAAAAGAAAGAAATGGCCGTTTGTAGACCTTATCTGTTTTGCCTGAAGTTATCCATGTCGCCCTCAAAGCTGAAATTCCTGTACCCTGGTTTCTGCTCTGGCCACATCCTTTCCTGCCTGAGTGAGGAGACATGAAAGTTCACTGGGGGCAGAAACTTCAAAGGAAACTCAGCTAATGAAAGAAATCCACTCATGCAGCAATGAGTCCTGAAGGAGGAGTTAAAATCGACTCTACCATGAAACACAGCCTTTTTCCACTTGTATACATTTGGTCAAAGGGACTCATATCTAAACTTCATTTTTAGAACTCTTTTTTTAGCTCTTAATTATTTCTATTCTGAGTATTTGTTTCACAAGCATTTTTTATGCAAACTTTGAAGTATTAAAGAAACTGAACAGTCAAAAGAAGCTAAGCCTAACACGTTACCCATTCTTCTTCCAAAGATGCACGTGGGGCAAGTTCCTTACCAAGTCATTACAAACAAACGCAAGTTTTGCAAGCCTGGTGGGAATGGAGAATATATAGTAAATATATACATTTGGTGCTGAATCCTATTAAAGGGTTCCTTTCTCAGGAACCATTGCTTGGGACCACTTGCCAGAATGGTGGTAGTGGTTGGTGATTCAGTTGCTAAGCTGTATCCATCCACTTCCTGCAACCCCACGGACTGTGTAGCCTGCCAGGCTCTTCTGTCCATGGGATTCTCCAGGCAAGAACACTAGAGTTGGTTGCCATTTCCCTCTCCAAGGGATCTTCCCAACCCAGGGAGCAAACCCAGGTCTCTGGCACTGCAGGTAGATTCTTTACCGACTGAGCTACGAGGGAAGCCCCAATATATTGCCAGGATATTAGTAACTAACATGGTGGATAGATTCACAACCCTGAGAAGAAACAAAAGTTCAGAAATACTAGGGACTGGGCAGGAAGAGGAGCCAGGATTTGAACTGGGACAAACTTTACTGACCATCAGCCCTCATCCCAGCCTCCTTGGGTGGAATGGAGACTGCTGTTCAGGAGAGCAAGGCCTCAGGTTAATTTACTAATAGCAACAGATCCTCAGTTAAAAGCATTTTGACTCGAGGGAGGAATTTCCTTTCTTTCTGGTGAGTGACGGTTCCACAGCCCCAGAGGTAAAGGCATGAGGTGAAGGGATGAGGCTGTGCTGTGCTTAGTCACTCAGTTGTGTCTGACTCTTTGCGACCCCATGGGCTGGAGCCAGCCAGGCTCCTCTGTCCATTGGGATTTTCTAGGCAAGACTACTGGAGTGGGTTACCATGCTCTCTGCCAGGGGATCTTCCCAACACAGGGATCGAACCCAAGTTTTCCCCATTGCAGGCGGATTCTTTACTGTCTAAGCTACCAGGGAAGCCCAAGAATACTGGAGTGGGTAGCCTTTGCCTTCTCCAGGGGATCTTCCTGATCCAGGAAGTGAACCAGGGTCTCTTGCATTGCAGGCAGATTCTTTACCAACTGAGCTTACCAGGGAATCCAGAAGGGATGAGATGGATCCACTAAACCCAGCATGGCTATCACATACACCAGGGGTGGAGGGTAGGTAGAGTTACCTTTAAACAAGACAGAAGAAGTTGGAAGACTAAAATTCCCAGAAGCCAGTAGGGTCTTTTCTTAAAAAAAAAAAAAAAAAAATTCAGAAACATGCTGGAGAACATTTTGGCAGTGAACCCTTTGACACTTATTTGAAAAACATTTGAAATTGCTGGGCCTAGTTTTAAATATAACACTTTCCCCTTTGGGCCTCCTCCCTCCCCTGGAGTGTGCAATATGCATCTGCATTATCAGTTCAGATCAGTCGCTCAATCGTGTCCGACTCTTTGCGACCCCATGAATCGCAGCACACCAGGCCTCCCTGTCCATCACCAACTCCCAGAGTTCACTCAGACTCATGTCCATCAAGTCGGTGATGCCATCCAGCCATCTCATCCTCTGTTGTCTCCTTCTCCTCCTGCCCTCAATCCCTCCCAGCATCAGAGTCTTTTCCAATGAGTCAACTCTTCCCATGAAGTGGCCAAAGTACTGGAGTTTCAGCTTCAGCATCATTCCTTCCAAAGAAATCCCAGGGCTGATCTCCTTCAGAATGGACTGGTTGGATCTCCTTGCAATCCAAGGGACTCTCAAGAGACTTCTCCAACACCACAGTTCAAAAGCATCAATTCTTCGGCGCTCAGCCTTCTTCACAGTCCAGCTCTCACATCCATAAATGACCACTGGAAAAACCACAGCCTTGACTAGGTGAACCTTTGTTGGCAAAGTAATGTCTCTGCTTTTGAATATGCTATCTAGGTTGGTCATAACTTTCCTTCCAAGGAGTAAGTGTCTTTTAATTTCACAGTTGCAGTCACCATCTGCAGTGATTTTGGAGCCCAAAAAAATAAAGTCTGACACTGTGTCCATTGTTTCCCCATCTATTTCCCATCAATATATTAATCAGACCAAAGCCATAGAAGTCACAGGAATACTTCCTTGATAGCAGCAACTTTCTCCTGGCACTAGCAAGGGAACTCCTTAGCAGGTAACAGTCCTTTCTCAATCCTTTAAGCGGTCATGATGACCCACTACTCGCCTTGTATGTATGTGCAGACCTGGACTACATAAACTGTCAGTACGTCATTAGATATATAATACTTTGTCTCATATTTAACTGCGCTTTGGCCTCTGATGGGAGGAATAGTTCCGAGAGCTCTCTGAGAGACTGTTTCCCAATTTATAATCTTTAGGTTGATTTGAATAAAATTCTCTATTTCTTTCTTAAATTGACTATTGATTAATTAATTAATTTTTTTATCAACAGGAGCCACTGTGGGTCATTGAACATGAAAGTGTCCCGGTCAGAGCTGTCTTTTAGGAATGTGGCCCTGGAAGCTGTGTGTTAGCACAATTGGAATAGGAAAAAATTAGAGACTGGAAAATCAGTTAAAGGGTAAGTACAGAAGCTCAGACAAGATACAGTGAAAGCCTGAAATGAGGTCACATGAAAATTACACATGAATTATATGCTTGCTGAAACCACAGTACACTAATATCAAAAGAAAACCTCAAGACATTTTCTCAAACTCAACAGAAATACTACCACGTATTAACCCTGGAAAAGTTCCCAAAATACAAAGCTCAGTCTTTTAATATCAGAGGCAGCAAAGCAAAGGTTGTTAGGCCAAGACTAACACTGATATAAGCTGGGAAGGAGTGACCACTTGCCCGAAGTACTTCGAGCAACAAAACTCTCAACGTGTCAGGTTCAAAAGCCAAAAAGCCTCCCACAATATCATAATTAATTTCAGCAGATTATGATATAGAAGTAGGAATTGTGGGATTTAAGTTAGGAGAATGCAATTTGAATCTCTGTTCTGGGACCTTCCAGCTGTTAGACAAAGTGTTCAGGGGTCCCAGACAGATGGGCTGGACTCCTGCTCCTCCAGGCCCCTCTCTGCCAGGCAGCCCCATTCTTCCCAGTGTTCACCATTCAAATATCTGCACAAACAACAAATTGTTGACCGAATGGCTTCTGTGGGCAGGCCTGCTTTTGGCTGTGCGGATATAATCTGAACAAAATTCAAGATTCTGTTTCTCATGGGACATACCTGACCATGGGAGGAGACAAAACATAAAATAAAAATACCTTGGCTGGGCCTTGGAGAAAATTAAATAAAGTCCTGACATCTAGACCTAACAATGCTCCCAGGACAGGATCGTGCTGTTGTCTTACAGATGACACCCCAATTCTAGAACAGTCCCAACTGGAAGGACAGCAAGGAGATCAAACCAGTCAGTCCTAAAGGAAATCAATCCTGAATGTTCATTGCAAGGACTGATGCCAATACTTTGGCCATCTGATGTGAAGAGCAGTCTCATTGGAAAATACCCTGATGCTGGGAAAGACTGAGAGCAGGAGGAGAAGGGAATGACAGAGGATGAGATGGCTGGATAGCATCACTGACGCGATGGACGTGAGTTTCAGCAAGCTCCAAGACATGCTGTAGCCCAAGGGGTTGAAAAGAGTGGGACATGACTGAGTGACTGAAGAATAACAATGGAGCTCTAGAAATGCATGTTGAACATTAGTAGCATTGCTCTACATGAAGGGCCCAACAGCTACAAAAGAAGGCCAGCAATGGCCCCAAGAAGTGTCCTCTTGGCATGGCATTTTCCAAACAGGAGGCTCAGGATTTGCTAACTGTTTATATAACTAAGACATCTCTGGGACTTTTCCTGGTGGCCCAATGGCTAAGACTTTGAGCTCCCAATGGAGGAGGCCTGGGGTTCGATACAGTCAGGAAACTAGATCCCACATGCTGCAACTAAAGGCCCTGATTGTTGCAACTAAGACCCAGTGCAGCTAAATAAATAAATTAATTAAAAAAAAGAAGAAGTCTCTAAGACTTGGGGCTTTTTATTTGCTTGGTTTGTTCCTATTTCTATTTTTAAATGTGGTTCATGTGATTCCTGGGACACTTGCCACAGAATCATCTGGGAAAATCATCAAAAACGAAAATTTCTGGGCCCCACCCCGAACCTGCTAAATTAAAATAACAGGAAGAGGGGCCCAAGAAGCGGCAAGCTTCTAAATAATGTTGATGATACACTTTACTGACTAAAGAACAAAACAAAATATGAAGTCTACAAGGCTTCTTTTCATTTCATTGTAAATGTCTCCACACACGGCTCTTCAGAAAGCTCTCCTACAAACTTCCTTTGCCGAAACTCCACAGCCTGGTCACAAGAGGAACGCCCTGGAAGACAGAGCCCGCGTGACGGGAGCGATCCATCAACAGATCCATTCATTCAAAAAATCTGAGTGCCGAGACACTGGATGGCTTCAGTGGAAGGGCTTCCCTGCCTGGAGACCTGAAGGATAGACTTCCTGGATATTCCCTACCTGTGAAGAGGGCATGGTAGTGGAGGCCCCTCTCCTTATCTTGAAGAGTGCAGACATCAAACAAGTAGGCTTTGATGGGCCCATCAATGAAGTCAGCAGCAAAATCAAAGAGAACCACACCTATCATGGTGACACTTATGGCCCAAATCGGCTTCCTCCTTGGGTCAGCAATCAAAGCTAAAAGAGAAACAACCGTTGGTCTCCTAAATCCTGGTTTAGAACGATCCACATTTTTATTTCCACACCAATTTTCTGTCATCATATTACCTCCCTATATTTTCATTGTGTTTGCTCTTCCAAATAAAAAATAGCTTCATTATTTTTTCAAGTTTTAAAAGTCATGCAGTGAATGTCCAGAAAAGATAGCTCTCTGGAGACAGAAAGTAGATTGAGCATTTACCTAGAACTGTGGGGAAGAAGGAAATGGGGAGTGTCTGCTAATGGCTACCAGGTTTCTGTTGAGGGGGAGAGGAAACTGTTGTGTAATTAGATAGTGGTGGTGGTTATACAACTTTGAGAATATACTGAAAAGCACTGAGCTGTTCACTTTTAGATGGTGACTTTTATGGTATGTAAATCATCTCTCTTTTCAATAAACCAGTTTAAAAAGTTATATGTACTGACTGTAAACCACTCCAACCATATAGGAAAGCTGGGGAAATATTTCAAGACCCCAGGCCCAAGAGATTGTCATCCTTCAGACATTCCTTTATGCACAAAAATAGAGAGAGGTGTGCATCTGTGCCCTCATGCAGTGCTTCTCAGACTTTAGCTCCTTAACCATTACCGGGATGACTTGTTAAAACAGATTGTTGGCCTCATCTACCATGAGTCTCCTATGATTCCTCAATAGGTGAAAGGTAGGGCCTGGGAATTTTCATCTCTATCAGCCTCCAGTGAGGCTGATGCCACGGGCTGGAGGGCTTGGTTTGGAGGAGCACTGATTAATGGGACCAGGTTGTAAGTGAGCATCTTTAGGCAACTCTCTTCGTATCTTTGCCTTTCAGTGAAGGAAGAGCAATGTCACAAGTTTAACACCTAAATGATATTCATCCTATGACCATACCACTGTTCATTCACCCCCTCATAACTATTTCTCATGCTTTCAGTTTATTTTTAAAACTTAAGGAAATGTGTAATAATATGCACCTGATTTTAAAAATTCAGTACAAAAAATAAGTGAAAAACAAGCTTAACTTACCCCTCTCATCCCCAGGCCTTTAGCACCCTTCCTTAGAGGCAAAATTTCTTTTCAGGTATTTTTTTTTAATAAATTCTTCCAGAAATATACTACATTTATAGATTTATGCCCACTTTTAAATACATAGAGATGATAACTGATTATTATGGCTCATTATCATCCATTCTGCTAGCCTGAGAGTTAACGGTCAGAAAATGTGTGCTATTTTTAACAATTCTTTTTTTCAACGCAATATACTACCACCAATTACTGATTAATCGGCGGCTGTTTAATGGCTAGAAAAAGTGCTCACCATCAGGTCTATATCCATGATTTGCAATGAAAAAATGTCCCCTTGAGCTGCCAGGCCACTGCCCTGTACCTGTTACAAGACTCCATATAAAGCTGTGAACATCATTAACTCTTCTTTGGACACACATTTATTGGAAAAATTTATGGAGCCATATAGGCAGCTGGTTAATTTGAGAAAGTCCTAAATAAGGTATGGTGGGCACACACAAAACCCCATAATTGATAAACATGTAACAATACATAATAAAATAGGTAAAAATATAATCCCATTTTTAAGTTCTCACAACAATTAAAAAATTATGTATCCTGAAGTTTCTAAAAATAAAGGTGCCTAACTACAGAATCTGGGGCATTCAAAGGTGGAAATTCAGTGTAACGTAGGATAGGGAATCAGTTTTCACCATTTTTTTGACTGTCACAGAAAGAACTTTGCATCCACCTTGTCCTGAGTTGCGTAACAGGACCTTTTCCCACCCAGCCTACCTAGCCTACGAGGTGCAGGCCACTGACCTGATATGATCGCATCCCCGTTGAGGTACATGGCCATGCCCAGGAGCATCATGAGGCTCAGCGTGAGGATGTAGGGTCTCCGTCGGCCCCACCGGGCCCGGCAGTGGTCGCTGGCCGATCCCACCACGGGCTGCAGCAGGAACCCCAAGATGGGACTCAGGAGCCACACCGTGCTGTACAGGCTCTTGGGCAGGCCCACGCTGAGCAGCACTGGAGTCACGTAGGCCGCCTCCACCGCATAGCAGAACTCCCGGCCGAACATGGCCATGCTGTGCATAACCAGGCTCCCCGTGGGTCTTTTGGGCAGCTCCACAGAGCCGAAGAGGCCCTCCTCATCAAGGGACTTATAGGTGCGTAGGGGAGACTGCCCGCTCTTGTCGCCCATGGCCACTGGGCGAGGAACCTGCCTGCAAGCCCACCACCTTTCCGTGGCCCTGGGGTTCGCGCTCCCAGGTGGATTTGACAAGAAGCCTGGCTGCACGGCCCGCAGAGACGGGCAGGCTGGGGGCGGGGCTCAAATTCTTTCATGCCTCTAAGATCACAAGTTATGATGAGAAGGGGGAGGGGCCAGGAAAGCGTGATGGAGATTAGCCAGCTGGGAGCCCTCTGGCTCCTTTGAATGTGTTTCTAAAGGAATCTTCCTTTGTACTGTTCTCTCTGACTCTGCCTCTCTCACACACACACATTTACACACAATCACACACAGCTTTGAGACAATAAAGCCCTATAATGTAGAGATGTTAAGTATGAAGGGGGTCAATGTTTTTTCTAAATTTTTCTGCATATAAATATTGTCCTTTCTTAAACACAAATTTTCTACATACAGACATATCGAGTCAATTAACTAGACTTAAAACAGTGAGAGGCTGCCCCTTCTAAATTACTAACTCTCCCACAGCACTGCAATATTTTTCTTCCATACTTAACATAGTTCTGTTTATTCTCCTCCTGCTTATTTTTTTTTTTTATTGAAGGATAATTGCTTTACAGAATTTTATTGTTTTCTGTCAAACCTCAACATGAATCAGCCATGCTGCTGCTGCTGCTGCTAAGTCGCTTCAGTCGTGTCCAACTCTGCGACCCCATACATAGCAGCCCACCAGGCTCCGCTGTCCCTGGGATTCTCCAGGCAAGAACACTGGAGTGGGTTGCCATTTCCTTCTCCAATGAATGAAAGTGAAAAGTGAAAGTGAAGTTGCTCAGACGTGTCTGACTCTTAGGGACCCCATGGACTGCAGCCTACCAGGCTCCTCTGTCCATGGGGTTTTCCAGGCAAGAGTATTGGAGTGGGTTGCCATTGCCTTCTCCGTGAATCAGCCACAAGTATACATATATCCCCTCCCTTTTGAACCTCCCTCCCATCTTTTTCCCCATCCCACCCCTCTAGGTTGATACAGAGCATCTGTTTGAGTTTCCTGAGCCATACGGCAAATTCCTGTTGGCTATCTGTTTTACATATGATAAAGTTTCCATGTTACTCTTTCCATACATCTCACCCTCTCCTCCCTTCTCCCCATGTCCATAAGTGTATTCTCTATGTCTGTTTCTCCTTTCAGTTCAGTTCAGTTTAGTCACTCAGTCGTGTCTGACTCGTTGCAACCCCATGAACCGCAGCACGCCAGGCCTCCCTGTTCATCACCAACTCCCAGAGTTCACCCAAACCCATGTCCATTGAGCTGGTGATGCCATCCAACCATCTCATCCTGTGTTGTTGTCCCCTTCTCCTCCTGCCCTCAACCTTTCCCAGCATCAGGGTCTTTTCAAATGAGTCACTCTTCACATCAGGTAGCTAAAGTATTGGAGTTTCAGCTTCAACATCAGTCCTTCCAATGAACAGCCAGGATGATCTCCTTTAGGATGGACTGGTTGGATCTCCTTGCAGTCCAAGGGACTCTAAAGAGTCTTCTCCAACACCACAGTTCAAAAGCATCAATTCTTTGGTGCTCAGCTTTCTTTATAGTCCAACTCTCACATCCATACATGACCACTGGAAAAACCATCAGATCAGATCAGATCAGATCAGTCGCTCAGTCGTGTCTGACTCTTTGCGACCCCATGAATTGCAGCACGCCAGGTCTCCCTGTCCATCATCAACTCCCAGAGTTCACTCAGACTCATATCCATCGAGTCAGTGATGCCATCCAGCCATCTCATCCTCTGTCGTCCCCTTCTCCTCCTGCCCCCAATCCCTCCCAGCATCAGAGTCTTCTCCAATGAGTCAACTCTTCGCATGAGGTGGCCAAAGTACTGGAGTTTCAGCTTTAGCATCATTCCTTCCAAAGAAATCCTAGGGCTGATCTCCTTCAGAATGGACTGGTTAGATCTCCTTGCAGTCCAAGGGACTCGCAAGAGTCTTCTCCAACACCACAGTTCAAAAGCATCAATTCTTCGGCGCTCAGCCTTCTTTACAGTCCAGCTGTCACTGGACCTTTGTTGGCAAGGTAATGTCTCTGCTTTTTAATATGCTGTCTAGGTTGGTCATAAATTTCCTTCCAAGGAGTAAGCGTCTTTTAATTTCATGGCTACAATCACCATCTGCAGTGATTTTGGAGCCCAGAAAAATAAAGTCAGCCACTGTTTCCCCAACTATTTGCCATGTTGCTGCCCTGTAAATAAATTCTTCAGAACCGTTTCTAGATTCTGTATATGTGCATTAGAATATGATATTTATCTTTCTCTTTCTGACTCACTTCACTCTGTATAATAGGTTCTAGGTTCATCCACCTCATCAGAACTGACTCAAATCCATTCTTTTTTATGGCTGAGTAATATTCCATTATGTATATGTACCACAATTTCTTTATCTATTCATCTGTCATTTCCTTCTGTTTTAGTCTTTGATCCTCTAATGAGCAGTGATCAGGTCTGTTCTGCTTATATGGCATCTAGTATGATATCTGGCACCTAGTAGGTCCTCAGTAAATGTTTGCTAAAGGAATTATAAAGTATATATGCTACACTTTGCAGTGCTGGTCAACTGCCTGTTTGCTCAGATCCATTCCCTCCTCCTCGTCTTATGCTCCATACCTAAGGGACTACATTTCCTCAGTTCCCTTGCTCTCTGGCTTCCAGGTAGATTTGTCCAGTGGGACGAACTGGTGGGAAGACTGGAGGCAGGTGAAAGGAAGATATCAGGATACTTCCTCCTCCTCTTCTGTATCCTGAGACGTCTCTGGCAGGGGCTGCATTTCCACTGTGGGTCCAGCTGCCAACCTTAGCTTCTGGGTTCCCATAACACTACCTTTCCCATCGATCCTGCACCTATGGGAGTGTTCCTAGATTCATGTGGTTGCTTGTATCTGAGTTGCCTCACTGTTCCCTTGGCTTCTTATCTCTTTTATCACCAATGTAATAATTGGTGATAATAATTTCCTCTGTTTTGAAGACTTCTAGTGGGTCGTGTTTTCCTTGTTGGACACTGAATTCAAATGAAAGTCTTAGTGGCGAGGGAAACATGAACTCATAGGAAAGAGTAAAAATGCTTTAAGAAGAAGACTTGGAGTCAAAATATTAAAGTTTAAATGCTGGTTCTGCCTGTTTCTTCCTGTATTTCCCTGAGTAGATCACTTAAACTGGTATTTCTCAAACTGTGTGCCAAGGTAACCCAGGGAGCCACAATGAACTCAAAGGGGTATCTCAGGAGATTTCTAATTTTTAAGACAGTAAACACAGTGAAACTCAACATCTTTCAGATAACACCTGAAGTAAGAGTGAAGCAGTTCATACTTGCAACATAGATTGCACTACAATCCTTTCACTGACTTTAGATTATTGTAAAGCTGGGTTTTCCACAGACATAAGAAGCATTATGAATATCAGTGTGGAACAGAAAATGAGGATACTGACATTCAATCTGATTCCAAGGCAAGAGAAGCTGCACAGTGTACAACAGGCACTTATGACCCATTAGTGATTACAAATGATATGAGGAAGATCAAGATGATGGGGTAGGAGGATGCAGAGCTTAACTCTCTTCACAAACACAACAGAAATACAATCTACAAAACTGAGTCAAGGAAAAACAGGTAATGTGAACAGACTGATCACTAGAAGTGAAATAGAACCTATACTTTAAAACAACAACAAACTTCTTGCACACAAAAGTCCAGGACTGGACAGCTTCACTGGGAAATTCTACCAAACATACAAATAAGAGCTTACACCCATCCTTCTCAAACAACTCCCAAATATTAAAAAGGAGGAAACATTCCCAAAGTCATTCTATGACACCACCATCACCCTGATACCAAAATCAGACAAAAAATATTACCAATAAAGAAAATTACAGGACAATATCTTTAATGAAAAGCAAAAATCCTCAACAAAATATTGGCAAACCAAACCCCAAAATACATAAAAAAGATCATATACTATGATCAAGTGGTATTTATTCCAGGGTCACAGGTATGGTTAAATAAGCACAAATCAATGGGAAGCACTACATTAACAAAAAAGAAAAGACAAAAACCACATGATCATTTCAATAGATACAGAAAAAACATTTGACAAAATTCAACATCCATTCATGACAAAACCTCTCATCAAAATGAGTATAGAGGGAACATATATCAACATAATAAAAGCACTTACCACAAACCCACAGCCAACATAATACTCAACAGTGAAAAACTAAAAGCTTTCCTGCTAAATTCATAAATAAAACAAGGATGTCCACTTTTACCACTTCCATTCAATACAGCATTGGAAGTCCTAGCCATAACAATCAAACAAGAAAATGAAATCAAAGGTATTATATTTGGAAGAGAAGAGTAAAATTGTCATTATTTGGATATGACATGATACTCTGTACAGAGAACCCTAAATACTTTACACAAAAACTATTAGAACCAACAAATGAATTCAGCAAGGTAGCAGGATACATGATTAATACAGAACTCTGTTGCATTTCTTTATACTAACAATGAATTATCAGAACGTGAAAGTGAAGTTGCTCAGTCATGTCTGACTCTTTGCGACCCCATGCATTGTAGCCCACCAGACTCCTCTGTCCATGGAATTCTCCAGGCAAGAATACTGGAATGGGTTGCCATTTCCTTCTCCAGGGGATCTTCCCAACCCAGGGATCAAACCTGGGTCTCCTGCATTGTAGGCAGACACTTTTACCATCTGAGCCACCAGGGAATGCAAAGAGAAAGAGAAAGTTCTCAGAAACAGAAAGTTTTCTCAGAAAGAGAAAGTTAAAAAATCAACCTGAGAATAAACTTAACCAAGGAGGTGAAAGACCTATATGCTGTAAACTATAAAACATTGATAAAGGAAATTGAAGATGATTCAAAGAAATGGAAAAGACCATGGTCTTGGACTGGAGGAACTAATATTGTTAAAATGGCCATACTACGCAAAGCAATCTACACATTTAATGTGATCCCTATCAAAATACAGAAGAACTGTACAAAAAAGAGCTTCACGACCCAGATAAACATGATGGTGTGATCACTGACCTAGAGCCAGACATCCTGGAATGTGAAGTCAAGTGGGCCTTAGAAAGCATCACTAGGAACAAAGCTAGTGGAGGTGATGGAATTCCAGTGGAGCTATTCCAAATCCTGAAAGATGATGCTGTGAAAGTGCTTCACTCAATATGCCAGCAAATTTGGAAAACTCAGCAGTGGCCACAGGACTGGAAAAGGTCAGTTTTCATCCCAATCCCAAAGAAAGGCAATGCCAAAGAATGCTCAAACTACCGCACAATTGCACTCATCTCGCACGCTAGTAAAGTAATGCTCAAAATTCTCCAAGCCAGGCTTCAGCAATATGTGAACCATGAACTTCCTGATGTTCAAGCTGGTTTTAGAAAAGGCAGAGGAACGAGAGATCAAATTGCCAACATCCGCTGGATTATCGAAAAAGCAAGAGAGTTCCAGAAAAACATCTATTTCTGCTTTATTTTTTTTTATTATTATTATTATTTTTTATTTTTTCTTAACTTTACAATATTGTATTACTTTTACTATACATCGAGATGGATCCGCCACCAGAATACACGTGTTCCCCATCCTGAACCCTCCTCCCTCCCCCCTTCCCACACCATCCCTCCAGTTCATCCCAGTGCTCCAGTCCCAGGCATCTGTTATAGGGCATCGTACCTGGACTGACTCGTTTCAGATATGATATTATACATATTTCAATGCTATTCTCCCCAATCGTCCCACCCTCTCCCAGTCCCAGAGTCCAAAAGTCTGTTCTATACATCAGTGTCTCTTTTGCTGTCTCTTAAGCGGGGTGATTGTTACCATCTTTCTAAATTCCATATATATGCGTTAGTATACTGTATTTGTGTTTTTCTTTCTGGCTTACTTCACTCTGTATAATAGGCTCCAGTTCCATCCACCTCATTAGAACTGATTCAAATGTATTCTTTTTAATGGCTGAGTAATACTCCATCGTGTATATGTACCACAGCTTGCTTATCCATTCATCTGTGGATGGACATCTAGGTTGCTTCCACGTCCTGGCTATTGTAAACAGTGCTGCTATGAACATTGGGGTACACGTGCCTCTTTCAATTCTGGTTTTCTCAGTGTGTATGCCCAGCAGTGGGATTGCTGGGTCATAAGGCAGTTCTATTCCCAGTTTTTTGAGGAATCTCCATACTGTTCTCCATAGTGGCTGTACTAGCTTGCATTCCCACCAACAGTGTAAGAGGGTTCCCTTCTCTCCGCACCCTCTCCAGCATTTATTGCTTGTGGATTTTTGGATCGCAGCCATTCTGACTGGCGTGTAATGGTACCTCATAGTGGTTTTGATTTGCATTTCTCTGATAATGAGTGATGTTGAGCATCTTTTCATGTGTTTGTTAGCCATCTGTATGTCTTCTTTGGAGAAATGTCTATTAAGTTCTTTGGCCCATTTTTTGATTGGGTCGTTTATTTTTCTGGAATTGAGCTGTAGAAGTTGCTTGTATATTTTTGAGATTAGTTGTTTGTCTGTTGCTTCATTTGCTATTATTTTCTCCCATTCTGAAGGCTGTCTTTTCAGCTTGCCTATAGTTTCCTTTGTTGTGCAGAAGCTTTTAAGTTTGATTAGGTCCCATTTGTATGGAAATACAAAAAACCTCGAATAGCCAAAGCTATCTTGAGAAAGAAGAACGGAACTGGAGGAATCAACCTGCCTGACTTCAGGCTCTACTATAAAGCTACAGTCATCAAGACAGTATGGTACTGGCACAAAGACAGAAATATAGATCAATGGAACAAAATAGAAAGTCCAGAGATAAATCCACGCACATATGGCCACCTAATCTTTGACAAAGGCGGCAAGAATATGCAATGGATTAAAGACAATCTTTTTAACAAGTGGTGCTGGGAAAACTGGTTGAACACTTGTAAAAGAATGAAACTAGAACACTGTCTAACACCATACACAAAAATAAACTCAAAATGGATTAAAGAGCTAAATATAAGACCAGAAACCATAAAACTCCTAGAGGAAAACATAGGCAAAACACTCTCTGACTTACATCACAGCAGGATCCTCTATGACCCACCTCCCAGAATATTTCTGCTTTATTGACTATGCCAAAGCCTTTGACTGTGTAGATCACAATAAACTGTGGAAAATTCTGAGAGAGATGGGAATACCAGACCACCTGATCTGCCTCTTGAGAAATCTGTATGCAGGTCAGGAAGCAACAGTTAGAACTGGTCATGGAACAACAGACTGGTTCCAAATAGGAAAAGGAGTACATCAAGGCTGTATATTGTCACCATGTTTATTTAACTTATATGCAGAGTACATCATGAGAAATGCTGGACTGGAGGAAACACAAGCTGGAATCAAGATTGCCAGGAGAAATATCAATAACCTCAGATATGCAGATGATACCACCCTTATGGCAAAAAGTGAAGAGGAACTCAAAAGCCTCTTGATGAAAGTGAAAGTGGAGAGTGAAAAGGTTGGCTTAAAGCTCAACATTCAGAAAACGAAGATCATGGCATCTGGTCCCATCACTACATGGGAAATAGATGGATAAACAGTGGAAACAGTGGCAGACTTTATTTTTCTGGGCTCCAAAATCACTGCAGATGGTGACTGCAGCCATGAAATTAAAAGATGCTTACTCCTTGGAAGGAAAGTTATGACAAACCTAGATAGCATATTCAAAAGCAGAGACATCACTTTGCCAACAAAGGTTCGCCTAGTCAAGGCTATGGTCTTTCCTGTGGTCATGTATGGATGTGAGAGCTGGACTGTGAAGAAGGCTGAGCGCCGAAGAATTGATGCTTTTGAACTGTGGTGTTGGAGAAGACTCTTGAGAGTCCCTTGGACTGCAAGGAGATCCAACCGGTCCATTCTGAAGGAGATCAGACCTGGGATTTCTTTGGAGGGAATGATGCTCAAGCTGAAACTCCAGTATTTTGGCCACCTCATGCGAAGAGTTGACTCATTGGAGAAGACTCTGATGCTGGGAGGGATTGAGGGCAGGAGGAGAAGGGGACGACAGAGGATGAGATGGCTGGATGGCATCACTGACTCGATGAATGTGAGTCTGAGTGACCTCCGGGAGCTGGTGATGGATAGGGAGGCCTGGCGTGCTGCGGTTCATGGGGTCGCAAAGAGTCGGACACGACTGAGCGACTGATCTGATCTGATCTGATCAAAATACCCAAGATATTTTTCACAGAACTAGAAAAATGTAACTCTAAAGTTTTTGTGGAACCACGGAAGACCCAGAATTGCTAAAGCAATCCTAAGGAGAAAGAACAAAGCTGAAGGCATAACCCTTCCAGGCTTCAGACAATACCACAAAGCTATAGTAATCAAAATATCATGTTACTGGCACAAAAATGGACATGTAGGTGGAACAGAACACAGAGCCCAGAAATAAACCCACACACCTATAGTCTATTAGACAAAGGAGGCAAAAATACACAATAGAGAAAAGATAGTCTCTTCAACAAGTGGTGTTAGTACAGCTGGATAGCTATGTCGGTAAATCAATGAAATTAGAACACTCCCTCACACCATATACAAAAATAAACTTGAAATGGTTTAAAGACCTAAATATAAGATATGACACCATAAAATTCCTAGAAGAGAACAGAGATAAAACATTCTCAGACATAAATCACTTCTCTTAGATATTTTCTTAGATCAGTCTCCCAAGGCAATAGAAATAAAAGCAGAAATAAACAAACAAATGGGACCTAATCAAACCTATAAGCTTGTGCACAGCAAAGGAAACCATTAACAAAATGAAAAGCCAACCTATGGTATGAGAGAAAATATTTGCAAATGATGCAGCCTACAAGGGCTTAATTTCCAAAATTTACAAGCAACTCATACAGCTCAACATCTCAAAACAAACAACTCACATAAAAAAATGGGCAGAGGACCTAACAGACATCTATCCAAAGACATACAGATAGCAAACAGGTATATAAAAAGATGCTGAATATCACTAATTATTAGTGAAATGGAAATTAAAACCACAATGAGGTATCACTTTACACTGGTCAGACTGGCCAGTCTGCAAATAATAAATGCTGGAGATAGTGTGGAGAAAAGGGAACCATCCTACTGTTGATGGCAGTGTGCACTGGTGAGGTCACCATAGTGGGGGGGGGGGGGGAGAAATGGAAGTTCCTTAAAAAACTAAAAATAGAGCTACCATGTGAACCAGCAATCTCATTTCTGAGCACACAGACAGAATAGACAAAAACTCTAATTTGAAAAGATACATGCACCTCAATGTTCATGCTGCTACTGCTGCTGCTAAGTCACTTCAGTCGTGTCCGACTCTGTGCGACCCCCCATAGACGGCAGCCCAACAGGGTCCCCCGTCCCTGGGATTCTCCAGGCAAGAACACTGGAGTGGGTTGCCATTTCCTCCTCCAATGCATGAAAGTGAAAAGTGAAAGTGAAGTTGCTCAGTCGTATCCAACTCTTAGCGACCCCATGGACTGCAGCCTTCCAGGCTCCTCCGTCCATGGGATTTTCCAGGCAAGAGTACTAGAGTGGGGTGCCATTGGCATCACTATTTACAATAGCCAAGACATGGAAACAACCTAACTGCCCATCAACAGACAATTAGATTAAGAAGATGTGGTATATATATACAATAGACTACTACTCAGTGATAAAAAAGAATGAAATATTGTCATTTGCAGCAATATGGATGGACCTAGAGAATATTATACTTAATGTCAGAGAAAGACAAATATTACATAGTATCACTAATATGTGGAATCTAAAAAATAATACAAATGAATATATATATACAAAATAGAAACACACTCATAGAAAACAAGCTTATGATTAACAAAAGAGGAAGGGAGGAAGGGGTAGGGAAAGGATAAACTAGGAATATGGGATTAACAGATACAAACTCCTATATGTAAAATAAATAAAGGTTTACAATCCTTGCATAGCACAGGGAACTATATTCAATATCTTGTAATAACTTATAAAGGAAAATAGTCTGAGAAGTATATATACATAAATGAATCACATTGCTGTATTAGAAACACAATGTTGTAAATCAACTATAATTTTTTTAAAAGAATGAAAAAATTAAAAATTTTATAAAAGAATGAAAAATAAATGTCTTCTTTCAAGTGTGTACACTATATTTTTCAATCAGCTAATAAGTTGTTAGGACAAAAATACTTAAGTTGTTGGGACCTAATTATTTACAAATGGAATGTATTTGTTTTGGCTTAGGGGCACCATGAAAAAAATCAAGACACTAAGGGACATGTGAACTAAGAAGGTTTAGGACCATCTGAGCTTTGTGTCCGCATCTATAAAGTGTAGAAACCTACCCTGCCTTTCTCTTATGATTCGCAAAAAGCAATTGAGATACTGTATGTCAGAGATGTTAACATAAACTCTCCACTCCTCTATCCTGATGGAATCTGGACCAGCTTCCAGAATCCACCCCTCCCTCAAACACCCACATGCTTCCAGGAAGTTGAGTCCAGGGGAGCTCCAGGAGCAGGTTGGTTTTATCTAAGGATAATCCTACCTTCTCCACCAAAGACCAGTATAGGGCTGGCTTGTGACTTAACTTGACCCAAGGAGACACGCTTGCTCCTTGGAAGAAAAAAAGCTATGAAAAACCTAGACAGTATATTAAAAAGCAGAGACATTACTTTGCCAATGGTCCGTATAGTCAAAGCTGTGGTTTTTCCAGTAGTCATGTATGGATGTGAGAAGTGGACTGTAAAGAAGGCTGAGGGCTGAAGAATTGATGCTTTTGAACTGTGGTGTTGGAGAAGACTCTTGAGAGTCCCTTGGATGGCAAGGAGATCCAACCAGTTGATCCTAAAGGAAATCAGTCCTGAATATTCATTGGAAGGACTGATGCTGAAGCTGAAGCTCCAATACTTTGGCCACCTGATGGGAAGAACTGACTCATATGAAAAGACCCTGATGCTGGGAAAGATTGAAGGCAGGAGGAGAAGGGGATGACAGAGAATGAGATGGTTGGATGGCATCACCGACTAAATGGACATGAGTTTGAGCAAGCTCCAGGAGATGGTAAAGGACAGGGAAGTCTGGCGTGTTGCAGTCCACGGGGTGGCAAAGAGTCGGACATGACTGAGTGACTGAACAACAAAAGGAAACACGAGCTAAGGTTTGCAGAGGGCTCCTGAGACCCTCTCTTCTTTTGGATGTTGTGCTGTGTGGAAATGAGATTCCAGATCTTGCTGAGGATGGGGGGGGGGGGCGGGGAATTGAAGGCAATGATACTAGGGGTGTAAAGCTGTGTAGGGAAATTGAACAGTAGTCCAAGGAAGAAGTGATAGGGACTGGATGAAAGAAGCAATGGGAGATGGGGAGAGGGAAGGAGATGGGAGTTCTGCAAGTGGAACTGATAGCACTTCACTATTGAGATTCATCATTTAATAAATATTCACAAAATTTCCAGTATGGGCCAGGCACTATTCCAGGAACTGGGAACTGAGCAATGAATGAAACCTACAAAGTCCTTCATAAAGTTTCCATTTTAGCACTCCCTAATTAAGAAGGAATGAGGCAGGGGTTAATGCATACAATGTCAGCAGTGATAGGCAGTATGAAGGAAAATGAAACAGGGTTCTGGGAGAGTGAGTGATAAGGCAGTTGCTATTTTTGACAGGGATCAGGAAAGGACTCTCCATAAGGGACATTTGAACAGTGGCCAAATGAAGTGATAGGTAAACTGTGGGGTCTATTGAGACAGAGGTAGACATACTGGGAGTGGAAGCTGTAGACTAGTAAGAGGAGGGAAAATCTAGTAAGACTTTCAAATGGATGACGGCACAGTTTATTGATAAAGAGACACACGTGGATGATGCTAATAACAGGCAGTTATACACAGGAGCTGGTCTAGATGGAGAGGTGGCAGTTATCTGAAGGAAACCTCAAGGACATTTTCTAAAATTTCATTTCAGAGACATCAGCTGAATGGTTTCCTTACCAAGTTAAAAGGATCAGACTTTTCCACCTAAGGACATTCATTCTGGTTAACAGTAGAGCCTAAAATATTTCAATGAGCAACAAAAGGCTATTTTAGTGCCACTGAAAGAACATTCTTGAAAGCTTTTCACAAACTTAAAAGCAGGAGTAAACTTTATGGGAATAAAGCTTTATTTAATAAAAACCATTATGTTAATGTATTTCAATTATTTTATAAATATATAAGCATTTTAAATTGACAAATATAACCTATTAAGTAAATTGAAAGGCAGAAAAAGTGCCACAATTTAGTACAGGCAAACTAAAAATATTCCCAAATCAAAAGCCATGATAACCATTTTCAGAATTCCGTCACTACTCTATAATCAGTCTTGTTTCCTGATTAGAATAGTTAGACCACTGTGATACTGGTTTTTCATGGTTCCATGCACACAATTTTTTGTATTATACTGTAAATGCAATATTCACATTCATTTGCATTGTGCGGCTTGGAACTTAGAGATTAACTCTAAGTTTATGAATTTCAATAATATTATCTAACTTAAGCTGATTGATCTCTTTCTGGCTGAACCCAAGTTCTTTAAGAATCTCTTCAGTGTGTTCTCCTACAAAAGGATCCCTTTTAATTGAAGGGAGAGCTGGGGTGTTGGACAGCAGAGGAGCAGGGCGGGGACTCACACGCTGCTCTGTATCAGTAATAAACGAGCCCCGATCTTTGTTGTGACCGTGATGGGTAACCTCTTCAAAAGTCAGCACAGGAGTCACGCATGCATCAGTGCCGTCAAAGATCTGACACCACTCTGCCTTTGTCTTCTTTGCAAAGATATCTGCAAATTTCTTCTTCATTTCTGGCCAATCCTTTATACTCATCTGATTCGGAAGTTCATCAGACTTTAGCCCAAGTCCTGAGAGAAAAACAGAATTTCTTAAATCACCATGCTTTGGGTGCAGTAAATATAATCAGTGCAAATGAGTTTTGAACTCATCATCATACTTGCCCCAAATGGGATATTTTATAAGAATTCTCCAATGAGTCAAGAGAAGAAATTCACTCAATTTGAAGTTGGAGCCAAAGCTGGAGAAGGCAGTAGCGTAACGGGACTCAAAACAGACTTTCTAAGTCTTTGCAAGATCTTATTATTTACATTTCATCAAAAGCAGTCTATTTTTAATTGTCTAGTTTCCAGAAATCAACTTCTTTCCTCTGATAAATTTTTCCAAAAGAGACTTCGTCATGAAGTTATATCTGCCATGTGTGTGCTCAGTTGCTAAGCTGTGTCTGACTCTTTTGTGACCCCCTGTAGCCCACCAGGCTCCTCTGTCCATGGGATTTCCCAGGCAAGAACACTGGAGTGGGTTATCATTTTCTTCTCCAGGGGATCTTCCTGACCCAGGAATTAAACCCAAGTCTCCCGCATTGGCAGGCAGATTCTTTACCAGTGAGTCACCTGGGAAGCCCAGAGACACATGCAAATTGTTCCGATAGCAAACATGACAGCAAGTTATCAGCCAGCCAATCAACAGGGGACACAGAGACTTTCTCTCTCTCAAGGACAAAGAGTTCTGAAGGGCCCCTCAACACAAGGAACAGAGAAGATGAAAGGATTTGCCAGGGAATATCACAAGAAGGATGGCTTCTCCACTCTATGACTTGATCTGTGCTCCCTTTATTGACTACAGGAACCCACCCCTGTAGATACACCCCAACTCTAGTGCTGATTAAATTATACCCAAAGGGCAACTTTGCCTTTGGGGTTTGGTGTAACTGTCATTTTTATTCCCTCTTGTATAAGAGGGTTTCTAAATTTAAACTATGCGTAATATTTTGCACAAGTTTAGCCAAGTTAATCAAGCAATTCTCATTTTTTTCATCCTTTCCTTATCTACCGTATTGAAAAACAATGACCAATAATTGTAAGCTGCTCTGAAGATGCAGAAGTGCCTACAGAGGTAAGAAGACAGGAACACTATAGGCTCTTAGAGTTTTGAGGGATATAAGGATATAAGAACTCACATAATTCTGAACAGCTGTGAAAAAACACCTGTGCAAATACATTGTTCTCTGTAGCCACCTGTCCCATTCAAAACCAGGAAAGATATAAAGCCACAGTTTCAGATTTACCACAGTAATCTATGAAGAAATATTTCTAAGGATGTCTTTCACTTTGCTTTCTTCTTGATTGTCCCAAACTGTGATGAAGAAGCATATAAAATGAGCAGTTAGCCAAAGCACTTAAGTAGACCACGGCTAACTGCTGGAAACTTACATGCATGCTTTTATAAAGTTTTCTTTTTTTTTTTAATCAGAATGTAATCAGAATCATCAACTAAAACTGGAGCCAACAGTTCTCCAGCAAACACTGAACTTAAGGTACATAGGCTTTGTTAAGGTGCACAGGTTTGTACGCTGGAATCAGTTCAGTTCAGTTCAGTCACTCCGTTGTGTCCGACTCTTTCTAGAAATCAGAATACTTCTACCCCTGACTCTGACACACCAGCTGTGTCAACATGGCTGCTATTTAAAAGGGTGAGGCTGAAGATATTCGGTATTGACAAAAAAGGATGTCTTTGCTATATTTTTTAATTAAAAAATTATTAATTATAAACATATGGTTATGTATTTTACAAATTATATAAATATATAATATAACGTATATAATTATATATTATAAAATTATATAATATACATATATTTATATTATACAAATTATAATATATTATATAGATTATTAAAAAATTTAATTGTGTCTGTATGTGTACAGGGAAAATTCTTAAAGGCCACATTCCAAACTTTCCTAAAGTAGGACAAGGGAGAATTTTTACCTCTTACCTTATAAATTCTGTATTGTTTACACTTTTTTCATAAAAAATACATTATTTTGAATTTTTTCATTTTTTAAAATTGTGGTAAAATATACAAAATATAAAATTGACTATTTTAGCCACTATTAAGAATACAGTACTATGTTATTAAGTACATTCATATTGTTCTGGAACCATTACCACCATTCATCTCCAGAACTTTTCATCTTTCCAAATTGAAACTGTACCAGCTTCCCTGGTGGCTCAGATGGTATACAATTTGCCTGCAATGCAGGAGACCCAGGTTCAATTCCTGGGTTGGGAAGATCCCCTGGAGAAGGGAATGGCAACCCACTCCAATATTCTTGCATGAAGAATTTCATGGACAGAGGAGCCTGGCAGGCTACATACAATCCATGGGGTGGCAAGGAGTTGGACACAACTGAGCGACTAACACTTTTCCCATTAAACACTAACAGTCTATTCTCTGCTTCCCCTAGTCCCTGTTCAAATGTCTGTTTAAGTTCCCACTTTTAATTTTTTTGGATATATAACCAGAAGTGGAATTTCTGGATCATATGGTAATTCTATGTTTAATTTTTTGAGGAGTCATCATATTATTTTCCACAATGGCTGTATAATTTTACATTCTTACCAGTAATGCATGGGGTGCCAATCTCTCCACATCCTCACCAACACTTATTTCCTGGCTTTCTTTTAATAATATTTTGAAATTTTAAAGCAACTTAAAAAAATTCTCTATTGCCTTTACTACAAGAATCTTATGTCATGAGAGTCTCAGTATTTTCAGATTTCTTTGCCCTGGAAAGCACTAGGAACATAGCACAGAGGAGTCTGAGCCTTACAAAAACCTTGTGTATTTATGCTCAGACACTGAGAGCTAAATGAAGCTATGGTCTCAAAGACCTCAAAATGTACGGTGAAATAATAAATTAACTCTAACTCAAAAAAATCATTACAGATGTGGGAGTTTGTCCAAACCACTCTGTTCTATCGTTCTTCTAACTTACAGTTAAGTTAGCGAAGTTAATATAGTTGATCACAGAATGCATTCTGATGCTTATAAAAACCATCATTCTAGCTATATACAGACTATTCTGAGTAGCATTTTGCATCTGAAAAGCTATCAGACATAAAACTCCAAACTTAAAGCTGGAAGATAAATGTCCTGCAACACATGTGCTTGTCACGCTGCTTCAGCATATACTCTAAAACTTCTTAGAAACGAAATAATCTGTGAAGTGAACTTTAAATTCATATGTCATGGAGACAAAATAACTTTAGTCCAATTATCAGTCAGGGCAGAAAGGATCCCAAATTTTTCTGCTAACCTGTGGCAACATATCAGTAAGACAAGAATCTGCAGGAAAGGGGAACCGCAGAAGCATCAAGTGACGGTAACATATCCCAACAAACTCTCACTTGCCAAAGTCTCTCTGTGCTCTGATGACCCCGTTATTAAGTACCAGGAGGGACATCTATCCATCAGGGAATAAAAACTGGTAGAACCAGCAGATCATTTCTAGGCAAGAACAGACTGTGGTCGTGTAACGGGCAAGATGCGTATCCAACACTACTGAGTTTGGGCTTCCCAGGTGGCACCAGTGGTAAAGAACCTGCCTCCCAGGGCAGGAGACATAAGAGATCTGAGTTTGATCCCTGGGTTGGGAGGGCCCCCTGGAGAAGGGCATGGCAACCCACTCCAGTATTCTTGCCTGGAGAATCCCAGGGTCAGAAGAGCCTGGCGGGCTATGGTCCATAGCATCGCACAGAGTAGGACACAACTGAAGAGACTTAGCACAGCACGGAGTATGAAATGTAATAAAAACACTGCTGCTGCTGCTGCTACTGCTGCTAAGTCACTTCAGTCGTGTCCGACTCTGTGCAACCCCATAGATGTCAGCCCACCAGGCTCCCCCGTCCCTGGGATTCTCCAGACAAGAACATTGGAGTGGGTTGCCATTTCCTCTTCTAATGCATGAAAGTGAAAAGTGAAAGTGAAGTCGGTCAGTCATGTCCGATTCTTAGTGATCCCATGGACTGCAGCCTACCAGGCTCCTCCATCCATGGGATTTTCCAGGCAAGAGTACTGCAGTGGGGTGCCATTGCCTTCTCCGAATAAAAACACTGAACGCCCACAAAAAGGATTATGATCTTTTTAATCTGAGCTATTTTATAGACCTTTTTTATAAAATTACTTGTCAATTTAAAAGATAGGGGAAATGCCTCACAATATAATGATGACCATCATTAGGCTAATTATAAAGTGGGTATATACAGATAATAAAAGACATCATGAACTTCAAAAGACCCCAAAATAAAGGCTGGAAAACATCCATAGAAAAGAGGTTCCTGAAAAGTTACTCACCCTTGATCAGCAGCTCATAGAACTTGGGCTCTATTGCTCCGACAGCCATGAACCCCCCGTCGGCTGTCTGGTAGGTTGTGTAGAAAGGTGCTCCACCATCTAACATGTTCTGTCCACGGGGCTGCTCCCACAATCCTGTTTCTTGGGTTTTCCACAGAAAAGAACTTAGATATGCTGTTCCTTCCACCTTTGAAGAAACAGAATACAATGTGAATCTAGGTAATGCAAGTATACAAATTATGACTGATCCCTACTTGGGTTTTTAAAAAATGTTTGTATAAAAATGTTTATCTTAACCCTATTTACAAGACAGCAAAAGAGACACTGATGTATAGAACAGACTTTTGGACTCTGGGACCGGGAGAGGGTGGGATGATTGGGGAGAATAGCATTGAAATATGTATAATATTATATCTGAAATGTATTAATTGTTCAAACTAATCACTGTCATGTTACAATTTGTTCATATTAGATGTTTGTAATGTTTCTGATAATCAATAAAAGAGATTCTTGATACCTAAAAAAAAAAAAAATGTTTATCTTAGAATATAGAAAGATTATACCTAATTATACAACTTCTTTGAGTATTTTGAGAAAGTAAGTGAGGACAGGTTTATGATAGAGCTCCTGCTTTATTCAGATCAGGGAATATTATTCAGAAAAGACTTCAAGGAATTACTTCTGCTCCTCCTTTCAAATAAGACTGGCAGAATGTTGACAATTTTTGACAATAAGTGACCCTAGCTTCACTAGTAAGCTTACTTCACCATTAGGAAGCTAATTATATATTCTCTTTACTTTTATGTATGTTAAAAATGGTCAGGATAAAAAATCTGAAATAAAGAAAAAGGTTTTTGAAAAATCTAACATCTGATCTCAATACTTATCAACACATACACACAAACACATGAAGCAGATCACATTTTAAAGGTAAATCACATGATAGTTATATTTAGTTGATTCTAGTTTTGATACCAAGCGCAAGAAAAACAAACTTGAATATTTAACATATTTTAACTTTAATTATCACTAGAAAGTTACAGAATAAACAACAATGTGGCTGACAAGTGATAAAGGTTTTCTGAGTACAGACAAACTATTTTGGGAATGCCAGCTTCCCACTGGTCCTGAAATAAAAAGGACTCATATCTCCAGTATGATTGTCATGAGACTAGATGCACTGAGCTATCCTTCTGGCACTCCAGGAAGAAGGCCAGCAAAGCATCCTTGTCTCTGAGGTTATTAATAGAAAGGCCCCACTCTAACCGTGAGCGTGGGATTTCTCACAGATTCCGGCTAGGAAACAAACACAAAATTTAACAGGCAAGAAGACTGCAGTGTGTTGCCATTTCCTCCTCCAGGGATCTTCCCAACCCAGGGACCGAACCCTTGTCTCCAGGGTCTGCAGGTGGATTCTTTACCACTGTGCCAGTTGGGAAGCTCATCTTTAGATATGTCTCAGTTTTCCCTTTAGCTTGAGGAAGCTCATGAACACTTGAATTCATGGATCTGCCTGGTAGGCTCCAGTCCATGAGGGTCTCGAAGAGCTAGACATGACTGAAGTGACTTAGCAGCATACACTGGATATACTGATGAGACTATTGAGAAAAGATGTCCTGACAGTGTTACGGTCTATTTTGGCTCACTCAGGATACAAACAGGCTCTAATCTAACTCCACCTTTACTTGGCGCCATAGAAGGACACAGGACAAGACACAGCAATTATAATCCTTATCTCATCAACAGGCTACCGAGCACAAACCTCTCTTCCCCCTCATCCACATGCAGCGTGTGCTGCCACAGATGACAGCCCTTGAGGCAGGGAAACTGCAGCCTCAATTTCCCAACTTTTTATATTATTCTTATCACATAGGCCAATGGCCTGAATGCCAACATGCAGTCCCCTGGGTCAGAAGTGCTCCCTTAGGTCAGGAGTAAACACAGTAAAACAGACCCCACATGCCATGTGCGTGCATGCTAAGTTGCTTCAGTCCTGTCTGACATCCAGACTCTTTGTGACCCAATGGATTATAGCCCACCAGGCTCCTTTATCCACGAGGATTCTCCAGGCAAGCATACTGGAGTGTAGTGTAATGCCCTCCCCCAGAGGATCTTTCCAACCCAGGGATCGAACCCAAGTCTCAGGCATCTCCTGTATTGGCAGGTAGGTTCTTTATCACTAGTGCCCCCTGGGAAGCCCTAACTCTACAGTTTCTAAGGGAAGAGTCTGATGAAGTGATGACTCCGGGTCATCATGGGCAGGCCTAGGTCACAGATTCTGCTGCTAAAGTCATTTGGAAACTATTCGTCTAAAAGAATAAGATATACGTCCCCTCCAATCAGCCTCCTCCTTCAGGGGTTCTCCCCAGGGTACCAGAGCCACCATCCACTGGGTCTTCTAAGTCAGAGATCAGGGAGCGATCCTTGATTCCTTTCTCTCCCTTCACTGCCAAATGTGAATCCTTAAATCCAGACCTAGTGTATCATTGACCATTTTAGTACTTGCCTTTATCTCTGTCTTGTCTTCATCAAATCCACTCCCCAGCCTACCAGCAAAGATAGGTCCAAATGTAACCTGTATAGTGGCACTAGACTGGGCTCTCATCAACTAGCTGTGAGAACTCAGGCAAATTTCTGAATGTGCTGATGAGTCTGTTGAAAAAAGATGTCCTAACAGTTTTATGGGTCTGTGCTTAGTGGCTCACTCATGTCCGACTCTTTGCAACCCCATGGACTGTAGCCCACCAGGCTCCTCTGGCCATGGGATTTTTCAGACAAGAACACTGGAGTGACTTGCCATTTCCTCCTCCAGGAGATCTTCCTGACCCAGGGATCAAACCCACGTCTCCTGTGTTTCCTGCACTGTAGGTAAATTCTTTACCTGCTGAGTCATCAGGGAAGCCCTGTTATGGGTCTAACTGGGTTCGGTAACAATGTATCCCAGGAGAAGGGAATGGCAACCCATTCCAGTATTCTTGCCTGGAAAGTCCATGGACAAAAAAGCCTCATGGGCTGCAGTCCATGGGAGTCACACAACTGAGTGCACATGTGTGAGGGGTCTGGAGGGAGATGGGTTGGTAGCAATAAACAGGTAGAACTGGAAACAAACAAACAATGTATTCCAAGTAAAATTGTTGTTTTGGGGATTAGGAGAAATCACATAGGAGAAGTGCCTAGGAGAACATAAAGCTAGTGCTCCACGTGTGAGAGTGAAGACACTGAAGCATCCTGACATTCGAATCTCCGCTACACAGTGCAGCAGGAAGGTCTAGACTGGTCCATTTTACTTGAGCATCATCAAGAATCTCCTCTTCCTGCTAAAGGAGACTTCCTTAGCCCAGTTTTAAATGAAGATCTCTTAAAAATCATATTCAAAGCACAAGACACAAGATGGGGAAAATCGCTGAAATACAACGTAGTAATCAGGTGAGTCATGAACAGTTTAGAAAGTTGACTCCACAAACAGATGATCAAAATATGACATTCTGACACATGTCAAACATATGAAGCTATTTTAAAGAGAAGGTTATCTTTGGTAACTTGGATTCAAATTTCAAACCTCAATTTATCTCCTGTCTTGTTCAAAAGAGGATTTGAGGCAGCCATGTATCAACCTTAGGAACAAATTCGAGGCTTATCATTTTCCCCAGTTAACACTTACCATGCTTGCATCGATGACCTGACCTTTGCCAGAGCGTGTGCGTTCAAACAACGCCATAATGATGCCCATTGTGCACATGAGGCCACCACCACCAAAATCAGCCAGGAGATTCACCGGGGCACATGGATTCTCATCACTTCTGCCAGTTCTTGATAAAACACCTATACCATGAAAAAAAAAAAAAGGAGGACCATTAAGGGTAAATTTAATGTGTATTTTAAATTTTTATTTATTTATTTTTGGCTGTGCTGGATCTTCGTTGCTCTCTCTGGTTGCATTGAGTGGAGGCTACTCTCTAATTGCAGTACACGGGCTTCTAATTGCAGTGGCTTCTCTTGTTGCAGAGCACAGGCTCCAGGACACACAGGCTTCAGTAGCTGTGGCATGTGGGCTCAGCCATTGCAGTTCTGGGGCTCTAGAACAACAGGCTCAACAGTAAGCCTGGACTTTACAGGCTTAGATGGTCCACAGCATGTGGGATCTTCCCGGACGTGTCTCCTGCATTAGCAGGCAGATTCTTTACCAACAAGCTATCCAGTGGTAAATGGGTTAAAAAGCCCATTTAATGTATACTTTAAATAAATACATGAACATCTTAGAAGGAAAACCAATCTCTCTAGCTACTAGTTGTAAGCAAAAATTAATATCTAATGCCTTTCTAAACCTAAACTTGTTCGGTATATTTATAAGATGGTTTTCCTTTCCTTGTTTTTTTTTTTTTTAATGTCTTTATTTTCTTTAAAACTTTATTCCTACTAACATTTTCAGAATTCTATTGCTAAGTTTTTATTCACTGAGTTGTGGGGGTGGGGGAGGGGAATGGTTGCTATCCACTTAGTTTATGACTTAACAATAGTATAAGGCACTTCCATTCTTATTAGAAAGAGATGCAAGAAAATAAACACAAGAAAAAGAAAAGGAATTGCATTTTTAAATAGATGTGAAAAATCAACTCTCCACTCACTCTTTTCCTCAACCTTTAAATGTGTACACGCAGAATATTTGAGACTTCTTTTACTCAGCAATATGGTTCTTAGAAATCTAGAATTAGGTCATTCTAAGAGCTCCTTATTGCCAAATTCAGACTTAAATTGAAGCAAGTAGAGAAAACCACTAGACCATTCAGGTATGACCTAAATTAAATCCCTTATGATTATACAGTGGAAGTGAGAAATAGACTTAACGGACTAGATCTGATAGATAGAGTGCCTGATGAACTATGGAATGAGGTTTGTGACATTGTACAGGAGACAGGGATCAAGACCATCCCCATGGAAAAGAAATGCAAAAAAAGCAAAATGGCTGTCTGGGGAGGCCTTACAAATAGCTGTGAAAAGAAGAGAAGCGAAAAGCAAAGGAGAAAAGGAGAGATATAAACATCTGAATGCAGAGTTCCAAAGAATAGCAAGAAGAGATAAGAAAGCCTTCTTCAGTGATCAATGCAAAGAAATAGAGGAAAACAATAGAATGGGAATGACTAGGGATCTCTTCAAGAAAATCAGAGATACCAAAGGAACATTTCATGCAAAGATGGGCTCGATAAAGGACAGAAATGGTATGGACCTAACAGAAGCAGAAGATATTAAGAAGAGATGGCAAGAATACACAGAAGAACTGTACAAAAAAGAGCTTCATGACCCAGATAATCACGATGATGTGATCAACACCTAGAGCCAGACATCCTGGAATGTGAAGTCAAGTGGGCCTTAGAAAGCATCACTATGAACAAAGCTAGTGGAGGTGATGGAATTCCAGTGGAGCTATTCCAAATCCTGAAAGATGAAGCTGTGAAAGTGCTGCACTCAATATGCCAGCAAATTTGGAAAACTCAGCAGTGGCCACAGGGCTAGAAAAGGTCAGTTTTCATTCCAATCCCAAAGAAAGGCAATGCCAAAGAATGCTCAAACTACCGCACAATTGCCCTCATCTCACACGCTAGTAATGCTCAAAATTCTCCAAGCCAGGCTTCAGCAATATGTGAACCGTGACTTCCAGATGTTCAAGCTGGTTTTAGAAAAGGCAAAGGAACCAGAGATCAAATTGCCAACATCCACTGAATCATGGAAAAAGCAAGAGAGTTCCAGAAAAGCATCTATTTCTGCTTTATTGACTATGCCAAAGCCTTTGACTGTGTGAATCACAAGAAATTGTGGAAAATTCTTAAAGAGATGGAATACCAGACCACCTGACCTGCCTCTTGAGAAACCTGTATACAGGTCAGGAGGCAACAGTTAGAACTGGACATGGAACCTCAGACTGGTTCCAAATAGGAAAAGGAGTACGTCAAGGCTGTATATTGTCACCCTGCTTATTTAACTTATATGCAGAGTACATCATGAGAAATGCTGGGCTGGAAGAAGCACAAGCTGGAATCAAGATTGCCGGGAGAAATATCAATAACCTCAGATATGCAGATGACTCTACCCTTAGGGCAGAAAGTGAAGAGGAACTAAAAAGCCTCTTGATGAAAGTGAAAGTGGAGAGTGAAAAAGTTGGCTTATAGCTCAACATTTGGAAAACTAAGATCATGGCATCTGGTCCCATCACTTCATGGGAAATAGATGGGGAAACAGTGGAAATAGTGTCAGACTTTATTTTTCTGGGCTCCAAAATCACTGCAGATGGTGACTGCAGCCATGAAATTAAAAGATGTTTACTTCTTGGAAGGAAAGTTATGACCAATCTAGATAGCATATTCAAAAGCAGAGACATTCCTTTGCCAATAAAGGTCCATCTAGTCAAGACTATGGTTTTTCCAGTGGTCATGTATGGATATGAGAGTTGGACTGTGAAGAAAGCTGAGAGCTGAAGAATTGATGCTTTTGAACTGTGGTGTTGGAGAAGACTCTTGAGAATCCCTGGGATTGCAAGGAGATCCAACCAGTCCAATCTAAAGGAGTTCGGTCCTGGTTGTTCATTGGAAGGACTGATGCTAAAGCTGAAACTCCAATACTTTGGCCACCTCATGCAAAGAGCTGACTCACTGGAAAAGACCCTGATGCTGGGAGGGATTGGGGGTAAGAGGAGAAGGGGATGACAGAGGATGAGATGGCTGGACGGCATCACCGACTCGATGGACATGAGTTTGAGTGAACCCCGGGAGTTGGTGATAGACAGGGAGGCCTGGCGTGCTGCGATTCATGGGGTTGCAAAGAGTCGGACACGACTGAGCGACTGAACTGAACTGAACTGAACTGTAGAGCTTCCCTGGTGGCTCAGAGGGTAAAGAACCTGCCTGCCATTCAGGAGACTCAGATTCTATCCCTGAGTCGGGAAGATCCCCTGGAGAAGGGAAGAGCAACCCACTCCAGTATTCCTGCCTGGAGAAGTTCATGGACAGAGGAGCTTGGTGGGAAACAGTCCATGGGGTCACGAAGAGTTGGACATGACTGAGTGGTTAACACTTTCAAGATATGTTCGTACAGGCGAAAACCACGGGCTTTTTCTAGTATTCACAGAATTTCTAAAATCATGACTCAGTCAACAATTCACAATAAAGTAAGGGGGTACCAGAATGAAACTATTAATATATCTTTGCAAACTACAGTGCAACCATTTCTACTATCAATAAGTCTCTTACTTCTTAGCAGGGATTTGTTGGAGAATTCACTCGACAAACATAGTCAGTAAATGTTACTAGTGAGTGTATTACCCCTCCCTGCGTGTTAAGGCAGAGGAAAGTGAAAGTGTTACTTGCTCGCCTCTTTGCGACCCCAGGGTGTAGACTGCCAGGCTCCTCTGTCCATGTATTCTCTAGGCAAGAATACTGGAGTGGGTGGCCATGCCCTCCTCCAAGGGATATTCCTGACCCAGGGATCAAACCCATGTTTCCTGCATTGCAGGCAGATTCCTTACAATCTGAGTTACCAGAGGGAGGCTGACAATGACTGTTCCAAGACAAACCAATCTTTTTTAAAGAAGTACACACTCTTTATTAATTCCAATAAATATTCCAAACTTCACCTTTAAAAAATTCTAATAAGTATAACTATAGATCTTGACTGGGGGAAAAAAAAAAGAGTGTAGAGAAATTGCTTTTTTTTTTTCAACATACCTGACAAAGCCAAATAGTTGATGTCATGTCCGGCTACCTTGGAGAACCTTCCTGACTGGCCAAATCCACTCAACCTGGCATAGATAAGCCTTGGGTTCTCCTTCTGCAGAATCTCTGGACCGAGCTGGAGTTTTTCCATTACCCCTTAAGAGAAAAGTTACATTTTTTTTTTTAAGGACAGCATTAACTGAAGATGGGTATAATCCCTTCTTTGTGGCAAATATAAAACATCACTTTTTTGCAAGGAAAACTGGTAACATTTGTTGTGAGTTTATAATGAACGTATTGCCAGTAATTAAGAACCCAGACAGTGAAGCCCCCATTTCTGGAATGTGTGGCAGATCCCCCCACCCCAAGAATGCTATTTCCCTTCAGCACTGCCCTACCTCCCTGCAGACATACCCAAGCATCTTCAGAGTGGACATTCCATCCCTTCAGTCAGCCCCTTCAGAGTTTCCCCAGTTTGCTCCTAAGTGATTTATTAGAAATGGTCTGTTCTTTTGGAAGTTACTCTGGGTCTTTAGTTGATCAAAAATTCACTTTTGGAAGCTGCTTTTCCTTTCAGGACCTCTTTTATGTCTATGCGTGCATGGGTGCCTGCTATACTTATGCATGTATATATTCCAGCTTCCCAAACAGCTCAGATCGTTCTCTGGCAGGATTCATGCCTCATCTGTTTCCACAGCCTCTAACATGCCCAGCAGTTCCTCTACAAAAAGGCTCAGTATAAATATCTGGTGGAAGAAGGGTTAGCAACAACAGCATTTAATTGCTCTTATCAGTGAGTACAGCTGACCCTTGAACAAGGAGAGTTTGAACTGTTTGGGTCCACTGACATGCAGTTTTTCAAAAGTAAATACTACAGTATTACACAGTCTGTGGTTGATGGATGCCAAGGAACTGTGGAGGACCACTGTAACTAAAGTACAGATTAGCCCTGGTTTGTTCAAGGGTCAATCAATATTTATTCTGCTAAAGCCAGGGAACCTAAGGAGTCCTGGGGTTAAAGATGTAAAATTAGATAATAAAACTCACTGACTTTGTCTCCACAAAGCTATGATAAGTTACAAAAGGAGTCTATTCCTAAACTGGTGGTTACCAAGGGTGAAGGATAGGAGAGGGATGAATTAGGAGCTTGGGATTAGCACATGCAAACAAGTATATACAGAATGGATAAATAATAAGGTTCTACTATATAGCATAGGAAGCTCTATTCAATATCCTGTGATAAACCTGTGATAAATGGAAAATATGGAGAAGAATATATATGTAACTCAGTGGCTCTGCTGTACAGCAGTAATTAACACAACACTGTAAATCAACCATACTTCAATTAAAAATAAACTCTATTTCTCTAACTAGAAAGACATCAGCCTCAATCCACCCCAAGTATTCACAGCTCCACCTCTCACCTAATACTAAGACAAATGATTTACCCATGTGGAGCCTCCTTCAATTTCAAGTTGTGTATTATTAAATTATAATATAATCCTAATTATTAAATTATTATTGTTGTAATCTCAGATCTGAGGGTGGATTCGTTCACACATTTAAATACACCTGGTGCGCCCCACATAGCTGATTCATTCCCCATTTACTGACTCCCAGCTATATACCAAAGCTTGGGATTTGTACTTGAGCAAGAACAGGTGTCTGAGCAAAGATCAAAGTGGTGCTAGACACAAACATCAGCTTTAAAAGGCTGTTACAACTGTTATCAACGAAGCTGCAGCAGTCGTGCAAAGAATCCAGAAGTCACAGAAAGGAGGAAGAATGATGGGACTGATGATAACTGAAAGCTGGTGGTGGAAAAGGAAGATATGGGAGCCTAGACAAAGGTAGGAGTTTTTCATTCAGGCAACTGGGTGGACATTGGTTCTATTCACTGAAATGATACAGAAAGAGGAGAGGACATTTTAGTAGGGAAGACGTGGGGCTCAGTTTGCAATATGTGGAAGCTGCAGTGCCCAGGAGACAGTCAGATAGAAGTGGGCAGAACTTGCCTATTCTAGGAAGTCTGTGGCTCTAAAAGAAGGGGGCACAGTTATAGACTTGGCCATCACCTGCTTATAAAAAATAAAAACAAGAGAAATGGATAAGGGCTGCAAGAAGCAGAGTGTAAAGGAAATTGGGCAGAAGCTGGAACCTCAACACCAGCGTTTAAGGCAGCAGGTGTTAGCCTGGCTTTACCCCGGTACACCAAGCTCCAAAATTTAGCGAAGTTTGACTATGAACCTACACGCAGTTTTCCAGGGAGAGAATCTATGGCTTTCGTTTGCTTCTCATAGGGTTCATGACCTTCATGTAATTAAGAAACGCAAATACAAAAGAGTAACTAAAAAGGGGGGGGAACTTGGGAAAGAGTCAGAGAGGTATAAGTGAGGACAACAGCATTATCTCGGACTCCAAGAGTGGAAGATCGTCTCAGGGGGCGAACGATCAGCAACATCATGTTAACAGCAAGGTCTAGAAAGTAGGGACGGAAAGGGTTCGGGTGGCAACAGGGCAAAGGTATGCGGGGTGCAGGCCCAAACTGTCGGGCGCGGCGACCTCCCTTCTGCGGGGGCCGTCCCCTCTCTGGCCCCGCGTAGGGGCAGGAGGCTCACCGGGGCGGAAAGGTTCCAGTATCACGTCCGCCCGGGCGCACAGGCGCCGCAGCACCGCCGCTCCCCGCGGCTGCCTCAGGTCCAACACCAGCGAGCGCTTGCCTCGGGCCAAGCGGCTCGGGTCGCTGCGGGTGCCGGGTCGGTCCACACGCACCACCTGCGCCCCGAAGTCCGCCAGGACCATACCGCAGAAGGGAACCGGGGCCAGGCCGGCGAGTTCCACGACTTTGATGCCCCTAAGCGCCATGGGCCCAGCGTCTCCTTCCCAAACCGAAGAAGCAGCAGCTGCCTGAACTTCGGTTTCTACAGCCCAGCGTCAGCCCTGGGCGCGCGCTCCCTCCCTCGTGGCCCCGCCCACACGCGTCTGCGCGCAGCCGCAGAGCCTGCGAACTAGTGCGTCTCCGGACCGCCTCCGGATCTGAGCTGTTAGTGGCCTGAGGTGGCTTAGATTTTAAAGCTCTGCTGCTGTTGCTAAATCGTAAACTTTAGGGGATCCTAAAATGTGCCCTAGGGGTTGACCTGGGGGTGTGGGGGTAGGGCCCATGGCTGGTCCTAGATGTTTCAGGATGGTTTTTCCCAGCCGCTGTGTTCTATGGACCTGTTTATACCTCCCTGGCCTTGACAAATACATAAATATTTAAGAATAATGTTAAAGTGTTGTTTTTAGCTTCTCAGCTATCTGGGGTTAGTATCCTGTGTTCTTACAGCCTGAGTTTCCTCCCTTTCACACCGAGGGAGTGACTGTAGTCCCATGACTGTCGGAAGGAAGGCACTCCTCTTTCCTGAGCTGGTTAGGCTTTCGAGCTCACCTTTGGCAATAACTACAGTGAACCCTTCGTTTAGTAACATGGCAGGCAATGTGCCAGTTATGATTATTCACCACCCACAAAAAGCTTGTGTGCTATCATGGAATATAAAAAGCACATATGAGCAGGTGGTGCTCATCAGAGACAAATCTGAGAAGTTTAAAACTTTTTAATTTGTCACCTGCCATTTCTACAATAATAGTTTGGAGTTTTTATTTTCAGTGCATTTTAAAAGTACAATAAAATAAGAACAAATAGCTCCACTCCTTGCAGTTTGGAGTCTCCAAGAGCTAGGGAGAGACTTTTATAGAGAAAAGTTGAGGCAAGGAAATTCCTCATTGACTAAATGTAATTGCCTAGTTGACTGTTTGGATTTGTTTCGTACTTTGACTTCTGGACTCTCAGACCAGGTTAGATTCAGCTTGCTTACAGAGGATGCCAGGGCATGAGAGCCACATCACTCTAATGGCTTCCTTGTTTAATTAGCACCTATTTGTCCCCTCTCGCCCTTTGTTCAAGCATAAATTTTCTAATTTTGATTTTGAAAAATGTAAAAGATAAATGTATTAAAAAATACTCTAGCAAACACCCATAGATGGAGGTACTATTATTTTATAGTGACTCTCAGTCTAAAAAATAAGCAGTACAGATATTGGTTAAGCTAACACCCATGATTAGAGTCACAAGAATCAAATGTCTTACCAGCATTCAGATCAGATCAGATCAGATCAGTCGCTCAGTAGTGTCTGACTCTTTGCGACCCCTTGAATTGCAGCATGCCAGGCCTCGCTTTCCATCACCAACTCCTAGAGTTCACTGAGACTCACGTTCATCGACTGAGTGATGCCATCCAACCATCTCATCCTCTTTCATCCCCTTCTCCTTTTGTCCCCAATCACTCTCAGCGTCAGAGTCTTTTCCAATGAGTCAACTCTTTGCATGAGGTGGCCAAAGTACTGGAGTTTCAGCTTTAGCATCATTCCTTCCAAAGAAATCCCAGGGCTGATCTCCTTCAGAATGGACTGATTGGATCTCCTTGCAGTCCAAGGGACTCTCAAGAGTCTTCTCCAACACCACAATTCAAAAGCATCAATTCTTCGGCGCTCAGCTTTCTTCACAGTCCAACGCTCACATCCATACATGACCACTGGAAAAACCATAGCCTTGACTAGACAAACCTTTGTTGGCAAAGTAATGTCTCTGCATTTGAATATGCTATCTAGGTTGGTCATAACCTTCCTTCCAAGGAGTAAGCATCTTTTAATTTCATGGCTGCAGTCACCATCTGCAGTGATTTTGGAGCCCAAGAAAATAAAATCTCTCACTGTTTCCACTATTTCCCCATCTATTTCCCATGAAGTGATGGGACCAGATGCCATGATCTTCGTTTTCTGAATGTTGAGCTTTAAGCCAACTTTTTCACTCTCCTCTTTCACTTTCATCAAGAGGCCCTTTAGTTCCTCTTCACTTTCTGCCATAAGGGTGGTATCATCTGCATATCTGAGGTTATTGATATTTCTCCCGGCAATCTTGATTCCAACTTGTGCTTCTTCCAGTCCAGCGTTTCTCATGATGTACTCTGCATATAAGTTAAATAAACAGGGTGACAATAGACAGCCTTGACGTACTCCTTTTCCTATTTGGAACCAACCTGTGGTTCCATGTCCAGTTCTAACTGTTGCTTCCTGACCTGCATACAGATTTCTCAACAGGCAGATCAGATGATCTGGTATTCCAGCTCTTTCAGAATTTTCCACAGTTTCTTGTGATCCACACAAAGGCTTTGGCATAGTCAATAAAGCAGAAATAGATGTTTTTCTGGAACTCTTTTGCTTTTTCGATGATCCAGCAGATGTTGGCAATTTGATCTCTGGTTCCTCTGCCTTTTCTAAAACCAGCTTGAACATCTAGAAGTTCACGGTTCCCATATTGCTGAAGCCTGTCTTGGAGAATTTTTAGCATTACTTTACTAGCGTGTGAGATGAGTGCAATTGTGCGGTAGTTTGAGCATTCTTTGGCATTGCCTTTCTTTGGGATTGGAATGAAAACTGACCTTTTCCAGTCCTGTGGCCACTGCTGAGTTTTCCAAACTTGCTGGCATATTGAGTGCAGCACTTTCACAGCTTCATCTTTCAGGATTTGAAATAGCTCCACTGGAATTCCATCACCTCCACTAGCTTTGTTCATAGTGATGCTTTCTAAGGCCCACTTGACTTCACATTCCAGGATGTCTGGCTCTAGGTGTTGATCACATCATCGTGATTATCTGGGTCGTGAAGCTCTTTTTTGTACAGTTCTTCTGTGTATTCTTGCCACCTCTTCTTAATATCTTCTGCTTCTGTTAGGTCCATACCATTTCTGTCCTTTATCGAGCCCATCTTTGCGTGAAATGTTCCTTTGGTATCTCTGATTTTCTTATTCTGTTGTTTTCCTCTATTTCACTGCATTGATCACTGAAGAAGACTTTCTTATCTCTTCTTGCTATTCTTTGGAACTCTGCATTCAGATGTTTATATCTCTCCTTTTCTCCTTTGCTTTTCGCTTCTCTTCTTTTCACAGCTATTTGTAAGGCCTCCCCAGACAGCCATTTTGCTTTTTTTGCATTTCTTTTCCATGGGGATGGTCTTGATCCCTGTCTCCTGTACAATGTCTTGAACCTCATTCCATAGTTCATCAGGCACTCTATCTATCAGATCTAGGCCCTTAAATCTATTTCTCACTTCCACTGTATAATCATAAGGGATTTAATTTAGGTCATACCTGAATGGTCTCGTGGTTTCCCCTACTTTCTTCAGTTTAAGTCTGAATTTGGCAATAAGGAGTTCATGGTCTGAGCCACAGTCATCTCCTAGTCTTGTTTTTGCTGACTGTATAGAGCTTCTCCATCTTTGGCTGCAAAGAATATAATCAGTCTGATTTTGGTGTTGACCATCTGGTGATGTCCATGCATAGAGTCTTCTCTTGTGTTGTTGGAAGAGGGTGTTTGTTATGACCAGTGCATTTTCTTGGCAAAACTCTATTAGTCTTTGCCCTGCTTCATTCCGTATTCCAAGGCCAAATTTGCCTGTTACTCCAGGTGTTTCTTGACTTCCTACTTTTGCGTCAGTACCCTGTAATGAAAAGGACATCTTTTTTGGGTGCTAGTTCTAAAAGGTCTTGTAGGTCTTCATAGAACCATTCAACTTCAGCTTCTTCAGCGTAACTTGGGGCATAGACTTGGATTACTGTGATATTGAATGGTTTGCCTTGGAAACAAACAGAGATCATTCTGTCGTTTTTGAGATTGCATCCAAGTACTGCATTTCAGATTCTTTTTTTGACCATGATGGCTACTGCATTTCTTCTATGGCATTCCTGCCCACAGTAGTAGATATAGTGGTCATCTGAGTTAAATCCACCCATTCCAGTCCATTTCAGTTCGCTGATACCTAGAATGTCGACATTCACTCTTGTCATCTCTTGTTTGACCACTTCCAATTTACCTTGATTCATGGACCTGACATTCCAGGTTCCTATGCAATATTGCCCTTTACAGAATCAGACCTTGCTTCTATCACCAGTCACATCCACAGCTGGGTATTCTTTTTGCTTTGGCTCCATCCCTTCATTCTTTCTGGAATTATTTCTCCACTGATCTCCAGTAGCATATTGGGCACCTACTGACCTGGGGAGTTTCTCTTTCAGTATCCTATCATTTTGCCTTTTCATACTGTTCATGGGGTTCTCAAGGCAAGAATACTGAAGTGGTTTGCCATTCGCTTCTCCAGTGGACCACATCCGGTCAGATCTCTCCACCATGACCTGCCCATCTTGGGTTGCCCCACGGGCATGGCTTAGTTTCATTGAGTTAGACAAGGCTGTGGTCCTAGTGTGACTAGATTGACTAGTTTTCTGTGAGTATGGTTTCAGTGTGTTTGCCCTCTGCTGCCCTCTGGCAACACCTACCGTCTTACTTGGGTTTCTCTTACCTTGGGCATGAGGTATCTCTTCACGGCTGCTCCAGCAAAGCGCAGCCATTGCTCCTTACCTTGGACAAGGGGTATCTCCTCACCGCCGCCCTTCCTGACCTTCAACGTGGGATAGCTCCTCTAGGCCCTCCTGCGCCCGCGCAGCCTGGGCTCCTTGGACATGGGGTTGGTCCTCCCGGCCACCGCCCCTGGCCTCGGACACTGGGTAGCTCCTCTCCGCCGTTCTTGCGCCATCGCAGTCTGGTACTCTGGGCTGCTGCCCCTGACCTCGGAAGTGGGGTAACTCCTCTTGGCCACCGCCGTTCTGGCATGGGGTCCTCCCGGCTTCTGCCGCTGATCTAGGACTTGGGGTGGCTCCTCTCGGCCGCATTTAGCGCCCTGGTCGCAGCTAAGCTTTACTAGTAAGGTCAAAGATGCAGATCGTAGAGATATTCTCAGACAAAGCTGAGGTCCTGGAAATCTCACTTGACGCTGCAGGTCCTTCCTTCCTGCTTGGACAACATACTCTGTTACTGATCTCGAGAGACAGCAGTGAATGGTCCTGAAGAGAGATCTTAGCTCCCTGCCTAGGAATTGAATGTGGGTAGTCTGGATGAAAATCGGGACTCCTAGCCACCAGATCATCAAGGCGTTAGAGGCCAGAAGCAGCGGTCCTGACTCTTTCCCCCATTTGAAAGTGAGAATGCTTCAAAAGAGGCAAAAACTGTGAAAACAGGTACAAAGTTTATTATAAGAGACACAGCATAGCATGTGGGAGAACGTTCAGAGAAACAATTTATTTAATACTGAAGCTGAAAAGCCAGGTGGCGCATCGGTAAAGGATCTGCCTGCCAATGCAGGAGACACAAGATAGATGTGGGTTCGATCCATGAGCCAGGAAGATCCCCTGTAGTAGGAAATGGCAACCCACTTGAATATTCGTTGAAAAATCCCACGCTCAAGAGGAGCCTGGAGGGCTACAGCTCATGGGGTTGCAAAGAGTTGGAGGGAAAAGAGCACACACACAGGCAGAGATACAGGCCCAGAGAGAAAGGGTATGGGCCTCCTTTCTCATGACACATGCAGCAGTGAAGTGATTGAAATCAATTATATAGGACAGTTCTTCCAGGTCTTTGTTTACCTTTGGCCAGTTTTCTTGTTTCTTTTTTCACACTTGACTGGTTTTAGGACCCTCTCCAAGATGGGTGCACAATTCTTTGTTAAGATGGATCCCACCATGTAGGACTGTGGGTGCATGTCTACTCATTATGGGGTAGCAGCCCCTCCCTTTTTGACCTCCAAGGAGCCTTCCTGTGCATGTGCAGACAGGGAAGTTCTCCTTGACCTCAAGAGTGGTCATCTTATCTCTTTACTTCTGCAGAGCTCAGCTTCTGCCATTAGCTTTGTCCTTGGACAAAACTTCAATTTTACTCCATTTGACAAATACCAGCTATCCAGTCTTAGGGCCCATCAGTTTTCTACCTTAATACAAGCTGAATTGTGTCTCTTTAAAATTCATATATTTAAGTTCTAACCCCAGTACTGTGACTGTATTTGGAGACAGAGCCTGTAGAGGTAATTAAGACAAAAAAGAGGTCATATGTGGGGACCTAATCCAATAGCATTGGTGTCCTTATAAGAAAAGAGTAAGAAAACAAGGACCAAGGGACAACCGTGTGAAGACACAGCAGAAGGCAGCCCTCTGCAAGCCAAGAAGAGAAGCTTCAAAAGAAAGCCTTCCCGTTGACCCATGATCTTGGACTTTTAGCTGTCAAAACTGTGAGAAAATAAATTTCTGTTGTTTAAGCCACCCAGTCTGTTATTTTTTTCTGGAATTCCTTGCAAATTAACATATTCTCAGATCCATGGTTGGAGAAGGAAATGGCAACCCACTCCAGTGTTCTTGCCTGGAGAATCCCAGGGACAGAGGAGCCTAGTGGGCTGCTGTCTATGGGATCACACAGAGTCGGACACGACTGAAGCAACTTAGCAGCAGTTAGCAGCAGATCCGGAGAAGGCAATGGCACCCCACTGCAGTACTTCTGCCTGGAAAATCCCATGGGTGGAGGAGCCTGGAAGGCTGCAGTCCATGGGGTCGCTGAGGGTCGGACACGACTGAGCGACTTCACTTTCACTTTTCACTTTCATGTATTGGAGAAGGAAATGGCAACCCACTCCAGTGTTCTTGCCTGGAGAATCCCAGGGACGGGTGAGCCTGGTGGGCTGCCGTCTATGGGGTCACACAGAGTCGCACACGACTGAAGTGACTTAGCAGCAGCAGCAGCAAATCCATGGTTACAGATGAGTATCTAATGAGGTCGCTACTGAGGTTCTCAGGTCACCAAACAGACTATTTTCTATTCCAGAAAGTTACTTAGCCATGGAACCATGTTTCCTAAATTCTGGGTTTATTTAGCATAATCAAAGGAGATCCAACCAGTCCATTCTAAAGGAGACCAGTCTTGGGTGTTCATTGGAAGGACTGATGCTAAAGCCGAAACTCCAATACTTTGGCCTCCTCATGTGAAGAGTTGACTCATTGGAGAAGACCCTGATGCTGGGAGGGATTGGGGGCAGGAGGAGAAGAGGACAACAAAGGATGAGATGGCTGGATGAAATCACTGACTCGATGGACATGAGTTTGGGTGAACTCTGGGAGTTGGCGATGAACAGGGAAGCCTGGCGTACTGCGATTTATGGGGTCACAAAGAGTCGGACATGACTGAGAAACTGAACTGAACTGAACTGAATCAATCTTGTGGCCAGGAATAACCATTTAGTCTATTCAATAAATAAATTCTCTTAAGCCTGGTGTGTTGCAGTTCGTGAGGTCACAAAGAGTCAAACAGGACTTAGCACCTGAACAACAAACTTCCTCTTGGAAAATATGATTAATTTCTTTACCTACAGTCCAGTGGAGTCACATGCCCTTTTCTTTGGCCTCCCAGGGCTTCCCTGTACTAAACAGAGTAAATAGATCAAAAGTCAGCTGCTTTCAACTCTTTCCAAAGCTTAAGTCTCCTTTAATGCTCACCTGCAGCTACCTATCATTGCTCCTGTTCACCTCACTGTTCAAGGCACAAGCACTCCCATGATTTTGACATATGGTCCACATAGCTATATTATTTATATATAATTTGTGGTTTTAATTTTCACAGATAATGTTACATTGCACCCACTTTTCTGAATTTACTTTTGCACTCCATATTGTGTTAACTGGTCTCCCCATTTCTATTCTTTCGTATTAGATCAACAGAGATTCTTGGCTTGAATACAAAATAATTCACTGGAAGTCTATGAAGTAAAACTCATGTAAGTATGTGAGAAAGCTGAATTCAGGCAATTGACAGGACTCAGGCTGCTGGAATCATGTTCAAGGTCACAGTGTGGAAGACTGATTAGGATAGAAATCTGCATAGTTTCCATGTACCTCTGCCCATCTCTGAGGGATTCACATGAACCTGAGTCTGAGTCAGAAGGATAGAGGTACTAAATTAAAGGGTCTCCCACTGACACGTAGGATGGGATCATTAAATTAAAACCATGACTATGGTGGATTGTGTTGACTGAAAAAAAAAAAAAAAGCACGATGTGAGAGACACGAGTTAAACTTTATTTGGGGGCAAAATGAGGACTTCAGCCTGGGAGACAGCACCTCAGATAGCTCTGAGAGACTGCTCCAAAGAAGTAGTCTGGGAAGGTCAACATGTAAGATTTTGGTGAAGGGGTAGTTCACTGAAGTTAAGCACTTACCTTACAAAAGTTTTCTGCTAGTCACAAGGACTTGATGACCTAGATATGAAGAAATGCAGAGATTGGGATTATGAAATCAGTCCCTGGAACTATATGGCTGTCTAAAGACCTGTTCCACTAGCCTCCTTGGAACACGAGTGTCTCCTTTTCCACCCTGAATTCACCTCAGGGGATGTTGAAAGTTGCCAGCTGCAGCAGCACACAGCTCAATATCCACAGGGCACATGGCAAATGTCCTTATTGTTGTTGTTCAGTCAGTCAGCCAGCTCAGTCGCTCAATCGTGTCTGACTTTCCGTGACACCGTGGACCACAGCACGCCAGGCCTCCCTGTCCATCACCAACTCCCGGAGTCTACTCAAACTCATCTCCATTTTGTCAGTGATGCCATCCAACCATCTCGTCCTCTGTCATCCCCTTCTCCTCCTGCCTTCTATCTTTCCCAGCGTCAGGATCTTTTCAAATGAGTCAGCTCTTTGCATCAAATGGCCAAAGTATTGGAGTTTCAGTTTCAACATCAGTCCTTCCAATGAATACTCAGGACTGATCTCCTTTAGAATGGACTGGTTGGATCTCTTTGCAGTCCAAGGGACTCTCAAGAGTCTTCTCCAACAACACAGTTCAAAAGCATCAATTCTTTAGCTCTCAGCTTTCATTATAGTCCAACTCTCACATCCATACATGACTACTGGAGAAACCATAGCCTTGACGAGATGGATCTTTGTTGGCATAGTAATGTCCCTGCTTTTGAATATACTGTCTAGGTTGGTCATAACTTTCCTTCCAAGTAAGTAAGTGTCTTTTAATTGCATGGCTGCAGTCACCATCTGCAGTGATTTTGATGCCCCAAGATCAGCCACTGTTTCCACTGTTTCCCCATCTATTTGCCATGAAGTGATGGGACCAGATGCCATGATCTTCGTTTTCTGAGTGTTGAGCTTTAAGCCAACTTTTTCACTCTCTTTCACTTTCATCAAGAGGCTTTTAGTTCCTCTTCACTTTCTGCCATAAGGGTGGTGTCATTTGCATATCTGAAGTTATTGATATTTCTCCTGGCAATCTTGATTCCAGCTTGTGTTTCTTCCAGCCCAGCGTTTCTTATGATGTACTCTGCATATAAGTTAAATAAGCAGGGTGACAATATACAGCCTTGATGTACTCCTTTTCCTATTTGGAACCAGTCTGTTGTTCCATATGCAGTTCTAACTGTTGCTTCCTGACCTGCATGTAAGTTTCTCAAGAGGCAGGTCAGATGGTCTGGTATTCCCATCTCTTTAAGAATTTTCCACAGTTTCTTGTGACCCACATAGTCAAAGGCTTTGGAATAGTCAATAAAGCAGAAGATGTTTTTCTGGAACTCTCTTGCTTTTTTGATGATCCAGCAGATGTTGTCAACTTGATCTCTGGTTCCTCTGCCTTTTCTAAAACCAGCTTGAACATCTGGAAGTTCACGGTTCATGTGTTGTTGAAGCCTGGCTTGGAGAATTTTGAGCATTACTTTACTAGCGTGTGAGATGAGTGCAATTGTGTAGCAGTTTGAGCATTCTTTGGCATTGCCTTTCTTTGGGATTGGAATGAAAACTGACCTTCTCCAGTCCTGTGGCCACTGCTGAGTTTTCCAAATTTGCTGGCATATTGAGTGCAGCACTTTCACAGCATCATCTTTTAGGATTTGAAATAGCTCAACTGGAATTCCAACACCTCCACTAGCTTTGTTCATAGTGATGGTTCCTAAGGCCCACTGGACTTCACATTCCAGGATGTCTGGCTCTAGGTCAGTGATCACACCATTGTGATTATCTGGGTCATGAAGATCTTTTTTTGTACAGTTCTTCTGTGTATTCTTGCCACCTCTTCTTAATATCTTCAGCTCCTGTTAGGTCCATACCATTTCTGTCCTTTATCGAGCCCATCTTTACATGAAATGTTCCCTTGGTATCTCTAATTTTCTTGAAGAGATCTCTAGTCTTTCCTATTCTATTGTTTTCCTCTATTTCTTTGCACTGATCACTGAGGAAAACTGTATCTCTCCTTGCTATTTTTTGGAACTCTGCCTTCAAATGGGTATATCTTTCCTTTTCTCCTTTGCTTTTGCCTTCTCTTCTTTTCACAGCTATTTGTAAAGCCTCCTCAGGCAGCCATTTTGCTCTTTTGCATTTCTTTTCCTTGGAGATGGTCTTGATCCCTGTCTCTTGTACAATGTCATGCACTTCCGTCCATAGTTCATCACGCACTCTATCAGATATAGTTCCTCAAATCTATTTCTCACTTCCACTGTACAATCATAAAGGATTTGATTTAGGTCATATCTGAATGGTCTAGTGGTTTTCCCTACTTTCTTCAATTTAAATCTGAATTTGGCAATAAAGAGTTCATGATCTGAGCCACAATCAGCTCCCATTCTTGTTTTTGCTGACTGTATAGAGCTTCTCCATCTTTGGCTGCAAAGAATGTAGTCAATCTAATTTCAGTGTTGGCCATCTGGTGATGTCTATGTGTAGAGTCTTGTGTTGTTGGAAGAGGGTGTTTGCTATGACCAGTGCGTTCTCTTGGCAAAACTCTATGCGCCTTTGCCTTGCTGCATTCTGTACTCCATGGCCAAATTTGCCTGTTACTCCTACTTTTGCATTCCAGTCCCCTATAATGAAAAGGGCATCTTTTTCAGGTGTTAGTTCTAAAAGATCTTGTAGGTCTTCATAGAATCATTCAACTTCAGCTTCTTCAGCATTACTGGTCAGGGCATAGACTTGGATTACTGTGATATTGAATGGTTTGCCTTGGAAATGAACAGAGATCATTCTGTTGTTTTTGGATTGCATCCAAGTACTGCATTTCAGACTGTTTTGTTGACTATTTTGGCTACTCCATTTCTTCCAAGGGATTCTTGCCCACAGTAGTAGATATAATGGTCATCTGAGTTAAATTCACCCATTCCAGTCCATTTTAGTTTGCTGATTCCTAAAATGTTGACATTCACTCTTGTCATCTCCTGTTTGACCACTTCCAATTTGCCTTGATTCATGGACCTAACATTCCAGGTTCCTATGAAATATTGCCCTTTACAGAATAGGACCTTGCTTCTATCACCAGTCACATCCACAACTGGATGTTGTTTTTGCTTTGGCTCTGTCTCTTCTTTCTTTCTGGAATTATTTCTCCATTGATCTCCAGTAGCATATTGGGCACCTACTGACCTGGGGAGTTTCTCTTTCAGTATCCTATCATTTTGCCTTTTCATACTGTTCATGGGGTTTTCAAGGCAGGAATACTGAAGTGGTTTGCCATTGCCTTTTCCAATGGACCATGTTTTGTTAGAACTCTCCACTAAGACCCGTCGGTCTTGGGTGGCCCTCACAGCTTGGCTTAGTTTCATTGAATTAGACAAGGCGGTGGTCCATGTGATTAGACTGGTTAGTTTCTGTGATTGTGGTTTCAATTGGGAGACCTTGGGGATGCCTAATTCCAGCCTGGGGGTCCCAGGAGGTGGACTCGCCTCAATCTGCCTAGGGATCTGGTCCCCGGGAGGTTGTCACGCCTCAGCCTGCTCTGGGATCCACCAGTTCAGGTTCCCAGGAGGTTGACCTGCCTTGATCTACCTAGGGATCTGGTCCCTGGGAGGTTGTCACGCCTCGACCTGCCCAGGGACCCAATTCTCGGGAGGCCGACATGCCTTGACCTACCCAGGGATTCAATCTCCAGGAGGCTGTCATGCCTCAACCTGCCTGGAGAATCTGTACTCTGACCCGGGGACTCCTGACTGTCAGGTTGCAACAGTACTGGGTAGGATAAGCTTAAGGAAGACTCACCCTTAAGGAAGTCTACCATGGAAATAGAAGGAAGCCTATTACTTGTGGGACTGTGCTCTATCTCAACAATAACTCAGGAGCCCAACAAGAACCTCACTGACTTTCTCGAAAGCCTAAAAGTAGCCCTCCAAAAGTTTACCAATCTGGACTTAGACTCTTATGAGGGACAGGTGATTTTAATGGACAAATTCCTGTCCCAACGTGCATCAGACATCTGAATAAAGTTACAACAGCTATAGCACCAGGGCCCTGCTCCATCTTTAGATGAGATGGTCCAGACAGCCACCAATACCTCTTATAACAGAGAACAGGAGAGGGAGGCCAAGGCCCAGGAAACGGAGAGAAGGAAAGAAACAATGCAAGCCCAGATGCTGGCCGCCCTCCAAGGAAGCCCTATGGCAAATCCCAAGTCCTTGAGGGACAAGGCACGAGGCAAATGCCTAATCTGTAGACAAGTGGGACAATGGGCCAAAGAGTGTCCAAACTGTGACAAGTTTCCTAAAACGGCTTGCTACAAATGTCATCAAATGGGACATTGGGCAGCACTCTGCCCTTGGGAGCCAAGAGCCTCAAGGTCAAGCATCAAGCCTTCCCTCATGATGGTTCAACAAGACTGAAGTGGCCCACTATAGCCAGCCCGCCTGTCACAGATAACCATCAAAGGGCTGGAGCCAAGGGTGCAACTGGATGTGGCAGGTAGGTCTGAGAATTTCTTGATTGACACAGGCTGCTACTTACTCTATCTTGACCTCCTGCTCCTCCTCTCAAACCTGTACCATTTTGGGTGCTACAAGAAAAACAATTACAAAAACACTCACCTGAGCACTTTGTTGCTGGGGTGGACAAATATTTTCCCACTAGTTTCTGGTGGTCCCTGAGTGTCCTACTCCCTTATTGGAAAGAGACCTCTCCCTGCCTTCGAAATCTTGCAGCTATTGCAGTCCTGATACAAGATGTTTTAAAACTCTCCCTCAAGAGGAAACTATTTTTACCAGCCACCAAGTGAAACAACTCCTGAATCAGAGAGGCCATTTATGGATGTCTGATCAAAGGATCCTCAGATATCAAGTAGTGCCGATGGAAAATCCAGGCCTCACTATATCCCCTTGTGAGGTTCTTAACCCAGCTACCTTCCTACCTACCCCTGAGGGCTCTCTCCCCTTTCACTCTTGCCTAGAAACCTTGAAGCACTGGACAAAACCCTGAGAGGGATTGTCGGAAGATCCTCTGACCAATCCTGAGGAAATCTGGTACACTGATGGAAGCAGCTTTGTCTTGGATGGAAAAAGAAGAGCTGGATATACAATAGTCTCAGATTTTGAGACCATAGAGGCTAAACCTTTGCTACCAGGTACTTCAGCCCAACTGGCTGAGCTCATAGCCCTGACTTGAGCTTTAGAGCTGGGAAAAGGAAAAGAAGTAGCCATTTACACTGACTCCAAGTATGCCTTTCTGGTGCTACATGCACATATTGCTATTTGGAAAGAAAGAGGCCACTTGACCACCCAAGGGTCCCCGATCAAGTATGGTGATCAAATCCTTAGACTCTTGGAGACAGACCATCTGCCTGCTGAAGTTTCAGTCTCCCACTGTAAAGTACACCAAAAAGGGAGCACGGAAGTGGCATGAGGGAACCAAGCAGCTGATCAGACAGCTAAGAGAGCAGCATTACAGAACAATGACCTAATAAGCATTGCCACCTTAATTCCACAGACTAATTTGCCAGAAACTCCTTCACATACTGAAGGTGAGATTCTTAAAGCTAAGAGTGAGGGCTTTCAAGAGGATCATATGGGGTGGTTCCAAAAGGAGGGACTCCTTTTTCTGCCTGGGGCCCTCTAGTGGAAAGTTGGTTAATTCTTTACATGCCACCACTCATTTAGAGGAGAAGGCCCTCTGAAATTACTAGAAAGGTCTTTCAAAGGAACAGGCCTCCAAACAATTACAAGGCAAGAAGTCTCCTCTTCTCCTACTTGCCAATTAAACAACCCCCAAAGAGCTCAAAAACTCCAGCTGGCCCAGCCCATTCAACAGTGTGGGACCTACCCAGGAGAGGACTGGCAGGTGGGCTTCACCCAGATGCCAGTTTCTCAAGGGTATGAATACCTACTATTCATGATATATACATTCACAGGATGGATTGAAGGTTTTCCCACCGGACTGAGAAGGCTGAGGAGATGGTAAAAATATTGCTCCATGAAATCATTCTGAGATTGGGTCTGCCCAGGTCATTACAAAGTGACAGCGGGACATCATTTACTTGTAAGGTCATCCAAGGGGCCTCTAAAACTTTGGCATTACTTCTTGCCTCCATTGTGCCTGGAGGCCTCAGTCTTTAGTAAAAGTAGAAAGAACCAACCAATTCTTAAAATCAGCAATAAAAACGATAACCCAGGAGACCTCCCTCAGATGGAAGGAGGCTTTACCAATAGCTCTCCTCTGCACGTGTATTGCCCCTAAGGAACAGGTTGGTCTTAGTCCTTATGAAATGCTATATGGGAGACCTTTTGTTTATGTCAATGACCTCTTCCTAGATCCAGAGGCTCAAACCCTCCAGTCTTATACCATGGCCACTGGGCAATTCCAACAAGATACATGCTTGTGGGGTGTCAACCAGGACCCAAAAGATTCTGAAGAGCCACTGTGCTCCAGGGACTCAAGTCCTAATTAAAGTCTGGAAAGATGGGTCCCCAAAGGCTCAACTGCAGCCCACACGGAAGGGCCCCTACCCTTTAGTATTTTCTATCCCCATAGAAGTCAAGGTACCAGGACAAGACTCCTGGATTCACTACTCATGAGTCAAGCCATGGAAGAAAACATAACAGCACACTCAATGCACCTGTGAGCCCCTGGGAGACCTCAGATACCCATTCAAGACTACAAATGAGTTCCATTCTAATGAACATCCCCAAAATTAAGTTTCCGGGGATAAGATTTCTTAGGACAGCTCTAAAGAGCCAACACAGCTTGGCAGGTGTTGTACTCCAAAATAGAGAGGAGACAGGTCTGATCCCTGAACAAGGAGGGACTTGAGCCATCTTGAATGAGACATCCTGTTTCTGTGGAAATACACCCAGCTAAATTAAAGAAAAGTCTCATGGTCTTCAAGGAAAACATTCAGATTCTACAGGATCTCAAAGAATGAGCTGGAGAGTTCTCGGGGTGGCTACAATCTCACTTTGGGGAATCCTTCTCCTGGCGAGGGGGAATTTGGTGGTGTCTAATGCCCCTACTAATCCCTGTTATCACCATATTGATGCTGCTTATGATTGCTCCATGTATTATCAACTGTCTAACCCATTTTGTCTCTGCCCAGGTCAACAAGCTACAACATGCAAGGACAGTTCAACAAGGATATATAAAACTGCAGCCGACCACAGAAAATATCGTTCACCCTTAGATGGACACCGCTATAAAGACTCTGAGGCTTGAGACTAGCAAGAGGGGGAGGCCCAATGCCCCTTACCATCCCAGCTCAGCAGGAAGTACCCAGAGAGACCTCGATGCCCCTATTCGCAAAGAATTGGGCCTCCCATCTCTAGATGGGGGAATGTTGTATAATTAGAATAGGAGAAAGGAATCCAAAATGGCAGTGGCTAAAAGACAAAGAAAGGAAAAAACCCAAGAAAATGGAACAAAATAAAATCTGAGGACCTGAATGAGAACCTCAGGTGAAACAAACAGCCCTCCTGGCTAGCCTAATTTACAGAGGGCAGGCTCAAGGGGAAGAGAAAAAACATATAAGAGGAGCCAAAATTGAGCCCCTCTCTTCTTTTGGGTCAGCCTGCCCTCATGCCTCATGGATGTATTTTCCTTTGCTTGCCAAATAAATCTGAGCTGTAACCAAGCTGTAACACTGGTCTGCCATTTCAAATCTTTGCTGCAGTGAGACAGAAACGAGAAATTACACACTCTCCAGATAAAACCATAATGACTTATAATTACATGATTATTCAACTTAATTAAAAACAATCTAAAATAGTACATTTAACAAAAGTGGGTTTATTTACATGTAATGCTTATTACATTTTTCTCACCTCAGTTTTATTTAAAGCCAGGTCAATATCTTACTCTAAATCACTTTATTAGTAATGCATGCTCTTTAGATATAAAGTCCTTCTGGGAAACATGCAACATTCAGTTATCTTATTAGCAATGCACTTCAAGGAAAGTTTTGAAATTTGGTAAAAATAAACTTCAACCCCATGACCCCATACCAGGGTGAGGTGGGAGAGGGAAAATATACACAAAATCACAAAGACATTACTGTCATGCACCTTAGAGCTAATATCCATTTCACTTTAAAATAGCATTGCCTATGGATTCAGAAGAATTTCAAAATATTTGAAGATCAAAAAGAAAGAGTCAAAGACTGACATGAATGTGAAACACATTAAATTAGCTAACAGGGTAGCTCTCATTCATTATTTCCATTTCTAGCTATAGGGGATAATCAAATACAAGTAAATGTACAGTTAAAAAGCCTTTGTAAATATTCAAATTGTAACAGAAAATAAATTTAAGGGTTTGTTACTTCTAAGGGAATTCATTATGTGATATTTGTTAGATGGACATCTCTGTAGCGCGTTTTAAATATAATTCAACATCAAGGTAAATTCATATTCCAATAATTCTTTGCTTAAAGTTAACTCATTTGGGGTTCTATCATCAGAATTTATGGCACATTCTCATGAGTATAGTTTTCGTGGCAAATTTAATCCTTTGAGAATTGATTTTGGGGGAGGAATAGGCAAAAGTCTAGCTGCATGGCTGCTCCATGAAAATGGATTAAAAATGGTAATCAAAGAAGTCATATAACTTTTTAAAATACACAGATTTTTTAAAAAATTTGGCCCCACAATGCAGCTTGTGGGATCTTAGTTCCCTGACCAGGGATTGAACCCATGCCTGGCAATGAAAGCACTGAGTCCTAACCATTTGACCACCAGGGAATTCCCATATAATTTTCTACTTTTAAAAAAGCTTAAGCAATTTTATGATATGTCTGCTGAGTGAAATGCCCTTATATTTTGTACACATCAGTTTGACTGCATATGACTGGGTTTACAATTCCTTAAATACTCCATGTCAGTGTGTGTAAAGAATATTAGGCTAATTTCTAAGCTGACAGAAAAGTAGGTGATTACATTTGCACAATATGAACCTGCACTCACTGCACGCCAGAGTCAACAGAGCTCTATCGTTATGTAAGAAACACAATGGAAAAGAGTCCATCTGATAATCTAGATCTGATAAGCCCAATTTTGGATCATAGGAGAATTCTATTTCCAAAAATAAATGCCATTAGAAGTCAAGATTTAATTATAGCAGTATCCTTATTAAAAAGGAGTCAATTATTTGTGAGCCTTGTGAATACTTCTGCTATCTAAAAGCTATCTGGAATTACTAAAAAAAATATCTACTTTATTCATGAATATTGACCCACTGGATCAAAGTGTTACTCCCCAGTTTAGACTTTACAAATATTTCTGGTACCTTGATCCAGGCAAGTGCCCCCTATTCTTTTCTTGTCCCCATCATAATCACTGCACCCTATTCTCTGAAATGCTCCAAAGAATAAGGAACCCCAAACCTTAAGGGTTCCTGAAAGCTGTTATTAGAGCAGCCCAAACTCTTTGCAAATGACTTTTCTGATGGGAACAATCATTTCTAACCTGTATGAAGAGGGGAATTCTCTTTTAGGTGCCTAGAAAAGAGAAATAAAGGTTGCTAGGTATGTTAGTCAAGGTCTCTTGGGAAGACTGTTTTGTGGTTTATTCTTCTGAGCCCCTGAGTCGTCCCACATTATGGATGTACCTGTACTGTGATTAGCAATGTAACCATTAAAAAAATTTTTTTAAATACAACATGTAGAGCCATCAACTCTAAACTCCCTTGGATCATGACAACACCATCTCAGTTATAAGTCTTCCCCAAAGTGGAGCTGGTCTATTCATAGTTTTACTTAGTTTCGAAGAGCAGGAAGCCTGCAAAGGTAGAGAAGCGCTGGTGGTCCCCATGAAGAGCACCATTGCCCATTCTCAGCCACACCTCATCCCCTTTGGCCAGCTTCAGCACTGCATGGTTGCTGGATGTATCTGATTTCCCCTTTGTTTCGTAGCTAGAAGGAAAAAGAAAACACACCAACTACTTAGTCTTTGAAGAGAACAGTCAGATCTTAACCAAAATCTATCCCCCCTCTCTCCCAGAGTCCCATACATTTAGGTATAATCTGGATTAAATTCTCTAAATGACACATGAGCAGAAATGACACGTGCCACTTATAGAACTGGCCAATAAAACTCCCACAAACAATCCCCCTTCATCTTTCCTCATTACCACTATGTGGAATGCTAATGACAAGGACCAGAATGAACTTGGAAACCTTTTGTTGAAGCCTGAGTGCTTGAAGATTGTGACATGAAAAGAAAAGGAATTTCTATCATGTTCAAGCCCTTGGGTCAATGCTATAGCAGTTCAATCCAGTTTAACTAACAATAGAATTTGTATCTAAAGAAGTGTGCTACCCTAACTCAAACTAAAACATGTTGCATCAGCTCATGGTCAGGAATGGAGCAATGAGGAAATAGATATTGTGGGCTTCAAAGCTGGAGATCCCTGTCATGTTAGAGAAAACCATCTGGGAAAACGTGGTGACTTGGAGTAGAATGTCTGATGCATCAAGGCTTGTTGTTCTTTCCACCTTCTGACTGTGGCAATGATAATGACCAGTGGAAATTTGGGAGTCAGTTTTACAGATGGCAGAAAAGCTTTTACCAGCCCACATCTCTCAGAAACCTGTTGGAGCAATCCTCCATCCAACTTCTACACATTCTCCTCCTCTCTTTCTACCCCATTGTTCCCCAACCTGGAACCAGCCAAGAAAAATAGAATTCTAATATGTTCAAGCCACAGTCTTCTAGATCTCTTTGTTGTAGCAGTTTCACCTATCTAACTCATCTTTTCTCTTTTGGCTTTTCAAATACACCATCTTACTGGAGGCCAGGTTCCAAAAAGAAAAAAAAAAAAAAGATGGCAGTCCCCACAAATCATCAAAAATAAAAAAAAGATAGCAAACAAAGTTTTTCACAGTTTATCAACACCCATTTCTTTAATTATGGGAAAGGTGTTGGCTCTCTGCCTCTTCTCTACATCTTAAGCTTGCTGCTAAGCTGCTAAGTCTGTACAATCTCTGTCTCAACTACTCAGCTCTGCCTTTGCAATTTGATGGCTGCTGCTGCTGCTAAGTCACTTCAGTCGTGTCCGACTCTGTGAGACCCCAAAGATGGCAGCCCACCAGGGTCCCCCGTCCCTGGGATTCTCCAGGCAAGAACACTGGAGTGGGTTACCATTTCCTTCTCCAATGCATGAAAATGAAAAGTGAAAGTGAAGTCGCTCAGTCGTATCTGAGTCTTAGCGACCCCATGGACTGCAGCCTACCAGGCTCCTCCATCCATGGGATTTTCCAGGCAAGAGTACTGGAGTGGGGTGCCATGGCCTTCTCTGATATCTTAAGCTTACATCAGAGCAAAGTGCATTTTTTTTTCTTTTTTATATGGATTTTTCTCCAAGGAGCCTTAGGGCCAGGTTGCTAAGATAAACATCAGAGTTGCAATACAGCCTAAAGAGGGATACTGGTTCCCAGCTCTTAAACTGCCAGCTCCAGGGATGATACAGAAGGCCATCAAGAGAGCTAAACTCTAGGCAAAGGGAGCAGAGAGTAGGAAAGGAGAAGGAAAGCCTGAGAGAGAGGGAAAGAAAGAGTTAAGAAAAGAATGCAAGTAATTAGTTATGATGAGCGTTGCTAGTAATTAGCTCAAGACCTCTTATCAACCTGCGTGTGTTCAAGTTTATCAGATTCACTGCCCTACAAAGAGTAACATAATGATAATCTGACCATATACTGGTGTATGGGAGCTCTGGATGACAACAAAGTTTGTGCCAGTCTCTCTTGAATCCTATTCACGTCCTGACATTGGCCATCCTTTGAGCAAACAATGGCAGCATGGATACCTACGATAAGAAAGACCACTTACCTGTACATGCTGAAGACCGTGTTGCCATTGTGCATGAGGTATACATACACTTCCTCAACGTCCTCATGCTTCATCATGCTGAAGGTGAAGAAGTACACACCTGGAAGGGGCAGATATGAATCCACACTTATGTTAACTCTTGAACACTGAGGACTGGGACTTCACATTCGTGTCACTGGACTTCACATTTCATTTGTTGATATTCTAAGTGGTATGTAGGTTCTTTTTTTTTTAATTTTTTAATTTTTTTGCTCAGTTCTTTCTGACTCTTTGCAACCACATGGACTGTAGCTCAGCAGGCTCCTCTGTCCATGGAATTCTCCAGGCCATTTCCTTCTCCAAGGAATCTTCCCTTCCCAGCAATTGAAACTGGGTCTCTTGTATTGAAAGGAGATTCTTTACCATCTGAGCCATCAGGGAAGCTCATTTTTTGTGTTGTTGTTGTTTTTTTTTTTTTTTTGGCTGTCCTTGGTCTTAGTTACGGCACTCAGGATCTTTAGTCTTCATTGCGGCATGTGAGATCTTTAGTTTCAGCATGAGAACTCTTCGTTGTGCCATGTGGGATCTAGTTCCCTGACTAGGGATTGGATCTCAGGCCCCTGAACTGGGAGTCTTAGCCACTGGACCACTGGGGAATTCCCGATATGTAGGTGCTTCTTGGCCTTTAGTCCTATGAGTATCCGTTTATCTGCTTGCACCTTAAAACTCCTTTAAATTTTTATGAGACTTTCTCAGTGCATAGAATAAGGTATAAAACCCTATCCCTTAGGTTTAGAGTAACCATCAGCAGCACCTTCCTCAGAACATATATGGACACAGTAGAGAGCCCAGCATGGAGGCATCCGTGGCCTCCTGTGGCCCTACAAAATGACCCAAGCACAACATTTCCATTAACCAAAGATAAGGAAGTCATATAGCACAGAGAAATGTTCATCACTTCTAATGACTGCAGCAATTTCTCATGTTATTCACTATAAGTAGGTGAAATTATGTACAATAAATAGATTGAACTTTGAGCAGCATGACCTTGCTACAAAAAATATGAACACTTTTCATTTAAAAAAGACCAACACACTTTAAAATATGTTTGTTTTCTCGTAAGGGCCTAGGGTTGCTAATTGAAAGCAACTTAATATATCTGATTCACTTTAAATACCAGTTTAGAAAATAGTTTTACTGAAAGATTAAGAGGAATCCAATAGTAGAGAGATGAATGAAAAGGAAAAGCTTCCTAACTTCAAATGATCTTGGTTTTGAGAGCGCATTTTAGAAAGATGAATGAACATAAAGTATCACATTCTTACTGATTTCCACGTTACATGTTTAAACTAATGGCCTTGCCTTAATGTATTTGAGCTGCTATAACCAAATACAACAGACTGCTTATGCTCAGTTGCTCGGACATGTCTGACTCTTTGTGACTCCATGGACTGTAGCCTGCCAGGGTCCTCTGTCCATGGGATTCCCCAGGCAAGAATATTGGAGTGGGTTGCCATTTCCTCCTCCAGAGGGTCTTCCCAACCCAAGGATTGAACCCGGGTCTCTTGCATCTCCTGCACTGGCAGGCGGATTCTGCCACTGCACCACTTGGGAAGCCCCAAACAGATTTAGTAGCTTAGAAATAGCAACAAATTTATTTCTCACACCTCTGGAGGCTGGAATTCTAAGACCAGGTTAGGGCCCTCTTACAGGTCACTGAGTTCTGGTTGTGTCCTCTTACAACAGAATGGGTTAGGGAGCTCTGTGAGGTCTCTTCTCTGAGGGCACTAAATCCATTTATGAGAGTTCATTGTGATGCCTAACACCATCACCGTGGGCATCAGGTTTTCAGTGTGTGAGTTTTGGGGGAACACAATCAGACCATAGTATACTTTGTGAAAGAAAAACCCAGAAACATCTGGAAGGAAAAAAAAAAGCACCACACAGTTCTATGCTGTCTGTTTTCCAAAGGTGCAATCAAGTAAAAGAGAAGCTATAAGGCTACCTCTGAGTCAAGTTGAACCACATACAGATGTATTAGTTCAGTTCAATCGCTTAGTCGTGTCTGACTCTTTGTGACCCCATGGACTGCAGCACACCAGGCTTCCCTGTCCATCACCAACTCCCGGAGTTTACCCAAACTCATGTCCATTGAGATGTATGATTTTGCTTAATTTGGAGCCAGGCTTGCATTTTCAATGTGCTGAGAATAAAAGATACAGTATAAAAATAAGCCGCGCCCATTCATATGCCTAAAGGAGGATCTACAGATGAAATATAAAGGTAGATAGAAATCAGAGACTCAAATAAAATAATTTCTATGTGTGCAGTTTTTTGCATTTTACAAAACTTCTTATGACTTACGCACACAATTTTCAATGCCTCAAGAAGATAAAGTGGGAATCAAAATGACAGAAAAAAAATATTACTTTTCCTGAAGAAAAATGATGACTACTATTAAAAAAGTAGATGTAGAGGTATTTTAGAAACACTAAGAAACCAGATGGCGAATAAATGAAATGACTAGAATTGGAAATATAGAAGTGCATCTATATTACATCCACACATGGCTTTTCTATGCAAGGGAACATACTGAAACCAGAGACAATATATTTTCACTCTGGTTTTCACATCTTCATGTGAAATTCAACCTTCTCTGTCCCATAACTCTCAAATGGTCATTTATAATCAACTCAAAGTTTAAACAGTAAAGTGGGAGTCTAATGATGGTTGTTATTGTCCAAATTATATCCAGCCCAAGAAAATTCTAAAAACCAACTAAATCCTTGAGCTTCAATTATAAAATCATTGAAAGCAATGGAACCACTCATTGGGCATATCTAGAAGTATTTAACAAAACAGTTATAGGAAAATTTAACATAAATCTTCAGAGCAGAAAATCACATAAAAAGGTTTAAAGCTGACTGAAGGGTGATGAAAGATTGCTTCTTTCACTGCATATGTCAGTTCATTTCTGACTTCAGCTGGGTAGAAAAATAAACCAAGGCACACTTAAAAAGTATTTGTGACAAATCTAACATGGCCACTGCCTCCATCAGAATTTTCTTCTTTTCCTTCTCAGTGCCAGAGACAGAGACAAAGAAAATTGAAAAGAAGCACCAAAAATATCCATTCTCTGCAAAACTAGGAGACCAGAAAGAAAATCAATCAACTTAAAGTATCAATTAAGTGCTGTCATATGTCAGTGATAGTAGGCAGAGTCACATGGAGGCGACATGGAGGTTGGGCAAGGAATTTTGAGGCAGCCAAGTGGCAGCAGATCGCAAGCAATTCCCAGAAAAGTGCCCTCCCTCAACCCCCAATACAGATGGGTCACTCTGAAGTACTGATGCTGAAAAGAAGCTCCCTCGAGTAGAGCTGGGATAAAGCAAAAGTTATATTTGGGAGGAAGTTTGCCAGATAAAGTACAGAAAGTGTGAAAAGTCCTTCTGCAATGGTAGATCCTGGGATCTGCCAGCAAATAGGAGGCAAAGGAACTGGCAAGAGCAAGGCTGGCTTCGTGTTTTTCTAGACCCAGTGTAGTCTGGGAAGGCAGAGAAGTGTGGCCACACAGAAAACACACAGAGCTGCTGTAGTTGAAAGAGATGGAGAGCGCTTGCTTCAGCAGCACATATATGAAAATTGGAACAATACAGAGAAGATTAACATGGACCCTGCGCAAGGATGACATACACATTTATGAAGCATTCTATATTTAAAAAAGAGAGAGAGAGAGAGAGATGAGGAGTCCCCTGGCAGTAAGGGAGGAGACACTGAATTACCAAGCCAGGAAGTATGCTGGGGCCTCTTCCCTTCTTCAAGAAACTATGGCATAGTGCTGATCTAGGAAATCCATCAACCATCAGTTAATTTTAGAAAGTAGAAAAGAGCAAAAATTATCAATAGATAAAGAATACTCAACAAGAAGAAATGTTGTCATGTGGGAGGTGAAAAATAAAACCAAAGATTCCATCATGGGCTTAAAAGTATATTAATGAAGGAAATCCCTCTATGAAAGAACATTGTAAGACAGAATGTGGAAACCCATTGTAGAAATGATCAGACAAGAGGCAGAACTGAAAACCAGGATGACAAGACTAATGTAAAACACAGAAAAGGTTAAAATAGTACCACAGAAACAAGGCAGAAGAGAGAAGGAACTGGGAGAAACACAAGGAGAATTAATCCTAGGAAGAAACATTAAGCATATGCAGGATATGTGTGTGTGGGCCCCTCAGTCGTGTCTGACTCTTTGCAACCCCATGGACTGTAGCCCATTAGGCTCCTCTATCCACGGGATTCTCCAGGCAAGAATACTGGAGTGGGTTGTCGGGACCTCCTCCGAGGGATCTTCCCAACCCAGGGATTGAACCCACATCTCTTATGTCTCCTGCATTGGCAGGTGGGTTCTTTACCACTAGGGCCACCAATGGAAAAAAGCAAACATGAAATGGAAGTACAGAACACCAAAGAATTACAGAAAATAATACATGTAGAAGACAAAGGAAAGTTAAAAACAAAACAAAGTGTGATCAGAGTTCTTAAAAAAGTTAACAAGTGTTGTACTAAGATGGACGGGGTACTGTTTGTGAGCACATAAGAATATTTCATATCTGACATTGTTCGGAACTGCTAGTCTATGATGATAAAAATCGAGTTGACTTTTAATTGGGTTTATTATAACTGAAATATGCAATAGACAATATACCCCATTATTGCCTGATTTCCTAACACAAGACAAACTACTCCCAATGCCACCTCACCTTAGTATAACAACGAGAATAAAAAAACTGTATTTATATTTTAAGATATAATTCAAAGAAACTTTCCTGGACAAAAAGAAGGGTTCCATACACATAATGAAAGGACACAGCAGGAAAATTTGATCCAGAATGATTAGCATTTCTTCTAGAAAAATCACTAAACTTTGAAGATAAAGAATTCTTCGGGAAGTCAAGCAAAAAGATTAAGTCATTTATAAGAGGAAAAAGCTCAGATTTATGTCTGAGTTCTCCAGACCAAATGCCAGAAAACAGGACCAGAAAAAAATATATAAACTAAGGTTTTTATTTGCAGCCAAGGTTATAACAGTTTAGAGCATGTAAAGTCTTAGAGAATACTGATGTCATAAGCTTTTTTGAGAAAATAATTAAGGGACAACAGTACTGGAGTGGGTAGCCTATCCCTTCTCCAGGGGATCTTCCTAACTCAGGAATTGAACCAGGGTCTCCTGTATTGCAGACAGATTCTTTACCAACTGAGCTATTAGGGAATCTCTAATTAAAGGACAAAGTTTAGCTAATAAAGAGATGTTTGGGAAACTTTGGCAAAATGACCAATGGTGAACAATGAATATATATAACTACAAGATAAGTTCAAATTATAGAAGAGGATAATGTTGATAAACTAAAATGCAATTATTTTATACCTTGACAATGTACAAATGATTCAACCGGCAAAAGTTAAAAATTAAGAAAGTGAGAAAGATAGAATAAGTTCATTGAGTGGCTTATTTGTAATAATATTACATATTATATATATATACATATAATATCACATATTATTACATAATTACATGGTATCGCTGGGAGTTGGACACAACTGAGTGACTTCACTTTCACTTTTCACCTTCATGCATTGGAGAAGGAAATGGCAACCCACTCCAGTGTTGTTGCCTGGAGAATCCCAGGGACGGGGACGCCTGGTGGGCTGCCATCTATGGGGTTGCACAGAGTCGAACACAACTGAAGCGACTTAGCAGCAGCAGCAGCATGTATATATATATACACACACATAATACTATGCAAAAGAAAACTGAAGAAGCTGTAATGTATTAAACAAAGTAGTTCTTTGCCGGGAGCCAGCGTGAGGAACTCCGCCTCAGGAGTCCTCAGCATATGCAAAGGCTAGATTTAGCCTCAGGAGTCCCCCTGGAAATTCTTGAGCATCTACCCCCAAAACCAGAGTCTGCCTACTTTACTGCTTTGTGCTCTCACCTACACCTCTGACTTTATGGGGGGCTGTCCCCCACCACCTCTCTCTGAAAAAGAGTTAACTTACAGCTCCAGTTAATAAAGTTCCTGGGTGTGCCAAGGGTGTTTCAACCTACAAACTCCTTTGGAAGTCCTCTAGCCTGCTTGAACAGGTTCTTCCAGCCACATGTGATTGTTCACAGTCTCCCAACCGTGAGAGGCACGAGATGTTCTAAACTGTCTAAATACAGATTCCTTTGAGCAGTTCAAAGATTGATTAGAAATTGTATTGGTGAAGGGTTTTTCACTTGTTGGGCCAATGTTTGCTGCTAAGTTTCCATATCCCTTTCCTACTGTGTCCCTGGGAGTGTATTGATTAATATAATTGGTGTATAGGAATGTAAGGAGTAGCTTTAATGTTTGTAACCTTGGACCCTTGAGTTAATTCTTTTCTTGTTATAGCCCACCACACCTTTGCCCTATAGGAATGCAACTTTATCTAATGCTTTCAGAGAGTGGCGCCTGACTTTAGAATAATCACCTTTAGAGAAAAATAAGTTTTCTGAAGAAAGAATCATAAAATGTTAACAGACCTCCTGGCCAGAAGATGATGTAAATCACCTAAACTTTTGCATATGCTAAGTTTGCAGGAAGAAAGCCTGGCTTCGATTAGGATCAAGGACTGCTGTCCTTGCATGACTCTACCCCTTCCCCCATTATCCTCTATGTACAACTTAAGGTATAAAAACTACTTTGGAAAATAAAGTGTGGGCCTTGTTCACCCAAGCTTGGTCTTCCCATGTCATTCTTTTTCTCACCTTCTGGCTGAATTCCCATCTGAAGCGTGGAGGCTCATCAAGCCTATTAATTTTGCCTGGGCTTCTAAGCTCCGACCTGGGAGGCCTCAGTGACTCCTCACCTTCGGGGGAATGGGAGGACGCCTGCGGCCTACGTAGGTGACACAAATTCCTTATCTTGGAATTTTATTAGCTTTCCACGTAAACCAAGTTTTTCAGCCTCTTTTCTCCACTGAATTTTCTCACTGAGCTATCCTTATTTAACCACTCTTTATATCTTTAATTCTATCGTATCCTGATCGCCAAAGTCGTCTCCCCTTCAAATTCCCTGGATCCACGGGGGCTGGACCCGGGCAGTTTTTGTTTTTTAGTCGCAAAGTCATGTCCGACTCTTTTGAGACCTCGTGGATGGTAGCCTGCCAGGCTCTTCTGTCTACGGGATTTCCCAGGCAAGAGTACTGGGTAGCTATTCCCTTCTCCAAGGAATCTTCCTGACCCAGGGATCGAACCTATGTCTCCTGCTTGGCAGGCATTGGCAGGTGGATTCTTTAACGCTGAGCCACCAGGGAACAAACAAAGTAGACCTCAGAAATATTATTAAGGACAAATAGAAACATTAAATGACGATAAAGGGTCAATTTACCAATAATCTAAATTGTTTTTTAACTCATGAATGGATAAACTAATATTGCCACTCAGTGAAATACATAACAAGAAAAAGGAACACACTGCTGATTAACACAAAGACATGGATAAATATTAAGTTAATTTTGTTAAGTGACTTATATTCTACTATTTAATACCAGAAGACTGTATGACAATTCCATTTATATGATATTTTAGAGCTCTAGGGATGGAAAATCAATCAGTCATTGTCAGGGGTTGTAGTTCACAGGGGCTGACTACAAAGAGATAGCAGAAGGGAATTGGGGAGATGAAAGCTCGTTCTGTTTGAAACAATAGTGATGGAGACATACCTCTATGCACTGGTCAAAACCCGTAGAACTGTACATCACAAAGAATACGTTTTGTTACAGGCAGAATTTTAAAAGCTCAAGTAGAATATCAAAGAATCTCAAAATAAGATTATGACAAATGAATCTAACTGTATTATGAAATCAATGAAGTTACAGAACTAAAGGGCATGAGGAAAAAAGATGATCGGTTTTAAGGGCTTCCCAGGTGGCTCAGCTCTGCCTGCCAATGCAGCACTAGTGGGTTTCATCCCTAAGTCAGGAAGATCCCCTAGAGAAGGAAATGGCAACCCACTCCAGTATTCTTGCCTGGGAAATCCCGTGGACAGATGAGCCTGGTGGGCTACAGTCCATGGGGTTGCAAAAGAGTTGGAGACAACTTAGCCACTAAACAACAATAGCAAGGGTTTTAAAGATGGCATTTTGAATAGATACCATAAAAAGAAAAAAAAATGTATACAAACATTGCACATTAGTTGGTAAATTTATTTTTCATGGAACATGGGTGTGCAATTTTTTAACTACTTTATTTGTATACTGCTGCTACTGCTGCTAAGTCATTTCAGTCACGTCCGACTCTGTGTGATCCCATAGATGGTGGTTCAACAAATAAGTAAATATATTACAGATTAAGAGAGTTGGGGTTCTCCTTGTCAAAGAAAAAGTTACAAAGAAACAAAGAGGATGCTAGGATGAACCCAGTGGTGCTGGATTTGAGTCAGAGGTATCAGAATTAACTCATGTTTCTTTCTGTTTTTTAACACACAAGATAGAAAAATAAATATAGTTATGCATGTACTCATGATTAGTACATATGTATATTTCCCAGTCCTGCACATGGATAGGACCCAGAAGAGGTGGCAATGAGTATGTTTAGCATGAGTCTTTGTTTCTAAATACTGCTGCTGCTGCTAAGTCACTTCAGTCGTGTCCAACTCTATGTGACCCCATAGACAGCAGCCCACCAGGCTCCCCCATTCCTGGAATTCTCCAGGCAAGAACACTGGAGTGGGTTGCCATTTCCTTCTTCTAAATACTACTCCTCAACAAAAGGAATCAGGGCTTCTTGGAAAAGTGAGTATTGCCAGAGCTGGGACAGAAGAAAATGGAATATGAGCTTGAAGCAGCTTGTGGCACAAGAAGTAAGAAAGTTGTTGGGGACTGAATAATAGATTCCACATATGCTCACGTCTGGGCTTCCCAGGTGGCACGAGTGATAAAGAATCTGCCTGCCCATGCAGAAGGTAGATATAAGAGACCTGGATTTGATCCCTGGGTTGGGAAGATCCCCTGGAGGAGGGCATGGCAACCTACTCCTGTATTCTTGCCTGGAAAATCCCACGGACAGAGGAGTTTGGTGGGCTATGGTTCATGGGGTCGCAAAGAGTTGGAAAAACTGAAGGGACTTAGCATGCACGCATGCATACTCACGTCCTAAAATCCCCAGGATCTGTGACTGTTGCCTTATATGGCAAAAGGGATTTTGTGGGTATGGTTAAATGTAAGGTTTTATGATGGGGAGCTTATCCTGGATTGTCGAGGTAGGCCCAAAGTAATCACACCATCTCTGTGAAAGAGCCAAGGAGGTCACAATCTGAGAAGACTAAGTGACGTGACAATGGAAGCAGAGCCTGAGATGTTGTGGGGCTGGGGACAGCCTCTGGAAGTTGGAAGAGGCAAGGCGGAGGAGCCGGCTCTGGCCACACCTTGACTTTAGCCCAGTTGAACTGATTCTGAACTACCAATCTCCAGAACTGTAAGAGGATAATTTTGTGTTGTTTTAAACATAGTTTGTGGTAATTTGTTTCAGCAGCAATAGGAATTGAATAAAGAAGTACTCAAAAAAATTTTTTAATGTTTTAAAAAAATTATGTGAACTTCCTTGGGGGTCAAGGTGAAAGGATGAACACAGCTATGACATGTTTAAATTGCAATGAACTCAGTTATAACATATTTAAATTGTGAGAATATAATCTAAAGGGTTTCTTCAAGTTGGAGATAACTGTGCCCTCTCATTGAACTCTCAGTAAGTAAACATGGTCATCATTTTAAAAAATATTTTTGTCTTTTCAGATTCTAATTCATTTATTTTGAAATCCAACAGGGAAAAAATTATATATATATTATATATATATATATATATAGCATATATACACATATATGTATATGTATTTACACATACATATACATATGTATAAAAGTGAAAGTGTTAGTTTCTTAGTAATGTCCGACTGTTTGCGACCTCATGAACTATAGCCTGCCAGGCTACTCTATCTGTGCAGTTCACCAGGCAAGAATACTAGCGTGAGTTGCCATGCTCTCCTCCAGGGGATCTTCCTGACCCAGGGATCAAACCGGCATCTCCTATGTCTCCTGCATTGGCAGGCAGGTTCTTTACCACTAGCGCCACCTGGGAAACCAGGAACTGAAGATCAACTGTACCTACAACAAGATGATGTTGGTCAGACGACTAAAGATGACTGTCAGAGCTGACTATGCTGTTTTTGCAGGTAACGTCCTCCTTCTGTATATAAAAGCTCTTGCCCTACTGGTTGCCTGGGGTCAGGGTAGGGATGGGCAGTTGCTGGCATCTGAAATAAAGCTAATTTTCCTTTCCACCCCTGGCCTGTTTATTGGTGGCAAGCAGCCAGACTCCTCCACCCCCCACCCTTTTGGTAACAGGTTGACATTTCCTTCTCCAGAGGATCTTCCTGACCTAGGGATCAAACCTGAGTCTCCTGCATGGCAGGCAGATTCTTTATTGTCTAAGCCCCATGTATGTGTATATATGTGTATATTTATATGTGTGTATGTATGTATATACACATATATGTGCGTATGTGTATATATATATGTGTATGTGTTTTTTATATATATGTATGTTTTAACCAGAATTACAGAGAACTCATTCCTTTCCTCCCTCTCTTCCTCCCTCCCTTCCTTCCTTTCCTCCTTCCTTCCTTCCTTCCCCATGTTGGTTGCTAGATTGATTAATCCACTCATTTATTTTTACCTCTCACCTGATACTGGGGCCCCAAATCTCCCGGTCATGACATCAAAGAAGTTTCCGATGTTGGTTTCAACACTGCTGAAAATGATCCCACTGTTCTGATTGGTAAAGTGAGTTGCCAGGGAAGCCATGAACGCAATCTAAGGAAAGAGTTAGAGGTTAAGTAAAAGGCAATTTATCTTAGAGAAACAAGGTTTCAGGACAAGTATTATTTCAACAATATTTGTAACAGCAAGAGTGGGAATAATATGAACATTAATCTATGGAGAAAAACTGAATCATGGTGATTTTTAACATTTTAATGCTATGCAGCCACTGGAATGACAGTATATATCAATAGTTGTGAGCATGGGTTTCAGTGAACATTAGACTTTAAAAGGCTTTTTGAGATATTAAAATTCTATTAGCAAATAATACTGGAAAATGTTGATGAAATCTTCTATGTACAGTTATTAAATGCCCATTGGCATATACTAAAGGATCTGAAAAATCCTTCAGCCAAACAACTTTTTAAATTTATTTACCTTGTGTTTTTTCCATAAAAGACACCTGTGACATTATGATTTATGACAAATATATATTTTATATTTGTCCCTCAGTTTTGACAGAGACCTCCTAAAATCCTCAGAATTTCCTAAGTGTTAAGGGAAATCAAGGTGTGTTTTGTTATGTTAATGAGGTAACTTTGGAAAAGCCCCTCAGGAGGGTCTGGTTGCCTATAGAGCCAACTGAAAGTTTTGAACTCTAAGTGCCTCATGATGAAAGTGAAAGAGGAGAGTGAAAAAGTTGGCTTAAAACTCAACAGTCAGAAAACTAAAATCAGGGCATCTGGTCCCATCACTTCATGGCAAATAGATGGGGAAACAGTGAAAACAGTGAGAGATTTTATTTTCTTGGGCTCCAAAATCACTGCAGATGCTGGCTGCAGCCATGAAATTAAAGGACACTTGCTCCTTGGAAGAAAAGTTATGACAAATCTAGATAGCATATTAAAAAGCAGAGACATTACTTTGCCAACAAAGGTCTGTCTAGTCAAAGCTATGGTTTTTCCAGTAGTCATGTATGGATGTGAGAGTTGGACTATAAAGAAAGCTGAGAGCTGAAGAATTAATGCTTTTGAACTGTGGTGTTGGAGAAGACTCTTGAGAGTCCCTTGGACTGCAAGGAGATCCAACTAGTCCATCCTAAAGGAAATCAGTCCTGAATATTCGTTGGAAAGACTGATGCTGAAGCTGAAATTCCAATACTTTGGCCACCTGATGTGAAGAACTGACTCATGGGAAAGACCTTGATGCCAGGAAAGATTGAAGGCAGGAGGAGAAGGGGACGACAGAAGATGAGATGGTTGGATGGCATCACCACCTCAATGTACATGATTTTGAGTAATCTCTGGGAGTTGGTGATGGACAGGGAAGCCTGGCGTGCTGCAGTCCTTGGGGTCACAAAGAGTCGGACACGACTGAGTGACTGAACTGAACTGAGGGGTGCCTCCCATCCCCCATACCTCTCTGCTCCCAGCCCTTCCCTGACAGATCTCTGCGGAGAAGACAGGGCCTGGACAGAGAATCCAGTAGTTAGTGATTTAATCATTTATGCCTGAATAATGAAGCCTCCATAAAAACCCAAAAGACAAGTTTTGGAGAGTTTCCAGGTTGGTGAACATGAGAGTACCTCTCAGCCCCCTTTCTCCACACCTTGCCTTATGCATCTCTTCTATCTGGCTGCTCTTCAGTTACATCCTTTTATAATAAATTGGTGAGAAAGTAAGTAAAATGTTTCTCTGAGTTCTTCTGTGAGCCTCTTTAGTACATTAATCAAACCCAATGAAGGTCTCATTTGGAACCTTTGATCTATAGGCAGACAGAAGCACAGGTGACAACCTGAACTTGGATTGGTGCCTAAAGTAGGGGAAGGGTGGATCAGTCTCAAAGGGCTGAGCTCTTAAGGGTCAGAATTGAGCTAAACTGTAAGACATCAGCTTCCCAGGTGGCGCTAGTGGTAAAGCATCCACCTGCCAATGCAGGAGACATGGGTTCAATCCCTAAATCAGGAAGATCCCCTGGAGAAGGGAACGGCAACCCACTCCAGTATTCTTGCCTGGAGAATCCCATGGACAGAAGAGCCTGGTGGGCTACAGTCCATGGGGTCACAAAGAGTCACGACTGAGTGACTTAGCACACGCATGCACATAGGACATCTAGGTGGTATTGGGGAAGTGCTCAGTGATGTGGGAATAACCCACAGTTGGAAATTGTGCCACCACTGGAGAGTCACATTTGAAAGTCAACGCCAATCCCCTGTCCAAAGGAGTCACTGAAACTGAGTGTGAATTAAATCAATAACTTCTTTAAAAAAAATAAAATTATTATTTCTTGGCTGTGCTGGTTCTTCATCGCTGCATGTTCTTTTCTCTAGCACCAAGGATTGGGGTGTACTCTCTAGTGTGGTGTGTGGGCTTCACATTGCACTATCTTCTCTTGTTGCAGAGTATGGGCTCTTGGGGGCATAGCCTTCAGCAGTTGCAAAAGGGGGCTTGGTAGTTGCTGCATGGGCTCTACAGTGCTGGCTCAGTAGTTGTGGAACACAGGCTTAGTTACTCCACTACATGTAGGATCTTCCTAGGCCAGGGATCGAACCTTTGTTTCCTGCATTGGTAGGCAGATTTTTTATCACTGAGCCACCAGAGAAACCTCTAGATCAGTAAGTTCTTTCATTTGGGGGGTTATCTTCTTGAATGAATAGAAGTTTAAAGGGAGAAGAGTGAGAGAAAGAAGAGAAAATAATGTGAAGTTCTGGAAGACTTGGGGCAGAGTGGGAAGGCAGGCCCAGGAGAATCAACACAAGAAAGGATTTGGGCAGTCAGAAGGACCGCATGAGGGCACTGGATGCCGAAAGATGAAGAAGGGGTGACATCAGACGAAAGATTTAGGAATGGGGATCAAGGAGCCAGAAGTTACCCTCCTTTACAATCTGCCTAAGACCAATCTTCTATTCTCTTTAAGGTTTCCTCCAAAATGTGTGACTATCAGATCAGATCAGATCAGTCGCTCAGTTGTGTCCAACTCTTTGCGACCCCATGAACCGTAGCACGCCAGGCCTCCCTGTCCATCACCAGCTCCCGGAGGTCACTCAGACTCACACCCATCAAGTCAGTGATGCCATCCAGCCATCTCATCCTCTGTCGTCCCCTTCTCCTCCTGCCCTCAATCCCTCCCAGCATCAGAGTCTTCTCCAATGAGTCAACTCTTCGCATGAGGTGGCCAAAATACTGGAGTTTCAGCTTTAGCATCATTCCTTCCAAAGTAATTCCAGGATTGATCTCCTTCAGAATGGACTGCTTGGATCTCCTTGCAGTCCAAGGGACTCTCAAGAGTCTTCTCCAACACCACAGTTCAAAAGCATCAATTCTTCGGCGCTCAGCCTTCTTCACAGTCCAACTCTCACATCCATACATGACCACAGGAAAGACCATAGCCTTGACTAGGCGAACCTTTGTTGGTACAGTTATGTCTCTGCTTTTGAATATGCTATCTAGGTTGGTCATAATTTTCCGTCCAAGGAGTAAGCGTCTTTTAATTTCATGGCTGCAGTCACCATCTGCAGTGATTTTGGAGCCCAGAAAAATAAATCCTGACACTGCTTCCACTGTTTCTCCATCTATTTCCCATGTAGTGATGGGACCAGATGCCATGATCTTCGTTTTCTGACTATAGTTCTCCCAAATGATCATATTATGGTTTTAGGGTTAAGAAGCTGACAGAGCAAAGGTAACAGTTGCCAACGTGTCCTCCCTTAAACTGGCTACTACAGGGCCCCTTAACCAGAATATAACCATTCATAGATTTGGGTTAATTTCTAGCCCTGAGAATGTTTATCATCCATTTTATTAGGTACCTATAACCTGGACAGGGAAGCCTGGTGTGCGACAGTCCATGGGGTCACAAAGAGTCAGATACAACCAAGCAACTGAATAACAATAACAATAACCTGGACAGCCGTATCTGTCTCCTTTTCTTTCTAAATTTATACTGGCACACAGACCCCAGGTTATTAAAATTATTAAACAACATTCATTAAAAAGTTATGAAAACACAAACACTGGTTGAATAACACACAGGTCCTCTTAGTTCACCCTTTAAAAAACCTGAGACCCAGAAAAATGATGGAATTTATCCAAGGGTAATCAACTACCACATGTGCTCAAATAAAGGGCAGTTTTCCCCTCGTTGATCTTTAAGATACTTACTGTACTTTCCAGTCCTTTAAAAGTTTCTCGTGTTATAGTATTGTCCATGAAAACATTAATAATCTATGAAAGAAACTGGAAAGTTTTATTAGAGCCAACCTGAGGATTCTAACCCAGGAGACAGTCTTTCAGAAAGCCGTGAGGACTGTTGTGAAGAGGTAAGGGGATCAGGGGAGAGACCAGCGTGTATGTGGTTTTGGTGAAGGAGTGCACGCCGTCACGCGCGCATCTCGGCAGAAGGTGACTGCCATTCTCGAGGACCAGACGTCTTAGTCACTGGTTTCAGTGCTTTTCTAAGTGTGGGAAGATGCAGGAAACTGGGTCCATAAGATTCTCTCCTGAAAAGGTTTAACTGTCTGAGGGCCAATTCTGCGTTTTCCCAGAGCACAAAGTACTTCATCCTGATCTTCACCTTGAATTCCTTTCAGGGTATATTGTAGGTTGGCGACTGCAGTGGCTAATGACTTGGTTCTTAAAGAACTGACTGGTGGGCAGCACTCTTTATTTTACAGTCCTTTCCCTTTTGCCCTTAATTTCAACCAAGGTTTGGGAGGCATTTTGTGACCAACTGTCCCATTGCCCTAGGGATGCTCATTCCAAGGCCAAGCCAAGATTTCCTTGATAAGACACTCCATGTACTGTTACTGGATGAGGCCCACCTAACAGTAGCCAACAGCCTCTGGACCACCTGCCTTACTAGTCTGGAATGGTCCAGGAAATGGTTCCTCCTTGTAGCGTCTTCCCGTATCTATTACAATCATTGATCTTACAGAACTGTTTATTTGGTCAATTGTTTCAAGTTCCCTAGTCATCCCTGTTTTTATCAGAGACTCAGTCGCACACTGGTAATGCAAGAAACAATAATCTTGTAAAATAAGCAGAATACAAGTAATATCGCTAGTAACATTAATAAGGTTGTAAGTAAGTAGTTTTATCTTCTAAGGAGTTATATATCTGCTGTCAAAAGAAGAGAAATTGAGCTTTATGGTCGAGTAGGTATTTCTGCCACTGGCGTGGTCTGGTTAATGCATAATGCATTAACCAGATGTACAATGCACACTGGAGGGGAGAGAGGAGGCCCAAATGGGCAGAGAAAATACTATGTATAAATTTTCTTTGACTTGCTTCAAAATATAAATTTTATTTCATCAGTATATTCTCTCAATTACTTAATTTTAATCACAAGTTACTATTTCAAGAAGACATTTCAGCCAGAAACAAGCAATATAAAATGCTGGATTTCAGTGTTGATAGGTGTTTCTTGGAAGAATCCATTTTTAAAATATTAACCAAATAAATAAATAAGCAACTCAGACTTAGTAATTTTCTTAGAGTGACCTAATCTCACATTTGCAAGTTTTAGGTGTTACTGACAACAAGAATTTCAAAAGATCACTTAAAAGAGAAATAACAGATAAATGGGTAGTTGGGCTTGAGATTAAAATGTCCCATGATAGCCTCATAAATGAATTTTAAACACTTTAAGCTGAAGTGAATATGGTCTGGTCTGGAAATCTGTAGGTGAAGGGCTCAGAATGCCGTTAGTGATAAAGAAGATACTGATGAGAAAATTTAAATAAAAATTAATGGCATAAAAACTGATTTGATAGAAAGCAGTATTTGTACATTAATATCTATCTGTGTGACCTAAACATGCAAATGTAACAAAATTGATAAATAAATGGGATGGTCAAATGTCTAATAATATTTCATGCATCTAAAAGTTTATATATTCAAGTTTCCAGAAATCTTTTTATTGGACATATGTTTTCATTTGGAAAATGGAAATTAACTGATGTTCAGGGTTACTCTATATTTGGTCTAAAGAGGGTGCTGAATTTCACCCTTCGTACATGTCTCTTCTCCCTAAGAATGATTTCAAAGCACTTTGACAGTATTGGTCTTGGGCAAATATCCTGTGGTGAAAAAAGTGAGATGAACAAATTGAGACAGGGTTTGTTTACTCAATACTGAGGATGAAAAAACACTCAAGTCTTCTGACTCCTGGACCCTAAGGGTCACCTGGAGACGTGCCAAGATGGTTTACCTGCAGTTCTGGTGGAATCCCCGGGTAGCCCTTCTCTCCTTTGGGGCCGTGCTGCCCACGCTCCCCTCGTGGTCCCAGGTCACCTTTGTCTCCTTTCTCACCTTTGGCCCCTTCGTGGCCAGTGGCTCCATTATTGCCATTGTTCCCGTGGTTTCCTTAAACAACCAGACATCATCACATGAGAAAGCCTAGTCACTCATGCTCACTGTCTATTTCTATAGAAACATAGTTCCTTTCTTCAAAAATACAGATTCAATAGCATAAGGGGACCATTTGAAACAAGCCTAAACATAGCATGAGGTCATCGTGGAATAGGATCTCTCTTAAATGGAACAATGAACACAGATTTAGATATTCTTAAGTCTCCAGATTCTAAAGCCTATTTTTCCTATAAAGCAAGACTTGGAAGAATAGTTGCATAGAAGACTGATTATCAAAGGATCCTTTATAATAGCAAAGATTAGAAACCACCTAAATGTCCATCAATACTGAAAGGCACTGGTGGTCTAGTGCTTAAAACTCTGTGTTTTCACTGTAGGGGGCATGAGTTCTATCCCTGGTCAGGGAACTATAATCCTGCAAGCTTCATGGCACAGCCAAAATAATAATAATAATAAAGGATTTGTAAACAGAATTGTTTAGAAATGGTATATGGATGTGAGAGCTGGACTGTGAAGAAGGCTGAGCGCTGAAGAATTGATGCTTCTGAACTGTGGTGTTGGAGAAGACTCTTGAGAGTCCCTTGGACTGCAAGGAGATCCAAACAGTCCATTCTGAAGGTGAAGGAGATCAGCCCTGGGATTTCTTTGGAAGGAATGATGCTAAAGCTGAAACTCCAGTACTTTGGCCACCTCATGCGAAGAGTTGACTCATTGGAGAAGACGCTGATGCTGGGAGGGATTGGGGGCAGGAGGAGAAGAGGAGGACAGAGGATGAGATGGCTGGATGGCATCACTGACTCGATGGATGTGAGTCTGAGTGAACTCCGGGAGCTGGTGATGGACAGGGAGGCCTGGCGTGCTGCGATTCATGGGGTTGCAAATAGTCGGACACGACTGAGCCACTGATCTGATCTGATCTGATATATATCCCAGTAAATAATGTTATATAGTCACAAAAAATGATGAAGAAAAAAATATTAAATAACATATTTTTTATATAAAAGAGGCTATGAATCAACAGGGTTCCCATGATACTACGTGTAGGTATGTATATTACATATACATATATATGTATATATATATTTATATGTATATGCGTATATATGCTTTATCCAAAGGGGAAAAGGACTATAACAAATTACATAAAAATATTTTACAGAGGATCATTTTGCCTGGGAAATCCCATAGACAGAGGAGCCTGGCGAGCTACAGTCCATGGGGTTGCAAAGAGTCGGACGCAACTTAGCGACTAAACAATGGCAATCTTTTTTCTAAGTGGATGGAACACAAGTGATTATTGTATCATCCTATATAACTTTTTGCATTTTTAAAAATTTCTACAATAATATGTACCACTTTTATAACTGAAGGAAAAGTAAATCATTGATAAAAATTATAACAATAATCTTGAAAGCAAGAGTTGGATAATGATTTCAACTCTTTACTCAGAGGGAATTTCTACACCTTTTCCTTTATTTTTACACTTGTTGAATTCCAGGCCCTTCTGCCGTTTATTTTGTGTGCCACCTTTGGTCAGATTTCATAACAAACTTGCAATTCTTCCATACTGATGAACTTTGACTGTATTTGCAGATTAATGTACTGATGACAAAGCTGTTTCTGATGGGAAACATGTAGTCAAAGCCAGTTGATCCTCTGGCCTCAGAAGGGTGTAGACCTAAGAAGATTTTAGGAGGGTCTGAATGTTCCCTACCCCTAATCACTGCACCTGCTGCCTGCTGCCCGTGATGGTCAGTGACGTAGGTTCCAAGCTACTAATCATAAAGTCTAACAGAGCAGTTGCTGGTTTTATATTTGGTTTTGTTTGAGAAACCTCTCAAAGGTATTAAGAAAAATTAAGTCTCATTGTTTTTTAACTACTAACATCAATGGGAGTAAGAGAAGAGTAAGAGGACTTTTGCCAAACCTTGAGAAAATGTTTGACTCCCAGGAATTGACCTGGACACAACAGAGGCAGATAGGCCTTCAGATTTGGAGGTTGTGGACAGAGGGGAGCTGACTGCCCTCTCCTTGCTGCCCTCTCCTTGCCTGACCCAGAAGGCTAATGAGTTCCCCAGTGATCCATGCCTGGGGCCCCACTCAGTAGAGTAGATTTGGCTGAGCAGTGGCTCTAGAGGGACCCAGTGGAGCTCGACAGCACACCCCGTGCCGCCATATGGTGCTGGAGCCCAAAAATGTTCCCATGAGTCCAAGAGAAGGACAAGGGTCAACTGAGAGACAGCTGAGCATGGAGTGCCTAGAGGCTAGGGGAAGACAAACTCAGCTAGACCTAGAATCAAACAGAAGGATGTGTCATTCAGTGAAAAGGACTGTGAAGATGACTATAACCCAGACCAGCAATCTCTCTCCTCCCACTCTCACTTCCAAAATCCCCAGAAGGCTAGATCTAGAGTGCCGTATGGAGCACACAGTGGCAGAAACACTGAAACAAAAGTATGAACCTGTTAAGCTCCAGCGATTCCACACTCCACGCTGGTGAAGGGCCTCCTGGCGTGTAGGCTGAGGTCCCAGTATGCCTAATGCCTGTGGGATTCTGCATGTGGTATGGATAATAAATACTGTATCTTATATACTTCTACCTCATGAACTCAGTAAGCTCAGTTGCCTACCCCACTCTCTTTAGGATTTTCCATGTGCAAGCTCTGTATCATACACAAGTGATCCCAAAGCACTGAGGTTCACTCCTGGCTCCTGATTTGGTATGGTCTGCAAGTAGACTGAAAATAACGCAACTCTCTCATACTTACCTGGAATGCCAGGGGGACCGGGAGGTCCAGGGGGGCCTTGGTAGCCTCGGAAGCTGTAGTCTCCATGGCAACACTTGCTGCAGTCTGGGGGCAGTCCTCCGGTTTGTGGAGACTTAAAAAAAAAAAAGACACAAAAAAAACTTCAAAGAAAGGTACATGTGAGTAATTAGAACTTTTGAATTTCCTCTGGCTTTGGTCCCTAGGTAAGTTTAATTCCAAACAACCCACAGCAACATCAGAAAAGAAGGTGTGGGGTGGGAATGGCAATGGCAAAGGAGTCAGGGAATAGCTCAGGTGAGGTGATGATCAGAAGGCAAAGAAAACAATAGAGTGGGTAGAACAGGCTCCTTGGAAAGTGGGAGTGGAGAATTGGGGCAGTGTTTCAAGAAAGTATGTTCCGGAAGCTATGGGAAAAGAGAGATCTCCTTCAGAAGTAGACTTGGAAACATTTCTTTTCTTTTCCAACTGTCTGTAGTCTCAGACATAGACTAGTAAATGACCCACAAACGATAAAATTACCAGCATCAAATACAGTAATTAAAACTATGTATATTCATGATATATACGGCATTAAATGTTCTTAGAAATTCTAAATTGCATCTCTAGTTTTTCCAACAGTCACAGCACACAAAAATTGCCTTAGAAAATTAAGATTCATGACTCCAAAAAGTTATTATTAATTATTTACAACTTGAAACAATTTCACTTTTTTAAACTTCTGCCTTTAACGTGCAGGTCTGTTTCATATTCCACTTTAAAATTTAAGTGGTTATTGTATTGTTTGAATCAGGATTGAATGTCCATTGAGTCAGTGATGCCATTCAACCATCTCATCCTCTGTCATCTCCTTCACTTCCTGCCTTCAATCTTTCCCAGCATCAGGGTCTTTTCCAATGAGTCAGTTATTCGCATCAGGTGGCCAAAGTATTGGAGCTTCAGCATCAGTTCTTCCAATGAATATTCAGGGTTGACTTCCTTTAGGATTGACTGGTTGGATCTCCTTGCAGTCCTAGGGACTCTCAAGGGTCTTCTCCAACACCATAGTTCAAAAGAATCGATTCTTTGGTGCTCAGCTTTCTTTATGGTCCAACTCTCACATCCATACATGACTATTGGAAAAACCACAGCTTTGACTAGATGGACCTTTGTTGGCAAAGTAATGTCTCTGCTCTTTAATATGCTATCTAGGTTTGTCATAGCTTTTCTTCCAAAGAGCAAGCATCTTTTAATTTCATGGCTGCGGTCACCATCTTTAGTGATTTTGGAACCCAAAACAATAAAGTCTGTCACTGTTTCCATTGTTTCCCCATTTCTTGAAGTTATGGGACCAGATGCCATGATCTTAGTTTTCTGAATGTTGAGTTTTAAGCCAGCTTTTTCACTCCCCTCTTTCACTTTCATCAAGAGGCTCTTTAGTTCTTCTTCGCTTTCTGCCATAAGGGTGGTGTCATCTGCATATCTGAGGTTATTGATATTTCTCCCAGCAATCTTGATTCTAGCTTGTGCTTCATCCAGCCTGGCATTTCATATAATGTACTCTGCATATAAGTTAAATATGCAGCATGACAATACACAGCCTTGACATACTCCTTTCCTAATGTGGAACCAGTCTGTTGTTCCATGTCCAGTTTTAACTGTTTATTCATGACCTGCATACAGATTTCTCAGGAGGCAGCTAAGGTGGTCTGGTATTCCCATCTCTTGAAGAATTTTCCAGTTTCTTGTGATCAACACAGTCAAAGGTTTTGGTGTAGTCAATGAAACAGAAGTAGATGTTTTTCTGGGACTGTCTTGCTTTTTCTATGATCCAACAGATGTTGGCAATTTGATCTCTGGTTCCTCTGCCTTTTCTAAATCCAGCTTGAACATCTGAAAGTTCTCGGTTCACGTACTGCTGAAGCCTTGCATAATGAATATTACATGTATACACATATGACTCTGAGTTCAACACTTACTTATCAATGATAAGTGTCTAAAATTTGGGCTTACTGTCAAGGAGGTAGAGATTTGGCAGAAGTTGAATGGCAAAAGAGTTAGAGTCATTCATAAAACTTTGAGTCTCTTCTAAATGGGCAACTTTTAATTATAAATAGCATACAAAAAACTTGTGGAAACTTTCCTTGACACCAATTAAAAATCAAAGGTTTTTTGAAAATAGCATATTGTTGCTAAGGGATTCATTTTTTAAAAGGAAGGGATGGGGTGAGAGAGGAAGGAAAGAAGAGAGAGAAATGAAGAAAAGGAGGGAGGAAGAAGTCATTTAAAATTCAAGTTTTCTCTGTCATTAGAAATCCAAGCAGAACAATGGATCAGTGCTTCACGTTCTTGCACCTTTAGACATTTATAGCACAGCAAATTCTACTCAATACTCTGTAATGGCCTATATGGGAAAAGAACCTAAAAAAGAATGAACAGAACATCCCTTGTGGTCCAGTGGTTAAGAATCTGCCTGCCAATGCAAGAGACCGGTTTGATCCCTGGTCAGGGAAGATTCCATGCACTGTGGGGCAACTAAGCCTGTGTGCCACAACCGCTGAGCCCACGTGCCCTAGGGCTGATGCTCCACAACAAGAGAAACCAGCACAACGAGAAGCCCAACACCACAACTAGAGAGCAGTCCCCGCTCACAGCAACCAGCTAAAGCCCGTGCACGGCAATGAAGACCCAGTGGAGGCAAAAACAAAATAAATAAATAAATTTTTAAGAAAGAGTGTATGTATGCTAAGTTGCTTCAGTTATGGCCAATTCTCTGCAACCCTACGAGCCTTCCAGGCTCCTCTGTCCATTGGATTCTCCGGGCAAGAATACTGGAGTGGGTTGCCATTTCATCCTCCAGGGGACCTTCCCAACCCAGAGCTTGAACCAGAGTCTCATATGTCTCTTGTATTAGTAGGCAGGTTCTTTACCATTATCACCACCTGGAAAACCCCATGTATATGTATATGTATAACTGATTTACTTTGCTATACACCTGAAAATAACACAACATTACAAATCAACTATACGCTGATAAAAATTTTTTAATTAAATTTGCATAAACAAAACATAAAACAAGCTAGAATTTTTTCCCTGACTCTTATTTTTTTTTTAACTTAAACTGGTTCCCACCTAGTTATAATATTAAGAAACAAATGCCTCATCTGTAGTCTAGCAAAAGCTGCAACAGCTGAGAGCCCAGACTCAAGGTTTCAGGAGCTAGGATTTGGACCAGTCTCCTGGCCTAGTCTTCAGTCCCTCAGACCCAACCCTGGACAGGTATGGGAGTCTACGAAAACCTTCTACAAAACTGGTGGAGAAAAAGAAAATTAGCCAAAGCAATTGGTTGGAGACAAGGGATTTCAGACACTTGGGAAGTCAGACACTGCAGACTGCCCCGCCTTCTAATCCAAAGATGAAATCTGAGGACTAAGTATTCTGTAATTTCCTGGTATGATTTTGCTAATATGAAATACAGATTTTTAAGCTCCAAGAAATTCTAAGCTCTGCCAATAATGAATTTAAGGGAAGGAGACGGGTGGAGATGAGGGAAAATCCTGAAGTGGAACCATTTATTTAAAAATAGAATTGAAAAACTGAGACAACCAAGAATGTCAGAAAGAGAACTGGACTGGAACCAGAACTCCCATTACAGGTCTGTGTGACTTTCATGAAGTCATTTTCTCCCAGACATCATTTTTCTTGACCACTAAATTAGAGGACAGGGTAAAAAGGGTCATGAAATTTCCTTCCAGCTCTATAACACAAACGATGATACCGAAGTCTTTCCCAAAGCCTCAAATGGTGACTTAGAAAGCTTTTGTTTTGACAGCTAGTGTCTGGGCACAGGAAATTAGCTCCAAGAGATGAGGTGCACACCCAAGCACTTTGAGAGCACAGTTGTTTAGTCGCTAAGTTGCGTCTGACTCTTTTACGACTCCATGGACTGTAGCCCGCCAGGCTCTTCTGTCTGTGGGATTTCCCAGGCAAGAATACTGGAGTGGGTTGCCATTTCTCAAGGGGATCTTCCCGAATCCATGTCTCCTGCATCTCCTGCATTGCTAGGCAGATTCTTTACCACTGAGCCATCAGGGAAGCTGAGAGCACAGAGCTGCCACCAAAACAGGGAGAGATTTCTGGTCACTATGGGGGCCCCCTCCTGAGAACCCTCTTGCAACATTTCACATCATGGTCCTCCCTCTGGCCTGGTCTTTGAAAAATCAATCAAATGGAACAGTGTCTGTGAGCCTTAGAACAAGTTGGACAGGATGTGTTGGTTGAGAAGTTTTCTCCCAGGCAAGGGAGATTCACATACTAGGTAGTTCTGCAGGTCACCTTGCTATCGACTCTTTTCCCAAAATTAGGTCAAATTTGAGCATGAAGTTCATGCAAATGTGTGGTATGGGAGGAAGAAGGTCCCTAAGACAAGTTCCATCTATTCTGTAGATGGAGGCCTAGGGGCAGCCACCGAGAATGAAGCTCTACTATTGGGAAATGACTTTAGGAAAAAGGGTCCACGGCTCCTTCTGCGGAAAGGGAAAAGCGAAGAGAAAGAAAGTGAAGGGAAGTGGAGGAGGGAGAGACAGGCACCTAGGAAGAGCAGGGAAGGTTGATAAAGGTGGAAATGGTGAAGAACTGCAGACAAGAAAATGCCAGGAAAAGGGAGAGCAGGGCTCCCCGGGACAGTGGTTCCCCACCTCTACACATCTTTGCACAAACCTTATGGCCAGAATCCTCTTTTTAGAACACAAACTTGACTTCACCGCCCTGTTATGCACAAACAAAACTTCTGCTTGCAAAATAAGGTCTAAGCTTTTTAACTGGTCAACAGAATCCATCAAACGGCACTAAAACCATGGGTGTCTTCCTCCCACAGCCCAGGCACGCCAGACACCCACTCCCCCAGACTCTCTCAAGGCTCTTCCTGTCACACAAATTTACTTTATCTTTTCTGTGAATAGCCATCCTTTTTGTCTCATCCTTTGAGATTCAACTCAACAGCCACCACCATTCTGACCCTTTCCTCCCAACAGTCTTTTGTGTGTGACATGGTATTGAATTATCTGTTAATTTATCCCCACGAGAGCCCTTCAGAACTCTTCAGCAATAGAAGATTGAGCGTATCTATCCCCATCCTAAAATGTGACTCACAGGAGAAGCACAGGGAAAAGATTGGTGAAGGAAAAAAAAATATTAGTAAAGGAGTGAATAAGGATTAAGAGAAGAGGCAGGAAGGGTGGGGGGTTGGGGAGTGAGGAAAGAAGGAAGCACACAAAAATCCTAAATTCAACACAGGTCTCCATATCCAAGGGCAGAAAATTGTACTAAAACTTCTAGAGTATCAGTGGCTAAATCGCCACAGTAACTCCTGTTGGGGGCTGATTTGAAAATACTGTAGGAATCTAAGGGAGTTTAAAAGTACCACCCCTTCAAAAGAACAAAAAAAAAGGAAACCCCAGAGTGGCTTCTTACCCACCTCATCTGATTTTAATATGCTAGATGCCTAGGGCCACTAGCAGGCAGCATGGAACAGAAATGTAATTTGAATTTCAGTGGCCTGCTGGGTGCCAAGAAATAATGACCCATGACAGCCCACATCTGCCTTCTGCTGCCTCTGGGGGCTCACGGAGCCACGGCCAAGAAAGATCCAGCAGAGAGCCCATTTACTGAAGTGGAGAGTCCAGATCAAGGCTCAGACAAAAGCACAGATATCTTCACCGCTGATAAACACAAATCAGTATTAATCACTCTTCAGCCAAAAGACTGTCAGATGAAAGGACAATCTCTAAAAGTGGCCTTCAAAAAGCAGGACTGGGGACTTCCCTGGTGGTCCAGTGGTTAGGGCTTCTCACTTCCACCGCAGGGGACACGGATTCGTCCCTGGTTTGGGAACTAAGATCTCACTTGCCACACAGCATGGCCAAAAAAAACAATAAACAAACAGGATTGTGTATAGAGTTTATCTTTTCTCCCATAGCTCCACCAATTCAACCAGGCCCCACAGAACGGTTTGAACAACTACATCTGTGGTCAAGTTAGAAGTCCAGGCTTGTCTCAGATCCACAACTGCTTCTGCCTGTGATCTTGGTGTGATCATTCTACCAGTCTCCAACCCACACGTTCAGTGTGTGGTTGGAAAGGTTGAGATTTCAGCTGCATGGATGTTTTCAGGGCCTATCCAATGCATGTGTGTGTGCATGCTCAATTGCTTTGCATGCTCAGTCACTTCAGTCATGTCCCACTCTGTGACCCCATGGACTGTAGCCCACCAGACTCCTCTGTTCATGGGATTCTCTGGGCCAGAAAACTGGAGTGGGTTGCCATTCCCTTCTCCAGGGGATCTTTCCAACCCAGGAATCGAACTGGGGTCTCACACATTTCAGGCAAGTTCTTTACCAGCTGAGCTACCAGAAGCAGTTAATTCTTACAGTAAAATTTATCTGTTCAAAAATCATATAATTCAGAGTAACTCTTCTTGCCCTCTCATCTGATTTCATCATGCTGATTCCTGGAAGGCAAATCAAAATCTGCTTCTTCCTTATGTTGTACACCTGAGACTAATATGTTATATATACCTCAATTAAATTTTTTAAATTAAAATAATAGATATTTTAAAACCTATTTCTTCCTGTTCTTAATGTTTTCAATGAAATTGAGTTTCATCAGTTTGCTCTTCACTACACTAAAACACTGGACTTCCCTGGTAGCTCAGATGGTAAAGTGTCTGCCTACAATGCGGGAGACCCAGGTTCGATCCCTGGGTCAGGAAGATCCCCTAGAGAAGGAAAGGGCAACCCACTCCAGTATTCATGCCTGGAAAATCCCGTGGACCTAGGAGCCGGTGGGCTACAATCCATGGGGTCGCAAAAAGTCGGACACGACTGAGCGACTTCACTTCACTTCTTCACACTAAAACATTAACTCACTCCCATACCACCCTGAAAGAGTTAAAGATGCCTCCTTAGATGCTGAGCTTATACTTAGCATTTTACACAAATCCTGTAATTATTAGGCACTCGGTCATACAATAGCAAGAAGTCTGCATTTTAAATACAGATATATGTTTTTGTTTTAACTCTTTGGTCCTTTTTAAAACAAAGTGAAAATAGAGTGCTATTAAATCAAATAATCAAGCCTGGCATGAAATGTCACAGTAAACTCGCAAATCAAATGAAAAATTCAAAGGGCAGCTTCTCTCTGCCAGGAAGAATTAAGAAAGTCCAATTTATGATCTGTAAATGATTATCTCCAGCAACCCGTCTACCGGCAAAGGTCAGCTCTCCTCCTCCTGTCCATACCAACAGAGCAAGAAAGAAAGAAAATCACAGCAGAGCAGGGCTGATGCTCCACTCCCCTTTCTGATGGGGTGTCTGTGGCTTCTCTTTATCTCAGTACATCAATGCTACCTCTGCTGAGTGTCTAACGCACACTGCCAGCGCCCCTAGCATCCCACAGCAAGCCAGAGAGACAGACCCGCAAGCAGTTCAGCCAACTTCTGGAAAGCACTGCTCCCGGGAATCACAGCTGAAAAAAAAAAATAATAAAAGAGCAAAGACAACAAAACTCATGAAGCTTTGACAATAACCCTTAAAAGAGAATTCCGAGTACCTGGCCCCAGAATGGGGTGATCTGGGCTAGGTCATCTACCTCGGGGGCGGTAGCTCATCCGGCCTCAGGGATTTTAGGTCTGTAGAAGTGTTATTATCCACAGTCCCAGTTCTAGGATGGCTCCGCTCTCTCACTTTCTCCCTTCTGGAGCCGCTACGGCCAGTCTGCTGATGGCTTTGCACTATTCGCGCCACCACTTTATTAGCTCTTCCGCTCACCTCCATGTATTCATCTTGACACAGGCAAAAAGGGAGGAAAAGCAAAGCCAGAAGGTGCCAATAGACGAGCTGCCTCCCCAGCATGGTTCTCAACAGAGCCACAGAGCTTCCCAGGGAAGACGGCTGGGGCTCTGGGCGCCGTGGTCTCCTCGGGCAAGCGCCAGGGGTTGGAGATCAGAGCTGCCTCTGGCCAGGCGGTTTTTATAGTTCAGTGTGTAATAAATAAGGCAGCAGGCAAGCCAGAGGGAGAGCAGTCCTCCTCCGCGGGCAGAAGGGGCCCCATTCATCACTTTCCCATACCACAGGCAAAACGATTTGTGTGCACAGCTCCCAGTTGGTGGGGTTCATAAATGTCACACCTTGGCACGTTTTTTTGGTGAAAGTGTGAAGGGAACACACACAACCAGCTGGAAACAGGCAGCATGTGTCCAGCGGTTTGCTTTTGCGATTAGACATGGAAAGGCTGCGCCTTTGTGGTCTAAGATGCCTTTTGGAAAAAACTCCTCCTGGGCTTGCCAGGAAATTCGGGCTTAACTGCATCAGTTCCATCTGAAATGGCAGTGGGAATGTGTTCAGGGCCATCGAGAGAGCTATGCGCTCTCATTATACAGTTCATATTTCCCCCACTTAAAGGAACTCATTTCCCGTTCTGGCTCCAGCAGCAGTAGGTAGTTGGGTGACTCCAGAACACTGAGCTGGATTCAGGTTCAGAGTCTCTAGGTTTAGCAAAAGCATCTCCCCATCCTAGGCTTCATTTCCTTTTCCCTGGAGTTTTCAAAAGCCAGAGTTAGATCAAAGTGGATGAAGTCGCTTCTGGCCAGATGAATATAGACATCCTGCTTTATATTAAAAGAAAATTGTCTCTGGCTCCTCTTCCTTCTGACACATTCTTGATTAAAATGAAAGAAATGCAAAGATTCCAACCAAACACCCTCCTCCAAGTAGATCAGGCTGGAGAAAACTGTCATTGCCTTTAGGATGCTTGCCACATTTTAATGAATTCAGCCAAAGAGAAGGTGGACTTTCCTAACTCTTTCTCTTTTTTTCTCTTGGCCTGCTGGGTCTTCCTTGTGGTGAGCTGGCTTCTGGAGTTGTGGCACCAGCTTAGTTGCCCTGCATCGTGTGGGATCTTAGTTCCCCAACCAGCAATTGAACTCACGTCCTCTTCGTCGTGGATTCTTAACCGCTGGACCACCAGGGAAGTCTCGCTAAGCTCTTTGTGATAATAAAGAGAACTCATATAGTTTTGCCGTTAAAAACTGCCTCTATTTCCGCATCATTTTATTTAATAGTGCTCATTCACTCACATAACACAAAGTCACTGTCCTCCCCTGTGAGAAGAGACCCTGGGACTTAAAGGCAGTGAGTGGCCAGTATGTGTGATGCTAAGAGGACAAGGGCAGCACTGTCAGAAGCCACGGCAGGGGAAGCCAGGCCTGAGGATGAGGTGACAGCCCCTGGAGAGAGGGGAGGAGCTTCTCCCAGCTGTCCTCCTCACTCAGCGAAAGGGGCCTGGGAACCAAAAGCCATCTCTCGATGCAGGACGCCTCATTCCTGCCTCTGCCAGAACAGGAGCTTCTAGAGCCCACACTTCGGCATAGAAAGGATTCGGTGTGGAGGATGGAGTGAGAGAGGGAGTCAGTAAAATAAAAGTTCTCTGGTTCACAAACACAAGGGTCTGGGAGTAATGCTTCTTCCAAGCAGGCCACTCCCCCCTCAGTCAGTTCAGTCACTCAGTCATGTCCGACTCTTTGTGACCCCATGGACTGCAGCACGCCAGGCTTCCCTGTCCATCACCAACTCCTGGAGCTTGCTCAAACTCATGTTTGAGCATCATCTAGTAGGCGATGCCCTTCAACCATCTCATCCTCTGCTGTCCTCTTCTTCACCTGCCTTCAGTCTTTCCCAGCATCAGGGTCTTTTCCAGTGAGTCAGTTCTTCACTCAGGTGGCCAAAGTATTGGAGCTTCAGCATCAGTCCTTCCAATGAATTTTCAGGACTGATTTCCTTCAGGATTGACTGGTATGATCTCCTTGCAGTCCAAGGGACTCTCAAGAGTCTCCCCCAACATCACACTTCAAAAACATCAATTCTTCGGTACTCAGCCTTCTTTATGGTCCAACTCTCACATCCACACCTGACTACTGGAAAAACCATAGCTTTGACTAGATGGACCTTTGTCAGAAAGGTAATATCTCTGCTTTTTAATATGTTGTCTAGGTTTGTCATAGCTTTTCTTCCAAGGAACAAGTATCTTTTAATTTCATGGCTGCAGTCACCATATGCAGTGATTTTGGAGCCCAAGAAAATAAAGTCTGTCACTGTTTCCATTGTTTCCCCATCTGTTTGCCATGAAGTGATGGGACCAGATGTTTGGCTGTTGAGTTTTAAGCCAACTTTTTCACTCTCCTCTTTCACTTGCATCAAGTGGCTCTATGCTAGTGGAGTGTAAGAAACTCGGCCATCCCCACTTCATAAGTCTTCCCTTAGATGTCCAGAATGTACCCCTGGAAGGATTTTTTGAGTTCTTCGATGAACACTCTTGAGCAGATATGCCCAGGGAAGGCAGCACATCAAGCCATTATCTGGCATTAATTCTTAACAGAGTATTTTTGAACAGATCTGGAGCAGGAGGCTGGGAAAGGACAGCTCTTAGGTCTGGAGGATGAGCAAGTGTATGGCAGATTGCTGTGGGAGAAAAGGCCTAGGGTCTCTCAATGGGGATGCTCCATCATCAGGGAAGCCCGGAAAACACTCTACAGGAGACTACAAGGCAAGACATGTCTCTGAAATCTAGGTCACCTCATTCACAAGTTTTCTAAGAGCTGTTTCTGGCAGCTCTACTAATCTGGATAAGTAGCTTCAGGTCAACCTCTTCTGACTTTCAACTGCGTTGAGATTTTTCCATTGGTGTTTTCCACTCTTTCATTTATTCTTGTGGTTCTCAATCCTGTCTGCGTAATAAAATAAACCAGGAAGCTTCTAAATATATCATGCCTGGATCTCATCCCAGACCAATTGAGTCAGAATCTCTAGTGGGCCCTGGGCACTAAGAGCTTTTGAAAATTCCCTGAGATGAGGCTAACGTGTAGTCAGGGTTAGGAATCGCTAACCTATCCTTTCCTTGACTCGATAGGAATGTTGTTGTTGTTGTTTAGTGGCTAAGTCGTGTCCAGCTCTTTTGTGACCCCATGAATTGTAGCCTGCCAGTCTCCTCTGTCCATGGGATTTTCTCAGACAAGAATACTGGAGTGGGCTGCCATTTCCTTCTCCAGAGGATCTTCCTGACCCAGTAATCAAACCTGCATCTCCTGCATTGGTCAGCAGATTCTTCACTGCTGAGTAGGAATAAATGACAATAATATCTCTCCTTTGTTGATCATTTATTGCCGAAGTCCAGCCCCAGCTGATCCAGGGTATTCGAAGGGGAGACGGCTTCCGAGAGTTCACTGGATACAAGAGCTTTAATTAGATATTAATTAGAGATATAAAGAGTAATAGAATGAGGATAGCTCAGCAGGAAAATTCAGTGGAGAAAAGAGACTGAGTAGCTTGGTTTACGCGGGAAACCAATAAAACTTCAAGACAAGAAGTTCGCACCACTTATGTAGGCCGCAGGTGTCCTTCCGTTCTCCCGAAGGAGAGGAGACACTGAGGCCTCCCGGGTCGGATCTTAGAAGCCCAGGCATAATTAGTAAGCTTGGTGGGCTCCGCGCTACAGATGGAAACTCAGCCAGAGTTTGAGAGAGAGAACGACATGGGGGGAGACTAGTCTTTCGAGGAACTGATCCCATTCTTTACTTTTCAGGGTCTATTTTTATACACTGAGATGTTATACAAAAGTCACATGGGGTCAGCAGTCCTGACTTTTATCAAAGTCAGGTGCTTCATACAAATGTATACAGAGGTCTTAGGGGTGTTACATCATCTTCTGGCCAGGGGGCCTGCTGACAATTTATGACCCTCGTCTTGTGACAGCGGTCAATCAACCAGAACACTTATTTCTCCAAGGGTGATTATTCTTAAAACAGATGCCACCTTCCAAAGGTACCAGATAAAGTTACATTCCTATAGGGTGAGGGTGTTGTCGGTTTTATTTAAGGAAAGAATTTACTTAGCCTAAGGTCTAACGTGATTAATATCAAAGGTTAATACTTATTTCTTCTATATATTCATTAATGTGTGTAAGGGCAGGAGATGTGGAGACTTAGCAGCAAACATTGGCTCAACAAATGAAAAACCCTTCAGCAATACAATTTCTAATCAGCCCACTATGCTTATACTAACAGTTTTCTAACTTCTCTAAAGAACCTGTTTTTAGAAGGTTTAAAGCATCTCATGCCTCTCACGGCTGGGAGGCTGTGAGCAATCACATGTGGCCGGACAAGCCTGTCAGGCAGGCTAGAGAACTTTCAGAGGAGTTTGTAGGTTAAAACAGTCCTGTCACGCCCAGGAATTATTATTATTAGCTGGAGCTCTAAGTTAACTCCTTCTCTGAAAGAGGTGGTGGGGAACAGCCCCCCATAAAGTCAGAGGTGTAGGTGAGAGCACAAAGTAGTAAAGTAGGCAGGCTCTGGTTATGGGGGTAGATGCTCGAGAATTTCCAGGGGGACTCCTGAGGTTTGATCCCGCCTTTGCGTATGCCGTGCCTCCTTCCTCATGACCTTTGCCACGGGCGGAGCACCTCACGCTGGCCCCCAACAATTTATCATATGTCAACTGAGTACTTCTTTGCGTTAGCTCACTGACTTCTCTCAGTAGACCTATTGATCTCATTTTATAGATGAGGAAATAGAGGTTCATAGAAATAAAATGAATTGACAGGTATTGCAGTTGGAAGGGGGTCATTAGGCTATGCCTCCATCTGTCCTCCTGCCTTCCTACAGCAAAACAAGAGAAAACCAATGTCAGGCAGACTGCAGAGAGAAGGCCAGCTCCATCGCTTCCAGGACAAGAATTTGGGTCTGAGAATTATGAGTTGAATTTTAGCACCCAAAAGACATTGAGATCCTAACCCCCAGTACCTGTGAGTATGACTTTGTTTGGTAATAATTTTTTTAGACAATCAAGTTAAGATGAGGTAAGTGTGGATCCAGATATGACTCTGTTCTTATAAAAGGGGGGGAAAGCTAGACAAAGAAACAGATATGGACACAGGGAGACCACCATGAAAAGATGAAGGCAGAGATGGGTGATGCATTTATAGATTAAGGAATGCCCAAGATGGCCAGCAAACCACCAGAAGCTAAAAGAAGGGCATGGAGGAGATTCTCCCACACAATCTTCAGAAGGAACCACCCTACTGACACCTCCATCTCAGACTTCTAGCCTCCAGAACTATGAGACAATAAATTCCTGTTTAAGCTGCCCAATTAGTGGAACTTAATTATGGCAGTCCCAGCAAACCAATAAAGAAATCATGTAAACCAGTCTTTTAAAAAACCACCAGAACTTATCATTTTATAGACGTGGAGATGGCAGTCTAAAAGATTTAGCCAGTTGTTCAACTTCATGGACAGAGAATAGCAAGTCTGTCCCAGAGAAGAGTCCCCAGCCCCTTAGTATGTCTTCTCAGGCACCTTCCCAGGAAATGTATTTTAAACCTTGGCTTATTATTAAACCTTATTTGGGTGCTCTGGCAACATCTATTGCTCAAAGATGTGAATCAGAATCAGGTATAATTTCTTGTCTATGGACTGAGGGTTGAGAATATCTACCTTCAGAAAATCCACGGAAGGTACCAGAGTCCCAATTCTGCACAGTGATCTCTGGCTCTGAAAGTGAAAGTGAAGTCCCTCAGTTGTGTCTGACTCTTTGCCACCCCGTGGGCTGTAGCCTACCAGACTCCTCCATCCATGGGATTCTCCAGGCAAAAGTACTGGAGTGGGCTGCCATTTCCTTTTCCAGGGAATCTTTCCGACCCAGGGATCGAACCCACGTCTTCCTCATTCCAGGTAGATGCTTTAACCGCTTCAGTCGTGTCCGACTCTGTGCAACCCCATAGACGGCAGCCCATCAGGCTCCACCGTCCCTGGGATTCTCCAGGCAAGAACACTGGAGTGGGTTGCCATTTCCTTCTCCAATGCAGGAAAGTGAAAAGTGAAAGTGATGTCGCTCAGTCATGCCTGACTCTTAGCGACCCCATGGACTGCAGCCTACCAGACTCCTCCATCCACGGGATTTTCCAGGCAAGAGTACTGGAGTGGGGTGCCGTTGCCTTCTCTGATGTAGTATATTAGCATATGCTAAATGATACACCTACAGACACCACTAGTCTGAGACCAACTATAAAAGGTCAAAAAGTGGGCAGAGGCCCAATTCCTGCAATGCCAATCCCTGCCTCTTCCCCCCAAATGATTGCAATAACCCTCCCATTCATTAGCCTATGTAATTACCCAGTTCATAAAAACTAACCACGTCATATTTCAGGGCTCTCTTGCCTTCTGCAATGGCTCATACTCTGTCTGTGGAGTGTGTTTCTCTTTAAATAAATCCACTTCTTACTTATCACTTCATCTCCAAATTCTTTCGAGATGAACCAAGAACCTCAGATTCACTGGGAACACAGTCATCACCATGAATGTAGAGGTGCAGACACTGCAAATACGTGTGAAAACTCAGCTCCACAGACCAACTCTGCAAGCCAGAGTCAAATATTTGTTCAATGTCACAAAGAAGGCTGTTATAAAATGTGTAGGTATCCTGTGGCTTCCCCCAGGGTGCCCCACTGTGGTCTTGGCCAAAAGGAGATCAGCTCTGGTCTGGCAAGGGACAGTTGAGAATTGTATGGGATTGAACATGTCTTTATATCAGCGCCAAATGAAACAGTAGCTGAGGAAGGCATATGTTTACATGAGTTCTAGAAAGGATCAGTTGGAGTATGACCCGCCTCTCTCCTACCCCTTCCCACTGAAAAATTTCCCCTACACTCAGTTCAGTGAATTCTGAGGTTCTAAACTCAAGGCCTGATCCCTTTGATGGGAACCAATTAGAGGTTTGCATGCATGCCTGCGTGCTCAGTCGCTTCAACCATGTCTGACTCTGTGACCCTATGGTTTGTAGCCAGCCAGACTTCTCTGTCCATTGGATTCTCCAGGCTAGAATACTGGAGTGGGTTGTCATACCCTCCTCCAGGAGCCATTTTATGCCATTTGAATAAAAACAGGTTCATGCTTGGCACCAACAGAAAGCAAAATCAAAGAAGATATTAGTCAAGTAGTCAGAATGGCATTGCCTTGGTGGAATTACACAGTTTACGGTCTGACCCTCATTAGGCAAGTGAAGGAGACCCGTTGCCAGTGTCCCAGGAGAGGACAGGTCTCTATGACCAAAAGAAGAAGGCTGTCAGAGACTCATGTTTAAAAATACACATTCAAACATTTTCACTTATAATGAAAAGTATGACTCTCAAATGAAGTATACATGTTGTACTCATTTGCTGGATAGCAAATGTTCTTTGTAGAAATCTACAAAAGATGTCAAATTCTAATCAGAGAGGTGTGTGATAAGCACGAAATTGTGTGTGTCTGTGGGTGTGAGAAATGAAATTTGTTTGTTAGCATTAATGACTGGTATCATTAAGCATTTTTATCAGTAATTAGAGTCCAAGCAGAAAATCAGAAACCACACCAGATATTTCAAAAGAGGAGAATTTAATATCAGGAATGGGTTCAACACAGAGACAGTAATCACAAAAAGTAACCATCTTTCTTATTACCCCTGGAGACTGCACCCAGACACCTGGACTGGATTAGAGCATTCATAGATGACCTTTTAAGTCATTCTCTTTCAAGGAATAGCAGACACTAACAGAATGACCTCCCCTAAGACAGCACTACCCTACTTTCTTCATTCAGAAACTGAGGTTTCACTTCTACCAATGGAAGCCAAATGAACTTGATCCAGATGCTAAAGAAGCCTGAGGCAGAAGAAGCTGACACTCAGGAATTCCATTTTCTAGCAGGGGCCAAGCCATACCATCCTCCTGGTCATTTGAGGCATAGTATAGTCACATAATCAAGATGAAACAAGGGTGGTTTCCTCAGAGATCTTGCTGGACTTAAAGCAAGATCCAGCAAATGGAATCAGTGGATCATATATACATATATATACATATAGGTGTATATATATGTGTGTGTGTGTATGCATACATGTATCTATGTATTCCTGCTGTGTGTGTCTAAGTTGCTTCAGTCATGTCCAACTCTTTGCAACCCTATGGACTGCAGCCTACCAGACTCCTCTGTCCATGGGATTCTCCAGGCAAGAATACTGGAGTGAGCTACCATGGCCTCCTCCAGGGGATCTTCCCAACCTCAGAATCAAACCTGTGTCTCCTGCAGCTCCTGCATTACAGGTGGATTCTTTACCACTGGGGAAGCCCATATCTATGCATATCTATGTATCCATGTATATATAAATAGATATACCTGAGAGATTTGGATGCATATACACATAAAGAGTGGAGTAGGAAATGACAAGCCACTCAGTATTCTTGCCTGGAAAGTTCCATGGACAGTGGAACCTGGTGGGCTACGGTCAATGGGGTCACAAAGAGTCAGACACGACTGAGCACACACACACACACACACACACACACACACACACACAAAGAGAGGGCTTCCCAAGTGGCGCCAATGGTAAAGAATCACCTGCCAATGCAGGAGACGTAAGAGATGCAGGTTTGATCCCTGGTTCAGGAGGATTCCCTGAAGGAGGGCATGGCAACCCACTCCAGTATTCTTGCCTGGAGAATTCCACGGACAGAGGGGCCTGGTGGGCAGCAATCCGTAGGGTCACAAAGAATCAGACAGACTGAAGTGACTTAGCATGAAGTGCCCACACATACAGAGATTTACTTGAAGGAATTCCACATGCAACTCCACATGCAACTGTGGAGGCTGACAAGCCTGAGACCTGTAAGACAGACGAGGAATCTGGAAATTCTAGCAAGAGTCCATGTTGCAGTCTTGAATCCAAAGATGATGTGGAGGCAGAACTTCTGTCCTCCTTGCAGACCTTGGTCTTTTCTCTTAAGACCTTCAGCTGATTGGATGAGGTCCACCCACATTATGGAGGATGACCTACTATACTCAGCACCTACCAATTTTGGTGTTAATCACCTCTTTAAAAACACCCTCACAGCAACATCTAGACTGGTATTTGACACAGCAACTGGGCACCAGGGCCTGGCCAAGTTGACCTGTAAAGTTAATCACTACAGGTGTCATTATAAAAGGTGAATAAATAGATATTTCAGGAAAGCTGGGTGTCTTTGGTAACCACAAAGATTAATCCAAGAGTCTTTGAGATTCTGGAAGAGAATTTTCTCATCCTGAAATATTCCAGAGAGGATTAGCCCTTGGGCACAGGCCTGTGGGGGTCCCTCACTCTCCCAACCCTCCAGAGATGTCCTCGCCCCAGCTGGACCCTTCCTTCCCATGAGCAACAGTCATACGGTCCTCTCTCCTGGTTAGTCTCCTTGCCTCGAAAGCCCTCCGTGATGGCACAGTTTTTCATCACATTTTGCCAGTCTTAAGCAGATGACACCAGAACGGGTTCTCTTACTGTTATAATAAATGTCTAAACATTCATTTCACACTTAGCATCATCTCCATGGCAGACACTATTTGTATGAGGCCCAACAACTACTATTCTCTTTCTTCCTTGTAACAAATCTTGATTTTGTTCTTCTTTCAGAGAAAGCAAGTCTCAGCCACAGGCAATAAATCGGGATTGATGTGATTTTTCTGCCTGTGATTACTTGGGGCGTCAACATTAACATAACCCAGTGGGAAAGGAATCTGCTAGGGTACTTAGGGGAAGGGCTCTTCACTCTTGGAAAATACACTTCTTCTGTCTCTTCTTTCACTTAATCGTGTCATATTTACAGATGAAATGGAGCAATATGGACAACCTCGAGGACAGCAGAAGGGAAAGATGTAAAGAACCTGATCCTCGAGGGCTTCTATGAGCCATTGACTCTAACCTCCATGCCACTCGACTGTCTTGTTCTGTGAGAGCATACATTTGTATTGTTTATGTCTTTTATAAACAGTACTGTCTTTATTACGTTATTTCTTAATACTCTCTGCACATTTGTCGTCTTTCAACTAGACAGAAGGGATCCTTGAGGGAAATAATAACACCATGTTTATTATTGTACAGAGCCTTATTCTGCAACTTTCACATAGTAAACACTCCATAAATGCCTTTCATTGGTAGAATAAGTAAATGGAAAATATAACCCAAACTAATAGGTTATGTATGGACCACTTAGTGAAAGCTTGCTTTTAGTGGAGGTAAATAAATCAATTATAATGAAACCAAGGAATTTGGAGACTGGGGAATTCTGCCCCTACTTGCAGGTCTCCCGGTACTTCCTAGAGAGGCAGTGTACCCCTGCTTTATGTCAGTCCCTTTCTCCTCCAGGAAGGCTTTTATGACGTCTCACAGCAGAAACAGCGCCCTATGCTGCCATTTCATTGTTCTCTTCCTAGACATTTCCCAGCCTCCCTTGCTGCACAGTTGGGACCAGGTGACGGGATTTTGGTCGATGGACATGGGTGAGATAAGATACTTCTGAACTTGGCCTTGAAAATCTCCAGTGAGATTGTCCTATTTTTATTCTCCCACACTGACCTTGGAGGCCACGTGTTCCAGATGCAGGCTGTGATGGCAGAGCCTCTGTTAGCTGAGTGCATGGGTGGAGGAGAACCTTGCTGATTCCTATAAATCATGTACTCTAAGTAAATGATGAACTTCATTGGGTTAAACCACTGTATTTTGACGATGAATTTATTCATATGGGTAGTCTATATCCTACCCCACTTAATTGGCATCCTTAACTAGAGCAGTTCCTTCTATGTTCTTGGAGCACTAAAATCCCTTCTTTGTAGTACTTTCCCAGTTAATATTTGTGTTTGTTTCTTGTATTCTTTTTTATTGAAGTATAGTTGATTTGCAATGTTGTGTTAGTTTGAGGTGTACAACAAAGTGATCCATATGTGTATATATATAAGTGTATGTGTGTGTGTATATATATATTTCTTCTTCTTCTATATATATATAAAGCACCACATCTTCTTTATCCAGCCACCTATGGACATTTAGGTTGATCCATGGCTATTGTAAATAGTGCTGCCATGAACACTGGGGTGCATGTATCTTCTTGAATTAGTGTTTTCCAGGTATATGATCAGGAGTAGGATTGCTCCTTCGTATAGTAACTCTAGTTTTAGTTTTTAAGTAACTTTCATACTGTTCTCTGTAGTGGCTATACCAATTTACATTCCTACCAATAGTGTAGGGAGGTTCCCTTTTATAAGTACCCTCTCCAGCATTTATTATTTGTAGACTCCAATGATGGTTTGTCTTTTATTACTTTTAATAATGTTGTTCTGTTTCTAGAATGTGCATTCCATGTGAGATCTTTTGTTTTATATTTTTAATATTGAATATAGCACCAGGAATATAAGTGCAAATAAATATTTGCTAATGATGAACAGATGGATGAGTGGATGAATGGGTGAATGATTGACAGATGAATGAATGAATGATGAATGATGGATGAGTAGATGGGTGAATGGATGGATGATGGATGGATGACAGATGGGTGGATTTGCAACTCTATGGACTGTAGCCCTTCAGGCTCCTCTGTCCATTGGATTCTCATGGCAAGAACACTGGAGTGGGTTGCCATTTCCTTCTCCAGGGGATCTTCCCAACCCAGGGATCAAACCCACATCTGTATGTCTCCTGCATTGGCAGGCAGGTTCTTTACCACTAGTGCCAGCTGAGAAGGCCATATATGAATGAAAGGATGGACAGATGGATATTGATTTTGACTTCAGACTCAACTTGAGTTTGAGTCCCAACTCCCAACTTTTAAGCTGTGTTTCCTTAGCCATTCTAAGCCTCAGGTTCCCCATTAATAAAATGAGACTAATCACATTTATCTCTCATGGTTGTGGTGAAGATTAAAAGAGATGGTTCTGTAGTGAGGCACTGTCTTCCCAGCACATTGCTTGGCACCCACTAACTATTATTATAGCTCAGGGATAGAAAAAAGGAATGGAGCTGGAGGAAATTGTTAGAAAGAAAACATCTGGTCAATATAAACTTCATTATCCTTCCTGCTAGTGAGTAAGCAATTAAAAATAACATTTGAGTCATTAGAACTATTAAGAGATTTCAGATCAATAAAAACAGTGTGTTTCTTTTTTTAAGTGCTGGGAGAAATGTTTCCTCCGTTGAATTCAGCTTCAGGAACTATGGGGTGTTGGTGTCTAGTAAATAGCTTGGAAGACTTGTGTAATTTTAAAAGATATTTCATTAACTTCGTTTATTTCTCAAAGATACATTTGAGGAAATGAGGATAGATTTCTTTTCTAGGCAGAAATAGAGATAAAGCTCCTGAAGGAATAAAGCTCTGAAGGTATATGAATAACTCATAGAACACTTTTAATTCACCTTGAAAATTAATCATTTGGTTCAGCAAATAATAGAGCAGCCCTGTCTTGCCTGCTTTCATGGTTTGCCACAGGCCGTTCCAGGATCTTCTGGAGGTATTAAAGAGAAAAATGTTTCCACATGAGTAATGCTGATTCCAGACACTCCACCCCAACCACAGAGTGGAGTAGATCTGGGGTTGGCGTCCCAAATGCATTTCTTTATTCCAAGCCTTAAAGTAGGCCATACAGGAAAGACATTCTTGGATTCTAAACCAAGACTCTACCCAGCCATGTTGGCTAATAAGCGTCCTCATCCCATTGGTCCCTATCCTCTGGTGTGACCCGGTGGTCTCATCTTTCAGAGCCATCTTTTCCTTCAGGCTGCAGGACTTCCCACGAAGCCAGTCGAATACTCGTGTCCATGACTACATCCCTGGCTGGCCCCACTGAGGATGAATTTGGATGCAAAATCAGCCAGCTTTGAAAAAAATAATAATTTTATTTATTTTTGGCTGTGCTGGGTCTTCACGGCTGCTCGGGGTTTTCTCTAGTTGTGACGAGCAGGGGCTACTCTCTAGTTGCAGCGCGTGGGCTTCTCATGTGGTGGCTTCTCTTGCTGCAGAGTACAAGCTCTAGGGCACATGTGCTTCAGTAGATTGCAGTTCCTGGCCTCTAGAGCACAGGCTCAGTGCTCATGGTACACAGGCTTTGCTGCTCCGCAGCATGTGGAGTCGTCGCTGACCAGGGATTGAACCCTTGTCTCCTGCTTTGGCAGGCAGATTCTTAACCACTGAGCCACCAGGGAAGCCCCAGATCAGCCAGTTTTTATGCATTTAGCTGGGATGTGCATCCGTGCAGAGGTCACATGATTTATAGCAACAAGATCATCTTAAGAAAAGCAGATTTCATCTAATTCCCCCTGCCCTGTTATGTCTGAGCAGATAATGGCCCAGGAAAGGAGAAGCAACGTGTCAAGGGAACTGAGCTAGTTAGTGGCAGAATTTGAATGAAAGCACGGGTTTGCTGACTTCTAGATCGGTGACCTTCATGCTTCATGAATGGTGTGGTATGTCTCTAGCACACCGAAATGCTGCTCTTCAGCACTTGGGTACTGAAGGGAGATGAAATAATGATCTTGGCTTGGGTGGGTCTCACTCTGGCTTCTAAGGAGACTCGGCTCCAACCATCTCCTTTAAGGCTTCCCTGATGAACCAAAGTGACAGCAGAGAGGGCGCCAGGCTGGTGTAGGAAGACTTGGCTTTGGGTTATAGTTCTCCTTCACTAACCAGCCTGTGGTCTTTAGCACTTGGCTTCCCCACGCTGCCTCCAGAAGGGTCCAGGCCCCCAGGGAGCAAGGATAGAGAGCTGCTTCCATATTCTCTCCCTGGTTGGTTCCTATCCCCTAAGAACACGAATCCCAGGCCTCTGAGATAGGACAGGCCCCTTGAGTTAACCTTCAGCATGGGGTTTACCTCGGGCACACTCCTCCTTTCCTGGCCCTTTATCTGCTCAGACAAAATAGGGTGGAGGAGGAGGGGTGGGAATTAGATGAAATGGACTGTAGCTGGCTCTGCTTTTCTTAAGATCCTTGGCTGGGCTGCTGTTGTTGCTCATAAAACTTGTGACCTCTCCATGGATGCACAGCCCAGCTAGGTGCATAAAAACTGGCTGATTTTGCACCCAGATTCACCTTCAGTGGGGCTCCAAAGATGCACTCATGGGGCTGGAAAGGGTGGGCTTCCAGATAAATAGTGAAAAATAAGAGGAAAATAGATTTCTGTGCTTTAATTCCCAGAGATTCAGATGTTCTGGTCGAGGAATCAACAACCTCTTCTGAGAAAGGCCTTGGAATAAGTATTTTAGGCTTCGCTGGCTGTATGATCTCTGTCTCAACTACTCAGCTCTGCCTTTGCAACTTGATGGCTGCTGCTGCTGCTAAGTCACTTCATTCGTGTCTGACTCTGTGAGACCCCCTAGACGGCAGCCCACCAGGCTCCCCCATCCCTGGGATTCTCCAGGCAAGAACACTGGAGTGGGTTGCCATTTCCTTCTCTAATGCATGAAAGTGAAAAGTGAAAGTGAAGTCGCTCAGTCGTGTCCGACTCCTAGCGACCCCATGGACTGCAGCCTACCAGGCTCTGCTGTCCATGGGATTTTCCAGGCAACAGTACTAAAGTGAGGTGCCATTGCCTTCTCCAACTTAATGGCAGCCGGGAATGAATCAGCATTTCCTTGGGCTCCCATATCACTGCAGATGGTGACTGCAGCCATGAAATTAAAACATGCTTGCTCCTTGAAAGAATAACTATGACCAAGCTAGACAGCATATTAAAAAGCAGAGACATTACCTTGCTGACAAAGGTTCATCTAGTTAAAGCTATGGTTTTTCCAGTAGTCATGTATGGACGTGAGAGTTGGACCATAAAAAAGGCTGAGCACCGAAGAGTTGATTCTTCTGAACTCTGGTGTTGGAGAAGACTCTTGAGAGTCCTTTGGACTGTAAGGAAATCAAACCAGTCAATCCTAAAGGAAATCAACACTGAATATTCATTGGAAGGACTGATGCTGAAGCTGAAGCTCCAATACTTTGGCCATCTGATGTGAAGAATTGACTCATTGGAAAAGACCCTGATGCTGGGAAAGATTGAAGGCAGGAGGAGACGGGAATGACAGAGGATGAGATGGTTGGATGGCACCACCAACTCCGATGGGCATGAGTCTGAGCAAGCTCCAGGAGTTGGTGATGGAGAGGGTGAGGGACATGAGTTTGAACAAGCTCCTGGCCTGCTGTAGTCCATGGGGTTGCAGAGAGTCGGACATGACTGAGTGACTGAACTGACTGACTGAACAGTTCTGGTAAAACTATTTACAAAAACAGATGGAGGCCCACAGGTTGCAGACCCCTGGCTTACTCTAAGCCTGGTCTCCAGAGTCTTCTTGACTGAATTAGGGAACAGTTGTAATTTACCAGGAATACTATCAGTATTTGGAAAGATACAGTTTTTAAAAAAATAAGGGATAACAGATTAGGGAATAAGGATAACAGAATAAGGGAATCTAAATTTTTCATATACTTCATAACTTTTCTATTTGTCTTTTGTCTTCATCTGTATGTTCATGGCTTCCCTCATAGGTCAGTTGGTAAAGAATCCGCCTGCAATGCAGGACACCCCAGTTTGATTCCTGGGTTGGGAAGATCTGCTGGAGAAGGGATAGGCTACCTACTCCAGTGTTCTGGCCTGGAGAATTCCAAGGACTGTATAGTCCATGGGGTCGAAAAGAGTCGGACACAACTGAGCAACTTTCACTTTCATTTTCATAACTTCATGATATTTCTATCATCTCCTCCTTTTTGATTACCACTATGGGTCACTTATTCCCCACCAAACAGAGACCAAAAGGCATGTGTATCGGTCAGGGATGTGGGTGGAAGCAATGGAAGTTATCAGAGGATGTCTTAGGCAAAAAAGTTCACAATGGGAAATTATGAGATGCTCATACAATGGATTGACAGCTAGAGGACCAGACTTTGAAAACATGTCACAAAGGCACTATAGAGGTTCCTATACAGGACATGAATCAATTATCTTGCAGGAGGAAACATAAGGCTGCAGTGTCATTGTCTTGGGATCAGATCCTGTGTCCTTCTAGAGACCCATGAAGCCACCATGACTAAATTTTAATTGACCCTTCATTCTTTTTTGTTTAGTTGAAGTCCTGCCTGATTCTAAACCACACACAAACCCACTCCACAGTTAGCAGTGGGTAGGTAGGACAGGAGATCTCTATATTTCAAGTGTCGGAGTGGACAGCAGGCCATTGAGACCCACAAGTACTACACACAGTGGGGAATTCTCCCATATGGACAGGGTAGGGGCATGGGATAGCCAGTGCAATGCCAAAAGTCAACTAGCACAGATGAGAAATTCAAAGCCAAATTTGACCCCTGTGTGAAATACCCAATTCACATCTGTGGACTGACATCTGAGGGGTAGATTCTAAATTGACCAGGACATTGTTCCATGTGTTCTGGCTATGGGCACAGACATGAGTCGGGGATATGGATTGTCAATATAATCAGACCCACATTCCCTGCGGTAGAAGGATTTTCAATTCATGGAGGGAGCACAAGGCTACAGATTAATCACTGACATGGGATTATACCCCTGTCAATGTTGGGTGGGCCACATGTGTTTTGTAAGTCCACAGGGTCTTTACCAATAAACTGAAACTTCAGAGACAGACACAATGGCCCAGCAGTTATGCCTGCGAAAATCTCATATTTTCCAGTGTGCAGTAGGGAATGTGCATATGTTCATCACTTTTCAGTCCTGAAACACACAGCAGCTGGGAGACAGCTGCTCGGCCTGGGGATAACAGAGTTCATTGCCCCCTGACAGCCACTCTTCATTAGCTGGTCATTTTGCTCAAATGGTTGCAGTTCTAGGTAACAAGCCTCTCTGGGGATGTATCACCTAACCTGGTCATTGTCATTAGAATTTCTGAGATTGCTCTTCTCCAATTTAGGGGCAGCATTCCTCAATTTTACCCTGAAATGCATGATTTTTACAAAGCAAAAAACAAACAAGTGTATGTGCTCAGTGGGGTCTGACTCTTTGTGACCCCATGGTTTGTATCCTGCCAGGATGTTCTGTCCTTGGAATTTTCCAGGCAAGAATACTGGAGTGGGTTGCCATTTCCTACTCCAAGGAATCTTCGCACCCCAGGGATTGAACCCGAGTCTCTTGCATCTCCTGCACTGGCAGGCGGATTCTTTACCGCTGTGCCACCGGGGAAGCCACCATGAGTTTACCTTTGTTTGTCACAAATTTCATTAGTTTATATGAAAAGATTCTCTGCTTTGATTGAAAGTTATGCAAGACTGATGAGTTCTAACCCATTACTCTGTATTTTCACAATAGGCAACACACTGGAAAGGGAGAGAATATGGGGACTGAATGAAAACAGAATAACAAAGCTCAATTGTAGGTGTTCATCATGATACAGCCTCTCTGCCCTTCTCTTACAGGTGTTTGTGTATATTTACCACACTCATGGTTTTACCTGTCCCAGAACACACACACTTATTAGTCACTATTTACCCAAGACTCCTAGTTCACTTTTTAAAAAGTTTGACATTATTTTGGTTGTAGAATTTTACTTGTTAATTTTTATCATGACTTTATAGTCTAGTGAACCTGTCCAGGTAATTAATGCACTTTTATGAATTGGGATATAATATAAATAAAAAAGAAAGAATAAAAAAAGTTAGTTTAACAAGCAAAAACAACAACTTACTCCATGCCACGACAACTTAATGCCATCAGCAGACTCCAATGTCATCTTTATCTGAACCTGAGCAGGGTCCAGTGGACTAAGCTCTACCTTCGGTTCCCTTACAAAGTATAACACTTAAAAAGGATGCTGTGGTGTTTCTGAGCTAATACTCCCATCTAGTACCTCAAAATCTGTGACATTTTTGTACACCCACTTATTTTTTTTGAAACTGTCACACTACCTGCTAACCATGTGATGGAGATGTGATCAACAGTTGTTTCAAAGCCCGCACTTTGAAAAGTACTTGGCTTTCACTTTGATGAAATAAAAGTTATATCTGAAGGCAGGACAAGAAAAAGATTAAACCTAGAATTCTCTCTCTGAGTTTGTGTGGGCCTGTCCCTCCCTCACTCCTTAATATGCAGTGTGCATCTGCATTGCATTAACCACAGCTCCTCAAAGTGCCTGCTTAACCATAAAGATTGATTTTTTGCCTTTGCTCTGACACTAGCAATGTAACTTCTTAAGAACAGTGTTCTTTCCCAGCTCTGTATGGGGTCATGGTGCCTTGGGGCTTGCTTTGTACATGCATCACTGGACTATGTATCCTTTGTGAAGTTTATGTAAAATATCAGTATGTCATTTTAATTATGATCACTTATCTCAAAAATGTATATGACTGTGCCTTTGACTTCTAACTGGCAGAACAGTTCTCAGAGCTTCTAAGAGTCTGTTTGCTGGGTCATGATCCTTGGTTTAGCTCGAACAAAATTCCTTTTTCTTCTGAACTTAATAGTTCATTGAATTTTTGTCAAAAATGTCAAGTGGTAAGTAGAGCAAGTGGCATGGAAATATTTAGACCCTAAAATCATTGCGTTTTGGGTTGAAAGAATCTCTAGGAATCATCCATAAGACCATTGAAGTTCATGAGCTGTGTGAATGGCTGATTATATGTGTCAACTTGTCTGCACCACAGTACCCAGATATTTGGCCAAACATTATTTTGGATGTATCTATGAGTGTGTTTCTAAATTGGATTGACATTTAAATCAGTGGACTTTGAGTAAAGCATGTGGCTCTCTATAATGTAAGTGGGCCTTGTCTGATCATTTGAAGGCCTTGAAAGAACAAAGACGAACTCCTCCCATCCTTCCCAAGCGAGAAGGAATTCTGGCAACAGATGACCCTTGGACTTGAACCACATTAACTTCCCTGGGCTTTTAGCCTGACAGCCTACTGTCAGATTTTGGACATGTCGGTTTTCACAATTTGGTTGGTCAGTTCCTTATTTCATGCTTTTGTTTGGTTGGTCTAGTGACATGTGCGGTTTCCCATTATTAAAGTTAGCTGATACCTGTGCTGTGTGCTTCAATCGGGTCTGACTCTTTGCGACCCCATGGACTGTAGCCCACCAGTCTCCTCTGTCCATGGGATTCTCTAGGCAAGAACACTGGAGTGGGTTGCCATGCCCTCCTCCAGAGGATGAGCCCATTCCTTAAATAAATCTCTGCCTCTCTCTCCATATATTGGTTCCGCTTCTCGGGACAACCCTAACACAAATCACTAAGGATGAACGTGTGAAACTGAGTCAAGCCAGGACAAAGGTGACCATGAACTTATAATAGTAAGGTACGACTGGCCTTCTTCTTCAGGAAATGGTTTGCGTGGATACAGATGATGTACAGGAACGTATATCTTCTTGCTACACACCATGAGGGCAAAAATGTGCAGCTGTGTCCTGAGCCATTTATTCCCAGCTTCCTTTTGCCAATTGACAGATCTTCCCTATAATCTTCTTTCCCATAATCCATTCTCCAGGAAGATGTGCCCTTCAGCAATTCTAAAATATTTATAAATGTGCTTTCTAAATCTTTTAGCAGCAATCCTTTGCTGAATGTTTTTTTTTTTTTTTTTTTTATGACTAGGGAAAGTTTCTCTGTACCCAGAAAACTTGTCTTCATAGCAACGAGGAAGGCTGGAAACCTGAGGCATATGCTTCACATTGACCAGTTTAATTCAAGGATAATGAGGCCTTCTTGTCTGTGAGCTAAGGCAGAAGGTATCTTGAGTTCCTAGAATCCACCGTTCCTCCAACAGAGCCAGGTAAACACTTTTCTTCCCATTGTAAACATGCCCGTGGATACTTGAAGTAAATGGCTTTCAAGTGAAGTCCTAAATTGTTTTCCTGGGCAGGAAGCAGGCCTTCCTTGGCTTCTCAGACACCTGAGCTCCAATCTGGACCATTTTTGGTGAGAAGGAAGAGGACTGCCTCTGGCTTATTCGTGAAGATGGCTCAGTCCACTGAAAGCATGTCTGTGAGTTTCTCCAGACAGTCTTACAGAACAAAGAACAGAGTCAATGATGGGGAACTTCCTCTGGAAAGTCTCAGCCTGATTTATTTTCCCATCATATGTATTTCCCCTCTGTGGATATCATAGGAAGCTTCTTTTCACTTCAGACTTGGTTCCCCCACCCCTTTATTTTGCCTATCTTCTCTGAAGTTTAAATGAAGACTATGAGCTCTGTGAATTCTGACTCTGCCATCATTGAGTAAAAGTTGCTGATGTGGTGTGGAGGGATAGAAGGAAAGCAATATAGTGGGAGAGAGAGAGAGAGAAATGAGGGGCAAGGCAGAGACCCAACCACTTTTCCTGCTAGAGTTCCTGCCCAAATCTATAACTCACCCATACATTGTTTCCATGGCTATTGAGCAGCTTTTCTGCATGCATCCAAACAACCCAGGGGGCTCAGAGAAATGTCATTCTCATCAGAATATGATAGTTTTCAGCCCCAGTGAAAGCCTAAGTCAGACAAACGATGGGCTGGCAAGGGAAGCTTGGCCAGCTCTCAGTGCATACCAGAGCACGGAGGAGATGGAAATGTTGCTAGCAGCTAGCTCTGCATTTTCCCCTTCCTCTAGCAGTTGATCTAGCTCAAAGCCTTATACAATGTGTTAAGTTGCAGAAAGTAGACTTTCAAAGCCCACTGTTGGAATCACAATTGTCCTAACATTCTATCTGCCATCCTGCATGAGCCTCAGTCAACTGCCCCATTTATTTCAACTAATCAATCTAAGGGAAGACCCTAAAGGCATACATAGAGGCCTCTTCTTGCTCTCTTAGGAGTGGAAGACAAGCATGATTTACTTTCCTTCCCTACTGGAAAGAGAAAGGGAAAACAACAACAAAAACAACTACATATATATATAGTTTATGCCAGGGTGGATGAATCACATGCTGGAATCAAGATTGCTGGGAGAAATATCAACAATCTCAGATATGCAGATGATACTGCACTAGCGGCAGAAAGTGAAGAGGAACTAAAGAGCTTCTTGATGAAGGTAAAAGAGGAGAGTGAAAAAGCTGGCTTAAAACTCAGTATTCAAAAAAATAAGGTCATAGCATCCAGTCCCATCACTTCATGTCAAATAGAAGGGAAAAAACGAAAACACTGACAGACTTTATTTTGGGGGGCTCCAAAATCACTGTGGATAGTGACTGTAGCCATGAAATTAAAAGATGCTTCCTCCTTGGAAGAAAAGCTATGATAAATCTAGACAGTGTATTAAAAAGCAGAGATATCTCTTTGCCAACAAAAGTCCGTCTAGTCAAAGCTATGGTTTTTCCAGTAGTCATGTATGGATGTGAGAGTTGGGCCATAAAGAAGGCTGAGCGCCAAAGAATTGATGCTTTCAAACTGTGGTGCTGGAGAAGACTCTTGAGAGTCCCTTGGGCAGCAAGGAACTCAAACCAGTCAATCCTAAAGGAAATCAACCATGAACACTTAGACTGAGGCTAAAGCTCAGGCTTCACTACTTGGGCTACCTGATTTGAAGAGCTGACTCATTGGAAAAGACCCTGATGCTGGGAAAGATTGAAGGCAGAGGAGGAGGGGATGACAGAGGACAAAATGGTTGGGTGGCATCACTGACTCAATGGACATGAGTTGGAACAAACTCCGGGAGATGGTGGAGGACAGGGAAGCCTGTTGTGCTGCAGTCAAAGGGGTCCCAAAGAGTCAGGCACAATTAGCAACTAACTAATAACAATAAGAATCTACACTATCACTCTAATTTAGCTTACAAGAGTGAAGAGTGGCTATGTGTTATTCTTTAAATGACCAAATAATTATTGGCACAATAACTGAACAAATGAATAAATGTTCACATCTTCAGCATGACAGGCACAAAAGTCCCTAGTGATACTTCTCTTAAATCTTCACAATGGAATCAAAGTGCTAGGTGTTAAAAATACAAGTGGACCCAAATAGTCCCTCCTGTTTAGGGACTCACAGTTAGAGGAGGAGGCTATGAAGAGAACAAAGAATTACAGCCACATGAAAAGTTACAGCGAAGGTTTGCACCGGATACAGGAGAGCAGAGAGGAAGCTGGAGGTGCCAAGCGGCTCCCTACCCCTTAACAGCTCTATTGGTTGTCTTGAGCCGTCACAACAAGGTACCACAGGCTGAGCAGTTTAAACAACAAGAATTTATTTTTCAAAATTCTGGAGCCTGGAAGTCTGAGATCGAGGAGCCAGCAGGTTTGGTTAACCCTGAGGCCTCTCTCCTTGGCTTGCAGATGGCTGCCTTCTTGATTTGCCCATACATGGTCATCTGTGTGCATCCAAACTTCTTATAAGAACACTGGTCAGACTGGTTTAAGGCCCACAGCAAAGGCCTCATTTTAATTCAATTATCTCTTCAAAGGCCCTTTCTCCATATATAGTCACATTCTGAGCTACTGGAGGCTAGAGCTTGAACATGTGAACTTTCAGGGAGCATAGTTCAGCTCTTAACCAGAGCAATGGCTACTGAAGAGCCTGGCCCACACTTCAGGCCCCAGCATCCCAGCCTCCAAAATGTGCCAAGTCCACCACAACCACCAGAGACCCTAGACTCTGTCTCTGCAACTCCAGCTCCGAGGGTATCATTACACAATGGGGAGTGGCCGCCTTCTTCAGCCCCTGATGGAAGGGTTAGTCATGTCCTTAAGTGATACCCTTCTGAAGATGCAAACAGCCTGTAGAATGTGACTATTTATACCAGCTTGACCACAGGGGCTCTCGTGCAGATATTTCCTCACTGAAATGACCTCACTGTCTGACACTGTGGAAGTGGCCTTGAGTAATGTTAGAGAGCTGACAACATGCTTCTCCACATCTGCCCTGGTCTTCGATTGACACTTCTTCTTTTGTCTTGTCCACAAAGGTCTGGTGTTTCCACGTAGCCCACTCCTCCATGTGAGAGGAGAGGCCCACCGTGTTCATAGATAATATGGCCACTGAGGCATTAACCTTCCCATGATGGCTACATTTAAAGAGGAAAGGACAGAGAAAATTTTAACTCAAAGGATACATGGCTATGACACTTTTCACAAATTTCACCAAGTGCTTTTCCTAAACCTTAAGTATTCAAAGAACTCCCTTTTGAAATGCCTCAACAATCTTTCCTTCTGTAATTGCTCATTAGTCTCAGTCATTAGAGGTGGTCATTTGTCATTGGTTTTGCTGGGCTGCAAGAGGTTCCCTAATAGCATTTCATGGATTTCATGAAACCCTGGACCTGTTTTAATATCTGCAGTGTTACTTTGCAATCAGCTTGCCTGGCACTTACCTGTTGCATGGGCCAAAACTCTGGGAGAGGCTGAAGACAGAGTTGTGAAGAGATGGATAGTGACAGATGTTAGTTAAGTGAGGAGGGAGAGATGGTGGGGGTGACATTTCTATACAGTTAGGTCATTAGTGACCTTTAATTCCTTGTTTGGGGACCTAAATAAGGAGCCTTTGGATAGTAAAGCTCCTCTGTATTTCCTTCACATCTTTCTGGCCATATCCACCGTTCACCAGGCATGGCTTCCTCATCCTGTGGAATGAGGAGTCAGAAGGAAAAGTGAAAATAATGTTAGATTTAGATCTAGAATGGACTAGTGGTTTCACTACAGTATCTGTTCTCCTCTACTTCCTTATTACTGAGAATATGCAGGGTATAATAGGCTTTCCTGGTGGCTCAGATGGGAAAGAATCCACATGCAATGCAAGAGACCCAGGCTCAATCCCTGGGTTGGGAAGATCCCTTGGAGAAGGAAATGGCTACCCATTCCAATATTCTTGCCTGGAGAATTCCGTGGACAGAGGAGCCTGGCAAGGCATAGTCCAAGGAGTTTGAAAGAGTTGGACACGATTGAGTGACTGAACACACACACAAGGGCATAATGGCCACTTAGACTAGAGATTACATTTCCCAGGCTTCCTTGGGGTTCAGATCAGGTCAGATCAGTCGCTCAGTTGTGTTTGACTCTTTGCGACCCCATGAATCACAGCACGCCAAGCCTCCCTGTCCATCACCAACTCCCGGAGGTCACTCAGACACATGTCCATCGAGTCAGCCATCCAGCCATCTCATCCTCTGTCGTCCCCTTCTCCTCTTGCCCCCAATCCCTCCCAGCATCAGAGTCTTCTCCAATGAGTCAACTCTTTGCATGAGGTGGCCAAAGTACTGGAGTTTCAGCTTTAGCATCATTCCTTCCAAAGAAATCCCAGGGCTGATCTCCTTCAGAATGGACTGGTTGGATCTCCTTGCAATCCAAGGGACTCTCAACAGTCTTCTCCAACACCACACTTCAAAAGCATCAATTCTTCAGCACTCAGCCTTCTTCACAGTCCAACTCTCACATCCATACATGACCACAGGAAAAACCATAGCCTTGACTAGATGAACCTTTGTTGGCAAAGTAATGTCTCTGCTTTTCAATATGCTGTCTACGTTGGTCATAACTTTCCTTCCAAGGAGCAAGCGTCTTTTAATTTCATGGCTGCAGTCACCATCTGCAGTGATTTTGGAGCCCAGAAAAATAAAGTCTGACACTGTTTCCACTGTTTCCCCATCTATTTCCCATGAAGTGATGGGACCAGATGCCATGATCTTCGTTTTCTGAATGTTGAGCTTTAAGCCAACTTTTTCACAGCAAATTTTGGCCAATGGGATAGAAAAGGTCTTAAGGGTGATGTCTCCATCCTTTCTCCTTCCTGCTGATGGGAATGTGGATGCCATGGCTAGAAGTCAACCTGTTCTTTTGTACCATGAGATGGAAACCATATGGGGAAAGTACTGCAATTAAATAAAAAGAGCCTTGATCCAAGACTACTGTGTAGTTACTGTACCAGCTCTTGGATTCAATTCAATTCAATTCTGGATTTCATTGCTATGAGAGAAATGAACTTCAGCCTTATTTATGCCCCTTTACCTCTTTAAAGGTTAAATTGTCTCTCACCTGGACTTGAGCCTAATTCTAAGTGATACGAGATTTTTCCAGGTACATTACATTATTCCCCCCAATCCTCAATTCTACATTCTTGTGCACAGAGAGAACTAAATGTCTTTTCCAAATGAAGATTACAGCTGTGGTCCTTGTTCTCACCTTAAGAGTTAACCTCAGGATGGAGGAAATCTGGAATATGTAAGATATGGCTTAGGTACAACAAAACAAACAAATTCATTGTAATGAATGCAATGTTATCTACAGCCAAGAGCAATATGAAACTGAAAGACCAGAAAAGTGAGACAATTCACATTTATAAAGCAGCTACCTGTACGCATACCTCATACAAAGCACTGTGGCAGGTGGAACAGGCCCCAAAGATGTTTATGCCATGATCCCTGGAACCTGGGAAGATGCTTTATTCTGTGGAAAAGGGACTTTGCAGATATGACTTAGATTACAGACATAGAATAGGGAGGACCTTGGAGTTGGTTGGAGGCAGAAGAAATGCAGCTGGAGGGGAAGCTGGAGAAATTCCAAGTGTGAGAAGGCCTTGACATACTTTTTGCTCACTTGAAGATGAGGAGTCAGCTGATCAAGGAATGTAGGTGGCCTCAAGGAGCTGAGAACGGCTCCCAGCTAAGAGAGGTTCCTGTTTGATCACCAGGAAGGAAGGGAGGGAGGGAGTAAATGATGGTGCAGTTATTCAACAGATAGCCTGTGACTATGAAAAATGAAAACCTTTTCCTTGACATGGAAGATGCTCACCATACATTGTGCAAGAAATGTTGGGTGAAAAAGGTACACAATTAGCATATGTGTCTACAGTGCAAAATTTTTCAAAGTCACAAAACTCAGCTGTAACACCTACTTTTAAAATTTGTTCCAAACTTAAACTAAATTTGTATCTTGAGCTCTCGTTTCCTTTAGAAGCACTGCTGTCAGTGCAAGACATTTGGTTAAGTTAGTAATAATCACTTCATGTATGAAAATTTTCAATTTCAGGAAGATCTGTGAAATTTTCCCATTTTCCCCCCTTAGGATGACAACTAAGTTCTTAAGAGAAAGATTATACCTCAAAACTACAGCTAAAGGACAACTTTAGAGGTGTTCTGTGTCCCTCTGGGCCCAGGGCAGCCACTCAGGGGATTCTCTCGGGCTCAGCTCCAGTATTATCCAGCAGCCATTTCTATTTTCTGCCACAGAATCTTATCTTCTGGGGTGTGCTTCCATGCTGTTTGCCCTGGAAGTCAGATAGAGGGTTTCTCTATTTTCAGGAGGAGTAAGGGAAGGAAGGAAGGTTGGGTAGAAGCATTTGGGACTGTACTACTGCCAGGGAAGTTTGGCAAGGCTGACGGGGAACCCTCAAACCAACATCACCTATCCCAGAAATGAGCCTGCTTGCTGTCCCTGCCACCACCGAGCAGCCCAGGGAAAGGCTGGTCTCCATGGGAACCTGATGATGGATTTCAACCACAGCAGCTGGGATGTTGGTCATTTATGAGATTAAATAATGAGATCTAAACATGTCCAAAGCCTTGAAGGTCAGAATCTTTTTAAGAAAGCCATTTATAGCTAAGCATATCCGACTCTTTGTGACCTTGTGAACTATAGGCCACCAGGCTCCTCTGTTCATGGAATTTTCCAGGCAAGAATCTTGGAGTGGGTTGTCAATATCTTCTCCAGGGGATCTTCCTGACCCAGGGATTGAACCCAGGTCTCCCGAAATGCAGGAGAGTCTTTACCATTAGCGCCACCAGGGAAGCCAGGGCAGGGTAAGAGGCTGAAAATACAATACATTTGATTGCTGGAAATTCTTCACTTGTTCATTTGTTTAGAAAGTCATTTTCCTTTCGCAAGCTCCAGTTGCCACTCAAGGAGGATTACACTTAGGTGGGGAGACAGATATAAATCATCAACACAAGTACAAATGCAAATATATTTACACATGCAAGTATGTTCATCAGGCACTCTATCAGATCTAGGCCCTTAAATCTATTTCTCACTTCCACTGTATAATCATAAGGGATTTGATTTAGGTCATACCTGAATGGCCTAGTGGTTTTCCCTACTTTCTTCAATCTAAGTCTGAATTTGGCAATAAGGAGTTCATGGTCCGAGCCACAGTCAGCTCCTGGTCTTGTTTTTGCTGATTGTATGCAGCTTCTCCATCTTTGGCTGCAAAGAATATAATCGATCTGATTTCGGTGTTGACCATCTGGTGACGTCCATGTATAGAGTCTTCTCTTGTGTTGTTGGAAGAGGGTATTTGCTATGACCAGTGCATTTTCTTGGCAAAACTCTGTTAGTCTTTGCCCTGCTTCATTCCGTATTCCAAGGCCAAATTTGCCTGTTATTCCAGGTGTTTCTTGACTTCCTACTTTTGCATTCCAGTCCCCTATAATGAAAAGGACATCTTTTTTGGGTGTTAGTTCTAAAAGGTCTTGTAGGTCTTCATAGAACCGTTCCACTTCAGCTTCTTCAGCGTTACTGGTTGGGGCATAGACTTGGATTACTGTGACATTGAATGGTTTGCCTTGGAAACGAACAGAGATCATTCTGTCATTTTTGAGATTGCATCCAAGTACTGCATTTCGGACTCTTTTGTTGACCATGATGGCCACTCCGTTTCTTCTAAGGGATTCCTGCCCACAGTAGTAGATATAATGGTCCTCTGAGTTAAATTCACCCATTCCCATCCATTTTAGTTCGCTAATTCCTAGAATGTCAACATTCACTCTTGCCATCTCTTGTTTGACCACTTCCAATTTGCCTTGATTCATGGACCTGACATTCCAGGTTCCTATGCAATATTGTTCTTTACAGCATCGGACTTTGCTTCTATCACCAGACACATCTACAGCTGGGTATTCTTTCTGCTTTGGTTCCATCCCTTCACTCTTTCTGGAGTTATTTCTCCACTGATCTCCTGTAGCATATTGGGCCCCTACTGACCTGGGGAGTTTCTCTTTCACTATCCTATCATTTTGCCTTTTCACACGCTAGTAAAGTAATGCTCAAAATTCTCCAAGCCAGGCTTCAGCAATATGTGAACCGTGAACTTCCTGATATTCAAGCTGGATTTAGAAAAGGCAGAGGAACCAGAGATAAATTGCCAACATCTGCTGGATCATTGAAAAAGCAAGAGAGTTCCAGAAAAACATCTATTTCTGCTTTATTGACTATGCCAAAGCCTTTGACTGTAGATCACAATAAACTGTGGAAAATTCTGAGAGAGATGGGAATACCAGACCACCTGATCTACCTCTTGAGAAATCTGTATGCAGGCCAGGAAGCAACAGTTAGAACTGGTCATGGAAGCACAGACTGGTTCCAAATAGGAAAAGGAGTACGTCAAGGCTGTATATTGTCACCATGTTTATTTAACTTATATGCAGAGTACATCATGAGAAATGCTGGACTGGAAGAAACACAAGCTGGAATCAAGATTGCCGGGAGAAATATCAATAACCTCAGATATGCAGATGACACCACCCTTATGGCAGAAAGTGAAGAGGAACTCAAAAGCCTCTTGATGAAAGTGAAAGTGGAGAGTGAAAAGGTTGGCTTAAAGCTCAACATTCAGAAAACGAAGATCATGGCATCTGGTCCCATCACTACATGGGAAATAGATGGAGAAACAGTGGAAACAGTGTCAGACTTTGTTTTTCGGGGCTCCAAAATCACTGAAGATGGTGACTGCAGCCATGAAATTAAAAGACGCTTACTCCTTGGAAGGAAAGTTATGACCAACCTAGATAGCATATTCAAAAGCAGAGACATCACTTTGCCAACAAAGGTTCGCCTAGTCAAGGCTATGGTCTTTCCTGTGGTCATGTATGGATGTGAGAGCTGGACTGTGAAGAAGGCTGAGCGCCGAAGAATTGATGCTTTTGAACTGTGGTGTTGGAGAAGACTCTTGAGAGTCCCTTGGGCTGCAAGGAGATCCAACCAGTCCATTCTGAAGGAGATCAGCCCTGGGATTTCTTTGGAAGGAATGATGCTAAAGCTGAAACTCCAGTATTTTGGCCACCTCATGCGAAGAGTTGACTCATTGGAGAAGACTCTGATGCTGGGAGGGATTGGGGGCAGGAGGAGAAGGGGACGACAGAGGATGAGATGGCTGGATGGCATCACTGACTCAATGGATGTGAGTCTGAGTGACATCCGAGAGCCGGTGATGGATAGGGAGGCCTGGCGTGCTGCAGTTCATGGGGTCGCAAAGAGTCGGACATGACTGAGCGACTGATCTGATCTGATCTGATCTGATGCAAGTATGTATGCATATACATTTTTAAGATAATTGGGACCATATTTTAGCCATTTTCTCTATATTCTTTTATTGAATTTTTAAAATTGGGGCAGATTCATATCTTTGTAACTAAAAGTTCTTGCAATGATAGCAATCAAATGCCTCTGTGCCTATGGAAATTACTTAAAATGCACAGCCCAGGGGGCCCCTTTCTGTGATGGCCACCAGAAAGATGCTGGTACATGGTTGAATTCCATGATAGCAAGGAACAGCATCAGAATATGCTGCTCCAAATATGCCACTTTGGCATAAAGATCATTTAGAGCTGAAAGCAACTGACGAAGAGCAGATTGACAGTCTCTCCTTGACCAGGCTTCCCAGGTGGTGCTAGTGGTAAAGAACCCACCTGCCAACGCAGGAGACCTGGGTTTGATCCCTGGGTTGGGAAGATTCCCTGGAGGAGGGCATGGCAACCCACCCCAGTATTCTTGCCTGGAGAATCCTATGGACAGAGGAGCCTGGTGGGCTATTGTTTATAGGTCCCAAAGAGTCAGATACAACTGAAGCGACTCAGCACACGTGCACTCTCCTTAACCAAACCTCAGTTAGGCTCTTCTGAGCACTGCTTGGCTAAATCTTGACTTTTGTACTTGTGTTTTATCTCTACACTATCCAGTTAGCAATCCTGCAGTCAGGTTAGTTAGAATCCCCACCGTCAATATCCGATCATCCTCCATATTTAGTCAGGTCCCTTGCCTCCACCAGTCCTGGGGTGTCTAATGACTCTGGCCTGCCTTTACCAAGAATCAACCTCCTCTTCCATGTTTTCCTGGTAATTTTCCTTCCACTGACCCCCACCCTGCTTCTTGGCTATAAATCCCCACTTGGCCCTGCTGTAATTGGAACTGAGCCCAGGTCTGTACTGAAGTCTCTTTTCCCCTACTGGAGTAGTCCTGAATAAATTCTGTTTTTACCATTTTACTATCCAGTTATGATATTTCTTTAAAAAGACACAGAAACACTATTTGTCTAAAATCAGGGCATAAATTTCCCTTTGTGGAGGTTTTCCCCATTCCTTTTGCATACCAAGAAGGACAGAACAATTCTAACTCACCATTAATCTCCAGAGAAGACTCTTATCAGCCCAGACACACGGGGAGAGGAATCTGCATAACAAATCTTACTGATTGACCCTTACCTCCCATGACTTTCCTCTATGTATTTACTTTTCCACAATTTACTGCCTCTAAAAGTTCAAACTTCTTTTCCTGTCTGTCCCATGTCTACAATGTATCTCTTTATGACAAAAATGGTCTATAAGCTCTCCGCCTAACCACCTCGGAGGGTCTTCACTTGTTTCATATGAAGGATTATAGGTACATGTAAAAATATTAACATCAAATAAAATGTGTATGCCTTTTCTCCTGTTAATCTACCTTTTGTCAGTTTAATTTCTAGGGCTCCAGAGGCAGAATCTAGGAGAGCAGGAAATTATTTTTTTTTGCCTCCTCCACAGTTTAACAAGGGTGAAAATCAGCATGGAATGAGGAAGGGAAAAAAGCATCAGTTTCATCAGTGAGAAGAGTTTTGTTGTGTTGCTATCTAGTGGTTACTCTCAAACTGAACTCTTTCTCAAATAGACTCTGACATTTGAAAGTGAGCATGGTCCTTAAATGTATCCTCTTGGTGTTGGTTAAACTTTGGGGCCTGGAAACTGGGGTTAATCTGCCCACAAGACCCTGGAAACAGATAGTAACTGATTGGTTGGTTTGAACGTGCCTTTGACTGGTTTAGTAAAATGGGTCTGCACAACATACACAGCCCAGCATCCATTTGCTTTTACATATTAAAGTGACAGCTATTTCCAGAGTCACCAGGGACCAGTTTTGTAGAATTTTTTATGTATCTGAGTCCCCTGAGTCCAGTCCCTATGGGTTAGGGGTCCTCCTGCCTTCTCCACCCTCCATGAATTTCCGCTGCCTGATCACTACCACCAGGTTACAAAAGCTGAGCCCCAACCCAATTTACTGGGACAAGGAGGTGCTCTAATCTCTGCTTCTTTGTCACAGGCTTTGTTATCGGGGGAAGCTCACTTGTTGCAATTTGTCGGGGGAGGCTCTGTACAAACAGGCTTTCTGGCTCTTTGATTGCAGCCATGAAGTCAGTTCTCAAATGTGATTCCCAGCTGCTTCCTCGGATTTGACCACAGGCCACATGGCAACTGGCTAACCCAGTATCAAAGCCAAGCCACTCTCAGCGGCTCATCTGCAAGTCTTATTCTCCTGGGATTATAGGAACATCTGCAAGGTTCATTTTATCCTGCAGAGTAAGGAAAAGAAAAATGCCACATGTTTGTTAGAAAGGAAAGACTTTCTTTGGAGCTGGGCCATTTGCTTCTGAAGAGCAATTCAAATGAAGTCGCTTTGCAGCTGGAGCCTTTGCGGCCACTGGGCCCAGGCTCAGTGATCCTGGCAGAAGGAAGGGTTTAGGGACAAGCAGGCCCAGGCAGCAGTGTCTGTCCTGAGACCCCTACACTCGAAAAGGTGGGGTTAAAGTAAAGCAGGAAACATATGAGATTTGAAGAATTCTCAGACAGAGCTGTAAAAAACTAAAGCAACAGCAAGTTCAGTTCAGCTCTGTCACTGTCATGCCCAACTCTTTGAGACCCCATGGACTGCAGCACGCCAGGCTTCTCTGTCCATCACCAACTTCTGGAGCTTGCTCAAACTCATGTTCATCAACTTGGTGATGCCATCCAACCGTCTCATCCTTTGTCGTCCCCTTTTCCTCCTGCCCTCAATCTTTCCCAGCATCAGGGTCTTTTCTAATGAGTCAGTTCTTTGAATCAGGTGGCCAAAGTATTGGAGCTTCAGCTTCAGCATCAGTCCTTCCAATGAATATTCAGTGTTGATTTCCTTTAGAATTGACTGATTTGATCTCCTTGCAGTCCAAGGGACTCTCAAGAGTCTTCTTCAACACCACAGTTCAAAAACATCAATTCTTTGGCACTTAGCCTTCATTATGGTTCAACTCTAACATCTATCCATGACTACTGGAAAAACAATAGCTTTGACTAAACAGACCTTTATCCATAAAGTAATGTCTCTGCTTTTTAATATGCTATCTAGGTTGGTCATAGCTTTTCTTCCAAGGAGCAAACATCTTTTAATTTCATGGCTGCAGTCACCACCTGCAGTGATTTTGGAGCCCCCAAAAATAAAGTCTGACACTGTTTCCATTGTTTCCCCATTTCTATTTGCCATGATGTGATGGGACCAGATGACATGATCTTCGTTTTTTGAATGCTGAGCTTTAAGCCAGCTTTTTCACTCCCCCTTTTCACTTTCATCAGGAGACTCTAGTTCCTCTTCACTTTCTGCCATAAGGGTGGTGTCATTTGCATATCTGAGGTTATTGATATTTCTCCCAGCAATCTTGATTCCAGCTTGTGCTTCATCCAGCTCAGCATTTTGCATGATGTACTCTGCATATAAGTTAAATATGCATGGTGACAATATACAGCCTTGACATACTCCTTTCCCAATTTGGAACCAGTCCATTGTGCCATGTCTGGGTCTAACTGTTGCTTCTTGACCTGCATACAGGTTTTTCAGGAGGCAGGTAAGGTGGTCTGGTATTCCCATCTCTTGAAGAATTTTCCACAGTTTGTTGTGATCTACACAGTCAAAGGCTTTAACATAGTCAGTGAAGCAGAAGTAGATGTTTCTCTAGAATTCTCTTGCATTTTCTATGATCCAGTGGATGTTGGCAATCTGATCTCTGGTTCCTCTGCCTTTTCTAAATCCAGCTTGAACATCTGGAAGTTCTCAGTTCACATGCAGCTGAAGCCTGGCTTGGAGAATTTTGAGCATTACTTTGCTAGCATGCGAGAATGTTAAGATCTCATTGACCCCCAGCATCCTCAAGAATTAACCTACTCCATTCTCCATCCAGAGGTAACATCCACTGCCCTAAGACATTCATCTCTACATCACGGTCTTCTTTCTGGGTTCTTCTCTGGGGGCATTTGACATGAGGTTTCTGAATTTATGATACAGGCCCATTCCTCCAGAAAATGATGGCAAACATAATAAACAGGTTTGAAATGTCCAGAGATGGAAGCTAGCCTGTGAAAGGTGACCCCAGCCATCAGGCGGGTAAACCTCTCAGTGGAGGATGGGCTTCTCACTGATACAGAGTCTGAAATGAAGTCTCTCTCCTGCTATACACTGAAGAAGGTGTCCTATACAGTTATAAGAGCACCTGAATTGTGCCTCACAAAAAGATAGATTGAAGTCTTACCACCATCCCTTGTAGCTATGAATGTGATGTTATTTGGAAACGAAGTCTTTGCAGACGGGAGGAAAAAAATTAATAGTCAATCAAAAAGGAAACAGAAAATTTTATTAGAGACAACCTGAGGATTCTAATCCAGGAGAAAGTCTTTCAGAAAGCCCTGAGGACTGTTGTGAACAGGTAAGGGGGTCAGGGGAGAGACCAGCATGTATGTGGTTTTGGTGAAGGAGTGCACGCCGTCACGCGCACATCTCGGCAGAAGGTGACTGCTATTCTTGAGGACCAGACATCTTTGTCACTGGTTTCAGTGCTTTTCTAAGTGTGGGTAGATGTAGGAAGCTGGGTTCATAAGATATTCTCCTAAAAAGTCTTAAAAACTATCTGGGGACTAATTCTACTAGCTTTCCCAGAGCACAAAATGCCTCATTTTGATCTTCACCCTGAATTCCTTTCAGGGTGCATTGTAGGTCAACGACTGCAGTGGCTAATGACTTGGTTCTGATAGAACCGGCTGGTGGGCAACGTTCTTTATTTTACAATCCTCTCCCTTTTGCTCAATTACAGTCAAGGTTTGGGAGGCATTTTGTGACCAACTGGCCCACTGTACTAGGAATACTCAATCTCAGGCCAGGTCAAGATTGCCTTGTTAAGACTCTTCATGTACTATTCCTGGGTCAGGCCCAGTTAACAGTGGCTGATAGCCTCTGGACCACTGTCCTGCTGCTGTTGCTGCTAAGTCGCTTCAGTCGTGTCCGACTCTGTGCGACCCCATAGACAGAAGCTCACCAGGCTCCCCCGTCCCTGGGATTCTCCAGGCAAGAACACTGGAGTGGGTTGCCATTTCCTTCTCCAATGCATGAAAGTGAAAAGTGAAAGTGAAGTCGCTCTGTCGTGTCCGACTCGTCCGACTCTTAGCGACCCCACGGACTGGAGCCTACCAGGCTCCTCCGTCCATGGGATTTTCCAGGCAAAAGTACTGGAGTGGGGTGCCATTGCCTTCCCCGGACCACTGTCCTACTAGTCTCTTATTATCCAGGAAATGGTTGCTGCCTGTTGCTCATTCCCATATCTAGAGTTACGCTATTACAATCATTGATCGTACAGAACTGTACATTTGGTTAATTGTTTCAAGTTCCCTAGTCATCATTACTTTTATGGGAGTCTCAGTCACACTTTTGGTAATACAAGAAACAATAGCCTTGTAGAACAGGCAGAATACTGCTGACATTAGTAAGATCACAAGTATTTAAGCTCAGAACTTCCGTTAGGTTGGTTCAATATCTCCCCAGGTCATCTGATCTGGTCTGTTCCTTAACTAATCTATAGTTTTTAAGGGAAATGATATACTGGACATTGCACATAAAATTCATCAAAGATTTCTGCTCATACATGGAGAATGGTGGGTCATTTTGACCCCTTACAGGACCAAGAAAGAAAATTATCTTCCAAGGAGTTACAAGGCCAAAAGAAGAGAAATTGAGCTTTATGGTTGAGCAGATATTTCTTCTGTTGGGGAGGTCTGGTTAATGCATAATGCAGATGTACAATGAACACTAGAGGGGGAGGGAAGAATAGGCAAAGGAAAAAAAACCTATGTTTGAATTATTCTTTTCTTGCCTTAAATATAAATTTTATTTCAAGACAGATATAATTAAACATCAGTTAAAATAAATTCATACTTACATATGATTCACATGTAATTCATATATGATTCATATGTACATATACTCCAACAACTGTTGGAGTAGGGTGGACTCTAACCCAGTGATTGATGGCCTTATAAAAAGAGGGGGAATTTGGCCACACTGGAAAATGCCAGGTGAAGACAGAGGATGAGATTGCAATTTTGCAGCTGCAAACTAAGGAAGGCCAAGGAAAGCCAAGTACTGACAGCAAGACTGGAAGCTACAGAAGGGAGAAAAGGGTTCTACCCGGAGTCTCAGATGGAGCATGGCTCTGTCCACAGCTTGATTTTGGACTTCTAGCCTCCAGACCTGTGAAAGAATATATTCCTGCTATTTTAAGCCATCCAAGCTGTACTACTTTGCTACATCAGCCCTAGGAAACAAATGTGGCACCGTAGATTTTCTTGTCCTCTTTAGATAAGAATCACTTGAAATAAAATTCATCAGAATTCCTGTGTATGTGTACACAACTTACACAACCCGATACTAGTCTCAGAATAAGTGTGTGGAATCACATACTCTATGCATCCAAATTTTCAATCATAATATGTATACTTAAATAAATCATGATGGAGTAAACAGAACTTCTTTCTATTGTCTGTACAGAAAATGAAATTATTATAAAATTATTGTCACGTGGAGAGGCAGCCTAAGAGTACACAGCCAAAAAAGTTTGGAAAAAGCATTCAGAAGTGTGTCAGATGGTTATTTAATAAAAATGTAATATTATCTTCCTGATATTTGTCAGGTTTATTGTATTTGTCAGTGTAGTGAGTTGAACAGTGGCCTCCAAAAAGATAGGTCCACTTCCTATTCCCTGGAACCCATGAAACTTACCTTATTTGGAAAAATGGTCCCTGCAGGTATAGTTAAGTTAGGGTATTGAGACCGATTATCCAGGTGAGCCCTGAATCAACTGACAAGTGTCCTCATGAGAGATACAAAGAGGAGCCAAAATAGAAGAAAATGAGGCAAAGTGACCACCAGGGCAGAGACTGGAGCGATGCGGCCACAAACCAAGGAAGCCAAGGCCTGCTGCGGGAGCTCCCGGAGGCCGGAATAGGCAGGAAAGTGTTCTCCCCTAGAGCCGCTGGGAGGGAGGGAGTGTGGCCTCACTGGCAGCTTGGTTTCTAACTTCTGACCTCCAGGACCACGAGAGAATGGATTTCCTTTAAGTCACTGCTACTGCTAAGTCACTTCAGTCGTGTCCGACTCTATGTGACCCCACAGACGGCAGCCCCCCACGCTCCCCCGTCCCTGGGATTCTCCAGGCAAGAACACTGGAGTGGGGTGCCATTGCCTTCTCCACCTTAAGTCACTAAGTGTGGGGTAATCTGTTAAGGCAGCCACAGGGATCTAATACAGTTCACTGTTGAAATGTTGTCATTTGGTGTTATTTCTGCTCTTGTTCTGAAAAAACAATCACTTCCACACCTCCTTGTGTATTCATAGCCTTGTATTGTTTTTCTTAAAAGAGCTCTCCAAGTTTCCCAAGTGCTAAACTCCATAAGCCTGGAGTTGTATGCTGTTGCATTCATACACAGGTGATGAGAAACATAAACCCAGTCACCTTTGGGGGTGTCTTTCCTCTCTAGAGTCGGACAAGAAGAATCCAAAGAGCCAACATTTGGAAAGAGGAACTCTAGACGTGGTTCTTTCCCAGTCACCCTGAGGGGTGACTCCATTTGAAGACAGACGGCTCCATTTCTTTTAAGTGAAGAAGCAGGAATGTTTTGCCTCAGTCTCTAGGCCATGGCTCTCAGCTTTCTTCTCTTGTTTCCATGGTTGAGCCCTGCAGAAACCCCATACTTGGCCTTGCAAGCTGTGTGCTCACAAGGCACAGGCCCCCACCATTCTCAGAAACTCCCCAAAGGCTCAGCACCCTCAGCCATCACCAGGAGGCTGGCTTCTCTCCATTGGGCCTCTTGTTTCCCCAGCTCCCAGCACCCGCCTCTTCTCAAACTGAAGCCTGTCTGGGAGCTGGTCCCTGCCATGTTATTACTACTTTCCAGTTGGTCACACTGAGGTCTTTGAGGTAAAGCAACCGGCCTGACCCCTCCCTGGTGGTGAGTACAGCACTATGTCAGAGAGGGGGACCTGGCCAGCCTTCCAGGGGCCCTGTCTCTCTCCTGGGACCCCTCCTGGCACTTTAAACTTGAAGAGTCGGAGTCTTCAAGTCCAGACAAGTCTCCCCTCCAGCGTCGCAGCATCTTGGACACCTCAGCGTTTTCCCACCCTACAGGATGAAGTCTGAGGGGACACGACATTTGTCAGCAACGCTGACCACCCTGGGACATGTAATCTCCTACTGGCCTTTGCCTGGACAGTTTGAGGGAAAACATGCTTGGGGAGAAAAAGACAACCGTTCCTGGCTGGAGGAACAGTCCTTGGCAAGCTGCCTGCCTGAGTAAAATTTCTTCTTCCTCCAGGTCAGTGAAGCAGTCACCTGGCAGAAGTCACCAGTTGCTGGAAGCTTCTGGAAGTTGGAGATGAACTCCTCGTATTCTTTCTTTAAAAATGGCCCTCTACTATTAGTAATTCTGGTTGTGTTTCTGTTATTTCACAGAGGTGAAAAAACACAAAAAACCAAGAGCCTTTCCCTTCAAAATATTACTGTTAGTCCCTTTCATGTTTTCGTCACCATTTTCTACGTCTTGTTGCAGCCCTTCAGGGTCCCAGTCTGCTTGCTGCTCTTATGTCCAAATAAATTCTCTATCTCTCCCCTGCAGTCCTCATTCCACAGGACCCCCAGAAAGCCCTTCCGACATCTCCACTTTCAGAATGGCCTTCCCTGTTCAGGTGGAGGACACAGGGCCAAGGAGTTGGGCCTCTGGTATCCTGGACAATTAAGGTTGCGGATTCTTGAAAAATCCACATGGTTCAGGGCAGACGACTTCAGAGCCTTGCCCTGGACCATTCCACCTGTCCTGTGCTGTGCGCTAAGAATGATTCATAAGTAGTTTAATTGCCATGCTGATGGCACTCTCACACTGCCTTGCACTTTTTCTTTTGTTGTCCAGTTGCTAAGTCATGCCCAACTGTTTGCGACCCCATTGACTGCAGCATGCCAGGCTTCCCTGTCCTTCACCATCTCCTGGAGTTTGCTCAAATTCATGTCCATTAAGTTGGTGATGCCCTCCTAACATCTCATCCTCTGTCATCCCCTTCTCCTTCTGCCATCAATCTTTCCCAGCATCAGGTTCTTTTCCAATGAGTTGGCTCTTCACACTTTTCCTGTTACAAACATTTAATTTGTAAAAGATAAATATTGGAATGTGACTCTGTATTCAGACCCCATTTGGAATTGCTCCTGGTTCTAATAGACTCATTTTAAATACCTTGAAATAAAACCCTCATGATGCCTAAGACTCAGCCCCAAGTGCTCAGCACAGGGTGGACCAAAAGGCCCGATTTCAGCAGTGCTCAGCACTCCTCTGCATCCCCGCCCCCAGAGGCGGTGGGCACTGGTTTGGGAGGGTTTTACCTGGGCCCGAGGCAGTCCTGGTTCCAGGATCCAGGGTAGATGGAGCTGAGCTGGGCGAGTCTCCTCAGCCTTTGGTTCCTCCTACCTTTCACTTTGGTGTTTCCCTTCACAGTTTGCAAAGTGCCTGCTGAGCTCTTCTGTTTTATTCTCCAAATAGCCCTGAAAGGGTAGAAACTGACCCTCAGGGTGGTGGCGGGGGTGGTAGAGGGGAGCGGATAACTGGCTTCCTCAGGCTCCCCTCACTGGCTGGTGCAAAGCAAGACTGGAATCAGGTGTCCTGACTCCACACTCAGTGCTCAGGTACTAACAACAATGGCAGGCCTTTATGGAGGCAACTAGGTTCCCGTGGGCTAAGTGATGTGCCCACGGTCCCCTCTGAGGTTCTGAGCAGTGTCACAAGATGAAGCAATGGGTTCCAGGCAGAAGAGGGAAGAGATCTCTCTTGCTGCTTCCTTGGGGATCTGTCCTGGACGTGAGGGGCAGGAGGCAGAGATTAGAGGAGCAGAGTGAGCTTCCCCCCACTGGCCACTGGGGAAAACACTGGGATGGCTTCAGTCCCCTCTAGGGCCAGGCTCACAGTAACCCATCTGCAAGGGTCTCTGTGGGGAAGAAAGTCAAGTAAGGAGAATAGCTCTCAAGCAGGAGAGCTGAGGGTGGCAGGGCAGTGTTTGTTCAATACATTTACTGACTTTGTCCCTGTGATCTTCAAACAAAGAGCTGATTCATGTAGCTGAGTTTGTTTTTTTTTTTTTTTTTAAGTTAGTTAAAATGGTTATTTAGCGCCTCATAATCTAAACAGCCAGTGGACTAAACTTCTCAACAAATTCTGACATCGAATATATCAGTTATGATTCAAAGGTATGTATAGGCATTAGTATGTGGAAGGCAGGGATGCCAGGACCTGGGGAAATGGTTGTGAACAAAAACCCTGCTCATTGTGACCAACTAAAAATCCAGGTGTGTGTGTGTGTGTGTGTGTGTGTGTGTGTGAGAACCCACTTCGTTGTTTAGGGTATGCAGCCCTCACTGTTCTCTCTCCTTCATTATCCAAACTCCCTTTGCATCTTTGCAGTGTTTGCAGACTTGGCCTCCTAAACACAAGAATGACGCTCATTCTGTGTGCAACAAAATAACGCTGCCCAAACTGTCATCTTCTGTGTTTCTTTGGGCTCCACCAGGACGTTGAATTACCCAAACCATACAGCATATGTTCGGCAGAGATACTGTTGTAAACAAACATCTCCACCACAGCTGAGCAGGAAGCTGGAAAAATGCATTCAGTCTGGGATTGCTCAAAAAAGATGAATTTTCATAGACTGGAGTGGGAGGGGACCATTTACCGGATTGGAAAATGGTTTGGCGGCACTCTAATGTAGTTACCGTTGGGTGACAGCGCCCTCTGTTGGTTCCTCTAAGGAAAACAGGCAGGGTTTGAGAGCATAGTGATAGGAGAGCTGCTGCTGCTGCTGCTGCTGCTGCTGCTAAATCGGGTCAGTCGTGTCCGACTCTGTGCGACCCCATAGACGACAGCCCACCAGGCTCCCCCGTCCCTGGGATTCTCTAGGCAAGAACACTGGAGTGGGGTGCCATTTCCTTCTCCAATGCATGAAAGTGAAAAGTGAAAGTGAAATCGCTCAGGGGTTTCCGGCTCTTAGCAACCCCATGGACTGCAGCCTACCAGCCTCCCCCGTCCTTGGTTTTTCCCAGAGAAGTACTCACACCAAAAATTTTGTTTCGGGGGGAAAAAGAGGGGGTTTTTTTTTTGGTTTTTTTGGGGGTTGTTGGGGTTTTTTTTGTTTTTTTTATTTCTCATGTTTGTTGAAAAAACGTAAAATCTTTTTTTTATTTTTATTTTTTTTTTTTCTCCTTTGTTTTGTTGTTTGGTGGGTGTATATATTTGTAAGGATTGATGGATAATAAAAAAAAAAGCCCTCGTAAAGTAATTAGTGAGTAAGTTGGGGTGAGGGGGGGGGGGGGGGGGGGGGGGTGATTAAAATTTGTACTTAAAGTACTGAAAAAAAGGCAGTTAAGATGGCGAAGGATTAGGACGGGGAATACGCTTTCCCTCCTCCACAAATTCATCAATGGGACATCTGGGCGCCGAGTAAATACCACAAACAGCTTCGGAGTGCTGGCGGAGGACGTCGGACACCCAGAAAAGCAACTCACTGCCTTCTAAAGGAGATCTGTCTCTCTCCTTCACACTCCCTCCTTTTATCCTCCTGACCACCTCTGTCTCCTTCCTCCCTTTTTCCTTCTATGTATAATTCCGTGAACATCTCTGAGCAGTCCAGTTGTGGAATGCATTATAGAAGAAGAAGTTTTTGAGACTACTGTAAAAATAAGACCAATAACTGGAACCAGGAGGCTTAAGTCCATACCCTGATCCCACGAAACACTAATTGACAGGAGCTCATTAAAAGCCTCCATACCTACTCTGAAACCAAGCATCACACAAAGACCAGCAAGTTCCACAACAAGACATACCAAGCAAATTCTCCAGAAAAACAAGAACACAGCCTGAGCTCCAATACACAGGCTACACAAAGCGACCCCAAAAGCATAGACATCTCATAACTCACTACTAGACACTCCACTGCACCCCAGAGAAAAGAAATCCAGCTCCACCCACCAGAACACCGATACAAGCTTCCATAAACAAGAAACCTCGACAAGCCACCGGTACAAACCCACATATAGTGCAGAAACGCCACAATAAAGAGAACTCCACAGACTACCAGAATACAGTAAAGACGCCCCAAACTTAGCAATTTAAACAAGATGAAAAGACAGAAGAATTCCCAGCAGGTAAAGGAACAGGATAAAAGCCCACCAAACCAAACAAAAGAGGAAGAAATAGCGAACCTACCTGATAAAGAATTCCGAATAATGATCGTGAAATTAATCCAAAATCTGGAAAGCAAAATGGAATCATGGATAAATAGTCTGGAGAAAAGCATTGAGAAGATGCAAGAAAGATTTAACAAGGACCTAGAAGAAATAAAAAAGAATCAACATATAATGAATAATGCAATAAATGAGATCCAAAACACTCTGGAGGCAACAAATAGTAGAATAACAGAGGCAGAAGATAGAATTAGCAAATTAGAAGATAGAATGGCAGAATTAAAGGAATCAGAGGAGAAAAAAGAAAAACGAATTAAAAGAAATGAGGACAATCTCAGAGACCTCCAGGACAATATTAAACGTTACAATATTCGAATCATAGGAGTCCCAGAAGAAGAAGACAAAAAGAAAGACCATGAGAAGATACTAGAGGAGATAATAGTTGAAAACTTCCCTAAAATGGGGAAGGAAATAATCACTCAAGTCCAAGAAACCCAGAGAGTCCCAAATAGGATAAACCCAAGACGAAACACCCCAAGACACATATTAATCAAATTAACAAAGATCAAACACAAAGAACAAATATTAAAAGCAGCAAGGGAAAAACAACAAATAACACACAAGGGAATTCCCATAAGGATAACAGCTGATCTTTCAATAGAAACTCTCCAAGCCAGGAGGGAATGGCAAGACATACTTAAAGTGATGAAAGAAAAGAACCTACAGCCCAGATTATTGTACCCAGCAAGGATCTCATTCAAATATGAAGGAGAAATCAAAACCTTTACAGACAAGCAAAAGCTGAGAGAATTCAGCACCACCAAACCAGCTCTCCAACAAATACTAAAGGACATTCTCTAGACAGGAAACACAAAAAGGATATATAAATTCAAACCCAAAACAACAAAGTAAATGGCAACGGGATCATATTTATCATTAATTACCTTAAATGTAAATGGGTTGAATGCCCCAACCAAAAGACAGAGACTGGCTGAATGGATACAAAAACAAGACCCCTCCATATGAATGAAACTAGAACACTTTCTAACACCATACACAAAAATAAACTCAAAATGGATTAAAGAGCTAAATGTAAGACCAGAAACCATAAAACTCCTAGAGGAAAACATAGGCAAAACACTCTCTGACTTACATCACAGCAGGATCCTCTATGACCCACCTCCCAGAATATTGGAAATAAAATCAAAAATGAACAAATGGGACCTAATCAAACTTAAAAGCTTTTGCACAACAAAGGAAACTATAAGCAAGGTGAAAAGACAGCCTTCAGAATGGGAGAAAATAATAGCAAATGAAGCAACTGACAAACAACTAATCTCAAAAATATACAAGCAACTTCTACAGCTCAATTCCAGAAAAATAAATGACCCAATCAAAAAATGGGCCAAAGAACTCAATAGACATTTCTCCAAAGAAGACATACAGATGGCTAACAAACACATGAAAAGATGCTCAATATCACTCATTATCAGAGAAATGCAAATCAAAACCACTATGAGATACCATTTCACGCCAATCAGTATGGCTGCTATCCAAAAGTCCACAAGCAATAAATGCTGGAGAGGGGGGGGAGAGGAGGGAACCCTCTTGCACTGTTGGTGGGAATGCAAACTAGTACAGCCACTTTGGAGAACAGTATGGAGATTCCTCAAAAAACTGCGAATAGAACTCCTTATATCCACTTCCCACTGCTGGGTATATACACTAAAAAAAAAGAAGCACAACGAAAGACACCAAAAAAAGTGGGGGGGGGAAGAGGGGAAGAAAAAAAAAAAAAAAAAAGAAAGAGAAACAGGAAAACCGCTGTTCTGTCATTTGGCAAAGAGCTCATTTACTTCAATGAACATTTAAGGTGGAGAATATGAATTTGGCAAACAATGTGGCAAGGTAGAAAGTTCCCAAGGTCCAATACAGCCAGAGGGACATGTAGAACCTGTGTAGTGGCAGAACAAAATGGATCTCAAGCACACGATGCCTTCTGCAAGTGCAGAAGCAATGTCATACCTCATAGACTAAGGGAGGAAACACTTCATTATTATTTCCTCAAATTAGAACAGTAGACAGTAATGACTATAGTGATGAGTCATGAACATTTCAGAAAAATATCTTGTTTGTTAAGAGTGGTAAACAAGGAGGGCATTGGACCGATGTGGCTCTAATGTGGTGATGATTTACTTAAGAAAGCAAAATCTAAGCCTGTAAATGCTTCAAGGTTCCAAATTAAAACACTAAGAATAACCAAATATTGTCAAAGCTATGGTCTTTCCAGTAATCATGTGTGGATGTGAGAGGTGGACCATAAAGAAAGCTGAGCGCAGAAGAACTGATGCTTTTGAGCTGTGGTGCTGGAGAAGACTCTTGAGAGTCCCTTGGACTGCAAGGAGATCAAACCAGTCAATCCTAAAGGAAATCAGTCCTGAATATTTATTGGAAGGACTGATGCTGAAGCTGAAGCTTCAATACTTTTGGCCATTTGATGGGAAGAGTCAACTCATTGGAAAAGATCCTGATGCTGGGAAAGATTGAAGACAGGAGGAGAAGGGAGCGACAGAGGATGATATGGTTGGACGGCATCTTTGACTCAATAGACATGAGTTTGAGCAAACTCTGGGAGACGGTGAAGGACAGGGAAGCCCGGCGTGCTGCAGTCCACGGAGTTGCAAGTTGTTGGACACGAATGAATGACTAAATAACAAAAGGACAACCAATCAACTAGGCTTTAATCTACAGCCTGTCAACCATTTCCTTACTTTGCTTCTGCCTTTTCTTTATAAAAGTCTTTCTGTGGCTCCAGTCAGTGGAGTCCTCCTAACCACTTCTGGTTTGCCACAGCCCTGTGTGAATCAATTTTTGCTCAGATAAACTCTTAATGTGCCTCAGTTTATCTTTTAATGAGAGTCAGAGATTCCTCTTTCATGAATCTTCCATGATGCCCCTCCTGGAGGGCTCACAATACCATGGAACACCTCATCATAATACCATAATATGTCTGCAGGAACTATGTATGGCTGGCCTGACCAAACTCACTTACACAGATGTTTTAATGTCTGGCAGATACAAATCTGGGGGCTTCCCCAGTGACTCAGTGGTAAAGAACTCATCTGCCAATGCAGGAGACATAAGAGATTCCAGTTTGATCCCTGGGTCAGGAAGATCCCTTGGAGGAGGGCATGGCAACCCATTCCAGTATTCTTGCCTGGAGAATCCCTTGGACAGAGGGAGCCTGGTGGGCTACAGTCCATATGGTCACAAAGAGTCCAACACGACTGAAGCGACTTAGCAAGCATACAATTCATTGCTCAGCCAAATTCATGCTGAAATGAGCACCTTGTCTCAACTAGAGCTAAAGGTTTAAAAGAGTAAAGACTCACTTGTAAAAATTTTGCTGTAACCTAACGAAAGCAGAGACAGTACTTTGCCAACAAAGGTCTGTCTAGTCAAGGCTATGGTTTTTCCTGTGGTCATGTATGGATGTGAGAGTTGGACTGTGAAGAAGGCTGAGCACTGAAGAATTGATGCTTTTGAACTGTGGTGTTGGAAAAGACTCTTGAGAGTCCCTTGGACTGCAAGGAGATCCAACCAGTCCATTCTGAAGGAGATCAGCCCTGGGATTTCTTTGGAAGGAATGATGCTAAAGCTGAAACTCCAGTACTTTGGCCACCTCATGCGAAGAGTTGACTCATTGGAAGAGTCTGATGCTGGGAGGGATTGGGGGCAAAAGAAAAAAGGGGAGGACAGAGGATGAGATGGCTGGATGGCATCACTGACTCGATGGACGTGAGTCTGAGTGAACTCCGGGAGTTGGTGATGGACAGGGAGGCTTGGCGTGCTGCGATTCATGGGGTCACAAAGAGTCGGACACGACTGAGCGACTGATCTGATCTGATCTGAAGGAGACTCCCACTCTAGTCGTGACAGTTAGTGGAGTGACCGACAGTGACAGCATTCAGGTTGGGTTTCTACCCTGTTAGAAAACTGGCACGGAGGAAGAAGGTGAGGAAATTGGTGGGTTCTGCTGTTAGCACTTAGAGAAGGCAATAGCCACCCACTCCAGTACTCTTGCCTGGAAAATCCCATGGACGGAGGAGCCTGGTGGGCTGCAGTCCATAGGGTCGCTAGGAGTCAGACGTGACTGAGCAACTTCACTTTCACTTTTCACTTTCATGCATTGGAGAAGGAAATGGCAACCCATTCCAGTGTTCTTGCCTGGAAAATCCCAGGGATGGCGGAGCCTGGTGGGCTGCTGTCTATGGGGTCACACAAAGTCAGACGCGACTGAAGTAACTTAGCAGCAGCAAGACCCCAGGCCCTGCACTGCTGGAACCCAACAGCTGACTCTCACCCACAGAGGATGCTTTCCAGAGGTGTCCTTGCTGTGGGCACGTGAAGACCAAAATCCACAGCCTGGCCAAAACATTGCTGAGAATGAACCTCAGCCCACAAGGACACAGCTCTTCTCCCTGGTTGGGTTACTCCATCACTGATATTTAGCACCTTCATGTGAGGTCCATGAAGGGAAGGTGGTTTCCAACTACTTACTGATCCAAAGGACCTGAACTCTAATTTTTAAAAAATGAATGACTAAACAGAAGAAAAGGTAAGAAAATATTCCAATCCGTATTTTCCGATTCAGTAACATTCATGTGATTTCCCATTTTCCATTTGCCTAGCAAATTCTACCCTGGGTAGCTTTGGAGGCATCATTGAAGCCCTAGGAAAAAAACCAACAACACACTTAAGGTCCATACGGATTCATTTTAAGGTGAACTTCTTTAGTTCAGTTCAATTCAGTTGCTCAGTCATGTCTGACTCCTTGTGACCCCACGGACTACAGCACACCAGGATTCCTTGTCCATCACCAACTCCGAGAGATTGCTCAAACTTATGTCCATCAAGTCAGTGATGCCATCCAACCATCTCATCCTCTATCATCCCCTTCTCCTGCCTTCAATCTTTTCCAGCATCAGGGTCTTTTCCAGTCAGTTCTTCACATCAGGTGGCCAAAGTATTGGAGCTTCAGCTTCAGGATCAGTCCTTCCAATGAATGTTTAGGGCTCATTCCCTTTTAGGACTGACTAGTTTGATCTCCTTGCAGTCCAAGGAACTCTCAAGAGTCTTCTCCACATCATAGTTCAAAAGAATCAGTTCTTCGGCACTCAGCTTTCTTTATGGTCCACCTCTCACATCCATACGTGACTACTGGAAAAACAATAGCTTTGACTAGACAGACATTTGTTGGCAAAGTAATGTCTCTGCTTTTTAATATGCTGTCTAGGTTGATCATCGCTTTTCTTCCAAGGAGCAAGCATCTTTTAATTTCATAGCAGCAGTCACCAGCTGCAGTGATTTTGGAGCCCAAGAAAATAAATTTGTCACTGTTTCTATCATTTCCCCATCTATTTGCCATGAAGTGATGGGACCAGATGCCATGATCTTAGTTTTTTGAATGTTGATCTTTAAGCCAGCTTTTTCACTCTCCTCTTTCATTTTCATCAAGGGGCTCCTCAGTTCCTCTTTGCTTTCTTCCGTAAGAGTGGTGTCATATGCATATCTGAGGTTACTGATAATTCTCATGGCAATCTTAATTCGAGTTTGTGTTTCATCCAGCCTGGCATCTCACATGATGTACTCTGCATTTACGTTAAATAAGCAGGGTGACTACACAGTCTTGACGTACTTCTTTCCCAATTTGGAACCCATCTGCTGTTCCCTGTCCTGTTTTAGCTGTTGCTTCTTGACCTTTACACAGATTTCTCAGGAGGCAGGTAAGGTGGTCTGGTATTCCCATCTCTTTCAGAATTTCCCAGTTTGTTGTTATCCACACAGTAAAGGCTTTGGCATAGTCAATAAAGCAGAAGTAGATGTTTTTCTGGAACTCTCTTGCTTTTTCGATGATCCAGTAGATGTTGGCAATTTGACTCTGGTTCCTCTGCCTTTTCTAAATTCAGCTTGAACATCTGGAAGTTCACAGTTCATGTACTGTTGAAGCCTGGCTTGGAGAATTTTGAGCATTACTTTGCTAGTGTGTGAGATCAGTGCAATTGTGGGATGGTTTGAACATTCTTTGGCATTGCCTTTCTTTGGGATTGGAAAGAAAACTGACCTTTTCCAGTCCTGTGGCCACTGCTGAGTTTTCCAAATTTGCTGGCATATTGAGTGCAGCACTTTAGCAGCATCATCTTTTAGGGCTTGAAATAGCTCAGCTGGAATTCCATCACCTCCACTAGCTTTGTTCTTAGTGATCCTTCCTAAGGTCCACTTGACTTCAGATTCCAGAATGTCTGGCTCTAGGTGAGTGATCACACCATTGTGGTTATCTGGGTCTTTAAGACCTTCTTTGTATAGTTCTTCTGTGTATCCTTCCACCTCTTAATATTTTCTGCTTCTGTTAGGTGCATACCATTTCTGTCCTTTATTGTGCCCATCTTTGCGTGAAATCTTCCCTCAGTATCTCTAATTTTCTTGAAGAGATCTCTAGTCTTTCCCATTCTATTGTTTTCCTCTACTTCTTTGCATTGATCATTTAGGAGGGCTTTCTTATCTCTCCTTGCTATTCTTTGGAACTCTGTATTCAAATGGGTATATCTTTCCTTTTCTCCTTTGCCTTTTGCTACTCTTCTTTTCTAAGCTATTTGTAAGCCCTCCTCAGACAACCATTTTGCCTTTTTTGCATTTCTTTTTCTTAGGGATGGTCTTGATCACTGCCTCCTGTACAATGTCACAAACCTCTCTGTAGTTTTTCAGGCACTCTATCAGATCTAATCCCTTGAATCTATTTGTCACTTCCACTGTATAATTGTAAGGGATTTGATTTAGGTCATACCTGAATGGTCTAGTGGTTTTTCCTACTTTCTTCAATTTAAGTCCGAATTTGGCAATAAGGAGGTCATGATCTCCTATACAGATCTCTATACAGTTGCTGACTATATAGAGCTTCTCCATCTTTGGCTGCAAAGAATATAATCAATCTGATTTCGGTGTTGACCATCTGGTGATGTCCATGTGTAGAGTCGTCTCTTGTGTTGTTGGAAGACAGTGTTTGCTGTGCTAAGTGCATTCCCTTGGCACAACTCTGTTAGACTTTGCCCTGCTTCATTTTGCACTCCAGGGCCAAACTCACCTGTTACTCCAGGTATCTTTTGACTTCCTACTTTTGCACCAGTACCCTGTGATGAAAAGGACATCTTTTTTGGGTGTTAGTTCTAGAAGGTCTTGTAGGTCATCACAGAACCATTCAGCTTCAGCTTCTTTGGCATTCCTTATTTTTCTGTAACTACTCTCACTCTTAACAACTGTTTTCTCTTTTGATGCCACCAATTCCCCTGGGCCAGACGGTGATGGTTATGATCATTATTCGCAGTTGATGGGAGGGAGGATCAGAGGGTTCAATAGGTCTGCTTCAAAAGCGTAGGCAGTGGAGTTGCAATGGCCCTCATCTGGTTCTCTTTCTATTAAATAACTCAGTCATGCCCACTTTACAGATTAAGCCAATCAAGGCAAAGTGTCATCTTTGCTTCAGTGACTTTTGATACCACCTCTATCACTTAGTAAATTTCCATATGCATTTGGGTCTGTTTCTGGACTTTCAATCCTATACCATTGGTCTGTCTTTGCAACGCATTAGTGCCACACTGCTTTGAGCTGTATTGGATGTTTTAAGATCTGGTAGACACTCCCCTATATTTTTCTTTTACACTGTTTTCTGGCCACTCTTGCACATTTATTTTTCCACATGAATTTCAGTATCGACTTGCCATTATATTCCATTATATTTAAAGTCTCATTACCTTGGTCTTTGACAATGGTTTCTGTACTTTGAAACCAGTTCAAAATGGCTTAGTGAATGCAGGGCTACCTTGTAACCTCTGAAGGCAGAGATACTTGGGTAGAAAGGCAACTTCCTTCAGCTGATTTCTGACATGAGCTGGCTTCCAAGATCTGTCAGAGAATTCTTAATGGAAGAACCTCAATTAGCCCTATAGCACAGAGCCATTCAGAGTGCAGAGAGTAACGATTTAACTAAATGTCTTGCTGCTGCAAAACAAAGATCCCCATGTTCTCAGTCTACCGTATCTGAGTCCTCACTGCCCTTTTCTTTACCACTTCCCATAGACTGTTACTAATAATTTACTTTCCGTGACATTCAAAAAGTCATTTCTAGGTATCAACTGCCATATTAAATAAAATCTAAATTTATTTATTTCGTATCAAGTAGGTCTGGAGATAATCTGGGGTTGGCATGGCAGCTCATCAAGTATCAAAGACTCAGGGAACTTCTATCTTGATTGTTCTGCCAACTTCAACAAATTCTTCTGCCTCTTGGTTCAAAAGTGATTCCTTGAACCCCAGCCATCACACTCACATTCCTGCTAGTCAGAAGAAGTTTTGGATAAGGGCAGAACTGAGTCATAGGCTGAGAAATTAGATCTTTATCCCATGTGACAGCTAGGAATTAGGGGACGGACTTCGTAAAAAGTGGAAAATAGATATTGGGGGATGCCAGATAAGCATGAACTCTTAACACAATATTTATTACACAAGCTATCACTGCCCACTCTCAATAAAGTTATAGCAATTCTGATCTGGCAGTTGGGGTTGGTGAATTGTTTGTTAATTGTGATGATTTTGTTTAAAAACATTCCTTCCTCTATAAACGTACTTACACGTTAAGTACTTCTTATTTCTAGAGGGGCTGGGAGACATTAGAATTACGCTAATTACCCAGTTCCAGCCCTTTTTAGAGGGTCTCCCCAATAGCTCAACGGTAAAGAATCTGCCTGAAACGCAGGAGACACAGGATACTCAGGTTCCACCCCTGGGTCGGGAAGATCCCCTGGAGGAAAATATGCAACCCACTCCAGTATGCTTGCCTGAAAAATCCCATCGACAGAGCAGCCTGAAACGCTACAGTCCAAAGGGTCACAGAGTCAAACACAATTGAGCACACTGCACAGCACTGCCCTTTTTGGAAATTATGTTTTTGGAGTAGGCTCTCTTTCCCACCTTTGTTATTTTATGTGGTGTATTTCTACTATTTTGAATTTCCCCAGAAAAGAGCGAAACAAAGAATACTGAGCCTTAGGTCTGTGGGTAAAAGCTGTTATGCTATATGACCACTAGATGGCGATCATGTCCAGGCTGCTGGAACTCCTCTTTTTCCTGAACCCAGCTCCTTCTCCAATCTTGGAACAAAGTTTAAATCTCCATCAGATTTGATGGAGGGAAGGGAATCATGGGGGCAGCGAAGCATGAATCTCCGGGATGGTTCTGTAAGGATAGTTAGAAAAATAAAGTGCTTTCTTCATTACCCTTGCCAATCCAGCCTATTTCACATAACAATTAAACTAATATTTACTAATCGCTTTCTTCTCTAGGCTTAGACTTTTCTAAGCCTTTTATGTGAATTAATTCCTTGGCTCCTCCTCATTTCACACATGAGGAAACTTACACATAGGCTGTGTTATTTTGTCCTGGTTAGGGGCAGTGTTAGGACTCAGGCTGTCCAACCTCACATCCATACATGACTACTGGAGAAACCACAGCTTTGACTGTATGGACCTTTGTCAACAAAGTGATGTCTCTGCTTTCTAATACACTGTCTAGGTTTGTCATAGCTTTTCTTCCAAGGAAAATACTTGTATTGATTGTGCATCTTGAAGCAATGTGTGTTTTCCTCCTTTCAGGGCTAATGTGACGTAAGGGCAATTCTTACCCTGCCTGATTCGAGTTTCAGGAAAACCATCTGCTTCCTACACTGTAATCTCTTGTCTTTGTGAGGAAAATTATTTTGCCCCTTTGATAACCACCTGCTGTTTGTAGTCAAAGGGACAAAACACAATTGCTCCTAAATGGGATCTTAAACGTTGAAGGCAGATGGGATTTGGGAATTCTTTCTTTGTCTTGGCACCCCTGTTGGTCACAGGGCCCAGCAGTAAGACCAGGTGAGAATCACGGGACTGGAGACACATGAAAAATGACTGATAATTCACCAACACTTGGGTGAGAAGCACAGGACTGGAGATGCATAAATCATGGCCAGTATCCAGGTCACCAATTACTCAGTTTATTGCATACATTTATCACACAACAGAGGTCTGTTCAAGTAGGGAGAACAGGAAAGGGGGTAACCAGCTGCTTCAAGAAGTCTGGAAGGAGGTCTTAGCAGGAGTAGGGCTTGCTGGGTCTGATGAGGGTCCCAGGACAGGCATGAGTGGGTTCACTCTCTGCTCCTAGGGAGCCTCCAGCAGCTCCAACTGTAACAGCTTGGAGTGGGTCCTCCAGAGAAGAGCCTTCAAGTCACTGGGCTCAGGGGTCTCTTTTTAAGAAGCAGTGGTTATGCCCCAGGGAATGGGGTCTTGTCTATCAGTTGCTCCTTTGACATGCATTGCTCATCAAATTTCTTTTGTTTTGGGGAGGACCTTACTGGGAGGAAAGGGGCTTGTGGGGTCTTAGTTCCCCAACCAGGGATTGAACCCTGGCACTTGGCAGTGAGAGCACTGCGTCCTAGCCACTGGACTGCCAGGGAATTTCCACCCATCAAATTTCTGATCTAAAGTAACACTGTTAGAGAATGAACTTATGGTTGCCAGGGGAAAGGATGGAGGGAAGGGATAGTTAGGGAGTTTGAGATGGACATATACACACTGCTATATTTAAAATGGATAACCAGCAGGGACCTCCTGGAACTCTACTCAATGATCTGTGACAGCCTGAATGGGAGGGGAGTTGGGGGAGAATGGATACACATATATGTATGGCTGAGTCCCTTCACTCTTCACTTGAAACTATCACAACATTGTTAATTGACTATACCCCAATACATGGAGAAGGAAATGGCAACCCACTCCAGTATTCCTGCCTGGAGAATTCCATGGACAGGCGAGCCTGGCAGGCTACAGTCCATGGGGTCGCTGAGAGTCGGACACAACCAAGTGACTGAGCATAACCCAGTACCAAAAAATAGTTTTAAAACAAATTAAAAACTAAAGTAACACTGTTAGTGTACCATTCTAAGACACTCATAGTCCCACAGTGAACATTTCAAAACAACCATCATGGAGGCTTACCTTGGCTACTGTGACTCCATTGTGGACTAATTAATATGGTCTATGGGCTTCCCTGGTGGTACGGTGTTAAGACTCTGAGCTTCCACTGCAGGAGGTACAGGGGAACTAAGATCCTACATGCTAAGTGTCACTGCCAAAAATAAAAAGGCCTAAAGTCATACAAGATGAACAGGAATCACATGATTACAAATCACAGAGACAAATTGATGGAAAAATGAGGCCAACCAAGTTCTGGAAAACTCTACCACCAGTCAGCTGGGGGTGTCTTGATGCCATTTTCTGAGCAGGGAAGAAGCAGGGCCACCCGCTGGGTGTGTGCCTCACTTGCATATTTGCTCTTTTCTTCATCCTCACATCCTCGTCCTGCAGGTGCACGGCTCCCCCTCCAAGCATCGACTTAGGATCATGATAAGTGACAAGCAGATGGGACCTGCTGGAGCCAGTAAGACCAGTTCTTTTACCTGATCATGTAAAACAATCAGGGGCTTAGTGCAGTTTAAGAGGGGAAGAAGGAAAAGGTGAGTAGAAGATCTAATATTGGACTGAGAGGGTAAAAGGATGCTTAGGGAGGGTTAAGGAGGGAAGGGAAGAGGCAGATGGGATCTGCTGGAGCCAGTTACACCAGTAGGAGGTTAGATTAATAAGTGACCTACAAGGGAAGGAAGGAAAAGATGAGAAGAAGATCTAATAGTGGACTGAGAGGGTAAAAGGATGCTTAGGGAGGGTTAAGGAGGAAAGGGAAGGGGCAGAAGGGCTGTCCTGGCTGCAGTAACAAGCCATAGAAGGAATGGGGCCACATGCAAAGCAAAGTCCAGTTTGCCCCTTCTTCCACCAGAAACATGCATTCTGGTCCTACAGAAACTCCTGTAGCCCTCTTGGGACCTGCCATGTCTCCCATAGGCTGACACCAATATATCCCATTTCTGAAAAACCACATTGGAGCCTCTGCAGAGACCCCACTGATGATGGAAAAGCCCAGACTTCAGCCTCTCAGTCCTGTCCTGCCCCCTGCAGTCTCCATGAGCTGAGGAAATTATCCTTCCATGATCTTGGCGAGGCAGCAGTGAGAGATAGCCTGAAGCGAGATGTTCATCCCCTGCCCAGGAGCTGAACCTGGAAAGCCTGGATGAGAACCATGAATCCTAGCCACCAGACCAGCAAGGGCTCGAGGCTAGAAGCTATTTTCCTCTGGATCTTTGCCCCCAGTGAAAAATGCATTTATCAGGGAGGCAGACACTGTAGATGCAGGTACAAAGTTTATTATTAGAGACATAGCACAACAACAAGTGGGAGAGCACAGAGAGAAATAGTTGGTTTACTTAGGACAGAGAAAAGCACAGAGCCACACCCCAAGAGAAAGTATGTGGGTGTCCCTCCTAGTGAGGAGGACTGCAGTAAGGAGGCAGTTAAGTCATTCATATAGATCAGTTCTTCTGGATCTTTGTCTTTCTTCACGCCAAGTACCTGCCCACACCTGAGGAACCCTGGGGCACTCCCCAGGTGCGCATGCAACCCTCAGCCAAGACAGATCTTGAAGTGAAGGCTTCTGGGAGGAGCAAGGCGCATTATGGCCCAGCGTTATCGCCTGACTTTTGACCCCCAAGGAGCCTTCCTGTGCGCCTGTGGTGTCTCCTTTGTCCCAAAAGAGGGGAGAGCAGAGCTCCCTTAATCTTTTACTCAAAGGAAGTTTTGCCCCCTTTGTCTTTGCCATGACTATTCCCTTGACTATTGCCATGACTATTACCTGAAGGAGTTTACAAGAGACAAACATTGGCTATTTACCCTGTCTGTGTTGTTACTTCCACTACAGAGGGCAAACAGGAGGCTGATTGTAAATGCCTTAACTGGAGCCCACCTGTCTCTTGTCTCAGAAAATGCTAACAGTTCTAAGAATCCAGGCTGAAGACCATTTCTTTGTGCCCCGTGTAATGCAAACAGGAGGCCAGTTGTAAACATCTAACCTGGAGCCCGTGTATCTCCTACATCAATCACAGCCTCAGTTGCCCCATCTGTGATCCTAGCCTAGGGCTGATTCTAGAGTAAGGGGGTGGGGATGGAGTGGAGATTTGGGGGCAGGGGAGAGCTAGGTACGTATTCTTGCAGCCTCCTTCACATCACCCTGTCAGAGCCGGACGAGAAACAAGACCAAAGGCTTCATCTCAGAAAGCGCAAACGGGCTTTCCGGGCAGCCACTGATGACGCTGGCTCTCAGCAGGGGCTCAGAGGCCAGACAATAGAACTGTGACTCTGCTCAGCCCTAAACTGCTTTCCCAACTTTGCGATGAGTCAGTGGCTTTGCGTTTATAACCATTGTCCTTGGAGTCTCTGTGTGTTAATTTAAACACACACACACTTAAGGCTGTTTGGTAACATTTATCCTACCTTCAAACAAAAAGAAATTCAAGTTAGATAACTGACTTTATTTGCCAGCAAGAGGACCAGTAAGAAAGTAAACTACCTTTAACAGAAAAAATAGAAAAATCTGGACAATTTGCATGAGGAAAGAAGTCAACTTTAGGTTCAAGATCTGGGCTTTGCTTCTGATCACAGTGAGCAATGAGGGGCTTCATCCACTCGCAATGAGGTTTCCTCTTCTGCAGAGCGAAGCAGTTGACTTGAGGGTTTTATGGTTATTTGTTATTGTTGTTGTTCAGTCACTAAGTCATGTCAGATTCTTTGGGACCCAATGGACTGTAGCACACACGGCTTCCCTGTCCTTCACTATCTCCCAGAGTTTGCTCGAATTCATGTCTAATTATTTATTAGTAACACCCAATTTTGCCCCCAGAATTCTACTATAAAAAAGATGTAAATATGCAGTATAAATTCATGAATGTATACAACTTCAAATACATTGGATTATTACAGAGTAATGAAACAAGGCTATCTATGTATGTATTTCAGTTGCACTAATCACAACAGAGAAGGCAATGGCACCCCACTCCAGTACTCTTGCCTGGAAAATCCCATGGATGGAGGAGCCTGGTAGGCTGCAGTCCATGGGGTCGCTAAGAGTCGGGCACGACTGAGGGGCTTCACTTTCACTTTTCACTTTCATGCATTGGAGAAGGAAATGGCACCCCACTCCAGTGTTCTTGCCTGGAGAATCCCAGGGACGGGGGAGCCTGGTGGGCTGTCGTCTATGGGGTCGCAGAGTCAGACACGACTAAAGCGACTTAGCAGCAGCAATCACAAAGATCCTGATACAAGTGAGTGTGAAAACTAATGGTCTTTTTCTTTTTCTTTTGTTGTTTGTTTTGCTTTGTTTGTTTTCAATAATGCTTTGCCAATTCAGACTACTACTTAACTGGGGCAGAGTGGGTTTTAATCTGGTATCATCAAAAACAAAACAATCCCCCCAAAACTAATCAGGCAGCATAAATTAGTGCATTTGCGTGGGTCAACGATTTTGAGCATATATATACTTTTTTTAATTTTAAACTTCTATTTTTTGTATTGGAGTATAGCTGGTTAACAATGCTGTGATAGTTGAGTACATATTTTAACAGCACTTTTTATCACAAGCTAAAATATATTTTCAGGTGAAATCAGGATAAAACATTTGAATAGCCCTAAAAAACTAAGATCATGGCATCTGGTCCCATCACTTCATGGGAAATAGATGGGGAAACAGTGGAAACAGTCTCAGACTTTATTTTTGGGGGCTCCAAAATCACTGCAGATGGTGACTGCAGCCATGAAACTAAAAGACGCTTACTCCTTGGAAGGAAAGTTATGACCAACCTAGATAGCATATTGAAAAGCAGAGACCTTACTTTGCCAACAAAGGTCCATCTAGTCAAGGCTATGGTTTTTCCTGTGGTCATGTATGGATGTGAAAGTTGGACTGTCGAGAAAACTGAGCACCGAAGAATTGATGCTTTTGAACTGTGGTGTTAGAGAAGACTGTTGAGAGTCCCTTGGACTACAAGGAGATCCAACCAGTCCATTCTGAATGGGATCAGCCCTGGGTGTTCTTTGGAAGGACTGATGCTAAAGCTGAAACTCCAGTACTTTGGCCACCTCATGTGAAGAGTTGACTTGGAAAAGACTCTGATGCTGGGAGGGATTGGGGGCAGGAGGAGAAGGGGAGGACAGAGGATGAGATGGCTGGATGGCATCACTGACTCAATGGACGTGAGTCTGGGTGAACTCCAGGAGTTGGTGATAGACAGGGAAGTCTGGCATGCTGTGATTCATGGGGTCGTAAAGAGTCAGACACAACTGAGCGACTGAACTGAGCTGAAAGAACCCTCTGGGTTCACAGAGTACTTGGAAATCTCCTTGGCTAGAGGTTCTCTAACTTATAGTCTGAGAGTCTTTACCTTTGCCCCTTCCCCAAACATGGTTCCCTCCTCTGCCCCCTCATGCATTCTAGAAATTCCTACTGTGAATCTGGCATAGTTCTAGCCTTGGAACACTTTAAGTGAATCTCTCCCAAATAAGTGTACAAGCCATCTGCTTAAAGAAAGACACACAACATGAGAGTAGAGAGTTTAAGTTTTAATGATATCTTTCTGAGGGTGATAGCCTGGGAGACAACCACTCACTCAATTAGCTCTGCTCCAAAGAAGCAGGAGAGAAGCCTACCAGTGAGATTTTTCACAGAACTAGAACAAATAATTTCACAATTTGTATGGCAATATAGAAAAACCTTGAATAGCCAAAGCATCTTGAGAAAGAAGAATGGAACTGGAGACATCAACCTGCCTAACTTCAGACTATACTACAAAGCTACAGTCATCAAGACAGTATGATACTGGCACAAAGACAGAAATATAGATCAATGGAACAAAATAGAAAGCTCAGAGATAAATTCATGCACCTATGGACACCTTATCTTTGACAAAGGAGGCAAAAATATATAATGGAGAAAAGACAATCTCTTTAACAAGTGGTGCTGGGAAAACTGGTCAACCACCTGTAAAAGAATGAAACTAGAAACTTTCTAACACCATACACAAAAATAAGCTCAAAATGGATTAAAGATCTAAATGTAAGACCAGAAACTATAAAACTTCTAAAGGAAAACATAAGCAAAACACTCTCTGACATAAATCATAGCAAGATCCTCTATGATCGACCTCCCAGAGTAAAAGAAATAAAAGCGAAAATAAACAAATGGGACCGAATTAAACTCAAAGCTTTTGCACAACAAAGGAAACTATAAGCAAGATGAAAAGACAGCCTTCAGAGTGGGAGAAAATAATAGCAAATGAAGCAACTGATAAAGAATTCATCTCAAAAATATACAAACAGCTCATGAAGCTCACTACCAGAAAAATAAATGACCCAATCAAAAAATGGACAAAGAACTAAACAGATATTTCTCCAAAGAAGACATACAGATGGCTAACAAACACATGAAAAGATGCTCAATATTACCCATTATCAGAGAAATGCAAACCAAAACCACAGGGAGGTACCGTCTCATGCTGGTCAGAGTAGCTGTGATCCAAAATCCTACAAACAATAAATGCTGGAGAGGGTGTGGGGAAAGGGAACCCTCTTACACGGCTGGTGGGATTGCAAACTAGTACAGCCACTATGTAGAACAGTGTGGAGATTCCTTAAAAAATTGAAAATAGAACTGACATACAACCCAGTAATCCCACTGCTGGGCATACACACCGAGGAAACCAGAAGTGAAAGAGACACATGTACCCCAATGTTCATTGCAGCACTGTTTACAATAGCTAGGACATGGAAGTGACCCAGCTGTCCATTGGCAGATGAATGGATAAGAAAGCTGTGGTACATATACATAATGGACTATTACTCGGCCATTAAAAAGAACACATTTGAATCAGTTCTAATAAGGTGGATGAAACTGGAGGCTATTATACAGAGTGAAGTAAGTCAGAAAGAAAAACACCAACCAGTTCACTTCAGTTCAGTTCAGTCGCTCAGTCATGTCTGACTCTTTGCGACCCCATGAATTACAGCACACCAGGCCTCCCTGTCCATCATCAACTCCAGGAGTTCACCCAGACTCACATCCATCGAGTCAGTGATGCCATCCAGCCATCTCATCCTCTGTCATCCCCTTCTCCTCCTGCCCCCAATCCCTCCCAGCATCAGAGTCTTCTCCAATGAGTCAACTCTTCGCATGAGGTGGCCAAAGGACTGGAGTTTCAGCTTTAGCATCATTCCTTCCAAAGAAATCCCAGGGCTGATCTCCTTCAAAATAGACTGGTTGGATCTCCTTTCAGTCCAAGGGACTCTCAAGAGTCTTCTCCAACACCACACTTCAAAAGCATCAATTCTTCAGCGCTCAGCCTTCTTCACAGTCCAAATCTCACATCCATACATGACCACAGGAAAAACCATAGCCTTGACTAGACAGACCTTTGTTGGCAAAGTAATGTCTCTGCTTTTGAATATGCTATCTAGGTTGGTCATAACTTTCCTTCCAAGGAGCAAGCGTCTTTTAATTTCATGGCTGCAGTCACCATCTGCAGTGATTTTGGAGCCCAGAAAAATAAAGTCTGACACTGTTTCCACTGTTTCCCCATCTATTTCCAATGAAGTGATGGGACCGGATGCCATGATCTTCGTTTTCTGAATGTTGAGCTTTAAGCCAACTTTTTCACTCTCCATTTTCACTTTCATCAAGAGGCTTTTGAGTTTCTCTTCACTTTCTGCCATAAGGGTGGTGTCATCTGCATATCTGAGGTTATTGATATTTCTCCCGGCAATCTTGATTCCAGCTTGTGTTTCTTCCAGTCCAGCATTTCTCATGATGTACTCTGCATATAAGTTAAATAAACAGGGTGACAATATAGCCTTGACGTACTCCTTTTCCTATTTGGAACCAGTCTGTTGTTCCATATGCAGTTCTAACTGTTGCTTCCTGATCTGCATACAAATTTCTCAAGAGGCAGGTCAGATGGTCTGGTATTCTCATCTCTTTCAGAATTTTCCATAGTTTCTTGTGATCCACACAGTCAAAGGCTTTGGCATAGTCAATAAAGCAGAAATAGATGTTTTTCTGAAACTCTCTTGCTTTTTCCATGATCCAGCAGATGTTGGCAATTTTCTCTGGTTCCTCTGCCTTTTCTAAAACCAGCTTGAACATCAGGAAGTTCACGATTCACATATTACTGAAGCCTGGCTTGGAGAATTTTGAGCATTACTTTACTAGCGTGTGAGATGAGTGCAATTGTGCAGTAGTTTGAGCATTCTTTGGCATTGCCTTTCTTTGGGATTGGAATGAAAACTGACCTTTTCCAGTCCTGTGGCCACTGCTGAGTTTTCCAAATTTGCTGGCATATTGAGTGCAGCACTTTCACAGCATCATCTTTCAGGATTTGGAATAGCTCCACTGGAATTCCATCACCTCCACTAGCTTTGTTCCTAGTGATGCTTTCTAAGGCCCACTTGACTTCACATTCCAGGATGTCTGGCTCTAGGTCAGTGATCACACCATCGTGATTATCTAGGTCATGAAGCTCTTTTTTGTACAGTTCTTCTGTGTATTCTTGCCATCTCTTCTTAATATCTTCTGCTTCTGTTAGGTCCATACCATTTCTGTCCTTTATCGAGCCCATCCTTGCATGAAATGTTCCCTTGGTATCTCTGATTTTCTTGAAGAGATCTCTAGTCTTTCCCATTCTGTTGTTTTCCTCTATTTCTTTGCATTGATCGCTGAAGAAGGCTTTCTTATCTCTTCTTGCTATTCTTTGGAACTCTGCATTTAGATGTTTATATCTTTCCTTTTCTCCTTTGCTTTTGGCTTCTCTTCTTTTCACAGCTATTTGTAAGGCCTCCCCAGGCAGCCATTTTGCTTTTTTGCATTTCTTTTCCATGGGGATGGTCTTGATCCCTGACTCCTGTACAATGTCACGAACCTTATTCCATAGTTCATCAGGGACTCTATCAGATCTAGACCCTTAAATCTATTTCTCACTTCCACTGTATAATCATAAGGGATTTGATTTAGGTCATACCTGAATGGTCTAGTGGTTTTCTCTACTTTCTTCAATTTCAGTCTGAATTTGGCAATAAGGAGTTCATGGTCCGAGCCACAGTCAGCTCCTGGTCTTGTTTTTGCTGATTGTATAGAGCTTCTCCATCTTTGGCTGCAAAGAATATAATCGATCTGATTTCGGTGTTGACCATCTGGTGATGTCCATGTATAGAGTCTTCTCTTGTGTTGTTGGAAGAGTGTATTTGCTATGACCAGTGCATTTTCTTGGCAAAACTCTATTAGTCTTTGCCCTGCTTCATTCCATATTCCAAGGCCAAATTTGCGTTACTCCAGGTGTTTCCTAACACATATATATAGAATTTAGCAAGATGGTAACAACGACCGTATATGCAAGACAGCAAAAGAGACACAGATGTATAGAACAGTCTTTTGGACTCTGTGGGAGAAGGCAAGGGTGGGATGATTTGAGAGAATATCATTGAAACATGTACATTACCATATGTGAAATAGATTACCAGTCCAAATTCGATGCATGAAACAGGGCACCCAAAACCAGTGCACTGGGACAACCCAGAGGGATGGGATGGGGAGGGAGGTGGGAAGGGGGTTCAGGATGGGGGACACATGGCTGATTCATGTCAGTGTATGGCAAAAACCATGACAATATTATAAAGTAATTAGCCTCCAATTAAAATAAATAAAAAAAATTTTTTAAGTAAGCATTGACATTGAGTCCATTTTGTATTTCTTCAAGGATGCTTTTAAGGAGGTTGCATTTTTTTTTAAATATGATGCTCTACTCAGAAAAATCCAGAGTCCTGTCAAAATGCCCCCAAAGACTGACCAATGGAAAGGTGGCCTTTGTAAACCTGGAGAATAAGGTATTGTCAGAGAAACCTGTCTTATTAAAAGACTTCTGTCCCTTTAGAAACAACACTTGATAGCCTGGACAAGCTAGATGTAGAATATTTAATTGTTCAGACTCCTAGAGAATATCAGTAGGGATTCAGATTATGTCATTTGGGTTCTGACCAAGAATAGGAAACAGAAAGCAGAATAGATAAACCTGAGAGTTCTTGTCCAATATCCTTGCTTTCCCATGAGCACCAGAAAGACATGGGGTTGGTGCTGCACTGTCCTTCCACTGGGTGCGATTCATACGTGCTGTTGGGAGTAGACATGTAGGAGGATAGGGCAGAGAAACATATGGGAGGAGAATGGAGAGGCAAACAGTTTTTTATCAACTTTCTTAAAACCACATGACCAAGAAAACCCATCTGAACTTCCCTGGTGGCTTAGACAGGAAAGAACCTGCCTGTAATGCAGGAGATGCAAAATTCAATCCCTGAATCAGGAAGATCCCCTGGAGAAAGAAATGGAAATCCACTCCGATATTCTTGCCTGGAGAATTTCATGGACAAAGGAGCCTGGTGGGCTACAGTCCACAGGGTCACAAAGAGTCGGACACGACTGAGCAGAACTAACAACAAGCAGGCAAGCTGGACTTAGAAAAGGCTGAGAAACCAGAGATCAAATTGCCAACATCTGTTGGATCATAGAAAAAGCAAGGGAATTCCAGAAAAGCATCTATTTCTGCTTCAGTGACTATGCAAAAGCCTTTGACTGTTGACCACAACAAACTGTAGAAAATTTTTAGAGATGGGAATACTAGACCACCTTATCTGCCTCCTGAGAAACCTATATATGCAGGTCAAAAGGCAACAGAACTGGACATGGAATAATGAACTGGTTCCAAATTGGGAAAGGGAGTACATCAAGGCTGTATATTGTCACCCTGCTTATTTACTTTATATGCAGAGTACTTCATGAAAAATGTTGGCTTGGATGAAACTCAAGCTGGAATCAAGATTGCCAAGAGAAATATCAATAACCTCAGATATGCAGATGTCACCACCCTTATGGAAGAAAGTGAAGAGGAACTAAAGAGCCTCTTAAAAAGCTGGCATAAATCTCAACATCCGAAAAACTAAGATCATGGCATCCAGTCCTATCACTTCATGGCAAATAGATGAGGGAAAATGGAAACAGTGACAGACTTTATTTTTCTTGGGCTCCAAAATCAATGCAGATGGTGAGTGCAGCCATGAAATTAATAGATGCTTCCTCCTTGGAAGAAAAGCTATGACCAATGAAGACAGCATATTCAAAAGCAGAGGCATTACTTTGCCGACAGAGGTCTGAATAGTCAAAGGTATGGTTTTTCCAGTGGCCATGTATGGATGTGAGAGTTGGACCATAAAGAAGGCTGAGCGCTGAAGAATTGATGCTTTTGAACTGTGGTGTTAGAAAAGACTCTTGAGAGTCCGTTGGACAACAAGGAGATCCGACTAGTCAATCCTAAAGGAAATCAGTCCTGAATATTCATTGGAAGGACTGATGTTGAAGCTGAAGCTCCAATATTTGGCCATCTGACACCAAGAGCTGACTCATTGGGAATGATCCTGATGAGGACAAGAGGAGAAGGGGACAACAAAGGATGAGCTGGTTGGATAGCATTATTGATTCAATGGAAATGAGTTTGAGCAAACCCAGGGAGAGAGTGAAGGACAGGGAAGGCTAGTGTGCTGCAGTCCATGGGGTCACAAAGAGCTGGAAACGATTGAGCTACTGAACAATAAGTAGGCAAAGGAAATCATGCCAAAATTCATGAAACAATCTGGCTTACTTTTTAAGGTATAAAAACATCCTTTACCAAGTTTAATTTAATCAAGAATGATAGTATGCTTCAGATCAGATCAGATCAGATCAGTCGCTCAGTCGTGTCCGACTCTTTGCGACCCCATGAACCGCAGCACGCCAGGCCTCCCTATCCATCACCAGCTCTCGGAGGTCACTCAGACTCACATTCATCGAGTCAGTGATGCCATCCAGCCATCTCATCCTCTGTCCTCCCCTTCTCCTCCTGCCCTCAATCCCTCCCAGCATCAGAGTCTGCTCCAATGAGTCAACTCTTCGCATGAGGTGGCCAAAATACTGGAGTTTCAGCTTGAGCATCATTCCCTCCAAAGAAATCCCAGGTCTGATCTCCTTCAGAATGGACCGGTTGGATCTCCTTGCAGTCCAAGGGACTCTCAAGAGTCTTCTCCAACACCACAGTTCAAAAGCATCTATTCTTCGGCGCTCAGCCTTCTTCACAGTCCAGCTCTCACATCCATACATGACCACAGGAAAGACCATAGCCTTGACTAGGCGAACCTTTGTTGGCAAAGTGATGTCTCTGCTTTTGAATATGCTATCTAGGTTGGTCATAACCTTCCTTCCAAGGAGTAAGCGTCTTTTAATTTCATGGCTGCAGTCACCATCTGCAGTGATTTTGGAGCCCAGAAAAATAAAGTCTGACACTGTTTCCACTGTTTCTCCATCTATTTCCCATGTAGTGATGGGACCAGATGCCATGATCTTCGTTTTCTGAATGTTGAGCTTTAAGCCAACCTTTTCACTCTCCACTTTCACTTTCATCAAGAGGCTTTTGAGTTCCTCTTCACTTTCTGCCATAAGGGTGGTGTCATCTGCATATCTGAGGTTATTGATATTTCTCCCGGCAATCTTGATTCCAGCTTGTGTTTCCTCCAGTCCAGCATTTCTCATGATGTACTCTGCATATAAGTTAAATAAACATGGTGACAATATACAGCCTTGACGTACTCCTTTTCCTATTTGGAACCAGTCTGTTGGTCCATGACCAGTTCTAACTGTTGCTTCCTGACCTGCATACAGCTTTCTCAAGAGGCAGATCAGGTGGTCTGGTATTCCCATCTCTCTCAGAATTTTCCACAGTTTATTGTGATCTACACAGTCAAAGGCTTTGGCATAGTCAATAAAGCAGAAATAGATGTTTTTCTGGAACTCTCTTGCTTTTTCGATAATCCAGCGGATGTTGGCAATTCGATCTCTCGTTCCTCTGCCTTTTCTAAATCCAGCTTGAACATCAGGAAGTTCACGGTTCACATATTGCTGAAGCCTGGCTTGGAGAATTTTGAGCATTACTTTACTAGCGTGTGAGATGAGTGCAATTGTGCGGTAGTTTGAGCACTCTTTGGCATTGCCTTTCTTTGGGATCGGGATGAAAACTGACCTTTTCCAATCTTGTGGCCACTGCTGAGTTTTCCAGATTTGCTGGCATATTGAGTGCAGCACTTTCACAGCATCATCTTTCAGGATTTGGAATAGCTCCACTGGAATTCCATCACCTCCACTAGCTTTGTTCGTAGTGATGCTTTCTAAGGCCCACTTGACTTCACATTCCAGGATGTCTGGCTCTAGGTCAGTGATCACACCATCATGATTATCTGGGTCGTGAAGCTCTTTTTTGTACAGTTCTTCTGTGTATTCTTGCCACCTCTTCTTAATATCTTCTGCTTCCGTTAGGTCCACACCATTTCTGTCCTTTATCGTGCCCATCTTTGCATGAAATGTTCCTTTGGTATCTCTGATTTTCTTGAATAGATCCTTAGTCTTTCCCATTCTGTTGTTTTCCTCTATTTCTTTGCATTGATCGCTGAAGAAGGCTTTCTTATCTCTTCTTGCTATTCTTTGGAACTCTGCATTCAGATGTTTATATCTTTCCTTTTCTCCTTTGCTTTTCGCTTCTCTTCTTTTTGCAGCTATTTGCAAGGCCTCCCCAGACAGCCATTTTGCTTTTTTGCATTTCTTTTTCTTGGGGATGGTCTTGATCCCTGTCTCCTGTACAATGTCACGAACCTCATTCCATAGTTCATCAGGCACTCTATCTATCAGATCTAGGCCCTTAAATCTATTTCTCACTTCCACTGTATAATCATAAGGGATTTGATTTAGGTCATACCTGAATGGTCTAGTGGTTTTCCCTACTTTCTTCAATTTCAGTCTGAATTTGGCAATAAGGAGTTCATGGTCTGAGCCACAGTCAGCTCCTGGTCTTGTTTTTGCTGATTGGATAGAGCTTCTCCATCTTTGGCTGCAAAGAATATAATCGATCTGATTTTGGTGTTGACCATCTGGTGATGTCCATGTATAAAGTCTTCTCTTGTGTTGTTGGAAGAGGGTATTTGCTATGACCAGTGCATTTTCTTGGCAAAACTCTGTTAGTCTTTGCCCTGCTTCATTCCGTATTCCAAGGCCAAATTTGCCTGTTACTCCAGGTGTTTCTTGACTTCCTACTTTTGCATTCCAGTCCCCTATAATGAAAAAGACATCTTTTTTGGGTGTTAGTTCTAAAAGGTCTTGTAGGTCTTCATAGAACCGTTCAACTTCATCTTCTTCAGCATTACTGGTTGGGGCATAGACTTGGATTACTGTGACAGTAATGATAGTATGCTTAGAACTATTTAATCGACTGCTTGCTAACCTGAAGCCTGGAAGGAGCCTGACTTCAGAGACTATGTTGTTTTTGTCCTCATCCGTTAGGGGGCACCAAAATCCTATAAACTGCCTTCAGAGAGCCCTGGAAGGTTTCAATCAGGAGGAAGGGGATGAAAGGGCAATCAGGCGGGCTGCCCAGATCCGATCAATGCTCTAAAAGTAGTAATGTCCAATGATTGAAACCCTCCACAAGAGTCCTGTCATGTTGCTTTATAAGAATGTGTGGCATTTGCACTAAGAAGTGAGTCTCTCTAAGTGACTCTTGCCATCTGAGGTCTCACAGAACAAGTCTTATCCAGCTTATTCATGGCCAGACATTCAAACACAAGCCTCCAATTTTCACATGTCTTCAGTCTTTTCTTCTCCAGAATAAATACTATGGAAGTTTCAGCAGTTCCTAAATGTATTAGTGAAGGTTCTTTCTCCTCTGTTGCAGGCTGCAGAGCTGGGCCCTGGTTAGCTTTCCCTGGGATGTCTCACAGGATCAAGAGAATAGTTAAACATCTAAAGCCCGAGAAAGCGGCTGCTAGGAGTTCACAGCTTCCCTGGTGACTCAGACGGTATAGCGTCTGCCTGCAATGTGGGAGGCCTGGGTTCGATTCCTGGGTCGGGTAGATCCCCTGGAGAAGGAAATGACAATCCACTCCAGCACTCTTGCCTGGAAAATCCCATGGACTGAGGAGCCTGATAGGCTACAGAGTCGGACACGACTGAGCGACTTCACTTTCACTTTCAGGAGTTCCCGGCAGCAGTCCAAGGCCTTCTTACTACAGCCTTGCCATTCACATGAATCACATAGGTGACTCACGCTCGTCTCCATATCTCTCAATTCCAAATTTCATCTTCCTTTCATCTTCCTGTAGAGACCCTGGTGGCTCAGACAGTAAAGAATCTGCCTGCAGAGCAGGAGACCTGGGTTCAATCACTGGGTCAGGAAGATCCCCTAGAGAAGGAAATGGCTACCCACTCCAGTATTCTTGCCTGGAAAATTCCGTGGACAGAGGAACCTGGCGGCTACAGTCCATGGGGTTACAAAGAGTCAGACACGACTGAGCAACTGAACTAATTGAAGTCCTCACCAGGTGGGAGATGTTAACAAATGGTGCCCAAAAGCATGTAGACCCCAGACCGGTTGGGAACAGAAGGTGGAAGATGCTGACTCCCACCTACCTCACCACCAACCAGTCAGAAAAGTGTCCACAAGCTGACCCTCCTCTTTTTTAAGCATTACAATCAAACTTCTCACTACTTCCTCCAATCAGGACATGGTCTTGAGGCATTAGCCTATGGTGGCCCCTTTTCCTAGTGAAGGAATAAAGCTGTTATTTTCTACTTCATCCAAAACTCTGTCTCTGAGAATTAATACAGGGCTGGGTACGGAGGCCTGATCCAGATCCCATCTCTCCTCTGAAAGTTGACCATTTGTTCATATTCTCTTTACATTGGTAGCCAAGTGTCGAGGGTGGGTCTGAAACCATGCAGAGCAGGGGATTATCACCCTCTGATTCTGAACCCCATGCTTCTATTACTGTGATCTAAGATATGAGCTTTTTTTTAAATTCACATGACTCTTCTCGGCTCTTGATACGTCACCTTCATCTCATATTTCAGCCATCTGGTCTGGTGATTTAAATGCCAGGTCATTACCCCAAGAATTTTCATCTATAACATCTGAATTACTGTTCCAGCTTGCCAAAATCTTTTGCATTTTGATTTTATCACTCATTAGAGCACAAAGCTACGCCAATATTATGTTTGGCTATTAATTTAGCAAAGTTCTGCTTTGTTTTAAAAAACTGAGTTTGGCAGGAGAATGAGACAATAGAAATCACTGAGCTACCCAGGGAAGTTGTAGAAAATGTGTAAGAGAACTCCTTACTTTTAGGAATCCATCATACTTTCAGGAAATTTTAGTTCTATATACACAGATTTGAATACTTAGGTTTTTGTCTTATTATTTATAATTGCAAAAATATTAGAAACTCATTTACTGCCTAATGGCAAAGGAATGTGCAAATAAATTTTGACATAGTCATTCAATGAAATATTTTTGCCACCAATAAAAATTTATTTATAAAGACTTCTTTAAGATATAGAAAAATATGTATCAATATATGCAATATATTTTATATAAATTTAGCAGAAACTGATATTCTCATTATTATATTTTGATTTTTCTTTTCTATATTTTTTTTACTTTTATGATGAAATAAATGGAAAGTCTTCTCTCATGCAAGTCTGTTTCATGATCATTCTCAGCTTTTGATTATGGATAAATTCTTTGCATTTTTATGTCTAAGGAACTTACATTTTTTTAAACTATCTTGTGACATAGGGTTTCCTTCGCTTTGTCCCACTCACATATGTTTTACAGTAGAGCCACCCCAATGCGATAATTAGCACTTCCTGTTGAGCTTATCTGGAAGAGCTCTGAAGCCTGCTGCTGCTGCTGTTGCTAAGCCTGAGTCTGTCAAATGTTGTTGTCATTCAGTCACTAAGCTGTGTTTGAGACACCATGGACTGTAGCCAGGCAGGCTTCTCCGCCCATGGAATTCTCCAGACAAGAATACTGGAGTGGGTTGCCATTTCCTCCCTCCAGGGGATCTTCCTGACTCAGGGAATGAACCCTCCCTTCTTGCATCTCCTGTCTTGGCAGGTGAATTCTTTTACCACTGTGCCACCTGGGATGCCCCTCCTAAACTCGGAAATCTGCAGCGTCAGCTCCTCAGAGCCCCTGTGTGGTGTGAAGTGCCTGACTCTAAGATTCACTGATTGTACTGTAAGGGCCGGACATGAAGATTTTGATAATGAGGTCACCATCTCAAAGATATCTATCTCCAATAAACACATTGCTAGCAACGCAACCAGATAAAGTGCCAAGTTGCCTCACCCTTGAAGTTCCCCTTGTAGGGAGCCCTGGGTGAAGTAGATAACTGCCCCCTTGCCTGCTTTTCTCCTCTAGCACCACAATCCCTGCTCTTATGTTTAAAGAGAGAGGTCCTAGCCCCCTCCCACCCTCAACCCCAGGAAAGGCAGAGCCCCCACTCATTCTCTCTCTCTCCATGACCTCACTATGTTGCCTCATGTGTGCTGTGTCCCTCCAGGACTTAGGAGTCACAAACCTTGTTGTTTTTTGAAGTTTCCTGATGGCTGTAGCTGATGTGCCTCTTACAATTACAAAACAACACAGGGGCTGGTCCAGCCACAGCACTGGTTCCAGTTCTGAAAACTTCTGTGACACTCACCACAAGTGTGAGTGTGTGTGTTAGCCACTCAGTCATGTGACCCCATGGACTGCAGCCCACCAGGTTCCTCTGTCCGTGGGATTCTCCAGGCAAGAATACTGGAGTGGGTTGCCATTCCCTTCTCCAGGGGATCTTCCCAACCCAGGGATCAAGCTCAGGTCTTCTGCGTTGCAGACAGATTCTTTACTGTCTGAGCCACCAGGGAAGCGCCACAGATAGGACAGCCGAAGTCAGTGCGCCCAGAGGTTCTGAGAGCATCACTAGCCAGAGGCTGAGATTGATAGGAAACACCCTGTCATTGCCGTCTTCTACCTGGAGGCTCAGCTTTGCTCTTTTCCTAAGTTAATCACTGCAGTTGCAGAAAGACTAATGGGATCTGAAACTATATCACAGGTCTGGCCTAGGGTTCTGTGTGCTGGGAATGAACCACATTCCTCCATGTCATGGAAGCTGAAGCAGGAGGATCTCTACTGCCGTCCAGCAAAGAACTGAGCTAGGCCTTGTTTCCTCACCGCTGTCACTGTCTTCCACACCTTCCACACTAAGACTGGCTGTGGGGCACCAGCCTCTTTGGCTGGTGTCCTGTGGTCCTTGTCCTCCATATCCTCTGCCTGCCTTCTGTCTGTGGGAAAACTTTAGCCACAGAACAATTTTAATCAGAGAGGTGACAGAATGCAGAAACAAAGGGAAATAGTCAAAGGAGACCAAATAATAATAGTTTCGTCATTAGGCATAGTCAAGGACTGTAGTTCCTTCTCAAGGGCTATAGCTAATATTTTGAGCCATATTCTGTGAGCTGTCTTACAGATATTAAAACCTCCACCAGATAGAAGAAGTTAATTACATGATGACCAGACCATGGCCATGACATTGTTGTTGCCCTTCAGTTGTTCAGTCATGTACAAATCTTTGCAACCCTCTGGACTGCAGCACACCAGGCTTCCCTGTCCTTCACCATCTCCCAGAGCTTGCTCACACTCATGTCCATTGAGTTGGTGATGACATCCATCCATCTCATCCTCTGTCGTCCCCTTCTCCTCCTGCCCCCAATCCCTCCCAGAATCAAGTCTTCTCCAATGAGTCAGCTCTTCGCATCAGGTAACCAAAGTATTGTAGCTTCAGCTTTAGCATCAGTCCTTCAGTGTTGATTTCCTTTAGAATTGACTGGTTTGATCTCCTTGCAGTCCAAGGGACTCTCAAGAGTCTTCTCCAGTACCACGATTCAAAAGCAGCAATTCTTTGGCATTCAGCCTTCTTTATGGTCCAACTCTTAAATCCACAGGTAACTACTGGAAAAAAACAGCTTTGACTATATGGACCTTTGTTGACAAAGTGATGTCTCTGCTTTTTCATATGCTGTCTAAGTTTGTCACAGCCATGATGTAAGCTGCTGCAATTTTGAGAACTGGCCTCAAAGAAATGGAAACAAACCAGCCCTGGAACTGACGATTAACTAACTGTACTTTAACATAATAAAGATGTTGTTGCTGCTGCTGCTAAGTCGCTTCAGTCATGTCCAACTCTGTGCGACCCCATAGACAGCAGCCCACCAGGCTCCCCTGTCCCTGGGATTCTCCAGGCAAGAACACTGAAGTGGGTTGCCAATTCCTTCTCCAATGCATGAAAGTGAAAAGTGAAAGTGAAGTCGCTCAGTCATGTCCAACTTTTAGTGACCCCATGGACTGCAGCCTACCAGGCTCCTCCATCCATGGGATTTTCCAGGCAAGAGTAAGGGTTGCCATTGCCTTCTCCGAAAGATGATGCTGGTCAGTCCAATTTCAAGATGGTGGTCTAATCAGCCATCTTTCAAGATGACCAATTTCAAGAAGACTGTCAGAGCTGACTGTGCTGTTTCTGCATGTAGCCCCCTCCCTCTCTCTATAAAAGTTCTTTCCCATTGACTGGCAGTGGAGGGGAGTCAGCCTTTGGATAGATTTCTTCCCCACCCCTCCTTCCCCTCCCTTCCCCTACCCCCCTTGCCAACCCTGGTTGCTGGCATCCAAAATAAAGCAAATTTACCTTCTACCAGCTTCCCTTGTGGCTCAGCTGGTAAAGAATTCACTTGGAATGCAAGAGACCTGTGTTCGATCCCTGGGTTGGGAAGATCCCCTGGAGAAGGAAAAGGCTACCCACTCCAGTATTCTGGCCTGGAGAACTCCATGGACTGTTTAATCCATGGGGTCTCAAAAAGTCAGACACTTTTCACCTTTCCACCAACCTGGCCTCTTTAATGGCTTATGAGCTGCTGGACCCTCATTTTTGGTTACACTGCACCCTATTCAGATATTACCAGTGGATCCTTGTCCTCTCCTTTCACTCCTTACCTGAGATCCTCAAGATCACCCCGGGACGAGAGCACCTGCACACGAGAGCCTCCTCGCCCCTCTCCCTGCCAGGCTGAGCTCTTGTTGCCATCACTTTCCAACCTTTCTTATTCTCGTCTGAGGGTCCTCCTCCTGCCCTGCCTGCCTAAGAAATCAAGGACCCAGGACACCTCCTCCTTGGCCCCCAAGCTGCCTGTGACATTGTTAAGTCTGGTGTGCACACCTGGCTCTGGGAAAATTGGGGGACAGGCAGAAGGACGAGGGAGAGGGTACCATCTTACAGTGTATTTTTTATTATTATTGAAGTGGAAAGTAAAAATTATAACCCTCTCACTTTAGGGATAACCTTCATTCCCTAACATCGTATATGTCGTTTTTCTAGTCTTTTATGGGTTATGTCATTTTTATAGCAGCATTTTATAGTAGTTGAAACTATTTAAAGTACCCTGGAAAGGTACTCCTTTGCTTTTTTATACTCCCTTTCCTTTTTTCCCTCCTGCACATCCCTTTTTGATTACTGGTTATTGAGGTAAGTTCATCTGAGAGGGGAAGTGAGATCAGCCCTAGTTAGCCCCATTGCTAATTGCAATTCCAATGCTAGCTGTACCACCTCCTTTAGGCTCCAGCCTCCCTTCAGGGTGAGAGCCGGGTACCAGCGTAAATCGTCTTTTATGTTTGAGGAAACTTAATATTCAAAGGAGTTTTAGTGGCTGGACCATCATGACGCAGCAAGAGGCAGGGCCAGCACCAAAGCCCAGCCTTCACAGCCCCGTTTCTATGTCCCTGCTGTCAGCAATGGGTGTGGGCTAATCTGATAAGGATCTTCTTGGGGTCTGATTCCAAGTGGGCGAAAAGAGAGGCCAGTGAATGAAGCTGGGAACAAAAGCAGCAGAGAGCAGAGAAGCCAGTGGCAGGGTGAGCTGGCTCCCCATAAGCCTCCTGGGCTTCTGGGAGGTGTTCCAAGGAGCCTGGCTTCTATTCCCAGAGGAGAGTTCATATTTGTGCTCTCAGTCACAGACTATTTACAGCCCATTTGTGCCTACCTGATGGGCTGGCGATTAGAGGGGCAGCCATGGGCCCACCAGGGAGTGCAGGTTTGCTTTCTCTGGATTCTGAATGTGAGTGGGAAGAGACCTTCCCCTCCACTCCAGGGTACAGCGGAGTCCCTGGGGTTTTCACAGAACTGCAGCATCTTTGATGGCCATTCTGCCATGGGCCCCTCCCAGACCTTCTCCTTGGGTTTCTAAATGACTGCTCATTCTTTTTTTTTCTGAAAAGAAGAAAGTATGCTAAACTGAACTCATCTTGGTGTCCACCCTCTGGGAGCTCTGTGTTTCCTAACCGAATCCCTACCCTGGAGCTGGAGACGCGGCCCTTAGAGAGCCTGGGTCCAGCCCTGCGTGGGATGTCAGCGGAGCATCTCAGCAACGTGCATCCCCCAGCCCCCCACGTGTGGGTCCTTTTATGGTGGGCCTTGTATAAGCCATTCATTTCTTAGTCCACAAACACTTACTAAGGAGCTGCTAAGTGCTGGAGACGGAGGGGACACAACCCCCGCAGCTCTCTGGTGACGGAATCCAGGGGCAAAGCTTTGAGAGTCTAAGCTTTGTGAGTCTGCGGGGCTGCCTCAGGTCCCAGCAATCTCCGCAGACCAGCGAGCAGCAGCAGGAAGATGCGGAAACAAAAGTCGGTGGGAATTTCATTCTGTCACAAAGCCCTTTCCCTACCTCCGGAAGGACCCCAACTCTGTTAGACGCTTTCTTGTAAATAAACAACGGAGTTTATCCAGGGTGGAGACAGAGCTGAAAGTCCGAAATGACTTGAGCCAGAGAGGATTTTGAAGGTTAAGTGTGTTAAGCTAAGGAAGTATGAAACAGGATGCTGCGCCTAATAAGCACCATGACTTTAAAGCGGTAATGATTACTTTGCTTGGGAAGAGATGACTTTCTTCCTAAACATAAACATTCTTGTTCCTTTACAGTTTATAAGCTCACATTCTTGACAGGCCACTTAAAGGAGAATTGTGTAAAAATCTGATTTTCAGTTGCAATTTTTCTGCTTATCCAAAAATTAATGTTTCCCATAAACATAAATATTAAAATGTACATCATATACTAATTCTCTTATAAAGGAAGGTTGTCCTTTTTTCTGAATGTATGTACTTTGCAATTAGTTAAGGGGTTAAAGGAAAATGAAAAGATGATAATAGTAAAGAGTAGGTGATTTTTAAATATCCTTGTGTGATAAAAAATAAAACATTGACAGTCCTATGTTAATCCCCCACATTCTTAAGTTTTTATTATTCTTTATTATTACACTAAGATACAATTTATTTTATTTATTATATACAACATTATATAATGTAATTTATTATATATTAATATAATAATGTTGGACTTCCCTGGTGGTTCAGATGGTAAGAGTCTGCCTGCAATGCAGGAGACCTGGGTTTGATCCTTGGGTCAGAAAGGTCCCTGGAGAAGGAAATGGCAACCCACTCCAGTATTCTTGCATGAGAGAATTCCACAGACAGAGGAGTTTGGTGGGTTATAGTCCATGGGGTTGCAAAAAATCAGACATGAATGAGTGATTAACACTTTTACTTTATAGCAATGCTATTATTATTTAAGTGACAGAGCAAATATGTAACTACCTCTTTCTTCTTAGAAAATCACCACCACCACCCCACACTGCTCACCACCACCCCACCCCCCCAAAAAAATCAAGAAACAGAAAAATGCAGCTTTATCTGTGATGGGACCAGGCAACATCTGTGACCTCACTGATCCTGACTGCAGTATCTGGAGTGGAAGTGTTAGATGCTCAGTCGTATTTGACTCTTTACGACCCCATGGACTGTAGCCCACCAGGCTTCTCTGTCCTCCACTGTCTCCTGGAGTTTGCTCAAACTCATGTACATTAAATCAGTGATGCCATTTAACCATCTCATCCTCTGCCATCGCCTTTTCCTTTTGCCTTCAATCTTTCCCAGCCCTGGAGTGGTTGCTATCTGCTGGCTGGAGAGAAACAAAGGCTAACTACTCACCCATTCAAAGAAGCTCAAGTTCTGCGCTGTGATCTAGGAAGAATCCTGTGTGTCAGGAGGCTCAGAGTGTCAGATATAAATTGCTGAGTAATGAACAGTCAGTCCCCAATACAGTAGCTTAAAAGAACATCCTGGAGGACTTTCCTGATGGTCCAGTGGTTCAGAATCCACCTTCCAGTGGAGGGGACTCAGATTTGATCCCTGGTTAGGGAAACAAGATCCCACATGGGGCAACCAAGCCTGAGTGCCACACCTAGATAGCCCTTGAGCCTCAATGAAGGATCTTGTATGCCTCAACAAGGACCTGATGCAGTCAAAAAAATAAATACACACACACACAAAAAAGAACATCCATTTTATTTGCTAAGGATGAGTTCAATAGACATGTCTTTGAGTGTCTCTCTTGGGGGTACTTACGAGGCAGAAGTCCTCTTGTTTGGCTGGGACTGGTCCTTGATGGTGTCCCTTATGTGTCTGGCAGTTGGAGCTGGAAAAACAAATTCAAGGAATTCAGCCTGCCTCAAACTTTCTCCATAACAACTTACAAGATTAGAAGTCAATAGAGCAATGCCTTCCAAGTTTAAGAAGGAAAAAAAGTGACCTGGAAATAAGGCTACAGAAACATGTTTTCAAATGTACAAGAATTCAAGGAATATATCTTCCAAATGCTTTCTTTGAATTAATCACTGAAAGGTGAAGTTTAGCCAACTGTTATGGACTGGATTTTGTATGCCTTCCTCATCCCCCCACACACAAAATATTTATATATTGAATCCTCATTCCCAGTGCCTCAGAATGTGACTGCATTTGGAGGTTGGGTCTTTAAAGAGCTGTGTGCAAGCTAAGTCACTTCTGTCATGTCCGACTCTTTGAGATCCTATGGACTGTACTCTGCCAGGCTTCTCTGTCCATGAGATTCTCCAGGCAAGAATACTGGAGTGGATTGCCATGTCCTCCTCAAGGGGATCTTCCCAACTCAGGGATCGAACCTGTGTCTCTTACATCTCTTGCGTTGGCAGCTGGGTTCTTTACCATTAGAGCCACCTGGGAAGCCCCTTTAAAGAGGTGATTAAGTTAAAATGAGATCATTGCAATGGGCCTGAATTCAGTATGACTAGTCCCAATACTAGGAAATCTGGCACAGACCCATACAGAGAGCATATAATGTGAAGACACAGGGGGAAATCGGCCATCTACAAGCCAAGGAGTTAGGCCTCACCAGGAACCTACCCTGAAGACGCCTCGATCTCAGACTTCTAGCCTTTAGGACTGTGAAAAAATAGCTTTCTTTTGTTTAAGACACCCCATGTGTGGTACTTTGTTATGGCAGCCCTAGCAAACAAATACACCAGCCAAGAAAAATGAGTAAAAGAAATAAAAAAAGAAATGGGGTGAGCACTGAAGCATGTCACCACAGGGCTAACTCTAACACAAAAGGGGCAAGTGTTACACATGTGCTGAGCATTTGTAAGCTCATAAATCCATCTTTAAGGGACTTGGGCTCCACTTGCACTGAGGCCCCCCAGGTAACTATCACGTCGGGCCAGTCATTTGGGTTCACTGGGCCTCACTAGGCTTCAAGGTAAAGAATAACTTTCAAGTCAGGCTCTAGAGAGTCCTAGGCATTCAGGACAAGGGCTTCAGGGATTTCCAAGAAAATGAGGAGGCGAGGGTCTGGACCCTCCTCTACTTCATGGGCAGCCCCAGCCCTTTGCAGTGAGATCTCATGGACAGGAGTTTGCTGAAGCTAAAGCAGGCCTGAACCCCAGGGACCTGGATTGTTTTCTTAATTTCCTGCCAAATCAGAAGATGTTAGCATCTTCAGGTGGTTTCACCCCATTGTGGGTATGTGCTTAGTTGCTCAGTCGTGTCTGACTCTTTGAGACCCCAATGGACCGTAGCCTGCCAGGCTCCTCTGTCCGTGGGGATTCTCCAGGCGAGAATACTGGAGTGGGTTGCCATGCCCTTCTCCATGGAATCTTCCCAACTAAGGGTTCAAACTCAGGTCTCCCACATTACAGGCAGTTTCTTTACTGTCTGAGCCACTAGGGAAACCCTTCACCCCACTGGCCTTAAGATAATGCAAGAACATGTTGGTAACTTATATGGGGTTCTGTCACCAACCACATTTCTAGCCAAGACCCACCACAGGGCTCAAGCTTGGTTCCTCCTCCCTTAGGACCAGCCTGTCATGGGAGATGGATGCTGCTGCTGAAGACAGAGGGGAGACCCAAGGGGCCGATTAGGGAGCGAATCTCAGGAGCTGATTGCTGGACTCCAAGCTACCTCAAGGGAAGGGTCAGAGTGACCAAGTCCTGATGGACAGGACTGGACCCTGTAGGAGACATTTTTTGCCGAAGAAATTCTTTGTCAATGTTATTCTTCGTCATTGTTATTCTTCTCTCCCCCTCCTCAGTCAATGACTCAGTTCTCACAATCAGACATCAGTGGGGCCAGGAATTTTCCTTAGTAAGAAGACAAACAGCAAAAAGCTTTTGCAGCAACATTGATGGACCTAGAGATGATCATACTAAATGAGGTGAGTCAGAAACAGAAAGAAATATACCATATGATATCACTTATAAGTGGAATCTACTTCTGTTTTATTGACTATGCCAAAGCCTTTGACTGTGTGGATCACAACAAACTCTGGAAAACTCTTAAAGACCTGGGGATACCAGATCACCTGACCTTCCTCTTGAGAAATCTGCATGCAGGTCAAGAAGCAACAGTTAGAACTGGACATGGAACAACAAACTGCTTCCAAATAGGGAAAGGAGTACATCAAGGCTGTATATTGTCACCCTGCTTATTTAACTTATATGCAGAGTACATCATGAGAAATGCTGGGCTGGATGAAACACAAGCTGGAATCAAGATTGCCAGGAGAAATATCAATAACCTCAGATATGCAGATGATACCACCCTTATGGCACAAAGCAAAGAAGAAATAAAGAGCCTCTTGATGAAAGTGAAAGAGGAGAGTGAAAAAGTTGGCTCAAAACTTAACATTCAGAAAACTAAGATCATGGCATCTGGTCCCATCGCTTCCTGGCAAACAGATGGAGAAACAATGGAAACAGTGACAGACTTTTTTTTTTAGACTTCAAAATTACTGCAGATGGTGATAGCAGCCATGAAATTAAGACGCTTGCTCCTTGGAAGGAAAGGGTCTAGGACCACCAGACAGCATATTTAAAAACAGAGACATTACTTTGCCAACAAATGTGCACCTACTCAAAGCTACGGTTTTTCCAGTAGTCATGTATAGATGTGAGAGTTGGACTGTGAAGAAGGCTGAGTGCCAAAGAATTGATACTTTTGAACTATGGTGTTGGAGAAGACTCTTGAGAGTCCTTTGGACTGCAAGGAGATCAAACCAGTCCATCCTAAGGGAAATCAGTCCTGAATATTCATTGGAAGGGCTGATGTTGAAGCTGAAACTCCAATACTTTCTCTACCTGATATGAAGAACTGACTCATTGGAAAAGACCCTGATGCTGGGAAAGATTGAAGGCAGGAGAAGGGGACAACAGAGGATGAGATGGTTGGATGGCACCACAGACTCAATGGACATGAGTTTGAATAAACTCTGGGAGTTGGCGATGGATAGGGAGGCATGGCATGCTGCAGTCCATGGGGTCACAAAGAGTCGAACACAACCGAGCGACTGAACTGAACTGATAAGTGGAATCTAAAATACGACACAAATGAACACTTCATTTCAGTCGTGTCCGACTCTGTGTGACCCCATAGACGGCAGCCCACCAGGCTCCCCTGTCCCTGGGATTCTCCAGGCAAGAACACTGGAGTGGGTTGCCATTTCCTTCTCCAATGCATGAAAGTGAAAAGTGAAAGTGAAGTCGTTCAGTCGTGTCCGACCCTCAGCGACCCCAGCCTACCAGGCTCCTCCATCCATGGGATTTTCCAGGCAGGAGTACTGGAGTGGGGTGCCATTGCCTTCTCCACAAATGAACATATCTATGAAACAAAAACATGCCCACAGGCATAGAGAACAGACTTGTGGTTGCCAAGGGGGAGGGACTGGGAGAAGGAAGAATTGGAAGTTTGGGATTAGCAGATGCAAACTATCATATAAAGGATGAATAAAAACAAGGTCCTCTGTATAGCACAGGGAGCTATATATTCAATAACCTGTGATAAATCATAATGGGAAAGAATATGAAAAAGAACGTATATCTGTATAACTGAGTCACTTTGCTGTTGTTCAGTTGCTCAGTCCTGTAGGACTGTTTGCAACCCCATGGATGCCAGCACACCAGGGTTCCCTGTCTTTCACCATCTCCCGGAGCTTGCTCAAACTCGTGTCCATTAAGTCAGTGATGCCATCCAATCATCTTGTCTTCTGTTGCCCCTTCTTCTCCTGCCTTCAATCTTTCCCAGCATCAGGGTCTTTTCTAATGAGTTGGCTCTTCACATCAGGTGGCCAAATAATTGGAACTTCAGCTTCAGTCCCACTAATGAATATTCAGGGTTGATTTCCTTTAGAATTGACTGCTTTGATCTCCTTGCAGTCCAAGTGACTCTCAAGAGTCTTCTCCAAATCACAGTTCAAAAGCATCAATTCTTTGGTGCTCAGCCTTCTTTATGGTCCACCTCTCACATCCATACATGACCACTGGAAAAACCATAGCTTTGACCAGACAGACATTTGTCGGCAATGTAATATCTCTGCTTTTTAATATGCTGTCTAGGTTGGTCATAGCTTTTCTTCCAAGGAGCAAGCATCTTTTAATTTCATGGCTGCAGTCACCATCTGCAGTGATTTTGGAGCCCAAGAAAATAAAGTCTGTCACTGTTTCCATTGTTTCCCTATCTATTTGCCTTGAAGTGATGGGACTGGATGCTGTGATCTTAGTTTTTTGAATGTTGAGTTTTAAGTCAGTATTTTCACTCTGCTCTTTCACCTTTATCAAGCTCCTCTTTGCTTTGTGCCATAAGGGTGGTATCATCTGCATATCTGAGATTATTGATATTTCTCCCAGCAATCTTGATTCCAGCTTGTGCTTCATCCAGCCCAGCATTTCTCATGATGTACTCAGGATAAATGATGTACTCATGATATATCATAATGGGGAAGAATATGAAAAAGAATGTATATCTGTATAACTGAATCACTTTGCTGGACAGCAGAAATTAAACACAACATTGTAAATCAACTATACTTCAGTAAAATTGTTTTAGAAAGCTTCTTAGTGGCTGACCTGGAATTATTCCTCAATTTCTCCCTAAGGAACCTCATGGAAGGCAACACCCCTCACATAAGAGACACCATCACATGCTGCACTTTTTTAGGGGAAGAAATCTTCTCTCCCTTGTCAGGATCTCTGGAAGACTTTTAACGGAGGGCTGGAATGTTCTCAAGGTGTGTGGCGCGTAGGGTGAAGGAAGGATGGATGGCCAGAGAGCATGGATGAACATTGTCTGAAGAGAGACTGCCAGGATGTTCCTCTGGGGCTCACGTTCTGGCTGCAGCAGTTGTTTCCCTTCCAGGAAATTTCAGACAAGTTCACAGAGACCACCATGAGCTTGCAAACAAACTGCTAATAAAGAGGCTTCCAGCTGGGGTGGAGCAGGAAAGGGAGAAGCCCTGAGACCATTCACCAAACAGAAACAGAAAAACGAGCGGTGCACAGAGGCCAGGGGCTGCGCGTTAACCTGTGTGCTGGGGGGCCCAGAGGCCACGGGAAATGGCCAGGGCCCAACAAAGGCTTCAGAGGCAGGCGAGTATCAGGCCCTGGAAGGCAGCCGGCGTGACCTAGGTCTCCTTTGCTGGGTTTCTAACGGCTCCTCTGAGAACCGGCGCTGGGGAAGAGTGAGGAAAGCAGCCGGTTGCCGGACTGAGTCCCCGCAGAGCAACTTGGACGGGCTTTTCCTGTGATTTAACAGTCTTGGTTGACTCTGGAAGGGGAACACAGTGCAGCTGGCCCATAAAACTGCCGCACTTTGGGGTTTGGAAAAAACCCTCTTCAGAGAGAGTCAGAACGGCCCGGAGGGGTGACCGGGGCCAGAGCTCACGGCTGCCTGGGGAAAGCAGCTGTCCCCAGGGTGGCAGGGTCAGCGAGCGAGACACCAACCCGGGCAGAGCTGCGACACCACAAGTGCGTGGGCGCATGCGCTGTGGTCCTCAGGCAGACAGAGGCTCGCTTCCATTTCCTGGGTGGCCTGAGACCTGGCCGTCCATCCGGGGCGATCCTTGCATCTCTTGGCTAGGAAGCAGAGGAGGACGTGCTGGGAGATGGGGCCATGCGGGACGCATGCTTTGTCACAGCGAACTCTGTTCTAACAGACCCCACGAGCGGGTTCAGGTTTCAGCTCCCCACTCGGCCAGAGACTTCCGCTTGTTGCTTCTTTCTGGAGAAGGAAATGGCTACCCACTCCAGTATTTTTGCCTAGAGAATTCCATGGGCAGGGGAGCCTGGCCACCTGCAGTCCATGGGATCCCAAAGAGTTGGACACTGCTGAGCCACTTTCACCTTCTCCCCCATGCAGAACATCATTTGGTTATTCATTGAGGTGTTCAGTCAACAAATACTTCAGACCCACTTGGTATAAAAGAGCCATGAGAATGAAACAGTGATGACTTGGCCCAGCACTGTGCCAGCTGCTGTAGTGAAAGAACAGAGTTAGGCACTGTCTTTTGAGAGTGTCAGATGGGTGGAGGAAATGCATGTTATTTCTTTGATTTGTTTAACTGTCATGTAGTAAGTGCCCATTTATTCGCAGACCACTGTTCTTAGCACCTAATACATTTAATCCACCTCACAATCCCATATCGTCATTTTACAGAGGAGAAAAATAGAGGCAAAGGAACCTGCCCCAGGATCACACAGCTAGGAAGAGTTTAGCTGAGGTCAGTCGGGCTTTAGCACCCATTCCTTTAAATGTTACACCATTAAACAGATAAATGGAATGAAGAGTCTATAGACTATGCTTGAATGAAGAGTCTGCTTGGTGCTTGAAAAGTATAAAAGGGGGATTTTTTTTTTTTTCCACAGAGATTGGGAGTCAGGGTGGATTTCTCTGAAATGGTAACAGAAAGGTGGAAGTCTGTTCTACAAGAAGAAAAATATGAAAGCAAAGGTCTGGGGTGAGAAAAGTCATGGTGAACACACAACCCTTGGAGGGAAGTCAGTGCTGTCATGGGAACGAGGTGAGCGCCAGGCAGGATGGGGAGAGACAAGGCTGAAGGGTAAGGTCAGGCCATGTTCAGTTTCCTTTGGCAGATCTCAAGGTAAGGTGATAAAGGATGTGGAGGTGGCAGGGTGGGGGGGTGGGGGGTCTGTCTTTAAGAAATCAGGCATATAATATAGCATGATCATGTGGGGAAGTTGCCAGTATTCATTTTGAAAAGCCCTCATTGCATATTTCACATATACTTGACACTCACAACCACCCTGTAAGGAATTAGATCAAATTAACCTCTTTGTGATTGCACCCCACCCCACCCTTTCCTCATACCCACTCCCCCTCCTTGCTGCTGCTAGTGGAGTTCTGTTCTGGGAGGCCATGCATTCAGCCGTGACAAACACCCCCATCCTAGCCTCCACCACGGCCAGGGGTGGCTCTGCACCCTTACTGGCCAATGAGACATTGGCGGGGATTCTGGGAAGCCTTTCGCTTTTCCTGACAAGAGGCACAGATGTGAGTCCATCACCACTTTCTCTTCCTCTGTACCTGGAAAGGGACAGGATGTCTGTAGCTGCAAGAACCATTGTGCAACATGATCCAAGAAGCGTAGGAGAAAAGCCAAGAGACTCTGAGAAGCTGACTCTGAACTGGTGCCAGCAGCCACCCACAGCTAGACTTGTTACGCGGGTGAGGGGTCAACCCTTATTCCTTTCAGCCATTTCTATAACTGAGAATTCTATTACTTGTATGTTCCTCCTAAAGAAAACACTGTTACACTCTATGCAAACTGAGAATGAGAAAATATCAGACTTAGCAGAGAGGAGATTTAACCCCCAATTCACCTGAGTCTTCATCCAGTGTGCCTCCACCATTCTTAAAAGAGTGCTTACCTTGCCTTTGGTATTTCTATGTGTGTTTACCTTTCTTGGCATTGCACATGCCAAACCCCAAATCTGCATTGCCCCGAGCACCTTCCAGGCAGCCATGATTTGAATCAGGTGGCCCCACCCTCTTTAAGGGACCAAACAGAAGTCCCTGACCCAACAGCATCAAACTAGTCAAAAGCCTATGATATGGTCTGCTCTAGAAAAGATGAATTGGCCAAATAAGGATTTCTCTTCCAGGGATTTGAACTAGAGAGTTCTGGGAGATTGGAAAAGGAAACAGAGGAGCTGAAGTGAGAAGGTAAGACCACCTGGAAGAATCTTGTGTCATCTAAGTTATGAGGAAGCCAAAACCATGAGAAGCGGAAGTTGCAAAGTAGAGAAAACTACATAAAAGCAGAGAAGATGGGCTAGTATACCAAGAGCAGGGCAGTAGAAGCAGTCAGCCCAAGCTGTAAAGTGCAGGCTTTACTTGGACAGAATTTAAACACAGTCATGAAACCCACCTGTAACTGATCTTTTACAATATCACTTGGGCTTCCCAGGTTGTGCTAGTGGTAGAGAACCTGCCTGCCAATGCAGGAGAATTAGAGATACAGGTTTGATCCCTGGAGGAGGGAATGGCAATGCACTCTAGTATTCTTGCCTGGAGAAACCCATGGAGAGAGGAGCCTGGTGGGCTACCATCCATGGGGTCACAAAGAGTCAGACACAACTGAAGCAACTTAGCACACACACATGTTCCCTGGCAAGTCTAAACAAGAAAAGAAAATAACTCTTTTGTTGGTCTAAGTTCTGAACTATTGCTGTGATTATTGCTGAGTTTTAATAATACATATGGAAGTTTCAAATGAACATGCTTTTCATAACCAACCCTTTGAGAAACACTATATTCTATGCAGAAGTTAATCCAGAGAACTTGAAGTTTATGGTCAGACCCAACACATGTAGACTCAGCTACACATATTCTTTTCAAGAATAAATTTTTCACAGTTTAGAACTGATGAAACCATCTTAGGATATAGCTTATTTCTCCAAAACCCTGGAGTATGACAGATGCCTGCATTTAAATACTAATTCAAAATAGACCATGACTACGTAATGTTTGTAAAGAAGCACAGTTTGGGTTACTCCAATGCTGTCGTTGCCCATGACTACTGGAGTTTTCAATTTGTGCTTAAAATCTAAAATCACAAAGTAGATTATTTTTGTTTGGAAAGTGCAAAATTAAATTCATTCATGTTTACATTAAAATATAGTCTTCTTTCTAGATTGTGAGTTGGAGTGGGTTGCCATGCCCTCCTCCAAGGGATCTTCCAGACTCAGAAATCAAATCCAGATCTCCCACATTACAGGAAGATTCTTAAGTGAAGCCCAAGAATACTGGAGTGGGTAGCCTATCCCTTCACCAGGAGTACTTCCTGACCCGGGAATCAAACCAGAGTCTTCTGCCTTGCAGGTGGATTCTCTACCAGCTGAGCTACCATAAAGCCACTGAAATACAGGGATTCTTTCTTACAGCAACTAACTGTACATAACTATTATGCCTAAGAGTTTTGTCCTTTTTTTTTTTTTTTTAAACAAAGTTCTAGTTATTTATTGAAACTCATCTTATTTCTCCTTTGTGAGTTTAAAAATTTTTGTTTATTGGGGTATAGCTGATTTACAATATCTTAAAAGGTTTTATTTATTTTTTAAAAAAATATTTATTCATTTACGTATTTGGCTGCTCTGGGTCTTAGTTGTGGCTTGTGGGCTCTAGATCCCTGGCCAGGGATTGAACCTGCAGAGTCTTAGCCACTGGACCACCAGGAAGGTCAGCCTAAGACCTTTTTAAAACACACGATTCTAGGCACCACCAAAGACTACAAGATCAGAATCTTCCGTCACTGTGTCTGATGATGTATAATTTTAAAATGTTATTCTGCCTGAAACAGCAGACTATATAGTCCTTGCCACCCTCCAACCCCCACCATGTCATCTGCCTGCTTTTTACCTGTAAAAAAAAAAAACTTTAATCAAAGAATAAGTTTAATCAGAGAAGTGAGAAATGATGAAACAAAGGAAAACAGTCTAAGGAGACTAAATAATAATAATGTAAGCATAGTTGAGGACATTTAGTTCTTTCTCAAGGGCTGTAGATAATATTCTGAGCCATATCCTGTGAACTAAACCCCCAGGTGGAAAGGTTAATGACATGATGACCCAGACTGTACCCAGGACTTGAGCAGCCACAATTCCGAGAATTGACGGCAAAGAAATGGGAAAAAATGCACCCTGGAACTGAAGATTAACTGTACCTAAAACAACCAAGATGATGCTAGTCAGACTACTGATGATAATTGGAAGATGAGTGTACTGTTTCTGCATGTAACCGCCCCCCTCCACACACACACACTTTGTCTATAAAAACTCTCACACCCTGCTTGTCAGGAGTGGAGGGGAGTCGGCCTTTGAACAGATGTACACCACCCTCCTCCCCAGTTGCCAGCATCTGAAAGAAAGCAAATTTTCCTTTCCACAACCTGGCCTGTTTACTGGCTTTTGAGAAGCAAGCAGCCAGACCTCCCCCCAATGCATACTATTTGGTAACATGCCTGGTTTGGGAACCAAAGCCTAAATCACCCTAAAGAGATCGATATATATTTGCATTCACCAAGTAGTAACTACCCAGATCACAGATATGGTACTTAGAAAGAGTTAACCCAAATCTTCAGAATTAACTCTGTATTTTTAACTGCTCTTCATAATAGAAATATCACTGATAGATTTAGTGTAGAGATCAGCATGAAGTGATTTGTGGAGGTATTTGTCATCCCCAGCAGAAGAGAGTTTTCAGATATAGTGACCGCCTGCCAGCATTGACTGCCTTTGAAAACCATGCTTTTGCTAAGCATGTGGCAGACACTGGGCAGATTTGCACAGTAACAGACAATTGCTGGAGCTCCTTGACCCAGAGAACTCAGGAACTCCCAGCATGAGGTGGTCTGACACAGCTTCTCTCACTTGCCTGGATTCACACACTTGCTTTAGTTTTTGTGGTTGTTTTCCAGATGTCAGCAGTAGCCGAGGCATGTACTTGGTAACAGGTATCTTCTTCCAGGGGTCTCCCACATGCTTTGGTTTCCAGGCCAGTTGGCAAGGCTTTTGAAATCCAAGTGAGAGCCTAGAAGAGTGAAGGAAAAGGCAGGGCCTGGTTTGGAGGTTTCATCTGATGACAAAGGGTGATGGTGAATGTTGTTGATGGCCAACATGTAGCAGGACCCTCCCTGGGCTTCTTAAGGAGCTCTAAGTGATCACTGTGATTCTATACTGTGTCTATAGACACTGTGTCTATACTGATGGCAGGACAGCAGAGCAGCAAAGGGAAAGCATCCCCTTGACAGGTTCCAGGCAACTCCTCCCTGAAGATCATCCTTAATAGAAACTGGAGCAATCAAAGGGTTTTCCCTCTGCCTTTAAGCAGGATGCCCACCTAAACAATTCACACTGCTAAACAAAAGGACTCCTGGAAATCTTATGGGCATGTTCCCACAACAGCCCAGGAAAGCCCAAATTAGCAGTAATTATAGCTGAAGAGCTAACATATGTATAATATATATATTACTTTGCCAACAAAGATTCATATAGTCAAAGCTATGGTTTTTCCCAATAGTCATGTATGGATGTGAGAGTTTGACCATAAAGAAGGCTAAGCCCCGAAGAGCTGATGCTTTTGAACTGTGGTCCTGGAGAAGACTCTTGAGAGTTCCTTGGACTGCAAGGAGATCAAACCAGTCAATATTAAAGGAAATCAATCCTGAATATTCATTGGAAGGACTGATGCTGAAACTGAAACTCCAATACTTTGGCTACCTGATGCGAAGAGCTGACTCATTAGAAAATACCCTGATGCTGGGAAAGATTGAGGGCAGGAGGAGAAGGGGACGACAGAGGATGAGATGGTTGGATGGCATCACCAGACTCAACGGACATGAGTTTGAGCAAGCTCTGGGAGACGATGGACAGAGAAGCCTGGTATGCTGCAGTCCATGGGGTCACAAAGAATCAGACACGGCTGAGCAATGGAACAACAAATAGCTGAAGAGAGAAACACAGCTTGAAAGAATTATGGGTGTGACTTGGCAGGTGGCATGGAATAGAATGAAATAGAGAAAACACTGTGCATTCCAAAACCCTCAACAAAAACACACAAAGGCTTTTTAGCATATCAGTGAAGTCTTCAGGCTACAGTCCCTAGGCTATAGCCTGGACTGAGAGACTATGATGATTTGAAAGGTAAGCAAACCTTAGGCCCTCAACATTCTGCAACAAGGAAACAAGTAGCGAAAGCTGCTTAGCCACCCAAAATGGCATATTTGGCTTCCTCAGAAATGGGCAAGGGGCATGATGAGGAAGCAACATCTTCCAGAGCCAAGGGGGAAAATAGACTTGGGAACTACTCCCAGAACTGGGACCAAAATAAGAAACTTTACTTATTTCCAGAGTGGGGAGACCCAACCACAGTTGCCCAGGAGTCTTCAGGGACCAGTAACTGCTATGGGCTCACATCCTTCCCCTGTGTGAATAGGAAGAGCTTTGCTGATTATCTCTCCCTAGTTCAGCTTTAATCTTTGGTGTATATGGAGAAGTTAACTAGGTTGCACCTGTATCCTGCTGTTCAAGGCGGTAGGCAGAATTTTAAAGATGTTTGTCCAAGACTCCTGTCTCCTGCTGTTTAATAAAATACTAATCCAGTTACCCATCACTTCATGGCAAATAGATGGGCAGTAGTGGAAACAGTGTCAGACTTTATTTTGGGGGGCTCCAAAATCACTGCAGATGGTGATTGCAGCCATGAAATTTAAAGACACTTACTCCTTGGAAGCAAAGTTATGACCAACCTAGATAGCATATTGAAAAGCAGAGACATTACTTTGCCAACAAAGGTCCATCTAGTCAAGGCTATGGTTGTTCCAGTAGTCATGTATGGATGTGAGAGTTGGACTGTGAAGAAAGCTGAGCACCGAAGAACTGATGCTTTTGAACTGTGGTATTGGAGAAGACTCTTGAGAGTCCCTTGGACTGCAAGGAGATCCAACCAGTCCATTTTAAAGGAGATCAGTCCTGGGTGTTCTTTGGAAGGACTGATGCTAAAGCTGAAACTCCAATACTTTGGCCACCTGATGCGAAGAGTTGACTCATTGGAAAAGACTCTGATGCTGGGAGGGATTGGGGGCAGGAGGAGAAGGGGACGACAGAGGATAAGATGGCTGGATGGCATCACCGATTCGATGGACATTAGTTTGAGTGAACCCCAGGAGTTGGTGATAGACAGGGAGGCCTGGCGTGCTGCAATTCATGGGGTCACAAAGAGTCGGACATGACTGAGCGACTGAACTGAACTGAATCCAGTCACACCTGTCAAGGGTCTTTGAAGTGAAAGTGAAAGTGTTAGTCATTCAGTCATGTTCAACTCTTTGCAACCTCATGGGCACTGTAGCCCACCAGGCTCCTCTGTCCATGGAATTCTCCAGGCAAGAATAGTAGAGTGAATTACCATTCCTTTCTCTAGGGGATTTTCCTGACCCAGGGATTGAAGCCGGGTCTCCTGCATTGCAGGCAGATTCTTCACCCTCTGAGCCACGAGGGAAACTGTTTAATAAGCAAACTAGTTACAACTGTCAAGGGTCTTTACAGATTTAATTAAGACTACAGTTGGTCCTAATATGGGGAGATTATCTTGGATTATGTGGGTGCACTCAACCTAATCACCCAAGTCCTTAAAAGTTGAGAACTCTGTCCAATGAAAGCAGAGATGAGACAGAAGGGGAGGTCACAGCATCAGATGAACTTGACCTACCATTGCTGGCTTTCAAGATAAAGGAAGCCAAGGAATGCACATAGATTCTAGAAACTGAGATTAAACTTCAGCCAACAACCAGTGAGGAAATAGGAACCTCGGTCTTAGAACTGTATGGAATTGAATTCTGTCATCAAGTGAAACTGGAAACAGATACATTTCTAGAGCCTCCAGAAAGAATGACATTCTTGCCAAAACCTGATTTCAACCTAGTGAAACTCTCAGCAGAAGATCATGCTGTATCCAGACTCTTGACAGACAGAAGTATGAAGTATGAAGTGAAGGGACGTGTCCGACTCTTGCGACCCCGTGGACTGTAGCCGCCAGGCTCTCTGCCATGGGATCTCCAGGCAAGAAACGGAGGGGCCCTCTAGGGGACTCCGACCCAGGGATCGAACCCGGGTCCCGAGGCGGAGCCACCGGGAAGGAGACAGACTCAAAATGAGGGGCGACGAGAGAGGTAGGGTGATGGGAGGGGATGCTGCTGAGTCACCAAACAATGAATTTATTAAGTTACAGACAGACAGAACTGTAACTTAATAAATTCATATTGTTGTTTGAAGTGAATACATTTATTTCAGCAGCAATAGAAAATGAATGAACACCTTCTCCCATCAACAGCTTTCAAGAAATGACCTCTAGCTCTAGTCGCTTGCCTCTTTCATTTAAGACTTACCAGAACTGCAAGGTTCAGGTAAGAAAAATGAGTTTAGTTGATGCCTAAGTGCCAATAGAGATTTAAAAAGCAATAAGTCACAAATCTGATCTTGCTCACTGACTAGAACCCATCTACGGTCATCATTTAAGAACTGTGAGGTCTTCAAATTTGTTGAGGTGGGATAAAGATAAAATATGTAAGCAAATGGAATTGTATACAACCGTCAAATCTATGTGTTTATGGGGAACTGAAAGACAATGTTTAAAGCAGGTTGCTCGAATTACAAGTATCCTTGTTGTTCAGTCGCTCAGTTATCTTTGACTCTTTGTGACCCCATGTACTGCATTATACCAGGCTTCCCTCTCCTTCACCACCTCCTGAAGCTTGCACACACGTCCATTGAGTTGGTGGTGCCATCCAACCATCTCATCCTTTGTCCTCCTGCCCTTAATCTTTTCCAGTATCAGGGTCTTTTCTAATGAATATTCACTTCACATCAGGTGGTCAAAGTATTGGAGCTTCAGCTTTAGTATCAGTCCTTCCAATGAATATTCATGGTTGATTTCCTTTAGGATTGACTGGTTGGATCTCCTTGCAGTTCAAAGGACTCTCAAGAGTCTTCTCCAGGACCACAGTTCAAAAGCATCAATTTTTCTGCACTCAGATTTCTTTATGGCCCACCTCTCAATCCATATATGACTACTGGAACAACCATAGCATTGACTAGAGAGACCTTTGTTGGCAATGTAATGTCTCTGCTTTTTAATATGCTGTCTAGGTTGGTCATAGCTTTTCTCCTAAGGAGCATTCTGGCATTGTGGAAAAAGCATCACGTTATAAACTCTAAACTGCAGTTTTACTTTCTGTAAAGCAGAGATGATATGATCTCCACCACAGATTACATTACTGTGTTGCCCTAATGGTCCGGGAGTGAACGACAAGAATGAAGACAGAACATGAAATCTGGGGCAATGAGTCAGGGGACCTGCAGCGTCTATTGGACTGAGGTGCAGAGTCTACTCTGAGTCCAGCTTTTATTCCTAATTGCAGACTACAAGACTTTCTCAGATCTTTTCTTTCTTAAGACACATGCTATGTTAGTCACTTACTTCTAAATGTCATGGGTTACACTGAAATCATCCAATTTTCCTTGTGTTTACCCCAGGCCATTCCCTTCTGAGCTAGTCTTGGGAACAATTAGCAAGTGATGTAGGTAATGTTCATGTCTGGTGCCGACCCCGTGTTCCAAGGTCCATGCTTTCATGATCCCAGTAATACTCCCTTCTGGGTCTGGCCTTGGGGTTTGTAACAAGGAGATAACTCTTAAGAAAAACATGAAAGATAATCATTAACACAGTTTCTTAATAAATGCTGTTTCTCCAGGTGTTATTCTCAAGGTTATGAAAGTACATTATTAGGAATTCCCACTACTTTACTGTAGAAGTTCAGCCTTATGATATTTACCCAACTAGAATCACCCAGGTACATTTTTTGTAAATTTTACCGTATCTGCATGCTGCTTATTCTACTCTTTACCTAATATTTTCCTTTATGTACTTTGTACTTTTCACTTTTCAACATGCAATAAAATAATCACACAGCTATTAAAAAGTTTAAACCTCCATCCATCCGTGCAAGTCCTAAAATTATTTCACATGCTGTTTTTTTGAGAAGCCATAAACTGATACAGTCAAAATGTAATAAATAGTAGCATGTACTACACAAATGTTAAAAAAATGAGTGATAAATTTTCAAGCATTATTCAGAAATTTTATTTGGGGATAATAATTAAAAAAAAAAAACTTTCAGGGCTAGATATGTATGTTAATAATGCCCTGATCACATGAAGTTTTGTGCATTTGTTCAACAGATACCTCATGAGCATTTACTATTTGTTAAGCACCATGCCAATCTCTAGGAACAAGGATGAAAAAAACAGAAGTAATTCACAGTCCAGTGGAATAATGGAAATCCAACTAGAGATTATACAAATAATGATTTAATTGCAAATGTTACATGTGCTGCAAAGGACTTTCATTTCTAGATATTTGGTAGCCATCTCCCAGTTACAATATAAACTAAGCACTCTGTGCTATTTAAACTATGTCGGCAAATATTTTGACCCTCTTCCTTCTGAGTGCTTAAGTTGGCATCCCCTCCTCTTAAATCTGGGTTCGTAATCAATAGAATAGCAGCAACTAATGCTGCCTGAACTCTGAGGTTCAGTATCAGTCACCTACTGTTCCATAACAAATTACCTCTCAAAATCAGTGACTTAAGATATCCAAGATTTATTACCCACAGTCTCTACGGCTCAGGAATTTGGGAGTGGCTTATCTGGTGATTTTTGTCTCAGGGACTTTTATGAGGTTACAGTTAAGATATCAAACAGGGCTACAGTCATATAAAGACTTGACTAGGGCTGGAGGACATGCTTCCAGGATGGTTCACTCACATGGCCGCTGGTCGGAGGCCTCAGTTTCGTACCCTGTGGCTCCTTCCATAGGGTTGCTTGAGTATCACGGTAGCTGCCTTCCTCCAAAGCAAATGACTGAAGGGGAAGCAAAGAGGAAGGCACAACACCTTTATGTCCTAATCTCAAAAATCACATACCGTCACTTCTATACCATTCTGTTCATTAGAAGTGAATCACTAAATATATTTCACACTCAAGGGAGGGAAGTTAGGTGACCCTTTTTGAAGAAAGAGTATCAAAATGTTAATACTAACATACCTTTCAGAAAATTGATGCTGTTTCCATGCAGCTTGCTGGTTAGGCTGAAGTTGCATAAAACACTTCCTCCATGAGTTGCCATTAAAAAAAAAAACAAAAAAAAAAAAAACATTTACATTGTCTAAGCAGGCTACGCTGTGAGGAAGTCCAGTTGGTGCATCAGTTGGGAGCCCAGATTAGGTCCCAGCAAGCAGTCAACATCAATGAAAGAAAGATAAATAGATGTTTCCAGATGATTCCAGTCCTCAATTGTTGAGACACCCTCAGCCATCATCTCTCTTAGCCATTGAATTTTCCCAGCTCCCCAGACATAAGTCATCCCTAACTCTGAACTCAGCTTCTTCTCAGTACAAAAAGGGAGAGAGAATAGCACAGGGATTATAAGCAGTGGCTCTGGATTTCTGGAGCCAGGAAGCACGTCCTGCTCTGCTGCTTCAAACCACATGACCTTAGGCAATCTGCAGTAACTCCCTATGCCCCAGGCTCTTCATCTCTAGGAGAACTAGTGCAGTCAGTCCTTTGTACCCTCAGATATGGAACTCTTGGGTATAGAGGACCAATTGCAAGGAACGTGAGCATCCACAAATTTTGTTTTCTACAAGGATTTACAGATACCGAGGGATGACTGTAAATAAGTATGTGGGTTTTGAAGACTGAATGGAGTAATAGGTTCAAAGTTATCATTATATAATGTATGCCAGATATTGCTATTGGGGCTTCCCAGGTGGCACTAGTGATATAGAACCCACTCATCAATGCAGGAGACATAAGACACATGGGTTTGATCCCTGGGTCGGAAAGATCCCCTGGAGGTGGGCATGGCAACCCACTCTAGTATTCTTGCCTAGAGAATGCCATGGGCAGAAGAGCCTGGTGGGCTGCAGTTTATAACGTCGCAAAGAATGACTGAAATGACATATCATGCACAGATGTTGTTATTATCTGTATTTTCATTATTATTTTTTAAATTCTCATTAAATCTGTTCCTCTTCGGATATTTCTCATATCAGTTCACGTCACTCCTGGCTCAACGTTAAAAAAAAACAACACTTCAATTCCTCCTTCTATTTCACCAACTGTTTTTTTCTGGCTTTATTGAGATATAATTGATACGTAAAAATTTACATATTGAAATGTACAGCTCGATATTTGATATACATGCAGTCACCACAATCGAGTTAATTAGCAGATCCATCACTCCATGTAGTTACCACTTTCCTCCTTGTATGTGCATATGTGTATGTGATGAGAAACTTAAGATCTATTCTCTTAACAAATTTGAAGTACACAACGCAGTATCATTAACTATGAGCACACTGCTGTATGTTATTATCTCCAAAACTTATTCATCTTGCATAACAGAAACTTTGTACCTTTTGACCAACATCTCCCCATTTCTTCTTCCCACTACCCCCTGGGAACCACATTCTACAAAGTCACAGCTTCTGTGACTTTGACAATTTTGGTTCATTGCAGCATTATTCACAACAGCCAAAATATGAAAACAACCTACATATCCATCAACAGATGAAGGGATAAAGAAGATACAGTGCATGTATACAGTGAAATAGTATTTGGTTTTTAAAAAGAAGGAGATTCCACCAGTTCAACTACATGGCTGAAGCTGGCGGATGTATGCGGAATGAAGTAAGGCAGACACAGAAGACAAACACTGCATGACCTCACTTATGTGTGGAATCTAAAATAGTCACTATTTATAATTGGTTGTCATCTTGTTGATTCTACTTCCATAGTTTCCATTATCTTTATACTCTCAAAGCCAATTAAGGAGAAGGCCAAGTTCTCCATGGACACCAAACAATGAAAAAGGGAAAATAAACACCCTTGGGAATAATGAAGGCACTGTATTTATCCTAAGGATAGTGGAGAGTATAGTTGGAAGGAAGGTTTGGAGAAGTCCGTGGTACTGTCATAAGATAAGCTCTCAACAAAAGATCATGAGGGGAAATGTTTTGAGTAACTTTTCTTTCACCTATTTAAAAGGAATAACTTGCTTGAACTTACTCCCTCTTCTCCATCCTGTGATCTAGAACATGAGTGCCTGAGTCTGACGTTGACCATGGAAAGGAAGAAATACATACTTTAATGAGTGGTGGGATAATCAGATGGAAAGAACCTGGTTCCCCAAATGATGTCATGAGGTCAGGTTGCCCACCAGCCCTGACAGCTGCATGAGAAAGAGAGAAATAAACTCTCAGTCTTCAGAGTCTCTGTGTTACACCAGCTTTGCCATCGAGTCCCTATGACCTGCTCCGTCCATTGCCGAGGCAGGATGGGTAGGGACAGGGCATGAGGGTGGGGGGAAGATGAACCACTGTCTCAGATATGGTACTGGCTAGTCAAGATCCTGGAGTAGAAAATGTGCACATGTCTAGACAGACAACCTCAGACAGACTCACAGAGCGCTGTCACTCTGGCAAGGGGCAGGTGCAATACAGTAACCCCATGTTCTCCAGAGATGCAAAGGAGTGGCTAAGAGAGCTTGACCCACACCACCTGGTCCAATACCCAGGCTCTCAATTAATTAATGTTCAAGGATAAACACAATTTCAGGTTATTTCTTCAGAGGTTCTATTATTTGAAGTTAGTTAGACTGCCGATAAAGGATTGCTACCAAACTTTTTTTTATATCTAATACACATACAGAAAAGTACGCAGAAGTGTATGACTCTATAAATTACCACAAACTGAACACACCCATATAAACAGCACCCAGTACAAGAAAAAAAAAAAGCATGAGCAGAACCCCAAGGTCCCCCACTGTCACCCTTCTGATCACTACCCCCGCCCAAAGGCCAATCACTTCCCCTGAGCCCAGTATTTTTTGCTCCATAGAATCAGAAGTCAGTTTTTGCAGGTTTTTCCTTTGTGGGTCCAGCTCATGAAACCAGCAGTCTCCATTCTTCTTTTTAAACCTATTTCAAAAACAGAAAAGAAACCAAAACTTCGCATTCTCAACTTACCAGCTTTCCTCTGTTGGAGTTTTTAAGATCAATTTGACTTGGCAAACATTTACTCAGCTATAAGCGGGGCACTTTGTGTTTATTGAAGAATGGGTTAGAAAAGCAAATTAGACAATCGTGTCCCTGTCTCCTAAAATATCAGGGGAATATGACTGGGTACCAGTGTGCTTTTAAACCTCTTTGGCAACTATAAAGAGCAACATTCAATGCAAGAGACGTAAGAGATGTAGGTTTGATCCCTGGGTTGGGAAGATTCCCTGGAGGAAGGCATGGCAACCCACTCCAGTATTCATACCTGGAGGATTCCATGGACAGAGAAGCCTGGTGGGGTCGAAAAGAGTTTGACAGGACTGAAGTGACTTAGCACCCACACATGCGAAGACCTATATACATGCAAGATGGCCTTATGGATTGTATATGGCTGGCGTGCCAGTGCCTGGTAAACTGTGATTGGCATCTCAAGGTGTCTGGACTGGGTGCTTTTACAAAGATCACTTAGATCTCCTAGGTGATGTGAAATTGGAGAATATGTTCAGATCTATTTGGGGTTGCACTATTTGAGGGAAATAATTTCCATAGCTGCTGATGAAAACCTGTTAAATGTAAAATTGTCCTTTGGGTTTTGCAAAGTTCTTGGGTTGTCATGAAGACATCTCAGGGAAGGAAGTGGGCCTAGATGTAGCCACTTCTTGTCTGATAGCCCGTTTCCTGAGTGTATCAATCAGGTTTCCCTGTAATTCTCTAGGCACAACCAGTAACAGACAACCCATATGTGTGTGATGTGTGTGTCTGCATAAAAATGTAGACACTATAGACAAACATAATTTTCACTTTAATTTCCACATTTAAGGAGAATCTTTCCCCTGTTTCCAGTTTTTAGAAGTCATGCTTCAGTAGTCATTACTTCTCAGAACCCACATGATATTTCTGTATCTCTGAAAAGCAGTTGACCAGCTTATCTTTGGTTTGTCCACCAAATCCCGCTTCTACCTTCCTGCCTCCTTCTCTGTGCCCCGAGAAAAGACCTCTGGCTCTGCTCCAACAGGCCCCTGGCCCTCTGGGTGCACGGTTGTGTTCTGACCACGGGAAACAGTGCCAGATCAGAAGAGGGAAGAGAGACGGCTGGGAGTGTTGGTTCCTCTGGCTCCCTCCCTACCATGGCTGCGTCCCTCTTCCACACTCAAGCTCTTTTCCCCTCTCTCTCTCTGTCCTGCCACCTCCATCCCTCTCTCTCCATCTCTCTCTTGATGACTGCTCCCTCTTCTCCTCTCCTCAGCCTTCAGGCTGGCAAAGTGACCCATTACAACCACACATGGGTTCTGTTGTTTTATAAAACTTTCTTCAAAATATCTAGTCTGAATGTGCCAGAAACATCCTTTAACTGATACAGCAGCCAAATCCAATACTGAAACCTGGGTAGTGGTGCTCAGTGTGGCCCTCCCAGGCTTGTTGATAAAGATGCTATCTAGTTTCTTTTTTAAAAAAAATTATTTATTTATTTATTTTGGCTTCCTCTGCTCTTAGTTGTGTCTCCGGAGCACACGGGCTCAGTAGCTATAGTGCATGGGCTTAGTTTATGTGGGATTTTAGCTCCCTGACCAGGCATTTCCAGAGGTTAGGAGTCCTTGTGCCCAGTGGAGACTCAATAATAAAGTTGATGCCTGAGACATAAATCTACCACCATGACTGGATTTCTAAAATGCTTTTTTTCATTGATGATCTTCCTAGAAATTATTCCAGAGCATATTTGCCTACCTTCATACTGTTCTAGCATTTTGGGGGAAAAGGTTGAAATGCAAATTCATGTCTACATTTGATGATTGTTAGGGCTGTATAATGGGGCTTTCCTGGTGGCTCAGATGGTATGGAATCTGTCTGTGATGAAGGAGACACAGGTTCGATCCCTGGGTTGGGATGATCCCCTGGAGAAGGAAATGGCAACCCACTCCAATATTCTTGCCTGGAGAATTCCATGGACAGAGGAGCCATGGATTCATAAAGAGTCAGACATGACTGAGCAATTTTCCCCTTTTCAGGGCTGTATAATATTTAGAATCCATTCATCCTATAGATTTATTAATACTTAAACAGTTTATACCTAACTCATCATACTTCTAGAGAGTTCTCCTCCATTGCTAATTGTCTTTCATTAAGAACCTGATAGCAGGATGTTTATTTTTTATTTTCATGAACTGGTCTGGACGTAGGCAGGAGGATAAGAACATATTTAAAAGAAATACTCAGTAAACAAAATGCCACCCCCAAATAAAACCATTCAAATATCCTGATATGTTGTATTCAGATATTTTTCCAAGTAGAGATAAGTTTGTTTCACAAACTATTAACTGTACATATTGCTTGTTTCTAACATTTTCTACCTTATCAGATATTTTAGAAAATTGAAATGCAGTTGATTTACAATATTAGTTTCAGGTGTACAACACACTGATTCAATATCTTTATAGATTATACTCTATTTAAACTTATAAAATATTGGCTCTATTTCCCCTGCTGTACAACAGGCCCTTGTAGCTTATTCGCTTCACCAAACATTTACCTTTTACAACATACTCATTATTAAAATTTTAATCATCTTTTTCAATTCTCTACAGTTAGAGATTCTAAATGTATTCTAGTTTTTTTCCAGTGCAAATAACTTCTTTCCTTAGGAATCACTCTCCCTCCCCTCCAAGAAAGACCAGGTCCAAGTACTATGGTCTCACAGCTCCTTTTATATCATAATCACATTTTCTATATTTGAATCATTACTAGATGAATGTCTGTCTATTAATGCTCAAAACTGATGACAGTCTGTTAAAGAGAGTCACATAATTTGCTAGAAGGAGTTGGCTTTGGTACAATCTTTCAAAACCTTTGATAAACATTTCTTATTTCAATATATGTCACCTCTCTTCACCACTGTCTTGTCATTTTGTATCCTTATATTTATTTTGTATCAACTAGAACTAAAAAGCCTCTTGATGAAAGTGAAAGTGGAGAGTGAAAAGGTTGGCTTAAAGCTCAACATTCAGAAAACAAAGATCATGGCATCTGGTCCCATCACTACATGGGAAATAGATGGGGAAACAGTGGAAACAGTGTCAGACTTTATTTTTCTGGGCTCCAAAATCACTGCAGATGGTGACTGCAGCCATGAAATTAAAAGACGCTTACTCCTTGGAAGGAAAGTTATGACCAACTTAGATAGCATATTCAAAAGCAGAGACATTTCTTTGCCAACAAAGGTTCGCCTAGTCAAGGCTATGGTCTTTCCTGTGGTCATGTATGGATGTGAGAGCTGGACTGTGAAGAAGGCTGAGCACCGAAGAATTGATGCTTTTGAACTGTGGTGTTGGAGAAGACTCTTGAGAGTCCCTTGGACTGCAAGAAGATCCAACCAGTCCATTCTGAAGGAGATCAGCCCTGGGATTTCTTTGGAAGGACTGATGCTAAAGCTGAAACTCCAGTACTTTGGCCACCTCATGCGAAGAGTTGACTCATTGGAGAAGACTCTGATGGTGGGAGGGATTGAGGGCAGGAGGAGAAAGGGACGACAGAGGATGAGATGGCTGGATGGCATCACTGACTCGATGGATGTGAGTCTGAGTGACCTCTGGGAGTTGGTGATGGACAGAGAGGCCTGGCGTGCTGTGATTCATGGGGTCGCGCAGAGTCGGACACGACTGAGCGACTAATCTGATCTCTGAAACTGTACATTGACCTGTTTTCCCCGTAGCATAAGGACATACACGTATCCATTCTTAAGTAAAAATATTAAACTGAAAGTGAAATCACCCAGTCGTGTCTGACTCTTTGCAACCCCATGAACTCTAGCCTGCCTGGCTCCTCCATCCATGGGATTTTCCAGGCAAGAATACTGGAGTGGGTTGCCATTTCCTTCTCCAGGGGATCTGCCCAACCCAGAGACTGAATCCTGGTCTCCTGCATTGCAGGCAAACTCTTTACTGTTTGAGCTACGTGGGAATCCCAAAAATGTTAAAAACCTTATCTTTTTGCCACAAACAACTGCTATTATCAGCATTATTATATTTGAACTTTGAGTAGTAGAAATTAATTTTTTAAGTAAGTCATGGGTATGCCACTGTTCTCAGCTCTTCAACTGCTCTTCAGTTCAGTTCAGTCGCTCAGCCGTATCTGACTCTTCGCGACCCCATGAATCACAGCACGCCAGGCCTCCCTGTCCATCACCAACTCCCAGAGTTCACCCAAACTCTTGTCCATCGAGTCGGTGATGCCATCCAGCCATCTCATGCTCTGTCACCCCCTTCTCCTTCTGCCCCCAATCCCTCCCAGCATCAGGGTCTTTTCCAATGAGTCAACTCTTTGCATGAGGTGGCCAAAGTATTGGAGTTTCAGCTTCAGCATCAGTCCTTCCAATGAACACCCAGGACTGATCTCCTTTAGGATGGACTGGTTGGATCTCCTTGCAGTCCAAGGGACTCTCAAGAGTCTTCTCCAACACCACACTTCAAAAGCATCAATTCTTCGGCACTCAGCTTTCTTCACAGTCCAACTCACATCCATACATGACCACTGAAAAAACCATAGCCTTGACTAGATGGACCTTTGTTGGCAGAGTAATAGCTCTGCTTTTCAATATACTAGCCAGGTTGGTCATAACTTTCCTTCCAAGGAGAAAGCATCTTTTAATTTCATAGCTGCTCTTACTAAGCTGTGTTTCAAGAGCTTCTCTCTTAAGGAACCCTTGCATCCCATGCCAAGAGATAGAAATGGATAGAGCAGATTTGGGATAAGGTGGCAGTTTTTCAGGTGAGTGCTTGAGCTCTCTTGAACTAGTGGCATGGAGAAGTGAAGGAAAATCATATTAGAGAAAAATAAGTGATGACTTTGCACTGCTTTACAAACAGAACTAAGGGGGTGTGCCACAAAAGAGAATGGGAAAACCAATTGAATTGAGGTCATCATTAGCAGAGCATGACGCTGTTGTCCACAACATTGGGTAGGGTAGGCTGCAGAATTCCTGGACTCTCCAAGTAAAGCTAATGGAAACCAGTAGGTGGCAGTCACATGTCTAAAATAGCCCAGAACACCACAGACCTAGTAATGAGTCTTCTGGGTGTTCAGGGTGTACTTCCTCGGGCCATCTAACATCATGAATTCTCACTTCAGATTCAATTTTGAATGTATTTTACTATTTCATGACATTTGTCAGTACTCATGATGACTGATGAAAATCATGGCCCAAAGCAGTTACTGTTCTCAAAGTTACCAATGTGTGGTTTTTCCTTCCATTGTACAGGAATTTATTCTTACACTCTGCTCCTATTTTTTTTTCCCCCTTGGGAACTTGACACTACTTCTGCTTTAGAATTGATCATAAATGATATCCCAGGCAAATGTTTCTTACAAAAAGGATGAGCAGAACAAGAAATTGGCCATTTGGGGTTTTGATTTGTGTTAGCTGGGTTTTCTTATTCAGTAGGTTTAAACAAAGCTTTTCAACATTCTCCTTTCCAAGTAAGACCAAAACTAACAAACCAGGTTAGATCACAACAGTGTGAGATGCTAATCTATTTTGATAGATTCTTCTGTTGTAGGTCCTCACTCTATTCACTATGCCTTGAAGTCTCTGAGTTTGAGCAGCAAGATATAAGAAATACAGATTGTTGCTGTTGTTTAGTCGCTCAGTCGTGTCCAAGTCTTTGTGCCTGGTGGAGTGCAGCACACCAGGCTTCCCTGTCCTTCACCAGCTCCTGGAGCTTGCTCAAACTCACGTCCATTGAGTCAGTGATGCTATCCAACCAGCTCGTACTCTGTCTTCCTCTTACATAGGGAGCTGGGTGTTTGGAGTTTCTTTTTGTGGGAGAAAGAAGTTCCTCTGAGCCTTTCCATATCGTATGATGGAAAAATATGATAAACCACTATTTTATGTAACAGAGCCCAGCAAGGCCAGTGGACTGACTGTTGGTTATAGGTTACTCCTCACCTGAGTCCACAGGAGTACTGCTCTCTGCAGATATCTCTGACTCTGGCCCTGGGTCATCAGGGAACTATGCCCTAAGCTGCCATGTTTGACAACTGTCTGCAAAAATAAACTGTTTTGGCTGCCATATAAGATTGAGAGGTTCTCAGTTTCATTGTATTGACCTCCCCAAATGAAGAATGTCCTCCACACTCTGAAACAAGAAGTCATTCTGAGGGTATATATAAGCACAAGTTATTTATGGATACACTGATTACAGAACATGTTATAGCTGAGTCCTAAGTGCTGCTGAATTCACAATAACATCAACTCTGGATTATGTTTCATCAGTGTCTATGAGGCACACTGGGGATAGACCCTCCGCACTCACCAAACACTCGTTTTGTTTCAAACACTCATTCTTGACCAGGAACATCTCATTACGGAGGGCAGTTTCACTCTTCACGGTGGTAGAACTTTGCCCTGTGTCCTTTCCTGCCCACTGTTTATTCTTCTCCTTTAAAAAAAAAAAAAAAAGTTCATTTATTTGGCTGCACTGGATCTTAGCTGCAGCATGTGGGATCTAGTTCCCCAACCAGGGACCAAACCTGGGCCCCCTGCAACTGGGAGGGCAGAGTCTTAGCCCCTGGACTACCAAGGAAGTCCCCCACTCTTTGATTTTTTTTTAATCAGGAGTTTATTTGGTACTTTTCACTCTCTTTCTGTACTTAGTCTTCAGTCTTGGTTAATGCCAAGAATGAATCACTTAATTTCAAAATCAATTTCAAGTTCATTTTATATATAGATATGTTCGAGCATATATGCATATGATTATCTTCACATATATAACTATTCATATATTTGTATCACTCATATATGGATGCATGTGTATAAAATGATTTGGCCTTTTTGTTCAAAACTAAGAACATATTATGGACTGGACATGTGTGTACTCTCCAGTTTCATATGTCAGTGTCTTAGCCTTAATATGATGGTGTTAGGATGCCGGCCGGGCTTTGGAGAGGTGACTAAGTTTAGATGAAGTCTAAATAAAAGGGAGTGGGACCCCAAGAGGAGGAGAAACCAAGTTTCCTCTATATACCAGGTGAGGACCCAGGGAGAAGGTGGCCATCTGCATGACTGACTGGAAGGGGATCCCCATCAAAAACCAAATTTACCAGCTCTTTGACCTTGGACTTTCCAGGCTCCAGAACTGTAAGAAACAAATACCTGTTGTTTAAGCCTCTCAGGCTATGGTATTTTGTTTTAGCAGTGCACGCTGGCTACTACATAATGGATTAATATATGTGAAAAGGGCACAATATGGAAGGCCATGCACCCACCTGTCGCCAGCAGTTACTATCCATTGTGGAATTGCTTTCTTTGCTGATTGCTCTCTCTTTCTTTTTTAATCTGTGTTTTCCAAGTTTGCTATCATAATCAAATATTACTTTTATATACAGAAAAAAGCATAATGCAGCAGTTTTGGAAAAAACATATCCCATTGGAATAATGAAGCAGTACATGTGATTGGTCTTAGAGCCTGTCAGCCAGGCTGATTCTTGAGTCGCTGTTTACTAGGCGCCGACACGGCCAATGTGACTTGAGTGCTTCCTCATTTTAAGCAAAGGTAATAACATGTGGCTGATCCTATTCAGGAATGTTGAGCAATCAGAGGAAAAGCTGATCTGAAGGCTCTGTGCGTGTACCTAGACTGCCCATGTGAAAACATGCTGACTCATTTCAGTTCTATTTGCACTTTCCGTGAGCTGGCTACGTGCCCATTACAGGGAATTCCTGGCAGCTGGGGCCATGCAGGAGCCTTCCTGTGGAACTCCCCCGCAACCCCTGTTCCAGGGCTTGTGAACAGTAACAATAGGACAGAGGTGCCCACGTCAGGGCTGGATTTTGTTCCAACAGTCAAGAGTCAAGATGTGTTTCACAGGATATCCGGACTGCAGAGTTCCATAGCAGCTGGGGTTGTCAGCTAAAATACAGGCACTCAGTTAAATTTGAATTTCAGAGAGGGATGCACAAGAAATAATTTTTAATATGCCTATGTCCTGAATATTGCACAGGATATACTTATACTTCTTTTTCTAAATGATTCATTGCTTATCTTGTCTACTAAGAAAAAAAAAAGTGCACAACGTAAAAGCTCAGAATTATGTTTTATTCATTGGACTTTCTGAGGACTTCACGCCTGGGAGGTGGCCTCTCAGATTGTTCTGAGAGGCTGCTCTGAAGAGGTAAGCGAGGAGCCAGGGTATATAGGAGTTTTTGTGACAAAGACCAGGTAGCTGGAATATCAAAAGATACTGTTCATTCAAGAAAACCAGACATCTCAAGTTTAAAAATTTAGTGCTTTTCTACATGTGAGAAGATGCAAGACTCTGGGTTCACTGAAACCACACCTTTGATATGCATCTTAGCTCTCTCTGGCCAGCATCCTGTTCTTTCCTGTCCCAAGTCCCCGCAGGGCTCCCTGTGTGGGCTGCTGCAGTGGCTTGACGGCTGTGACATTCTTTGTTTACTGAAATGACAGGCAGCATTTTTCATTCACAATCTGAAATTCAAATTTCATTGGCATTCTGCATTTTTATTTCTGGTAACCATAATGAGGAACATTCACCCACCCCCCTTCCACTTTTGTTTGTTGGTTGGTTTTTACTTTTTTTTAGTAAATTACATGGTTGCTTTTTTTTTTTTTTTTAGTTTTTTTTAAACTTTACAATATTGTATTGGTTTTGCCATATATCAACATGAATCTGCCACAGGTATACACGTGTTCCCTATCCTGAACCCTCTTCCCTTCTCCCTCCCCATACCATCCCTCTGGGTCATCCCAGTGCACCAGCCCCAAGCATCCAGTATCGTGCATCGAACCTGGACTGGCGACTCTTTTCATATATGATATTATACATGTTTCAATGCCATTCTCCCAGATCATGCCACTCTCTCCCTCTCCCACAGAATCCAAAAGACTGTTCTATACATCAGTGTCTCTTTTGCTGTCTCGTATACAGGGTTATTGTTATCATCTTTCTAAATTCCATATATATGCGTAAGTATACTATATTGGTGTTTTTCTTTCTGTCTTACTTCACTCTGTATAATAGGCTCCGGTTTCATCCACCTCATTAGAACTGATTCAAATGTATTCTTTTTAATGGCTGAGTAATACTTACTTTTACTTATTAAACTCATCTACCTCATCTCACACGCTAGTAAAGTAATGCTCAAAATTCTCCAAGCCAGGCTTCAGCAATATGTGAACTGTGAATTTCCAGATGTTCAAGATGGTTTTAGAAAAGGCAGAGGAACCAGAGATCAAATTGCCAACCTCCGCTGCATCATGGAAAAAGCAAGACAGTTCCAGAAAAACATCTATTGACTATGCCAAAGCCTTTGACTGTGTGGATCACAATAAACTGCAGAAAATTCTGAAAGAGATGAGCATACCAGACCACCTGACCTGCCTCTTGAGAAACCTATATGCAGGTCAGGAAGCAACTGTTAGAACTGGACATGGAACAACAGACTGGTTCCAAATAGGAAAAGGAGTACATCAAGGCTATATATTGTCACCCTGCTTATTTAACTTATATGCGGAGTACATCATGAGAAATGCTGGACTGGAAGAAACACAGGCTGGAATCAAGATTGCCGGGAGAAATATCAATAACCTCAGATATGCAGATGACACCACCCTTATGGCAGAAAGTGAAGAGGAACTAAAAAGCCTCTTGATGAAAGTGAAAGAGGAGAGTGAAAAAGTTGGCTTAAAGCTCAACATTCAGAAAACTAAGATCATGGCATCTGGTCCCATCACTTCATGGGAAATAGATGGGGAAACAGTGGAAACAATGTCAGACTTTATTTTTCTGGGCTCCAAAATCACTGCAGATGGTGACTGCAGCCATGAAATTAAAAGACGCTTACTCCTTGGAAGGAAAGTTATGACCAACCTAGATAGCATATTCAAAAGCAGAGATATTACTTTGCCAACAAAGGTCCATCTAGTCAAGGCTATGGTTTTTCCAGTGGTCATGTGTGGATGTGAAAGTTAGACTGTGAAGAAAGCTGAGCACCAAAGAATTGATGCTTTTGAACTGTGGTGTTGGAGAAGACTCTTGAGAGTCCCTTGGACGGCAAGGAGATCAAACCAGTCCATCCTAAAGGAAATCAGCCCTGAATACTCATTGGAAGGACTGATGCTGAAGCTGAAACTCCAATTCTTTGGCCACCTGATGCAAAGAGCTGACTCATTGGAAAAGACTCTGATGCTGGGAAAGATTGAAAGTAGAGGGAGAAAGGGATCACAGAGGATGAGATGGTTGGATGGCATCACCAACTCGATGGACATGAATATGAATAAGCTCTGGGCTCTGGGAGTTGGTGATAGACAGGGAAGCCTGGCGTGTGGCAGTCCCCGGGGTCACAAAGAGTCGGACATGACTGAGTGACTGAACTGAACTGAAAGAGCTCTAAGGGTGCTGGTTAGGGCCACATCTTAGCCTTCATCTGGCCGTAGTACAGAAGAAGCACCTGCAAAATGCAATGAGCTCACCTACCTGTAGACTGAAGCCATTCATTGTTCACCCCAGTGAAACTTGCCAGGGGCGAGGAAGGATTGGGAAACAAGAACAGGCAGCCAGGCGTGAGGTCATGATTGGGCCACAGCCTGCCTTTCCACAAGGACTCTCTTGTCTGGATGGTGAGCGTGCTGACGTAAGGGAGTCCGGGATGGAAAGTCAGCTTTCCCTGCTGGTGATGCAAGCCACCAGTCAGGTGGCAGAGCTCAAAGGTGGAGAGGGTGAGGGCCCTGACCCAGTGATTCTCGGCAACCAGCCAAATGCCCCAAAGCCCCACTGTGGGCCTCACACACAGGGGACACCTGAACATTTGAAGTGGATGATAGCGTTCTCCTATCTAACAAATCATTCAGAGGAATTCCTCTATCTGGCTAATTATTTCCTAATAGACAATAGAAGAGTGGGTACGGTATCAAGGAAGAGCCATAGACTGGGAGTCAGGAGTCCTGCTTGTGTGACTTGAGTCAAATCTCTTCCCCTCTCACCTCCGGGCCCTTATTTATGAATTAAGTGGTAGAACTTGATGACCACAGAGGCACTCCCAACTCAATAATGCTGATAGATAAACGAATGAGATGCAGGGTCAGTAAACTTTGGTAAAGGAAAGGATTCTGTGACAGGATCCTTTCTAGACAGGATTCTAGACATCTAAAGCTCAGTTCATGTCTCAAGACTGGCTTTCAAATGGGGCCCTAAGGTGATAGGGGGTGGTCTGAGACCACCAAGGAGCAGCAGGGGACAGGGGGCTAAGAAGGAGTCCAGTCCTCCAAGACCCAGCACCTGAAACTTTTCATTCCACTCCCCTAAGGCCCAGCTCTTCATAATAAGGCCATGTGCACTATATGGGAGAAACTGATGCTGAATTCATTAAACATTTACATATCCTTTCTCCAGGCCAGGCAGGTCTTGGCATCAGAGTTTACACTATAAAAAACTGCTGGTATGGGCTGAATTTCTCTCATTCAGTACTAATTCAACAAATATTTATTGAGCATCTACTCCATGCCACCATCGTTCTAAGCTCTGAAGAGACAGTATTGAAAGCCCCTGTCCCCTCTAATCAGCAGAATGTGAGGAAGAAGTTCACAGGGCATCACTGCTCCTCTGCTTGTTAAGTGAGAAAAGCTGATTCCATGCTTATTTGGTGCTTCGTTTATTCTACCTCATTCCCCATCCTCACTCTACCAAGCTGGTTTCAACAAGCCCTGGAGAAGCAAGAAGAGTGCTATAGGTTGAATCAGGTCTCTCCCTCCACTGCCCCCCAAACCAGTAGCTCAGAATGTGACCTTATTTGGAAATAAGGTCTTTGCAGATGACCAAGTTCAGATAAGATCGTGAGGGTGAGTCCTAACCCAACATGATTGTATTCTTATAAAAAGGGGACTTTTGGACACAGGGAAAATGTCTCGTGAAGATGGAGGCAGGAATCAGGGTGATGCCTCTACCAGCCGGGGATGCCAAAGATGGCCAGCAAAGCACCAGAAGTGAGGAGACAGGCATGGAACAGTTCTCTCTTACAGCCTCAGACAAAACCAGTGCTACAACTCCTGGATTTCTAGCCTTCAACTAGGAGACAGTAAAACTCTGTTGCTCAAACCGACCAGCTTGAGCTCCTTTGTTACGGTAGCCCTAGGAAACTAACACACAAAGTCTGGAGCAAACGCTGTTGCTCTTTTTGCTGAAGGCTGTCTCCTGTGTCTGAGCACGCAATGGCTCAGCTGTGTCCGACTCTGCGACCCCCATGGACTGTTGCCCAGCAGGCTCCTCTGTCCATGGGATTCTCCAGACAAGAATACTGGAGTATTCTTGCCATGCCCTTCTCGAGGGGATCTTTCCAACCCAGGGATGGAACCCAGGTCTCCCGCATTGCAGGCAGATTCTTTACCATCTGAGCCATCAGGGAAAGTGGGTGTGAGTGTTTCCAGTAGCCTCAGAACACCATTACTCCTCCTTCTCAGTTCAGAGGCTCAGAGCTTTTGGGAGAGTTGCAAAGACTGCGCCGGGTCTGGGGATCTGCCAAGGGCTGGAGTTGGGGATCAACTTGTTCATAGATGCTGCCAGCTCTGATGTCATAAGCACTCCCCTGACTCTCCTTACCATCTTCCCTTGCTCCTTGTGGATTTGGGGTCTAACTTTGCCCCTCTGCAGGCACCTCTCATACCCAATCCAGGCCATGGCCACAATCCATTTCTGTTTGAAGACTAAGTTATAGCTTCATTTTGTGTTCCATAAAAAGTCACTCAGTTGTGACTCCATGGACTGTAGCCCACCAGGCTCCTCTGTCCATAGGATTCTCTAAGCAAGAATACAGGAGTGGGTAGCCATTCCCACTGAGCACGCATGCTCAGTCTTGTCTGACTCTCTGACATTCCCTGGGCTGTAGACCGCCAGACTCCTCTCTCCATGGAATTGTCCGGGCAAGAATACTGGAGTGGGTTGCCATTTCCTACTCCAGGGGATCTTCACAACCCAGGGGTTGAACCTGAGTCTCCTGCTTTGTGGGCAGAGTCTTTACCATATGAGCCACCAGGAAGGCCATTTTATGTTCTCTTGACCTTGTGTCTCTGACCTTGCCTTGACACTGAGAACTCACGTAGGCTCTGCCCTAATTTAAACTGACGGTAAGACAAGAATGCTGCAGGCTGTTGAGGGATCATGGAGGGGGAGTGAGGAACAGGGACGAAGGCTCATAAAATAAGGATGCATTTGACACAGATCACAGGAGAGGTCACCACTCACCCTTGGAGCTTTCCTAGCACTTTTGTGTATAGGGACTTGAAGTTACAGAACCACCTGAATTTCAAGACAGTTGAGACAGATGTCATGTTTGCTCTTATCCAATCTCTGTGCTGCCAAAGATGAAACTGAGGCTCACCCAGGCTATGAAACTTGACCTAAACCATGCAGTGGATAAGTGAGGTGGCATCTGGCTTTCAGTACAAGCTTTTTCTGCCCCACCAGACTTTCTCCTAATTGCTTGGCACTCAGAAACTGAAGCAGGGTACAGAGTCAGGCTGAGATGCTACAATCAGAGGCAGACCAAAGCTATCACTGACTCAGCTCTTCCTCCTTGTCAAGTACAAACTGGCCAAATACCACACGCTAATAACAAAACACCTTGCATTCAGGCAACACCCTACAATCCACAGTATTCCTACAAGCATGATATCATTTGAGCCTTACAAATAACCCTGTAAGGTAGGCATGGTAAACCTAGCTATCCTCATTTTGCAGATGAGGGTTATCCAAGCAGAAGAAGGTTAAATACCTAGCACCTGGTCACAGAGCCAGCAGGTGAAAGAAACAGAACTCATGCCCAATCCTTCTGTGCAAGTCCATCTTCTTTCCTAACACTCAGGAATGGCGAGGGCTTCCCAGGTGACACGAGTGGTAAGGAACCCACCTGCCAATGCAGGAGATGCAAGAGACACAGTTTAGACCCCTGGGTTGGGAAGATCCCCTGGAGTAGGAAATGGCAACCCACTCCAGTATTCTTGCCCGGACAATTCCATGGAGAGAGGAGTCTGGCGGTCTACAGCCCAGGGAATGTCAGAGAGTCAGACAAGACTGAGCATGCGTGCACGGTTTCCCACCACACCCTGAGCAGACATTATTCATCAATCACAGCACTGTGCCCAGATTTAGCCTCAGGTTACCCAGGTGGCGCCGGTGGTAAAGAACCCACCTGCCGATGCAGGAGACACAGGACACACACTTGGGTTCGATCCCTGGGTCAGGAAGAGCCCCTGGAGGAGGCCGTGGCAAGTCACTCCAGTATTCCTGCCCAGAGACTCCCACGGACAGAGGAGCCTGAAGGCCCATAATTCACTGGGTCACAGAGTCAGACACCGAAGCGACCTAGCACACGTGCACTTCCTCAAAACAGTCTCCAAGCAGCCATCGTCGGTTAAACAGGCCAGGTAGGTGAAAACTGTTTTCCAGCCTGCTCTAAGCAGTGACTATAATTGGCCCAGGGCACAGGGGCCTGATGCAGTGTGCATGTATCGAGTAGAGATCTGGTTCAAGGCTCTAAAAGACCCTCATAACGTGGCCATTCCCCTACGGTCAGTCTTACATGTTAATGTGTATCCACGGCAATAATGATACTGATTAGCTTTTTGGAGCACTTACTGCCTGCTGGGGCACAATATTAGGCGCTTCACATGCGTTTTCCTAAAAAGTAAGTCCTATTGTTACCATCTTAGAGATGAAGGGATTGGAGGCTTGGAGGATTTCAGAAACTTGCCAGATGCAGGTTGGTCCTGCCAAGGCCTGCAGACTCGCCACCTTATACACGGCCTTGTGTGCTCCTAGACTGCAGACCGGTGGGGAAGCATTTCTTATTTTCCCCAACACTTAAAATCAAAAGAATGGAGTTAATGCCAAGAATAAAGCTGGGCAAAGCAAACTCCCTCAGAGGTGGCTTCGGGGAGGGTAGGGGAGTTTGCAGTGTGAACAGAGCTTGGCCGTCTGAGCTGGAGCATCCACTCTCACGGGCGCAAAGTCGTGGTGGTACAGGCTGAGTCCAGGGCAAGAAATGGGCCAGGGGCTAAGTCCCCCACGGTGCCATATTCCGACATGTTCTTCTGAGGCATTCAAGAACCTAAATTTGGCTCTGAACATCCACATTGCTATGAAAGTATGTTTGTCAAGGGTAGAACACATCTGCAGCTTGATTCGTAACTTGTAGCAATTAATACATATGGTCAGCGGTCCTACATTTGTTCTTTTGCCCAGTGTTATGCACTTGTTAAAGGTGCAGTGAAAGTGAAATTTCCTCAGTCAAGTCCAACTCTTTGCACCCCCGTGGAATATACAGTTCATGGAATTCTCCAAGCCAGGATACTGGAGTGGGTAGCCTTTCCCTTCTCCAGGGAATCTTCCAAGCCCAGGGATCGAACCAGGTCTCCCACATTGCAGGCAGATTCTTTACCAGCTGAGCCACAAGGGAAGCTGGATTTGATTAAAAAAAAAAAAAAAAAATGAGGCTTCCCTGCTCCTACTGTTTTTGCTGCTTCCACAGGCAGGCCTCCCCTGCTGTGGGGTGTTGGTGGAAACAGAGGCCCCTGCCCTCCATCACTGGCTTCCTCGAGTTGGAGCAGGTGCTTTGCATTCGTTTGATGGTACTGACTGCAGCAGGACCAGTAGGGACTGGGGATGGCAGTGGTTCCTGATCAGAGCAGCCTCCTGATCTTGGCAATAGCAGGGGGTTCTGGAACCAGTTCCCTAATTGAGAAGGCAGCCTCCAAATGTGGAAGAAACCTTGGCTCCCTTTGGTGCCCTGGTTCTTTGGTTTCATTTAGGAGTTGTTCCTGAATCTTAATTCTGAGTCTGCTTCTTCAGCCCTCTCAGTGATTCTCTAAACCATATAAATCCCAGAAATCCTTTCTGAATGAAATAACTCCAGTGGATCCTGCTCTGTGTAACTGACCTACACAGGGCAGTTGACAGCCTGCTTTCCATGACTAAGATTCTAGTATCTAAGGGAACATACTTTTTGCTACATTGTTCAGCCTCATTCAGAGAAGGCAATGGCACCCCATTCCAGTACTCTTGCCTGGAAAATCCATGGACAGAGGAGCCTGGTGGGCTGCAGTCCATGGGGTCACTAAGAGTCGGGCACGACTGAGGGACTTCACTTTCACTTTTCTCTTTTATGTATTGGAGAAGGAAATGGCAACCCACTCCAGTATTCTTGCCTGGAGAATCCCAGGGACGGTGGAGCCTGGTGGGCTGCCGTCTATGGGGTCGCACAGTGTCGGACACGACTGAAGTGACTTAGCATTAGCATTAGCATTGGCCTCATTGCCCCCTTAAATTGGCTCCTTTGGTAAAGTCTACTCAGCCCTGGTTCTGTACCTGGATTAAGCCTCTCTGATTCTTCCCTCAGATCTCCATCTGCCTGACTTGGGCAGCGTGGTTCCTGGTTATTTTTTCTCAGGTCCTCCTTGGTGCCATCACAGCCTAGGGGCACCACGCTCAGCACCATGCCCTCTCCAGCCCAGGCTCCTGGGGGCCTGGACCATGTCCAACAGCTCTCTAGGGCCTGCTGTCTCCGATGAAACATCAGACACATCTGTCAAGGCTACGTGCAGCACAGCTGGGTGAGAGCCCTCTGAGGACGGTCACTGGGATTGTACCCAAAGACAATGCACGTGAAGACAGGGTAGGAAGGACTATGGAGATAAGTCTGACCTTATCAACGACCGAGAATCACGCTCACTGAAATCAGTGATTGCAAAAGCAAACAGAAAGTGCTCCTTGCTTTCAGGTTCTTCTACAGTTTCTCTGAGAGTCTTTCAAGGGCTTAGGTGAAACCAAGCAGTTTCGTTTTACTACAAGTCCCTGCAAGAAAGTTTCCAAATTCCAGTGGCCTGGTTTTATCGACTTTTGCCTCTTCAGGTTTGAATGATCTTACACAGACTTACAGCAAGTCCCTTGAAGCCATTTTTGTCTCATTGGGTTTCATCTCCCAGCTCATGAGCTCATGGGTTTTGCATGATTTCAATATGAAGTCATCAGCTAGTCCCTAGATTCCCGGGCGGGCTTGAAAACCTCAGGATTCTTTGAATAAACCAGAGGTAAACCTCTTGGTTTGCACGGAAACCTGAAACCCAGACCTTATCCCAGGTGTTCTCATGTATGTACATTTAAGTTTATTATATGGTTCAAATCTTTTTCTTTTGCTTTCCTTTTCTTGTTTTTTATCCTTAGTGTTTTTTTCACTGGGGTGTAGTTGAATTTACAATGTTGTGTTAGTTTCCGTTTCTGTACAACGAAGTGAATCAGCTATGTGTTAATGTTAGTTGTTCAGTCATGTCCGACTCTTTGCGACCACATGGACTGCAACCCACCAGGCTCCTCTCTCCATGGAATTCTCCAGGCAAGAATATTGGAGTGGGTAGCTTTTTCCTTCTCTAGGGGATTTTCCCAACCCAGGGGTCAAACCCGGGTCTCCAGTGAGGCAGGCAGATTCTGCATTTATCAGGCTTCCCAACTTGTGCGGTAGTAAAGAATCTGCCTGCCAATGCAGGAGACCCAAGAAATGCTGGTTCGATCCTTGGGTTGGGAATATCTCCTGGAGAAAGAAATAGCAACTCACTTCAGTATTCTTGTTTGGAGAATCCCATGGATAGAGGAGCAAGGTGGGCTACAGTCCCTGGGGTCGCAGAGAGTCGGACACAACTGAGCACATGTGCGCGGGCACGCGCACCCACACACACACACACACATATATCCCCTGCCTCTGGGATCTCCTTTCCACCCCCTCAGCCCCCATCCCACTTATCTAGGTCATCACAGATCACAGCACTGAGCTCCCTGTTTTATACAGCAGGTTCCCACTAGCCATCTATTTTACGCATAGTATATATATCAATCCTACTCTATCAATTAGTCCTACCTCCCTTTCTCTCTTTTTAAACTCTAAAACTTTCCATCTTGCTTTTCTTCTCCTCAGCCTTTGCACCTACCCAATCAAAGAAGGAGAAGACCCAGAAGGAACTCAGACCTGGAGGAGAAAGGATCAAAGCTCAGGAAATAGTGAGCCCTCTGTTTTACAAAGGATCATGTAAGTACACGCTGGGAGCAGAAACAACACTGAGATTCTGGTGGGAGGAGAAAAGAAAATTCCACCCTAAGACAGTTGCATAAAGAGTGGAAAGTGGTATATATTTCAAGTATCCATTAATAGAGTCAACATACTGGAAACAAGCCAGAATGTGTAGGCTAGGAACTCTGGAATGTGTATTGACGGAACATTCCTGATTTCCAAAGTCATAGCCAGTAACAAAAATCCCATTGTGGTCTCAGGGCTTCCATTCTCTTTTGTATACCCATGGGTTCTCTCTGAGCATAGACCATGAAAGCATTTATAGAAAATAACAACAAGAAAGTTATAAAGATGGTAACTTTGAGTTTATAGTTTGGATTAAAAAAAAACACAACTCTGATCAAATCCACATAACTCCATCTAATTCAATTCAAAGTACTTTTAAATTTTGTCCCTATTACATTCCCAATGTTGGACTAAGTTGTAGGAAATACAATAGAACTATATGAAATGATTATTTCTTTTCTGGAAGGGTAAAAGAGGCAAATATTAAACTTATTAGATAGAAGACAAAACCAGGGGAGATAACCTGAAGCATGTTATTGACATGAAATCTGGTAGGCAGTTAATAAAAGAACAGGGTAGACAAACAGATAGCAAAGTATGAATTGGAGGCAAAGTCCTTGAAATAGTCCTTGAGGTTTGCAAACACTTTGGGAGGTTTCTGATCTAATGGTACTATAGGTAAATTTTTTTTCTGAAAGAAAATAAATCTAAATAAAACTTGTCCCAGGGAGAGTCTAGGGAGTGGTCAGGTGGAAAGAAACAAAACTCAGTACCCATCTCCTGATAAATCTGAGCTCCTCCAAGGACTGGAAAGCCCCCAAGTGAGAAGATTGTAAACCCAGTGTGGAAAAGTGGAAAGGAAGTCAATGTGGGTGATCAGCCATGGCAGAGTGCCAAATCCCACATCTCAGCCACTTTATCTTTGCTTCCTATCTGCCCTTGGAAGAGATATTGTCAAGAATAGTATACAAATCTAGAATGAGGAAGGAGAAAGACCTAGCGGTGAGAGGTGAAAAATGTCTGAGAAGACTGGGTGGATATAAATCCTACAGTAAATTAACTTCCACAATACTCACAGGTGCATAGAAATGGAATGAATAGTCTCTGCTATTTTCTTCCACACCTGGTCATCTTTTTATGTTGCCCATTGTATTTAATGCCACTTTCATGATGTCAGCCATTGAGGATGGAAATTTCTTTCTGGTGATGAAGAAGAAAAACTTTTCTTTGATTCTCTTATGTTTAGTGGCTGGGGCCTATGGATTAAACTAACAAAAGACAGATTAACGGGGGGAAAAACAGTTTATTTACATGCGCAATGTGTATAAATGCAAGTATTCGGCGATGAGTAACTTTAAAGGTTATTAGAAATAGTAGATTAGTAGAAAAGGGGAGGAGGGAGAAACACTCCTATGGGAAGAACAAATAGGTTTCTTTAGAAAAGACAAGCAGGTTTTTTTTTAGAACAAACAAGAGATAAAGTTTGTGGTAATGTTTGTCTCCACAGATATAAGCAGTCTTTCTGACTTTATCAGGATCAAATTTCCCCCAGAGAAGGGTTTTATGATAGGTTTTACTCTTGGTCTCTCCTGGGGGCAGACCTGTCCCAAAGAGAGAATTTATGGCACGCGTCATTTCTCTGAAGTTCCTGCCTTAAGTCAGATAAGAGAAGCTCTGAGAAGGCTTCTTTCTGTATCTGTTGAATCTCAAACGTCTTCAGTTTAAGAGTCTTTGTAACAACCCTGGGGTTCTGAGTGGTCCCCACACCTCCAGCTCTGCTTTTCGTTCGTGACCTAATCCTCTGATAAAGCTATGAGTTCCTGAAGGATCTTATTCATCATTTACCCCTAGAGTCTAGGATGTGTGCGTGTGCTAAGTCACTTCAGTCACATCCAACTGTTTGTGACTCTATGGACAGGCTCCTCTGTCCATGGGATTCTCCAGGCAAGAATACTGGAGTGGGTTGCCATGCCCTCCTCCAGGGGATCTTCCCTACCCAGGGACTGAACCCATGTTTCTTATGTCTCCTGCATTGGCAGGTGGGTTCTTTACCACTAACACCACCTCGGAAGCCCTAGAATCTAGCACATGGTTTGCATACTCATTAAGTTTGAATGAATGAGTAAATAAACTAAAAGAGTATTGTTTTCTTAACATTTGTCAAAGGTCAGTAAACAAAAATCATGACACCTTTTAGCGGACAATTCCCAGAGATGTCTTTAGCCTTGATCTCTCTCCTGCAATATTGTTTAATCACTAGCTCATGTCTGATCCTTTGCAACCCCATGAACTGCAGCCCCACCAGGCTCCACTGTCCATGGGATTCTCCAGGCAAGAACACTGGAGTGGGTTGCCATTTCCTTCTCCAGGGGATCTTCCCAACCCAGAAATCTAACTCGAGTCTCCTGCATTGCAGGAAGATTCTTTACCACTGAGCCATCTGGGAAGCCTTATTGTCAACTCTTTGTAGCCTATCTCCACCAGGTTTCATGGGCATCTCAAATTCAGCCTGTCCTACTATGAACCCATTATCTTTCCTGAAAATCTGTTCTTCATGTGTTTCCTAATTCAGGGAATGTCATGTCACCAGATACCCAACCACCCAAGCTTTATAAATGTTACTTCTATTGACCCTCCTCTTTCCCCCTGTAGGGAATCATCATACAGTTCTACAGACTCTACCTCGAGAATAAACACCCCCTCTGCCCCCCATTCTGTTCTCATCATCCTTGCCTGGTGTTCCGGCAATCTTTTAACCGGTTCGCTGTTTCTAGTGTCGTTGCTCTCCAATCCATCACCACATTTTTCAAAATAGGTAACCCAACAGTCTGCTGCTAAAAATCCTTTAATACTCCAGTGCTCAGCAGTCATCTTTCCTTAGTTATGAAATGACATTGCTGAGGCCTCACCTTATATTACTGCCAGATGTAGTCTCCCCATCACACTTTTAGGGTCACAGCCCAGCTCCATCTCTGCTTCTTTCCCCAGTCTGTCTCCTCAACTCTTCCAACTCACATGCAGATCTTGGCTCTCTTTGCCTCTGGTCACCTTAAAGAATTTCAGAGTTACTATCTGCTTTCTTCATTTCGATTCCTTACGCAAAAGCAGATTTTTATGGAATCTCCAGAAATGATTGAGCATAAATGGCACAGTCAGAGGAACCATCAACACAATAGATACAGTGAATCCTCTACATTGGAAACCTCAAGTTACAAACTTTCAAAGATAGCAATGTGTGTTCCATCAGCGTAAGGCATGAGTGAAACTGCAGTACGCCCTCCATCTCCTTCAGATGATCCTTCAGCTCTACCATCTCCCACCTGCTCTTCCTCCTCCAGTCAGTAACTTTTCTTGCCTGTTCACTTGATGCCAGTCCCTGTATGCCAATTGAGTACTGTACTACTGTACTTTCAAGGTACTACACTGTAAGACTAAAAATGTTTTCTGGGGACTTCCCTGCTGGTCCAGTAGTCAAGACGCCATGCTTCAACAAAGAGAGCATCACCAGACACCAAATCTTTTAGCTCCTTGATCTTGGACTTAGCCTTCAGAACTGTGAAAAATACATGTTTGTTATTTAAGCCAAAAAAAAAAAAGACTCCCGCTTCCAGTGCAAGGGGCATGGGTTCCATCCCTGGGCAGGGAACTAGGATCCCTCATGCTGCATGGTACAGTAAAACAAACAAAAAAAAAAGTTTTATGCATTTTTTGTGTTTGTTTTTATGTATTATTTGTGTGAAAAGTATTATAAACCTATACCTGTACAGTACCACCCAGCCAATTGTGTTAGTTGGGTACCTAGGCTAACTTTGTTGGACTTACAAACAAATTGGACTTAATGAACGTGCTCTTGGAACGAAACTCATTCATATGTAGGGAACTTGTACTTCTCTGGCATTTTCTGTGTTTCCCTGGCTGTGATCCGCTCGAAGCCATGACCTCACCCTCTGCCATGTTACTCATTAGAGTAGAACCCCTTCCCATCTTCTCTGCCAAAGTCCTAACAGCTTCCACCCCCAGCTCTTGCCACCCCATGGACTGTAGCCCACCAGGGTCCTCTGTCAGTGAGACTTTTCAGGCAAGAATACTGGAACAGGTTGCCATTTCCTTCTCCAGGGGATCTTCCTGACCCAGAGGTTGAACCCGTGTCTCCTGTATTGCAGGCAGATTCTTTACTGCTGGACCACCAAGGATTCCTCAGCTCTAGTAGACAATACTGAAATCTTCATGTTTGTTAGACAAGCAATTTAACTCTTCATGTGGAACCTGCTTCCATCTAGCTATGACTGCCTGAGCTCACCTTTTATAACCAATCAGTTCCATTAAGCTATTTTCCAGGACGAAGGTACAGTTCCCTCTTTAGGAGGAATTCTATCATCCCCTGAGCCAATCAACTCAAATTATAGTTAGTTTTTACAACAATGTGCTTTGTTTGTGTATTGTTGGGGTTCAGATCAGATCAGATCAGTCGCTCAGTCGTGTCCGACTCTTTGCGACCCCATGAACCACAGCACACCAGGCCTCCCTATCCATCACCAGCTCTCAGAGGTCACTCAGACTCACATTCATCGAGTCAGTGATGCCATCCAGCCATCTCATCCTCTGTTGTCCCCTTCTCCTCCTGCCCTCAATCCCTCCCAGCATCAGAGTCTTCTCCAATGAGTCAACTCTTCGCATGAGGTGGCCAAAATACTGGAGTTTCAGCTTGAGCATCATTCCCTCCAAAGAAATCCCAGGTCTGATCTCCTTCAGAATGGACCGGTTGGATCTTCTTGCAGTCCAAGGGACTCTCAAGAGTCTTCTCCAACACCACAGTTCAAAAGCATCTATTCTTCGGCGCTCAGCCTTCTTCACAGTCCAGCTCTCACATCCATACATGACCACAGGAAAGACCATAGCCTTGACTAGGCGAACCTTTGTTGGCAAATATGCTATCTAGGTTGGTCATAACCTTCCTTCCAAGGAGTAAGCGTCTTTTAATTTCATGGCTGCAGTCACCATCTGCAGTGATTTTGGAGCCCAAAAAAATTAAGTCTGACACTGTTTCCACTGTTTCTCCATCTATTTCCCATGTAGTGATGGGACCAGATGCCATGATCTTCGTTTTCTGAATGTTGAGTTTTAAGCCAACTTTTTCACTCTCCACTTTCACTTTCATCAAGAGGCTTTTTAGTTCCTCTTCACTTTCTGCCATAAGAGTGGTATCATCTGCATATCTGAGGTTATTGATATTTCTCCCGGCAATCTTGATTCCAGCTTGTGTTTCCTCCAGACCAGCATTTCTCATGATGTACTCTGCATATAAGTTAAATAAACATGGTGACAATATACAGCCTTGACGTACTCCTTTTCCTATTTGGAACCAGTCTGTTGTTCCATGACCAGTTCTAACTGTTGCTTCCTGACCTGCATACAGCTTTCTCAAGAGGCAGATCAGGTGGTCTGGTATTCCCATCTCTCTCAGAATTTTCCACAGTTTATTGTGATCTACACAGTCAAAGGCTTTGGCATAGTCAATAAAGCAGAAACAGATGTTTTTCTGGAACTCTCTTGCTTTTTCGATAATCCAGCGGATGTTGGCAATTTGATCTCTCCTCAGATCTTTTTTTTTTTTCCCAACTAGTTAATATTTGTGGTTCACTATAGTCCAGAATTCTGGAGATCAGCCCTGGAATTTCTTTGGAAGGAATGATGCTAAAGCTGAAACTCCAGTACTTTGGCCACCTCATGTGAAGAGTTGACTCATTGGAAAAGACTCTGATGCTGGGAGGGATTGGGGGCAGGAGGAGAAGGGGACGACAGAGGACGAGATGGCTGGATGGCATCACTGACTCGATGGACGTGAGTCTCAGTGAACTCCAGGAGTTGGTGATGGACAGGGAGGCCTGGTGTGCTGCGATTCATGGGGTCGCAAAGAGTCAGACATGACTGAGCAACTGAACTGAACTGAACTGATTGTCCAGAAAAATAGCGAAGAGAGAGAATCAAAGGTGTTAGGAAGAAGATCCATTGGGATATGCAAAGAAATTATTGAAAGTTCTTTATTTTTCAAAGTATTTATTTTTGTTTATGTTTACGTGTTAGTCTATGTACAGTACTGAATATAGTATACTATATTTGTATGTCAAGGCAGGTGGCTAAAAATATTTGCTGACAAAGGCATATAATAAAAAAGTTTAAAGACTATTACTCCAGAAGGCAGAATCACAATGATCTTAGTGCAGTTTTCAAGCCCTTTCCAAACAGTGTCCAGCAGTATTTGTTAAAAAGATAATTTTTTTAAAAAAGACAAAATCATGACCATCCTATAGATAAAAAATGAATGCATGTTAAAGATTTTATTTAACTCATTATTAATGAAGGAGAGAACTGGAGAATACAAAGAGTAGATATTTTTATAGATCAGGAATATTGAAAGAAATGTGCAAATTCAGGCAAGACTGCCTTCTTTCAAAGGCAGAGAAGGAAGTCAATTGAACTTTTCAGGGTCAAAACTTTACGTCTTTAGGGTCAAGGATGTTTTGCATCGCTATCATTTGTCTATGAGCTGTAAAATAGTTCAAATGACAGGCTCAGAATCTATATAAAATCAAAATCAGGAAGGGTGTGCTCTAGACTAGGGCACTTAAGGCCTGCAGGCCCAATCCAACCAGCTGCCTGTTTTTGTAAATAAAACTTTATTGGAACATGGCCACATCCATTCATTTAGGCATTGCCTATGGCTACTTTGCAGCTACAAAGGTATTCTTGAGTCACCCAGAGAGAGAGAAAATACTTCTAATCTAGCTCTTGACAGCAAGTTTGCCAATACCTGCTGTAGAAAACCCAGCACAGTTTTCCCATGAAGCACAAAGTTTTCTCTGCTACTGCTGCTAAGTCACTTCAGTTGTGTCCGACTCTGTGCGACCCCATAGTCAGCAGCCCATGAGGTTCCCCTGGGATTCCCCAGGCAAGAACACTGGAGTGGGCTACCATTTCCTTCTCCAATGCATGAAAGTGAAAAGTGAAGGTGAAGTCGCTCAGTCATGTCCGACTCTTCGTGACCCCATGGACTGCAGCGTACAGGCTCGTCCGTCCATGGGATTTTCCAGGCAAGAGTACTGGAGTGGGGTGCCATTACCTTCTCCTACACATCTTTATCCCAAGAGGGTCTCCCTCCCAGCAGTCCCACCCACCACCACAGTTTATATTCTCACTGCCCCCCACCCTGTAAGTTTCTTGGGCCTCTGCATTAGTGAATCTCAACACATGAATTGTGAGCCCCCCAAAAGTTCCCTCAACAGGCCTCAGACTGCTTCCAAAGTCTGTAGCTCTCTCTCTGTTTATTTGGCAGTGGGACCTGCTGGTCGTAAACTAGAGAACCTGTGCTAGAGCCTGGTAAGGACTGAACTGTGTTCCCCAAGAGTCACAAGTTCAAGTCCCAACCCCCATTCCAGAAAGTGACCTCATGTGGAAATAGGATCTACAAAGAGATGATTGAGTTAACATGAGGCCTTCAGAGTGGGGCCCCAATCCAATACAACCAGTGTCCTGAGATGAGGTGGTGACACCCGGGATGCACATAAGGAGAAAAGGCCACAAGAGAGCTGTGAGAGGACAACCACCCGCAAGCCAAGAAGAGTTCCCAGGAGAAGCAAAACCTGCCCACACCTTGTTCTGAGACTTTCAGCCTCCAGAACTGCGGGAACATAAATATCTATCATTTAAGCCACCCAGTTGGTGGTCTTTGTTATGGTAGCCCTGGCAAACTAAAACAGGGCCGTTCATATTACCAGCCCTGAACACTGCAGCAGGGCTTAGAAAATGGCCTCCGGAAGTCTGGAAGAGATCACTTTATTCTTTGGGGACTGAAAGCAATGATCAGCCATAGACTGATCCAGATAGAGTCAGCCTATTGGGGGTGACTAATGTTAGAGTATATTTTCCCCAGACACTGACAAATTCATTCATTAATCCTTTATAAGATGATGTGAGCACAGAGGGATGCATATGTGTCAGCGGTGGTGGTGACAGAGGGGTGGACAGGATGAGTTCTCCTCTGGGGATTCATGGTCTAGGAATGGAGACAGATACAAAAAACACAACCAACTGTCGCAAGTCCTCTGTATACTGGCCTGAGGGTGTTAAAGCACAAACCAAGAAGAAATAACAATACTAGGTAACAAGTCCTGTGAAAGAGGGTATTCTTTTTTAAGTGAGAGCCCAGACGACAAAGGATTTGATTTAGTCAGAGAAGAGCAGACAAGAGGGAGAAGGGGGATGGCCGTGGAGGGATTCAATGAAAGCAGTCCTACTGAAATGAGACTTAATGTGTGTGGGGACGTACAGAGTTTTAGCTTCCTGCACTGTCCTCTAGGCTTGATATGCATGGCAGGCTTAAAACAGATGTTCTCACAATTTTTGCTTAGTCAAGGCATAAAACCCTAGTGTCAGGCATGCCATCTTTCTTAGGGGCTAAAACTCAAGTGGGCAAGAGAGAGGTGCAAAAATGAAATTCTTATGTTCCCCTGGGACTTCCCTGGTGGTCCAGTGGCTAAGATTCCATGCTACCAAGGCAGTAGGGCCAGTTCCATCCCTGGTCAGGTAACTAGATCCCATATGCCACAACTAAAGATTGTGCATACTGCAACTAAGACCCAGAGCAGCCAAAGAAATTCTGATGTACTTCTGAAATGAGATTGATATTTTATTTATTAAAAAAAAAAAAAAAAGCCCTAGTCACATAATAACCCAGTAGGTTTCTAAGTCACATAATAACCCAGTAGGTTTCTAGTCAGTTGACTTCAGGTCAATTGCTCAGTCCGGTTTGACTCTTTGCAACCCCATGGACTGTCACACACCAGGCTTCCCTGTCCATCACCAACTCCCAGAGCTTTCTCAGACTCATGTCCATTGAGTCGGCGATGCCATCCAACCATCTCATCCTCTGTCATCCCCTTCTCCTCCCGCCTTCAATCTTTCCCAGCATTAGGGTCTTTTCAAATGAGTCAGTTCTTGGCATCAGGTGGCCAAAGTATTGGAGCTTCAGCTTCAGTATCAATCCTTCCAACGAATATTCAGGACTATTTCCTTTAGGATGAATTGTTTGATCTCCTTACAGTCCAAGGGACTCTCAAGAGTCTTCTCCAATACCACAGTTCAAAAGCATCAATTCTTTGGCACTCAGCTTTCTTCACAGCCCAACTCTCATATTCATACATGACGACTGGAAAAACCATAGCTTTAACTAGATGGACCTTTGTTGGCAAAGTAATGTCTCTGCTTTTTAATATGCTATCCAGGTTGGTCACAACTTTTCTGCCAAGGAACAAGCGTCTTTTAATTTCATCGCTGCAGTCACCATCTGCAGTGATTTTGGAGCCCCCCAAAATAGCCTGTCACTGTTTCCATTACTTCCCCATCTATTTGCCATGAAGGGACCAGATGCCATGATCTTAGTTTTCTGAATGTTGAGTTTCAAGCCAAGTTTTTCACTCTCCTCTTTCACTTTCATCAAGAGGCTCTTTAGTTCTTCTTCTTTTTCTGCCATAAGTATGGTGTCATCTGCATACCTGAGGTTATTGATATTCTCCCAGCAATCTTGATTCCAGCTTGTGCTTCCTCCAGCCCAGCATTTCTCATGATATACTCTGCATATAAGTTAAATATGCAGGGTGACAATATATAGCCTTGACGTACTCGTTTCCTGATTTGGAACCAGTCTGTTGTTCCATGTCCAGTTCTAACTGTTGCTTCTTGATCTGCATACCAATTTCTCAGCAGGCAGGTCAAGTGGTCTGGTATTCCCATCTCCTGAAGAATTTCCCACAGTTTCTTGTGATCCACACAGTCAAAGGCTTTGGCATAGTCAATAAAGCAGAAATAGATGTTTTTCTGGAATTCTTTTGCTTTTTTGATGATCCAGTGGATGTTAACAATTTGATCTCTGATTCCTCTGCCTTTTCTAAATACAGCTTGAACATCTGGAAGTTCACAGTTCATGTATTGCTGAAGTCTTGCTTGGAGAATTTTGAGCATTACTTTGCTAGTGTGTGAGATCAGTTCAATTGTGTGGTAGCTTGAGCATTCTTTGGTATTGCCTTTCTTTGGGACTGGAATGAAAACTGACCTTTTCCAGTCCTGTGGCCACTGCTGAGTTTTCCAAATATGCTGGCATATTGAGTGCAGCATTTCCACAGCATCATCTTTTAGGATTTGAAATAGCTCAACTGGGATTCCATCACCTCCACTAGCTTTGTTCGTAGTGATGCTTTCTAAGGCCCACTTGACTTCACATTCCTCTAGGTGAGTGATCACACTATCGTGATTATCTGGTAATGAAGATCTTTTTGTACAGTTCTTCTGTGTATTCTTGCCACCTCTTCTTAATATCTTCTGCTTCTGTTACATCTATACTATCTGTCCTTTATTGTAGCCATCTTTGCATGAAGTTTTCCCTTGGTATCTCTAATTTTCTTGAAGAGATCTCTAGTCTTTCCCATTCTATTGTTTTCTTCTATTTCTTTGCACTGATCACTGAGAAAGGCTTTCTTACCTCTCCTTGCTGTTCTTTGGAACTCTGCATTCAAATGGGTATATCTTTCCTTTTCTCTTTTGCCTTTAGCTTCTCTTTTTTTCACAGCTATTTGTAAGGACTCCTCGGACAACCATTTTGCCTTTTTGCATTTCTTTTTCTTAGGGATAGTCTTGATCCCTGTCTCCTGTACAATGTCATGAACCTCTGTCCATAGTTCTTCAGGCACACTGTCTATCAGATCTAATCCCTTGAATCTATTTGTCACTTCTACTGTATCATCGTAAGGGATTTGATTTAGGTCATACCTGAATGCTCTAGTGGTTTTCTCTACTTTGTTCAGTTTAAGTCTGAATTTGACAATAAGGAGTTCATGATCTGAGCCACAGTCAGTTCCCCGTCTTGTTTTTGCTGACTGTATAGAGCTTCTCCATCTTTGGCTGCAAAGAATATAGTCAATCTGATTTCAGTGTTGACCATCTGGTGATGTCCATGTGTAGAGTCTTCTTTTGTGTTGTTGGAAGAGAGTGTTAAGAGGGTGTTTGCTATGACCAGTTGTTGGAAGAGGGTGTTTGCTATGACATCTTTTCTGAGTGTTAGTTCTAAAAGGTCTTGTAGGTCTTCACAGAACCATTCAACTTCAGCTTCTTCAGAATTACTGGTCGGGGCATAGGCTTGGATTACTGTGATATTGAATGGTTTGCCTTGGAAACGAACAGAGATCATTCTCTCATTTTTGAGATTGCATCCAAGCACTGCATTTTGGACTGTTTTGTTGACTATGATGGCTACTCCATTTCTTCTAAGGGATTCTTGCCCACAGTAATAGATGTAATGGTCATCTGAGTTAAATTCACCCGTTTCAGTCCATTTTAGTTTGCTGATTCCTAAAATGTGGAAGTTTGCTGTTGCATCTCCTGTTTGACCACTTTCAATTGCCTTGATTCATGGACCTAACGTTCCAGGTTCCTATGTAATAGTGCTCTTTACAGCACTGGACTTTACTTCCATCATGAGTCACATTCACAACTGGATGTTGTTTTTGCTTTGGCTTCACCTCTTCATTCCTTCTGGAATTATTTCTCAACTGATCTCCAGTAGCATATTGGACACCTACTGGCCTAGGGAATTCATCTTTCAGGGTCCTATCTTTTTGCCTTTTCATACTGTTCATGGTGTTCTCAAGGCAAGAAGACTGAAGTGAAGTAGTCAGTAACACTTACCAAAATCAAAGTTGATTATGTCATTTGATGAGTCCAGGGAGCCCTACGAGATGTGTGCAGCATACTCTCCTGATATAATTATCAGCATCAATATCACTGGGCAGATTTATACTGACCTCATTGTCCAGATTTCAACTGTGTGTATCACTGCCCCTTTTACTGGCAAAGGAAAGCAACAATGCTTTTTAATCCTATGACTTCTATTTCTCCTTGTTTTTGTTTTGGCATGGTAAAGGCTATTTCTCTTTTTTATACTTTCCAGGATGAAAATAACTTATGACTCTAGTTATATAAATGACCCGTGTAAAACACATTCTAATGATGTCCTTTCACCTCTACCCCAATGAGATCGTCAGAAATCCTCTGGACCAGATAGAACAACAATGTATATTAGCTTTTCCCCTCATATCACTTAAGAAAGCTATCATACACCGTTAGCCACTCTTAGAAGAAAGAGAGAATATAAATTACATTTAAAAGAAAAGTAAATTTGGGGGAGGGATAGGTAGTGTGGGAATTACGTGGTCAATTTTTATGAACTCCAGGGAAGCAGCTGGTGAATTAACCACAGTATTTGATCAAACAAAACAAAACTCTCCAATTACATTGAAGTGTCTGGGCCTTTCTAAGCAAAACAGACTGGGGTTTGGTAATTGCAGTGTTTTGGTTTGTTTTACCAACTTGTAAAATTTTTGAGATTGTATCCTTTTAAAAAAATCAATAAATAACAGCAGATTTTTAGCTCTCATTTCCAGGAAAAAAATCACCCTACCCTCAAGTTGAACCTGTATCCATGTGGTCATAATTAAATGCCACCAAATAACTGAAAATCTTCTGAGAATCTGACCACGTTGTCACATGTTCAGCTATACATAATCGAATGTCGCTAGACAGCAGATTGCTGTTTCTAAAATGGCATCTATAGGCTCTTTGCAACCCCATGGACTGTAACCTGCCAGACTTCTCTGTCGGGATTTTCCAGACAAGAATACTGGAGATGGGTTGCCATTTCCTTCTTCAGGGGATCTTCCTCACCCAGAGATGGAACCCACTTCTCCTGTGTCTCTGTCATGGAACCCATGGATGATGGAGAGAAAATGATGAACGAGCATCTGGACCAAAGTACGAAGGAAAGAGATTTTTTTTTTTTTTAATCATATATCTGAGTCCAGGTGTTCAAAAGCTGTAAGCTTCTCATTGTAATATGAATTCAGTGTGGTCTCTAAAACCTCCTGGGGGCTTGTGGATGCAGCTCTTGCCAGATGTAGAGCCATGGAAAGAAAGATACAGCAGAAAGGAGCTGGGGAAGGAAGAGTGTTCTACTGGGGGCATCCCAAGAAGCTTTATATGCAACAGTAGCATATGGTCAAGGTCATAAAGGATGGGGAGGGTTTGAAGGGGCAGGAAAGTGAAGACAGGACTCAAGATGATCAGGACATGCCTGTACAGCTGGGAAGAGAGGTGGATTTCAGAAATGTTCCCTAGTCAAGGAGAAAAACAATGTAGGGTTTAGTGCATGAAGGGAAACAATCAGATTTGTATTTTTGGACACAAAATATAGGCAACAGCACAGAAAATGAATTAGAGAGGTGAATCTTTGGAAGTGAGGAAATGGGTTATAAAGTTAATGCAATATAGGTCTTGAATGTGGCAGAGTCAAAGGAGTAGAGATTAAATGTAGGCAGACCCTAAAGTTGAGTGCGTGCTCAATCGTGTCTGACTCTTTGCAACCCCATGGGCTGTACCCCACCAGGCTCCTCTGTCCGTGGGATTTTCCAGGCAAGAATACTGGAGTGGGTTGCCATTTCCTTCTCTAGGGGATCGTCCCAACCCAGAGATTGAACCCAGGTCTCCTGCATCTCCTGCGTTCCCTGTGGTTCAGATGGTAAAGAATCTACCTGCTGTGCTGGAGACCCAGTTTCAACTCCTGAGCCAGGAAGATACCCTGAAGAGGGCACGGGCAACCCACTCCAGTGTTCTCACCAGGAGAATTTCATGGACAGGGAGCAGGCTGCAGTCCCCGAGGTCACAAAGAGTTGGACACAACTGAGCGACTAACACACACAGAGACCCTAAAGTTAGAGCAAGCACTATTTTTTTTTCCTCAAAACAATTGTTTTCTCTGTCCACTGATGAATCTCAGCCTGGAAACCCCCACTTCACAGACGACATCCTTTCTCTTGTTTTTGGACTTGTACCCCACCTCCCTGCCATGGGAGAGAAAGAAGGGAAATTCCTCTTCCCCCACAAAGGCAGGAGGGGATGGAGGGAGGCACCTTCACCCCACATTGCAGGGACAGAAAACAGCATCACTGGCATGCTGGCTTCCTCTCCCGCTCCCTAAAGGAGCAGTGGGATAAACAGCAGTTCTGTTCTAGACTCCTAGTCATACACTCCTCTGTTGCTTTCTAAATGTCGTCATGCTCTTTCTAGCTCTCTCAGGTTCGCTTCAATGGCAAAAAAAGGGCTGCAGTCCAAATACCTGCCTTCCAACGGCTCTTGTATAACCACCTGTCGTCCCGCGGTGGTTGACAACCAGGCTGTCTGGATCCAGATCCTAATTGTGCCACATCCTCAACTAAGGATGACTTCACCTCTCTGTGCCTGCTTCCCCACGGGCCCATGGGCACCTGCCTCATAGGATGGTTAGGAGAAATAGACAGTCGTGCCTATTCGCTCGTGTCTAATTGCTCAGTTGTGTCCAGCTCTTTGTGACCCCACGGACTGTAGCCTGCTCCCTGTCCATGAAATTCTCCCGGCAAGAACAGAGGAGTGGGTTGCCCTTGCCCTCCTCCAGTAAAGCACCTCCAAGTAAAGCACTTGGACCAGTGCCTGGCACAGAGTAAGTACTTAGTAAGCATTAGCAATTATTATTACATATCAAAATAGTCATGTCTCTTTTCTAAAACGAGAACAACAGTAGGTGAGAGAATCTTAGCAGGTGGTGATTCCACCCTACAGACAGGGGCAGCATCAGAATTCTAGTGGGTGAAGAGAAAAGGGGGTTATGACGGCAGTTGAGTGTGTTGGGAGGTGGCTTTGGGGAAAGGGGTGTCAAGTGGAGACCACTAGCCTGTAACCAACTAGGTTTGGAACTGCAGCTGCCCAGGACTCCAGGACACATGCCAGTAGGTATCTCCACTGGTTGACAAAAGCTGTTACTCCTGTTACTCCAGAAGACATAGGCATACTGAAAAGATCTTCCTCCTCAGCAGAAATTGTATGTGTTAGACACTCCAGGTTATTTAAATGAGATACTCCAAAGAAAAGACCATTCTCCATATAAAAGCCCACACCTCTGTGGAGCCAGCCACTAGCCTGGCTCACTTCCCCTTAAGATGGCGGCACCCACCCTACAACTCACATCCTCCCATTTGGACCCCAGACTTAGTGAAAGCTGAACATATTTGCCACACCTCGGTGGCTCGGATGGCAAAGAATCTGCCTGCAATGCGGGAGACCCGGGTTTGATCCCTGGGTCGGGAAGATCCCCTGAAAAAGGGCATGGCAACCCACTCCAGTGTTCTTGCCTGGAGAATTCCATGGACAGAAGAGTCTGGCGGGCTACAGTGACTAACGCTTTCACTTTCAAGCAATCTTCATTATGATGTTTAATTCATTGTTAATAAAACTTCTGAAAGGAAGAGAATGAAAATTATAAATTGAGATTATTGGTGGTTTTTTTTGTTTTGGGTGGTGGGCTGCACTGGATTTTTGATGCTGTCTAAGGAAGTAACTTAGCAGCAGCAGCAAAGGCTTTCTCTAGTTGTGATGTGAGGACTGCTCATTGAGGTGGCTTCTCTTATTACCGAGCACAGGCTCTAGGTGTGTGAGCTTCAGTAGCTGCAGCACGAAGGTTCTAGAGCATGGTCTCCATTGTGGGGCACAGGTTTAGTTGCCCCACGGCACATGGGATCTTCCTGGACCAGGGATGGAACCTTTGTCCCCTGCATTGGCAGGTGGATTCTTATTCACCGGACTATCACGGAAGCCTGAGACTAATTTTAATAGAAACACACGGGATCTTAGAACTGGAAGGAAATCAAGAAATCCTTTAGTTGTTTTCTGGACTCAAACTTTTTTTTAGCAGAGCGCTTTATTCAAACAAAAATTTTCTTGGAATCTGTACCCATAAAACAGATAAGCCCAGAATCACTTTGAGAAAGCAGTGTATACAAAAGTGGGAACTGGTGGGATCAGCCTGTCTGAATTATCCACCTAGGGGACAGGTGAGAGGGGAGTGCATTATTTGTAGACAATTGCAAAACAACAATAAAACCAATTAATAGCTGGTCTGCTTCAAACCAGCCCATTTTAAATGAAATCAACCTTGAATATTCACTGGAAGGACTGATGCTGAAGCTGAAGCTCCAATACTTTGGCCATCTGACAGGAAAAATTGACTCATTTAGAAAAGACCTTGATACTGGGAAAGATTGAAGGCAGGAGGAGAAGGGGATGACAGAGACAAGACGGTTGGATGGCATCACTGACTCGATGGACATGAGTTTGAGCAAACTCCAGGAGATAAGAAGGACAGGGAAGCCTGGCATGCTGCAGTCTGTGGAGTCGTGAAGAGTTGGACATGACTTAGCAACTGAACAACTGCTTTGTGTTATTGCTGTGCACTGACAGTTCTATATAACATCAGCAATTAAGGGCTTCCCTTGTGGCTCAGCTGGTAAAGAATCTGCCTACAATGCAGGAGACGTGGGTTTGATCCCTTGGTTGGGAGGATCCCCTGGAGAAGACAATGGCAACCCACTCCAGTATTCTGGCCTAGAGAATTCCATGGAGTCCATGGAATAGCAAAGAGACACCAGTGAGCAACTTTCACTTTCACTTTTTCAGCTAAATACTTCCATCTGCCAAGGTGGATGCCCCTCCCCCCACCCGCGCCACTGGCACATCACTGGATGAAGTGAGGAGGAGGGGTCAGAAATCTGCCAACATAACTCCCAACCCAAACAAGTCCCAGTGACTCTGTGGAACGAGTTTTAAAAACCATCAATCCAGCCCACTCTGCTTATTTGTCAAACCCAGAAAGGTTAACTCATAAAAGTGACATTCAAATTCAGAGTGGGTGCCCTCTCTGTCTACTCCCCAAAGCCTTCATCTGGGTGAAGAGAAGACAGCATCATGTTCTTTATTTCCCCTGCTTGATGGTGGTATGGGTTGATTTGTGTCCCCCTGACCCAGAATTCCTATATTAAAGTCCTAATGCCCAATACTTCAGAATGAGACCCTATTTGAAAAGAAAATAGTTGCAGATCCAATTAGTTGGTCATAACATGAGATCATTAAAGATGAGCCCTAATCCAATATGACCATTGTCCTTATAAAAGGGGGAAATTTGGATATAGACACACACACTTAGAGACAATGCTACATAAGGATGAAAGCAGAGACCAAAGCAATGATGTATAAGTTGCTGCTGCTGCTGCTGCTAAGTCGCTTCAGCCGTGTCCATCTCTGTGTGACCCCAGAGATGGCAGCCCACCAGGCTCCTCTGTCCCTGGGATTCTCCAGGCAAGAACACTGAAGTGGGTTGCCATTTCCTTCTCCAATGCATGAAAGTGAAAAGTGAAAGTGAAGTTGCTCAGTCGTGTCCGACTCTTAGTGACCCCATGGACTGCAGCCCATCAGGCTCCTCCGTCCATGGGATTTTCCAGGCAAGAGTACTGGAGTGGGGTGCCATTGCCTTCTCCCTTGTATAAGCTAAGGAACACCAAAAATTGCTGGCAAACCACCAAAAGCCAGGAAGAAAGCCTGGAACAGATTCTCCTAAGTAGTATTAGAGGGAACAAATTCTAGTGACCTTGATCTTGGACTTCTAGCCTCCAGAGCTGTGAGACAATAAATTTCTGTTGTTTAAGCCACTCAGTTTGTGATACCTTATTATAGCAGCCCTATGAAGTTACTTGTTCAGTTGCTAAGTCATGTCCAATTCTTTGTGACCCTCCATAGACTACAGCATGCCAGGCTTCCCTGTCCTTCACCGTCTCCAGGAGTTTGCTCAAATTCATGTCCATTGAGTTGATGATGCCATCCAACTACTTCATCCTCTGTCACCCCCTTCTCCTCTTGCCCTCAGTCTTTCCCAGCATCAGGGTCTTTTCCAGTGAATCAGTTCTTCACATTATGTGGCCAAAGTATTGGAGTTTCAGCCTTAGCACCAGTCCTTTCAATGAGTGTTCGGAGTTGGTTTCCTTTAGGATTGACTGGTTGGATCTCCTTGCTGTCCAAGGGACTCTCAAGAGTTCTCCAACACCACATTTCAAAAGCATCAATTCTTTGGTGCTCAGCTTTCTTTATGGTCCAACTCTCACATCCATTCATGACTACTGGAAAAACTAGAGCTTTGACTACACTGACCTTTGTTGGCAAAGTGATATTTGGAAGCCAGTACACTTAGTAAAAGGCAAATGGGACATCACTGCAGAGCTGTCCTCAAAGTAATGCACACCAGTGAGCTAGAATTCAGGTGGAAAGAGCCACAGAATTCAAAGCCACAGCACCTTTACAAAGATTCAGTAATACAGTCCTTGGAGATGGTTTCCACTTAGTTGCCAGTTGCAAACCCAACTTCACAGAACTCAAAATAAGATCGAGTTATTGTCTCCCACAAGTGGGAAGGACAGTAAAGTGTCTGGAGGAGACTGAAGGCTGGGCCCAAGTTCCCCATCACCTCTCTGCTGTCAGCATCTTTCTCTTCTACCCAAGTGCAAAGAGTGTGGTCTCCAGGCCACTTCCAACAGCTTTGGGCACTGAGGGACAAAAATGAGCCTCTTTTCTATCAGCCACAGCAAGGACAACCCCTGGGGAGGGTTCTGCTTGAGCCAGCTATGTAGTCATCAGTGAGAGCAGTGCTAGACTATAAGAGGGGAGGTGTGCTGGGCAAGACAACACCAGCCACCCAGATACTCTGGGACCCATCCGCTGTCCCCAGCAGAACCTAGGACTTGGGGCCATTGTTCCTTTCCTATGGAAGTGGCTCCATTCAAAGACAAACCACACTTTTCTTGCTTTCTCAGAAACATGCAGGAAGCAATTTAGACCATTTGGACCACCCATGAGAGCCATCTGTGCGTGGGAAGAACGGAAATGTCCATGCAGGTGCTGGTAGCACTTCCCAGAACCACAGGGCGTGGAATCAGATTGAAAGGACCCCTGAGAGGAAGCTGCCTTCTCCGCCCTGCCTTGAGCAAGGGGATGCAGCTTTATCATAATCTGTAGCAAAATCCAGGAAAGTGCTCCCCAAACAGCATGAGAATAAGAGCACATACTCTGAAGCCTGGGCTTCCCAGGCAGCATTAGTGGTTAAAAAAAAAAAAAAAAAAAACAACCAAAAAACCCACCTGCCCATGCAGGAGACACAAGAGAAGCAGATTCCATTCCTGGGTTAGGAAGATCCCCTGGAGGAGGGTACGGCAATCTACTCCAATATTCTTGCCTCGGCCTGGCTGGCTACCGTCCCTAGGATCGCAAAGAATCCTACATGACTGAGTCAGCTTAGCATGCACGCACTCTGACGCCTAGAGTCAAGTTCCAGCTCTGCCCCTTAAGAGCTGTGTGACCTTGAACAAGCTCCTTAATGTCTCTGTGTTTCAGCTTACTCCTGTGTAAAAAGTGGGATCATATGTCCACTTTCCTCCTATCTTGAAAATTATAGGAGCTGATTTGCATAGAATCCTCAGACTATTGCCTGGTTGTAGAGCATTTGCTGTTTTATTAATTTTGTTGTCATGATCACTCTGAGGAACATGAGCTTTGAAGTAGGACAGCCAGAGCTCATCCCATAGCTCTGAAAAGTGAAAGTGTCAGTCACTCAGGCGTGTCTGACTCTTTGTGACTCCAAGTCACCTGCCAGGCTCCTCTGTCCATGGGATTCTCCAGGCAAGAATATAGGATTGGGTTGCCATCCCTTTCTCCAGGGGATCTTCCCCGACCCAGGAATTGAACCTGGCTCTCCTGCATCGTAGGTGGATTCTTTACCAGCTGAGCCACTGGAGAATCCCCTAGCTCTAACTCTTATGAATGCAAACTTGGACGAGTTGCTTAAACCAGCTGGTGCCTCAGTTTCCCCATCTCTAAAAAGGAATAGTAGTTGTACCTTCCTCCTCTCTGTGCTATGAGAACCAACTGGTATCAGACATTCCAGGTGCTAACAAGGATGGTGCTTGCTACATGCTAAGCATTCCACTGTCACTTTGTATTTAAATGCATTCAGCCCTAGCAACATAAGCATTTATTAAGACCTACTTCTACACACTCTGTATGGCTGGGGCTATGCGCCAGTATCTCAGGGGATACTGGGAAGAGGAGGACTGGAAGAGACCTGGGAGAACTTGTCCAATTCTATCACTTGCTGGATTTTAGCTCCAAGCTCCAAGCATCTACATTTCCATCCACAGAAAGAGACAGGACCCATCTGTCAGCTCTCAGGAGAAGAGAAATTGGCGGCAATTCAAAAACTATGAGATTGACTGGAGGATGATTCGTGTTGTACCTCAAAAGTGGCTGGGTTTGCTGGCAGCGAGCAGCTAATTACTTGAAAAATCTGTGGGAAGGCAGAGTGGTTAATGTCTGCAGAGTAGTGAGAGAATGGCCCACTGTGAGAAAATGTCAACTCCATATGGGGTTGGAGATGAGACTGTATTAGGCAAGCTGTTCTCCATCCTAAACAGTCCTGCTGGGTGAGACTTAGTGGGCGTCATAGTGAGCCAAAGAAGGAAGTTTTTGACTTTGCTGCTTTTTTTACTCCAAGTACTGCTGTGAGTTAGCATATGGCATCTCAGATGTGAGAATGAACTGTAATTTGTGCTTGGGATATCTGCAGCTTGAAGTGATCTATTTGGCAAAGAAGAAGAAGAAAAAAAAAAAAGAATTACAGAATATGATAGAGACCTGGGTGTCTTTAAAGGGAATAGCCTTCTGGAAAACACGCTCTGACATTCAGGTGCCTTGCCAAAAATTATCCCAAGCCATCCATCTCCACAGTTCCACTTCAGCACTTGGCAAAGGCAGGAATGAGGCAAGGCAGAGCCTCTACGTCCTCATGCTTCTGTGGTTCCAATAATGACATCATCTGTTACCGTGCTCTCCTTTTCCAACAATGGAAATCAGACTTGGAAAATCGCAATCACTCAGAATCAGCTTTTTCAAACGCCTCTCTTCCATCTATAAATTTACATAAACAGTTCCTCAACTTTAAAAATTCTTTTATTTGCAAAGAATGGGCAGTAGTAGAGTGGTATAAAAGGGGACAAGGATCATATACCTGGAAACATTGATCCATAATGCCTTTTGCTTGCATGTGTAACCCTCTCTGCCTGAATAACATCCTCATAAAAGTCTCACACTTCCACCCAGGTGCCCTAGATGTTCAGACCTATGGTTTCTGTTTTTGTTTTTAAATCTGGAAATTACTGTTTCTCATCTTTTGAGAGAATGTGCTTACAAACCAATGCTCACTTTCTTTGGGGGAATTAAAAAGATGAAGACAGTGTGACCTGGATAATTTTTTCTATTAAGTTAATTAAACAAGAAGACCATTATTCTAAGAAGACTCCAATGACTTAGCAGCCTATGAAAGCAAACTAGAAGGAAGCCAATAAATGCCTTCAAGTTATGAAATGAAACCCAAGGACAACCAACCACAATTGAGCAACTAGGCTTTCCCTAATAAGGCACTGCTTAAGCTATAGCCAATCAAGTCCTTTCTTTGACTTGCTTGCTGAATCTTCTCAATAAATCTTGCCCCTAACTCCCTTGGATGGAGAACTACTAACTGCTTCCTGTTTGGTACTGCCAATTGGAACTGACATTTATTCAGATAAATATTTCCCTGATGGCTCAGACGGTAACGAATCTGCCTGCAACGTGGGAGACCGAGGTTTGATCCCTGGTCGGGAAGATCCCCTGGAGAAGGAAATGGCAACCCACTCCAGTATTCTTGCCTGGAGAATCCCATGGACAGAGGAGCCTGACAGGCTTCGTCCATGGGGTCAAAAAGAATTGGACGCGACTGATTGAGTAACACTTTCACTTTTACTTTCAAATAGATGCTTAAAAATATCAACGTGTCTCAGTTTATCTTTTAATACTCCCCCTCCCAGAAAAAAAAAAAAAAGATGGGCTGGAAGGGGAAGACCATGAGACTGCTTTGTCTCCACCCTGATGTTCCATATTCTACTCCCAGTGATGGCACCTATAGAAATGGAGTGGAATTTAGTGTCAGCATTCTCAATAGTGGACAGCATCCATTTCAGCAAGCACTGTCTAATATTCATTCATTCATTCATTCATTTAAGAAGTGTCTATTGCATATCCACTCTGCCCTGTGTTGTGCTGTGATTAGTCACTCAGTCGTATCCGACTCTTTGTGACCCCATGGACTGTAGCCTGCCAGGCTACTCTGTCACTGGGATTCTCCAAGTAAGAATACTGGAGTGGGTTGCCACGCCCTTTTCCAGGGGATCTTCCCAACACAGGGATCAAAACCAGGTCTCTCAAATTGCAGGCAGATTCTGTACCATTTGAGCCACCAGGGGAGCCCAAGAAAGAGTACTGGGAGTAGGTAGCCTATCCCTTCCTGACCCAGGAATCAAACCAGGATCTCCTTCATTGCAGATGGATTCTTCACCAGCTGAGCTACCAGGAAAGCTCCCACTTTGCTCTAGACACTAGATAATGATGGCAAATTAGATCTGGCTGCTGTTCTGTAATAAATAGAAAGGTATATCAAGATGAAATGAATATTTGTCCTCTGTGGTATTAAGACTTGTTGGTCTACATGTACTTTGAATAAATCTTTTACACACACATGATTTTTTAACATCATATGCTGGTCATTTGGAAAATCTTGATCTCCAAAACGTTTTATTATACAATATCAATATCACGTCTCCTAGAATAGGTCCTGGATTCCTAGGAACTTGACAAACATTGTTACTTGCTATAGTAAACATTTGTTTCTCTTTTTTGGTAGCTCAGCATCTGAACTATTCTTCAAGATCAAGGACTGCCCCCTCTTGATAAGTCCTGATGGAAAACACCGATCCCCAATGCTGGAGTCAGAATTTCTCAGCCTCCCTTGCAGCTTGACTGAGGACAAGTACAAGGCTCTGACAATCACAGCATCCATGCTGGATTATGACTTGGGAGGCCAGAGCCTGGGATCCTCTCTAGTCCTACTGGAGGCAGCCTTAATGGTGAACTCTAGGGGTAGTCATGGTAGGAAGATGAAAGGAGTGGAGTCTTCTTGGGACCAGATCTGTTGTGATTGGGAGGCTTACCTGGCCATGTGGCCTAGTTCTCTGATGTCCCTAGAAATTCAGAAAGTGACCCAATATTTTAATACATTTCTTTCTGCTTAAATTAGCCAGGTTGGGTTCCCTGGTGGCCCAGATGGTAAAGCATCTGCCTACAATGTGGGAGACCCAGGTTCGATCCCTGGGTTGGGAAGATCCTCTGGAGAAGGAAATGGCAACCCACTCCAGTACTCTTGCCTGGAGAATCCCATGGATGGAGGAGCGTTGTAGGCTACAGTCAATGGGGTCACAAAGAGTCAGACACGACTGATTGACTTCACTTTTCACTTTGATTTCTGTGTACTCGACTTCCCAATACCTGCTGCTGCTGCTGCTGCTAAGTTGCTTCATTCGTGTCCGACTCTGTGCGACCCAATACCTGCTGCTGCTGCTGCTAAGTCGCTTCAGTCGTGTCCGACTCTGTGCGACCCCATAGACGGAAGCTCACCAGGCTCCCCTGTCCCTGGGATTCTCCAGGCAAGAACACTGGAGTGGGTTGCCATTTCCTTCTCCAATGCATGAAAGTGAAAAGTCAAAGTGAAGTCGCTCAGTCGTGTCCGACTCTTAGCGACCCCACGGACTGGAACCTACCAGGCTCCTCCGTCCATGGGATTTTCCAGGCAAAAGTACTGGGGTGGGGTGCCATGGCCTTCCCCGGACCCAATACCTATATCCCCTCAAACTTGAATCCATAACACCATCACTGCAAACAGCTCTGAGCCCAAGTGCTAGAGACCTGAAGTGTGTAGGAAGCTGGCCATCCATAACAGAAAGCTCTATTTGACCTACTTTGGCCATAACGCAATCACCATTTTCAAGTTACATACTTTTAATTTAATCAAACTGCATTTTGGAATTCCTGTTGATACAGTAATCCCATCTCTAGGAATCTATCCTGAACAAATACATCATCAATGTTTCTTTAAAGATATTCATCACAGTGTTATTTATTGTTTAAAAACAATAAACCAGAAACAACATAAATGTGCGTCATTGAAACATATCAGCACTACTAACAATAACATTTTCAAGGAGCAATTAAGGACATGGAGGGTACAAAACTTTATATAAAGTAACATAACAATTTTGTGTAAAACTCTCATTTTATGTGGATGATACATATCCTTGAAGGTGATAGATCAAAATATTGATATCCTTTATATCTACATTATGAGATTGCAGGTGCTTTCTAATTTTTTTAAGCTAGACAACAGCTAGATACTATTTATTTTGCAGATAATTGTTTTATTTACCTTGTGTAATTTAAAAATTTTATGCAATGAATATGCATTAGTCTTACCTTAAGGACAAATAATAAAAATATAAAATATGTAATTAAAATACATAAATATGTTTGGAATCTGATTTTTCACTGATTCAGACTATTACCACAACAGTATTTTAGGTTAGGGAGGTTCAGTCATATATGCAAGAGCTCATCAAGACAATGATGCTAGTAAATTAGGATGCTTCACTGTATCCTACCAACAATAAGTACAAGAGTGAAAGTGAAAGTCCCTAGGCCCAGCCGTGTCCAACTCTTTGTAACCCCATGGACTATATAGTCCATGGAATTCTCCAGACCAGAATACTGGAGTGGGTAGTTTTTCCCTTCTCCAGGGGATCTTCCCAACCCAGGAATCAAACCAGGGTCTCCTGCATTGCAGACGGATTATTTACCAACTGAGCTGTCAGGGATATAACAATAGGCATATACACGGATTATCCTTCATGCTGCTGCTGCTGTTGTCACATCAGTTGTGTCTGACTCTGTGAGACACCATAGATGGCAGCCCACCAGGCTCCCCCATCCCTGGGATTCTCCAGGCAAGAACACTGGAGTGGGTTGCCATTTCCCTCTCCAATGCATGACAGTAAAAAGTGAAAGTGAAGTTGTTCAATTGTGTCCGACTCTTAGTGATCCCATGAACTGCAGCCTACCAGGCTCCTCCATCCATGGGATTTTCCAGGCAAGAGTACTGGAGTGGGATGCCATTGCCTTCTCCATGATCCCTCATCAGATCAGATTAGTCGCTCAGTCGTGTCCGACTCTTTGCAACCCCATGAATCACAGCACTCCAGGCCTCCCTGTCCATCACCAACTCCCGGAGGTCACTCAGACTCACATCCATCTAGTCAGTGATGCCATCCAGCCATCTCATCCTCTGTCGTCCCTTTCTCCTCCTGCCCCCAATCCCTCCCAGCATCAGGGTCTTCTCCAATGAGTCAACTCTTTGCATGAGGTGGCCAAAGGACTGGAGTTTCAGCTTTAGCATCATTCCTTCCAAAGAAATCCCAGGACTGATCTCCTTCAGAATGGACTGGTCGGATCTCCTTGCAGTCCAAGGGACTCTCAAGAGTCTTCTCCAACACCACAGTTCAAAAGCATCAATTCTTTGGCGCTCAGCCTTCTTCACAGTCCAGCTCTCACATCCATACATGACCCCTGGAAAAACCATAGCCTTGACTAGGCGAACCTTTGTTGGCAAAGTAATGTCTCTACTTTTCAATATGCTATCTAAGTTGGTCATAACTTTCCTTCCAAGGAGTAAGCGTCTTTTAATTTCATGGCTGCAGTCACCATCTGCAGTGATTTTGGAGCCCAGAAAAACAAAGTCTGACACTGTTTCCACTGTTTCCCCATCTATTTCCCATGAAGTGATGGGACCAGATGCCATGATCTTCGTTTTCTGAATGTTGAGCTTTAAGCCAACCTTTTCACTCTCCACTTTCACTTTCATCAAGAGGCTTTTTAGTTCCTCTTCACTTTCTGCCATAAGAGTGGTGTCATCTGCATATCTGAGGTTATTGATATTTCTCCCAGCAATCTTGATTCCAACTTGTGTTTCTTCCAGTCCAGCATTTCTCATGATGTACTCTGCATATAAGTTAAATAAACAGGGTGACAGTATACAGCCTAGACGTACTCCTTTTCCTATTTGGAACCAGTCTGTTGTTCCATGTTCAGTTCTAACTGCTGCTTCCTGACCTGCATACAAATTTCTCAAGAGGCAGATCAGGTGGTCTGGTATTCCCATCTCTTGAAGAATTTTCCAGTTTATTGTGATCCACACAGTCAAAGGCTTTGGCATAGTCAATACTCATACCCTCCCCCAAAGGCAATAAGACAGATTTCTGGCTTGTGAGAAGCCAGACCTATTGTGGACTTACTGCAGGACCTATTGTGGATTTTTTTTTATGTATTTTAAAACAAAGAATGACAAAATAAGATAACACCAGGTGACAGAAGAGTAGTACAGGTTTAAAGTCTACAGGAATTCAAAAAAGTCTGTCCACCTCTACTGAATGTTTCAACAGTTTTCTTGAAGGTGGTAGGACTTCTACTCTAAGCCAGTGATTCACTTAAGACCTTCTTTATCCTCTTGAGAATGATCGAAGACACTGAAGAGCTTTTGTTTGTGTGGATTAAATATTTACCTAGCTAGAAACTAAAACAATTTTTTTAATTGTTTATCAAATCATTTAAAAATAACAATAATAAACTCAGTTACATACTAACATAAATAATATATTTTTGAAAAATAACTTTTCTAAAAGAAAAGGAAAATTGATGGGAAATTCTATTTTGCAAATTTATTTAATGAGTGGTTTAACAGAAGACATCTGGGTTCTTATATTTGCTTTTGTATTCAGCCTGTTGACACATGTTGTTTGGGTTGAAGTATATGAATAAAACACGGCCTTGCCCAGATAAGAAGTTGGAAAAAGGGAGAATACATAACCTTTTTCAGATAATTTTAAATACCTTTTTTCTTTGATGAGACAACAAATCTCAACAAAAAGTAATCTCTTAGTTTCAAGGTGGAATCTGAAAGCATATTAATGAACTTTTGTTCTCTGTTACATTAAAACCCATTGTCTGCATGTACTTTGAATGTGTCTTTTACCCACACATGATTTTGTAACATCATACGCTGGTCATTTAGAAATTTTGATCTTTAAAATGCTGACATGTTTTGTTACACAATAATAAAAGAATCACATTTTTTAATAATATTATGGAGCTCATCAAGAAGTCTTCAATTATTGGGAATCTGTCAAGCTCACAGTTGTATACAAGTTTTCCAAAAGTCTAATTTTGCTGGAAAGCCCCAATTTTATCATTTGGCAACAAGGCTTAGTTGTTTTCCTTGAAGTGACAGATTCCGTTTACTTTTGAGAAAATGCTCGCCAAATATGCAAACTTGAATGAGTACAGTTTGTTTATGAGTTATTCTATCAGATAAAATGATGTTCCATGAAAAAAAAAAGTAGCAGTTCAACTCACAATTCAGTTGCACAAATATTTGTACTCTAGACAACCATTGACTGTTCACATACAGCGGAAGTGCTTTTCTACTTCATCACACAGAATATTAAAAGGATGTGTGCTCAAAGGGCAATATTTCATAGAATTAATATTTTTTTTAAGCACAATCTTATGTGACACTGGTATTTTCCTCCTTGTAATTGGATGGTAGAAAGTGAATAGGAACTAAAAAGCCTCTTGATGAAGGTGAAAGAGGAGAGTGAAAAAGTTGGCTTAAAACTCAACATTCAGAAAACAAAGATCATGGCATCTGGTCCCATCACTACATGGGAAATAGATGGGGAAACAATGGAAACAGTGTCAGACTTTATTTTTGGGGGCTACAAAATCACTGCAGATGGTGACTGCAGCCATGAAATTAAAAGACGCTTACTCCTTGGAAGGAAAGTTATGACCAACCTAGATAGCATATTAAAAAGCAGAGACATTACTTTGCCAACAAAGATCTGTCTAGTCAAGGCTATGGTTTTTCCAGGGATCATGTATGGATGTGAGAGCTGGACTGTGAAGAAAGCTGAGCGCCAAAGAATTGATGCTTTTCAACTGTGGTGTTGGAGAAGACTCTTGAGAGTCCCTTGGACTGCAAGGAGATCCAACCAGTCCATTCTGAAGGAGATCAGCCCTGGGATTTCTTTGGAAGGAATGATGCTAAAGCTGAAACTCCAGTCCTTTGGCCACCTCATGCGAAGAGTTGACTCATTGGAGAAGACTCTGATGCTGGGAGGGATTGAGGGCAGGAGGAGAAAGGGATGACAGAGGATGAGATGGCTGGATGGCATCACTGACTCGATGGATGTGAGTCTGAGTGAACCCTGGGAGTTGGTGATAGACAGGAAGGCCTGGCGTGCTGCAATTCATGGGGTTGCAAAGAGTCGGACATGACTGAGTGACTGAACTGAATTGGGTGGTGGATTACCACCCAGTTATAGGATTACCTATAATGGATTACCAATAAATGGATTACCACCAAGGATTACTTGTGCTCTCACTTTCACCCACCAGTGCTTTTGCATATTTGGTACAAATGTTAAAAGTGAAAAAATAAACCAAACAACATCTTAGCATTATTATGAGCATTATTATTTTTTGGCAGCATTGCACATCTTGTGGGATCTTAATATCCTGACCAGGGATTGAACCTGGTTCACAGCAGTGAAAGTGCTGAGTGCTAACCCTTGGACTGCCAGGGAATTCCCATTTTAGTATTATGATGATAATTTTGACCTCAAGACCCTCTGAAAGTGCCTCAGAGACCCTCGCCTTCTCAAAATTCCATAGACATACTCACATACTCTGAGAATTGTGCTAAACCTCAAAAGCAGAGAAGACTTTGACAAGTCATCAGGAAATGAATGCCCCTGGATGTTGGCTGCATAGTGAATGGAAGGGAGCCAAGGCAAAGGCTGGAGAGCTAAGTAGATGCTAAACTATGGAAAGTCTCAAGTACCAGGGAGCAGAGCTTGAATACTATCCCATGGACAAATGGGAAACTTTAAAAAAAAAAAAAAACATTGCTATCATTTATTTAGCATCTACTGTGTGCCTGGCATTTTGCTCACATTATTTAATTAACACTCCATGTTTACCTTGAGCTTCCTAGGTGGCACAGTGGTAAAGAATCCTGCTGCCAATGCAGGAACCACAGGTTTGATCCCTTGGTCGGGAAGATCCCCTGGAGGAGGAAATGGCAACCCACTGCAGTATTCTTGCCTGGACAGAGGCGCCTGGCGAGCTACAGTCCATGGGGGTCACAAAAACTTGGACATGACTGATCAGCTGAGCATGCAAGCAGAGCATACACACTTAATCCTAGGAGGCAAGTGTCATCATTCTCATTTGTTGGAAAAGGAAGCTGGGGCTTAGAGAAGTTAAGGAATTTACCTTAACTCACTCAGCTAGCAAAAGTAATTTACCTTAACTCTCCCAGGGAGATGAGACTGCAAAGGTCAGGTGGACAAATTCCAACTTCCTGCATCTCAGGTTTTCTTCCAGGTCACATTTTTCAGCTGTGCTGGGTAGGATCCTGGAATGTGTATATTTTTAACACGTCTAGTCTGCTGTGAAGCACTCTGGCTATAAATCTTGCCTATTTACTCTGGGCTCCCTAAGGGCAAGGGTCAAGTCTGTTTATATGCCCAGCACAATGTGATCATTTAATAAATCTTTAACCACAAAGGTAGTGGTTTTTATGGAGCCCAATTCCACCCAGATGCCTTGCAACTTTCCCTGAGTCTAAACTACACATGCCAGAGTAAGAGAATTTTTTTTTTCTCCAAAGAGGAACTTGGAGGCCCATATTTTCTGAATTTGACTATGACATTCAATGACCACAACAGTTTTATCTGAGCAATTATTGCTGCATATTCATATAGCGAGCAAGGCTTGTCTTTTTCACCTTTCCATTTCTTGAACCATTTGGATCTTACTCTGGATGGAAAATGGGCTTTAAAGCAGGCTGACTTGAATTTGAATCCTGATTCCACCATTGACAGACTGTGTAACTGTGGGCAACTAACATAAGGCCTTTCAGCCTCCATTTCCCTCCTGAAAGCACGATGACAGTACTGTCTTCTTCAGAAAGTTGTTGAGTGAAGTAAATGAAACAGTATAAGGAAATCACTGCTCCTGGGCCTTTTCTTCCCCCTACGCTTCCAGTCTGGGCCCACAGAGCCCCTCCCCACCTCTCAAGGGTCCCGGGTTTTCCCAGAGTCAGGCAGGCCTGGTAATTTACCAGCTCCTACCTCATTACAAACTGTCCCTTCCCTCAAATATTTTCTATTTTCCTACCTTGGGTTACCGCTTTCAGTGTTCTCACTTAAGAGATGATCTAATGGCACCCCACTCTAGTGCTCTTGCCTGGAAAATCCCACGGACGGAGGAGCCTGGTAGGCTGCAGTCCATGGGGTCGCTAAGAGTTGGACATGACTGAGCGACTTCACTTTCTCTTTCCACTTTCATGCATTGGAGAAGGAAATGGCAACCCACTCCAGTGTTCTTGCCTGGAGAATCCCAGGGACAGAGAGGCCTGGTGGGCTGCCGTCTATGGGGTCGCACAGAGTTGGACACGACTGAAGTGACTTAACATAACAATAAACAAATGAAAAATCAAATGCAAAGCCTTATGTTTACCACCATAGAAAATTCAAAAGGTATTCCTAATGGAAAAAGGTAAGCATGGTTTTGCTGGTAAAATTATTTTTAAAATAATCATTTATTTGGCTGCATCAGATCTTAATTCAGACATGTGAGATCTTCATTGCACCATATGGGATCTTTCATTAGGGTGCAGGGGCTCCAGAGTGTGCAGGCTCGGTAGCTGTGGCACCCGGACTTAGTCTCTCTGTGGCATGTGGGAACTTAGTTCCCTGATCAGGGACTGAACTCATGTCTCCTGCATTTCAGGGTGGACTCTCAATCACCAGGGAAGTTCCAACTGGTCAAACAATTTTGAGAAACTGAAGACTAAATCTCTCTCCTTAGTTGGAGCAATTTAGCCTGTTAATAGTTCTGAGAATTCCCAAAGAGAGAGTTCTGTGACTTCATAGCACAGCTAAATAAACTGTGTGCACTGATGGTAATCATCAGTCTCACCCTCAAGATAAGTTTTCCCCAAAACTATTCGAGAAGCACTAACTCACTCTCAGAGGAAGGCAATGGCACCCCACCCCAGTACTCTTGTCTGGAAAATCCCATGGACAGAGGAGCCTGGTAGGCTCCAGTCCATGAGGTCGCTAAGAGTCGGACACGACTGAGAGACTTCATTTTCACTTTTCACTTTCATACATTGGAGAAGGAAATGGCAACCCACTCCAGTGTTCTTGCCTGGAGAATCCCAGGGACGGAGGAGCCTAGTGGGCTGCCGTCTATGGGGTCGCACAGAGTCGGACACGACTGAAGTGACTTAGCAGCAGCAACTCACTCTCAAAACTCTGATTCCTTAAGGATGGCATCTCAGGCACTGGGCATTCTCCATGCATACTAGGACACACTGGCCCGTATCTCGAGAAGTCTGTGAGCGCTAGGTGGAAGAACAAAATGCTAAAGGCTGGCACAGGCAGAAAAGTACACAGATTTGAGGAGAATTCAAGTCCAATAATGGGCATCCCCAGTGGCTCAGGGGTAAGAATTTGCTTGCCAATGCAGGAGACACGGGTTCCATCGCTGGGGGAATATCTGGAGGAGGAAATGGCAACCCACTCTAGTATTTTTGCCTGGAAACTCCATGGACAGAGGTATTGTAGCTGGGTTGGCTACAATCGATGGGGTTGCAAAGAGTCGGACATGACTGAGTGACTGAACGCACATACACCCACACACAAATCCAATAAATAAACCTCTACAACACTTTTCGGCTTACAAAACATTTAAATCCATCTTACCGCTTTCAAATATGCTATCTCAGTTTATTCCTAAAAAAAGCCTTACAAAGCAGTCAAGATATGGTTCTCTCCCTTTCTAGGTTCTGAGGTTAGGGCTCAGAGAGATGAAATGACTCCCCTGCTTGCCAAGCCCCTCAGTCAGGAAATCTCTGAGCTGAATCTAAATCTCTGGCTGGACTTATGGACCAGCAATGCATCTGAGCGACCAGAAAAGAAAAAAAATGAGGAGGGTGGGAAGGAAAGCCCAAAGGACAGTTGCAGGGGGCTCTATGGGTTATCCGGAGAAGGCAGTGGCACTCCACTCCAGTACTCTTGCCTGGAAAATCCCATGGATGGAGGAGCCTGGTAGGCTGCAGTCCATGGGGTCGCTAAGAGTTGGACACGACTGAGCGACTTCACTTTCACTTTTCACTTTCATGCATTGGAGAAGGAAATGGCAACCCACTCCAGTGTTCTTGCCTGGAGAAGCCCAGGGATGGGGGAGCCTGGTGGGCTGCTGTCTATGGGGTTGCACAGAGTCGGACACGACTGAAGCGACTTAGCAGCAGCAGCAGCAGCTATGGGTTATCCACTGTACTCATGTGCATCGTGTCCAGACGTCTGTCTGCTCTGGCACCTGTTCTTCTTTCAGGAGACCCAGAGTCCCAGGAAGAAAGAACCAGAACTCAAAAACAGCCTATGCTATGCTATGCTAAGTCACTTTAGTCGTGTCTGACTCTGTGCGACCCCATAGATGGCAGCCCACCAGGCTCTCCCGTCCCTGGGATTCTCCAGGCAAGCACACTGGAGTGGGTTGCCATTTCCTTCTCCAATGCATGAAAGTGAAAAGTGAAAGTGAAGTCTCTCAGTCGTGTCCGACTCTTAGCGACCCCATGGACTGAAGCCTACCAGGCTCCTCTGTCCATGGGATTTTCCAAGCAAGAGTACTGGCGTGGGGTGCCATTGCCTTCTCCACAAAAATGGCCTAGTCCCCACCAAACGTGAGGCCTGGAGGCAGCCTCTAAGGCATTGGAGGGAGCGATGGCCACCTTCCACACCATCCCAGCTGCCAGCCTGACAGCGAGCAGACAATGCACAGCTAGGTCCCAACGATCCCTCTTCCTTCTCTCCCCTGACACATTTCCCCCAGCTTTCCATCAGGCTTGCCTGCTGGATGTCTACCAGAGCCACACGCACCCAAGGCTTCAGATCCAGTGTCTCTGGTTAAAAGGTTAGGTGTCCTGTTTTGGGTCACCTACACTCTTCCTAGAAGGCCAGAGAAGAAGAGAGAGAAGGAATGAAGGGGAAAATGAATGTGAGAGGTAGCCATGACTTGTGCCTTGGATTCATTTTTCTCTGGAGCTCAAGGCCATTTTCAGGACTTTGTAAACTCTTCTTGCTAACAGCTCACTGATGTCATCTTCTAGTCCAAATGCTTTATGTGAGCTGGTTGTCATAAATCTGAAATTGCCCCCCCCCCTCCTTAGCAGTCTCTGAGGTGCTCTCACCTGTTGGAATGAACTGTAATGAATGTAATGAAGACAAAGAATGTATTACAAACATGGAAATTCTGACCTGTAATATCTCTGAAAATAAACCAACTCTGGTCACGGGCACTGCTGTGCTTGGACGCCTGCCCAGAAACTTCCCATTCCTGGGAGGAGAGATTTCTCAATTAACTTCATCTTCCTTCTTGTGTTAAAAACAGCATGCTTTTACTTTCTGGTTCTTTTGACAAGAAACTTTTGGGTTTCTTTCCAAAGTAGTCAGGCTTGAGACAGTTAGAAAAGATTTGGAACATTATCCGCATGGCTGAAGCTCATGTTTTCAGAGGAAGCAGAGAGTGACTATTTCTTTGTTTGGGATGAGGAGGTAGTTTCCTACATGGTAGTTAATAAAACAGTATTTTTACTAGAGAAGCAAGTCAGCTTGCCTACAATAACCAAAAAATATCTAGAGTTAGGGATGCTGAAAAATTACTACTTGTTAATTCGCAGCCCAAATGAAATTAAAAAAAAAAAAAGAGGTATTCACTGTACCAAATTTCTGTTCCTTTTTTGTATCCTAATATACCTATTCCACATATAGAAGAAATTTGCTTTGAAATCAAAGAAATGTATCATTTTAATTTTATTTATTTGTTAACTCCATGGGTAGGACTAATGATGTAAGATGGAAAGAGGTGAAGTTTTTTATCTTTGTTTTTTTGTTTTTCCTTGTTTTCCCCTCAATTCATTTTTTTTTTTTTAATTATTTTTCTTTTTTGATTTCACCTTGTGACATGTGGGATTTTAGCTCCCTGACCAAGGACTGAACCCATGCTCTCTGCATTGGAAGCCAAGAGTCTTAACCCTTGGACCGTAAAGCAAGTCCCTCAATTAATTTTTTATAAGGAATTATATTATTTTGCTAGAGCTGCCATATGAAGTGCTGCAGGCTGAGTGGCTTAAACATCAGAAATTCATATTCTCACAGTTCTGGAAGCTAGAAGTTCAGGCTCATGGCGTTTAGCGGGGTTGATTTCATCTGAGGCCTCTCTCTTTGACGCGTAGATGGCCATCTTTTCCCTGTATCTTCATGTGGTCTTCCTTCTGTGTGCATCTGTGTCCAAGTTTCCTCTTCTTATGAGGGCATCAGTCATATTGGATTAGGGCACTTTGTAATAACCTTATTTTACCTTAACTACCTCTTTAAAGACTGCCTCCAAATACAGTCATATGCTGAGGTACTAGGGCTGGAACATCAACATAAGAATTTGGGGGGAACACAATTTAGTTCATAACAGGAATCATTGGTCATCAGAGGTCTGTGGGTGACAGTAATTTAATGAGAAATTAAATGAGGAATGGCAGAAACAATAGATGAGGAATTGAAAGAACTGGCTTCCAGCCTCAGCCTGATTATGTAATGGTTATAGTACCCTAAGCAACTTTCTTACCCTCTCTGGCTATCTCATCTTCCAAAGTCAAATGAAAATAGAAAATGCCCTTGATGATTTCTGGGGGACTTTGCAAATCCAAGGAGAGGCAGAAGCAATAACACCCTGCACTGACTCCTTGGTGGCTGGAGGGAGAAGCTTGCATCTCAACCATGGAACATGGTTTCTTTCAAATGGGAACCAGAGCAAAGTTAGTTCAATGCTTTACATGAACACTCAAATGAAATTAGCAGAGTCTTCAACAGAGGGCATGAAATCCAATTTTGCACACCTTGGGGTATCAAAATGACAAAGAGCATGGAACGCTTTTAAGACTGAAAGAAAAATGGATTTTTATTCACCTTTAAGTTAAAAATAGGTATGTATGGGGTGGTGAAAGCAAATAAACTGTGATAGGAAATAGCAGCTTCTAGGGAAACCCTGTGAAGGCTTGAATCTTATATATATTTTCATTTAAAACATTTAAACCCCTAAATGGCTTGAAGCATCACTTGAAAGTGTGAGAACTGTGAAGTGAGTGAGTGCAGCTCTCAGGGGCCTCCCTTCTCCAGGAAGAGTTGCCCCTGCGCATTGCTCACATCTTGAGAGCCCTGAGTGCTGAGACCTCCAGGAAAAGTTTCATCAGCCTGTTCCCACTGACCTTCATGCCAGTGCCCCGAAGAAGGGCTTCACACCATCATGCAGATGGCAAAAGCCAAGCCCTGCGTCCACTACACAGTCCCTGCCCTGCAGTATTTGATCCCAGTGCAGGAACAGGGGGTGTGGGTCAAAATCTCGACATTCTGTGAAAAGGAAAGGGAGATTTAAAAGAAAAAAATTTTATTGTGGTAATAGGCTCCAAAATCACTGTAGATGGTGACTGCAGTCATGAAATTAAAAGACACTTACTCCTTGGAAGGAAAGTTATGACCAACCTAGACAGCATATTAAAAAGCAGAGACATTACTTTGTCAACAAAGGTCTGTCGAGTCAAGGCTACTGGTTTTTCAAGCGGTCATGTATGGATGTGAGAGTTGGACTATAAAGAAAGCTGAGCACCAAAGAATTGATGCTTTTGAAGTGTGATGTTGGAGAAGACTCTTGAGAGTCCCTTTGACTGCAAGCAGATCCAACCAGTCTATCCTAAAGGAGATCAGTCCTGGGTGTTCATTGGAAGGACTGATGCTGAGGCTGAAACTCCAATACTTTGGCCACCTCATGCGAAGACTTGACTCATTGGAAAAGACCCTGATGCTGGGAGGGACTGGGGGCAGGAGGAGAAGGGGACAACAGAGGATGAGATGGCTGGATGGCATCACCGACTCGATGGATGTGAGTTTGAGTGAACTCCGGGAGTTGGTGATGGACAGGGAGGCCTGGCGTGCTGCAGTTCATGGGGTTGCAAAGTCGACTGAGCAACTCAACTGAACTGAACTGAATAGTCACATAATAGAAAACATACTATTTTAACCATTGCTAACTGTATATAGTTCACCGGCCTTAAGTACATTCACATTGTGCAACTCTCACCATCATTCATCTCCCAAACTGAAACTCTGTTCCCATTAAACACTAACTCCCCACACCTGCCTCCCACTCCTTCCACCCCCACCCCCCAACCCCCTAAACCGACTCCACTCCCAACCCCCTCCACCTCCCCACCCCCAGACCCTGACATCTACTGCTGTACTTTCTGACTCTATGAATTTGACTATTTGGGTATCTCATATAAGTGAAATCAAAGAGTATTCATCTGTACCTAATGGGTTCAGTTTTTTATTTTGTATCAGGGTATAGACTGAAGTGACTTAGCATAGCATAGCATAGCATAGTCAATTAACAATGTGGTGATAGTTTCAGGAGAACAGCAAAAGGACTCAACCATGCATATACATGTATCTATTCTCCCACAAACTCCTCTCTCATTCAGGCTGCCACATATCACTGAGCAGAGTTTCATATGCTATATAGTAGGCCCTTGTTCATTATTTATTTTAAGTACAGCAGTGTGTACATGTCCATCCCAAACTCCCTAAATGTCCCTTCCCCCCATCCTCGACCCTCCTCCCCATAATTATAAATTCCTTCTCTAAGTTTGTGAAGGGACTTCCCTGGTGGTTCAGCTGGTTAAGAATCCACCTGCAATATGGGAGACCTGGGTTCCATCCCTGGGTTGGGAAGATCCCCTTAAGAAGAGAACAGCTACCCACTCCAGTATTCTGGCCTAGAGAATTTCATGGACTATACAGTTCATGAGGAGAAGGCAATGACACCCCACTCCAGTACTCTTACCTGGAAAATCCCATGGACGGAGGAGCCTGGTGGGCTGCAGTCCATGGGGTCGCTATGAGTCGAACACAACTGAGCGACTTCACTTTCACTTTTCACTTTCATGCATTGGAGAAGGAAATGGCAACCCACTCCAGTGTTCTTGCCCGGGGAATCCCAGGGACAGACGAGCCTGGTGGACTGCCATCTATGGGGTCGAACAAAGTCGGACACAACTGAAGCGACTTAGCAGCAGCAGCAGCATACAGTTCATGGGATCGCAAAGAATCGGACAAGACTGGATTGTTTCTGTTTTGTAAGTTCATTTGTATCATTTCTTTTTAGATGGAATGCATTTTTAAGGTTTAGTTCAGTTCAGTTCAGTTGCTCAGTCATGTCTGACTCTCTGTGACCCCATCCTACAAATAGATTGTACCTTCTTTTATTTTCCCCAGTGCTGCACAGTAGATTCACATTTTGTTGTTATTCAGTTGCTAAGTTGTTTCCAATTCTTTGTGACCCCAAGGACTGCAGCACACTAGGCTTTCTGTATCCTGGAGGTTGCTCACACTCATGTCCATTAAGTCAATGATGCCATCAAACCAACTCATCCTCTGTCCTCCCCTTCTCCTCCTGCCCCCAATCCCTCCCAGCATCAAAGTCTTTTCCAATGAGTCAACTTTTCGACTGAGGTGGCCAAAGTACTGGAGTTTCAGCTTTAGCATCATTCCTTCCAAAGAAATCCCAGGGCTGATCTCCTTCAGAATGGACTGGTTGAATCTCCTTGCAGTCCAAAGCACTCTTAAGAGTCTTCTCCAACACCACAGTTCAAAAGCATCAATTCTTCGGTGCTCAGCCTTCTTCACAGTCCAGCTCTCACATCTATACATGACCACAGGAAAGTGGTGCGTATATGTAAATTCCAGTCTCCCAATTCATTCCATCACCCCTTAAGGAAAGGGTACTTTTGTGCTTGTAACCATCTTGGTTTTCCCAAGTGCTTTCCCAACTGCCCAGAGTTGGGACTCCCTAATCAGGCTGTCTGGATCATGTCCGCTGGATCATGGAAAAAGCAAGAGAGTTCCAGAAAAACATCTATTTCTGTTTTATTGACTATGCCAAAGCCTTTGACTGTGTGGATCACAATAAACTGTGGAAAATTCTGAAAGAGATGGGAATACCAGACCACCCGATCTGCCTCTTGAGAAATCTGTATGCAGGTCAGGAAGCAACAGTTAGAACTGGTCATGGAACAACAGACTGGTTCCAAATAGGAAAAGGAGTACATCAAGGCTGTATATTGTCACCCTGTTTATTTAACTTATATGCAGAGTACATCATGAGAAATGCTGGACTGGAAGAAACACAAGTTGGAATCAAGATTGCTGGGAGAAATATCAATAACCTCAGATATGCAGATGACACCACCCTTACGGCAGAAAGTGAAGAGGAACTAAAAAGCCTCTTGATGAAAGTGAAAGTGGAGAGTGAAAAGGTTGGCTTAAAGCTCAACATTCAGAAAACGAAGATCATGGCATCTGGTCCCATCACTACATGGGAAATAGATGGGGAAACAGTGGAAACAGTGTCAGACTTTATTTTTCTGGGCTCCAAAATCACTGCAGATGGTGACTGCAGCCATGAAATTAAAAGACGCTTACTCCTTGGAAGGAAAGTTATGACCAACCTAGATAGCATATTCAAAGCAGAGACATCACTTTGCCAACAAAGGTTCGCCTAGTCAAGGCTATGGTTTTTCCAGTGGTCATGTATGGATGTGAGAGTTGGACTGTGAAGAAGGCTGAGCACCGAAGAATTGATGCTTTTGAACTGTGGTGTTGGAGAAGACTCTTGAGAGTCCCTTGGACTGCAAGGAGATCCAACCAGTCCATTCTGAAGGAGATCAGCCCTGGGATTTCTTTGGAAGGAATGATGCTCAAGCTGAAACTCCAGTCCTTTGGCCACCTCATGCGAAGAGTTGACTCATTGGAGAAGACTCTGATGCTGGGAGGGATTGGGGGCAGGAGGAGAAGGGGACAACAGAGGATGAGATGGCTGGATGGCATCACTGACTCGATGGATGTGAGTCTCAGTGACCTCCGGGAGTTGGTGATGGACAGGGAGGCCTGGCGTGCTGCGATTCATGGGGTCGCAAAGAGTCGGACACGACTGAGCGACTGATCTGATCTGAATCAGGCTGTCTTGCTGGCAATGCTCCAGGCTCCAGACCTGGCCTTCTTCTCTGCACCCCTTTTTTTTTTTTTTTTTTTACCAATGTTTGCTGAATACTTACAACATGCTGGGTTCTGTGCTGGGTACTGTGTATAGAAATAAAAACAAATCCAGATACAGTTGTTTCAAGAGCTCACGGTGGTGGGAGAGACAAACCAACAATTCAAATCTCTGTTCAGTCCTGTGAATATCACCTGGACTGGGTCCTGAGAGCCATGGAAGCCCAGAGAAGGTAGAGGGGTGTACAGGGACCAGAGGCTAGGGGGGTGGCAGGGATGAAAACATCCAGCAGGAGGTGGTCCTTAAGCTGAGACTTGCTGAGACTTGGAGGCCCACTGAAGCAGGCTAACAAGGGGCATGGATGAGTCAGGTCTCATGGAGGAAACGTCTGATCATGTGGAATGGCTTAGGATTGGTCTACATGTAGGAGCCTGAAGAATGTGAGTCACAAGGCTAAAGATAGAGTCCCAATTATACACTAAGGAATTTAAACTTAACTGTGAAGGTTGTGGAGTCAAATCAGACTGCCCTGGTCTTCTTGCCCTAGTGGCATGATCTTAGATGAATTGATTGACTGCTCCAGGCATCAACTTTCTCACTGTGAAATGAGAATTATAATATTAATACCTCATAGGGAAGTTGTGTAGATTGAATAACACCATCAATGCAAAATCCATAGCACAGGAGGTCTTAAGCAAGGCCATTCATTCCCATTATTGTTATTATCATTATCATCATTAGTAAAGGAATCACATGACAAGCTGTTTATGCTTTAAAAAATCTACTAAGGGACTTGCCTGATGGTCCAGTAGCTAAGATTCCTTGCTTCCAAAGCAGGGGGCCCAGGTTTGATCCCTGGTCAGGGAACTATACCCCATGTGCTGCACCCAAGACCTAGCACAGCCAAATAAATAAATACAAATAAATAAATATTTTAAATAAAATAAAATACTACTGATTATTCGCTGCTTGCTCCACCAGATCCATTTTCTTCCTTTCCCTGCCCTGCTGTGTCCTGGAAGGCTAACCCCCAAAATTGCAAGGCCAGGCTCCCTTGTTTGCTGCTTTCTGGCTGGTAGAGCTAAGAGGAGGCAACAGCAGGAGTCTGTAGAAAAGACAGAGGGTGGGTTGTCATTGTTATTCAGTCACTAAGTCGTGTCTGACTCTTTGCAACCCCATGGACTGCTCAAACTCATGTCCACTGAGTCTGTGATGCTATCCAACCATATCATCCTCTGTCACCCCCTTCTCCTCCTGCCCTCAATCTTTCCCAGCATCAGAGTCTTTTTCAATGAGTCGGCTCTTTGCATCAGGTGGCCAAAGTATTGGAGCTTCAACTTCAGCATCAGTCTTTCCAGTGAGTATTCAGGATTGATTTCCTTTAGGACTGACTGGTTTGATCTTACTGTCCAAGGGACTCTCAAGTCTTCTCCAGCAACACAATTCAAAATCATCAATTCTTCAGCGCTCAGCCTTCTTTATGGTCCAACTTTCACATTCGTATACAACAACTGTATACAACAACCGTATACAAAAACCATAGCTTTGACTATATGGAACTTTGTCAGCAAAGTGATGTCTCTGCTTTTTAATACACTGTCTAAGTTTGTCATAGCTTTTCTTTCAAGGAGCAAAAGTGTCTTTTAATTTCAGAGTTTGGGTATTTCTTCCTAAAGTGCTTCTTGATTAAGGATAGCTCTTCCGGTCGTGGCTGTGCCCCTCCACATCTTGGATGGGCTCTCGTGCAAGCAGAGCCTGAGGCAAGAACTTGGGTTCCGGAAATTTATTTGGAAGAAGATTCCAGGACTGAAGGAGCAGGGAAGGTCAGACTGGGGAGAGAGATAAACAAACGGAGAGTGTAATTGAAATCACTGCTGGGAGTAACCGCAATGCTTCTGTGGAGACCTCTGAGAAGATACAGAATGCCTCTGGGATTTCTGCCAGAGGGTGGAGGCTCTCGTGTCCCACCCAGATTGCTGGGTGTCCCCAGGGCATCAGCACCCCGAGCTTTCCAGCTGTACTTCCCAGCAAGCCAAGCAGGTGCAGCTTCAAGACAGCCTTTAGAAATAAATCAGAAGGACACTTGCCTCCCTCCTGGTGCAAAGCTGTCAGGACGAGACCGCAGCTGCTGCTGAAGCCACAGGGAAGCTGAGGGGATGTGACAGGGACACAAAAGCATTTGCTGTGCACGCCAAACTTGGTTTCTGCAGGGCCACTCTCTTCTCTACAGCTTCAGGGCCTCCCTTCGTTATTTTTTCTCCCTTTAAGCCTAGAGGAGTTCCACTTCCCATGCTGATCTCCGTGTCCTCAACTCCTCTGGTGTGCCCAGATCTCTGAGTCCACTTCAGTAAATACTTCCTTCATTAAAGTGCTTCTGTTTGGAGAAGAAAATGGCAACCCACTCCAGTATTCTTGCCTGGAGAATCCTATGGACAGAGGAGCCTGACAGGCTTCAGTTCATGGTGTCTCAAAGAGGCAGACACGACTTTGAGACTAAATATCAGCAACAACAAATGTCTGAGTCTTTCTAGTTTCTAAAATAGAAAGGAAAATATTGAGAACATGTCAATCAGAAAAAAAACATGTAGAAGGTTGCCATTTTCAGAAATCCATAGAAGGAGACTTTTGTCTGCAAAGTAATGAAATCAGCACTGATTGTGGAAAATATGTTATTTGTACATTTCAATATTTCTACCCTCTTGTCCACGAACAATCCTTTTTGGAGTCCTTAGGCAATACAACTCAACTTTCCTATGAAAAAAAAATAATAAGTCCTTCTGTTGAACCAACAGGGTGGGACTCTACTTCCTATTGGGACCCTGGAAAATACAGATTACTCTAGCTGTAGAACTAAGCTTGCCAGGGCATGAGATGATGATCAGGAGTGTCAGTTAGCTGAAACTGTGAAACTTGACCGAGGCATAGGGAGAGGAGTTGGACTGGAGTTGACATTTAAATGAGTCTCACCCCTACTCCTGGAGATGGTGAAGGACAGGGGAGCCTGGTGTGCTATAGTCCATGGGATCGCAAAGAGTCAGACACTACTTAGTGACTGAACAATAACAACCCCTACCCCAGGAGCTTCTGGTGGCTCAGCTAACCTGGGAAACAAGAGCTGCTATGCTGATCAGGCCTTAACAAGGGTCCTTTCCCTGGGATATGGCGAGGGTGGCACAAAAGCTTTCATGTCAGGGCAAACAGTTTAACAGTGGATATTCAGAAATGAAGAAATCAGGAGCAGAAAAGCCTTGGACAAGGGTAGGTGTCAAGTTCCTCTTTGTATCCTTTTACCTCAAATCCCCACTGCCAGCCTCCCTCCCTCTGCACCCTCTGCAAAAAAACAGATGATTTCTGGATAAACCTCCACTTCTAGTGCTGCTGTCCTTCTCACATTTGTTAACAACTATCTTATAATAGGGGCTTCCCTGATAGCTCAGTCAGCAAAGAATCCGCCTGCAATGCAGAAGACCCTGGTTAGATTCCTGGGTTGGGAAGATCCTTTGGAGAACAGAACGGCTACCCACTCCAGTATTCTGGCCTGGAGAATTCATGGATTATACAGTCCATGGGGTTGCAAAGAGTCAGACACAACTGAGTGATTTTCACTTCCTTTTACATCTTGTAATATAGGGCTTCCCATGTGGCACCAGTGGTAAAGAACCTGCCTACCAGTGCAGGAAACGTGAGAAATGGGTTCGATCCTTGGGTCAGAAAGATCCCCTGACTGAAGGAGAGCATGGCACCCCCACTCCAGTATTCTTGCCTGGAAAATCCCATGGACAGAGAAGCCTGGCAGGCTACAGTCCATGGGATCTCAAAGAGTTAGACATGACTGAAGACTTATCACACACACACACACACACACACACACACACACACACGCACATTTATTTGTTCAGTTCAGTTCAGTTGTTCAGCCATGTCCTACTCTTTGTGACCCCATGGACTGCAGCACGCCAGGCTTCCCTGTCCTTCACCATCTCCCAGAACTTGCTCAAACTTATGTCCACTGAGTCAGTGATGCCATCCAACCATCTCATCCTCTGTGGTCCCCTTCTCCTCCTGCCTTCAGTCTTTCCCAGTATCAGGGTCTTTTCCAATGAATCCATAGATTATTGTTATGGACTAAATGTCTGAGTTCCCTCCCAAACTCAAATGTTGACGCCTTAACCCCCAATGTAATGATATTTGGAGGTGGGGCCTTCAGGAGGTAACTATGTTCAGATGAGGTCAGGAAATTGGGGCCCCTTGATGGGATTAGTGCCTTTTAAAGGAAGAGAAACCAGCGTGCTCCCTCTCTCTCTGCTATGTGAGGTGCAGGGAGAAGGTGGCTGTCTGTAAATCAGAAAGAGAGCCTAACCTGAAGCAGACCTGCTGGTACCTTGGTTTGGGACTCGTAATCTCCAGAACTGTGATAAAATACACCAGGCGAAAGAGGGCATTCTAAACTAAGTGAAATTTAGAGTTTAGCTATTACAGTAGATTTCACTTTTTATAATCTAAAATTTTTTGGAAAACAATGAGTACTGCATGAGACTTCTTCCAGGGTAGGGAACACACAATGAGTTTCCCAAGGAGGGTAAAAAGAATTAAGTTGTTTTGTCTTGCTGCTGCTGCTAAGTTGCTTCAGTTGTGTCCGACTCTGTGCGACCCCATAGATGGCAGCCCACCAGGCTCCCCCATCCCTGGGATTCTCCAGGTAAGAACAATGGAGTGAGTTGCCATTTCCTTCTCCAATGCATGAAAGTGAAAAGTGAAAGTGAAGTCGCTCGGTCGTGTCCGACCCTCAGCGACCCCATGGACTGCCGCCCACAAGGCTCCTCCATCCATGGGATTTTCCAGGCAAGAGTACTGGAGTGGGGTGCCATCGCGTTTTGTCTTATTCCCTTTCAAATTGTGTTCCTTTCATAAACTGGTTTCACTAAGGAGTTAGTCCTTTGGCGCCTTCCTTCCACTGCCCTTGCTGCCTCTATGCTGGTAGTTCCACCAACAGCCCAGGAACCAACCTGGTGCTCCATCAGGCCACTTGACAGAAGTCCTGACACCCAGTGCAGGACTGTGGCTTTGAGCACAGGACTGGGGCCATGTGCCAACCCCAGCTTTACCCCCTCACCAGCTGCATAACCTAAAATTCTCTGTGCCTCACTTTGTGTCCTAAGTCACTTCAGTCATGTCTGACTCCTTACGACCCTACTGACTGTAGCCTGCCAGGTTCCTCTGTCCCTGGGATTCTCCAGGCAAGAATTCTGAAGTGGGTTTCCATGCCCTCCTCCAGGGCATCTTCCCCACCCAGGGATCCAACCCACATCTCTTATGTCTACTGCATTGGGAGGCAGGTTCTTTATCACTAGCGACATCTGGGAAGCCCATGCCTCATTTTACTCATCTGTAATAGAATATATAATCATCCCTACCTCATGGAGTTGTGTGATTCACATGACAGGAAGGTGGATTTATGCAGCCCAGAGAGTCATGCTGGTCCTTAGTTCCACCCCAGTCCCCAAGGACTGGCCAACAGGACATGCTGATGAAGCCCAGCCTCTCCCACCACAAACAAGCCACAGGCCCCTCCATTCCTCTACTTCTAGGAGCTCCTTCTCAGAAGAGAGGTGGGAGTTTTGTGTTTATCTTCCCATCACTCTACTGAGAGAAAACAGTATCTGTTTCCTTCCAACTCGTAATAGCTGCCCTGTGTGGGAGGGAGGGAGGGGACATGGAAATAGAAAGTCTGCTAACGGAGTCTGAAATCAGTCTCTAAGGAGTGTTAGGTGCCCTTCAGGTAACACGGAGTTTACAGATGAGAAGGACACGATCCCAGTCATTCGGTTCAAGGACAATACAATGCTGTGTGCAATTCAGGGCTAAACTGTGTCAGGCTGAGTGGAGTGGGCTGAGAGGGAGGCTCCACGAAGCCTGAAGAAGCCTAGAGGCCACATCTTGGCCAGGACTGTCCCACGTAGTCAAGGACGCCTGGGCGTCCTAATTCTGGGTGATTACTCTCCCAGAGGATGCGGATGTTAGGCGTGTCCTGTCATCAAGTCTGATGCACATCTTTTGCCTGGGGAATCACCAGATTTTCAAAACCCATGACTCAGACCTTGACCAACTTTGATACCACAGGGGTGTTTCCTTCTGACAGTATCCGCTTCTCACGGCTGCTGCCGCCCACCCGGGGCACCTCTGAAGCCCCAGGGTGGACAGCTTGGATGAAACATTTGGCAGGGACATGCTTGAGCACCGGCAGAGCTGCTCAGGGCTACTCAGTCCTGCCAGATGCCTCTCTTGTTCCCTCTTTGTTGTGAGAGGGATCTCTGCTCTAGAGATCTCTGTAGGACCAGCTGAGGCCTTTGTCACAGCTCGACTTCTCCCTTTGCCCAATCTGACTCCCCTCACCACCCTCAACTGGAGCTACTCCTGAAGCATTCTTCAATCGACCTGAGTGCATTGTTCAGAGGCTCAGGGTATGTTCCTTGGAGATTCCAACCTGCGCCACTGTGGCTGCCAGGAGTCTCTCTGAACTCCTCAGCAGCTAGGCTGGACTCAGATAAGGATGAGGTAGTCCCAGGCATGGAACCAGAAGGACTTATTCCTACTTCTGGGTCCACAAGACCTTAGCAGGGCTGATGCAGGGTACAAGACCTCCTCCCCTGAGCCCAGTACAATGTTCAGTCCAGGTTCCTTCTGAGTGATCAACGCCAGTGGTACCATCTTTTGATATCACTTCTGCTTCAGCATCTTACTTTAGGATGGCCTGAAGCCTTTCAGGGCAGCTTCCTGAATTTCCATCAAAAGTCTACAAAGCTCAGGAGTCCAGCTACCTCTGGTGTCTGAAACAAAGTGCAAAATCCTGCAACATCGAAACTCGAAAGTCCCCACAGTGCTCAAGGAGCCAGCCCCGCATCCTCTAAGTTTTGCAGCATCATTCTAGTCCTGCCCTCTACCTACCTTCTAGTCCCATCTTGGCATCTCACTGGCTATAAGAACTGGGCATCTCATCTCTCCTCACTAATCCTTAGTTTCCTCATTTGTAGAATAGTGGTAATAAGGAACACCCCATTTCTAAACACTTTCCAGAAACATCTAGTCTAACACCTACTGAAGGCAGGAATTCCCCTTGAACAACACGGTGGCCAGTTTCTGCTTGACTATCCTCTGGCAGCCCACCATTTCATGAGGCCTTTCAATTTATTGCTGGATGCTCTAGTTCTTAAAAAATATGGAATTTAGAAAGATGGTAACAATAACCCTGTATACGAGACAGCAAAAGAGACACTGATGTATAGAACAGTCTTTTGGACTCTGGGAGAGGGAGAGGGTGGGATGATTTGGGAGAATGGCATTGAAATAAGTATAATATCATATTTGAAACGAGTCGCCAGTCCAGGTTCGATGCCTGATGCCGGATGCCTGGGGCTGGTGCACTGGGATGACCCAAAGGGATGGTATGGGGAGGGAGGAGGGAAGAGGGTTCAGGATGGGGAACACATGTATACCTGTGGCAGATTCATTTTGATACATGGCAAAACCAATACAATATTGTAAAGTTAAATAAAATAAAAATAAAATTTTTTAAAAAATAAAAAAAATTTTATTTATTACAAACTGGAGTTTCTGCCCTGACTTTCTACCACTTGAACTACCTAGATTTACCTAGATCTGCCTTGCTGCTGCTGCTACTGCTGCTAAGTTGCTTCAGTCGTGTCCGACTTTGTGCAACCCCATAGATGGCAGCCCACCAGGCTCCCCCATCCCTGGGATTCTCCAGGCAAGAACACTGGAGTGGGTTGTCATTTCCTTCTCCAATGCATGAAAGTGAAAAGTGAAAGCGAAGTCGCTCGGTCGTGTCCGACCCTCAGCGACCCCATGGACTGCTGCCCACAAGGCTCCTCCATCCATGGGATTTTCCAGGCAAGGGTAATGGAGTGGGGTGCCATTGCCTTCTCCGAGATCTGACTTAACGGCCATAAAAAATACGTTTAAGCTTTGCTCTACATGAAAAATATTTAAACATCATTCCCTTCTCCCCACCAACCACCAGGTTTCTTTTTTCAGGCTACCCTTTCTTAGTCCCCTTTTCACATACGTTCCAGATTCCCCATCATTCTGGTTGTTTTCTTCCAGGAATCCTCTAAGCTTTGTTTTTAAATATAAGACTTTAGAATGGAACCCAATATTCAAGATGCTGTCTGGATAATAATTTCATTTGTACATTCAAAATAATATTCAACTTGCATCAACTTCTTTACATCTATCTGTTCAGCAAGATGTTTGTATATATAAATATATTATTCTACTGCAAATTTAGAGATTTTCTTAGACTTGCAGGGTTTGAGTGGGTTAGCATGCATTTGGCGGCAGTGATAAAATACCCAACTAACAGTGGCTTAAAAAATAAAGATATTTAATTGTCTTGCAAGATGCAACGTGTAATCAGAGATTGGTGATTCAGATTTGATGAGAGGCTCAACAATGTCCATCACAGACACTGGTCTGAGACAGCTGTTGCACTTCTGTGTGCAACATTCTTATAAATATGTTCTTGTTCATGAGTGCTAAGTCACTCAGTCATGTCCAACTCTTTGTGACCCTGTGGACAGCAGCATGCCAGGCTTCCCTGTCCTTCACCATCTCTCAGAGTTTGCTCTAACTCATGCCCATTGAGTTGGCGATGCCATCCAACCATCTCATCCTCTGTCGTCCCTTCTATTTTTCTATTAATATATCCCAAGATCACAATAAGCATCACATTTTTTAAGTCCCCCTCATCACAGTTTCCTAATTCAGTTTATTACTACTGACGAATGTATAGTCAGTACATTGACTACACAAGTATTTATATGTACTGCAATTCAACCAAATCTCCTCCTTCTTGTAGAATTTATTCAGCTGGCTCTGTGGGCCAAGTATAGGGCCTTTAATTTATGCCTATAACATTTCATCTTCTTGGATTTGACCCATCACACTAACAAAAAGGTCTTTGGATACTGATTCGGTCATCCAACAAAGTCCATATCTCTCTCTTAACAAACTCTAGGAACTGCTGTGAAGAATGTTCTGTAAATGTCAGACAGTAATATGTGACTCATGTCTGCTGCCAGGAATTTCAGACAATTTCACACTACATTTGAAGCTAAGCCTTTCAAATTTAGGACAAAAGAGGGCTGCTTGTTTTGTATCTTCTCCATTTTGCATAAGTATGCTTTGTGAAACTGGCAAGGAATTTAAAGAAAACAGCTCTTCTAGGAATTCAGAAAAGGTAGGATGACCACAGCTTCAGATGCATGGGAGTCTAGCCTGTACAATGTTGCCTACCTGAGCCCTCATACACAGTCCTTTATGAAGGTTTTGTTTCCTTCTCATACTGAGCCCTCCTACACAGTCCTTTATGAAGGTTTTGTTGCGGCTTCTCCTCAACCTAGATACCAAGTCCAAGTGCCCTTCTCCATCTTTCCCTGGCTTTCACGTTCCTCCTCCCCCAGCTTCAAAAGGCCCTGTAACAGGTTTAATAAAGGCCTCCAAAGATTTGCTGTTGTTGCTGTTTAGTCACTAAGTCGTGTCCGACTCTTTGTGACCACATGGGCTGCAGCACGCCAGGCTTTCCTCTCCTTCACCATCTCTTAGAGGTTGCTCAAACTCATGTCCATTGAGTCAGTGATGCCATCCCACAATCTCATCCTCTGTCACCCCTTGTCCTCCTGCCCTTAATCTTTCCTGGCATCAGAGTCTTTTTCAATGAGTCAGCTCTTCATATCAGGTGGCCAAATTATGGGAGCTTCAGCATCAGTCCTTCTTTTGAATATTCAGAGTTGATTTCCTTTAGGATTAACTGGTTTGAACTTGCAGTCCAGGAGACTCTAAAGAGTCTTCTCCCAGCACTACAGTTCGAAAGCATCAATTCTTCAGTGCTCAGTCTTCTTTATGGTTCAACTCTCACATCTGTACATGACTACTGGAAAAACCATAGCTTTGACTATGGACCTTTGTCAGCAAAGTGATGTCTCTGCTTTTTAATACACTGTCTAGGTTTGTCATAGCTCTTCTTCCAAGGAACAGACATCCAAAGATATCAGGTCCTAATCCATGGAAAGGGGAAATGTTAATATCCATGGCCAAAAAATAAAAATATAAAGGATATTTGCAGATGTGATTACGTCAAGGATGTTGAAGTGGCAACATAATTCTGGATTATCTGTGTAGGCTTTAAGTGAAATCAAAAGTATCCTTCTGAGAGGGAGACAGAGGGAGAATTTACCACATGCAGACAGACAGGAGGAGGCAACGTGACCACAAAGGCAGACTGGAGTGATGTGGCCACAAACCAAGGAATGCTGGCAGCCAGTGGAATCTATAAGAGGCAAAAACATGTCCCCCCTTGGAGCTTCTGGAGAGAGCATGACCCTGCTGATACCATGATTTTGGCTCAGTGAAGCTGATTTATGCTTCTTGTCTCTAGAACAGTGAAAGAATACATTTCTGATTAAGCCAACAAGCTAAGTTGTGGCCATTTGTTACAGCAACCATAGGAAACTAGGGCAGACCCTAAGGCCCCTGCTAGGAAGTGCTCAAGTCCCACTCTTTTTTTCACTGCAGATCTACTGGAGCTCTTCCTACATCCCCCATTCTAGGTTGTTTATATATGCTTTTGTTTTATTGTCCCCCTTTTCTTTCCTCACAAATACTTTTCATGCTCTTCAAGATTCCAGTCCACCACATCATTGCTCCTTCACTGCTTTACCAGGAAATGCAGCACTTCAAGACTTGAACTCCCTCCTTTGACTAGTACCAGGAACTCTACCTGGAAGAGATCTGCTCAGAGCACAGCTCCAGAGGGGGACCATTCACATTACAGACTGTGTGAATGTTCTCTATGACCTGCCTGGAGGACTCTCGCGCGCGCGCGCGCGCGCGCGCGCACACACACACACACACACACACACACACACACACACACTCCTCTACTCCACCTGTCTGAGTTTTGGCTTACATATCTCACTTGGCTTCCTTGATCACTCTGGCCAGAGGTGCTCTTTTTTTGTTTGTTTTTGCTCTTTTGGTCTTCTGAAGTTATGAAGCTCCTCATTTTTTATCCCGTTAAGACCTTCCTGCTATAGTTGGTCTTCACTTTGCCTCTCAGTGCTGTCAGCTCCCAGGAGACACAGTTAATTAGGTTCCGTCAGGCTTTGTGCCCCCAGTGCACTTTCCCATAGTTGCCCTCAGGACAGGTGAGACCAAGAGGTCAGCAGCTGGGCCATGGGTTTGCAAGTCCCATAACCTGCTGGCCTTTAGGATTTACTCAAGATGGACATGAGCTCCAAGCTCACAGAGGGTGGGAAGAGATGGTGGTAGGTGAGCAGATGGAAAGGTTTATGGGTCTTCAGATCAGATCAGATCAGTCGCTCAGTCGTGTCCGACTCTTTGCGACCCCATGAACTGCAGCACGCCAGGCCTCCCTATCCATCACCAGCTCTAGGAGGTCACTCAGACTCACATCCATCGAGTCAGTGATGCCATCCAGCCATCTCATCCTCTGTCGTCCCCTTCTCCTCCTGCCCCCAATCCCTCCCAGCATCAGAGTCTTCTCCAATGAGTCAACTCTTCGCCTGAGGTGGCCAAAATACTGGAGTTTCAGCTTTAGCATCATTCCTTCCAAAGAAATCCCAGGGCTGATCTCCTTCAGAATGGACCGGTTAGATCTCCTTGCAGTCCAAGGGACTCTCAAGAGTCTTCTCCAACACCACAGTTCAAAAGCATCAATTCTTCGGCGCTCAGCCTTCTTCACAGTCCAACTCTCACATCCATACATGACCACAGGAAAGACCATAGCCTTGACTAGGCGAACCTTTGTTGGCAAAGTGGTCTCTGCTTTTGAATATGCTATCTAGGTTGGTCATAACCTTCCTTCCAAGGAGTAAGCGTCTTTTAATTTCATGGCTGCAGTCACCATCTGCAGTGATTTTGGAGACCAGAAAAATAAAATCTGACACTGTTTCTACTGTTTCCCCATCTATTTCCCATGTAGTCATGGGACCAGATGCCATGATCTTCGTTTTCTGAATGTTGAGCTTTAAGCCAACCTTTTCACTCTCCACTTTCACTCTCATCAAGAGGCTTTTTATTTCCTCTTCACTTTCTGCCATAAGGGTGGTATCTTAGCTACTCCAAATTCTGCTCCTTCTGTATTTCCTCTTTTGTGCATCTTTTTTTTCTGTAGCATCTGCCATTATGCCTCTGGGAGTATCTCCTTCTTTCCCTCAAAGGACAATTAATACAAGGCTGCACATTCAGGAAACTTTGTGATGGTTTGATGCAACTAGATTGGGTAGTTACGTCATAGTCACACACAACAGAGCTTAAAACTGGACATCAGCCAAGCTTCTTCTTAAAAGACCCTGGTGGAGCCCACTGGCCAGTGCCTTCTGCGGGGGCCTCTCTGGGTAGAATCTGGGCCTTTCCATCTCATGTGCTCCTCTTTCTCTGCCCCACAGTAATCTCTACCCAAAATGTCTTATTCTCAGTCATGCCAAGAAACTGAGCAACCTCCAGCTTCTTCCTAAGCCCAGACTCCAGGCTGTAATTCTGCTAACAGTCAGTCAAATGATTTGCTGAACAGGCCATTTGAGCCAGGGCTCCACCTCTGAGAATCAAAGCAGACATTTGAAATTATAGTTCTCTCTTTTTTTTGCAGACCAATTCAGATTCTTAGTCTCGAATGACCTCTCTTCAACCCCTACTCACCCCACACCCAACTCCCCAAAAGAGGCAGAAAGAAGGGCCTGTTTGAACTTTGCAGCGTTACTGGTTGACTAATGAAGATGGGCTGTCCAAGCAGTCCATCTTTGGGGACTGGTTTTACTTTACCAAGAGATAATGACCCATGGGACAATTTCACTCTCCCTTAATCTGAGTGGGCTGGATTTCTGTGAGGTTTAATCAGAGAAAGAGGAAATGAGCTAATGCAAAACTAAACCCCTCAGAGCCTCAGATTCTTAGGGTTTTTTTTTTTACTTTGAGTCATCTGTGCAGTGCTTTCCTTCACTTCACTGGAAGGTGGCAAACAGAGAAGAAGATGTATTGGTTTTCTAGGGCTGCTATAACAAGGTGTCATAGATTGGGTAGCTTAAAACTAGAGAAGTGTATCTTTCCAGTTCCAAGGGCCAGGAGTCTGAAAACCAAGATGTCAACCAGGTTGATTCCTTCCGGGGGTTCCCAGGAATCCTGTCCAGGCCCCTCACCTGACTCCCCGCGGTTTGCTGGCAATCCTTGGAACTCCTGGGCTTGCTGAGGCATCACTCTGCCCTTGTCTTCACATGTCTTTTTCCTGTGTACATGTCCGTGTCCCAATTTTCTCTTCTTCTAAGAAGACAAATCATATTGGATTTAAGGCCCACCCTAATCCAGTATGACCTCATCTTAACTAATTACATCTGCAGATTGTGTTTCCATTCTGCAGTTCTGGGTGGGCATGAACTTCATGGGGAGAGACTTTATTCCACCCAATACAGGAGTGAAAAGAGGTGTGAGCATGGTTGGCAGACTGCTGAGCTCCTCTCTTATTTCCCATCAGCTGGCACCCATCCTGAAGATGCATTTTTTCCCCCAAAACTTTAAACACTTCGTTTTATATCGGGGTATAGCCCATTAACAATGTTATGATACTTTCAGGTAAACAGTGAAGGAACTCGGGCATACATATGCATGTATTCATTCTCCCCCAATACCAACTCTCATCCAGGCTGAAACAGAAGACTGAGCAGAGTTTCCTTTGCTGTACAATAGGTCTTGTTGGTTATCCATTTTAAATACAGCAGTGTTTACATGACATGAAGATGCATTTAAAAGGCAGCATAGCAGAGTGGGTGAGGTTCTAGGCTCTCAGCCAGTGTCTGTGCGTGCATGTCAACCCACCCTTCACCTTGTGTGAGCTTCTTCTCTTTTTTCACCTCTGTCTCCTCACCTATAAAATGGGGATAATAAAAGCTTTACTTCAAAGGCTCGTTGTGAAGATCATTTGCATCCATCGATGTGGAATACTTGGAACAGCTCCCAGTACATGGTTTGTGCTGAATAAATGTTACCAGCTGACTTTATTTTCTAAGTGCTTTTTGCCTGCAGGAGCCATTGGAGGAGGCATTAGGAACAAAAAGTGACTTAAGCAAAGGTTCTGCCCCAAAGGTACTTTTCATCTAATAGTGGAGACTTTAACAGGATAATGATACAAATTTGTATACACTCCTGCTAAACGGTGGGTGGCTTTGCTGGTAATTGAGAAGAAGGACAGCCTGTGTCCTCTCTGGGGATGGAATTCCTAGAAGCCCTTTCTACAGGGAGCAATGCTCTTCAGGACTTACATAGTGAAGTTGCTCAGTCGTGTCCGACTCTTTGCGACCCCATGGACAGTAGCCAACCAGGCTCCTCCGTCCACGGGATTTTCCAGACAAGAATACTGAAGTGGGTTGCCATTTCCTTCTCCAGAGAATCTTCCCGACCCAGGACTTACAAGGTTACTCAAAAACTATATATAATATTGACACAGAGACAAGCACTTCACAGATCATCTCAAGTGATCCACACAATGACCTGGTCTCATTTTACAATTGGAGACAAATAAGAGTCAAACAGGTTAGTGATTTCTCCAAGGTCACCCAGCAGATCCTCATCCTAAAGCCAGTCCTCTTTGCCTGATGCTACAAATCACTCAGTTGGACACGCCCTGGGCCCATGAATCAGACAGCTGCCTTAGAGGAGAGGTCACAGCTCCAGGAAGCTGCATCTGCTGATAATGATGACAGAGATGACAGAGAGGCTGTCGTGCCTTGGTTGATGTTTACCCTGGGATTTTAAAAGTGGTTTGGGAATTGCTGACAAAACTTTAAAAATAGGTTTCAAACTGAACTTGGCAGCTTGTCTTGTTACTGACTAAAAAGTGGCTGTCATTAAATAAACCATTTAGTGCTGAGTACATCCTGGCAATGGGGAAAGGGTTGCTCATCACTTTGTCTGTCTTTATGTCATGGGGCTTTACTTGAAAAGACAAAAGCAAATGATTTTGAACATCAAATTGTCTTCCTAAGAAACTCTTCCTCTGGAATTGAGGACCAATCCATAAAAATTTAATGCTCCTATATAAGCTCCTATATATTCAGCCTTCCTTGTCATTCATGATATATGAATAAGGTACTTAAAGTACAAGAGTCACTACTCTTTATGTAAAGAAAGGAGCAATGTTGTAAAAATGTAGGAATCCTTCTATAATACACTAACCTTGCCGACTTTAAGATACAGCTCTGTCTCTTTGGTAATTTATGTAAATTTTCTTTTATCTATAAAATAGAAATAATAATAGTTACTTCTTTGATAATAAAGGATTAAATAAGGCAAGTTATAAAGGCTTAGAACACTGCTTTATTCTCGAGATTTTTATTATAGGCCTCAGCGTACTGATTATAAAATTTGTATGGAAACACAAAAGACCAAAGGAATCCTGAAAAAGAACAAAGCTGGAGGCAAACATTTCCTGATTTCAATTGTATTACAAAGCTATAGTAATCAAAACAATTTGGTACTGGCATAAAAACAGGGAAATAGATTGACTTGAGAACCCAGAAATAAACCCTGGCATGTGTGGTCAATTAATATTTGACAAGGGAGCCAGGAATACTCTATAAAGAAAAGACAGTCCCTTCAATAAATGATGCTGGGAAAATTAGATATCCACATGCAAGTGTATGAAGACCTCCTCCTCTCTTACACTACTCACAAAAATGAACTCAAAATGGTTTAAAGTCTTAAACATAATACCTGAAACCATAAAACTCCTAGAAGAAAACTTGGCAGAAAGTTCCTTGACATGAGTCTTGGCAATGATTTTTTGAGTCCAGCCATAAAGCATAAGCAACAAAATCAAACATCAATAAGTGGGACTACAGCAAACTAAAACACTCTTGCCTAACAAAGGAAACAACCAACAAAATGGAAAGGCAACCTAGAGAATGGGAGAATTATTTGCAAACCACATATCCAATATGGGGTTAATATCCTAACTACATAAGGAACTCATTCAATGTAGATTCAGAGTTTTCTTAAACGGAGACAATATGTCTCCTCTCTCCATCCCCTTCACGGTCATCTTCACATATTGTCACCTTCACCTCTCTCCATCATCTTCACCTATTATCAGCAGAAGTGAGTTGCCTTGGCAACTTTGGAGCAACAGTTGTTGACTTCAGGACTTCGGTGCCCGACTGCCTGACTCCATACTCTTCCCTGTACCATTCATAAGCGCATGAAATCAGGTGGTTTGCAGAACTGACTTGAGACATTACTTGTTTAAGGAATTGAAAGAACCAAAATAGAGAGAGCAACAATGTGAAAGGAAAATCATCCCAAGATGAGCCTTTTGCCCTTTGAGGTTGTTTGGCTACCACCTTCTCCACATCTGCAGGGAAGGACCAGCCTAATGAAACACTCTTGGAAGGCTGCCAGCATCCAAACATCTGTCTCCAAGGAGGCTGGAGATGAGTTCAGTGAGACCCACTTGAGGAGCAGTGGGCTCGCCTCCTGAACATCATGCAGACATACTCAGGACAATGCTTATTTCTCTTCTTTGGCAGCTTCTTAATTAACCATACTTTTAGTGAATTCAGCTGTGTGCAATTCATGAGCCATGGGCATGTTTTAATGAACTTTAAATAATAATTTTTATAAGACCAGCCTCAGAAATTAAATGAGAAGCCTCTGCCTGAGCCTTCCATCTGGAGCAATCAGCAAACGTCAACCAAGCTGCCTGACTGATTTCCAGAGTTCAAGCACATGATCCTTTTTCTCCCTCCTGAGTTTGTCCAGGTAATTTTAAACCTCTGCAGAGTTTCTTCATCTGGGGACCAAGAGAACCAAAAGTATTCTGCAGAGAGATTTCAGCATGTTCATGAAGTCAGGGGGCTCAGAAAGAATATTTAGAATTTTCCTGAGCCTGGCAGGTTCCAGTCCATAGGATCACAAAGAGTCAGACATGTCTAAGCACACACCTCCCCTCTCTCTCTTCATTATAAAGGTTGCCAACAGCCATAGTCCTTATAGAAGTCCCTAAAACTTTTTTTAACCAGGAAAAATCAAGGATATTTTCAAGGGAGTCATTGCAAGTTGTTGTTCAAGTTGTTGCCTTGAAATAATATTTACTAACTTCACTACCTCTAAAATAATTTCAAACCCACCATTATTAAATATATAAGTGCATTATTAATGCATCTAGTGCATTAGCCAAAAAAGCATGTGCATTTTATATCACGAATTTGTCTATGAACCATTTTGATAACCGTATTTCAACATCATTGTGGTCTGCTTTGGAATCCTAGGAATTTTATTTCATACATTTTCAAACATTCTTTTGAGAAAGTGTCCCTGGACTTCATCAGGCTGCCAGGATTCCAGGGCACAAATAAAGTTAAGGACCTCGTGGCTGGACTCGTGGTGGGCCTCCTTCCTGTCCTCCTGCCCACCCCAGCACACCTGTCTTCTCTCATCCTCACGTGCAGCTTCTTTTTGTCCTTCCCTTAGCTAGCCCAACTCTTTCCCCACCCCCAGACACTACCCTGGGCTCCATTTCTGCTCAATCTTCCTAAAATATAAACTAAAAAGTATGAGCATTGCTTAATAAGCATGTGAAACGTGGCCCCTCAGAGGGTTGTGGGAATGTTCATTTGGAGCTCAAAAGTACCATAAAGGACTTCAAAGTGGAAGAAAATAAAGAAAGAAGCTTTGCTGCTGGACCAGCAGGCAGTGGGTTCATCTGAGGGCAGCAGCCAATGACTCCTCCATATGCTCCTCCATGAGGCTGGGAGGCCTGGGTCTACTTAAGTCAGCCACAGAGTTTCTCAGCAAGTGGCACTCTTTCATAGCCACACAGATGCACCATCCTGGAATTTAGTCCTTGGAGGAGGTCTTGCAGTTAATCTTCAGCATGAGTTCATGGGACCATTGGTTGTGTAAATGACACCTGACCAGATTTGAAAAGTTAATGCACAAAAATATATTACCTTTTATGGTCAAAGAGTGGCTGATTCATCAAAAAGGCTCACAGGACCATAAGTCTTTAAGAGGCTCTTTGGCGTTAAGTTCTTAGACCTTGCTTCTCTTTTTTTGCCTTTCTTTTTTCCTCCTCCACTCTCTCCCTTTTCCTACACTCTTCACAGGCTCTCTCTCTAAAGTTGAGATTTAAGGAACTTTCTGGAAGGAGTTGCCTTCAGTGGGTTCATTCTCTGTTTCATAAAAGAAATTAGTTTTGAAAGGAGGTCTGGGTTGGGACTTTGTGGGTTGGTGAGTAGGAATAACTTGACTAAAAGCCCAGGATATAAAATGTTATGAACATAATCATCTGTTCTGGGATTGAGGCCCCATGTCTGGTAGTACTTAAGGCTGGAGACCAGCCCTCCAAATATTCACAAGGGAGCAGCCTGGTATCTTGGGATCCTCATGTTCCCCAGAGCAGTGCTGCCTTTGACAGAGGGGAGCTGTTGCCTGAAGACCAGCAGATCTGACCTTTTCATCTCACATTTAATCTTTTTATTTATATATTTTTTATTCCAGTTTTATTGGTATATAATTGACATATAGCACTATATTCGGGTTTTTTTAAGACTTTTTTTTCTTTTGGTGTGGACCATTTTTTTTTAAAGTCTTTATTGAATTTGTTACCATATTGCTTCTGTTGTTTATTTTTATGTTCTGGCTTTTTGGCCGTGAGGCATGTGGGATCTTACCTCCCTGAACAGGGACTGAACTCCTGCCTCCTGCACTGAAAGATGAAGTCTTAACTGCTGGACCTCCAAGGAAGTCCCATGGCACTGTATAAGTTTAAGGTGTGCAGCATAATGATCTGATGTACATACATCATGAAATGTCTATCATGATAAGTTTAATGAATACCCATCATCTCCTATGGGGCTTCCCTCATAGCTCAGCAGGTAAAAAATCTGTCTGCAATGCAGGAGACCTGGGTTCTATTCCTGGGTTGGGAAGATCCCCTGGAGGAGGGAACGGCTACTCACTCTCCAGTATTCTTGCCTGGAGAATTCCATGGACAGAGGAACCTGGCAGGTTACAGTCCAGGGGGTCGTAAAGATCTGGACCCAACTAAATGACTAACACTTTCACTTCATCATCTCCTATAGATAAAGAAAAAAATAATTATCCTTTCCTTGTAATGAGAAATCTTAGGATTTACCCTCTTATTGGCTGCACCACATAGCACCCAAATCTTAGTTCCCTGACCAGGGATCAAACCCATACTCCCTGCACTAAAGTGTGGAGTCTTAACCACCTGACCAATAGGGAAGTCCCAGGAGTTATCCTCTTAACAATTTGTATATATAACATATAGCACTTTTTGATTATATTTATCACACTGTACTTCTCTAGTACTAATTTATCTTATACCTGGAAGCTTGTTGGTACCTTTTAACAGCCTTCATCCAATTCCCCCTCCACCCAGCCCCCACCTCTGGTAACCACAGATCTTATCTCTTTCTCTATGAGTCTGTTTGTTTGCTTGTTTGTAGAAGTATGATTGACCTACAACATTGTGTTAGTTCCTGTTATACTGATTCAAAATTTCTGTACTTCACAAAATGATCACTGTTCATCTCACATTTTAATTACTGAACAGGATCTTGTAGGGACAGACAGACAAATACTGATCAGAAACCACAAGCTGGTGTGTGTTCATGTGAAGAGATGAAAGAACATTGATCAGAGTATAGGGAATTGGGTCCTGCTCCCTTCCCTGTCCCTACACACTGGGAGGCCTCAGCAAGACTCAGGTTCATTGGTTTAAAAAAAGAGAGAGAGAGGTTAGGGAGGAGCTAAGATGGCGGACGAGTAAGACGGGGAGAATACTTTCTCCTCCACAAATCCATTAAAAGAACATTTGAATGCTGAATAAACTCGATAAAACAACTTCTGAATGCCGGCAGAGGACATCAGGCACTTAGAAAGACAGCTCATTGTCTTCAAAACGAGAAAAGGAGCCCTGCGGTAACTCCTTTTGTGGAGAACTGGCGCGGACACCAGCATTTGCTATTGGCAAGTGGGGGCTGGGCTAGGAGGAGCGGCGGGGCCTGCATTGCTTTGAGAAAGGATTTGGCCTGGCTATCTCGGGCGCTACCCGAGCGAAATAACCAGACTGTCGGTTATCTACTACATCAAAAGCCAGCCCTAACTTAAGACACCACCAGGACTACTTACGGAACAAAGGGCTGCACAGAGTTGGCCGGCTGCAGGCCATCCCACTCCGGTGACAGGCAACCAGGGCCTGAGGCGGGCAATTACAGCCCTAGAGAGACACTGTCTAACGGAACTGTGAGTAGGTTTCTGTGCTGACTCACGCTTCTTGGGGCTCTGGATGGTAAACATCTGCCTGAGAAAGTGCGCTGTTTGTATACCCAGAAAACTGAGTGGCGGAGAGGCGATAAGTCGCAGCACCTGCGCTCGCTGAACATTTCATCACCTGCGCTACTCGGATCTGGGAAGGGCATAAAACGCAGACTGAACCAAGTCTGTGCTTCTGAGGATTATCTGAGTGCCTGAACCTGGCCGGTTTAGATTTGGGTGTTCATCTCCGCCCCCTCTGTAACAAGGCAGAGATCAGATATTGAAAAGACCTGTAAACCGCCTCAATAAAGAGAATTCAACAAACTACCAGAATATAGTAAGGACACTCTAAATTTGGCAATTTTAACAAAATGAAGAGACAAAAGAATACCCAGCAGCTAAAGGAACAGGATAGATCCCTACCAATCCAAACCAAAGAGGAAGAGATAGGGAATCTACCTGATAAAGAATTCCGAATAATGATAGTGAAATTAATTCAAAATCTCGAAATCAAAATAGAATCACAGTTAAAGTGTCTGGAGACAAGGATTGAGAAGATGCAAGAAAGGTTTAACAAGGACCTAGAAGAAATAAAAAAGAGTCAACACATAATGAATAATGCAATAAATGAGATCCAAAACACCCTGGAGGCAACAAATAGTAGAATAAGAGAGGCAGAAGATAGGATTAGTGAACTAGAAGATAGAATCCTAGAAATAAATGAATCAGACGAGAAAAAAGAAAAACGTATCAAAAGAAATGAGGACAATTTCAGAAACCTCCAGGATAACATCAAACGCTACAACATTCGAATCATAGGAGTTCCAGAAGAAGAAGATAAAAAGAAAGATCATGAGGAAATCCTTGAGGAGATAATAGTTGAAAACTTCCCTAAAATGGAGAAGGAAATTACCACTCAAGTTCAAGAAATCCAGAGAGTCCCTAACAGGATAAACCCAAAGCGAAACACCCCAAGACACATATTAATCAAATTAACAAAGATTAAATATAAAGAACAAATATTAAAAGCAGCAAGGGAAAAACATCAAATAACTCACAAGGGAATTCCCATAAGGATAACAGCTGATCTTTCAATAGAAACTCTCCAAGCCAGGAGGGAATGGCAAGACGTAATTAAAGTGATGAAGGAAAAAAACTTACAGCCTAGATTATTGTATCCAGCAAGGATCTCATTCAAATATGAAGGAGAAATCAAAAGCTTCACAGATAAGCAAAAGTTGAGAGAATTTTGCACCACTAAACCATTTCTCCAACAAAAACTAAAGGACATTCTCTAGAGCAATACAATAATAGTGGGAGACTTTAACACCCCACTCATAATCTGGCTGTAATAGACAAAGTAAAGAGGAAAACATATTTACCTATGAGCCTCCAAAAATTCAGTTCACTCAGGAGAGCTTAAAAAAAAAAAAAAAAGACTTCTTTGCTCACTCTGTGGAGGTTTATTGACTATTTTGTGGGTTTGGTACCACTTTGGGAAGTAGGCAGGAAGAGGTGACAAATGTGATCCTGTCCTAAATAATATATTGTGGTAAAGATAGACTTACCAATACAAAATACCAAGATGTGCCTAAAGATGAGGACACCCAAACTGGACTTTTTGTTTCCTGAACCTTTCATTTCGAGAACAAACCTCCTAATATAAGATGAACTCACCATGATTTTTTTTTAAGTGTTCTTTGTGATTAAAAACAGAAAGCCATTGGTTAAGAAATTACATATACTCCTCCCCACCATCACTCCCCTTCTTTCTTCCCATTTCCCTCCCACCCTCATTGATCCTTTTCCCTTGTCCATTTTCCCCTGCAAAAATTAAAAAAAAAAAAAGAGAGAGAGAGTGAATATCCACAGTTATTATGAGGCTGTGAAGAAATAATGGAGGGGAAAAAAGAAATAGTTGGAAAAGTAGAAATTTTATGCTCAGATAGATTGCATTTTTATTATATTTAGAAAAATACATTCTTCATGCTTGATGAACTTATTTTGAAAACTGTTCTCCGTGATTTTTGAATGATTCACCTATACCAGTAAAAGTTTCAAAGTACACAACGATCTTGATACATTTCTTAAGAATATGACACCCTCCTCAGGGTTGCCATTCTTATAATGTAGAAAGAAATCATTAGGTGATATTTATGTTGACTTTGAGGCTCTACCAATAGAGGCCCAACATTAAGGTAAATCAGAGCCAGATTATTTTAAAAGGTAATCAGGGTTATGATTTGGTCCAACAGGTAAAAGGGAGCCATTGTATGTTCTTGAGCAGGGCAGTCACAGGAAGTAACATTTAGGAGAGTAAAATTGACAAGAATGAGTAAGCTGAATGGAAGGGACGTGAAACTTCAGTCACTGTGACAACCTACAGGTGGGGGATTGGGTGGGAGATGGGAGGGAGGTTCCAGAGGGAGGAGACATATGTATTGTTCAGTCGCTCAGTTGTGTCTGACTCTTTGTGACCTCATGAACTGCAGTAAGCTAGGCTTCCCTGTCCTTCACTACCTCCTGGAGTTTGCTTGGATTCATGTCCATTGAGTCAGTGATCCCATCGAACCATCTCATCCTGTTACCCTCTTCTCCTCTTGCCCTCAGTCTCTCCCAGCATCAGGGTATTTTCCAGCAAGTCGGCTCATATGTATACTGTGGCTGATTCATGTTGATGTATGGCAGAAACCAACACAACATTGTAAAGCAATTATCCTCCAATTAAAAAAAATAGTAAATTAAAAACCCCCAAAAAAGAAAGAAACTGCAGTCAAAGCAGTGAAACGGTGACTCCTACACTCTGGAGGGCCTCCCTGTCCATTGTAAACTCCAGGAGTTTCCTCTTCTCACCTGAAACCAGGGCCAGCCAAGGCAGATTTTTGAAGTCAAGGGATATTTTTATTTCTAACTTCATCTCTTAACCTCTGAGCCTCAGGATATAGAGGATCTCATGCTATTCTAAGACCTTCAATAAGCACCCACGCACGTGGGTCCCACGCCATAAAAGATCCCCACTTCGACTTTGCTTCCTACCCCCACCGCCCACCCCACAGCAAGCCTTCTCCAGGTGCAGCTCATCCCAGCTGGGCCACACGAGATCAGTCCCCTTGTCTTCAGCTTACAACTGATGGAGACATTTACCCTCTCCCAGAGGACTCATGCTTTCAAAGAGAATCCATGTTTACACAAAAAGATCTGCAATCCATGAAATCTTGTGCTGTGTGACCTAGTGTATCACAGGAGAGTGTGTTCTTAGCAGGCTTTGGTGGAGAGGGGGAGTCATAGCTCCTTCCTGTCCTCTCTGAGAAGCCAGGCTTCTCAGACAGCTCATACAATCAGTATAAGGACAGCCTGTTACTTGGAGAAGGCTGGTGCCCCATCTGCCATATGGAAGTTGGGCTTCCCTGGGAGAGGTGGTCCCAGGCCTAGGCCAGACCAGCACGGGGGGCTCCAGCTACTGACATCATAGCCTCACAGAGGGATAAGGGCAAGAGGAGAGACTAGCAGTGGGAACAACCTCTACAGTCCAGGAAAATCCTCACCACCAACTAGAACACTTTCCTCATCAGGAAAATGAAGCCCTTGCAGCTACAGTATTTTAGGATCATTGAATTTCTTAAGGTAAGCTAGCAAGACACAATCTCTGGGTCATTGCAGGTCACCCCCCATCATAGCTAAAAGTAAAATTGGCCAATTAAGCTGTTACTTCTCAGCAGTTGTTCCATGGGGCCATTGATCAGCCAACTAGTTGACAGATTCCGAGTCTCTCCTCTATTGATTGGTGGATTTTCCCAAAGAAAGAACTCAAACTTCAACATGCAGCCCATCAGACATTCACAGTCTGGGATGCCAGAATCAAGGATGTAGAACAACCTACTTGAAGGCAAGTGCTGTATAATAGCATCCTGAGTCTATGGGGGTTCAGGTACCATGGCATGAAGCAAAAGCTAGAGAAAAATCTGGTTGATCTGGAAAGTTCTTGTGGAGAACACCATCTAAGGCCAAGGCCTGCTTCCCTTTTCTTTCCACCTACCAGTGGGCAGCTCAAGATCTTGGGAGAAAGGGACAGGAGGCAGGCTCGGGGCCAGCCATTGCAGAAGCCACTAAAATTGGTATGTCCTATAGTGTCAGGGTACTCTCTTGAGTCCCATTTTTCCATAAGCACCTCTGGGGATCACCTATTCCCCTGCTCCGTCTGAGAAACATCCCAGCCCTGCCTCAGGTCCTGGGCCACCATGGAGCTGTAGGATAACATTACAGAGTTTCTCTCAAATGACACTCTCTGTCCCATGGCTGATGCTGGGGATATTTAATGGGCCCATGATTTATCTTTATAGCTGTCCTTGTTTGTTTTGAAAACATTGGAGTTATCAGTTGGCTCCTTCAGACAAGCCCTACTTTTGGCCTGGCAACTTGAGAGCGGAACCTCTTCATGAAAAGGGAAAATGAGCCTCAAAGAAATGACTTTTCTAAAAAGTTTCAAGAAAGAAAAATGGTGTTATAAATGGAAGTCTACCTAAGGATGAAACAGAGGGCAAAGGCCCCCTTCATGGGTCTCACGAGGTCCGTCCTTCAGAAGGCCCCACACTTGTTTAATGCATGGTTGTTGCCATCTTGAAATTCTTTAAAAGTTTGGAAGAAGGGTCTTTGGGCTTTAATTTTATACTAGACCTCACAAGCAATGAAGTTCTGGCCAGCTGGTCTGTTTTCAAGAAGTTCTTCTTTGTGTTCTCAGAGCACAAGGCGGAAGCTCAGAGGAGAAAATGGCCATCTTAGCTGTAAGCCTCGAGTCAAGGCTGCCCTGGGATACACCAGGCTCCAGGCTCACCAAGATTCTGTCTGAAACTGACTGGGCTTCAACTGGGAGAAACATCTTGTCCTAGAGCAAAAAGCCTTCCTTGGACTAGGATATCCACTCTACGTCCACACACTCCCCCGGCCACACTCCCCCGGCCACACTCCCTGAATGACGTGGACTCTCAGGTAATGGAAGCCCAGAACTGGAGGACCCAGAATTCGGGTGGGCTGAGGAACTGCATTCATTCCCTACAGCTGTTGTAACCACCTCCCACAGATGGGAGCTTAAAACAACACATTTATTCTCTTACTGTCTGGATACTGGAAGTGAGTACTCAGTCTTCCTGGGCTCAATCAAGGCGTCTGCAGGCTCCAGGAGAGAATCTCAACGTTACCTCTTCCAAATTCTGGTGGCTGGCTGCCGGACATCCCTGGCTCATCACGTGGCCTCCTCACTCCTGCTTCAGACTCTGTGGTCACAGTGCCTCCCTCTTTTCTATATTACATTTCCCATCACTCACTTAGAGCCAGACACCCGGAAAGATGAAGTCAAGTGGGCCTTAGAAAGCATCACTACGAACAGCTAGTGGAGGTGATGGAATTCCAGTGGAACAATTTCAAATCGTAAAAGATGATGCTGTGAAAGTGCTGCACTCAATATGCCAGCAAATTTGGAAAACTCAACAGTGGCCCAGGACTGGAAAAGGTCAGTTTTCTTTGCAATCTCAAAGAAAGGCAATGCCAAAGAATGCTCAAACTACTGCACAATTGCACTTATCTCACACGCTAGAAAAGTAATGCTCAAAATTCTCTAACCCAGGCTTCAAAAATACATGAATCATGACCTTCTAGATGTTGAAGCTGGTTTTAGAAAAGGCAGAGGAACCAGAGATCAAATTTCCAACCTCCATTGGATCACTGAAAAAGCAGGAGAGTTCCAGAAAAATATCTATTTCTGCTTTATTGACTATGTCAAAGGCCTTTGACTGTATGAATCACCACAAACTATGGAAAATTCTGAAACAGATGGGAATACCAGACCACCTGACTGGCTTCTTGAGAAATATGTATACAGGTCAGGAAGCAACAGTTAGAACTGGACATGATACAACAGACTGGTTCCAAATAGGAAAAGGAGTGTGTCAAGGTTGTATATTGTCACCTTGCCTATTTAACTAATATGCAGAGTACATCTTGAGAAACACTGGGCTGGATGAAGCACAAACTGGAATCAAGATAGCCAGGAGAAATATCAATAACCTCAGATGTGCAAATGACACCACCCTTATGGCAGAAAGTGAAGAAGAACTAAAAAGCCTCTTGATAAAAGTGAAAGAGGAGAGTGAAAAAGTTGACTTAAAACTCAACTTTCAAAAAACTAAGATCATGGCATCTGATCCCATCACTTCATGGGAAATAGATGGGGAAACAGTGGAAACAGTGACAGACTTTATTTTTTGGGGCTCCAAAATCACTGCAGATGGTGACTGCAGCCATGAAATCAAAAGACACTTACTCCTTGGAAGGAAAGTTTTGACCAATATAGACAGCATATTAAAAAGCAGAGACATTACTTTGCCAACAAAGGTCCATCTAGTCAAGGTTATGGTTTTTCCAGTAGTCATACATGGCTGTGAGGATTGGACTATAAAGAAAGCTGGGCACTGAAGAATTGATGCTTTTGAACTATGGTGTTGGAGAAGACTCTTGAGAGTCCCTTGGACTGCAAGGAGATCCAACCAGTCCATCCTAAAGGAGATCAGTCCTGAATGTTCATTGGAAGGACTGATGCTAAAGCTGAAACTCCAATACTTTGGCCACTTGATGCAAAAAATTGACTCATTTGAAAAGACCTTGATGTTGGGAAAGATTGAAGGCAGGAGGAGAAGGGGACAACAGAGAATGAGATGGTTGGATGGCATTTCCGACTCAATGGACATGAGTTTCGGTGAACTCCAGGAGTTGGTGATGGACAGGGAGGCCTGGCTTGCTGCAGTCCATGGGGTCACTAAGAGTCAGAAATGATTGAGCAACTGAACTGAACTGCCTCTCTCACATAAAGACACCTAGGATTACATCTAGGGACCATCTGGGTAATCTCTCCATCACAAGACAAAATCACAATCACAATCAGAATCCTTTGCAAAAAAGGACTTTGCAAAGTCCCTTTTACCATATAAGGTAACATTCACAAGTTCCAGGTATTTGAGGGAGGGTGTCTTTGGGGGGGCCATTATTCAAGCTGCCTCAAGGGCAGTTGTGAGTTGGAGCTCTGCCAAGAAGCTCGAGGGTCTTCCTGCTTCCTGAGATGGCTCTAGAGCTTCCCTCCCAGAAGCTCCTCATCCTGGGTGTGAACTCTAGAGGGTCCTGGCAGCCATCCACACCTCTGCAGGGCCCCCAATCCCACCTCCACCAGCTTGTACCTGTAAACAAACAGAGAAGGAAAGGGGATGGCCCCAAGACCTTACTCCTCACCTCCTTGGCTACTAAGACAGATCTGAGTCAAAATGAGGGTCTCCTTTAATGCTGGCATGCATAATCTTATTACTTAGTTGGGCTCAAAGAAAGAACAAATAAAATAGTTTTCAACCCTGGAAGAGCCCATGAGGAGGGAATTTTCAGTTAGGCCCCGGAGAATAAACCATATCAACTTACTAATAGGGAGGGGAAGGCGGGAGCAGCTTGAGCTCTTTATAAACACAGTGAAAGTGAAAGTATTAGTCAAGTCTAACTCTCTTGTGACCCCATAGACTGTAGCCCACCAGGCTCCTCTGTCCATGGGATTCTCCAGGCGAGAATACTGGAGTGGGTTGCCGTGCCCTCCTCCAGGGGATCTTCCCAACCCAGGGATCGAATCCAGGTCTTCTGCATTGCAGGCAGATTCTTTACCATCTGAGCCATCAGGGAAACCCATAAACACAGTGGGATGGCCTAAAATGAGCTCTCTGGGGTTGGGTCAGCCTCTGTTTAGCCGCCTAACTTGACTGAGAACAGAACCAGACAGGCAGGAAATGAGACCAAGTAGCCAATTATCCCAAAGGCTGCTGTTCAGCCATCTCTCACTCTGGACAGTTTACACAGCAGATAAAATGGTCTCAAATTATCCCCCAGCAGTGAAAAGCCTTGACAATATCGTCACTTGGAAATGGGAAGGACACCCTCAGTGGTACTACAGCCGGTGCTACTACTCCTGTTGGTACCACACCCTGTCTACACCCGGTACTACACCCAGTGGTACTACACCCTGTCTACACCCAGTGCTGTGTGCGGCCAGCCCTGAGCTCCTGTGGGGTTATACAGAGTTTTCCTCTGAGTCCCTCTTGTCCCCTAAAAATCTTTCTAATCCCCACCCTGTGCCACCAAGGTCCCCAAACATGCAACCTGCAGTACCCAATGCTGCCACCATTTTTAGGGTCCTGTCAGGAAGGGTTCAGGGAATAGTGGAGGAAACTTAACACATTTTTAACAGAAAGGAGGAACAATATACTAAAGCCCAAATGCCGGATGCAAGTAGTTTGTACTGAAATTCAGGAGAAGTGCTTTGTGAAGAAGGTGGTACTCAGAATTGGCCTTGGAAGGTGAATCAGACTAACCAGAGTTTAGGGTAGTAGGAAGAGGACCAAGGAAGAAAGGAGAGAGCCACAGGAGAGAGTTAGCAAGAAGACCAGCTGCCTTGAAAGGGAGGGGCTGGAACCTCCAGAGGTCTATGGGGGATAAGATATTGCTATAGTCCAGGACAAGCTTTCCTGATGACTCAGCAGGTAAAGAATCCTCCTGTAATGCAGGAGACACAAAAGATGTGAGTTCGATTCCTGGATCTGGAAGATCCCCTGGAGAAGGGCGTGGCAACCCATACCAGTATTGTTGCCTGGAGAATCCCATGGACAGAGGGACCTGGTGGGCTACAGTCCACGGGGTTGCAAAGAGGCAGATGTGACTGAATGACTAACACACATAGTTCAGGACAAGGCTTAAACTAAGATGATGGTAATAAGGATGAAGAGCAATGGGAACAGAGTTAATATGGTCCAATGAGTCATCCATCCACCCACCCACCCTCAAAGGTATCCATCTGGCCCTCCCCACATAAATAACCCTCCCACCATCCCCTACCCAGAAATCACCCTTGATTCTTTCCTCTCTTGCTTAAGGCCCTGTAGTTAAACATCATCAGCTGTTTTCAAAATGTATCCTGAACTGGATCACTTCTAATCACCTTCATGGCCACTCTTCCAGTTCAAATCATCATCTCTTGTCCAAGTTACTGAAATAGTCTTCTTTAAATGTTTCATGGGAATCATTTCATTCCTCTTGAACGAGCCTATGAGTTAAATTCTATAGCCTTATCTTCAGATCAGATCAGATCAGTCGCTCAGTCGTGTCCGACTCTTTGCGACCCCATGAACCGCAGCACGCCAGGCCTCCCTGTCCATCACCAGCTCCCGGAGGTCACTCAGACTCGCATTCATCGAGTCAGTGATGCCATCCAGCCACCTCATCCTCTGTCGTCCCCTTCTCCTCCTGCCCTCAATCCCTCCCAGCATCAGAGTCTTCTCCAATGAGTCAACTCTTCGCATGAGGTGGCCAAAATACTGGAGTTTCAGCCTTAGCATCATTCCTTCCAAAGAAATTCCAGGATTGATCTCCTTCAGAATGGACTGGTTGGATCTTCTTGCAGTCCAAGGGACTCTCAAGAGTCTTCTCCAACACCACAGTTCAAAAGCATCAATTCTTCGGCGCTCAGCCTTCCTCACAGTCCAGCTCTCACATCCATACATGACCACAGGAAAGACCATAGCCTTGACTAGGCGAACCTTTGTTGGTAAAGTAATGTCTCTGCTTTTGAATATGCTATCTAGGTTGGTCATAACTTTCCTTCCAAGGAGTAAGCGTCTTTTAATTTCATGGCTGCAGTCACCATCTGCAGTGATTTTGGAGCCCAGAAAAACAAAGTCTGACACTGTTTCCACTGTTTCCCCATCTATTTCCCATGCAGCGATGGGACCAGATGCCATGATCTTCGTTTTCTGAATGTTGAGCTTTAAGCCAACCTTTTCGCTCTCCACTTTCACTTTCATCAAGAGGCTTTTTAGCCCCTCTTCACTTTCTGCCATAAGAGTGGTGTCATCTGCATATCTGAGGTTATTGATATTTCTCCCAGCAATCTTGATTCCAACTTGTGTTTCTTCCAGTCCAGCATTTCTCATGATGTACTCTGCATATAAGTTAAATAAACATGGTGACAATATGCAGCCTTGACGTACTCCTTTTCCTATTTGGAACCAGTCTGTTGTTCCATGACCAGTTCTAACTGTTGCTTCCTGACCTGCATACAGATTTCTTAAGAGGCAGATCAGGTGGTCTGGTATTCCCATCTCTTTCAGAATTTTCCATAGTTTATTGTGATCCACACAGTCAAAGGCTTTGGCATAGTCAATAAAGCAGAAATAGATGTTTTTCTGGAACTCTCTTGCTTTTTCCATGATCCAGCAGATGTTGGCAATTTGATCTCTGGTTCCTCTGCCTTTTCTAAAACCAGCTTGAACATCAGGAAGTTCACGGTTCACATATTGCTGAAGCCTGGCTTGGAGAATTTTGAGCATTACTTTACTAGCGTGTGAGATGAGTGCAATTGTTCGGTAGTTTGAGCACTCCTTGGCATTGCCTTTCTTTGGGATTGGGATGAAAACTGACCTTTTCCAATCTTGTGGCCACTGCTGAGTTTTCCAAATTTGCTGGCATATTGAGTGTAGCACTTTCACAGCATCATCATTCAGGACTTGGAATAGCTCCACTGGAATTCCATCACCTCCACTAGCTTTGTTCGTAGTGATGCTTTCTAAGGCCCATTTGACTTCACATTCCAAGATGTCTGGCTCTAGGTCAGTGATCACATCATCATGATTATCTAGGTCTTGAAGCTCTTTTTTGTACAGTTCTTCTGTGTATTCTTGCCACCTCTTCTTAATATCTTCTGCTTCTGTTAGGTCCACACCATCTCTGTCCTTTATTGTGCCCATCTTTGCATGAAATGTTCCTTTGGTATCTCTGATTTTCTTGAAGAGATCCCTAGTCTTTCCCATTCTGTTGTTTTCCTCTATTGCTTTGCATTGATCATTGAAGAAGGCTTTCTTATCTCTTCTTGCTATTCTTTGGAACTCTGCATTTAAATGTTTATATCTTTCCTTTTCTCCTTTGCTTTTCGCTTCTCTTCTTTTCACAGCTATTTGTAAGGCCTCCCCAGACAGCCATTTTGCTTTTTTGCATTTCTTTTCCATGGGGATGGTCTTGATCCCTGTCTCCTGTACAATGTCACGAACCTCATTCCATAGTTCATCAGGCACTCTATCTATCAGATCTAGGCCCTTAAATCTATTTCTCACTTCCACTGTATAATCATAAGGGATTTGATTTAGGTCATACCTGAATGGTCTAGTAGTTTTCTCTACTTTCTTCAATTTCAGTCTGAATTTGGCAATAAGGAGTTCATGGTCCGAGCCACAGTCAGCTCCTGGTCTTGTTTTTGCTGATTGTATAGAGCTTCTCCATCTTTGGCTGCAAAGAATATAATCGATCTGATTTCGGTGTTGACCATCTGGTGATGTCCATGTATAGAGTCTTCTCTTGTGTTGTTGGAAGAGGGTATTTGCTATGACCAGTGCATTTTCTTGGCAAAACTCTAGTAGTCTTTGCCCTGCTTCATTCCGTATTCCAAGGCCAAATTTGCCTGTTACTCCAGGTGTTTCTTGACTTCCTACTTTTGCATTCCAGTCCCCTATAATGAAAAGGACATCTTTTTTGGGTGTTAGTTCTAAAAGGTCTTGTAGGTCTTCATAGAACCTTTCAACTTCAGCTTCTTCGGCGTTACTGGTTGGGGCATTGACTTGGATTACTGTGACATTGAATGGTTTGCCTTGGAAACGAACAGAGATCATTCTATCGTTTTTGAGATTGCATCCAAGTACTGCATTTTGGACTCTTTTGTTGACCATGATGGCCACTCCATTCTTCTGAGGATTCCTGCCCACAGTAGTAGATATAATGGTCATCCGAGTTAAATTCACCCATTCCAGTCCATTTTAGTTCGCTAATTCCTAGAATGTCAACATTCACTCTTGCCATCTCTTGTTTGACCACTTCCAATTTGCCTTGATTCATGGACCTGACATTCCAGGTTCCTATGCAATATTGCTCTTTACAGCATCGGACTTTGCTTCTATCACCAGACACATCCACAGCTGGATATTCTTTTTGTTTTGGCTCCATCCTTTCATTCTTTCTGGAGTTATTTCTCCACTGATCTCCAGTAGCATATTGGGCCCCTACTGACCTGGGGAGTTTCTCTTTCAGTATCCTATCATTTTGTCTTTTCATACTGTTCATGGGGTTCTCAAGGCAAGAATACTGAAGTGGTTTGCCATTCCCTTCTCCAGCGGACCACACCCTGTCATATCTCTCCACCATGACCCGCCCATCCCAGGTTGCCCCTCTGGGCATGGCTTAATCTCACTGAGTTAGACAAGGGTGTGGTCCTTGTGTGATTAGATTGACTAGTTATCTGTGAGAATGGTTTTAGTGTATTTGCCCTCTGATGCCCTCTTTCAAGACCTACTGTCTTACTTGGGTTTCTCTTACCTTGGGCGTGGGATATCTCATCCCGGCTGCTCCTGGCTGCTCCCGGCCAGCGAAGCACAGCCATCGCACCTTACCTTGGACGAGGGGTCTCTCCTCACCGCCGCCCTTCCTGACCTCGGTCGTGGGGTAGCTCTTCTCGGCCGTGCTTAGTGCGCTGGCCCTCACTGCCGTCCTTCCTCGGTCGTGGGGTAGCTCCTCTCGGCCGCGCTCTTCGTGCGCGACGCAGCCGGCGGGGCGCTCTTCGTGCGCGACGCAGCCGGCGGGGCGCTCTTCGTGCGCGACGCAGCCGGCGGGGCGCTCTTCGTGCGCGACGCAGCCGGCGGGGCGCTCTTCGTGCGCGACGCAGCCGGCGGGGCGCTCTTCGTGCGCGACGCAGCCTTATCTTAGTGATGAAGAAACTGAAGCACAGAGAGAGAAATTGAGAGAGCCTATATAAATGGCAGGTCTGGGGCTAGACCCCGAGCTTCCTGTTATGCTATATTCTTCCCCGTCTTCTATGACCAGTTGAAGAAATGGTGCAGACCTAGGAACAAACATGGAAAGATGCTCAAGATGTACTGCAAAGTGAGAAAATAAGATCTCTGTGTGAATATGAGTAGGAATGCATCTACCTATGAAAAACAGTATATGTTCATACATGCATTGAAAGTAGTGTACAAAGATACGGATAAAAAATATTATAATGGAAGAATGGGTACTTTCTGTGGTAGTTTTTCTCAAATTTATAACTATATTTTAAAATTTCCACAGCAACTTGAAATAGGTCTTTGCTTACATTTCACCTTCTGGGTAAGTCTTCTCTAAGACCCATACACCCATTCTCACAAGTCACCCCTCTCCTCCCCTGCTTTATCTTTCTCCACGGCACTTATGAAATTGAAAGTGCTAGTTGCTTGGTCGTGTCCGACTCTTTGCAACCCCACGGACGGTAGCCCCCAAGCTCCTCTGTCCGTGGAATGCTCCAGGCAAAAATACGAGAGTGGGTTGCCATTTCCTCCTCCAGGGGATCTTCCTGACTCAGGGTTCAAAGCCGGGTCTACTGCATCGTAGGCAGATTCTTTACCGTCTGAGCTACCAGGGAAGCCCATGGCACTTAATGCATTCAGTAATTATTTTAGTGATTCCCTGTCTCTCCTCTAGAATGTAAATTCCATGACAATGAGATTATTACCTGTTCTGCTCAGTCCTATATTCCTAGGCCCTAGAACAGATGACTCATATAGTAAGCACTTGTGTGTTGAACAAATGAAATTGTTGAATGAAAGGAAAAAGCATGTCATTTTTATAAGCAAATTTCATAGGCAACCTCTTCTCCTAAGTCAAACCCAAAGGACACTGACACTGAAGCAGGTATCCCTATCAGCTTGGGACAAGTTGTTTGTTATCTCAATGCCACACCCTCAGGGGATGTTACTGCCAGAGGGCAGCCAGCCCTTTGTTTCCTTGGTGGCCTGCAGTGCTACCTGCCCATCCAATTCTTTCTTCTGTGTGTACAGAAGCCTGCAGCACCTGGAGACTTCCCTCACAGCCAGCTTCATGTAACTCTGCTCACCACTGTCAGTAGAAGTGGTCCAAATTTCTTCCTGGCTGCAGTGGGGCAGCTGGTCAGGTCACTTTGGAAGCAAAGCCAGGTGCTAACTGCTTCCTCCTGAGTAGCGATATTCAGAGACTTAGCTAAACCCTCAGCCTCGAGTCTGCTATGCAATCTGTGTCCCTCCTTCAAAAGACCTGAGAGAAATTCAGCCCCCAAAGCCTTCCCTGGTGGTATGCTTGCAGTGCAGGAAATAGGAGTTCAATCCCTAGGTTGGGAAGATCCCCTGGAGGAGGGCATGGCAACTCACTCCAGTATTCTTGCCTGGAGAATCTCGTGGACAGAAGAACCTGGCTATAGTCCATGGGGTCTCAAAGAGTTGGACATGACTGAGCGACTAACACACACATACAGCCATCACATTCCAGATAGTCCAAGAGCTGAGGACATGCCTGGTGGTCCAGTGGCTAAGACTCCATCTTCCACCACAGGGGAGTGGGTTCGATCCCTGGTCAGGGAACTGAGGTCGCACACACCCCGTGGCATGGCCAAAAAAAGAGCCCAAGAGCTGAAATTTTCTCTTTCTAAACAGCGTGGGGACTTTTCTGGCTCAAACAACTTAACAGACAGTTTGATTTTACAACTGGGGGAAAACCTAGAGAATTCTTGCTTTTAATCTCCTGTAGAAATGTTGTATATATGAGTTTTTTTAATTTGATTTCTTTTCATTGTTAAACTGTTATTATAAAAATGCCAAAGAAAATCCATCAAGTATCATCCCACCACTCTCACAATACAGTTCTCATTTTCCAAGGTCCTCTTCCTCTCTTTGATGACACATACAAACATCATCACACCATTACAGTCATGTTCCACACACAGATTTGCACTCTGCATCTAAACTTTTTTTTCTTTAAGGAAGATTTTTTAAATCTTCATAAGTCTAGTTTCTAATGTTGGTATTCTATTCTTAGGGCTTCCCTGGTAGGTCAGTTGGTAAAGAATCTGCCTGCAGTGCAGGAGACCCAGGTTCAATCCCTGGGTTGGGAAGATCCCCTGGAGAAGGAAATGGCAACTCACTCCAGTATTTTTGCCTGGAGAATCCTATGGACAGAGGAGCCTGGTGGGCTACAGTCCATGAGATCACAAGACTTGGACACGATTTAGTGATTAAAGCACCATTATATTCTTGAGAAGATAAAGTGTGAGAGAAGATGGAAGAGAATCCTTGAAATACCAACCAGCCATACTCTGCTGACATTGCCACCCGATTCTGTGTTCAGTCAAATGCCCTAGCCCAGCAATTCTCATACCTTTGGTTTGGGGTTTGTTTTTTTATTCTTCCCTTCCTCTATCCCTCTTTTCTTCTTTAAACTGAAATATAGTTGATTTACTCAAATCTTTGGTTTAAAAATATATAAGCAAGAAACACTTTTAGTTTTGTGACCTCATCACATGTGTAAAAGTTATTGAGGACCTCAAAAAACTTTTGTTTATATCGATTATAGGTATCAATATTTGCTGGAGTAGAGATTAAGACCATGAAATTTAAAAAATACTTATTTATATATTTATTAGAAAATAATGCCATTGCATGTCATTATAAATAACATATTTTGATGAAATATTTTACTTTCAAAATACTTTTTTAAGACAAAGGAAAATATAGTGGCAAAGTGCATTGGTTTGCATATTTTCAAATTTCTTTAAAGTCTGGCTTAATAACTGACATCTGGATTCTTCATAATTACTTCTGCATTCAATCTTTGTAGTATACAAAGAGGATTTTGGTTGAAGTATATGAAGACAATCCAGTCTCATCCAGAAGTGTAATTGGAAAAGGAAGGAGTATTTTAATAGACTTTTCAAATAATGATGGATGTTCTTCTTTGTTGCTATTCAAACCTTGACAAGTGGAGTTTTTTAAAGGTCAGTTGTAATGTGGAATTTGAAATGATATCAATAAATTTTAGTTGATATATGACAGAAATCAAACCAATTTTGTAAAGCAATCATCCATCAATTAAAAATAAATATTAAAAAGACTTTTTATATCTGTCACATAAAAAAGGCATTTATCTCTCTTTCACTTGAGATGGCTCTTTTACCCATGCATGATTTTGAAACACAATACATTGGTCATTTGGAAGACACTGGTTCACTGAGTCATACAGAGTTTCCTAATGTTAACACATTTTATTATATAAAGTATTTTAAAAATCACATTTGTTCATATCACCACTGAGTTCATCAGAAAATTCTTGAAGTATTGGGAAACTCTCAAGCTTGTAGAGAAAACACAAACTTTAAGAAAAAAATTGGGTTTTTTTGCTTAAAAACTTGAATTTTATTATTAGCAGCGCATGATATCAGTTGTTTTTCTTGAACTAAGACTCATTGTGTTCATTTTTGGAAAAATGTCTGTGAAATACTTTTATCTCAATAACCATAGTTTGTCAGTCATTCTGTCAAGCAAAAATGGTGCTCCATGAAAAATGCAATTAAGTTCAGTTTGTAACTCAATCAATTGCACAAGTGTTTTTCCTTATGGCCATGGTGTCCCTCGTTTTGCTATAGAAATTCTTTATACTTGTCATTTCATCACACAGAAAATTAAAAAGATGTTATTATGTGAACTTGACTCTTTTTTTTTTTTAATGAATGTATGATGATTTTTTTTTAATACAGTTTTAACACCACACTGTATTAAGGCATAAAGTCAGTACTTTGATTTTGTGGTACCAAGAGCTTAATTCACTATTGCTTTTCCACTGATCAGTAAAAAAAAAAAATGCAAATAACATCATAGTGTTAGTATGAAGATGGTTTGAGCTTGCAAATTTCCTGAAGGGTCACAGAGAACCGTGCCCCGCCTCCCCCTCCACCCCACACCCACCAAGGGTCTATGCTGCTAAGTCACTTCAGTCGTGTCCAACTCTGTGCGACCCCATAGACGGCAGCCCACCAGGCTCCCCAGTCCCTGGGATTCTCCAGGCAAGAACACTGGAGTGGGCTGCCATTTCCTTCTCCAATGCATGAAAGTGAAAAGTGAAAGTGAAGTCGCTCAGTCGTGTCCGACTCTTAGTGACCCCATGGACTGCAGCCCACCAGGCTCGCCCATCCCTGAGATCCTCCAGGCAAGAACACTGGAGTGGGTTGCCATTTCCTTCTCCAATGCATGAAAGTGAAAAGTCAAAGTGAAGTCGCTCAGTTGTGTCCGACTCTCAGCGACCCCATGGACTGCAGCCCACCAGGCTCCTCCGTCCATGGGATTTTCCAGGCAAGAGTACTGGAGTGGGGTGCCATCGCCGAGGATCACAATTTAAGAACTGCTGCTCTAGGAAAGCATTGAGATGAATCATTCTGGGCAAAGGAATATTTATTACAATTGCATTAGCCTTAGATGCCTATCTAGGGTGAGCTGAGTGGGACATATGTAAGTTCAAAGGACTCTTGATCCTTCTACTCTAAGACTGTACCCAAAAGAGAACTAAGGGTCCTTGGTCATTTTTCTAAGTCACAACCTTTCCCTCAACCCCCTAGGTCTTACCAATCTGATGGTAAAAAGAAGGACCTGAAGATATCCCAGAGTGACCTCACCAAGATGAGGACCCGAATTGTCCTGACATTGCTCCTTCTCAGAAGAACAACTAACAACTCTACAAGAACAAGACACCACGGAAAGGATACTAGGACCCGAGGGTGAGGCTGAGGCACCCTTGGCACCAGAGAGACAAAAGCAGACTGCATTAGAAAGTAAGAGAAACAGCTACACACAGATTACCTTGCCCCTCCTCCCGGGACAATGCTACCTCTGACTCCTCCGGTGGGAAAAGAGAACCCAGAGTGGAGACAACCAGCCACCCACAGCATTGTGGTGGCCCCATGAGGATTTCAGGAGAATCTGTGGGGCACAACCACCAGGAATCTGGCTGTGAGGGTGAAGGGAGGAGAGCTCGCAACAGCCAGCACAGGGATCTTGACTGAGTTCACATCTGTGGTCCCAAGTAGCAAACCCAACCAGCAGCTTTGTTCATCTGCAGAATCAAGTCAGGGGTGCACACTGATCAGGAAACTTAGTAAGGGGGTGCAGATCTGCCTGATTCATGTCCTCTGAGAGGTTCTGCTGGCCCTGGAGCCGGGTCTGCCCAGTCTCAGATGAGGAATGGAATCAAAGCCCTGCCCACTATAGACAGTGTCTCCTGCCCCTGTCTGACTGGAAGGGCTGGAGATAACACCTGCAAGTTGTACCATCCAGCAGTGCTTGAGTTGCGAGGTGGGCCAGCAAAGCCAATAGTTTGCAGAGCAAAGCCACGGCCCTGCTGAGTCAGGGAACCTGGAATGTGAGTCAGCCTGAGTTAAGACAACAAAGAGCTTGACCAGTTTTAAAGCTGCTTCTCCCACTACACCCAGGTACAGAATCTAATTCACATTCCCACTCACTGCTGAATATACGGTTCAGCCTCTCTGACCAGGGAAACTTTCGAGAGCACACAGGAAGCTGCGCAGCCCATTCAACAGTCCTGTTTACAGCAGCACTTGAATAGAGAATGACTCCCCACATCTGCAGAGCAAGACTGCCGGACTCAGCTAACCAGGGAATCCATTCCACATTCAGGCTGACTCAAGCTCCCAATGAGTTGTCCAGTCCCTGGGTCTCATCCTGCTGCCTTGCCAGGGAAGGGAGGCTAATTCATAACCCCATCTACTGTGAATCAGTACCCAACTCACAGCTTCATCCATTCCTCACCTGAGTACCCAGTTTTCACGATCTAGTAAACCCAACCAGAGAATTCAAGCAACTGCAGAACCTCCCTTAGCTTCACAAAGGACTCACCTACCGGCAGTCCCATCCAGCTGTTCTCAGCCAGGGGCACACACCCCCAGCCCCATCCCTCAAATGGAGAACAGTTAACTTGCCCCAAAATAGACCATTACAGCAGGACCCACTTGCCCAAGGACTTTATCAGCAAGTACACTCAGAAACTCAAACTGAGCTGACTAGAGAACTGTCTCTTCCAAAGTAAACCTATAATGTCAGGAAGAGGAGCCCAGTTACTCAAATGCATAGATATTCAGTGTAAAGAATCAAGGATCGTGAACAATCAGGTATAACACCACCAGAAGAATCCAATAAGTTCCAGTAACTGATCCTAAAGAAATGGGGATTTATGAACTGTCATATAAAGAATTCAGAATAATCTTAAGAGAGTTTAGTGAACTACAAGAAAACAGATAGTAATTAAACAAAACTAGGAAAACAATGCATGAACAAAACAAGAAGTTCAGTAAGCAAACAGTAGCCATAAAAAAATCTTAGAGTTGAAAAATACAGTAACTGAACTGAAAAATTCAATAGAGAGTTTCATAAGTAGACTTGACTGTGCAGAAGAAAGAATCAATGACCTGAAGGCTAGGACATTATTTGCTCCTGTCAGAGGAGCAAAAAGGAAAATAATAAAAAAAAAAAAATGAAAAGAATGAAGAAAGCCTATGGGATTCATGGGACACAATGAAAAGAAATAATATTTGCATTATAGGAATTCCAGGAGAAATGAAAGAGTAAGAATAGAAAATATATTTAAACTAATACTGGCTGAAAACTTCCCAAATCTGGGGAGATAAATGGAAATGAGGACAGAGCCATGAGGTCCAAAAGGCTCCAAAGAAGTTGAACTTGAATAGGGCTATACTGAGACACATTTTAATTACATTGTCTAAGGTCAAAGACAAAAAAAGAATTTTAAGAGCATTAAAAGAAAAGAGAGAGGTTACATACAACGGAATCAACATAAGACTTCAGTCAGATTCCTTGATAGAAAGTTTTCAGGTCAAGAGGTAATGGGATTACATATTCAAACCATTGGAAAAAAAAAAAAAAAAAAAAAAACTGTCACCCAAGAATTGTATACTCTGCAAAAGTGTCCTTCAGATGTGAGGGAGGGATAAAGACTTCCCAAACAAACAAAAGCTGAGAGTTTATTACCACCAGACCTGCCTTATAAGAAATGCTAAAGGGAGTTCGAATGGAAATAAAAGAACATGAACTAACACCGTAGAAACATAAAAAGATGTAAGAGCCTGTTGTGATAATCATTTCACAATATATGTAATATATGTAAGTCAAACCATCATGCTGTAGACTGCCAGGCTCCTCTGTCCACAGAATTCTCCAGGTCAGGATACTAGAGTGGGTAGCCATTCCCTTCTCCAGGGGATCTTCCTGACCCAAGGACTGAACCCAGGTCTCCTGCATTGCAGGCAGATTCCTCATCATCTGAGCCACCAGAGAAGCCTTATGCTGTACACTTTAAACTTATACAGTGATGTGTGCAATTAATAAAGCTGGAAGATTTTTCTAAAAAGTTACATGTATCCCAAAGAAAAGACTGTCTTTCAGACCCTCAGCAGAGTTGCCCAAACCACTTCCTCTGATTTTTTCTTTTGTCTGACTAAGCTTTCCCAGAGCAGTAAATCCCCTCAAGAGGAACAATTCCCAACTTACCCAATCCCCATCTACCTAAGGCCAAAAGCGTGGAGAAGAGTTTTTAACTCTTGTTCCTCTTACTTTGTTCCAAGTTTTGCTCCCTTTTACTTGGTCCAGAAATATGTCCTCAATTTTTATCAGAATGCAGAGATGGACAAGGGGAAGTTTAAAGCGCTCCCCACCCAGTATTTGATGAGTGACACTCGTACTGGCAATTTCCTTTTTGGACACTTCTGCTGCTTCTAATAGTTCACCATTATAAATAATGCAAAACCAAATACCTTCAAGTATATATATTTTTATATTTGAAATTTTTTCTTAAGGTTAGTCATTCTACCTGTTGATTTTAGCCAGCAGACATTTACCATCTGGCAGGAGAGCACTTTAATATTAGGACATTAGGTTGGCTACCTGGGATCTCTATATTGTGTATACTGCACCCTCGATTCCAAAACGAACTGTCCCTTTTCTGCAGGAAATGTTAGTAATACAAATGGTGTTAAGTGTCGAACAGATGTTCAGTTGCTAAGACCAGGGTTAACCAAAGTAATGTTGAGGACCAGAATCCAAATAACGAGAAAAAGTCACAAGATGTAAAAGGTTCTGAGTTCTGTGCAAATTGGGCTCTGTAATGAAGTAGGTGGGCAAAGAGCTAAAATATCAGATTTGAAGATTAAAGAAAGAAATTGTCTTCTAGGCACAGTCTAGAACAGTAGTTAACAAACGTGGTTTTAAAGTCACGTGTGTGTGCATGCTAGGTTGCGTCAGTCATGTCCAACTCTTTGCAACCCCATGGATTGTAGCCCGCCAGTCTCCTCTGTCCATGTGGATTTGTCAGGCAAGAATACTGGAGTGGGTTGTCATGCCCTCCTCCAGGGGATCTTCCCAACCCAGGGATCAAACATGAGTCTCTTAGGTCTCCTGCACTGGCAGGCAGATTCTTTACCACCAGTGCCACCTGGGAAGTCCGAAGTCACATGTATCTAGATTTGATTCACAGCTCTACAAATTGTGTGTGTGACCTTGAAAAAGTTGCCCAAACTATCCAAAGCATGGTTTCTTGTCTCTAAAATGGAAAATGGAAATGTTATGACCTTGAAAGGGCTCCAGTGCCCTCAGACTTCCTTTTGGGTTTGGGTAACAAGCATACCAGCAGATGAAAAGTAAGGAAGAGAAGAGAAGGCCCCAGGTCCTCTGTACTAATCCTTGTGGTTCCTCAATTGCTCCCACATTCTTTTGTAATTAAGCCCTTAGGGAATAAACTCTCCTCAAATTATCCTATTTTCTTGTGCATATCTGATTCCTGTTGGGACCCACACTAATACAAAGTCCTTCCTCTGCTTTTCTCTGTATCACAAGGAACTGCACTCTCCAGGCTCTCTGGCTTCCAAGTGAACTCAGTCAATAAGGACAGTGTTGAGTACCGGATAGTGGAAGGCAGGGGCTTGCCCATGTGTGTTCTTTTCTGCTTTCATTGGTGCTCCTGAGCTTCCAGCTTCTACCCCGCACTGGATCCTGAGCTTCCACAACTTGAGTCTTTCTCTTTTGCTTTCTGATCTTGCTAATCTCTCAGCTGCTTCACCATTGCTATCTGGTTTCTCATCTCTTCCATCACCTGCAGAACCAGTTCCCTAGACTGAATGTCCTTTGTTTGGAATACTCAGACGGACTCTGTTGCTTGTTTGGACCCTGATTGAGACATTCTCTGAGCCTTAGTCTCCTCATCTATAAAACAGGTAATAAAGAATATCCATTTCTGAAGGATACTGTGAGAATATCAATGTGTGAAAACTACACATAGTGTATATAGTAACTGTTGAATAGATAGATATTGACCATTATCTATCTTCTCAGAGTTTCCAGTGGTCTTTGGGACAAAGTTCATCCTTTGTAATATAATTTTAAAAATCTGGCCCCTGTCTTCCTTCCAGCTCATGGTGAGTCAAGAATCCAGTAAGTCATGGGTAAAGGGATATAAAATATCTACTTGTCATGAGGAAGCAAAGGATCAGAAACCTGTATGGAAAACAGTGCAAGGTTACATAAACAAAGGAACCACACAGTGAGCAAGAAACTGAGATAAGTTTCCAATCCAGTTAGAGGCCCTTTATTCACTTCCTGCTGGAACAGGAAACTGCTCCACCTCCCATTATGCAAAGAAAGAGAGGCAAATGGTGGCATCTGGCTGGAAAAGGAGAAAAAGGGATTATGGGTTAACTAATTCTGACAGAAAGGTTATAGAGCATAGGTTGTGTTCCTCCAGTTAAGTGATTCCAGTGTCATTTACAAGTCCTAGTAAACAGGGTAAATCCAGAGCCCTCTCTTCTTTCCCATTTCACCATGGAGTTGAGTTTCTTGACTGGGCTATCTGTACCATTAAATCAACCAGAAACCTAATCTGCTCTTGCCATGGTGCCCACATCCCACAGAAGGGAAGGCAGTTAGCTCCCTCTTCTCCTCACAGCTGGTAAGAACTGGGTGGGTACATCTCGTGTTCCGGTTGTGAAATGGAATGCACAAACGGGATGTGATTCATGTCTGTAGACACATAGTATTCCTGACAGCTAATCAGGAAATGCCTTTTTGTGTCTGGTCTTGTAAATCCTCTTCAAAAGTTTGACAGAGGCTAGATGGGAGCCATCGTGTTAAAGAGAGCACTTGTTATCTCTTCAAGGACTGACGCCACGTGTGCATCACCATGGAGTTCTGAGAAAACTCCTCATCCTCACCGCTTTTCCTCTGCCCCACTCCCATCCCCCCACCCACACCTCTAACACACACACATTCTTTGGAAAAGAGGTCACATAACATGAGGCATAATTTAGACTGAAGCATGTTGTTTGTTTTCATGGCAGAAAAGCAGTTTTGCTTAATTTATACAAAGTAGAGAGAAATATTTAAAAGCCTTGTAAGAACAAATAAATCCAGCTCTCATCTGGTGCTCAGGAAATGGCGAAGAAAGGAACAGGTAGGGAGAAGAGTCATCTATAAATCAAGTGGATTTAACAATTAGAATTGTGACTTCCTCCTGAAGGAAATGAAAACTGCTCCTCTGATCAAAGAAGCAGAGCTTATTATTTTATTTTTCATTCATTCACTTGTTTTACAGGAAGGTGTCTAAATGAACGAAAAGGGCTAGATGTTAGGGAAATACAAGATCTTCTTGGAAAGATGATGGAAACCACAATTTACTGGTGGCAACTGTGTGTTGGAAACCATTTCTTAAATATCTTAACAAAAATGAAAGTCTGCATTTTAGTGAACTGAGGCCAAGGGAAGCTGTGTGTATAAAACCTTCTCAGGGTTAGGACTTTTGCTCAGCGAGTAAATAGTGTTTGACTGGTTGATTAATAAGGACGTATTTTGAATTCCTTGAGATTTAACAAGACAACAAATTGGCCTTGTTTAGATTTCTCCTTTGGACCAGCGGGAACACTTTGACACACCTCCCCCACTGGGAGGATGGGGAGGGCACGTCCTTGAACCCTTTCCCAGACTCTGAGCCCCCCAGTGCTGAAGTCACACATGTCTCAGGATACACAGAGGTGACCTCTGAGTTGAGAGCTATTTTTTCAAAGCCTTCTCTAAACTATCAGATGTGGAGATCGAGGAGTTTTTGTGAGACTACATATCACAACCTTCCTGCCACGCCCTCCACGCCCCCCACCCAGAAAAAAAAGTAAAATTTGTTTCTCTGATCAGAAGAGCAATTTTCATTCCCTTTGGGGGAAGCTTCCACTCAACTGGAGGTACACAGATGACTCTTCCTCTCTATTTGCATCCCCTGTTTTTGAGCACCATGAAAGCAAATGAAGTCATCCTTGTTTATCCACTCTATTTTCTCACCAAGTCTGACTAGGTCTTTTGAAGGGGGGCTCCCGCTTTCTCTTGTCTCCATCCTTGATACTTTGCATGGGCATGTTTTAACAGCCTCTCCTCCTCTCCTTCGCCCCTGAAGTCATAAGCTCCCTGGCATGCTGCTTTCGTGTGCTGCTGCCCCTCTGCAAGTACCATGGGTTCCTTTTGCTGCCAGGCTGAGTCTAAAATCCTCTTCAGAGCTCTCAGTAACTCTCCCATTCTTTCACAAACTCCTCCTCATCTACTGTTCTCCCTCTAGTTCCAGGCTTCCACTGCCCGGGCTTCTTTCTGTCTTCCTTCTCTTTCGACACGGATTTCACCTTCTGTGGACATTACTTCCTTCTCTCTGCAGAACACACCTGCCCATCCCAGCCCTACTTCTCGAGGACTTTACTTTCATATTCGTCTCTTTCTTGAAGCTCCCTCAACATGCTGAGTTTGTGGTGCTTAGGTTAGCCCCTGATTCGCCACACTCACAGATCATTTTCAAACTGCTCCATTTGTGTGACTCTTGTCTTCCATCAGTGTGACAAGTTTCTCAAGGACAGAAAGCCATTTCCAAGGCTTGCCTGTATTTGGTGACTGTAGAATAAGTTTAAAAATGAATGCATGATTCAAAATGGATCCATTGACATCATCGTGTAGTAGAAAGGTCTTTGGAGTCAGACAGACCAATCTCAAAGCTGCTACCTCTTCACCATGTTGCTGAAATCTCTGAGTCTCAGTGTCCTCACATGTACAAAGAGGACATTAATACTTGGCAGAGTTGCTATTCGTATTAAATGTCATGAAATTTATAAGGCTTCTGAGATACTGTTTGGCCCATAATTAGATGTCCAGGAGGTGGTAGTAATTTCTGTTATTATTGAACTCTGAAGAAAGTAGGTGGCAACATTCAATTCTGGAACTGAGTGGGACTTACTGTGGGAGACCCTTGCCCTTTGATCCCTAACTGACAGCTAGAGAGAAAACAAGTGTAGGTTTACTGTCTGCTCAGCCCAGACAGAGTTGACTTGTGTCTAACTCTCTGAAGGAGATTTACTTTATAAGGTGAGAATGCAAGTCTTTCCAGATGGGACCAGCATACCAGAGGCTCATTCCCTGAGCCCAGCTTGTAAGCTCCTTGCCTCAGAGATAATGCAGGGCTCGGTGGTAGAGGTCAACATTGTCATCCAAGAGCAATGCCCCAGAGACAAGAAGCAGACACTTGGCCTTGGCAGAGAGATTCTCCAGGCAGCAGGCTGGCGCTAGATGCATAAGGAATAGCTCAATCAATCCTGTAGCAACCTGGATGCTGAAAAGCACAGAGAAATATGAGGAATGGAATAATAGTAACAGACCCGAAAATAGTTCTTACTATGTGTCTGCATTGCTTTAAGACTTTCTATATAGCAACTTATTTAATCCTCACAACCACTAATAGGTATTATTAAGCTAGATCGCCTCTGTCTACCCCTCACCTATTGCAAAGGGACAGGGCGTGGAAGCTTTTCCTGTTTCTATTCTCTTTTCCTCCCTCTGAGGATGAGGGTAATTCACTAAGATCCTAACAAAACTGGATGTGGAGGAAGCCAAGGTTTTTTGCTCTGTGTCTGGGGCAATATTTAACTCAGTTGGTAGAAACAACTAAAAAATAAACACAATTTTGCTTTACATGCTTGTTGTTTCTTTGAGAGGTAGGAGGGGCTACTCTTTGAGTGTCATGAAATCACTCTTTCCTCAAATGTGAAGAAGTAAATATTAAATGAGTAGATTCCCATCTAACTGGACAAGAAAAGAAAGGGGCATCCAAATGAATGTCACCTAACTTTCCTATAGACATTGATACAAAGTTAAGTGCTATTTTGCAAAAAAACTTAACACTCAGCCACTTGGAATCATTAGATTTTGAGACTGCCTTTAAGGATACTTTGAGTCTTTTTCTCCTCTTTGGCATCCATTATATTTATGGAACAATTCTTTAATTCACATGTAGTGGTTACGGGCATGGACTCCGAAGCCAGACTACTTGAACTCTATTCCAGATCGCCAACTCTTGGTGATTGAGTTCACCCAGAAGCTGGACCCGAGATAAGGGTTTGGGTACAAGTGGCTTATCTGAGAGCTAAGGCCAGGAAGCACGAGAAAGGGAGTGGAGAATTTCTTTAGAAAAGGAAAGACACACAGCAAGGTGTGCATTAAAGGGCCAGGCTACCTAGGGGTGCTGAGGGTTCTAGTCCAAGAGCATTTCTCTGGAAAACTGTAGAGAATACACTTCAAAGACATCCTACCCAAGGGGCAAGCAAGCTGAGGATTGATCAACCATGTCCCATCCCTCATTGGCTGAGGGCTGCCCCCTAGTATGTGAACTCCCTGGGATTTCTGGCCTTTCCTCTTACAAATCAAGCTTTCTCTTGTGGCCACAGAGGCCCTCTGGAAAGAGTGGGGACCTGTCAGCCTACATGGGGACCAGTGAGAACCAAGGGATGCAGGTGGAGGACAAACAGCCTCAGCTATATTCCATACCTGTCATCACACATATCTACTCATGCATCTGTCTTGTCACTGAGTTTGAAGGTGGATAGTCACAATTTCCAAGGGGAAAAAAACTGTACAACAGGCACGTGAATGAGATAAGCCACCATCACTTCTGCTGCAATTAGTGTGAAGGCTCTAATTCTGGTCTTCATCATCTGCTTCTTCTACCCCCTCACTTCACTCTGAATTCCTCTGACCCTCAGCCAGTCCTTCTGCTGGTCTAGGTTGTGTACCTGGTGGGATAAATTATGCCCCCATCCCTGAGGGGTCTGAACCCCTAGTTTCCATTTCCTTGTCAGAGTATGATTGCTACTATTGCCCATCCTCAGTCTAAGAGCATCAAGTCGGGGGGGACCAGACTGTCTGCTGAATTCCAGATACACTTCTTCCTGTTCTCACCATGTAGAAAGAAGCATGCTTCCTTGAGATAATCAAGATCAACTATTCCTGCCAGTACATAAAGTCTTTTGGGGTTGGGGGGGAAGCTTACTAACCCAGGAGTTTTAAGGGACTAGGTGACAGACACAGCTTTAAATTTAGTGAAGCCCTGACTAAATTTGTATAGATGTTCCTCCCATTTACTTCAGGAACCACAGTCTTTAGAAAAAAACCAAAGCTGCAGAAATAGAAAGCACAGTCTCCGCAAGTAGGTCATTAGGAATGATGGTGAGAGGGCCCCCTCCTGCTTTATTTCCTGGATCTGTGAATTCTGCCTCCCAGGGTCATAACTTGATGCATATACTGCACCTTGAAGACAGCGCCCCAAGCCCATGGTGTGTCATCCCCAGTTGGTATCTTAGCTAAGTCTTTACGAGGTCATTCCAAAACTCTACCCAGCCAGCAGCCCCCAGATGATGGAGTGTGTAATAGGATCAGTAGATCCTGTTGTTGTGTGACTATTGTCTTGACTTCACTGTAAAGTGGCTCATTTGGCCTGAAGTTAGGTAATGTGGATTCCCATGTTGGTAAACCAGACATTCTGTGAATCCTTGGCTAAAGGTGCTGGCACTTTTTGGACAGGGAGGCTAAATCTACCCCCACTAAGCACAAGTCTGTATTTCCTTCCAAGTGGGATGGATCCAATATGAATCAACTTTCAACCATGGGTAACTGACTCCTTGAGAGATGATACAAAACAGAGAGCTCAGCATTGGTTTCCACCTTTAGTAGGTCAGGCAATAGATGCAGCAGTAGCTGGGTTACCTTGATAAGGGGATTCCATGCTGGTGCCTCCATCCTTGTCATCATATAATCAAATGATAGGCCTGGCTTTCAGCAGTCTGCCCTCTGGCTGCAGAAGATGTGTCTCTCTATACAGCAGCAGAGAGGACTCCTCACCTTCTCCTTCTTCACGGACATGAAACTTTTAACTTCTTTTTTTTCAGAGTGAATGCTGTAAACAACAGACAATCAACCCCCAATCTTTGTTAGCATTGCCCCCCAATCTTTCAAGACTGGTATGTGTTAGTCATTTAGTCATGTCCAGCTCTTTGTGACCCCCATGAACTGTAGCCCAACAGGTTCCTCTGTCCATGGGATTCTAAAGGCAAGAATACTGAAGTAGGTTGCCATGTCTTCCTCCAGGGGATCTTCCCAACTCAGGGATCGAACCCCAGTCTCCCACATTGCAGGCAGATTCTTTATCATCTGAGCCACCAGGGATGAATCACTCAAGTGCTGAAGCTATGACATAACCCAGGGTACCCTTCCATCAGTTCAGTTCAGTGGCTCAGTCATAACCGACTCTTTGCAACGCCATGGACTGCATGCAGCATGCCAGGATTCCCTGTCCATCACCAACTCCCAAAGTTTGCTCAAACTCACGTCCATTGAGTCCGTGATGCCATCCAACCATCTCATTCTCTGTTGCCCCTTCTCCTCCCGCCTTCAATCTTTCCCAGCATCAGGGTATTTTCCAATGAGTCAGTTCTTTGCAACAGGTAGCCAAAGTAGGCTACCTGAAACAGGAGCTTCAGCTTCAGCATCAGTTCTTCCAATGAATATGCAGGACTGATTTCCTTTTGGATTGACTGGTTGGATCTCCTTGCAGTCCAAGGGACTCTCAAGAGTCTTCTCTAACAGCACAGTTCAAAAGCATCAATTCTTTGGTGCTCAGCTTTCTTTATAGTCCAACTCTCACATCCATACAAGACAACTGGAAAAACCATAGCTCTGACTAAATGAACCTTTTTGGCAAAGTAATGTCTCTATTTTTTAATATTTGTCTAGGTTGAGTCATAGCTTTTCTTTCAAGGAGCAAGGGTCTTTCAATTTCATGTCTGCAGTCACCATCTGCAGTGATTTTGAAGCCCCTCAAAAATAAAGTCAATCACTGTTTCCATTGCTTCCCCATATACTTGCCATGAAGTGATGAGACCAGATGCCATGATCTTAGTTTTCTGAATGTTGAGATTTAAGCCAACTTTTTCACTTTCCTCTTTCACTTTCATCAAGAGGCTCTTAGTTCTTCTTTGCTTTCTGCCATAAGGATGGTGTCATCTGCCTATCTGAGGTTATTGATATTTCTCCCAGCAATCTTGATTCCAGCTTGTGCTTCATCCAGGCAGTATCTCTCATGATGTACTCTGCATATAAGCTAAATAAGCAGGGTGACAATTTCACCAGTGTCCCAATTTGGAACCAGCCTATTGTTTCATGTCTAGTTATAACTGTTGGTTCTTGACCTGCATACAAATTTCTCAGGAGGCAAGTCAAGTGGTCTGGTATTCCCATTTCTTTAAGAATTTTCCACAGTTTGTTGTGATCAGTACGCCATCTCAGTCCCCATGGCTGAGAGTCTGTAATGCTCCAGCATACAAGGGGTCTTCACCACCTCACTTACCACCAGCAAAGGATCCTTGTTACCTTCTGGCCAGACTCAAAAATCCCATTTGTGAGTCTGTTTTCTAGGACTACTTCCAGTTCATCCCACTGTCTTGGCTTGAGTTTCCAGAAACAGATCCTGAGGCAAAGATTTGAGTGGAAATATTTTATTTGGGAGTCAAAACCAGGAAGCATCAGTTAGTGATAGATGCAGTGGAAGAGAGCAAATGTGAGGTCTGTTAAGGAGCATTTTAATGTTGTGGGCATTGTGGACACAGTCCCAATGGAGAGCTCAGGAAGACCACATAGACCATGTATTCTTTTCATCCCCATTTGAGTGTAGCCTGCCAGACTCCTCCATCCATTGGATTCTCCAGGTAAGAATATTGGAGTGGGCTGCCATTTCCTCCTCCAGGGGATCTTCCCAATCCAGGGATTGAACCGGGGTGTCCCCCATTACAGGCAGACTCCTTAACGTCTGAGCCACCAGGGAAGTCCAAAAACCCCCATATTCCAAACATGATCTTGTGCTAAACTGCTTTAGTTGTGTTCAGTTCTTTGTGACCCTATGGACTGTAGTCTACCAGCTCCTCTGTCCATGGGATTCTTCAGGCAATAGTACTGGAGTGGGTTGCCATGCCCTTCTCCAGGGGATCTTCCCTACCCAGGGATTGAACCCATGTTTCTTAAGTATCCTACATTGGCAGGCAGGTCCTTTACCACTATTGCTACCTGGGAAGCCCTTAGGACCTATGTTCAGACCATAAAAACTAATGCGAGACTTCACATGATGAATCCCAAGGTGAGAAAACTTTTGGCAGTTTTCAATTTAAACTAGGTTGAATGCTTCAAGTTAAGGACCAAAGTCATGAGGCTGTCTTCCTTTGCAAATAAGGTGATTGGTCTCCTCCCTAAAAGAGGGGGAGATTACATAAGCAAATTAGTATTTCTTAAGATGTATAAATTTCCACTGTGGGACAGATCCCACAAATTTTGTGTAAATTTCCCTGTCTTGCCACTGATAGTTCCTTTCCATCTTCCTATCACATGGTCCTGTAGTCTGGGTCAGAACGGTATGAGAGATGGAGGTTGGAGAATTCTTGCCCCTGCTCTGGCATCAACCCATCACCAAACATTGGGTTCTGTTCCCAGCCTCTTTGGACTTCAATTCTCTCATCCATAAAACATGGGTGAAATAGCTTCATCCATTATGTACAGATTAAGTAAGATATTGTTTATATGTGAGGACTTCCCAGGTGGCTCAGTGGTAAAGAATCAACCTGCCAAAGCAGGAGATGTGGGTTCAATCTCTGGGTTGAGCAGATCCCTTGTAGAAGGGAATGGCAACCCACTCCAATATTCCTGTCTGGGAAATCTCATGGACAGGGAATTCTAGCATGCCACAAAGAGTCAGAGATGACTTAGCGACTGGACACACATGCATGTGTATATGTGAAGGGTTTGTAAAGTTAAAAATGCCATATAAAATGAGTTTATATTAAAAAATAATTGTCAACTCTGCAAGAGATGGAACCTGGGCCTTTGAATTTGGAACCAGGCATCTGTAAGAATTACCTCTGGCTCCAGCCTCTCGCGTTTACTCTGGGCCATGATACCTGGCCTGGCTAAACTTATGTCTTTCTTCTCCCCTTCAGCTACCTCCCCTGGGCTCTGTCCAGGTCTCCATGCCCTTACTCTGGCCACTGACCCTATTCCTACATTTGTACCCTGTGTTTGGTGTAACTCCTGGGAATATCTTGAGTCACGTTCCAACATCGCATCGCCCTTGATTTGAACTTGGATGTCCTGTTTCTCTTTCTGCCTGAATTCTTCTTCCTTTGCCCAGCCTCCCACACTAGGACAATGACTCTGCTATGTTCATTTTTTATCAACATAGATCCTAGATGAGGGGGAGAGTATGATTTTTAACCAGCCCACATGAAGCACCAGTCTCTTAATTCTCACGTTACACACACAAAAATAATTCAGAAGGGTTGGGATATAGTTTGTGATCTCTTTCCACCAGCCACAACTGCTCACACTCCCTTTATCTTTCCATGGCATCTGACATGCCACATAAAGGGAACCCACACTTCAAGGTAGCTGAAACTCAAGTCACAGTAAAAATTCATCAATTTGAAATTGATTCTGAATCAGTAAAGAATAGGATCAAGTGAAAAAGCATAAGACTAGGTGTCTGGCACATAATGAAAGCCCAATAACATCAGTTGAATGAGAGTTCCCATATGTGATTTTTGGGTCCACGCTTAATTGATAATTATTTACAATTATGTCTGGATAAAGGACTTTACCCTCTGGCCCTTGGTTTCTTCATGAATAGAACACAAGCATCTCTGTGATCCCTTCCAGAACTAAAATTCTCTTCTATGTAACTGGGCTAAAGTCCACTTTTGCATCACCAATGAAACAGAGGTTTTCTTCAGTTCTCTGCTCAAATGTCTCCTTGTCAGAGAAAGCTTTTTTGATAATTCCATATTAAATAGCACCCTCTCCTTCCCCTGTCAGGCTCTCTCCTCTTCCTCCGTTTTATTCTTCTTCATGGCACTAACAGACACTTACTCATAATTTATCACCTGTCTCCTGCCTCTAGAGAGGAAGCGCCTCCACAATAGAGATTCATTCATTTGTGTCCATAGCTGTGTCTCACTCCCAGCACCTAGAACAACACCAGACATGTAGGAGATTCTCTAATCAGAGCCCTTGAATTAATGTGGGATTTAAACAAGCTGCAAGGCGTATAAATTGGGAAGAATATGTACCTATTAAGAAACCAAATTTTTCCAATGCTCTGGACACTGTTTCAGAATGACTCATTTGCTATGAAATTAATGCTGCTTCCTGCAAACCACCTGTCTCCTTTATAAACCTAGCCCCTTCAAACCATCTCTTAAGCAATGCTTTATAACCTTGATTCTAATTATTCTTAATCTTGAAGGTCATCCAACTGCACACATTAATAATAATTAAAATTCAGTTTTATTTGTTCAAGGTGGATTTCCCTGATCACAATATCCCAGACCAATAAGTTTGGTAGCTGAGAGTTTATGACCACATGCTGGCTTCTGTACCATCTGAGAATCTGTTTTAGAACATAGAGATGCAATGAGACTTCCTGAGTTTGAATTCTGGCTCTGCTAGTTGCTACCTGAGTGACTGGGCTTCCCTGGTGGCTCAAATGGTAAAGAATATGCATGTAATGTGGGAGAAGCAGGTTCGAGCCCTGCATCAGGAAGATCCCCTGGAGAAGGAAATGGCTATTCACTCCAATATTCTTGCCTGGAGAATCCCATGGACAGAAGAGCCTGGCGGGACACAGTCCATGGGGTCACAAAGAGTCAGACACGACTGAGTGACTAACACAAACAAGTGAACACCTGACTGATTTGGAGCAAGTTACTCGGTGTCTCCTTTTCATGCGTAAAAGGGAGGTGATAGTCATTCTTTTTTCCTCCAGTTGCCTTTGCCATTCTCTATCCTAATCTGTGTTCTAGGAGGCTTAACTTTGCTGACCACAGCCAGCCCCTGGGCTCTTGGGTTGGGCGACAGGAAGACTTTGGGCAGGAGATCAAGGGCAACAGGAAAGGGGGTTGAAACTTTTCTCCTCCACACCCTTCCTCCTTACCAGGATTTGATAATGGCCATCCTCCTTGAGCAAAGTATCTGACAAACAGCTCAATTGCCATGACTGAAGATGTGACTGTGTGAGGTGACACTGTCCTCTCCCCACCCCCTGCCCCACTCCTCCCAGCCTGAAATAGTGTTTCCCAGGTTTGTTAGTTTCTGCTCCTGCTGCTGCTAAGTCACTTCAGTCGTGTCCGACTCTGTGCAACCCCCATAGACGGCAGCCCGCTAGGCTTCCCCGTCTGTGGGATTCTCCAGGCAAGAACACCAGAGTAGGTTGCCATTTCCTTCTCCAATGCATGAAAGCTAAAAGTGAAAGTGAAGTCGCTCAGTCGCGTCCGACTCTTAGTGACCCCATGGACTGCAGCCTACCAGGCTCCTCCGTCCATGGGATTTTCCAAGCAAGAGTACTGGAGTGGGGTGCCGTTGCCTTCTCTGTTGTTAGTTTCAGACATGTCTTTTTCCTCGAAGATCCCCTTCATCCTGTCCATGTCTCTGAAAGCAATCCCTTCACTGAAACCTCTTCATGTCATCCTTTGAATTGTGCTTTCTGCCCTCTGCCAAATCCTAGCCAAAAAGTATAAGAAAACGTTAGTCACTCAGTCGTGTCCAACTCTTTGCAACCCCATGGGCTGTAGGCCACCTCCCCTGTCCCTGGAATTCTCCAGGCAAGAATACTAGAGCAGGATGCCATTCCCTTCTGTAGGCAATCTTCCCCACTCAGGGATTGAATCCAGGTCTCCTGCACTGTAGGCAAATTGTTTACCAACTGAGCCAGCAGGGAACCCCAAATCCAAACCCAAGCATCATGATTGCACCACCAGGCGTCAAATGAGTGAAAAGCATGTAAAGCAACAAGAACATTGCCTGACACCTTCAAGTTCTCAATTTGTGTTAATGATTATTATCTACATAACAAGATGAAGAGAAATTGTACAAGACAGCATGTGTGAAAACATTGATACATCGTTCAGAACTGATGTACATTCTGCCTGGTGGGAAAAAACTGGCATGGTATACAGTCTTTTGTGTATGATCCTGAGTAAGTTAAGAAATCTCCCAGACTCATATGGTTGCTGTGGAAATGACAGAAGATGATGCATATGACAGTTAGGTACAAGACCTGATAAACTGTAGGCACTCATACCTGTCAATCAAAAGGGGCAGGAAAGTTCAGCTGGCTTCACAGGTGTGTGATCTGTGCTTAGTAGGGACACTATACCTGGTTTAATGTTCTGCAGTTGCCATTTTGAAATTCTTAGTAATTTTTGAACAAAGGAATCTTTGTTTAATCTTTCTTACTGTACTGGACTCCACAATTTATGTAGCTAGTCTGGAAGGGAGGGCTCACTTTATTTTTCAAATCATTGATGTCACACTGTAATTCACGATTTCTTTTTGTATCAAACATGAACATCTAGCTGAAGGGAAATGAGACTCTTGAAAGATGGCATCTGGTGTTAAGTTTGCATTAATCAATTAATAAATATCTGCCAAAGAGCTGGTATGTGTATGCGTTAGGCACTGTGCCAATTACTTCTTTGAGTCTAAAATTTCCTGCTTTGTGATTCCAGGTTGAGTTGATCAACATGTGACCAGATTGGAACTGACCTTTTAGGGAACCTTTCAGTCCTATCTGTGGTATCTGAGTCTTGGGAGAAAAAAAAAAAAAATCCGTTTCTTGTTTCATCACAGGACTGTGACTAGAGTTTGGACAGTGAATCATCTCAACTCAGTTAGAAGAAGTGACAACTAAAATCCTCCAATTAAAGGATTTTAAACTCCAGGAACAGCATACCAAACTTGGTATGACTTGAGGGATGATGCATAACTTTTCCAGGGTCTTAAGTTTGCAAAATTGGAAATGCGAAGCACTCAAAATGATTACCTCCTCAAGGTAACATTTTATACTGGAAAGTGTGCTGTGACCTTGAAGGGGAGTGAAGGAGTAAAAACATAACATAGGCTTGTCTATTTAAGGAAAAAATGACTGTCAGGATCAGAGAAGGCAGAATTGCTCCCTGCAAACCTTGGTGGCATCCCAATAATACGTGGCACCCTTGGAGAGGCTCCTTGCTCATTTCTTCTGTACAGAAAGGAGGTAGACATACATCCTGAATGAAAGATGCCTCCCAAACAACAGTCTACACATGCTAACTTCTCAAGTGAAGGAAGAAAGGCTAAGAAATGGGTCTTGTATGTTTGACTGGAATCTAGAGGGATTGAATGGAGTAACACCTAGGAGCATAGCTCTGGGCTAAAGGAAAGGCTTTCTTTAAAATGAAGCATTAAATTAGAGCACTTTTTCTTGCTTACACATTACAACACACACACACAAAGCCAGTATTGCCATCTTTACAATACTCAGATCAGATCAGTCTCTCAGTCGTGTCCGACTCTTTGCGACCCCATGAATCGCAGCACGCCAGGCCTCCCTAGTTAATGCCATTTCTAAAATGCAATGAAGTAATGCTGCCAGTGAATTTAAGATTCATGCTTTATCATTAAAGAATTCAGAGATGAGGTGATAGTAAGAAGTGGGTTTATTTAGAGACAAACACACTCCTCTAGAGTGTGGGTCATCTCAGAAGAAGAAACTGAGAGAGAGAGAGAGAGAAAGAGAGCACATCCAAGGGACTGCTGAAATGTGGCCTGCTTAGTTCTTTGGAGTTGGGCAATTTCATAGGCTGGGGCTTCCCAGGTGGCTCACTGGTAAAGAATCCACCTCCCAATACAGGAGATGCCGATTCAATCCCTGGGTCAGGAAGATCCCCTGGAGAAGGAAATGGCAACTCACTCCAGTATTCCTGCCTGGGAAATGTCATGGACAGAGAAGCCTGGTGGGCTACAGTCCATGGGGGTCACAAAAGAGTCAAACATGATTTAGTGACTAAGCAACAACAATTTCATAGGTTAGTGAGTGGGAGGATTATTCCAATTATTCTGGGGAACGGATGGGGATTTCCAGGAATTGAGCTACTGCCCACGTTTTAGCCTTTGATGGTTGGCCTCAGAATTGTCCTGTTGCTGGTGGCTATCATTTAGATGCTAATGTATTACGATGAGTATACAATGAGGCTCAAGGTCCACTGGAAGTCAAATCTTCCACCATCTTGGACCCAGTTGGTTCTAACCAGTGTTGTCATGTCCTATGGCCATGCCTTTCTTTTAAAAGTTGTGCCTGTCCCCCTTCCCTCCTGTTTCAGTAATAGACTAGAATAGATATGGGTGATGGGAAATAAGAAGCTGATAGAGAAGGTGGCTCTCTATTTGTATGCTGCTGCTGCTGCTAAGTCGCTTCAGTCATGTCCCACTCTGTGCGACCCCATAGACGGCAGCCCACCAGGCTTCCCCGTCCCTGGGATTCTCCAGGCAAGAACACTGGAGTGGGTTGCCATTTCCTCCTCCAATGCATGAATGTGAAAAGTGAAAGTGAAGTAGCTCAGTCGTGTCCGACTCCTAGTGACCTCATGGACTGCAGCCTACCAGGATCCTCTGTCCATGGGATTTTCGAGGCAGGAGTACTGGAGTGGGGTGCCATTGCCTTCTCTGCTCTATTTGTATAAGTAGTTCTAAAAATAAAGAGACTAATATTCATCTATATGATTAATATGTTAATCATCTATATAATTAATAAGTTCTCCAAGTTGCTTTTCCATGAGGCTATAGGCTCCTCAAGGCTAACACTTGGTACAGAGTTGGTCTCCATATGGGTTAGACTGCTACTGCTACTGCTAAGTCGCTTCAGTCATGTCCGACTCTGTGCGACCCCATAGACGGTAGCCCACTAGGGTTACCCCCATCCCTGGGATTCTCCAGGCAAGAACACTGGAGTGAGTTGCCATTTCCTTGAAGAAAACAAATGAAATACAGCGATCTTTTTCAACCTCCCATAAGCAGGCTGAAACCAGTATGGAACATCTTTTCCCTATAAGAGTGCCTTTGATGCTCTGATGCAAGGGGGGAAACAGACACAAAGGGTGATATGTTCCGGGCTTCAAATTCCCTAGAGTGCAGTCTCTAGATGGCAACTAGGAGGTAAGCCAAAGAAAGCTCATGCTATTGGTTATTTATTTTAAGCTTTTGAAAGTGCATACTGAGAGAATAAAAGGACCTGATCAGATCAGATCAGTCATTCAGTCATATTCGACTCTTTGCGACCCCATGAATTGCAGCACGCCAGGGCTCCCTATCCATCACCAACTCCCGGAGGTCACTCAGACTCACATCCATCGAGTCAGTGATGCCATCCAGCCATCCCAACCTCTGTCGTCCCCTTCTCCTCTTGCCCCCAATCCCTCCCAGCATCACAGTCTTTTCCAATGAGTCAACTCTTCGCATGAGGTGGCCAAAGGACTGGAGTTTCAGCTTTAGCATCATTCCTTCCAAAGAAATCCCAGGGCTGATCTCCTTCAGAATGGACTGGTTGGATCTCCTTGCAGTCCAAGGGACTCTCAAGGGTCTTTTCCAACACCACAGTTCAAAAGCATCAATTCTTCGGCGCTCAGCCTTCTTCAAGTCCAACTCTCACATCCATACATGACCACAGGAAAGACCATAGCCTTGACTAGACGAACTTTTGTTGGCAAAGGAATGTCTCTGCTTTTGAATATGCTATCTAGGTTGGTCATAACTTTCCTTCCAAGGAGTAAGCATCTTTTAATTTCATGGCTGCAGTCACCATCTGCAGTGATTTGGGAGCCCAGAAAAATAAAGTCTGACACTGTTTCCACTGTTTCCCCATCTATTTCCCATGAAGTGATGGGACAGGATGCCATGATCTTCGTTTTCTGAATGTTGAGCTTTAAGCCAACCTTTTCACTCTCCACTTTCACCTTCATCAAGAGGCTTTTTAGTCCCTCTTCACTTTCTGCCATAAGGGTGGTATCATCTGCTTATCTGAGGTTATTGATATTTCTCCCGGCAATCTTGATTCCAGCTTGTGTTTCTTCCAGTCCAGCATTTCTCATGATGTACTCTGCATATAAGTTAAATAAGCAGGGTGACAATATACAGCCTTGATGTACTCCTTTTCCTATTTGGAACCAGTCTGTTGTTCCATGTCCAGTTCTAACTGTTGCTTCCTGATCTGCATACCGATTTCTCAAGAGGCAGATCAGGTGGTCTGGGATTCCCATCTCTTTCAGAATTGTCCACTGTTGATTGTGATCCACACAGTCAAAGGCTTTGGCATAGTCAATAAAGCAGAAATAGATGTTTTTCTGGAACTCTCTTGCTTTTTCCATGATCCAGCTGATGTTGGCAATTTGATCTCTGGTTCCTCTGCCTTTTCTAAAACCAGCTTGCACATCAGGAAGTTCACGGTTCACATATTGCTGAAGCCTGGCTTGGAGAATTTTGAGCATTACTTTACTAGCGTGTGAGATGAGTGCAGTTGTGTGGTAGTTTGAGCATTCTTTGGCATTGCCTTTCTTTGGGATTGGAATGAAAACTGACCTTTTCCAGTCCTGTGGCCACTGCTGAGTTTTCCGAATTTGCTGGCATACTGAGTGCAGCACTTTCACAGCATCATCTTTCAGGATTTGGAATAGCTCCACTGGAATTCCATCACTTCCACTAGCTTTGTTCGTAGTCATGCTTTCTAAGGACCACTTGATTTTACATTCCAGGATGTCTGGCTCTAGGTCAGTGATCACACCACCGTGATTATCTGGGTCGTGAAGATCTTTTTTGTACAGTTCTTCTGTGTATTCTTGCCACCTCTTCTTAATATTTTCTGCTTCTGTTAGGTCCATACCATTTCTGTCCTTTATCGAGCCCATCTTTGCATGAAATGTTCCCTTGGTATCTCTGCAAATCCAGGAGCATCAGCCTCAGAATACGCTGCAGGCAGATAGGGGTGGGAAACTGTCATGGACCAAAGGTCAGTTGTGAGTCAAAGAGGCAGCCTCATCAAAATGCCTACAGCTGTGTGTTGTTTACAGCCAGAGTTATCAGACTCTGAGGGTTTCTCTATGATGCAATAGGACATGGGTGTGACTAATCCATCTGGTGATGTCCATGTACAGTCTTCTCTTGTGTTGTTGGAAGAGAGTATTTGCTATGACCAGTGCATTTTCTTGGCAAAACTCTGTTAGTCTTTGCCCTGTTTCATTTCGTATTCCAAGGCCAAATTTGCCTGTTACTCCAGGTGTTTCTTGACTTCCTACTTTTGCATTCCAGTCCCCTATAATGAAAAGGACATCTTTTTTGGGTGTTAGTTCTAAAAGGTCTTGTAGGTCTTCATAGAACCGTTCAACTTCAGCTTCTTCAGCGTTACTGGTTGGGGCATAGACTTGGATTACTGTGACATTGAATGGTTTGCCTTGGAAACGAACAGAGATCATTCTGTAGTTTTTGAGATTGCATCCAAGTACTGCATTTCGGACTCTTTTGTTGACCATGATGGCCACTCCATTTCTTCTGAGGGATTCCTGCCCACAGTAATAGATACAATGGTCCTCTGAGTTAAATTCACCCATTCCAGTCCATTTTAGTTCACTGATTCCTAGAATGTCGACATTCACTCTTGCCATCTCTTGTTTGACCACTTCCAATTTGCCTTGATTCATGGACCTGACATTCCAGGTTCCTATGCAATATTGTTCTTTACAGCATCAGACTTTGCTTCTATCACCAGACACATCTACAGCTGGGTATTCTTTCTGCTTTGGTTCCATCCTTTCATTCTTTCTGGAGTTATTTCTCCACTGATCTCCAGTAGCATATTGGGCCCCTACTGACCTGGGGAGTTTCTCTTTCAGTATCCTATCATTTTGCCTTTTCATACTGTTCATGGGGTTCTCAAGGCAAGAATACTGAAGTGGTTTGCCATTCCCTTCTCCAGCAGACCACATCCTGTCAGATCTCTCCACCATGACCCGCCCATCCTGGGTTGCCCCATGGGCATGGCTTAATTTCATTGAGTTAGACAAGGCTGTGGTCCTGGTGTGATTAGATTGACTAGTTTTCCGTGAGTATGGTTTCAGTGTATTTGCCCTCTGATGCCCTCTTGCAAGCCCTATCGTCTTACTTGGGTTTCTCTTACCTTGGGCGTGTGGTATCTCTTCCCGGCTGCTCCAGCAAAGCACAGCCATCGCACCTTACCTTGGATGAGGGGTCTCTCCTCACCGCCGCCCTTCCTGACCTTGGGGGAGGGGTATCGCCTCACCACGGCCCTTCCTGACCTCGGTCGTGGGGTAGCTCCGCTCGGCCGTGCTTAGTGCGCCAGTCCTCATCGCCGTCCTTCCTCGGTCGTTGGGTAGCTCCTCTCAGGCATGCTCTTGCGCAGCCAGCGAGGGTCTCTCAGTGCGCCGCTCGCGGGTAGGCCAGGCGCTCTCAGTGCCCAGATGGTCAACACCAAAATCAGATTGATTATATTCTTTGCAGCCAAAGATGGAGAAGCTCTATACAATCAGCAGAAACAAGACCAGGAGCTGACTGTGGCTTGGACCATTAACTCCTTATTGCCAAATTCAGACTGAAATTGAAGAAAGTAGGGAAAACCACTAGACCATTCAGCTATGACCTAAATCAAATCCCTTATGATTATACAGTGGAAGTGAGAAATAGATTTAAGGACCTAGATCTGATAGATAGAGTGCCTGATGAACTATGGAATGAGGTTCATGACATTGTACAGGAGACAGGGATCAAGACCATCCCCATGGAAAAGAAATGCAAAAAAGCAAAATGGCTGTCTGGGGAGGCCTTACAAATAGCTGTGAAAAGAAGAGAAGCGAAAAGCAAAGGAGAAAAGGAAAGATATAAACATCTGAATGCAGAGTTCCAAAGAATAGCAAGGAGAGATAAGAAAGCCTTCTTCAGCGATCAATGCAAAGAAATAGAGGAAAACAACAGAATGGGAAAGACTAAGGATCTATTCAAGAAAATCAGAGATACCAAAGGAACATTTCATGCAAAGATGGGCTCAATAAAGGACAGAAATGGTATGGACCTAACGGAAGAAGAAGATATTAAGAAGAGGTGGAAAGAATACACAGAAGAACTGTACAAAAAAGAGCTTCAAGACCCAGATAATCATGATGGTGTGATCACTGACCTAGAGCCAGACATCCTGGAATGTGAAGTCAAGTGGGCCTTAGAAAGCATCACTACGAACAAACTAGTGGAGGTGATGGAATTCCAGTGGAGCTATTCCAAATCCTGAAAGATGATGCTGTGAAAGTGCTGCACTCAATATGCCAACAAATTTGGAAAACTCAGCAGTGGCCACAAGATTGGAAAAGGTCAGTTTTCATCCCAATCCCAAAGAAAGGCAATGCCAAAGAGTGCTCAAACTACCTCACAATTGCACTCAGATCAGATCAGATCAGTTGCTCAGTCGTGGCCAACTCTTTGCGACACCACGAACTGCAGCACGCCAAGCCTCCCTATCCATCACCAGCTCTCGGAGGTCACTCAGACTCACGTTCATCGAGTCAGTGATGCCATCCAGCCATCTTATCCTCTGTCATCCCTTTCTCCTCCTGCCCCCAATCCCTCCCAGCATCAGAGTCTTCTCCAATGTGTCAACTCTTCGCATGAGGTGGCCAAAGGACTGGAGTTTCAGCTTTAGCATCATTCCTTCCAAAGAAATCCCAGGGTTGATCTCCTTCAGAATGGACCAGTTGGATCTCCTTGCAGTCCAAGGGACTCTCAAGAGTCTTCTCCAACACCACAGTTCAAAAGCATCAATTCTTCGGCGCTTAGCCTTCTTCACAGTGCAGCTTTCACATCCAAACATCTCACACGCTAGTAAAGTAATGCTCAAAATTCTCCAAGCCAGGCTTCAGCAATATGTGAACCGTCAACTTCCTGATGTTCAAGCTGGTTTTAGAAAAGGCAGAGGAACCAGAGATCAAATTATCAACATCCGCTGGATCATGGAAAAAGCAAGAGAGTTCCAGAAAAACATCTATTTCTGCTTTATTGACTATGCCAAAGCCTTTGACTGTGTAGATCACAATAAACTATGGAAAATTCTGAGAGAGATGGGGATACCAGACCACCTGATCTGCCTCTTGAGAAATCTGTATGCAGGTCAGGAAGCAACAGTTAGAACTGGTCATGGAACAACAGACTGGTTCCAAATAGGAAAAGGAGTACGTCAAGGCTGTATATTGTCACCATGTTTATTTAACTTCTATGCAGAGTACATCATGAGAAACGCTGGACTGGAAGAAACACAAGCTGGAATCAAGATTGCCGGGAGAAATATCAATAAACTCAGATAAGCAGATGATACCACCCTTATGGCAGAAAGTGAAGAGGAACTCAAAAGGCTCTTGATGAAAGTGAAAGTGGAGAGTGAAAAGGTTGGCTTAAAGCTCAACATTCAGAAAACGAAGATCATGGCATCTGGTCCCATCACTACATGGGAAATAGATGGAGAAACAGTGGAAACAGTGTCAGACTTTATTTTTCTGGGCTCCCAAATCACTGCAGATGGTGACTGCAGCCATGAAATTAAAAGACGCTTACTCCTTGGAAGGAAAGTTATGACCAACCTAGATAGCGTATTCAAAAGCAGAGACGTCACTTTGCCAACAAAGATTCGCCTAGTCAAGGCTATGGTCTTTCCTGTGGTCAAGTATGGATGTGAGAGCTGGACTGTGAAGAAGGCTGAGCGCCGAAGAATTGATGCTTTTGAACTGTGGTGTTGGAGAAGACTCTGAGAGTCCCTTGGACTGCAAGGAGATCCAACCAGTCCATTCTGAAGGAGATCAGCCCTGGGATTTCTTTGGAAGGAATGATGCTAAAGCTGAAACTCCAGTATTTTGGCCACCTCATGCGAAGAGTTGACTCATTGGAGAAGACTCTGATGCTAGGAGGATTGGGGGCAGGGAGGAGAAGGGGACGACAGAGGATGAGATGGCTGGATGGCATCACTGACTCGATGAATGCGAGTCTGAGTGACCTCCGAGAGCTGGTGATGGACAGGGAGGCCTGACGTGCTGCAGTTCATGGGGTCGCAAAGAGTTGGACATCACTGAGCGACTGATCTGATCTGATCTGTGACTAATCCATATGTTAATGGACCATCTGATAATCAGATCAGATCAGATCAGATCAGTCGCTCAGTCGTGTCCGACTCTTTGTGACCCCATGAACCGCAGCACACCAGGCCTCCCTGTCCATCACCAGCTCCCGGAGGTCACTCAGACTCGCATCCATCGAGTCAGTGATGCCATCCAGCCATCTCATCCTCTGTCGTCCCCTTCTCCTCTTGCCCTCAATCCCTCCCAGCATCAGAGTCTTCTCCAATGAGTCAACTCTTCGCATGAGGTGGCCAAAATACTGGAGTTTCAGCTTTAGCATCATTCCTTCTAAAGAAATTCCAGGATTGATCTCCTTCAGAATGGACTGGTTGGATCTTCTTGCAGTCCAAGGGACTGTCAAGAGTCTTCTCCAACACCACAGTTCAAAAGCATCAATTCTTCGGCGCTCAGCCTTCCTCACAGTCCAGCTCTCACATCCATACATGACCACAGGAAAGACCATAGCCTTGACTAGGCGAACCTTTGTTGGTAAAGTAATGTCTCTGCTTTTGAATATGCTATCTAGGTTGGTCATAACTTTCCTTCCAAGGAGTAAGCGTCTTTTAATTTCATGGCTGCAGTCACCATCTGCAGTGATTTTGGAGCCCAGAAAAACAAAGTCTGACACTGTTTCCCCTGTTTCCCCATCTATTTCCCATGCAGTGATGGGACCAGATGCCATGATCTTCGTTTTCTGAATGTTGAGCTTTAAGCCAACCTTTTCACTCTCCACTTTCACTTTCATCAAGAGGCTTTTTAGCCCCTCTTCACTTTCTGCCGTAAGAGTGGTGTCATCTGCATATCTGAGGTTATTGATATTTCTCCCAGCAATCTTGATTCCAACTTGTGTTTCTTCCAGTCCAGCATTTCTCATGATGTACTCTGCATATAAGTTAAATAAACATGGTGACAATATGCAGCCTTGATGTACTCCTTTTCCTATTTGGAACCAGTCTGTTGTTCCATATGCAGTTCTAACTGTTGCTTCCTGACCTGCATACAGATTTCTCAAGAGGCAGATCAGGTGGTCTGGTATTCCCATCTCTTTCAGAATTTTCCATAGTTTATTGTGATCCACACAGTCAAAGGCTTTGGCATAGTCAATAAAGCAGAAATAGATGTTTTTCTGGAACTCTCTTGCTTTTTCCATGATCCAGCGGATGTTGGCAATTTGATCTCTGGTTCCTCTGCCTTTTCCAAAACCAGCTTGAACATCAGGAAGTTGACGGTTCACATATTGCTGAAGCCTGGCTTGGAGAATTTTGAGCATTACTTTACTAGCATGTGAGATGAGTGCAATTGTGAGGTAGTTTGAGCACTCCTTGGCATTGCCTTTCTTTGGGATTGGGATGAAAACTGACCTTTTCCAGTCCTGTGGCCACTGCTGAGTTTTCCAAATTTGCTGGCATATTGAGTGCAGCACTTTCATAGCATCATCTTTCAGGACTTGGAATAGTTCCACTGGAATTCCATCACCTCCACTAGCTTTGTTCGTAGTGATGCTTTCTAAGGCCCATTTGACTTCACATTTCAAGATGTCTGGCTCTAGGTCAGTGATCACATCATCATGATTGTCTAGGTCTTGAAGCTCTTTTTTGTACAGTTCTTCTGTGTATTCTTGCCACCTCTTCTTAATATCTTCAGCTTCTGTTAGGTCCACACCATCTCTGTCCTTTAACGTGCCCATCTTTGCATGAAATGTTCCTTTGGTATCTCTGATTTTCTTGAAGAGATCCCTAGTCTTTCCCATTCTGTTGTTTTCCTCTATTTCTTTGCACTGATTGCTGAGTACAATAAATACTTGTTGAGTGAATGTTGTTGAATGGGCAGGGCTATGCTGCTGCTGCTGCTGCTAAGTCGCTTCAGTCGTGTCCGACTCTGTATGACCCCATAGATGGCAGTCCACCAGGCTCCGCCGTCCCTGGGATTCTCCAAGCAAGAACACTGGAGTGGGTTACCATTTCCTTCTCCAATGCATGAAAGTGAAAAGTGAAAGTGAAGTCGCTCAATTGTGTCCGACTCCTAGCCACCCCATGGACTGCAGCCTACCAGGCCCCTCCATCCATGGGATTCTCCAGGCAAGAGTACTGGAGTGGGGTGCCATTGCCTTCTCCAGAACAGGGCTATAAGGGTTCACAAATTCATTATGGAAAACACTAATTTGTCCTCACAGGTTAACTCTTGTCAGAAAGACTGGAACATCTCATCCTTGGTCAAAGGTGAAGGATTCTAATTTTGCCTTGCCTAGGGAAGGACGTGGCCCTGTCCTCCTTGTCATCCTACTGTTCTTTGTTGACTTCACCTTCATAACTTCTCCTATCCCTTCTCCTCCCTGGGAGAGGATGTAGTGTCAGGTAAAGTTGATTTTACCGAAAGAAGGGAAGACCCACCAATGTCTTCTCATCTCTTTCTGATCCTTTCTGTCCTGTCCACTCTTAAACCTACCATCTACCTCTTCTCCAACACTGCAGTGTCTATCTTCTCATTTAGAGCCTCTTGTTTCTCCATCTCTCATCTAATTACTTCTATATCTATCTTGTCTCATCTAATTGCTTTATCATATATTTTGTTTTGTTTCTTTTTAAAATTTGTATTGGAGTACAGTTGCTGTATGATGTTGTGTTAGTCTCTACTGTACAGCAAAGTGAATCAGCTATACATATACATATACTCCCTCTTTTTGGATTTCCTTCCCATTTAGCTCACCACAGAGTACTGAGTATAGTTTCCCGTGCTATAAGCGACCCCTCGTCCAAGGTAAGGTGCGATGGCTGTGCTTTGCTGAAGCAGCCGGGAAGAGATACCACACGCCCAAGGTAAGAGAAACCCAAGTAAGACAGTAGGTGTTGCAAGAGGGCACCAGAGGGCAAACACACTGAAACCATACTCACAGAAAACTAGTCAATCTAATCACACTAGGACCACAGCCTTGTCTAACTCAATGAAACTAAGCCATGCCCATGGGGCAACCCAAGATGGGCGGGTCATGGTGGAGGGATCTGACTGGATGTGGTCCGCTGGAGAAGAGAATGGCAAACCACTTCAGTATTCTTGCCTTGAGAACCCCATGAGCAGTATGAAAAGGCATAATGATAGGATACTGAAAGAGAAACTCCCCAGGTCAGTAGGGGCCCAATATGCTACTGGAGATCAATGGAGAAATAACTCCAAAAAGAATGACGAGATGGAGCCAAAGCAAAAAGAATACCCAGCTGTGAATGTGTCTAGTGATAGAAGCAAGGTCCGATGCTGTAAAGAGCAATATTGCATAGGAACCTGGAATGTCAGGTCCATGAATCAAGGCAAATTGGAAGTGGTCAAACAAGAGATGGCAAGAGTGAATGTTGACATTCTAGGAATTAGCGAACTAAAATGGACTGGAATGGGTGAATTTAACTCAGATGACCATTATATCTACTACTGTGGGTGGGAATCCCTCAGAAGAAATGGAGGGGCCATCATGGTCAACAAAAGAGTGCGAAGTGCAGTACTTGGATGCAATCTCAAAAACTACAGAATGATCTCTGTTCGTTTCCAAGGCAAACCATTCAATATCTTCAATATCACAGTAATCCAAGTCTATGCCCCAACCAGTAACGCTGAAGAAGCTGAAGCTGAACGGTTCTATGAAGACCTACAAGACCTTTTAGAACTAACACCCAAAAAAGATGTCCTTTTCATTATAGGGGACTGGAATGCAAAAGTAGGAAGTCAAGAAACACCTGGAGTAACAAGCAAATTTGGCCTTGGAATACGGAATGAAGCAGTGCAAAGACCAATAGAGTTTTGCCAAGAAAATGCACTGGTCATAGCAAACACCCTCTTACAACAACACAAGAGAAGACTCTGTACATGGACATCACCAGATGGTCAACACTGAAATCAGATCGATTATATTCTTCGCAGCCAAAGATGGAGAAGCTCTATACAGTCAAAAAAAAACAAGAACAGGAGATGACTGTGGTTCAGACCATGAACTCCGTATTGCCAAATTCAGACTGAAATTGAAGAAAGTAGGGAAAACCACTAGACCATTCAGCTATGACCTAAATCAAATCCCTTATGATTATACAGTGGAAGTGAGAAATAGATTTAAGGGCCTAGATCTGATAGATAGAGTGCCTGATGAACTATGGACTGAGGTTCATGACATTGTACAGGAGACAGGGATCAAGACCATCCCCATGGAAAAGAAATGCAAAAAAGCAAAATGGCTGTATGGGGAGGCCTTGCAAATAGCTGTGAAAAGAAGAGAAGCGAAAAGCAAAGGAGAAAAGGAAAAATATAAGCATCTGAATGCAGAGTTCCAAAGAATAGCAAGAAGAGATAAGAAAGCCTTCTTCAGCAATCAATGCAAAGAAATAGAGGAAAACAACAGAATGGGAAAGACTAGGGATCTCCTCAAGAAAATCAGAGATACCAAAGGAACATTTCATGCAAAGATGGGCTCGATAAAGGACAGAAATGGTATGGACCTAACAGAAGCAGAAGATATTAAGAAGAGGTGGCAAGAATACACAGAAGAACTGTACAAAAAAGATCTTCACGACCCAGATAATCACGATGGTGTGATCACTGACCTAGAACCAGACATCCTGGAATGTGAAATCAACTGGTCCTTAGAAAGCATGACTACGAACAAAGCTAGTGGAAGTGATGGAATTCCAGTGGAGCTATTCCAAATCCTGAAAGATGATGCTGTGAAAGTGCTGCACTCAGTATGCCAGCAAATTCAGAAAACTCAGCAGTGGCCACAGGACTGGAAAAGGTCAGTTTTCATTCCAATCCCAAAGAAAGGCAATGCCAAAGAATGCTCAAACTACCGCACATTTGCACTCATCTCACACGCTAGTAAAGTAATGCTCAAAATTCTCCAAGCCAGGCTTCAGCAATATGTGAACCGTGAAATTCCTGATGTGCAAGCTGGTTTTAGAAAAGGCAGAGGAACCAGAGATCAAATTGCCAACATCCGCTGGATCATGGAAAAAGCAAGAGAGTTCCAGAAAAACATCTATTTCTGCTTTATTGACTATGCCAAAGCCTTTGACTGTGTGGATCACAATCAACAGTGGACAATTCTGAAAGAGATGGGAATCCCAGACCACCTGATCTGCCTCTTGAGAAATCTGTATGCAGGTCAGGAAGCAACAGTTAGAACTGGACATGGAACAACAGACTGGTTCCAAATAGGAAAAGGAATACATCAAGGCTGTATATTGTCACCCTATTTATTTAACTTATATGCAGAGTACATCATGAGAAACGCTGGACTGGAAGAAACACAAGCTGGAATCAAGATTGCCGGGAGAAATATCAATAACCTCAGATAAGCAGATGATACCACCCTTATGGCAGAAAGTGAAGAGGGACTAAAAAGCCTCTTGATGAAGGTGAAAGTGGAGAGTGAAAAGGTTGGCTTAAAGCTCAACATTCAGAAAACGAAGATCATGGCATCCTGTCCCATCACTTCATGGGAAATAGACGGAGAAACAGTGGAAACAGTGTCAGACTTTATTTTTCTGGGCTCCCAAATCACTGCAGATGGTGACTGCAGCCATGAAATTAAAAGATGCTTACTTCTTGGAAGGAAAGTTATGACCAACCTAGATAGCATATTCAAAAGCAGAGACATTCCTTTGCCAGCAAAAGTTCGTCTAGTCAAGGCTATGGTTTTTCCTGTGGTCATGTATGGATGTGAGAGCTGGACTGTGAAGAAGACTGAGTGCCGAAGAATTGATGCTTTTGAACTGTGGTGTTGGAAAAGACTCTTGAGAGTCCCTTGGACTGCAAGGAGATCCAACCAGTCCATTCTGAAGGAGATCAGCCCTGGGATTTCTTTGGAAGGAATGATGCTAAAGCTGAAACTCCAGTCCTTTGGCCACCTCATGCAAAGAGTTGACTCATTGGAGAAGACTCTGATGCTGGGAGGGATTGGGGGCAGGAGGAGAAGGGGACGACAGAGGATGTGATGGCTGGATGGCATCACTGACTCGATGGATGTGAGTCTCAGTGACCTCCGGGAGTTGGTGATGGACAGGGAGGCCTGGCGTGCTGAGATTCATGGGGTTGCAGAGAGTCGGACACGACTGAATGACTGATCTGATCTGATCTGATACAGTAGGTTCTAATTAGTTATCTATTTTATGCATAGTATCAACAGTGTACATAGCTCAATCCCAATCTCCCAATTCATCCTACCCCTGCTTTTCCCCTTGGTATCCATACGTTTGTTCTCTACATCTGTGTCTCTATTTCTGCTTTGGGAATAGGATCATCTATACCACTTTGGGGGCTTCCCCAGTGGCTCAGTGGTAAAAAATCTGCCTGTCAGGCAGGAGTTATGGGTTTGATCCCTGGGTAGGGAAGATCCTCTGGAGAAGGAAATGACAAACCACTCCAGTATTCTTGCCTGGGAAATCCCATGGACAGAGGAGCCTGGAGGGCTATAGTCCATGTCCATGCGGTTGCAAGAGTCAGACATGATTTAGCGACTAAAGAGCAGCAGCATAACATTTTTTCCCAGATTCCACAAATGTGCTGCTATGCAATATTTCTTTTCCTCTTTCTGACTTCACTCTGTATTCTAATCTCTAGGTCCATCCACATTGTTGAGAAAGCTGAATACTAAAAGTCATAAGAACATGCCACCTGGGAAGTCATATGAACATGCACATTTCATGTTTTCCAACAGATTGGATATTATTTTATTAATGGTAATACTTGAATGTACTTTTTTTTTCTTTTTTTGCTACCACCCTCCTGTTTCAACATCCTGGGATATAATCCTTGGTCTCTCACATTATTTTCAAAGTCTGGAGTTAGAGTTTCTATCATCAAGGTGTTTTCTCTGAAACCAACCTCTTTTTCTCCATTACTATAAGCTATTGTAATATCAAAACAGTTGTTAATGGAAAAAATGCACTAAAAAAGTTTAAAAGAAGGAGGATTTGTTGTGGACTGGGGAGCTTATGGAAGACTTTACTTAGAAGAGCAAACTTGAGATGACCTTTAAAAATGTGTAAGGTTCAAGTAGGTCAAGAAGAGAGAGAGAATACTTTAGGTAGAGGAAATTATGTGGAATAAGGAATGAGACAAAAATATAAGAAATATAAAGTATTAGAGGAGGAAAGAAGGCAGACTGGTATTAATTAAGCTCTCCTTTGGATGGCAGGGGGACATGACTATGAACACAATACACTACAGCCACACATTAATTATCAAGCCAAGTCTTTGAGCTTTAGCTTTGCCTTGGCCAAGGTGGTTTTGGATGAAAATAACAGAAAACCACTCAAACTAGTGTAAGCTCCAGGGAGTGAAGTAACTTAAAAACAAAAGGATCTAGCTAAACTCAAGGGCAGAATGGACAGATGAGTCACCCTAAGGCCTGGAACCAGGAAAGAAAACCTACCAGGAGCTAGAGCTGCAAGTTTCCTAGTCTTCATCACACAACTCCACCCCAGTCATATACTGTCTCATCTTGCCTTCTCTCTGCATATCTGCCTCATCCTTCCCCATGAATGTGGTAGAAGACAATTCTTCCCACAGCTCACATGCTTACATCTCTTCAGTTCAGATGACCAGCAGAGGCTACCCACATCTTTGACTTCCAATTCAAATTTCCATGAAAGTGAATTTGGTTGCTATTCCTAGGGCAACAATAGAAGTGATGTCATACTGAGTAAACATGGCTTCTGCAGCCTACCTCTAGGATGGAGCAGCACTCAGAGAAGGAGTATGGGACTGAAGCCTGGACAGAAGCACCAACAGATGTCTTCAATGCTTTTAGAACCAAATGAATGCTTGGCAGTGAGTGAAGAAATAATAGAATTGATCTCAGGAAGCTTCAGCAGGGAGATGAACAGTTTAAAAGTGAAGATTCCCAAAGCAGGAAGACCAAAGAGCGCTATTTGAATATAAGCATTGAAAACTTAAAATAATAGGGTCATAGTCAACCTGATCACTATTCTCTAGAAAAAATATACTTGTTTAACAAGTATAACTGTATTTAGTTATGACAGGAACAGGTCTTATTTCATAGATCAGAGCCAAGCCTGAGCTATTTGATAGTACAAACACTATTATATGTTGGCAGTTATCTTCTTATCCAGTGGTTGTCCAGCTTCCTGCTTTGAAGTTAGAACTGGGGATAATCTAAATTAGTAGAGAGAAACCCATAAAATGAAGTTGATTCCATGCTGTCCCATAGGACTTTGTAAATTCCCAGTCTCTGAAGCTGGTCAAAATTTGTTTTTTATCTATTGCTAGTTGATTTGATCGGTTAGCTGAGGTCATAGTCATTGGTCTAAACCCACACATGGCACAGTTGGTTTCACTCTGTCCCTTGGCCACAAACCATATCCTCATGAAGCTGCAACCTCAGTTCCAGCTGAGGGAGGGTTGGGTAAACAGATACCAAAGCCCTACCTGTGTGTTTGAAAAAAACTAAAAATGCTGCCACTCCTCTGACATCTTCAGCTTTCTCCTGGTCATTAGATGATCTACTACTCCTTATATTATGGCTGTATTACTTTGGTACTACACGACGCTCTGTGTTTTTCTAGTCTTCAGTGTTAAATGTTGTACCTACAACTTCTATCTTCAGACTTGCTTTCATTATAATAGAATAATATGGCTGCAATATCTTTTTTGTTTTGTTTTTTTAACAACACAATGAGAATAGAACAGAAAACCCCACTTAAGTGACTTAAAAAAAAAAATTGTATGGCCTTATAAGTCAAGGGCCAAACGTCGGGCAGTATGTTGGTCTGTAAGAGCTGTGCCTAACTAAGCAGCACAGGCTGGGTGGCTTGAACAAGAAGAATTTATTTTCTCTTCATGCTGAAGGCTCAAACTTTGACATCAAGCTGCGGGAGCTTTGGCTGCTCCCAGGGCTTGGCTTGCTGCCTTCTCTTGGCACTTCCATCTCTGTGCCCCTCCCTGTATGTCCTACTCTTCTCTTCTTATCAGGACACTCAGATCAGATCAGTCGCTCAGTCGTGTCCGACTCTTTGCGACCCCATGAACCGCAGCACGCCAGGCCTCCCTGTCCATCACCAACTCCCGGAGGTCACTCAGACTCACATTCATCAAGTCAGTGATGCCATCCAGCCATCTCATCCTCTGTCGTCCCCTTCTCCTCCTGCCCCCAATCCCTCCCAGCATCAGAGTCTTCTCCAATGAGTCAACTCTTCGCATGAGGCGGCCAAAATACTGGAGTTTCAGCTTTAGCATCATTCCTTCCAAAGAAATCCCAGGGTTGATCTCCTTCAGAATGGACCGGTTGGATCTCCTTGCACTCCAAGGGACTCTCAAGAGTCTTCTCCAACACCACAGTTCAAAAGCATCAATTCTTCAGTGCCCAGCTTTCTTTACAGTCCAATCCTCACAGCCATGTATGACTACTGGAAAAACCATAACCTTGACTAGATGGACCTTTGTTGGCAAAGTAATGTCTCTGCTTTTTAATATGCTGTCTATATTGGTCAAAACTTTCCTTCCAAGGAGTAAGCGTCTTTTAATTTCATGGCTGCAGTCACCATCTGCAGTGATTTGGGAGCCCAGAAAAACAAAGTCTGACACTGTTTCCACTGTTTCCCCATCTATTTCCCATGTAGTGATGGGACCAGATGCCATGATCTTCGTTTTCTGAATGTTGAGCTTTAAGCCAACCTTTTCACTCTCCACTTTCACTTTCATCAAGAGGCTTTTGAGTTCCTCTTCACTTTCTGCCATAAGGGTGGTGTCATCCGCATATCTGAGGTTATTGATATTTCTCCCGGCAATCTTGATTCCAGCTTGTGTTTCTTCCAGTCCAGCGTTTCTCATGATGTACTCTGCATAGAAGTTAAATAAACATGGTGACAATATACAGCCTTGACGTACTCCTTTTCCTATTTGGAACCAGCCTGTTGTTCCATGACCAGTTCTAACTGTTGCTTCCTGACCTGCATACAGATTTCTCAAGAGGCAGATCAGGTGGTCTGGGATTCCCATCTCTTTCAGAATTGTCCACAGTTTCTTGTGATCTACACAGTCAAAGGCTTTGGCACAGTCAATAAAGCAGAAATAGATGTTTTTCTGGAACTCTCTTGCTTTTTCCATAATCCAGCGAATGTTGGCAATTTGATCTCTGGTTCCTCTGCCTTTTCTAAAACCAGCTTGAACATCAGGAAGTTCACGGTTCACATACTGCTGAAGCCTGGCTTGAAGAATTTTGAGCATTACTTTACTAGCGTGTGAGATGAGTGCAATTGTGAGGTAGTTTGAGCACTCTTTGGCATTGCCTTTCTTTGGGATTGGGATGAAAACTGACCTTTTCCAATCTTGTGGCCACTGCTGAGTTTTCCGAATTTGCTGGCATACTGAGTGCAGCACTTTCACAGCATCATCTTTCAGGATTTGGAATAGCTCCACTGGAATTCCATCACTTCCGCTAGCTTTGTTCATAGTGATACTTTCTAAGGCCCACTTGACTTCACATTCCAGGATGTCTGGCTCTAGGTCAGTGATCACACCATCATGATTATCTGGGTCGTGAAGATCTTTTTTGTACAGTTCTTCTGTGTATTCTTGCCACCTCTTCTTAATATCTTCTGCTTCCGTTAGGTCCATACCATTTCTATCCTTTATTGAGCTCATTTTTGCATGAAATGTTCCTTTGGTATCTCTGATTTTCTTGAAGAGATCCCTAGTTTTTCCCATTCTGTTGTTTTCCTCTATTTCTTTGCATTGATCGTTGAAGAAGGCTTTCTTATCTCTTCTTGCTATTCTTTGGAACTCTGCATTCAGATGTTTATATCTTTCCTTTTCTCCTTTGCTTTTCGCTTCTCTTCTTTTCACAGCTATTTGCATGGCCTCCCCAGACAGCCATTTTGCTTTTTTGCATTTCTTTTCCATGGGGATGGTCTTGATCCCTGTCTCCTGTACAATGTCATGAACCTCAGTCCATAGTTCATCAGGCACTCTATCTATCAGATCTAGGCCCTTAAATCTATTTCTCACTTCCACTGTATAATCATAAGGGATTTGATTTAGGTCATACCTGAATGGTCTAGTGGTTTTCCCTACTTTCTTCAGTTTCAGTCTGAATTTGGCAATAAGGAGTTCATGGTCTGAGCCACAGTCAGCTCCTGGTCTTGTTTTTGCTGATTGTACCGAGCTTCTCCATCTTTGGCTGCAAAGAATATAATCGATCTGATTTCGGTGTTGACCATCTGGGACACTAGTCTGATTGAATTAGGGCCCACCCATGAGATTTCATTTGACTGTAATTACCTCTTTAAAAGGCACTATCTGCCAATATATCCAGATTTCAAGGCACCAAGGGTTAAGACTTCATGTATGAATTTTGGAAAAACACAATCCAATCTACAATAGGCAGCTCTGTGGTTGGTTAATTCAATGCTTCAGGTATAGCCTCAGGCCCCAGGGTTTGTTGGGGCTTCCCTGGTGGCTCAGATGGTAAAGAAGCTGCCTGCAAGGCAGGAGCCCCAGGTTTGATCCCTGCATCAGGAAGATCCCCTGGAGAAGGGAATAGCAACCCACCCCAGTATCCTTGTCTGGAGAACCCCAAGGACAGAAGAGCCTGGCAGGCTCCAGTCCATGGGTCACAAAGAGTCAGACACGACTGAGTGACTGACACATTAGGGCTTGCCATGTCTCTGCTCAGTCATCTTCAACACATGGGGCTGAGCCTCAGCCTTGCTCCTCAGGTTGTACAATGGCTGCTGCTGTTCTGGGCATCATATCCAGGTAGGATAAGCCTAGTAGAGTAATAATCTGTGTCTTCCTGGGTGTCTCTCTTTACAGTCCTATTCAAAAGGACCCAGTGTAGACTTCCCTTTGCTCACTGGCTGGAATCTCTTCATGTGCACCTGCTTAGACTAATTCCCAGTGAGAGAGAGAGAGAGAGAGAGACTGTCATGATTAGCTTGGGAAAATCACAATTCATTCCCAACCTCTCTTGGAGCACAGTGTTGCTTTTTTAAAAAGAGTAGAAAATAAATACCTGTGCAAAATCAGAGTCCTACAATCAACAAGGAAGGGGCAAAATGGAAACTGACATTGTCTGCTGTAACATTGCTTTCCCAGCACCATGTCCCTGAATTTCAACATAACTATAGACCCTGTGATATTCAGTCTGCTGCTAGTAAAGCCAATCTTTCCACCTGCAATAAAAAGTCCTGTAAAGAAATAGCAGTTTTCCTGGGAGGACCACCTGGAATGGGCAGTCTCCTCCAGTTTGTGTCTTCTCTTTTCCAAGCCCCTGACCCCACCCCATGGTTAGCTGCATCTTTGTAACACAACCAGCATCTTATATTCAACCAGAAACCCTGATCTCAGTTTCTGTGCAGAAGATCTAAGAGTCTTCTCCCTGGCTAGTCACTGTGCAAAAATGTATCACCAAGAATAAGAGGAGCTGGACAAGAGAACATGGATCTCTCACTGTATACTCATCACCAATATTAAGAAAGTGACTTGAAAACTGTGTCATACAAATGGTGGGTGACCAGCTGGAACATCATTTACATGTGTTAGTTAACATAGGGCTTGTTATCAATATCATTTAAAAACGAGTCCTTTACTGCTGATAATTAATTAATTTTAGAAGGACATTCTATTCTAATTTCTTGTTGATTTCATTATTGTACTACATCAAGAAAGGAGAATGGGAAGCAGATAGGAAAGGATGTTGTTTAAGGGGGCAAACTTACAAGTAGTAAATAAGCCTAACAATATTATATTATAATCATCAAACTTGCTAAGAGACCAGAACTTAATTATTCCAACCACTAAAAAAAAATGTATGTAATGTGATTAGAGGTGTTCATTATGACAATCATATCACAATATATAAATATGTCAAATTAACATTTTGCCTTAATTTGTGTGCTCAGTTTCTCATTTGTTTTAGACTCTTTGTGACCCCATGGCCTATAGCCTACCAAGTTCCTCTGGCCCCTCTATCCACAGGATTTCCCAGGCAAGAATACTGGAGTGTGTTGCCATTTCCTCCTGCAGGGGATCTTTCCAACCCTGAGACCAAACCTGCATCTCCTACATTGGTAGGTGAATTCTTGACCACTGTGCCACCTAGGAAGCCCCATGCCTTAAATTTACACAATGTTATATCAAATATCCAGAGAAGGCAATAGCAACCCACTCCAGCACTCTTGCCTGGAAAATCCCATGGATGGAGGAGCCTGGTGGGCTGCAGTCCATGGGGTTGCGAAGAGTCGGATATGACTGAGCGACTTCATTTTCACTTATCACTTTCACGCATTGGAGAAGGAAATGGCAACCCACTCCAGTGTTCTTGCCTGGAGAATCCCAGGGACGGGGGAGCCTGGTGGGCTGCCGTCTATGGGGTCACACAGAGTCAGACACGACTGAAATGACTTAGCAGCAGCAGCAGCAGCATATCAAATACCAGTTCAGTTCAGTTCAGTTGCTCAGTCATGTCCCACTCTTGTGACCCCATGAACTTCAGTATGCCAGGCCTCCCTGTCCATCACCAACTGCCAGAGTCTATCCAAACCCATGTCCATTGAGTTGGTGATGCTATCCAACCATCTCATCCTCTGTCATCCCCTTCTCCTCCTGCCCTCAATCTTTCCCAGCATCAGAGTCTTTTCAAATGAGTCAGCTCTTCGCATCAGGTGGCCAAAGTATTGGAGTTTCAGCCTCAACATCAGTCCATTGAACACCCAGGACTGATCTCCTTCAGGATGAACTGGTTGGATCTCCTTGCAGTCCAAAGGACTCTCAAAAGTCTTCTCTAATACCACACTTCAAAAGCATCAATTCTTTGGTGCTCAGCTTTCTTTATAATCCAACTTTCACATCCACACATGACTACTGGAAAAAACATAGCCTAGACTAGACAGACCTTTCTTGACAAAGTAATGTCTCTGCTTTTAAATATGCTATCTAGGTTGGTCATAACTTTCCTTCCAAGGAGTAAGCATCTTTTAATTTCATTGCTGCAATCACCATCTACAGTGATTTTGGAGCCCAGAAAAATAAAGTTAGCCACTGTTTCCCCATCTATTTGCCATGAAGGGATGGGACCAGATGCCATAATCTTAGTTTTCTGAATATTGAGCTATAGTTCAGTAAAAATCCAAAACTGTAAAAGAAGAAAAAGAAATAAAAGGTTGTATTCTACTAAATATTAAAATAGGTTATGACATCTTTGTGATACTGAAAATGCATTTATTTTTGCTGACTAATATAAAATTTTACATAATTTTTTCAAAAAGGATATTCTTTTGTTTTGTTTTTCCCCCAGATCATCCCAGAAGAACTTTAGTCTCTCATGTACTGAAAAAACGCTCAACATTGCTAATGATTACAGAAATGCAAATCAAAAGTACAATGAGGCAATTACCACCTCACACAAGTCGGAATGACCAATATTCAAAAGTCTGCAAATAACAAATGCCAGAGAAGGTATGGAGAAAACAGAACCCTCCTACACTGTTGGTGGGGATATAAGCTGGTACAGTCACTGTGGAGAACAGTATGGAAGTTCCTCGGAAAACTGAAAGTAGAACTATATGATCTAGCTGTCCCACTCCTGAGCATATATCTAGATAACACTGTAATTCAAAAATATACATGCACCCCTATGTTCATAGCAGCACTACTTACAATGGCTAAGACACAGAAGTAACCTAAAGGTCCACTGAGGGATGGATAAAGATGATGTGGTACATATGATAAAATGAAATACTACTCAGCCACGAGAAAGAAGGAAATGATGCCATTTTTAGCGATATGGATGCAACTAGAGATCATCATATTAAGTGAAGTAGCTCAGAAACACAAATACCATATGATGTCACTTATGTGTGGAATCTGAAATATGACACAAATGAGCCTGTCTATGAAACAGAAGCAGACTCATGGACAGAGAGAACAGACGGTGGCTGCCATGGCGGAGGGGGCTAGGGGACGGATAGATTGGGAGGTTGGAGTTTGCAGATGTAAGTTGTTACACAGAGAGTGGATAAACAAACAGGTCCTATTATACAGCCAGGGAACTGTATTCAGTATCCTATGATAATGCATAATGGAAAAGAATATTTTTTAAAAAAGAATGTGTATATATGTATAATCGAACCACTTTGCTATACAGCAGAAATTAACACAATATTGTAAATCAATTTACTTCAATTAAAAAAAAAGAACCTCATAGTGCAATGAAAAACCCACAATGTATTTTTAATCTCCCACGAGTCTCCTATTCTCTGACAATTCCATTTATTTATTTGAGCTCAAAATGGCTTTGCTTCCAAGAAATAAAAGTTGTTTTGTTTTGCTTTCTGATGAGCAAACAACAACATGTGAATAATTAATACAGAAAGAAAGCTTGCTTTCTTCTACAATTTCTACTTAATATTATCAAGTTCTTTTAAACTATGAGCTTCCTATGTCCCTGATTACTTATTTAGAATCACTTGCCCTATTGCAGCTCACCTTTGGCCGATGAATACTACATCGGAGTTGATTCTTATTTGTGTGCCTGTATATATATTTTGTCCACATCAACCAATCACAACTGCATTCTGCTTTGGGCATTTGTTTCTGATAAGCATGGAGCAGAAGGGTGAAAGTGGCCTTTCTCTGGAATGAAGTGAGCCAGAAAATGTCAAAGATAGCAGGTCACAAGGAGCACTGGTGACCACACACTGGCAGCTGGTGCGCCTTCTGCCAAGTAAGAGGAGAAGGGCCATGAGGGTCAGGAACTAAGGTTTGGGCTTAAGTCATCAGGAAAATTAGCCTTGAAAAGAGATGGAAACCTTGATAACTACCTTTAAGCATTTTTCATGAAGAAAAAAGAAAATGACAGTAGTCGCAGCTAGATTTTACTGAGCGTTTACTTCGATGAAGATTTCAAAGAAGCAAATTATGCCCAATCATGAAAGACAAACATAGCCATCTGAGGCTAGAGTGGTTCTCCAGTAAATTGCTGCCCCTGGGGTATCCCAGTGCTAGCCAGCTGCTGCTCTGTCAATAAGACCCTGGAAAGGACTTCTATTTTGAAGGGGAATGTTGAACCAGGTGATTTCTCATTTTCCCTTGTGCTGAGTCTGTGGTCTCTTAAAAGCCAGGAAAGCCATTTGATGAATGGCATTTTCTTAGAAAACATTTAATCAAAGCAACACCACCATACAGAAACACCCCCTTTGGCATCTCCGAATGCTCTCCTAGATTCCTAACACCAAAATGCTGCCTTCTCTCTCATTCACCCAGGCACTCATTCATTCACTGTACATATATGTCAAGAGCCTCTGTTGTGTGCTAGGTTCTGTGCTAGGCACAGCAGACACCACGTGAATAAAGACACAGGTTTGTCCTCAGGGAGTTCCTAGCCCATTAGAGGAAGCAGACAGAAAAAAAAAATCAAGTAGATAAATTACATGGCTTTGGATAAGTACAGCAATCAGAGCGTGCACTTGGCAGAGAGGGAGCTATGAACTCTGTCTCTGAGGTCAGTGAAAGCTTCCCAAAGACAAGAGAGCTAAACTAAGTTCGATAAAAACAAATTCAAATTTTCAAACAGGCAAGGGAAGAGGGTATTCCAGAGAGAGAGAGAGAGAGAGCAGAATTGTCAAGGAATCAGGAAGTAAACAAACACTGAACGTGAAGTCACTCAGTCGTGTCCGACTCTGCGACCCCATGGACTGTAGCCTACCAGGCTCTTCTGTCCATGGGATTTTCCAGGCAAGAGTACTGGAGTGGATTGCCATTTCCTTCTCCAAGGGATCTTCCCAACCCAGGGATCGAACCCGGGTATCCCGCATCAAAGATACACGCTTTACCGTCTGAGCTAGCGGTCATCCCCAAACAAACACTGAAGTTGAGCCAAATCTTGATGCCTGTACTTTTGCCAGACTAAGCGATTTGGAGATCATCTTGTACGGGATGGGAGCCACAATCAGACCTGCATTCCTAGAGCTGATGCTCATTTGATTCTACTGCTCTGTCTTCTCTGTCCTATCCATCCTCTCAGGTTCCCTTTCCTGTCTACTTCTAATTTTCCCAGGCTCAGCATGGACAACTAGAAGGGTGAAGATGGTTCAGTGGTCAGTCCTTTACCTCTGACATATAGATTCTTCTCCATGGCCCCAGGCATGCTGCCTGGACACATTCCATCCCATGATAAGCCTTGCTCCTCCACGCCCAGACACAGACAAGATTGGACTTCATGAGTAACTTCTAATCATCTCATAGGTTTTCCGGAGTTTTATGAGCTGCCTCCCAACTCTTATTTCTTTGAAAAATAAATGCTACTTCATTTCTGGAGAGATGCTTTCCTTATGAGTGATAGATTCTATCATTTTACAGCTAGTTTGAATAGAAATTTGTCAAATTAATGATCAGAATTGTTGCATGACTGATAGTTATAAAACTAAATTGAAAGAGTACTAGAAAAAAAAATTGCCCCGAAAAGACTCCTACCTTGGCCCAGGATAGCTGGGTCAGGATGACTTCATCATGGGTTATTCCATGTCTAATTTCTAGATTGTAGGATAATTTCAATAAAGATAATGCTGGGCAGTTACTGAGTCAGCCACACACTTGAGTTACTGCCTTTAGGACTTTTACAATGGAGTGGGGAGGTGAGTCACATTTTATTACAGAGTACTTATGTTCAATAGAGCTTCAATCCATCAGACTATGAAGATGTCGAGCAAGAGAAAATATATCCTAAGGAATCCACAATAGAGGGAAAATGATACACAAGACTACCCCTTTAACTTCAAGCACTGTCACATCCCCCAGAGGCTATTCTTAACCATCTATGAATGTTTTAAAAGGCAAAGATGACCTTAAATTGTGAAACATATTGTCAGTCTAATTTAATGGAATATAGTAAGACATTTTTTTTTTCCTGTTTTAAACTGGCAGACTGTGTTGCTTAAGTCTTGGGTTAGATCTCTCAGTTGTGAGCAAATGCATAAAAATAGCTTTCCATTCTGTAGTTGGGTCTAAGCCAATTAATAAAAATAAGGAAATGACTCAGTGGAGAGTCTGAGATACTCTACATTTTAGAATTCATATTGTCCCCCATATGCACTCACTTAAAAACGGACTTGAGCAAGACCTCAAAAAGTTTAAGATGTTCCCGTCACAAGGATAGCTATGTTCCAGAGACACTCCAAAATAGACACATGTCCAGTGATAAAGACTCCCAAGTAAAGGATACTGTTTTTCATGCAAAGCACATCTCGTAACTATTCACTGTTCCAGAGTTCTTTTTTCAGTTCTCCTTCACGTTTTCCTTCTTCCACAAATGAAAGAACATCTCAGGGTGATCATTTGAGTTTAACATCTCTCCCTAAACATCTTTTGCATTCTGATTAGTGACCTTAGAGCTACTAAGTTCCGCTTTGACAAGAAGGGTGAATTTTAGCTCAAAATATCCATAAAGAGCAGAAGCAGTGAAAGAGAAAAGGGGGATGAATCTGGTGATAAGAATGTTCCATAACATTTAAGAAAGCAACACTGAGAACGCAGAAATACAAACCATGAACCTGCATGTCCCCGGTGTATTCTATACAGAGCACAGAGCTGTTTCTTGATCAGATTTATAAAAGAAAAAGAAAGCTGAGGATTCTATTTGAGAGAGTCAGTCATCTAGGATAAACTAAAACTTTTTAAGCTGACACTCTAATTTCCTTTTTGAGCCTGGGAAGAAAAGGTTTTCTTCATCTTAACCATGCAGCAAACCTCAATTAAATTTGACAGGCATGGAGAAAAATTAGACCATTGGGAGAAAAATGAAAATAAACAAGGTTGGGTAGAAAAGCAAGGGAGAAAAGCTAAATAACAATCACGAGCATAAAAGGAACTGTGTTGGAGTTGCTACAAAGAAAACTAAAAAGAGATGTGTGAGTAAGCTCTGAAAGTACTGAGAAGGAGTGTAGGCAAGGAGCTGGAAACAGAAAACAGGACTATGTAGAAAAGAAAGAGAAAGAAGAGACAGAAGCCAGAAAATAATATATACTATTTTTAATGAGAAGTGGTTAATTCATATTTAATGCATTTTTAAAAGAATGAACCATTGTACCATGGGAATTCTAAGACTGCCCACTGCAAAGGTTATATAACCCATTGCATTATTGTGTAGGAAAATAAACACACCACAGATCCAAACCACTAGTCAGTGAAAATGACTCCCAGCGTATATTGGTGGGTAATGGTTTTTCCTGACATTAGGATGTGTTCCTGGAGCATCACCATAATCCACAAGGGAGATTTATCTTCAAAGGATTCTGTACATCACATATCCACTCAGTAGAAAGTCTCTGTCTAGCCTATAATACTTTTAAGAATTCTGATTCTACATCTATCACCCTATAGTACAATAATAAAATCTTTGTTGACTAAAAAAATAAATAAATGCAAAAGGTCCTATGATTGACCTAGCCTCTAATTTCCAGCCGCACTTCTGGTTGATTGACTTCTGTTTCCCTCTTATTGATTTTTTTTTTGCAGAAGCAGGCCTGCCTTGTAGAGAAGGATTACGAATGGATTCCCTGAAGAGAAACCTGATACAAAATTGGACTTAGGGATTATGAAGCTCAGTGTTTATAAACATGAAAGAGATTTGAGATGAAATTTTTATTTACAAAGGAAACTGAAGATTAAGGAACTAACTTGTGAATAGTTAGATGTAGTATAGGACTTCTGCTTCTCTGTGTGACAAAAAAGAAAAATGTTAAAGGCATCTGGAAGAGGAGAGGGGCAGGGAAACCAATCCAGCCAAAAATTACTAATGATTAATCAGAAAAAAAAAAAAAAACCAAATTCTTGTTTTATTTGTTTTTTTAAATTATAGAATGTGGATTTAGTGTTGTTGTTCAGTCGCTAAGTTGTGACTATTGCATTTTGAGCCCATGGACCACAGCATATCAGGTTTCCCTGTTCTTCATTATCCCCCCCAGTTTGTTCAATTTAGGGTAATTTTTATAAATCCTTGGTTCAATACCATGTGATTACATTGTTACTTATAACTAGAAGGTGCAATTATATGCAAATAGAGTGTTTGGATGACCTCTTGGCAGTTATCTCTTTAGGGAGATTTTCACTCATACTGATTGCTAGACTACAAATCATAAAAAGTACCACCATTTGCACTCTCATCTTTTTGATCACTTGTGATTCTAGAAATTCCATGAGTTTTCAGAAGGAGCCTCTTCTAGGTGTGAATCACAACCTCCCACCCACTCACAAAACCATGTCTCCGTGGGACTCTAAGAACACAACCCAAACTGGTCTACACTGCTGGTGGGAATGGAGATTGTTTCAACAGTTCTTTGAGGCAATTGGGCTAGGATTGTTCAATATGTTCACATCTTTATTTCAGAAAACTCACTTCTAGAAAATTATTCTAAAGTGATGGATGATTGCAAAAATAGCTACATGCCTGTTCATCACAGAACTCTTTAAAATAGCAAGGAATGAGGATCAACTTAAGCATTAAGCCATAGAGGCAATTCAGTAAACTATAAATTTTATTAAAATTATGTTAGATTTAATGTGATGCAGTAGTAAAATATATAATATATAATGTGATGTAGTAGCAAAATATATAATATATAAAATATATATAATAAAAGATATAATGCATGTGGTCTTCCCTGGGGGCTCAGATGGTAAAGAATCTGCCTGCAACGCAGGACACCCAGGTTCCATCCCTGGGTCAGGAGGATTCCCTGGAGAAGGGAGTAGCTATCCACTCCAGTATTCTTGCCTGGAGAATTCCATGGACAGAGAAACCTGGTAGGCTACAGTCCATGGGGTCTCAAAGAGTCAGACACGACTGAGCAACTAACACACACACACGGACATACACACACACACACAAACACATATATATATGTTTCCACAATAGCTATAAAGATTTTAAATTTTACGCTCCTAATAAAATGTTTGGGCTTCCCAGGTGGTGCTGTGCTAAAAACCTGCCTGCCAATGCAGGAGACACGGGTTTGATCCCTGGGTTGGCAGGATCCCCTGGAGTAGGAAATTGCAACACACTCCAGTATTCTGGCCTAGGAAAATCCCACGGACAGAGATGTCTGGTAGACTATAGACCATGTGGTCTCAAGAGTTGGACATGACTGAGTGACTGCATATATATGTTTATCTGTCCATTAAAATATAAATAATGATCATCTCTGGGGAGTGGGACTCTGGATGATATTTACTTTCCTTCTGCTCATCAGTAATGAAATATTGTTTCTCAATGAATATTAGTCTATAATAAATAAAAAAGGCTAACTTCTAGAAAATGAAAGTGTTTTCTAAAATAAAAGGATTTTTAGAAAGTTCCAAAGCTTGCAGCCTGTTGGATACTGAACCTGTTTCTCTTCTGACCTTGCCCAATACTCTGTTAAGTAGATTAAGTAGGTATGTGGGAAAAAGATCCCAAACAAGAGACTAGTATTATTCTTGGGGGCATTCCATATCTTCTTGGCATTTGGGGTTGGGCGCCAGGCAGGTCCCCGCCTCTTCGACTTTAACTATGACAAGATGGAACCTTCTGCCAGGTGGTGGGCAGCACCCTCTGCCCCTGCTGAGACTGGGGGTTTTGTGGCCCCCATTCAGTCCTGACCCCACACTCCTGGATCTGTCAGCAGTGTGTTGGCTAATCCCCAAGCTCTCTCAGAAGAACTAAAACTTTGGCAGTGCTCTGACCTGGCCAGATCACTCACTGTCTCTGAGGCTAATATCCTGAGACACCAAGCAAGACCAGCTGCATAATTGGCGGGTCTCAAGGCAAAATGTGGTGATTGTTTATGATTGTGGTGATTGTGGTGTTGGAGAAGACTCTTGAGAGTCCCTTGGACTGCAAGGAGATCAGCCCTGGGATTTCTTTGGAAGAAATGATGCTAAAGCTCAAACTCCAGTACTTTGGCCACCTCATGTGAAGAGTTGACTCATTGGAAAAGACTCTGATGCTGGGAGGGATTGGGGGCAAGAGGAGAAGGGGACGACAGAGGATGAGATGGCTGGATGGCATCACTGACTCGATGGACATGAGTCTGAGTGAACTCCAGGAGTTGGTCATGGACAGGGAAGCCTGGCGTGCTGTGATTCATGGGGTTTCAAAGAGTCAGACATGACTGAGCGACTGAACTGAACTGAAGGCAAAATGAAAATGCAGAGCTCCCTGTTCAAAACTTAGTAAGAATTGCAAGATGGAGACCACAGAGCATTAACCAAGAGCAGGCTCTGCGGGCACATGGGCCCTGTGTGACTGCCCAGGTCCCTCATCCATGGAGCTTCCCTGGCACCAGCCTTCTTATTTCTTATCAAGTCTGTTCAACTGCAAACTGTGGGCAAGTTAGTTTGTTCTCGACCCGGAAAATGTGACCCCAGAAAGAGAGGCAGCTTAAACAGAGACAAGAGGACAGTCAAGGTAACATAATTTATCTTCCAAGGACCAAACTCCCTATGATCGTGTTGCAATAATGCCACACTGTTTCAGAGTATGTCTGTGTGCAAATGAAACGAGCATGGGACAAGGAAAACCTCACAGCTGTCTAATCAGTTCCTCTCCCGCAACTTTAAAAACAACTAACTTCCAATTAGCAGTTTGTTATCCAATGGCAGGATTATCTTGGCCAATTCATTAGGAAGTCAAATTATAAATTTGTTACCAGTGGGGCTTCCCTGGTGGTCCAGTGGTTAAGACTCTGAGCTTCCACTGCAGAGGGTTCCATTGAATCCCTGGTCAGTGAAGTTTCATGCGCTGTGAGGTGCAGCCAAAGAAAAAAAAAAAAAAGAAAGGAAAAAAAAAATGAATTTGTTACCAAGAGTTTAGTGGCAATGAGAGCTCCAATGTGATATTAGCACTTTCTCTTCCTCCAACTTGAACTTTTCAGAAAATTCCACCAAAAGGATCTCACAGTGTGGGCCAAGCCTGTGGGGTCAAACTGCCAGAGGAAGTACTCTGGGGGAAGCAGGCTGCAGAGTCTGAAAGCAGATCTGAGTTCTTCCTTTGTTACCTATGCTGGGTGGTCTGGGAACAAAGACTTGATTGCTTTCTGCCTCACTCTCCTTGACAGTAAGCAAAGATAACAATACTCACAGAGCTAGCTGTTGTGAGAATAAAATGAAATAATATGTAATGAACTCTGTAAACTTTTTTTTTCTAAGTCTATAATAGGCTTCCCTGACTGTCTGGTAGTTAAGAATCCACACTTCCACTGCAGAGGGATGCGGCTTTGATCCCTAGGTGGGGAACTAAGATCATGCACATCGAATAGAAATGAATGAATGAATTAAAAAGTAAAAGTCTACAATATATCATAATTATTAGTAAGTCATTACCCGAAAAGATAGCCATTGGGATAGGCCACAAAAGGAAGTGATCAGGTACTAAATTGATATCCTGCTTTCTTTTAGAAGGAAATAGCTTGTTTTCCTGTCTCTAGGTTCAAGTGTACATCTGTACAGAATGTCTCTGAAAAAGGAAAATATCACCCCTTGTATCCTTCAGCCAAAGGTATATGACTGCCTTTTGTTCTGGAAATTGGACACCTAATGACCCCTCCAACTTTTAGTGTCACTATAATAAATGATGGATTGGGGAAGACTGTCTACCCATAGTTGTAACTCATTTATTTCAGCTAATGTTTTACACTTCAAACAGCCTTGTGGTAGGAGACTTTAGACAGACCTTGAAATATCATTCAACTTGCACTTCACCTGATATCTCAAACGCCTTTCCCAAGTATAGACCTAGATTACACAGGCTCAGACCCTATGCACCAATTAACCCTGGGTCACTGAAGGTCCTCAAGACAGTAATAAGGGAGGCAGGCTTTGTGCTATTGCCAACATTTTAAAACTTGTAGAGATTTAAAACTAAATCTGCCCATGGTGAGACTACACATGGAAATGAAACAAAAATTCACTGCTTTTGACTGGAATCTAATGAATTCCACACATAAGAATACTAGTTACTAAAAAGGATCAAAACCAAAACAAAAACCACCCCAAGAATATTATTATGAAGAGCGTTCTGAAGGATGAGTCACTGCGGTGACGTGGCTAAACAGTGACACATGGATATCATAGGGATAGAATTTTCCATTGTTTCACATTTATCATTTGACGTGTGGAAGTTCTCATATTAGGCCCTGTTTAGAACACACTCCTCTCAGGAAGGTTGGTACAAATTTACAGAAGGGGTCGAGAAATAATAGGGCTGGAAGTAGGAGGACTCCCCAGAAAGTATGGATTTATCACTTATTTATTTTAGGGCCGTGCTGGGTCCTCGTTGCTGTGCGGGCTTTTCTCTAGTTGCAGTTAGTGGGGGCTACTCTTCGTTGGGGTGCTTGGGGTACTCTTCATTGTGGTGGCTTCTCTTATTGCAGAGCACAGGCTCTAGGCACACAGGCTTCAGAAGTTGCAGCCCCAAGGCTCTAGGGCGTGGGCTCAGTAGTTGCAGCGCATGGGCTTAGTTGCCCCACAGTACGTGGAATCTCCCAGGCAGGCCAGGGATCAAACCCATGTCTCCTGCATTGAAAGCCGGATTCTTATCCACTAGACCACCAGGAAAGTCCAGGAGGCATGGATTTAAAGTCAGGTCCTGAAGGAGAGGGAGCATGGTTTCCTAAGCCCTGAAAAACAAAGGCCATTTAATTGAAATTTAAGGGACACAGTGGCTCAACAAATGTTTATTGCTAAGGACCCAGGGCTGATCAAAATAAAGTCCCCATCCTCATAACTTTGCTTTCTATTCAGAGAGATAGAACATGAAACCAGAAAAAATAAATCAGAAAAGGAGAGGATTGCAATGAGTAGTTAAGTGCTACAAGGAAATAACCAAGAATGATGGTAGTGAGTGATTGGGGTGGGGAGTCTGCCCCCTCCAGTGGCAGACTTGGGGTGTGGAGGGGTCTCTGCCAGAGAGGGGCTATCTGAGGAGAGCAGGGACCTGAGGGATGTAAAGCGCAAAGAGGTAGGGAATGCTACTCCAGGCAGAGACCAGCCAAGTGCCAAGGCCCCGAGGAGGGAAGGGCCCTTGGTTTGTTGAGGGAACAGACAGAAGGTACTTCTGGAGAGGCCTGGTGAACAAGAAGAGACTGGTGTGGGGTGAGGCAGAAGTGGAGGGTGGCCAGATCTTACAGGGTCCTGCAGGCTGGGTGAGGATGGCAGGCAGAATGAGAGGTCATTGACACGTTTGAAGCAGGAAATTGGTTTACCATGTTTGAAGATAAACTTGGCTTTGGCAATTGGGCAGGAGAGGTGAACACAGGGAAGAAGGGAAGCAGAGACACTTTTGGGAGGTTCTACCATCACCCAAGTGAGAGTGGAAACAGAAGGTAAGATTCCTTAGAAGCCAACCGCAGGCATTGAAATCCACTCTGCCCTGAAGCTGTTAACCTGTTTGAATCTGTTGTGAACCAAAGACTCCTCTGCAAGAATACCCAACCTCTTCCCATGCAATTTCCCCAAAACTGGACCACGTTGGCCATGTGCATCTGAAGAGATGGCTGATTGCTAAGAGAGGACATAATGGGAATAAGGGACACGTTGTGATTACAGTGTGAACACCTCCTCATGCTGGAAATTCTAGAAGTCCAATGGGTCAGGAGGTAGAACATGGCAGGGTCCCCAGACTGGAGATTCACAGTATGAGGTCAAAATGTAGATCAGAGTCAGCAGGAGGGCCTTTGCACAGCACCCTAAGGAGGGGAGTTGGTGGGGTGGGGCCATGGCAGGATCCACAGAGAGGGGTGATTATCACCCATTTGGAGGTGACTGTGTCCTCATAGTACCTTCGGTTCTCTTTCAAATTAACTCAAATTTAATTTTAGTGTTTTGTAAGCTCCCCATAGATACTATATATAGCATGTTCTAAACTGATAAGATGATAAAAATCTCATTCCTTTCTCTATTTCCAAGATAGTTTTCTAAGGACTTATTCCAACATAGGCTGGCGAGTTTACTTGGCTGCATAGTAGAGCGGAAAGAATGTAAGTTTTGGAGTCAGAGAAGAATGAGTTCAAAGCCTGGCTCATTCATAGTCTGGTTCTATTGTCTTGGTTAAGCTATTTGAACCCCCTGGGATCAGTTTGCAGATCTGTCTAATGGGGGTTGTAAGGATTATGAATAGTGTAACTCTGGTTGCTGCTAGACACTTTATAAATGCCAGTATTATAAATACAGAGCCAAGGATACAGATTCCTTTCTCACAGGAAGTTGATATCTTATTTTATTTATTTTTTAGATATATTTGGCCAGACAGCGTGTAGGACCTTAGTTCCCTGACAGGGCATCAAACCCTCATCCTCTGCATTTCAAGGGAGATTCTTAACCACTGGACCACTAGGGAAGTCCCTGGATATTTAATTTAAAAAAAAAAAAAAGAGAAAGAAGGAAAGAATCCTCTTTCTACCTCCGCAGATTGTATCAAGCCCTGACATATACAAGCAGTTACACAAAGAGATTCTGAGTTGAGAGGACTAGTGGGTACAGACCCTCTCCTACATCCCTCAACAGTAACAAAGACTCAGGAGCGACATCCCCATCAAACCCATTTGTTATTTTTTACCTTCCTTTTTGAGGTTATGGCTGGAAACTATTAAAGTTAGGGAAATGACTAAAATATCTTTCCTCAGTCATGAAATTATTGTCAATATGAAAGTTCCAAGAACATTCAGCAGTCTCAAAGCACACCAGGGTGGCAAGCCGGAACCTATTTCCTTTTGAAACATAAATGAGGATGGTTCTTTAAATGTAACTTCTCACTGCGCCCAGAAATGAAAAATTCCAGCTTGTCACTGATCTCTTACGAAATTTGGAAGAAGCTGCTTCTTTCGTAGGCAGGATTCACATGAAACAGCCCAACTCGGCCCTCATTCCTTTGTTCACTCCGTGTTTGGTTATAATTAAGCATTTCATTCTTGAAGTCCCATATCCACCTAGCCTCCCTGTAGAAGAAAAGTTATCAGAGGCTTATTTCTGCCTCTGCAAAGCAGGAGGGAGGTCCCCCACCCACCTCTGTCTGAACATTAAATCAACAGGCGCTAGAAGTTGGATGGGGCCCCATTTTCCAATCCTTTGATATTCCTTCCAATATCCCAGCAAGCAGGACACCAAACCCAAGAAAACTGTATGTAATTTTTAAAATCATTCTTGCTTATTTAATTGATACCTGTAATTAGTGTTTCCTTCTTCAACTTTTCCTCATTTAGGTTAGATCTTTGATGGCTCAGATGGTAAAACAATCTGCCTGCAACGCAGGAGATCCAGCTTGGCTCCTTGGATTGAGAAGATCCCCTGGAGAAGGAAATGGCAACCCACTCCAGTGTTCTTGCCTGGAGAATTCCATGGACAGAGGAGCCTGGCAGGCTACATACAGTCCATGGGGTCACAAAGAGTCGGACACAACCGAGTGACTAACACACACACTTGGCAGTTCAAGCAATGTGTGGAAGAGGGTTGTAAGAAGATGAAATGTTGGAAGTGACTTTTATTTTTGGAAACTTTGAAAATAAAGGAGAATGAGATACACCTAGGAAGGAGGTCAAGAAGTAAGATCTGGAAGCGACTGAGTCTTTTCCTCACTTAGGGAGAACAGAGTATTGTGACTTGAGTTTGGTGTTGTGACTCTTGGTTGAAAGATGATGGAACATGGTCAAGTTAGTCAGAGCGAGTGGGTCATGCTGCGGAGAAGAGGAAACTTGGTCTCCTCTGGTGCCTCCCTTACAGGTGGAGGTGGGCCACCTCTGCCCTCAGGAGTGCTGGCTCTCTTGCCCAATCCATTTCCATAAAAAGCGAAAGAGAGAATCCCAGAGCGGGAGATTGGAATGCAAAGATGAAAACAGGCTTTCCTGAGTGTATCATGACTGTAGCATGGCCCCAAATTAGGTCATAAAGTGAACTCGGGCAGCCATTTAAGTGGTATGATTTTAGGGACTCGGAAAAGCAGCCTGTCCTCACATTAGCCCAAAATGTTTATCAAGATTCTCTTCTGTGTGTTGGCTTCTTCTAACTTCCTGGCAAAAGGTCATGAGCTCTCTGAAAGGGGTAAACACGATGCCATTACTGCCCATCAGAATTTTAGTGTGACTTGGTTTCCCACATAAAGCCATGTGGGAGAGTGGAGGACAGTGCCCTCTGGCATTTTTATAATCACCTGTAGGGATGGTCAGGGGTGGCTTGCTGCCAGAGAGGACCTGGGACAGACAGGGGCTGTCCTGCCCAGAACTTTGCAAGCAGCTGGTCTGAAAGATGAACCCTGTCTCCTAGAATTCACAAATCAGTCATGAAGCACTTCCTGAGGGGCTGTTATGTGTCAGACACTCTACTAGATATTGCCGATCTCCTCAGGTTAGCAAATGGTTAGGAGATCACATGGCTGCCCAACTCTGCATTCAGCAGCATCAGATAGGCAGGTCAGTGTGAAAGCAGAGATGTGCACAGGGTCCTATGGGGACACAAAGAAGGGTGCTTAGCCCAGCTGCAAGGGAGAGAAAGAAGATGGTTGGAAAGGCTTCGTGGAGGAGGTGATAGCTGAGTCAAGTTCTTTCTGTGGTAGAGATGACCAACCATATTTCACTGATTCTAAGATGTGTTGTTTTCCACAGTGTAACATCTCTGAGCTCTGTCTTATAATTGATGGAGACGTAGAAGCTCTAGGCCAGGCAAGCTGTCATGACATAATTGTCATTACTGCACAGAAACAAACTTGGTCACTTTGTCCTCAGTTCATTTACTTGCAACATTTACTATGGAGTTGAACTGCCATTTACAATGTTCTCTAGAGATTACACATGATTTGGCATTACTGTAAAAAGTTATTGTCTACATAGAAAAGTATGGGAACAGAGTAAAAGACCATACATTCATCATTAAGAAAGCAGATACATGTCATTGGACGAATGACTACAGTTCTATATTTTCTCCCAAAATAACAAGTATTTTACAAGACTCAAGAAAAGAAGGTAGAAGTAAATGAAGCTCTGTTACATTTTGTTACTAAGATATAAGAAAAGAATCGCCTAGCACACACTAAGCAATACAGCTAAAGGCAGGATAAATTGGTAAAACTAGAGAAATAAGAAATTGTCAAAGAAGCAAAGGCTGGTGGTCCTGATTCATATATGGCACAAAACAGCCCTTAAAGCATTATGGCATAATTTTAAAAGTAGAGTGTTCTTTACTTACTGATTATCTACAATCTAGCCAATCAATAATGTTTAGCTTAAGCCCAAATCAATAGTGAGCTAGAGAAAGCTCAGACAAGCTCACAGAAGGCAAAATCCAAGTACACATCTCCCGCAGTGCTATAAGTAAAGTCATGATAGCTTGAAATAGTCCAGAATGGGAGTATTTACACCTTGGAAATTGGCAGTTGCTATAAATCAGACCTTTGTTGTTTGTTTATAAGAACTGGCTAACCAATATCTCATTGCCAAAGTGGGAATTTGTGGATTATACAGAAGTATCTCTTGCAAGTCTTGCTAGGATTTGGAACCAGGTATTGGGGAACTAAAAAGCCTCTTGATGAAAGTGAAAGTGGAGAGTGAAAAAGTTGGCTTAAAGCTCAACATTCAGAAAATGAAGATCATGGCATCCACTCTCATCACTTCATGGGAAATAGATGGGGACACAGTGGAAACAGTGTCAGACTTTATTTTTGGGCTCCAAAATCACTGCAGATGGTGACTGCAGCCATGAAATTAAAAGACACTTACTCCTTGGAAGGAAAGTTATGACCAACCTAGATAGCATATTCAAAAGCAGAGACATTACTTTGCCAACAAAGGTTCGCCTAGTCAAGGCTATGGTTTTTCCTGTGGTCATGTATGGATGTGAGAGCTGGACTGTGAGGAAGGCTGAGCACTGAAGAGTTGATGTTTTTGAACTGTGGTGTTGGAGAAGACTCTGAGAGTCCCTTGGACTGCAAGGAAATCCAACCGGTCCATTCTGAAGGAGATCAGCCCTGGGATTTCTTTGGAAGGAATGATGCTAAAGCTGAAACTCCAGTACTTTGGCCACCTCATGTGAAGAGTTGACTCATTGGAGAAGACTCTGATGCTGGGAGGGATTGAGGGCAGGAGGAGAAGGGGACGACAGAGGATGAGATGGCTGGATGGCATCACTGACTCGATGGATGTGAGTCTCAGTGACCTCTGGGAGTTGGTGATGGACAGGGAGGCCTGGCGTGCTGTGATTCACGGGGTCGCAAAGAGTTGGACACGACTGAGCAACTGATCTGATCTGATCTGATTTGATTGGGGCTTCCCCGGTGGATCAGGGATAAATATCTGCCTGCCAGTGCAAGAGACCTGGGTTTGATCCTTGGGTTGGAACGATCCCCTGGAGAAGGAAATGGCAACCCACTCCAGTGTTATTGCCTGGGAAATCCCACAGACAGAGGAGCCTGTCAGGCTATAGTTCGTGGTGTCACAAAAGAGTCAGACACGACTTAATGACTGAACAGCAAAGTAAATATACCAAGAACAAAGATAACTTCTTTGTATGTTTCCATTAGTCTTTCCAGAACCACATGGCCTCTCATCTTTTCTTAGGTCCACACATCTCTTTCTTCTCTCTCTCCACATTTCATGGCCACCTTTGGTACGATCAGGTTCAGTTAAAGTCAGGTAGTGTGCAGACCTGCCTTTTTAAGAATTATGGCTAACTTGGGTTCTCAGGAAGGGGATGTAGGGGCTGGACAAAAGTGGTGAGCATCTCAGGCCTCATTCTTGAAGGAAGTTGGTTTGGGTAACACACTCAGGTGGAAGGATATGAGCAGAAGTAACAGCTTTCAGAGTTGCCAGAACAAAAAGTGGAACCCGGGCATGGTAGAAGATAAGGTTAAAGAGATACACAAAGATGAGGCATAAGAGGGGATGTTAGTTCCACATATGGCAGGGTATTCAAGTCCAAAAGTATCCAGCCTAAGGAACTGGAGTCTAGACAGTCCAAAAGGCATGCAAAGTCCTATGGCATCCAGCTCTTCGGGGTGAGAAGGCCACCAACAAGGCAGTGGAAAGTTTGAGCTGTAGATGTGTCCATTGACTGACCCCTTCCATAGCTGGGCAAGTCATTCATCCTCCCAGTGCCTCCATTTCTCCACAAAGTGGAGATAAATAAAGATACCTTCTGACTACCTCAAAGGGTTGTTGGGGAGGCAAATGATCTACCGTATGAAAACCCTTTGAGGACTTTAAAACAAGATTCAAGCATATGGTATTTACTCATCTGTAAAATAAGGGGGTTGGCCTAGATGGGATTTAATGTTCTAGTCTTAAAGTTCTACAACTCTATTATTATCCTTATTATCTGATGATTATGCTAAAATTATGGGTTTTATGGACATGAAACACCCTTCTCTCATCTTGCCAAGAAGACTTAAGGCGAAGCTTTTAGGCTGAGAAATACCACTTCCTAGGTGGTTGTTTCCACAGAAACACCAATAACCATAAACTTATGCAGGAATGTGAACTGTTTGGGTTTAAATAGGAAGAGGAAATTGATTTATAAACCAGGAATAGAACCAAACCCCTAAAAAAGAATAGTTTCTTTCTGTACATTACACGTAAGTATGTAACCTGATCCCTCATTTAAAAAATACTGCTTTTTAGATATCTGCTTTTACAAATATTACATATTATGCTACAACTGAAATGCCAAAAGATTTAAAAGTGGTTTTAGAAAACTGTGGCTAAAATTTAGAGGTTTAAAATGATGAGGTCTAGAGATTTTTTTTTCATTCCTAAATTGCCCTTCAGCCACAGTGGTTAGTAAGTCTCTTGTATTTTAGAAAGGAAAGAGGAAACATCTTCTTTCTAGAAATATATCACCAAAAGTGGTGCAGTTAATGACCAGTAATAGTTTGGAACCATTGCCGACTCTCACAGAGGGCTTCCCATGTGTCAGGCCCTGGGCTGAGTGCTTTACTTGCATCTTCTTATTTAATCCTTGCAAAATCTCAGGTGAGGCAGGCACTCTTATGAGTTCCATTATATAGATGAGAAATCAAGGCCTCAGGAGAATAGTTGACTTGCTCAGCAAGCAAGTGGTGGCACGGGGATTCAAAGCTCCCTTGCTCCAGCCCTCATCCTTGCTATCCTGTGCTAGCTTGCATCTGAAAACTTAACATGATTTTTTAAAAAATAGCTTTCCCAAAGGGAAAGATAGACCTCATGTCATATGTTGAGGGGTGGTTAGAAAACAATCTCATTGAAAATAGAGGCTCTGTGATACTTCAGTTATTAAGAGCTAAGAGTGAGTAGTACAAGGCCATAAAAAAAAAGAACAAAGTTTTGCCATTTGCCGCAACATGGATGAACTTAAAGGACATTATGCTAAATGAAAGAAGTCAGAGAAAGATAATATTGCATGATGCCACTTATATGTGGAATCTAAAAAATACAGCAAACTAGTGGATATAACAGAAAAGAAGCAGACTTACAGAGATAGAGAACAAATGAATGGGTACCAGCCGGGGGGAGTGGAGAGCACTGTTGTGGGGGAATGAGGAGCTTAAACTATTGGGTGAAGGCAGGCTCAAAGATGCATTATACAACACAGGGTATATGGCCAATATTTTGTAACAACTGTAAACGGAAAGTAACCTTTAATAATTGTATAAAGAGACTTTCCTGTTGGTCCAGTGGTTAAGACTTTGTGCTTCCAATGCAAGGGGCATGGGTTTGATCCCTGGTCAGAGAACTACGATTCCACATGCCACAGGGCCAAAAACAAAAAAAAACCTGTGTAAAAATTTATAAAATATTTTTTCTAAGGATGAATAGTATGTTCAGTGTTCTCAGCACATACAAACAGACCGTGTTTTCCAGAATGGCCAGCCTAAAACATTAGACGCATCGTGTCTCAAGAAAGGCCTGGACTTTCAAAGTGCCTTTTGTTCCATAAATAAACGGGAAGCTTCCTTAACTAGCAGGGATTTGGAGAGAAGGCAGGAATTCTCCATCCAAAACTTGGCTTCTTCTTTGCTGTTGACTGAAGCATCAATTGCAGCTCTTTTCGCCTATAGTTCAGAATTGGTAAAACTTGTGGAAAGTGAACGAGACCCTCTGGAAAAGATTCTCTCCCCATTTTCCAGGCAAAATGTTTTAATCGAATATTTCTTTGTACATGCATTCAGACTTTAAAAACCCACTTACAGACAACTAAAAAAATCACATTCAATTCTCTCTTTTAGGTTAACCATAAATGTCTGTGAGGCACAAAAGCCCATAGGGGAGAGGAAAGTAATCCAGCTGAGTAATAGGCTTCTATTTCTAGAACATAATTACCAAGAAAAGCGATCAAGGGGCAAGCATTTATTGAGCATTTACTAAGTGCCTCGCTGCGTGGGATAGAAAATAAGAGCAGTAAGATCTTAATTAAAAGATCCCTGGGAACTAAACATTGTAAAAACAAAAAGCACACAGAATTTCTATATAAACTGTGCAAGCAAAGTTGCCTAAGGGAAGGAAAAAACATTAGACAGATGAGGAATTATGAAGCTGGTCCTTTCTTGCCAAGTCTTTGGGAGTCCTTTCCCCTTCAGGGGAGAAATATCCTCTCTCAAATCTCTTCACATTCTCTTCCCCTCAATAGATTGGTGGGTTCATAGAAACTGGGAATGCAAAGAGGAACTAGATCCCACAAAGAAGCTATGATTCCAGCCAGGATTTACACAAAGCCTCTCACTTTCCTCCTCTGCCCACCTCTCCAATCAAAACAGGGCATGATCATCATTCCCACTGATGCATAGATTGGTCGATGGTTTTTCACACAAAGCTTGTGCACACTAAAATGTGACCTCCATCATGCTTGTGCATTTTAAATCTGTCTCTTCTGATTGTGGATAAAGAGTTTCAGACACCAATATACGGGTTTTAAGCAAAATAAAGGGAGACAATCTACATGTTCATCAACAGAGGAATGGATAAAGGAGAAATAATACATTTATACAATGGAATATTACTCAGCCATAAAAAGAATGACGTAATGTTATTTGCAACATGAGTCTAGAGGTTATCATACTAAGTGAAGTTAAGTCAGACAGAGAAAGACAAATATATATCACTTATATGTGGAATCTTAAAAACTAATACAAATGAATTTACTTATAAAACAGAAACAGGCTCACAGATTTTGAAAACAAACATGATTACTGAAGGGGAACGGTGGCAGGAGGGGTAAATTAGGACCACACATAACATATACACACACATATATAAAATCAGATCAGTCAGATCAGTCGCTCAGTCGTGTCTGACTCTTTGCAACCCCATGAATTGCAGCACGCCAGGCCTCCCTGTCCATCACCAACTCCCGGAGGTCACTCAGACTCACATCCATTGAGTCAGTGATGCCATCCAGCCATCTCATCCTCTGTCGTCCCCTTCTCCTCTTGCCCTCAATCCCTCCCAGAATCAGAGTCTTCTCCAATGAGTCAACTCTTCGCATGAGATGGCCAAAGGACTGGAGTTTCAGCTTTAGCATCATTCTTTGCAAAGAAATCCCAGGGTTGATCTCCTTCAGGATGGACTGGTTGGATCTCCCTGCAGTCCAAGGGACTCTCAAGAGTCTTCTCCAACACCACAGTTCAAAAGCATCAATTCTTCGGTGCTCAACCTTCTTCACAGTCCAGCTCTCACATCCATACATGACCACAGGAAAAACCATAGCCTTGACTAGGCAAACCCTTGTTGGCAAAGTCATGGCTCTGCTTTTGAATATGCGATCTAGGTTAGTCATAACTTTCCTTCCAAGGAGTAAGTGTCTTTTAATTTCATGGCTGCAGTCACCATCTGCAGTGATTTTGGAGCCCCCCAAAATAAAGTCTGACACTGTTTCCACTGTTTCCCCATCTATTTCCCATGAAGTGATGGGACCAGATGCCATGATCTTCGTTTTCTGAATGTTGAGCTTTAAGCCAACTTTTTCACTCTCCACTTTCACCTTCATCAAGAGGCTTTTTTTAAAAAAGAGGAAGAAGGCAAACTAGAGTCACCTCAGTCCTGCTCGTCTAGCTGGCACTGAAGGTCTCAGCTCAGATGTCACCTCTTCAGAGAGTCACTGTATGACACTGGATCAACCATTGGGACTCTACTACTTTAAACTTTTATTTTATCCATAGCACTTATCATTACCATAAATTCTCCTATTTCTTTGCTATATGTTTTCCTGCACTTTTCCCTCAGCATTGTGAGAGCAGAGATCCTGTCAGTTTTGTTTTCTACTCTGTCCCCAGGGCCTAACACAGTGGCTAAAACACAGAAAAGTATCACAGTATCAAGCTCAGTGGATGAATGAGTGAGTGAGCGGGTGAAGGAGTAAACGAGCACAGCTGACCACCTGACTTAGTTCCTCAGGTGTGGTCAGCAGAGTAAATCCTAAGATTTCTCATGACAGGAAAAAGAATAGATCTTATCATTTTAAGCCTTATGATCCAGCGATCCCACTTCTGGGTATATCCAAAGGAAATGAAAACAGCATCTGGAATAGATATCCACATTCCATGTTCACTGGAGCATTATTCACAAAATAGCCAACATGTACAAACTACCTAAGTGTTTCTCAACAGATGAATGGGTAAAGAAGATATGTTTTATATACATATATACACACATATACAATGAAATATTATTTAGCCATAAGGAAGAAGGAAACCCTGACATTTGCTACAAAACTTAAGGGCATTATGCTAAGTGGGATAAGCCGGAAAGAAAAAGACAAGTATAGTATAATATCACTTATATGTAGAATCTAAAAAAGCCAAACTCATCTAAACAGAGAGTAGAGTAGATGTTAACAGGGGTTGGGGGTGCGGAAATGGGAGATGTTGGCAAAGGGTACAAGTTATAAGATTAATAAGTTCCGGGCATCTAATTTATGGCACTATATATATTCTATATATTTACAGCATTATACATATATATATATATATATATATATATATAAGATCTATTATCTTAACAAATTTATATACATAATACATATATTTGTGTATATACACACACACACACACATAGTGATTATAGTTAACGACAGTGTATTATACACTTGAAATTTGCTAAGAGAGTAGATCTTAAGTGTTCTCACCACAGTAAGAAATGGTAATTATGTGCTGTGATGGAGGAATGAGATAACGCTATGAGGATAGTCATTTTGTAGTATACAAGCATATTAGCTCAACACATCACTCCCTCACTTTAAGCTACACAATGTATGTCAATTAAAACTCAAAGCAGAAAGGAAAAAAGTAAGAGTGGTTGGCAAGGGTTTGGAGAATCAAGGGCTCCCATGTTGGTCTCTAGGCCCTAGACCAGGGTAAGCAAATGATGAGTCAGCCTCCTGTTCCTATAAGTAAAGTTTCATTGGAACACAGCCACACCCATTAGCTTACTCATTACCTGTGGACATTTTTGAGCTCCAATGGCAGAGTTGAGTAGCTGTAATGGAGACCATATGATCTACAGTTTGAAAATACTCACAGTCGGTCCTTTCAGAAAACATTTGCTGAATGTTTCACCTAGACTCACCCCTGGGGAGTAGAACACTAGACGCCCAGTTTATGAGCTGTGGGTTACAAAGGAGTTAGTGCCTCTTCCTCATTTAAATGTTTGTCTCCTTTCATTAATACACACTATCTTCTTGAATACAATTTTAAACCAAAAGCCTTTTTTACTTACATTTTTTAAAAGTTGAATAATCTAAAGATAATGTAGTATGATAAATAGATGGACCAGGTTTTGCTGCAGTAACAAACGACCCCAAAACCTCAGCAGCTTAAAATAGCCCAGTGCATCTCTTGCTTACATGGTATTTCCCATGTTGGTTGGCGGAGGCTGTTCACAATGTTTGGAGAAGGAAATGGCAACCCACTCCCACTTCACAATGCTGTCACTCAGGAACTGCAGGCTGATGGATATCTGTCTCCACTCTACTGCTACAGCTCCCCAAAGTGGGAAAGAAGACAGCACTGAATCAGGCACTAGATGTTGAAGCTTCTCCCTGGAAGTGACACATATACTTCCTCTCACATTGGATTACCCAGAGGAAGACTTATGGCCATATCTTAATTCATCAGGGTGAGGATGTGTAATCCTCCCACAAGACTGGGCATGCATATTTGTGGGAACTTTATAATTATCTATAATTATTCTCTAAGTACTGAGTTAAAAGGAAATGTACTAGATTAGGGTCAGGGCCATGGGTGCTCATCCCAAGTAGAATTGAATCCACAGGGATGACAGCCAGAAGGAGGGGCCCCTTTTCCTGAGTTCCACCCCCTAAGGTACTCCTGAGAAACCACACGCTTCAAGTTCCATTGTTGTTTGTTTTTTTTAATTTTATTTTTATTTTATTTAACTTTACAATATTGTATTGGTTTTGCCATGTATCAAAAAAAAAAAAAATGGAATTTGAGATAGACTGCAATATACTGTCATCAGATACGTTACTAACTTTAACATTGAAAACTCCACTGAGACCAAAATAATCTAGCAAATAATATCAAAACAATACTCAGGAATTTAGAACTTTTTGAGTTTCTTTACATGGGTCTATAACTCTCAAGGCTAAAGAAAAGCTCTCTCCAGGTCCAGCTGCAGTGAGAGTGCTCTGCATTCCTTCATGGACAGCAGCAGGCCTCTGGTGAAGAGCACAAGAAATGTTTGTCTTCCAAAGTCTCCATATCTGGGGTGGGGAACTGTCTGGCCTGGCCTTTCAACGTCTTTTTCGTCTCACTTCTAGAAATCAGTGCAAGCCCTAGAGCCAACAAACTGAGCATCTGGGGTACGGTTGGTGCAGGGAGCAGAGGTCATGGAACAGTTGGGGAAGATCGATCTTTTGCTTTTTGAGAGTCTTGGGTGAGAAAAAGAGCACAAGGAGGAATTCTATGGAATGAAAGAAGGAAGATCTTTAATGATCTCACTCGGACCCAGGACTGAACTAGCTGTTGGTGCAGAGCAGTGTGCCTGAGTGCCCTAGAGGAGTCAGAAGGGAGTACGCTTTATCTCACTTATCCAGAAGATGAATCTTGACCCAGAAAAGGGAAAGCTTCATGTCCAATAACAAAAAGCAGAGCCTGTTGATAAGCGTTACCCATGGAGGGAAAGCATGCACTGAAAAGAAAAAAGGGAGTTGTCTTAGTTTGCTAGGGTTGTCATAACAAAGTACCATGGGTTGGGTGACTTAAACAACAGAAATTAATTTTCTTGTAGTCCTAGAGGCTGGAAGTCCAAATTTAAGACGTTGGCAGGATTGGTGTCATCTGAGTCCTCTCTCCCTAGCATTCAGATAGTCGCCACCCTCCTGCCTCTTCACAGGTTGTCCCAAGTGCATATACACCCCTGGGGTTCCTCTGTGTGTCCTTATCGTCTCTTCTTACAGGGACACCAGTCAGCCTTGATTAGAGCCCAGCCTAATGGCCTCACTTCAACTTAATTACCCCTTTAAAGTCTCTCCCTCCAAAAACAGTCACATTTTGAGGTACTGGGAGGTTAGGGCTGCAACATAGGAAATTTAGACAGAATACAGTTCAGCCCATAATGTGGGCTCTTCGCAGGGATATAAAAATATCCCAAACTCCTCAACGTGTTCAATAATGGATATGGAATATGACTGCCCTGAACTTCCTGTCCTCACAAAATCTCATCTGGCAGAACCTTCCCAACACCATGTGTATATGTGTGTCTGTGTGCAACTCAGATGTACTCTCAAAAATAAAACAAAAAAGCGGGGCGTACAAAATGAATGACTAGAATTCCAAGATAAGCACAGTGTCATCTAACATAAGGAAACTATCAGCCTGGATACCCTTAAAAATATTGCCAATGTGATAAAATATAGGTACAGCACCATCCATACTTTTTATGACCATGGAAATTTGAATGACATAGAGACAGGCATGGAGACTCTTCTGAAGAAATTTAGGAGTTTCCAGAGTATAAGGCTGTCTTCTCACATTCTTCTGAAAATGTCTTATTTGCCCCTTGTCCTAGATGATGGTTTAGCAGGGGAACTTATTTTCTCTCAGCGCTTTGAATTGTTCCTCTGGATTCGGAATCCTCTTGTTGTTGTTAAGACTATTATATAATTATTGGGTTTGGTTTTTTTTTTTTTTTAATAATTTCTTCTTTCTTTCTGGTTCTTTTTATAATTTTTTTCTTTTTTGTTTTGTTTTTGGTTTTCTAAAGCTTCATTCTGATGTTTGTAGCAATGAATTTGATTTTTATTTATTTTGCTTCAGATTTGATGTATTTCTTCAAACTTAGAATTCAGATCTCTCATCAGTTCATGTTTTTTCATTATCACTTTGAATATTGCCATTCTTTCTTCTGTCCATACTCCCATTTTGGAACTCTAATTAGATACATTTTGAAGATCTACTTTTCTCCTCCATGTCTCAGCCTCAATTACATAGTTTCCATGTCTTAATCTCTCTGTATAGCATTTTGAGATGATTCTTCACCCCTCTCTTCTAGTTTAGTAATTCTCTCATTAGTTGTGATATATCTGCCATTTAATCTACCCATTATATTTGAAATTTTAAGTATTTTATTTTTAAGAATTTTAAGTATTATATTTTACATTTCTAAATATTCTATTTGGCTCTTTTTAAAAGAACATTTATTCTTGATGGTCTTTTGTTCATTTCTTATGGTTACAATACCTTCTGTTCCTTCAGACCTGGGTTTGATCCCTAGGTTGGGAAGATTCCCTGGAGAAGGGAGAGGCTACCCACTCCAATATTCTGGCCTGGAGAATTCCATGAACTGTATAGTCCATGGGGTTGCAAAGAGTCAGACACAACTGAGCGGCTTTCACTTTCACTTTCATGCCCAAAGTTCTTATTGTCTAATTCTATTGTCCATTGTGCCTGCTGAGCCCAATTTATGGTGGCTTATCTTCTTACGTGCCTCTCATTTTTACACTCAGTACAAATAAGGCTACTCTTAAAGGTAATAATCCTGAAGACTCTAGGTTGAGGTTGCATCCCATCTAACACCAGGTGCCTTGGGGTGTTATGAACTAGATGCACTTTTAAAATAATTTTGCTCCCTGGAGTTTCCTGGGCCATGCAAATAGAGTAAATACTAAATCACTATAATGTCAGGCTTGGGATTATATATTCGCAATAAAGAGCTATTTTACTTTCATTTTTGATGCCTTTGACCAAGGCTGAAATAGAGATATTTCCTTGTTGGCTTCCTTTTGCTAGAGGATGAATTTTTTTTTTCCTAATCCAACTTTTTACTTGAGAATGTAGATGTTTGAGACCCCTAACTTTTTCTAAGATCTCAATTTTCATCTTAACAGGCCTTTAGTCTCCCCACAGAGAATCAAGCTCCCTGGGTTGGCAGATAACCCCCAGGTAGCTCCATGCTTCAGGGTTTGCTGACCACTCTGGTTTCAACTTTTTTCTTACAGCCTGTGAATCTTACTGTCTTACAAATTTAACTTTGCTTTTAACCAGATGTTTGGTGTATATTACCCAGTGTTTCTATGTGCTTGTGGGGAAATTTTTTTCAGAATTTCCAGGCAGCCATACTGTTGGAGACCAAAGTCCATTCCCTGGCTCTGAAGAATACAGTTACCTCCAGTTATGCCTGAAGTAACTTGTTCTTGCTTCAGTCTAGTGGGACAGAGTGCCTCCTTTCCTTTGTACATCTATGAAATTCCAATAATCCATGGACATATCTTATTTTTTATAATGGGAGGAGGGGTAAAAATGTGACAAGTGAGTATAAAAACACTTCGTTAATTCTAAGGAGCGGTTCTAGCCACTCTGTAACTAAGGTATGGTATCAGGGTCTCCTTTGGAAAGAGAATACTCTGTGCTCTGATATACCTCCTCTGGCAGGAGTGGGAGGCTGAGGAGGTGGGGGTGGGGAAATCTGCTTAAGTGCGGTATCCAGGTTCATTTGCAAGGATTAAAAGTCTACTTTTGAAGGGACTATGTTGCAGAGAAGAAATCCTAACTCCATGTTGGAACTGTTTCTTTGACTTGCTTTTTATAGCTTTTGTTATTACAATCATACATAATGGCGTGTCCCAAAAGACCCTGTCAATGGCATGTCTCAAAAGACCCTATCCCTCCACCTGATGATAAAGTGCCTTTGTTCAGCTCATAGAGATAATCTGACCCTGCCCACCTGTGAATAGAAGAGATTAACACATCCCTTCCAAAGGCTGACACTTCCCAGAGATATTTTGCAAGACTTGAGTCCCCTGGACTGCAAGGAGATCAAACCAGTCAGTCCTAAAGGAAATCAGTCCTGAATATTCATTGGAAGGACTGATCCTGAAGTTGAAGCTCCAACACTTTGGCCACCTAATGCAAGGAACTGACTCACTCGAAGAGACCCTGAATGATGGGAAAGATAGAAGGCCGGAGAAGAAGTGGACAACAGAGGATGAGATGGTTGGATAGCATCACTGACTCAATAGATGTGAGTTGGAGCAAACCTTGGGAGTTGGTGATGGACAGGGAAGCCTGGCGTGCAGCAGTCCATGGGGTTGCAAAGAGTCGGACACGACTGAGCGACTGAACTGAACTGAAGACCCTTTTTACTTTACTTCCTCACTGCCTCTCCCTCTCCATGCTGCCTTTTGACTTTAGATCCTCCTTGTTTCTCTCTCTGACTCTGTTAAAGAACCTGGTATCCAGAACCCCCAAAAATGATTGCTTTGAGATATTAGTCTGCCATCTTCTTGGTCAGTTTGTGTTCCGAATAAAATCTTATTCCTTGCCTCAACCCCTTGTCCCTTGGATTTATTGGCCTCTCATGAGGCAAGCAGAGTGAGCTTGGACTTGGTAACACAGCACAGAGTGTATTCTCCCAGTATGTTCCTTCTGCTTATAAACAGCACAAAACCACACAAAAAGCAAGGATTGGGAAGAAAACAAACTCTTAAATACAAATTGTGTATTTTTGCACCTTAGAAGTTCAGCCTATCTAAACATTTGTGTTCATTTAGTTCTATTGACTTTGCACTGAGTTTTTTTTTTTTTTTTAAATCTTTTGGCCATGCCGTACAGCATGTGAGATTTTAGTTCGCTAAAACTGTGCCCCCTGCGTTGGCAGCATGGAGTCTTAACCAGTGGACCAGTCACCAGGGAAATCCCACTATCTGACTTTTTCTGAGTTTCTTCAAGTTCTTTAAAGATCGTGTCAGCGCCTCCATGCAGATTCACTAGAAAAACACCTTCATCGCTGTTCCTTGTTGCACCTGCCCATCTGTCTCACCTTGACCAAGGGAGTCTGTTCTGGATATCTCTAAGCTCCTTCTTTTTTTTAAATCTTGTTTTAAAATTTTTATTTTATATTGGAGTATAGCTGATTTACAGTGCTGTATTAGTTTCGGGTGCACATAAGCTCCCTCTTTTGCTACCAGGTCTGTGTCTTTTATCAGTGACCTGTCCCTTTGGAAAGGGCAGTGACGTCTGTCTTTCCCACAAATGTTTAGTGGGCACCCACACCTTGACTCCCCTTGTGTTTGTCTGCCTCCCTATTTTTAGAAATGGAAACCCACTTCAGTATTCTTGCCTGGAGAATTCCATGGGCAGAGGAGCCTGGTGAGCTACAGTCCATGGGGTGGCAAAGAGTTGGGCATGACTGATGGACTAACACTTTCACTTTCAAAGGGTTTTTTGTTTGTTTTTCCCTCCAAGGTTTTAAAACTTGGCTACACAGTATGGGGCATGATTCTTCAGATCAGCATGAGGAGTGGTTAACCTTGTCAAAATGAGGAATCTCAAACCTTTCTTCAAGACCTACTGAATCAGAATCTGCCTTTTAAAGAGATCCAGGCAACTCATGGAGAAGGCAATGGCACCCCACTCCAGTACTCTTTCCTGGAAAATCCCATGGACAGAGGAGCCTGGTAGGCTGCAGTCCATGGGGTCTCTAAGAGTCAGACACAACTGAAACACTTCACTTTCACTTTTCACTTTCATGCATTGGAGAAGGAAATGGCAACCCACTCCAGTGTTCTTGCCTGGAGAATCCCAGGGACGGGGGAGCCTGGTGGGCTGCTGTCTATGGGGTCGCACAGAGTCGGACACGACTGAAGCGACTTAGCAGCAGCAGCAGGCAACTCAGATGCACATCAAAGCTTGAGAAGTCCTGTTTTAAAAACCATTATACTGAAAGAACATTTAAAATCAATCAATTATAAATAAAATAAACCAATGATTTATAAACGTATTGTGTATGAGTCCCATGGAATGCTCTTTAAACATGCAGATTTTCTGATTCACCCAGTGAAGAGCCGGAGTCAGTACTTCTGTGGACAGGCTAGTGTGGAGACCACACTGGAGAAGATGACTTTTAAATAGAAAAAGCATTGCATCTTTACTATGCTTTTCATTCATAGACGGTGTTTCCAGCATGTTAGGGTGATTCACTTCTGGCACACTTGTACAGGTATAAGTTCAGCAAATTTCTTCCCCCCACCCCTTTTAGAAACCTCCTTGATTCCTTAATCAAGGCTCCTAGATGTTTAGATTTTTTTCCTCAAATTTTCCCAGGGTAACTACAGCCATCCCAGCTTTAACCAGTTCATGTGCGCTTTCACTGCTGCCTTCTGCTGTGTACACTCTGGGAAGAGGGGTCCAACGTGCACTAGATCACCCGCCAGGAAGCCAGTGAGCATCTTCTCAATACAGTCCTTCAGCCTTGACTCTGATGGGCAGGGACAGCTTACTTTTCTCTCTGTACCTGTTACAGGAGGGGACAAAAGAGAATGGTATTAAAAACATGGGGAAAATCTCTTTTAAATGGCCACTTTGTTAGATCCCTGTCAATTGATTTCCTCCCACCTTCCTGCAACCAGAATGTACTCACAAACCCCTGTCCAAGCTGAATATTCAGGATGGGCTCAAGTTCTAGCTCTGGTGATTTCTTACTATGTGATCTTGAACAACTTTCATAAGCTTCCCTGATCTATTTCCTCATCTCTAAATGGAAATAGTAAGAGCATATAGCCCAGAGTTTGTTGGGAGGATTTTCAGAGTTGATGCTTGCCAAATATTGTTGTACATTTGCTGCAAAGTAATCATTGATGACGGAGAAGGCAATGGCACCCCACTCCAGTACTCTTGCCTGGAAAATCCCATGGACGGAGGAGCCTGGTAGGCTGCAGTCCATGGGGTTGCTGAGGGTTGGACACGACTGAGCGAATTCACTTTCACTTTTCACTTTCATGCATTGGAGAAGGAAATGGCAACCCACTCCAGTGTTCTTGCCTGGAGAATCCCAGGGACGGGGGAGCCTGGTGGGCTGCTGTCTATGGGTTCGCACAGAGTCGGACACGACTGAAGTGACTTAGCAGCAGCAATCATTGATGAATTTAAACATGTAATCAAAAAAGATCACTTGGTAGCTAAATACCTACCAATGGTGGACAGGTATTTTGTTGGTCCCCAATGAACCATGATTCCTGGCTCTTATGACTTTCTGTAATTGCTTTCTGCTTTGACTTTGGACTTGGCTGTACGATTGAAAAATGGATGAAAGTGGGGCAGGGTACAACTTTTAAAAGAATGATGTAGCCATGCTAAGTCACTTCAGTCGTGTCCAACTCTGTGCAACCCCATAGATGGCAGCCCACCAGGCTTCCCCCGTCCCTGGGATTCTCCAGGCAAGAACACTGGAGTGGGTTGCCATTTCCTTCTCCAATGCATGAAAGTGAAAAGAGAAAGTGAAATCGCTCAGTCATGTCCGACTCTCAGTGACCCCATAGACTGCAGCCTACCAGGCTCCTCCGTCCGTGGAATGTAGCCATAGGACCTGATAAAGACCGACTGGAACCAATTAGGTCCTAGATGGCAGAAGATTCAACTTCCAGTGGACCTTGAGACTCACTATAGGCTTATTGTAATACACTAGCATGCTAAATGGCACACCCACTAGCACCATGACAGTTCTGAGGCCAACCATAAAAGGCCAAAAAGTGTGTGGTGGCCCAATTCCTGGAAATCCCTGCCCCATCCCCAAAATAATTGGAATAACCTTCCCACTCATTAGCCGATGAAATTACCCAGCCCACAAAAACTAACTATGCCTTATTTCAAGGTTCTCTCTCTCTTGTAGTCTGAGATGGCCCACCTTCCATGGAATGTGTTTCTCCCAAGGCCTCTTGCCTTCTGAGATGGCCCACACTCTGTAAAGTGTGTTTCTCTCTAAGCAAATCCATTTCTTACCTATCACTTTGTCTGTGAAATCTTTCATGATGAAGCAAGAACCTCAAATTCATTGGCAACACTTAGGCAGGAGGCAGATGGACACCCTGCAGGGTAAAGCAATTGGAGATTCATTCTCTACTGACCAAAACTCCAAGATAAGAATAGCATGACAATTATGAGAGGAGGCTGGGCCCTGCTTAGACTACACATTCTTCCTTCCTAAAGTCAGGAGACCTCCCCAACCATACATGCACAGAGAAGCTTTTTGGAGGTCAAAGGGGAGTGATGCTAACTAATGCTAGGCTGCCAAGATGCATTTTTGGTAGGATCCACCTTGGCTGAGATGCATGCACACACATAGAAGGATCCTGAGATATAGCCAGTATGACTGTGAACCAGGCAATTCATAATGATTGGCCAAAGGAAATCCAGAAGAAATATCCCATAAAAGTAATTCAAACTGCATTGAGGGCGCAACTCACGGACTCTCCCTCTGAGTCTGCCCATGTATATATACACACATACTGTACTTTTTTCTCTTAATAAATACTTGTATGACTACTTTCCATCTTTGTGGACATTCTTTTCTGCAAAGCTGAAGGGCCAGGGCCCTTGTCACTGACTACTTGTCTAGTGGCTAGGATCTGGTGCTTTCACCACTGGTACCCAGCCCAGTCTCTGGCTGGAAACCGAAGCTCCACTGCAAGACATTGTAGGCTGAGGCCATCCAAAATCAACACCTTTAGCTTTGGCCAATGGGACTGTGGCAAGCATGGTGTGAGTGGAAGCTTGATGAGCACTTGTAGACTGAGGTACATCCCCTTGGAACATTCCTTCCTGGAACCCAGCCACCAGTCCTCAAGGAAGCCCAAGAAACCACAAGAAGGAGAACCAAGATCTCAGCCAACAATCCCCAGCTGACCTCCAGCCAGGGAACAACACTAACCACAGCTCTCAGAGAGAGACATTTCAGGTCGTCTGGCCATTCCAGAACCACCTCATCAACCTACAGAATCATGAGGAATAACAGACTATACTGTTGTTGCTTGAAGTCACTAAGTTTTGAAGCTGTTTGTTTTACAGCAACAGATAAACCCAATAACCATTCTTCCCATTTCCATATTAGCAGAGTCCCAATTTTATTTGGTGTACAGTGTATCCAGTTTTTTAAAAAATCTGTGTTCCTTTCCCTTTCAGAGGAAGGCAGCCATGTGATACAATTTTGATCAATAAAATTAAGTTGGATGGGGCTTTCAGAAAATCTTCCTGAGAGGGGCAGACCGCACTGGCTATCCACTCATCCCCTTCTGCCTGCCTGGAACACAGAACTGATACTGTGGGTGGGTACGTTACTGAATCCAAACTCCCTCTGCTCACTGCACTAGTAACTGGAGAAGCTAGGGCTCAACCTGCAACCTAACGGTATTTCTCCCTTTAAAAACTCTCTCATTTCTCATCTTTACTCCATGTATGAAAACAAAGGAAAAAGAAGCAGTCAATCATGATTGCTGCTTAGAAGCTGACAAGCAGCTTTGGGCTGAGAAGTCCCTTCTCTGGGCCACACTGTGAGGGCTCCTGCCGAGATTCAGCTTCTCTGTTCTCACCAGTCTTCTGCAGATCCGGCCTCACATGTGACACTCTAAAATTTTTGCAAGTGCCTCTCTGACCTTGAGTTGTTTTCTATCTATCTGAACTGAACATGCAAGTAAGAACTTGGAGACTTGAAGCAGAAGGCAGTGTGATCAGGGAGGTGAACTGGGATGAGAGGGTACATACAGAATGTTCTCATCATCTATGTTTCTTCATATGAGCATGTTATGCTGGATGTGAATGAAGAGTCCTCTTAAAGCACACAGTTTAAATACAACCTTTTAAAATAATCCTGCAGAAGTCCACAAAGCAAAAGTGAAACCCACTCAGACCTCCACTTTCTTCTCTTTGCCCCAAAGACCTGAGTTTTTCAGTGGCAAATTTCCCAAACTAACTTAGAGCCAATCTAGACTTCTGATTCTCCCAAATGGCCTCCAAAACTCCCTTCCCTGTTACATATTCAAAAGGACAAACTCCTCTACCTGGTCAACGGTGACCTCCATATCCTCACCACCAGAACCCTGCCCTCCTGCCTCTTACTGCTCTATTATTGTAAAGCCAATTTGTCATCTTTGCATTTGTGTCCCGAGGGTTCTAGTAATGCATGGCAGGCGGTCACCATGGCCTCTTTGCTGGCTTCTGCTGGTTTCTGTGCACTTCCCCCGTCCCACCTCGGCCCTGGGGAAGGAATCTGGTCCACAGTGATCTTTCTGGTGGTGGTGCCTCTGTCTTCTAGTATGTCATGGGAGAGTCAGAAACATCTTCACAGCCTTAATTCTGTTCTGAAACTCAAACAGGAAGTCTAGAACAAGAAATTACAGGACTCTTCCCAAAGAAGGCAAAGAAAAAGTGATAACTTGACCTTAGAAGAACCGCCCCCCTCCCCCCCCCCACACACCTCAAATGAGAGAAACCTGCTTACAGTGCATGCTTGGATCATTGAGGAATTTGTATTAAAGGCAAAGCAAACAAAGGGTGTGTGGAATTTTGTTAAATATCTTCACAGTAGTGTAGTCGTATGTCTTAAGTATGAACTGTCTGCCATAGAATGTCTCTTAAAAATGTGTTCTCTCGCAAAGTCGAAAGAGCAATTTTGAGAACAAGAAGCAAACTACTTCATGTCTTCTAAGGATGTTAAAGAAAGCCACAAAACTGGGAATGTGAAAATGAATAACAGAAGCCAAATGGCTACCAAACCTTAGAAAAACATAAACAAGAAGCCATAACAGATGCAAAATAACTCATCAGCCAAAGTAGGACACAGATGTATTATGTGTGCACTGTTTAGTTAAGGAAGAAACACAAATTAAAGTACCTTATAAGCAGAAGTTGATCTTATTGAAGAAGACAAAAATCTGGAGCTCAGTTTTAGTGCCATAACAGAAAACAAATGGACCAGGCCAACAAAAATAGTGGCTTTGTTTTAGAATCACTCTATGAAGAGATCATTCTGAAGCATCAGCTTTTGTAAGGCCCATTAATAACTTACGCACTGTCTTTACTTAAACTCACTTTGCTTACAATGCTAAATCAAGAACTAGATGCTCCAGGCATGGCTGGGACAGTCAGGACAGCCAGTACTGCCATGGTACCACTTTATGACAATTTAGGGGAAAAATATAAAATACCAATGCCCGGGCCCCACACCAGACCATTTAAACCAGTCTTCTAGGGTGTGGGGCCAAGGCAATGGGGATTTTTAAAGGCAAGTGATTCTAAGGAGCTGCTAAAATTGTGACCCACTGCAGAGGAAGCCAGTAAAGTTGCCCCTGCCACATTCATGGAATGACGTGCCCTGTTATTGCTTCTGACTGTGGAGCCTTGTAAAAGCCCCTGCTCTTAGCCTTTAGATAATCAGCTGTCTTCCTGATGTTTGTGAGCTCCTCACAATGCTACCTCCACAGCCTCAATGGAAAATATTTTCTGGAATTCCTGACATGCACAGCAGAACAACCAACTTGGCCCATGGATGGCTCTTTGGATTATCTTACAATGCTCCTTCCAAGAAAGGAGAGGCCAACAAGATGGAGCTGTTGGTATTAGTTGCCTGCAATGGTACCCCACTCCAGTACTTTTGCCCGGAAAATCCCATGGACAGAGGAGCCTGGTAGGCTGCAGTTCATGGGGTCGCTAAGAGTCGGACACAACTGAGCGACTTCACTTTCACTGTTCACTTTCATGCATTGGAGAAGGAAATGGCAACCCACTCCAGTGTTCTTGCCTGGAGAATCCCAGGGACGGGAAGCCTGGTTGGCTGCCATCTCTGGGGTCACACAGAGTCGGACATGACTGAAGTGACGCAGCAGCAGCAGCCTGTCCCAAGGGGATGACACCTGCGTTCTCATCTTCTCTATCCAGTCCTCTGCCAGAACGGAGAGAAGTAGTAAAGTCAATATGAGAGTCGTTTATAAACAGAGGGGGCCTGAAAGCAAAACAAAGTGGTAGTTAAGAGGACCTCTCTGGAGTTGGTCATCCCAAACCTTGATTCTTGGCTCCATTCTTTCCAGTTCTAGGATTAGGACAAGTTGCTGGAACTATTTAAAATTCAGTTTCTGCACTGTAAAAACAGAACAATGCTCTGTCCAAGTTGCTGTGAGAATTAAGATAAATGGCATCTATTAGAACCTTCATCCGTATTAACTCTTGAGCAGACAGTGTTGCACAGCAGTTGAGTGAAGGGTTGAGAGCCAGACTGCCCTAGTTTGAATCACAACACTGCCACTTTCCAGCTGTGTGACGTTGGGCAAGTTACTTAATCTCTCTGTGCCCCAGTTCCCTCGTGTGCCCCAAAGGGATAATAACAGTACTTATATGTTTGACGTTGGAGAAAGAAATGGCAATTCACTCCCGTATTCTTGCATGGGAAATCCCATGGACAGAAGAGTGTGGCTGACTACAGTCTGTGGGATCACAAAAGAGTTGGACACAGCTGTGTGACTAAAGAACAGCATAGGTTTGATGTAAGGATTACACTGACCTAACATTAAGGAGACTTGACATTTCAGTTTTCTCCGGACAGTTTCAGTTTATGCCTCTTGTCCTGATGTTGTGGCTGGTTTAGCATCTGCTTGCCCTACTTCACTCTCAGAAAATGTCCCAGATTGGATAATTAAGTACTTGGCCATGATAGTTAATGCGTATATCACTTAGAAGAGTGCCTGGTATATCAGATCAGATCAGTCGCTCAGTCATGTCTGACTCTTTGCGACCCCATGAACCACAGCACACCAGGCCTCCCTGTCCATCACCAACTCCCGGAGTTCACTCAGACTCACATCCATCGAGTCAGTGATGCCATCCAGCCATCTCATCCTCTGTCCTCCCCTTCTCCTCCTGCCCCCAATCCTCCCAGCATCAGAGTCTTCTCCAATGAGTCAACTCTTTGCATGAGGTGGCCAAAATACTGGAGTTTCAGCTTGAGCATCATTCCTTCCAAAGAAATCCCAGGGTTGATCTCCTTCAGAATGGACTGGTTGGATCTCCTTGCAGTCCAAGGGACTCTCAAGAGTCTTCTCCAACACCACAGTTCAAAAGCATCAATTCTTTGGCGCCCAGCCTTCTTCACAGTCCAGCTCTCACATCCATACATGACCACAGGAAAGACCATAGCCTTGACTAGGTGAACCTTTGTTGGCAAAGTAATGTCTCTGCTTTTGAATATGCTATCTAGGTTGGTCATAACTTTCCTTCCAAGGAGTAAGCATCTTTTAATTTCATAGAAGGTGCTAAATGTGTACTAGCTGCTAATATTAGCCCCCATAGCAGTGCTATCCAATAGGAATACAATGTAAGCCAGATAGTAATTTTTAATTTTCTAGTTAGCCACATTTTATTGTTATTTTATTTACTTTTATCTTTTGGCTGTGTTGCATGGCATGTGGGATCTTAGTTCCCTGACCAAGGATTGAACCCATGTTCCCTGCACTGAAAGCAGAGTCTTAACCATTGGATCACCAGGGAAGTCCTCTAGTTATCCACATTTAATAAAGTAAAAAGACATAACTGATATTAGTGTCAGTTATATATTTAACCTAATATATCCAAAATATCAGCATTTCAATATGTAATCAACCTAAAAATTTTTTGTGAGATGATTTTCTTTTTTAGCCTTTGAATGTTGGTGTGTGCTCTGCATTTATGGCACATCTAATGATGTTTTGAGTGCTCAGGAGCCTCGTTGACTAATGATGTCTCAGGTGTCCACGTGTGGGTAGAGTTTATAATACCGGATAGAACGTTCTGCACATTTTCCATTCCTCGTGGACAGTGATGAGTCTTAAGACCTTCTCAGGTCTGAATTGTCAAGGCTCAGATGCTTATCTTCTCTGCCACATTCCTATGAGCAGGGCTTTGATGCAGGGCTGTAGGATATATTTTTACCAAGCATCTTAACTTCACCTCCCCATCAGGGAGGTCACCAAGGTCACTTGAGAAGCAGAGGGTAGTAATATACCCTTGGAGAAATTTCTGCTGGCTTCCTGGCAAGTGGAAAAACCATGGACCAATCAGCATTTGCAGGTTTCTTTATTACTATGGTCCTGTTACATTATGAGAAGAAATGTCAGAGTTATTTTATTTTTTCCTGTGTCACAGTTTCCTCCTATTTGGAAACATCACCAAGAAAACACAGAAGGTGGTTTTATTGTGAATATTTGGGCTTTTGGGACTTCTCAAGTGGCTCAGTGGTAAAGAACCTGCCTGCCAATGCAGAAGACATGGGAAATAGGTGTGATCCCAGGGTTGAGCAGATCCCCTGGAGAAGAAAATGGTAACCCATTCCAGTTTTCTTGCCTGGAGAATTCCATGGACAGAGAAGCCTGGTGGGCTACAGTCTATGGGGTTGCAAAGAATCAGACATGACTGAGTGAATAAGCATGCACACATATTTCTGCTTCTCCCCACAGATCATCTCTCTCCAGCCTTCTGATTGTGTTTTTGTTCTATTCTCTGGACTGGGCCCAGTATCACCACATTCCTTTCAATTATGCTGCCTCTAACTAGACCTAGAGGTGCAGTCAGATCCTGACCAAACATCAAAGAAAGTGGAGGGGTAACTTTGGCTCTGGCACTTTTTGGCCAATCTCTGTTTTCTCCTTCAGGGACAGTTTTTTTAATCCCAACAAGTCTGAGCTTTGGTTCCTCAAACTTAAAAAGTCCTTAATTTGGGAAGAACTGATATTGGTAAGAGATGGAGCAAGAAAGAAGGGATGTGACATTATTTAATTTCAAAAATGAAAATTGAGCCCTATCAACCAATGGATTTCATTTATGGATCCTGCTAAGTCCTGGATGGCAAGACTCTTAGGATTTACAATCTTGTTGGTATGGCAAGACTGACCTGCTAGATCAGATACTTTGCCAAACACATGTGAGGGCGACATAGCTGATGAAAGCTGTTCAAACTGAAGGAATGGTCTTAGGATGCTAGAGGCCATGTAATTCAGTGTTCTGTTTAACTGAATGGGAAAGTGGCCCAAGAGAGATCCAAACATGTGGTGAAGTTCAAATGGAAAGTGAGTCAAACAGAAGGTTGGGAAATCTGGTCCCCTGGCTCTTCTTACTCCCAATACTATATCTCACACCATAGTTACTTTGATTTGGGGGTTATTCTCCTATTGAAGTTCAACATGCTGTTTACAGCCCCAAAAAGTTTTATGCAGTTGAGATGCTTCCATGTCTCAAACCCTTTCACCTGGGTCAGGTCTCCTTCAGAGGCTCTCATCAATGTATCCCGATCCCAATTAGCATTTTCTAAAAGGCCTAGGTGAAAACAACCAATGAGAAGACCCTGCTCAGACATGCACTTGACCACCAATCTCCCTACAGGTGGCAGAACTTCTGTTGTGGTTTAAAGCTGGTGGCCTGCTTTTCAACAAAGGCGGAGATCTGGAAAAGGGTCTTAGCACAGTGGATTAACTGTAAGAGTCCTTTCCTCCACAACAACCTCTCACTCGGAGCTGGACTTGGTGATGGAGAAGGTGGGATTATAAATTAAGGAGAATAAGCACACGAGCCACCTGTGGGAACCATTCAGAGCTGACAAAGACAGGTGGGCTCCCAGGCAAGTGGCTGGGACAGGGTCTGGTCGTGTAAAAGAGAAAAATAACTTATTCTATGAATAATGTTCTTATTTTATGAATAAAAGGCTCATGATCCTGTGTGTGTTAAACACTTAGTTTTATCCAACTCTTTGCGGCACCACAGACTGTAGCCTGCCAGGCTCCCCTGTCCACGGAAATCTCCAGGTATGAATACTGGAGTGGGTTGCCATTCCCTTCTCCAGGAGATCTTCCTAACCCAGGGATCAAACCTGGATCTCCGGCATTGCAGGGAGATTCTTTACCATTTGAGCCATCAGGGAAGCTTTACACAATTATTGTTTGCTGTTTTAACTCCTTCAGCTACAGAACGTGTGTATGTATGAAGTCGCTTCCGTCCGACTCTTTGCAACCCTAGGGACTGTATCTCACCAGGCTTCTCTGTCCATGGGATTCTCCAGGCGAGGTTCTTTACCCATAACACCACCTGGGAAGCCGCAGCTACAGAATACGTACATGTTAACTTTCCAAGGCGGGCTTCCCTGGTGGCTCAGACGGTAAAGAACCCCCCAGAGCCCCCATTCCCTCCACCCCCACCCTGCCCCCTGCAGTGCAGGAGACCTGGGTTCAATCCCTGGGTTGGTGGAAGGTGGTGCATATTCTGTAGCTGGGGCTTCCCAGGTGAAGCTAGTGGTAAAGAACCCGCCTGCAATGCAGGAGAGGTGGGTTCCATCCCTGGGGCAGGGAGATCCCGTGGAGAAGGGCAGGGCAACTCACTTCAATATTCTTGGCTGGAGAATCCCCATGGACAGAGGAGCTGGAGAGCTGCAGTCCATGGGGGTCACAAAGAGTTGGACACCACTGATTGACTAAGCACAGCACACAACTTTTCAAGGCAGCACAGGACAGTGTGCTCCAGTGCACATCTTCCCAGCTGCCACTGTTTAGCGAGACTGACCTGCTGAAAGGGGAACAGAAAACTAACACGTGGCAGTATTGTTCCCAATAAATACCCTACATTACACCATTCATGTGAACTGCAATGAGTAACTGTACTGTGGAAATTGCCAGCATTAAACCAAAAAGAAGTTTATCAGTTCAGGTGTCTTTTAGGGGGGTGATTTTATTTGAGAGGGCTAAAAGACAGGAAGAGGAGTGCACATCTTGCTTTAAACCAGCTATTCATCACTTCTCTAAGGAATTGCTGACCACCTATGATTTAGGAAGGGAAGACCATGCAGCTAGTTACACAGCTTTTGTGTCTGATGTCACCTGTTAAAGCTAAGACAGGCTGTTCCTTTGGCTTGCTGCTGCTGGTGGTGGTAGTGGGGGAGGTAGAGGTACAGATAAAAGTCTGACTAGTAGTCGTGGGGATCTTTTTAAGACATTATAACCTGAACTTAGGTGAATTTCATTTGTGTTGGATTTTTTAAAAATTCAATTGCTTTAGATATGATCTCACCAAAAAGAGACTCATACCACATATTTATTTCCAGAAAGCTTCCTGCAAAGGACTTGGAGTTAACAGAACACAGGGGCTTTGGTGGAAAGACTTTTAAAGTCATAGCTGGTTGGCATTACCAGAATGAATCGCAAAGGCGTCCCAAATTAATGGAGAGGCGGAGAGCTTTGAAATCCTCCGGAGTTGAAGCAAGAGTCCATTACGATTCAAACACAGGGGGGCTCAGGGGGCTGGGAAACGATGAGGAGCTCCGGGGCCCTGAGGCCGGCCCCTCGGCATTCCAGACCCCACAGGGAGGGCGTTCCGCACGGTGCCTCTCAGTTCAGACAGTAGGCGTCTCCTTCCTAATCGCGAGGAGCGCTGAACGCTGGTAGTTTTCTCTTACCACCTGATGAACTTTGGGAAACAGTTGCTGCGACCAACTCGTTCAGTCCAGAGACTCTGAGCAGGTCTTAGTTTCCTTTCTATTCAATAATTTTGGAAACTATGACCGATTTGATTCTGGGTAGAAGGCGCTTGGATTAGTGACTTGCAAACACCAACACGACCACAAACAACTTTGGACGTTAACCAGAAATGAATATTATTCAGTATTTCATCCGTTCTAGAATCCCGGGGGTCGGAACACCGGTGGTTTCCATTAGCTTCAGGTGACGATGATGCAAACAGATTCACGGGGCAGAATCCCACGATCCGCGGAAAACTACAAGCAGGATGCGGACTCTTGGGGCGCGCGGGCCGGGAGCACCTCCCGCAGGTTGCGGCCGGAGCGCGGGGCCGGATCACCTGACTCGCGGAATTTGGGGCCGCGCGCGGTGGAAGAGGAGGGGAATGGTTAGCACCTCCCTCCCGGCTCCCACGGGATCCGGGTCGGCGGGGGCCGGCGCCGGGCGGCCACGTGGTGGTGCTGCCGCCGCCCCCGCCCCGCCGGCCCAGCCCGGGAGTCGCGGCGCCCACGGACCCCCGCAGCGGGGGGAGGAGGAGGAGGAGGGACCGAGGCGCAGGAAGCCGAGCAGGAAGCGAGCCCGGCGGCCGCGTTTTCCTGGGGAAGCGACGGGCGGGGTGGCGCAGCCAGCCGGGCCGACCCGGGGAGCCGCTGCCGCCGCCTAGATGGGGTGAGTGCGCGGCGCCGGGAGTTGGGAGGCTTCCCAGAGCGGGGTCCTCAGCTCGGGTCCTCGCCTTTGTGTCTGGGGCTCCGATGAGGGTAGGAGGCGCGGAGGACGCGCAGGGCGGAGTGGCTGCGAGAGTCCCGCCACCAGTCCCTTTCCCCGCCTGCCGCCAAGTGTCTGCAGAGGACAGGCGGAGAAACAGGGAAAGAGGGGAATGGTGGAGGTCCGAGTAGAGAGGAGGGCGCGCCAAGTCAGGAGAGGGGCTTTCTCCTGCTGATTCCCCGCCACTCGCAGGCCGGCTGGGGCAGGGGTAGGTGCGGAGGGACCGCGGGTGGGAATGAATGACTAGCTCCCCCCACCCCCGGCACCCGAGCCCGCGCCCAGTCCCACCTGCCCGGTCCTCCCGGCGTCTGGCTCCCCCAGGTCCCCGATTCTGGACTCGACCCGCCTCCTCGCTGAACTTGGAGGAGCTGGGGAGGAAGGCGCGAGCGGGAGACTCGGAGGGCTCGGGCGACTGAGGGTCCGCTATTGTTCTCTTCCTGACTCCGGGAACCCTCGGGGTGCAGGCGGGACCACTCCGGGCCTGCAACTGCCCCCCCACCACACACTCACACAACCCCTCAGCTCCCCCATCTTTCGAGTTCTTTTCCCCACCGTAGCTCCGAGGAGGGCTGGGAGGAGGGATGCTGGAGTTCGGGCAGACTTCGGAAGGAGGGAGTTCTTGGAGCCGCAAAAGGGGCGCCCGACCGCCATCTACCCCATCCTCTGCCCAGAAGGGTGGGTACCCTCCCTAACCCACCCTCCTCCCTTCGCTGCTGGCTCGGGCAGGTTGTGTGCCCGCGGTTTAGTTTCTGCAGTTTGCAGAGTCTGTTTGCTAACCCTAGGCTCGCACTCTCCTTTGCTGTGGACCTCGTACCCCGCTTTTGTGGAGGGGGTGGGGTTGAGAGCCGGGAGAGACCGCAGACGCGGCAGATGGAGCCCGGGGTAAAGTGGAGAGGTTACAAGTGATTTCCCAGCGTCTGAGTTCTGTGGCTAGGCTGGCGCTTCTCCGAAGAGCCCAGTTCAGCGCAACTTCGTTTCCGATGATTGGGGAAATGTGCGAACTCGAGGTCGCTCACCTGGACCTGCGGCTTCGCGTGGCTGCAGGCTCACAGGTGATTTAGATGGGCTCTGTTTTCTTTCCGGGAGAGGAGACTCCCGAGCGCTCTGGGATGGGGAAACATTGCCAGTTCTCTGGAGAATGTGATCTCAAGCTCCTCAGAGCCTGGCAGAGGGAGGAGTTGGTTTTGTGGGTCAGTAAGACTTAGCAGAAGCTCATCTTAGCGAGGAGAGTCTCACCTTCTTGAGGTTTGGACAGACTTTCAAAGGAGACAGCGCATCACAGGGAGGCTGGATTTTGATTGCTGGGTCTCCAGCCTGCGGAGTCCTGTTTACAGGTGTGGCTGGGAATTTTATTACTGATGGATGTAATCTGATTATACTTTCTTAGTGATGCTTAACCAGTGTCATATTTTTTTTCTCTTTTGCTTGTAAAATAGTTGATTTTATGTGAGGAATTGTATCCTGTTCTTATAATTTTTAATTAGTCCTTGCATGACTTGGAGTGGGAGAGGTGGTCCCATTCTGGGCTGTCTGCATTCATCGAGATGCTTCAGTAAAGCATTTATTGTGTCATTTACACTCCTTAGATGTGTTTTTAATGCCTTTTTTTGGGGGGGGTGGAGAGGGTTATAACCCTCTTGGAAAATCTTATTACTATTATCTGTGAAGTTGAAATAAAGTAATTGCTGCTGGGCCCTGGAGATTCAGTGGGGACACGATGTAGTGCCCTTGTCTGCCAGTATTGTATCTGACAATGAAGTTCTGTCTCCAGACTGCCACTTCTGTAGCGTCTTTGAGACAGGCACATCTAGCATCACTCACTCCCTTAAGGGTGAAGAACCTGAGCTTTGAAAGTTAGGGAAACTTGGCCTTGGAGTTATTGGAATGTGATGGAGGAGCTTTGTCTGTCCCTTCCTTCTATCCTTCCTGTTTGTTTTTTTTTTTTTAAAGTAAAAAGTATGAAAAATTTCAAACATACAAAAAGAGAACATAGTAAGGCTTCCATTTTCCACTACTTATGTTTGAGTTCCTAATCTTTCCATATTTGCATCATATCCCCCTCTCGTTAAAAATAAATTGCAACTGAAATATTTTATCCATCCCTCCTCTTCTGCATCCATCCTCAGATAACCACTACTGTGAAGTCAGTATACAGAGTGTCCAAACATGTTTGTACTTCTGTGTTACATATCTACAAACCATATCCCCAAGCTTAACATTTTATTTAAGTAGCATAATTCTATATACATACAGCTTGCATTTTTAAATTTGTCAGTATGTGTTTGAGATGTCTGTAGATCTTATTTACTTTAGCTGCTGCAGAGAATTCTAGTGTATGAATAAATTATAGCATGCTCTTTCCCTTGCCAAGAGGAAATTTGAGAGTTTCCAGTTTTTCACTGTTACACTTTTTCTGCATAGGACAGTTGATCTTTTTCTACTTTTCTTAAACTTAACAATGCTACAGTCAACATCTGAAATGTGTTCTCCTTGAGCAGTTTCTCTGTGAAACACACCTATACAGTTGATTGCTGAGTAGTGAGATCTAGGTAATGATGCATTTATTATTTCTTCTTCAGCATGTATATAGGGTATATGTAGGGTCTCTCAGTTACTTCCTGATTGAAAAGTGAAATTGATCAGTTTTAGCTTTTAAGGTTATGTTAGTTGGCTGAGTTCTTCAGTTTTTTTTTTTTTTTTTTTTTTTAGAATCACGAGTGCCTTTTAAAGTGTGAAAGTGAAAGTCGCTCAGTTGTGTCCGACTCTTTGCAACCCCGTGGACTATACAGTCCATGGAATTCTCTAGGCCAGAATACTGGAGTGGGTAGCCTTTCCCTTTTCCAAGGGATCTTCCCAATCCAGGGATTGAAGCTTGAGACAAAAGTGTGATGCAAGTTTGGGATATTTATACTAAAGCCTTTTTTGGCCAGTCACTCAGGTGTAACCCTGGATTACTTGCTCAACTTTCTCTTCCTCATTTCTTCAAGCTTGGAAAGATTAGGGTTTTAAGTGAAGTGAAAGTCAGTCATGTCTGACTGTCTGCGACCCCATGGGCTCCTCTGTCCATGGAATTCTCCAGGCAAGAATACTGGAGTGGGTAGCCAGTATTCCCTTCTCCAGGGGATCTTTCCAACCCAGGGATCAAACCCAGGTCCCTGGCATTGCAGGCAGATTCTTTACCGTCTGAGCCACCACTCATTTACAGAGGCATGTTCCTGCTCTATGTGTGTATGAAAATATGGCTGTGTTCATGACATTTCCCATCTGATTGTAACTCTGTTAATCTGGAAGCAGTTTAAGGCATTAAAACCCTTTGGTTTCCTCATTGTTACTTCAAGTTGCCGGGCACACTCCTGCCTCAGAGCCACTGCATTTACTGTTCCCCATTGTTTGGATCACTCTTCTGCCAGCTGTCTGCAGGGCTATGCCACTCAACCCCTCAGCTCTTCACTCAGAAAAATCATCTTCTCTGGCCACCCTTTTATGGCATACCCTGGTGTTCTTCTCTCTCTCTTGTTTTTCTTTTGGACCAGGGATCGAACCTGGGCCTTTGGCAGTGAAAACTCTGGGTCCTAACCACTGGACCACCAGGGAATTTGCTTTTCTCCTTTATTTTCTTCCTAGCAATGGCAACCCACTCCAGTACTCTTGCCTGGAAAGTCCCATGGATGGAGGAGCCTGGTAGGCTGCAGTCCATGGGGTCGCTAAGAGTCGGACACGACTGAGCGACTCCACTTTCACTTTTCACTTTCATGCATTGGAGACGGAAATGGCAACCCACTCCAGTGTTCTTGCCTGGAGAATCCCAGGGACGGGGGAGCCTGGTGGGCTGCCGTCTGTGGGGTCGCACAGAGTCGGACACGACTGAAGTGACTTAGCAGCAGCATGTAATTGCCTTCTAATTTGCCAGGAATTAATATTAGTTTAGTTCACATTAGTAGTCTCTCTGCACTAGAATCTGTGCTTCATGAAGACAGGGATTTTGTCTCTTCTGTTTACTAGTGAATCGGTAGTGTCAAGAACAGTGTTGCACACAGTAAGTACTCAAATATTTGAATTTCATGCCTTTTGTTGTGATTTTCTACTTAAAAGTTTTCTTAGTACATACTGGATATCCTTAGTGGTGCTGGCTGTTACCCCGGCTGCAACTGAGTGCCCCAGATGTCTTATTTACAGGTTCTATCAGGATAAAGTCTGATGCTGTAAAGAGCAATATTGCATAGGAACCTGGAATGTCAGGTCCATGAATCAAGGCAAATTGGAAGTGGTCAAACAAGAGATGGCAAGAGTGAATGTCGACATTCTAGGAATTAGCGAACTAAAATGGACTGGAATGGGTGAATTTAACTTGGATGACCATTATATCTACTACTGTGGGCAGGAATCCCTCAGAAGAAATGGAGTGGCCATCATGGTCAACAAAAGAGTCTGAAATGCAGTACTTGGATGCAATCTCAAAAATGACAGAATGATCTCTGTTCGTTTCCAAGGCAAACCATTCAATGTCATAGTAATCCAAATCTATGCCCCAACCAGTAACGCGGAAGAAGCTGAAGTTGAACGGTTCTATGAAGACCTACAAGACCTTTTAGAACTAACACCCAAAAAAGATGTCCTTTTCATTATAGGGGACTGGAATGCAAAAGTAGGAAGTCAAGAAACACCTGGAGTAACAGGCAAATTTGGCCTTGAAATACGGAATGAAGCAGGGCAAAGACTAATAGAGTTTTGCCAAGAAAATGCACTGGTCATAGCAAATACCCTCTTCCAACAACACAAGAGAAGACTCTATACATGGACATCACCAGATGGTCAACACCGAAATCAGATCGATTATATTCTTTGCAGCCAAAGATGGAGAAGCTCTATACAATCAGCAAAAACAAGACCAGGAGCTGACTGTGGCTCAGACCATGAACTCTTTATTGCCAAATTCAGACTGAAATTGAAGAAAGTAGGGAAAACCACTAGACCATTCAGGTATGACCTAAATCAAATCCCTTATGATTATACAGTGGAAGTGAGAAATAGATTTAAGGGCCTAGATCTGATAGATAGAGTGCCTGATGAACTATGGAATGAGGTTCGTGACATTGTACAGGAGACAGGGATCAAGACCATCCCCATGGAAAAGAAATGCAAAAAAGCAAAATGGCTGTCTGGGGAGGCCTTACAAATAGCTGTGAAAAGACGAGAAGCGAAAAGCAAAGGAGAAAAGGAAAGATATAAACATCTAAATGCAGAGTTCCAAAGAATAGCAAGAAGAGATAAGAAAGCCTTCTTCAGTGATCAATGCAAAGAAATAGAGGAAAACAACAGAATGGGAAAGACTAGGGATCTCTTCAAGAAAATCAGAGATACCAAAGGAACATTTCATGCAAAGATGGGCACGATAAAGGACAGAGATGGTGTGGACCTAACAGAAGCAGAAGATATTAAGAAGAGGTGGCAAGAATACACAGAAGAACTGTACAAAAAAGAGCTTCAAGACCTAGATAATCATGATGATGTGATCACTGACCTAGAGCCAGACATCTTGGAATGTGAAGTCAAATGGGCCTTAGAAAGCATCACTACGAACAAAGCTAGTGGAGGTGATGGAATTCCAGTGGAGCTATTCCAAGTCCTGAATGATGATGCTGTGAAAGTTCTGCACTCAATATGCCAGCAAATTTGGAAAACTCAGAAGTGGCCACAAGATTGGAAAAGGTCAGTTTTCATCCCAATCCCAAAGAAAGGCAATGCCAAGGAGTGCTCAAACTACCGCACAATTGCACTCATCTCACACGCTAGTAAAGTAGTGCTCAAAATTCTCCAAGCCAGGCTTCAGCAATATGTGAACCATGAACTTCCTGATGTTCAAGCTGGTTTTAGAAAAGGCAGAGGAACCAGAGATCAAATTGCCAACATCCGCTGGATCATGGAAAAAGCAAGAGAGTTCCAGAAAAACATCTATTTCTGCTTTATTGACTATGCCAAAGCCTTTGACTGTGTGGATCACAATAAACTATGGAAAATTCTGAAAGAGATGGGAATACCAGACCACCTGATCTGCCTCTTGAGAAATCTGTATGCAGGTCAGGAAGCAACAGTTAGAACTGGTCATGGAACAACAGACTGGTTCCAAGTAGGAAAAGGAGTACATCAAGGCTGCATATTGTCACCATGTTTATTTAACTTATATGCAGAGTACATCATGAGAAATGCTGGACTGGAAGAAACACAAGCTGGAATCAAGATTGCCGGGAGAAATATCAATAACTTCAGATATGCAGATGACACCACTCTTATGGCAGAAAGTGAAGAGGGGCTAAAAAGCCTCTTGATGAAAGTGAAAGTGGAGAGTGAAAAGGTTGGCTTAAAGCTCAACATTCAGAAAACGAAGATCATGGCATCTGGTCCCATCACTGCATGGGAAATAGATGGGGAAACAGTGGAAACAGTGTCAGACTTTCTTTTTCTGGGCTCCAAAATCACTGCAGATGGTGACTGCAGCCATGAAATTAAAAGACGCTTACTCCTTGGAAGGAAAGTTATGACCAACCTAGATAGCATATTCAAAAGCAGAGACATTACTTTACCAACAAAGGTTCGCCTAGTCAAGGCTATGGTCTTTCCTGTGGTCATGTATGGATGTGAGAGCTGGACTGTGAAGAAGGCTGAGCGCCGAAGAATTGATGCTTTTGAACTGTGGTGTTGGAGAAGACTCTTGAGAGTCCCTTGGACTGCAAGAAGATCCAACCAGTCCATTCTGAAGGAGATCAATCCTGGAATTTCTTTAGAAGGAATGATGCTGAAGCTGAAACTCCAGTATTTTGGCCACCTCATGCGAAGAGTTGACTCATTGGAGAAGACTCTGATGCTGGGAGGGATTGAGGGCAGTAGGAGAAGGGGACGACAGAGGATGAGATGGCTGGATGGCATCACTGACTCGATGGATGCGAGTCTGAGTGACCTCCGGGAGCTGGTGATGGACAGGGAGGCCTGGCGTGCTGCGGTTCATGGGGTCGCAAAGAGTCGGACACGACTGAGCGACTGATCTGATCTGATCAGGATAAAAATATAGGTTCTTATAAACAGAGCACTCTATTAAATCCATGTGATCTATCCCACAAAGCACTTGTGTCTTCAGATTTTTCTTCAACATTTGCCTTAATCTGAATTCAGAGGAAAATATAAGTAATGTGATGCTCAGAAGCATGCCCATCTTTCCTTTTCTTAGTACCTTAGCCTTCCAACAGTTCAGCTGTGGATGAGCATAGCCAAGTGATACTCATTCTCCACTCCATACAGGATCCAAACAGACTAAAAATGATCTCGAGTAACACCCACCACACTGAATTTCCAAGAATAGAAAGTGTATCTCTCTGAATTGTTGCAGAGGGTTTACTCATCATTGCTTTGATTTTTGTGCATTCATCCTGAGGTCATGTTTTCTTTTTTCTCTGGTTGGGGGGAATGGTGACCTTAATATGAAGATCCAGGAGCAATCAACATATAAAATAGTACACCCAGAAATATGTAAAAGAAAAACTGTCACATCAGACAGTCCTTAACTCATGGTACTGAAAGCATTCACTATTAGTGCTGTGCATTATTTTGCTAGAAGCCAACTGAATATCCTCTGTGTAGGAGAAATGATGAATATAGGAGTTGACAAGACAAAGCTAAATATATCAAAAGCCTCTTGGGTGTATTTTAAATGGGTGATAGTGAAAAGGATTCTAGATTCCGCCCCCATTAATTATTTACATAGGTGTATCATACTGACGGAGAAGGCAATGGCACCCCACTCCAGTACTCTTGCCTGGAAAATCCCGTGGATGGAAGAGCCTGGTAGGCTGCAGTCCATGGGGTCGCTAAGAGTCAGGCACGACTGAAGCGACTTAGCAGCAGCAGCATGATACTGATGGTATCCTTTTAAGAAAATCATGAAGATGCTGCATGATTTAGAGATTATTTCTTGTTTTATTGCTACCCATGCAATGGCACCCCACTCCAGTACTCTTGCCTGGAAAAGCCCACGGACGGAGGAGCCTGGTAGGCTGCAGTCCATGGGGTCGCTGAGAGTCGGACATGACTGAGCGATTTCACTTTCTCTTTTCACTTTCATGCATTGGAGAAGGAAATGGCAACCCACTCCAGTGTTCTTGCCTGGAGAATCCCAGGGATGGGGAAGCCTGGTGGGCTTCCGTCTATGGGGTCGCACAGAGTCGGACACGACTGAAGTGACTTAGCATAGCATAGCATAGCATGAGCTGAAAAGTACAGGTGGTAGTAGTTTAATGAAAGATTGTTAATCAAACTCAGTTTCCCAACTCCAACCATCTACAATGAACAGACTGCTCCAGCCTTTGACATCAGGCTCACCGATGGGTATTAGTAAATATAATCAATATTTTAGCAAGTAATTTTATGGACTTAACACGTGTTTTAAAACAAAACCTCTTCGCATTGAAGTATGCCTCATTCTTCAGTTTTATATTCTGTGTATAGTAGAGTGTCTGTCACATAGTAGGTGGTTAACATTAAACTACTCACTCCCACCCACCCTCCCTTGTTGCCATAAAGCCCTTCAGGGTGTTCATCAGATATTGAACTTTCGGGAGCCTGGAGGAGAATTGAAACAAATCAAAAGGCCGAGGAGTGGAGGTAGTTAGCCAAATGCAGGCTGAAGTTCAGAAGATGTATTCCTTTTCAGGGAAGTCAGATCACCTCTCTGAGCCTTGGTTTTCTTTTTTATTTTTATTTGAAACTGCTCAGGTGCAAAGAGTGAAGTTTAGCCAACTGTCATGGACTGGATTCTGTATGCCTTCCCCATCGCCCCTCCCCCCCACACAAAATATTTATATATTGAATCCTCATTCCCAGTGCCTCAGAATGTGACTGCATTTGGAGGTTGGGTCTTTAAAGAGGTATGTTTGTGCTAAGTCACTTCAGTCATGTTCGACTCTCTGCGACCCTGTGGACTGTAGCCTGCCAGGCTCCTCCGTCCATGGGATTTTCCAGGCTAGAATACTGGAGTGGGTTGCCATTTCCTTCTCCAGAGGATCTTCCTGACCCAGGGATCGCACCCGGGTCTCCCTCACTGCAGCCAGACTCTTTACTGTCTGAGCCTTACCTATAGTTTAAAAACCTGCTTCCCTCCTTTGGAACAGTTACTGTGTCTTGCCTGCTTCACCAGGTGGTTTTGTGTGATAGGTCTCACCTTATCTAACCTGAACCTGGGACCTAGTCCAGTTCTTCCTGTAGTAACTGGCCTTCACTGGAAACAGTGTCTTGCCTTATAAATTCCACAGCCATCGGTCACCCCTGGGTAAGGGGCAGTCTTTGGGAGTTCATGACTTGTTCCTCTCTGCTTCTAAATGAACAAAATCCAGTTGTGAGAAAAGTTGGTTGTAGGCCAAGGAGTTTATTGTACAGTGCAAGAAAATACATAATTTTTTCCTAAAATTGGCATTTAGTAAACAGCAAATTCGGAGAAGGCAATGGCAACCCACTCCAGTACTCTTGCCTGGAAAATCTCCTGGACAGAGGAGCCTGGTAGGCTGCAGTCCCATGGGGTCGCTAAGAGTCAGGCATGACTAAGCGACTTCACTTTCACGTTTCACTTTCATGCATTGGAGAAGGAAATTGCAACCCATTCCAGTATTCTTGCCTGGAGAATCCCAGGGACAGAGGAACCTAGTGGGCTGCCGTCTTTGGGGTTGCAGAGTCAGGCACGACTGAAGCAACTTAGCAGCAGCAGCAGCAGCAGCAAACAGCAAATTTATCATCAAGTAATTGGGCATAAGCATTTTGTCCTCTACTATATCAATTTTCCTCAGTCAATAATTACTTTCAAACCTTAACTCTTGTTATCCCTGTTAAGTATTGCAATTGGTAACAGTGATATATGAAGTGAGTTAGCAGTAGCAGCAACAGTGATATCTACAGTTGTTTTTTTTTTTGTTGTTTTCTTCTAGATGAACTCAGTTTGCTTAATCCAGAATATTTTCTTTTTAAAGAGCTAAATGAGTCTAGAATTAACAACCCCAGCAGCACCTCTCTTTTCACTTTCACTACGTCTGTCCAGTTCCTTTTGCTGGCTGAAATGACAGAAACCCAGCCAGGAAAGAAAGCTTTGGCAGAGCTCACTGGTGGGGAATAAAAGGCTGAGCAGCTTCCTTTGCTCTAGGACAGCACAGAGTCAAGTGTTTTCCTCCAAGAGAAGTTCATTTTGCAGACCGAGGCAGGCCATCTAGCAGGAATTCTTAAATATTTTTGAGTCAAAGATGGACATTTTTGCAAATTGGATGCAGGTGTTGGACTTTTCCTAGAGAGAAATTCACTTATATGTAATGATGCTATCCACTTGTAATCTTTGTTGGTTTCAAAAGGTTCGTGGAAGTCCCTGGGCTCAGCCTAGTTGTGAACATCTTTGGAATCCCCAGGTTAACCCAAGATCTGTTGAATGTACCTAGAAGATCTTGTTGCATTTGTCCTATTTACTTTTAACAGCCACCTTAAGGTCGGAAGTACAATGACAAGGGGGTCTGTTTTCTAACAAGTGCCACTATTCCTCAGACCTGACAATATCATACGTGTATGTGTACTGTTGCTCAGTCATGTGTGACCCTTTGCGACCTCATGGAGTGTAGCCCACCAGGCTCCTCTGTCCATGGGATTTTTCAGGCAAGAAATACTGGAGTGGGTTGCCATTTCATCCTCTAGGGGATCTTCCTGACCCAGGGATCAAACCTGCGTCTCCTATGTCTCTAGTATTGCAGGCAGATTCTTTACCACTAGCGCCACCTGGGGAGCCTTATCCTACAAGAGTGCAAAGTAATAACTGTGGGTCTTATACCCTCAGTAGGAAAACCAGTCTATGTACCATCGACGATTTTTAGGAGCTATTTCTATTGGAAGCAGTAAAACGCTATTTAGGAGTAATAAGTAGTAAACCTGTCATATGACTATTTCACAGAGATGTGCTGGGTTCTAAGGCTGGGTCTTGAGTTCCTCACCCCAGGGTTATTTCTTGGTCTAGTGCTGGTACATACAGTTTTCTGCTTTCCAGGGGACAGCAGTTTCCTCCCTTTCCTGTTGGAGGGAATGAAGATGTCCCTGGGTCCAGCACACCACACTTCTAGCTCATGGGGTCAATCTCTGACTGCTCAACCAAGTGGGGGGAATATCTCCAATTCTCTGTGTCCATCTCCTCTCGGTCTCCTAGCCTATGGGGCTGCCTCCAAAAGGGACCTGAGGAAGATAGGGTCACATTTCCTAGCTGGGGAGCTGCTCCTCAGAAGCTGGCTTTTTCAGAGGAACTAGCCCATCTCTCGGAGAAGGCAATGGCACCCCACTCCAGTACTTTTGCCTGGAAAATCCCACGGACGGAGGAGCCTGGTGGGCTGCAGTCCATGGGGTTGCACAGAGTCGGATACGACTGAGCGACTTCACTTGCACCTTTCACTTTCACGCATTGGAGAAGGAAATGGCAACCCACTCCAGTGTTCTTGCCTGGAGAATCCCAGGGACGGGGAAGCCTGATGGGCTGCCGTCTATGGGGTCGCACAGAGTCGGACACGACTGAAGCGACTTAGCAGCAGCAGCAGCCCATCTCTGGGAAGTAGCAGATGCTGGGAGAGAGTCATCCCAGGGTCATCAGCCATGCTCAGGAGCTTGTTCTGTCACTGTCCACCTTAGGTGACATCCTCTATCTCTTTAGTGAATATTTGAGCTGGCTATAACAGAAGGTGAATAATGTAAGCTCTTTTCGACAAGTTCTTTGAATTGACTTGAGCGCCTTCTCTGTCTGCACCAGTCACTTTGCTTCTAGACTGGCAGATTCTGGCGGTCTGGGCCGTCTTATTCAGCATCAAATCCCTTATGAGCAGTACATGTTGGTGGAATTATTGAGTGGTAGATAGAAGATCTGGGGATGAACAGTATGGAGCTTTGAGTTTTAATGAGGTTAACACATTTTCATTCCACTGGAGTACAAGGCTGTAGTCGTTGGAGTGGGGTCGTGGGGAGAACTCAATTGACAGCAGGTGTTGAGGTCTAGGAAAGAGAAATGAGCCCTCTGAATGTGGCACAGTCAATAAGGGGCGAAGCTAGAGGTGAGCCTCAGTTCTGGCTACTCTTGCCACAGGGCTTCTAGATGTTGTCCTTTTCTTTTTCTCTCTGATATAGACAGTGACCTTGGGAGTCCCATAGGTAGCTAAGGACAAGTGTTATGATTGAAGAAGACTGGTATAAACTCTGACTTGCTGCAGTGAAGTCTGGTGGGGAGTCCGAGGTGAGGCAGATGGCTTTGAGCAGCAACAGGAAGGTTGGAAAAGGAACTGGAACCCAGGCCCTTGGGATCCTGCTAGGCAAGAACTACATAAACAAACCCATTTGTCAAGCTTTGTCAGTGAGTTAACAAGATCTGTGCTGAGCCTCTTAGTTTGATGAGAAGGCTCACATAACTTGACCATCTCCTCCTACAAGAGTTGACCTGTTTGTGATTGATGGCTTTTCAAAAATGAAAGGGAGTGCTGACTTTGGGTGGATGGTTTTGACCCATAGACATTTCACTGGTGGGAGAAGCAGCCTGTACACAGCGGCTCCTCCCAGCTGCCCCAGAGGACGTGGGAACCTCTGAGCTGGAAGGCTAATGGATTTGTGAGTTGCTTTTTCTTTCTTCCTTACCAAAGGCAGCCAGAAGCAAAACACAGTTGACTCTTGAACTGTGTAGGGGTTTAGGGGGATACCTCCACCCCACTACCACCAAGTTGAAAAATCTGTGTATCACTTTGACTCCCCTAGAACTTAACTTCTAATAGCCTACTGTTGACGGGAAGCCTTACTGGTAATACAAATTGTTGATTAGCACATATTTTGTATGTTATAGATATTATTTATTGTTGTTGTTCAGTTGCTCAGTCGTATCTAACTTTGCGACCCCATGGACTGTAGCACGCCAGGCTTCCCTGTCCTTCACCATCTCCCAGAGCTTGCTCAGATTCATATCCATTGAGTCAATGATGCCATCCACTATGTCGTCTCTGTCAGCCCCTTTTCCTCCCGCCTTCAATCTTTCTCAGCATCGGGGTCTTTTCCAAGGAATGGGCTTTTTGCCTCAGGTGGCTGGACTATCGGAGCTTCAGCATCAGTCCTTTCAATGAATATTCAGGATTGATTTCCTTTAGGATTGACTGGTTGGATCTCCTTGCAGTTCAAGGGACTCTCAAGAGTCTTTTCCAACACCACAGTTCAAAAGCATTAATTCTTCAGCACTCAGCTATCTTTATGGTCCAACTCTCATGTCCATACATGACTACTAGAAAAACCATAGCTTTGACTAAATGGACCTTTGTTGGCAAAGTAATGTCTCTGCTTTTTAATATGCTGTCTAGGTTTGTTATTGGAGAAGGCAATGGCACCCCACTCCAGTACTCTTGCCTGGAAAATCCATGGATGGAGGAGCCTAGTGGGCTGCAGTCCATGGGGTCGCTAAGAGTCGGACACAACTGAGCGACTTCACTTTCACTTTTCACTTTTATGCATTGGAGAAGGAAATGGCAACCCACTCCAGTATTCTTACCTGGAGAATCCCAGGGACGGGGGAAGCCTATTGGGCTGCCATCTCTGGGGTCGCACAGAGTCGGACACGACTGAAGCGACTTTGCAGCAGCAGCAGCAGGTTTGTTATAGCTTTTCTTCCAAGGAGCAAGCGTCATTTAATTTCATGGCTGTAGTCACTATCTGCAGTGATTTTGGAGCCCAAGAAAATAAAGTCTGTCCCTGTTTCCATTGTTTCCCCATCTATTTGCTGTGAAGTGATGGGACCAGATGCCATGATCTTAGTTTTTTGATGTTGAGCTTTAAGCCAACTTCTTCACTCTCCTCTTTCACTTTCATCAAGAGGCTCTTTAGTTCTTCACTTTCTGCCATAAGGGTGGTGTCATCTGCATATCTGAGGTTATTGATATTTCTCCTGGCCACCTTGACTCCAGGTTGTGCTTCATCCAGCTGGGAATTTTGCATGATGTACTCTGCCTATAAGTTAAATAAGCAGGGTGACAGTGTACAGCCTTGACATACTCTTTTCCACATTTTGAACCATCCATTATTCCGTGTCTGGTTCTAACTGTTGCTTCTTGACCTGCATACAGATTTCTCAGGAGGCAGTAAGATAGCCTGGTATTCCCATCTCTTTAAGAATTTTCCACAGTTTGTTGTGATTCACACAAGGGCTATAGCATGGTCAATGAAGCAGAAGTAGATGTTTTTCTGGAATTCTCTTGCTTTTTCTATGATTTAGTGAATGTTGGCGACTAGATCTCTGGTTCCTCTGCCTTTTCTAAATCCAACTTGAACATGTGTTAGTTTTCAGTTCACGTACTGTTGAAGCCTAGCTTGGGGAATTTTCAGCATTACTTTGCTAGCATGTGAAATGAGTGAAGTTGTATATTGTAGCCTCACAATAAAGTAAGCTAGAGAAAAGAAATGTTAAGGAAATAGTATAAGGAAGAGAAAATACACTTCCAGTACTGTATGTGTATTGATACCCTGCAATACAATACAATACAATGTATTGATACCCTAAGTTCACGTTGTCTGTTTACGTGATTGTCAGTATCCACATCTGGGAGAAATATCAATAACCTCAGATATGCAGATGACACCACCCTTATGGCAGAAAGTGAAGAGGAACTAAAAAGCCTCTTGATGAAAGTGAAAGTGGAGAGTGAAAAGGTTGGCTTAAAGCTCAACATTCAGAAAACGAAGATCATGGCATCTGGTCCCATCACTTCATGGCAAATAGATGGGGAAACAGTGGAAACAGTGTCAGACTTTATTTTTTTGGGCTCCAAAGTCACTGCAGATGGTGACTGCAGCCATGAAATTGAAAGATGATTGCTCCTTGGAAGGAAAGTTATGACCAACCTAGAGAGCATATTGAAAAGCAGAGACATTACTTTGCCAACAAAGGTTCGTCTAGTCAAGGCTGTGGTTTTTCTAGTGGTCATGTATGGATGTGAGAGTTGGACTGGTGAAGAAGGCTGAGCGCCAAAGAATTGATGCTTTTGAACTGTGGTGTTGGAGAAGACTCTTGAGAGTCCCTTGGACTGCAAGGAGATCCAACCAGTCCATTCTGAAGAAGATCAGCCCTGGGATTTGTTTGGAAGAAATGATGCTAAAGCTGAAACTCCAGTACTTTGGCCACCTCATGCGAAGAGTTGACTCATTGGAGAAGACTCTGATGCTGGGAGGGATTGGGGGCAAGAGTAGAAGGGGACGACAGAGGTTGAGATGGCTGGATGGCATCACTGACTCGATGGATGTGAGTCTGAGTGACCTCCGAGAGCTGGTGATGGACAGGGAGGCCTGGCGTGCTGCAATTCATGGGGTCGCAAAGAGTCGGACACGACTGAGCGACTGATCTGATCTGATCTGATCCACATCAGTATAGCCTAATGATACAAAACACTGTTGATGTTATATGTATTATTAACACTGGACATCAAAAAATGAAAAGTTGTGAAAAAATTCATATTTATAGGAAGAAACAGCAGTGTGATTGCTTTCAGGTGGCTTAGTATAATTGGTACGATTGCTTCATGGTAGTGTAGCCTAGACACTAATGAATGAATCTTTATAAAATTTTATGGTATACAGTATTACAGTTATATTCATAATACAGTATTGAAAATGTTATTTTTAAACAAAGCTGTTTAGCATGTTGATAGGCTGATAGGCAGTTTCTCCTATTATGAGAGAGAGGCATACTGTAATTTTTTTAAAAAGCAAAGTTAGAAAACAGAAACCTAATGTGTTATTAGTTTTATATTAAATATCACCCACCCACCCACCTTATACCTGTTTAAGCATAGACTGGTATCTGCACATTTTATGCATTCATGATACACCTTAAAAACTTTTTTTTCTATTTCTAGGATATATGGCTCATCGGTGAGGTTTTTTGAATTGTCCCAAATCTCCAAAAAGCTTTCCAGTCTATTTATTGAAAAAAAATTGCATATAAGTGGACTTGCATAGTTCAAACCTGTGTTGTACAAGGGCCTTGAACATATGTGGGGCGCTGAGGTCCCACGTTGAATCATGTCAGGAAAGCCTCAGCTACAGCCAGGTTGGGAGAAGCCTGCCTTTCTGTCTCCAAGTGAATCTTATTTTGGGCTCAATCCACATTCATCATGGATGCAAGTTACTTTGACGAATATGCTCAGGACCTCCTTGAATCTTCATTTAAAAAAAAATCCTTAATTTTCTTTGGGGCTATATCATTTTTCTCTTTTGAGAAAAAAGTTTCACATTTCTTTCCTTTGAACTTTATTATTTACTTAAAACAATATTTGTTTGGCTATACTGGGTATTTGAGCATGCAGAATCTTTAGTTGCAGACTATGGATCTAGTTCCCTGACCAGGGATTGAACCTGGGCCCCCTGCATTGGGAGTGTGGAGTCTGAACACTGGACCCAGCAGTGTGTATTAGTCACTCAGTCGTGTCTGACTCTTTGCAACCCCATGGATTTAGTCTGCCAGGCTCCTCTGTTCATGGGATTCTCCAAGCAAGAATACTAGAGTGGGTCGCCATTGCCTTCTCCAGGGGATCTTCCTGATCCAGGGATCTAACCCGGGTCTCCTGTGTTGCAGGCGGCTTCTTTACGATCTCAGCCACCAAGGAGGCCTCTGGTGGAGGACACTAGAGGAGTCCCTTTGAGCTTTTTTTGAGTTCGGAAGAAACTAGAAAATATAGGCATATCTGTATACCAACCAGGATTTGCTAAGAGTTTTTTTTTTTTTTTTAAAGGAAAAACTCCTTTCTTCCACTAACCTTGTGTATACAGCTAGTCAGCAACGCCTTGATAATTAGTTTCTTTCTGTGCTATACAACTTCAGGTTGTATTTGGTGTGCTGTTTGGTGACTTTTTCTATTGCTTTTCCTTTAGAGTCTTTAAAAGCTAGAAAGAGATGACCCCTGTCCCAGCCTGTCTCCAAGCTGAGCTGTGGACGGCTGTGTTACCACTTGTGCCTCGTCTGGCAACAAGCTTGCTTTCTTCTTCTGCTTTAAAACAACCCCTGATTATTGTAAGTGCACACCCCTTGGAACAAAGCGCATTTGATTTTCATTGCATTGCAGATGGGTGTTTTTGTCCACGGTGGCAAAAGAAACAAAGAGTAGCTCACCCTATCCTGGTGATATCTGAGGTGGCAGCCTGCTGGCTGCAGGTGCTTCTGTGTGTGGCTTCCAGAACAAATTCTGCCTGCACCCCCGGCCCCATCACTGTCTCACTGGTGATTGTTTTAGGATACACTTTTATAATGGTTGTAAAACATTGTAGTATTTTGTTGTTGTTGTTGTTGTTTTTTTAATAGCTTGGAAAGAGGTATACAGGACACAGGTATACAGTATACAGGACATCAGAATAATTTCCTAAGGAACACAAATGTCGTAGTGATAGGGAAGGATTTAAATATCTAGCCGTTCTGCTTTTTCATATGGTTGCCAAAGCATGGAAACCTCCACTCCAGTCTGTAGTTTGCCAGCTCAGCTGAGTATAAAAATAGCCACTTCACTTGTCTGTAATTATCTTTACATTTTATGTTATTGACTGGGTATCTTTAGCCAAGCTGTATGGAAAAGGATTTTTTTTTTCTGGACTGGTGAGCTCATTACATTTATTCACTATGTATATGGCTTCACATGTTAAAAGGACAAAGAAATAAAATGCCACCTTCCTCTGGAATGTTGTGAGGGCACACAGCCAGAAGGGAATGCCTTTTTTCATATTGGTGTGTTCAGACTTCCTAGGGGGAGCTCTGTATATGCCAGTGGCTGATCTGAGGACTGTTCCATCTTTAAAGGCAACAAAATTTTAAGTTGTAAAAAGGTTGATCTGTTGGTCAGACTTTTTAAAAATTACTAGTGCTGTTTAATATGCAGCCCAGAAACTGAACTTGAGTGTTAACCCAGCCTTCTCTATTTTTAAATTGTGCCATTTTGGCCAAATAAACTTTCTTGGTGGCAATTTCCTAATCTTGAAACTGAGAATAAAAGCAATAGGATCTAATTTTGAAGTGGTGTGAGCATTAAATGAGATAATACTAATTTAAATCAGATAGTAAAAAAAAATTTTTTTTTGCAAAGTAATTATGTAAATCATGGCTATTGTTAATATTACTAAGGTTATCATGTTCTGTATCTTACCTTTGAAGAACTGTTGATAGATTGGCCAATATGATTGTACCTGCCATTATAAGCTATAGCACTCAAAAGGGGTCGCCCTCAGATGTCATTGAAACACGTTTGCCAGGTATCTTCTGTGGAGTTTGGGACTATGTTTTCCTGTGTTATCATTCCTCCATTTAGTCCTTCTTTATATCCTTAGGTAATGTGGACAGAATAAAGGCATACTTCCTATAGTTGTGATCAATCCTATTCCCAGTTGTATTAACAAATTCCGTTGTGTCTCACCAGACAACTTTGTTTCAGTCACCATCTAGGCACAGAGGAGTAATCTTGTGGTTAAAATGAAGATAGTAGTGTCTAGAATGGGCAAGTTAAATTCCCTTTTGAATCCTTTGGAAAATTGTCCACCTGTTGATAGAGAAAAACAGACATGTTTTCTGAACCGTATATAACAGAGTAATAGTTTGCATAGAAGTCCATCAGTCTTGAAATGAAATTTAAAAACATTTTTTACATTGGAGGATAATTGCTTTACAATGCTGTGTTAGTTTCTGTTGTACAGCAACGTAAGTATCCATATATCCCCTCCCTCTTGAGCCTCCCTCCTACCCCCTTCATCCCACCCCTCTATGACGTCACAGAGCTCTGAGCTGAGCTTTGAAATGAGATTGTTGATTAATCATCCCTTCTGCATGTGGCAGAGTGAATCTTTTAAACTAACTTTTATCCATTATCAACTTGTGGGATTTACTAGATCTGAGCTTTATGATTTGATAGTAAGTGAATGTTAAACATGATAACCTATACTTTTTTCCCTTAATTTTGTGTCTGCCTTGTAATAATAATAAGATGCTGTAATTGCCAGCTGTGCCAATCTTTGAGGGGAAAATGTGAATCATTACTGTCTAATAGAATATAAGCAAGCCATAAATACATGTCATCACAAGTCACTTCAAAGTTTCTAGTAGACACAAGAAGGAGAATGAAGCAACTGAGATTGTAATCATCTTTTATTTTTATCTAGTATATCCAAAAATCTGTCAACATGTATTCAGTCAAGCTATTAATGATATAGTTGACATTTTTTTTTATAGTAAATCTTTGAAATCCATTGTGTATTTTCCACTTACAGTGCATGTCCAGTTTGTGTTAGCCATGTTTCAAATGCTTAGTGGCCATGCGTGGCTAATGACTGCAGTATGGGACCGCACTGGTCGAAGTAGTATGTTGTTTTGTAGGTCCTGTAAGTCCAGTCCGACCTGACACTTAGAATGGCCTCAGTAGACGCAGGTTTGGTTAAGCTTCCCTGTGTCTTTACCTGCTGCTGCTGCTGCTAAGTCGCTTCAGTTGTGCCTGACTCTGTGCGATCCCACAGATAGCAGCCCACCAGGCTCCCTCCGTCCCTGGGATTCTCCAGGCAAGAACACTGGAGTGGGTTGCCATTTCCTTCTCCAATGCATGAAAGTGAAAAGTGAAAGTGAAGTCGCTCAGTCATGTCCAACTCTTAGCGACCCCATGGACTGCAGCCTACCAGGCTCCTCCGTCCATGGGAATTTTCCAGGCAAGAGTACTGGGGTAGGGTGCCATTGCCTTCCCTGGTGCCATTGCCTTCCCCGGTGTCTTTACCTAGTTATCTGGAATTTTGCCCTTCATTTTCAGTGTTTCCTTAGAGAAGTGTGATAACTTACTAGCTTCATCCATCATCTGATTACACATGAAATAGTGGACATATGTGTTCTTGGTTTACAAATCTGTGTGTCTCTGCTTTCTTGCATGTGCATTAATCAGCATGGACTTTTTTTTTTCCTCTGTTGTAGGCCGGAATTATGTATGGGCCAGTTTTCTACTGGGGAAGGCAATGGCACCCCACCCCAGTCCTCTTGCCTGGAAAATCCCATGGATGGAGGATCCTGGTAGGCTCCAGTCCATGGGATCGCTAAGAGTTGGACACGACTGAGTGACTTCACTTTCACTTTTCACTTTCACTTTTCACTTTCACGCATTGGAGAAGGAAATGGCAACCCACTCCAGTATTTTTGCTTGGAGAATCCCAGGGACGGGGGAGCCTGGTGAGCTTCCGTCTATGGGGTCGCACAGAGTTGAACACGACTGAAGCGACTTAGCAGCAGCAGCAGCAGTTTTCTACATCCCCCTGTGTACTTGGCCCAGAGTTGGTAGGCAGCGCCTATGGGTAAACAAGACAGTGTAGATTTCTTAGTTTTCCTCTTAAATTGCAAGTTCTTGAATAGTCGCAATGTTTTTACTCTTTAGAGCCTCATGGGATCAGATGCCAGGTATGTGAGTTTGTGTGTGGGGCCCAGGGTGGAGGGGAGTGTGTTTAAATCTTTGTTGCAGGTGACAGAAGTACTCCCCATCCTTTATGTTAATGCTGTTTTATTCTATCCCTCAATACAGAAAATGGTTGAAAATGAAAAGAAGGTCCAGGGTCTCAAATTCAGTCAACAGAGTCTGTGTTCACTATGCAGGTGGTTTTAGGGCCCCCGATAGAGCACGGGCGTGGAGTGGCCTGGGGCTTCTAGTGGAAAGGATCTGGAAGGCTTTTCCATTTGCGTTGCCAGGACAGTAGTGTGGCAAATCCAGGCCAGCCTAACCCCTAGGGGGTGATGCTTGGTGGCTGAGCTACTGTGTCAGGCTTCTCTTCCAGGTGTCTTGTTTAGAATCAATTAGGCTGAGTGAAACCCACTCCAGTGTTCTTGCCTGGAGAATCCCAGGGACGGCAGAGCCTGGCAGGCTGCCGTCTATGGGGTCGCACAGAGTCGGGCACGACTGAAGTGACTTAGCAGTAGCAGTAGCAGCACACTGAGTGAAAGCATGCGTCCTTATCATATCTTCAGCTATATTCAAGGATTAACTGCTCTGAGAATTATCCTTGGTGCTTGAGGTCTCCTGATCCAACTGAACCCCACCATTCCACCCCGTCCTCCAGGCAGCTTCCCCACTGTCTGCCCCCATCTCCTTGCCCCACCCACCCAGAAGTCTATCTTCCTCCTGAGCCACATCACGGGGTCCTTCAGGACCCAGCTGTTACGATGGTTTTTTGTTTTGTGAGGGTTTTTAACAGTCTAATTCTATTCATTTCCAGTTACTTGTGATTGTTTTCCTTGTTGGCAGGTTCCTGTAGGAGAGCGAAAGAGCCGGTCATATTTTCAGAGTGGAAATAACCCAGAAGGTGGGGCTTGCTGGCTAGGTCTTCTGTGGTGAAGAAAGAATGGAATGCTGGAGGTGGGGATGGGTGAGGGTATGCTGGCAGATCAGGGAGCAGCTAATAGCCAAACAAATGGATGATAAATAGGCCCTCCCTAACCTATGGGTTCAGAGGGGACTTTATAGGTCACCCCACTGTATTCAACCACTTAGACTCTGGCATGTGTATGTCAGTTCTGTAGGTTCTTAAAGTGAATTTAGCTACAGGCTTCCAAATGAGCTGAACAGACAGACATACAAACTCCAGCGGTGCTGCTGAGGTTCTGGGCTCCTCTTACTGTGGCATCTAAGGTGACAGCCTGAGTGAGATTGACTAGGTGAGAAGGCATCAGAGGATTTGTCAATATTTGTTGATTGCAAGTCACAGAAACTCAATTTGAACTAGCTTAGGATAGGAGGGAGGGCTTCCCTGGTGGCACTGGTGGTAAAGAACCCACCTGCCAATGCAGGAGATGCAAGAGACATGGGTTTGATCCCTGGGTTGGGAAGATCCCCTGGAGGAGGGCATGGCAACCCACTCCAGTATTCTTGCCTAGAGAATCCTATGGACAGAGGAGCTTGGTAGGCTACAGTCCATGGAGTTGCAAAGAGTCAGACACGACTGAAGTGACTTTGCACTCACGTAGGTTGGGGTGAGGAGTTGGGGGGCAGCTTGGCTCATGGGATGCCAAATTCTGTGCTAAAAGGGCCTCTCTGGTTCCCTCCCTCAAACCAGCTCTCTGTGCTGGCTTAGGAGTGTCTTGGACAGCTGCCAGGCTCACATTTTCCTAGTTTCTCCACCAGAGAGGAAGGCTTTAATGTTTCCTTTTTCTTCCTCGTTCTATTCCCTTCTCTTCCTTCTTCTTGTACTCACCCCTTCCCTGTCTCTTTCCTCTCCCCCCACCCAAAATCCCAGGGAGGGTCTCTGATAGTCTTGCTAAGGACACCTTTCCATCTCTTGGGAACAGCTACGGTCAGGCTATAACCTGGTTGGACTGGGGTCGCGGGGGAAAGGTGGGGAGGGAATAGGAGGACAGCTTTCTAGAAAGAAATGCAATTATCAGAAGAAGGCTAGGCACTGAGAGTCATGGAGCAGACCGCGTGCCGCATGGTAATGTGTTAGAGAAAATACAGAGACGTGCCTTCAAGTGAGCAGCGCTGGAGATGAAAATAAACAATTTGAGTACGTGGTGTTCGAATGACATCCCAACATGGTAGCTGGGGCAGCAGAAATGATTTTTGTGCTCTCCATCTGCTATTGCAGTCCTGCTTCTAGGGCATCAGAATTCACAGTATCCACGTTGTTAACTTATTTATCCCTTATCCTCAAAAAGTATTTGAGGCACTGGATGACTGATTCATCAGAACCATTGTGACCATCGTAAATGACACTTCCTGCATATAAGAATGTGGAGAGTCTGAGTTACCCCACTTTAAAGCCAAGTCAAAGAACCAATGATATCACAGTAAGCCAACATTTGACCATTAAATCCTCTAGAGTAAAGCCAAGGGAATCTCGTATAACCATCCAGGGAGCTACCCTCTCACACTCTAAAGCTGTTTCTCACTACCTAACAACTCAGCATTTCACTTTTTGTATTTCATCTTGTTAAAAACAGCTTCATCGAGGTATGATTTATATTCCACAAAATTTACCATTTTTAGTATACAGCACTGCTCAATTTTTAATAAATTTACAGAGCTGTGGAATCATCACCACAATTGAGTTTTAAAACATCTCTCTCACCGTCCCAAAAGAGCCCTCATGCTCATTTGCAATTCCTCCTTATCATCCCCAGCCCTAGGTGACTGCTAATCTACTTCCTGTCTGTAAATTTGCTGGTTCCAGACATGTCGTACAGATGGAATCTTACACTGTGTGGTCTCTGTGTCTGACCTTCACTTGGTGCAATGGTTTCACGCTGCATGTATCAACCCTTAGTTCCTTTTTGGTCCTGGAGAGTCCGCCTTCCCCTGTATGGAAATGCCACGTTTTGTTTACTTACTTGGTGGATGTTTCAGTTTCCACTTTTTCACGATTATGAGTACTGCTGCCGTAAACATTCATGTGCACATCTCTGTGGACACGTGTTTTCGTTTCTTTTGGCAAGACTCATCGTGTAATTGCCAGGTTGAATGGTAAATGCATATTTAAGCTGCCAAACTACTTGCCACAGTGACTTTGTGCTTTCCACATTTTATATATTCACCAGTAACATTTGAGGAGTAGCCCTGTCTTTTTAAACTTGAATGATTCTTATGGATTTTAAGGTGGGGAAAGCCAAGAAATGGACTTGAGATGGCGATGGTAAGGCACTTAGCACATACCCTTTGCTGTTTGGGTTTGATTACTAGATGTGTGCAGGGCAGCTTTTTTGCTTGAGAGATGAACACAGTGTTACGTCTTGATAGAGCTGTTGACGCCAACATCAAAGATTTGGAAATACACCCTGGAAACGGGGCATTTTAGAGATCAGCTTAAAAATAACCTCAAAAGGAGGGATAATCACATGGTGTTTCTTAGTCCTGGAGTGGTTTTTGTATTCCAGAGGTAGCTTGTTTTGATTAAGCCCATGCTTTTTAAATTGGATGGATTTAGGGCATGAGGTAACCTTGGGGCTTTTCTTCGCTAGGTTTATCGGAGCATATGAGCAGCAGATTTGACAGTCCAGATAGTAATGTTGCCAGAGCCCCGACCAGTTTTATATCAGTGCTGGTGGCTCTGACTGATTCATGGACCAAGATCGGTCCTCATTGATGGCAGGTTTTATTTTTAAAGAAGAATGATGTATTTGTTTCTCAAAAGAAATGTCATCCTCTGATAAAGGCAAGTTGTGAATATAGGGAGGGAGATTAATGTTCTTAAGAGTTTCACTTCATGATCATTATGGTACATTATCTGGATGGTATTTATGGTTTTAAAAGAATATGGTCATTTTCGGGGGGAGGGATTGAAATACTACAGTATTTTAGGAAGGATTCATCACCAGGATGAAACTACTGCCTATGTCTTTTTCTCTCCTCCTCAGCTTTCTCTCTTCTTTATCATCTGGGCAATCTTTTATCTCACCTGCACCTTAGTTAATATATGAGAGCACTCAGCCCATAATTAATGCTTAGTAAAGTTTGCATGTTTGTTGAGTCATTCATTCTTTTATTTGTATGTATCTGGTCTGCAGAATAAATAAGATACCTAAAATGTGATCACAAAGCAGCTTTGTTTTGTGTCCTACTGACTCTTTAAAATTTATTCAGAGAAGTTAGTCTAGCTCATGCCTCTGGGTGAAATCTATAACTTTTCTGATTAGATTTTAAAAAAATTCTACAGTCAATTTCAGTTGCTAAATACTCTTAATTTAGAACTTGGAATGCCTGGTTTAAAATAAAAATAAAAATTTCAATTTTGATTTAAAAGAAAATATCTTTCTTTTTCTCTTTTTCTCCATTTGCTCCTGTTACTCTTCTCCCTTTATCTGACTGTCATTGTTTGTGTCCCCTCCAGGGTTGCAATGCAAACTGGAGACAGGAGCGGGGAGATGAGAGGTAACAAGAATGAGAAAGTTCTTACTTGATGGTACGCAGGAAGACAGTGCTCTGCTCTCTAATCCTGACAGATATTTTGAGCTGATTCTTGCTCTTTGAGGAGGTATTTTAGGCTGGACCATGTGTTCCTAAAATTCATATGTTAAAGTCCTGACTCCTGGTACTTCAGACGGGACTGTTTGTGGAGGTAGGGCCTTTAAAGATATGATTAATATAAATGAGATTTTATGGGTGTGACTGGTGTCCTTATAAAAAGACATTAGGACAAAGGCACGCAAAGAGGAAGGGCTCGAGAACACAAAGGGAGAAGGAAGCCATCTACAACCAGGGAGAGAGGCCTTAGTTCAGTTCAGTCTCTCAGTCATGGCTGACTCTTTGCAACCCCATGGCCTGCAGCATGCCAGCCTTCCCTGTCCATCACCAACTCCTGGAGCTTACTCAAACTCATGTCCATTGAACTGGTGATGCCATCCAACCATCTCATCCTCTGTCGTCCCCTTCTCCTCCTGCCTTCAATCTTTCCAGCATCAGTGTCTTTTCCAATGAGTCAGCACTTCACATCAGGTGGACAAAGTATTGGAGTTTCAGCTTCAGCATCAGTCTATCCAGTGAATATTCAGGACTGATTTCCTTCAGGATGGACTGGTTTGATCCCCTTGCAGTCCAAGAGGCCTCAGAATAAATCAGAATTGGCTTTGCTGTTACCGCTATCTTGGACTTCTAGTGCGCAGAATGGTGAGGATACAGATTTCTGTTGCGTAAGCCACCAGATGTGACACTTTGTTACACAGTCCTGGCAAAGCAGCAGAGGAGGCCTTGGAAGATCCCTTTCTCCCAGTTCCACTCTTGGACCATCACTAGGGACGCCTCTGATACCTGTGTTGCAGGTTTTGCTTTGTTGCTTTTCTGTGTGGGACTCGGCCTCTCTCTGCCCTCTTCACCCTGTACTCCACTCTGTTAGACAGAATCCAAGACAGCTTACTACCCTTCCATGAATTGCCTACGTCTGGTTTACAGGAGACTGACATCTGTGCACAGATAAACTTCAGCATCAGGCTGATCACAGCCCAGCAGCTACCATGCCTTCATTCCCACCCTTAGAACTTAGGCCAATTTCTCTCCAAACTTGTAGATTTTCCAGGTGAGGATCAGACCCCTGTCCAGTCTCTCTAAGTGGTCCTGTGGGCCTTTCTCATTAGGTTGAGTAGGCCTGGTGGGAATCATTGCATCATTCCGTCCCAAGAAAGCTGCTGCTGCTGCTAAGTCTCTTCAGTCATGTCTGACTCTGTGCGACCCCATGGACGGCCGCCCACAGGCTCCTCTGTCCCTGGGGTTCTCCAGGCAAGAATACTGGAGTGGAGAAAGAACCTCCCTCAATCTCTATGTGCTCTGACCCATTTAAACCCTGGAAGTGAGTGAGGGTTCAAGAGTCCTGTTACCAGTTTTTAGCTAAATCCTTTGAAATTGGGCATCTTGGACTGGCCGCAATGAAATGTCTGTTGTATCTTTGTGCTTCCAATTTGACACCCAGTGTTTGTTCAGGTGGCACTGATGGTAAAGAACCTGCCTGCCAATGCAGGAGACCTAAGAGACGGGTTCGATCCTTGGATCAGGAAGATCCCCTAGAGGAGGGCATGGCAACCCACTCCAGTATTCTTGCCTGGGAAATCCCATGGACACAGGAGCCTGGCAGGCTACAGTCCATAGGGTCACACAGACTGAAGCGACTTAGCATGAATGCTTGTTTACCCATCCTTTCTCTCAGCCTCAGTGAACTTCCACTGAGTGTGGACCATGGAGAAAGTCCTGCTGAGGTCAGAGGTGAACACTTGGGTGTTGCTCAGTTCAGTCACTCAGTCATGTCCGACTCTTTGTGACCCCAGGGACTGCAGCTCGCCAGGCTTCCCTGTCCTTCACCATCTCCTGGAGCTTGCTCAAACTCATGTCCACGGAGTTGGTGATACCATCCAACCATCTCATCCTCTGTTGTCCCTTTCTCCTCCTGCTGTCAATCTTTCCCCGCGTCAGGGTCTTTTCCACTGAGTCAGTTCTTCGCATCAGGTGGGCAGAATATTGGAGCTTCAGCTTTAGCATCAGGTGCAGCTAGGATGTCGGAGAAGGCAGTGACACCCCACTCCAGTACTCTTGTCTGGAAAATCCCATGGGTGGAGGAGCCTGGTAGGCTGCAGTCCAGGGGGTTGCTAAGAGTCGGACATGACTGACGACTTCACTTTCACTTTTCACTTTCCTGCATTGGAGAAGGAAATGGCAACCCACTCCAGTGTTCTTGCCTGGAGAATCCCAGGGACGGGGGAGCCTGGTGGGCTGCCGTCTATGGGGTTGGACACGACTGAAGTGACTTAGCAGCAGCAGCTAGGATGTACTTTTTCTTTGTTGAGACATTCCTTACCTGAAAGTGGTAGAATCTCATGCAAAAATAATAGATCAGGTATGCAGATCTGGGGAGCCCTTGGCCTGCTTTGCATCAGGCTGATAAAATCTCTGTCCTAAGCATTTGCCCCCTGGGGTTTTAGCAGCTGATCCTTGCTCTCTGTTGACTCTTACATTCCATTATTCAAATGGTCAGCTCCCGTGGCTAAGCTCAGCAAGTGATTAGGGAGATGCTGCAGGAGGTGCACAGTTTAGAGAGGGAGAGGGAGGCAGAGGGAGCAAAGAGAAGCAACCTGGTAAGATTCATAGGCCAAATGAGATGGTGGTTTGGGGTTTTTTAAAACTTAGTGCTTTCATATGTACATGTGAAAACTGATCACGGCATTTACTTAATCCCATTGCAGCTAACTCAGTCCATTTAGGACCATAAAAAGCCTTGCTGATGTCAAAGATGAAGTCTACAGTCTACCCAGGCCCCTAACCTTTATCTCTGTCCTACACATTCCTTTAGGAAACATTTATTGATTTTTATACCAATGGCTAGCACCCAAGTAAGAAGCAAAATGGAAACTACCCTGAAAATCCTCCATTCCAATGTAAATAGCCTGAGATGTACATTTTCAAATTTGCCAGAAAAACTGGTAATTCGGACTCTTGTCCCTTGCTTACATCCAGGGTCTAAAAGGGTCAGGAAATGGAGACTGGGGAGAGTCTTTCTTCAGAGAGAAGTTTGCATCAATTCCCACCACGCCCGCTCAGCCTCCCAAGAGAAGCTTCAAGGATGGCTGGCAGAGTTTGGACGGGTGTTTGACCTTCCCCTGGGATGGCTGTGCCCCCCATCTTGTAAGAAAGCCCCGATGAGGAGCCCTCTTCTCGTCAGCTTGCCCAGATCCTGAGTTTCCTTTTAGAGACACTCAGACCCCTACCTCTGTGGTGAAGACTTTTCTCTGATTTTTCCTAGCCCTCAGAGATTTCCATCCAGGAGGCAGAGTCTTAAAGCAGCTTCTGCCCCCAGGGGCAGTTTAGATGGCAGGATAGGCTCTCTGGTCAGGGACTTCTTTATCCGGGGAGACCTTTTATAGCATGTATTTGTTTTGCCACTTTGAGTGTTTATACAGCTTTGGGTTAAAATTCCGTTTGCTGGAGAGAGATGATTGTAGAAGCAGGTACTCGAGGGAGAAGAGGTGGATGCTGAGCAAGAGAGAAGTGTTTTAATTTTAGTGTCTTGCATTTGTTCAGTGTCGTCTCCAGTGCTTTGGATTTTAAGTCTCATGTACTTTTCACTTGGAAGAAAAAATTCTTGAAGCCTGTCCGGGGGTGCACATTTAGTGTTCTGGTGTTGCTGAAGATTCCGAGGAAGTATCTCACATTCCATGACAGAGGGATTAGTTAGAGCAAGGACATTGTTATTCACTCAGGTCCTCCAGTGACTCAGAGGGAACTATTTTAAACCACTGCCCTTGAATCCTGGGGTATGGCATCTTGGATGCTAATACATCCCTGTGATTCAGGAAAAGGTACATGTGTATATAGCTGCCGTTTGCCTCTGTGAGTTATTGTTTCTTAGTGGCCATGGTAACCAGCTAGTTTCTCTCTTAGCTTTTAATGTAGAATGCTCCCCTCTCATCCACCCACAATATTTTGAAAGATTCTGTCAATGTTCAGAAATAATGATCTATAGTATCTACTTATGCAGTGTCTCTAAATTATTTTTAATGAAAGTGTCAATTATAGGTATGATAGGTATAGAACAGTGATTCCCAATCTCATTGAGCATCCAAGTCACCTTGTAAGTTTAAAAAAAAAAAAAATTACAAGAGACTTCCTTTGCAGTCCAATGGTTAAGACTCTGCACTTCCAGTGCAGGAGGTGTGAGTTCAATCCCTGGTCAGGGAACTAACATCCCACATGCTGTGGACCGTGACCAAAAAACAAAGGACAAAAACCCAATTCTGAGCCTCACTTCTGTTTACAGAATCCAAATACCTGGCTGGGGCTCCATGGGGGGCCCTTACGTGCTGACATAGTTGTCAGCATTGTCTTATGAAATAACCTTTGGGTCACATGTAGGGGTGGAAGTGGGGGTGAGTGAGAGAAGGAGTAGTTTGGTGATAGAAGAGAGGAACTTTTTTCCTCTCTTTTCCTCATGATTACATTTCGGTTGGAGATGGCTTGTGGTAGAGAAATAACTAAAGAGAATTTAGGAGCAAGGAACCTTTTAGCACTAAGGGCATTGCTTATTAACCTTTGTTCCTTCAAAATTCATTTTCAATCAATCCAGAGATTCTCAACCTGAAATTTTCCTAGCTCTACAGATTGGAGAAGGTAATGAAGATTATTAAACTATTAAAAAAAAATAACAGTTAAAGAATTAACATCTTTGTTGAGATAAGTCACATGCTATTCAATTTACCCATTTGAATGGTATAGTCGATAAGTTTTTGGTGTGTTCACAGGTTGTACAGCCATCATAGCAATAAATGTAGAACATTTTCATCACTTCAAAAGGAAAATTCTATATTGGTTATGTCATTTTTAATACTCAAAGAAGTCTAACTTATTAGTTCATAGTATAGCTCTATAGGCTAACATCAAGGCTTTTTGATTCAAGCTAGAAATTCTATTCAATAAGGGTAGTTCATGTTAAGCTTTGGTTGAGAGTTACATTATTTTTAAAGGGAAAATGGATTAACAAACCCTGTTTGTTGGATCTAGTCTTTCAAATGAGAGGGCAGCAGTCTGGGTCTCCCTGCACTATTCCATCCTCACTGATGGAGTGACATCGCACGGTAACTGGCAATGAAGCAAAGCTTGGTGACTTATTTTGGGTTGAGCACGGAGTAAACTGACCAACATTTCTGCTCAGTGGGTAGACAGGCTTTTTTTTTCCTGCTTGAAATGAGAGAATTTAATTCAAATACCTTTTCCTGTATATGTGAAACATTCCCTTCTCTTTTTGAACCATCCAAATTAGACTCCCATGCAGCTAATTCAGCTTTATCACAGCTCTTTTGACCTAAGCGCCTAGTTACTTTTCCAATGACTGCTCTTAGTGTGGCTTCACTAAGTTGATAGATGTCACTTTATCTAGTCTGGGCTTTGGAAGTTTGAATGTGGAAATTGGAGCCGAAAGATTCCAGCTGATCCAAGGAAGGCAAGTCATGATTGACTCTTGGGTCCTCTTGGGGAAGAGGGGGCTACTGAGGCAAAGGGAGCCCAGGTGACTTCTCACAAGTCCTGACTTCCAGGATTAGGTCCTAGAGTTAGGTCCTTTTACCAATTCCTGGAAAGCAGTGATTTGTTACTAACTTTAATTATCCCCAGCTACAGTTCTTGTTTCTAGTTACTATTTTGTGGGTTTCCAAACCTTTTTACCCTTGACCCCCATCTCTGTCATCCCAGAGTTATACCCTTCACCCAGCTCTCAAACACCCAGAGCTTCCAGGAAAACATTCATTTTCACAGCTAATACCTCCCCCTGGGAGTTTTTGGAATTACTTGCTTTATTTACTTAATCTTCTTTAAATGAGCCTTTGCACACTTCTCACTGCCATACTGAGGGGTGAGGGGGAGACAAAGACAAACACCAAGCTACTAGCACTCACACCCATGAAACATGCTTCCCCACCTCCGGCCCTACGCACCCCCCAACCTCAAACAAAAATCTGACCCAACTTTGCCTAAGACATTGTGTTCTTGCCTTAAAGAATGCTTGGGTGGTTCTCCCTTGGTGGGTTACACAGTTTGTGGGTTATCCAAGGCTGGGTTTCTCTTTGCTTCTTTTCCTGGTGCATGGATTTGTCCTGTTTTCTTGGTTATTAGCACTTTACCAGGATGGTGGAAGGAATTGAACTTCAAGGGCAATTTCCATCTTCTAGCTGGAAGAGAACCATGAGCTGGGGTCAGGTTGGGAACATCTGCTTATCATGGTTACTACTTGGATTCATCAAAAGATGGTTGCTCTGACATGATGAAGGGCTGTTTCATAAACCAGCACAGCTTTGATAAGGATATTTCCAGTTCCACATACCTCATTTCTAACTTCTTACACTTGTATGCCAGAGTCAACCAAGCAGATGCCTAGGCCCTGCCCTTGAGATTCAATTTCCAGGGAATTTTGCATTCAACAAACTGTCCCCAGATTCTTCTGATTCAGATTAAGTCGGGGGGCCACCTTCCAGAAGCACTGTCCTCAGAGTTTGCACTCTGCCATTCAGGTACCAGCCCAGCCTTCTCTGTGGTTAAGTACATGGCAATTAACAAGGTGTAATTACAGTGTGTGCGGTTTCCAAGGCAACGGGCATTCTGTCACTCCTGCTGAGGCTGGGAAAGATTGAAAGGGACCACAGGGAGGACCACAGGAATGGTGTGGCCTCCAGATTAATGTCATTGAGGTGCTTTGTGACTGGACCAAAGGGCCCTGCTTAAGGGCAGCAGCAATAATGAAAGTCAAAAATTAACAAATTAGAAGCCAGGGAGCCACTGGACCACTTGTGGAGGTGACAGCAAAGACCTCAAGAGGAATGGGTCCAGCCATTCAGTTGCCTGCGTTTCCTATCCGCCCCCACCATGCCATCTGTTTCCTCAGATCAGTTTAGTCCAGAATAAGGATGGTGGGTGAACATGATGACCTTGAAGGGCTTTTGAAAGGTAATGATCAACCTAGTCAACGTCTGACTGCCGTTCCTGAGTCCTCAAACAGACTGGCCTGTTAATGTTCCCCTCTTCTCACTTTGTCAGCTGAGGCTTGACGTTACATTTCTGGAGTGCTTTCCAGGTGATGAGAACTTGCACATGGATTTTTCTGTCATTTTTGACCTAAACATACACTTCCCAGGTTTCAGGATGGAAGAGGTCAAGTTCATGCCACGTTTTAGCCCAGGAGTTTACTTGCAGGTTTTAGTTTTAAAGCTGTAGGGCAGTGGAAAAGGCATTCACCCATCAGTCTGACTTTGGTTCTGAATTTTATCATACAGAGGTGTGGGGAATGCAGACAGGTTTCTTCACTTTGAGGTTCCATCCCTCCCTCTGGAAAATGAGGGGCTCCGACTAGATCCATCCATAGTCTTACCTTTTGAAGGGTGACAATGCCTTTGCAAAATCTAATGAAAATAGGAACTTTCTTCCCAGAAAAAAGTACAGGGACTTTGCTGGTGGTCCAGTGATGAAGACTCCGCAATCCCAATGCAGGGGGCCTGGGTTTGATCCCCTAGTCAGGGAACTAGATCCTGCAGAATGCACCCAAGACCTGCCACAGCCAAATAAACCAAAAAAAAAAAAAAAAAGTACAGATATACTGTCATTCCAAAAATTTACCTTCATTTTCTAAAGGCACCACAGATCCCTCCTAAATGAGGTAGTTTCATAAGACTTTTCGAGCTCCGGATTGGAATCACTGGGTCCCACGAGGACCTGGGGAAGAGTCTTTCACTGTTTTGAGTGGCTTCCTGAGGAATGAGGTATTTGATGAGGGAGGTTTTGTTTTTTCTTGCATTTTTCCCTCATTGCCCTGTGCATCTATGAGGGGGAAAAAAAAAACACAGAGAAAAATAAATAGGGAATGAATGGCATCTGGAATATGAGCTGTGCTTCAGTATGCTTCACTCCTGTGGCCCTTTCAGAAGAGGTGGAGGCTGAAACTGTACCGTGAAGGGGATGGAGAGGAGGGAGTTAGGCTCCGAGTTTTGTGCAGTGAGAGGCCAGCGTTTACTTAAGCTTGTTCTACTTTGAATGAGGAGTTGGAAGAAAATGAAAAGTTTCAGTTAACTTGAAAATGCTGGATGCTTCAAAGGAGTATCACAAAGAGGAAGAACATAACATTCTGTACCACTTCCCAGCCCTTAACCCTGACCACCTTCCTAACTCAAACCCAGACGCTTACCCATGGCCCAGAGTCCCCGTCCACTTGAGAAGGAGTCCCTGTAGTGTTTGTTGGGAAACCTTGAAGTGTGTGCATGTGTGTGTGTGAGTTGCTCAGTCATGTCTGATTCTTTGTGACCCCATGGACTATAGTCCACCAGGCTCCTCTGTCCATGGGATTCTCCAGGCAAGAATACTGGAGTGGGTTGCCATTCCCTTCTCCAGGGGATCTTCCCAACCCGAGGGATCGAACCTGGGTACCCTGTATTATAGGCGGATTCGTTACCATCTGTGCCAGGAAACCTGGATACTTAATTTCTTTTTTTCTCCTTCTGGCTAGATGCTGAAGGTCTCCTCTAGAGCTGTGGAAGGCTGAATGGACTAAACATGAAGAGCTTGAAAGCCAAGTTCAGGAAGAGTGATGTAAGTACTTGTGACTCACGTCTGGCTGCAGAAACACCCTCCCTTGGACCTTGATAAGATGCTGGGTTAATCAACTACAGAAGTCAGAAGTGCTCTGGGGCCCAGCTCAGCGTGGCTTTTGTGAATGATGTGTTCTTGCTGTTTGTGTATATAGCTTCTAAAAAGGACTTTTTTTTTTTTAACTTCTGATGTCAGTGCCTTGTAGAGAAAGAAACAGTCAAATTAACATCTTAAAAAAAAGAGTAAAATACCTCAGCATTTCTAAATCCCCCCAAATCTGACTCAGAATGTCATTTTTAGAGAGTGGTTAAGGAATTATGTGTTAACACGGTTCATGTTCGGCGTTTAGAAAACTTAAATTCTGTTAAGGCTTTTGTGGTAAAACAGCAATATCTATTGCCGCCTGCACCTTTATTCCCCCTTAATTCTTGGGGTTCTTCCTCATTTGTTATTCATCATTCAAGCCTTTGGATTGGAGTAACCAGTGATGCTAAAGCTGAAACTCCAGTACTTTGGCCACCTCATGCGAAAAGTTGACTCATTGGAAAAGACTCTGATGCTGGGAGGGATTGGGGGCAAGAGGAGAAGGGGACGACAGAGGATGAGATGGCTGGATGGTATCACCAACTCAATGGATATGAGTTTGCGTAAACTCTGGGAGTTGGTGATGGACAGGGAGGCATGGTGTGCTGCGATTCATGGGGTCGCAAAGAGTCGGACACGACTGAGCGACTGAACTGAACTGAACCAGTGATGATGCCTGAATTATGAGACAAAGTCTCCCAGAGGAGAAAATGGAGAAAAGGAACATAGCAGTAAGATTATATGTGATGCTATTATAACAGAAGGTCGGCTCATAAACCCTGCCGAGGCTCCAGTCTTGTGCTAGCTGCTGCAGATACTTGGAGCAGAGTTGTTGAAGGGGAGAAATACATGGAAGGATGTTTGATGGAAGCTCAGCGATGTCACCCTCCTAATGGGCTTGCTTGGCTGTCATTTAACATTGGGTAATTAAAAGTAAACCTGGATTTTATTGCTTTGCTGTGAATTATATGACAGCTTGGCACAACCACATTTTTGCAATGAGTGGAGACCGTGTCTTACGGCTAACACGTCACACACGCACATACACACGCGAACACACATACCTCCTCTTGGCTGAAGCTTATCTCCTGAGGCTATATCATGACATGTAACTTACTGCCCTGATAAGCCGCAGACTGGAGGAGGTGCTTGTGGAATGATTGCAGAATCTTGTTATGCCGAAAGGAGGTTTGAGCTCTAAGGAGAAAGGGTTTTGGGAGAAAAGCGGACTTGACTTCCTCATTCTTCAGGTAAGTTACCTAAGACTCAGAGAATGTGGCTTGGCTGAAGTTGTCCAGGTAACCTTTGGCTGGAGTGACAGCGTTGGTCATCTGACGTCCTTGCCCTCTTGCCCTGCCACTCCCGTGAGAAAACTCCCTCCAGTCTTCTCATTTGTTGGCCAAGTGATGCTGCAGCCTCTAGATCTCATTGGACTTTCAGTTAATAAGGAAAAGGCAGTTAAATGGAAAATGTTGCCCAGCCAGGCCGATTCGGGTTTGTAATTTGTGTGACCAGGTACACAAATACCTTTTCCATTCCACTGGGCAGCTTCCATTTGTACAAGCTGAAATTGTTTTAGCAAAATTTAATCAGTCTAGACTTCCATGATACATGAACAGGGGCAGGGGGAAATAATAGGAGCATACACTTTAGGTTTATAAACTGGTGGCTGTAGGGAGGATATTGCTGGAATCTAGTTTTTTAAATAAAAACTGAAATATTTCCATGATTTAGGGGGAAAAAAGTCACAGTAATAACACTATTAAAAGCTTCTGGAATTTGGCAGTTGAAAGGCTATGATTTTGGCAGTTAGCGCAAAGGGAAGAAATGTTAGAAGAGCAAGCTTGGGAGAGGAGAGCAAAAGAAACTGGTATTAAGGGGGCAGATAATATCAGATGGCTCCCCAATTTCACCCCAAATTGCTTCCCAAAGTGTCATCCCTCCACTGCAAGATGGAGGAAATAAAAGCAGAGAAGAAAATCGTTTCAAAGCCTAGCTTGTTAATCAGCATAGGATAGTAAGAGCTAACCATTATAAAATACTTACTTTATGTCAGGTGCTGTGCCAGGCTCATTATGTGAACTTTGTTTAACCTTGCTGCAACCCTTATGTGTTAAGTATTATTGGCAGGCTCATTTTCCAGATGAAGAAACTGAGACCCAAGGAGCTCCAGTCCCTTGCCTGGGCCTGAGTTCTTCTAGCTCAAAATTGTCAGTGTTTGTGCCCAAGTAGCCTGATTCCAGTCCCCAGGTTTTGCAAAAGAGGAAATTTGGATGCAGGTCTGATTTTATGAAATAGCAGTCCAGGCAGTAGCCTGGGAAAGCGACTTCGGACCTAGGTCTGTGGGCTTGGGCAAGTCTGTTCCCCTTCCTGAACCCCCAGGCTCCTCCCCTGAAAACTGAAGATAGTATTACCTCGTTATGTTGTGAAGGTTAAGTGTTCTAAAGCCTGTAAGGCACACGTTTTAGGCCTGGCATCCTGGAGGTGCTTGGTACATCTTTCTATCTCTTTCTTAATCACAGACACCCATGCTGGAGTTGAGAGGACTTCAGCTGTATGGTTGGCAGACAGGTTCATACTCACCACAAGCTTTACTTGGGAAGGTTACTACCTCTTGCTTGGGCATTGTAAGTGGTCTTCAGAGCACAAACCTGGCTAGTGAGGCCCTTCTTTCTCTTGCAACATGTATTTCTCCCTTTAAGCAGTAGATTTTAGATGAAAATGATATCAGTGTGATTGTAACATGAAAGCAGCAGCTTGTTCTCTCTTATTCTCTGTGTGACCACTGGGAATTTTTACTTGTGTCTAAAATTTTAAACAGTCAAATAGGACAGACTGCAAAGTGATATTTTTGCTGGTGCAAACTTTATTTCATGTGTGAAATCTTTTACTGACTCTGAATATTTTTAAAATTGAAAATTATTAAGAAATAAAGAGGGAAATTCACTACTGATGACCTTCCTTTGAAAAGTAATTGGAAATGAAATGTAAATTGTCATGTAAAAGCGTTTTAAAAGGCAAAAAAAAAGTGAAAGTTGCTCAGTTGTGTCCAACTCTTTGTGACCCCATGGACTATGCAGACCATGGGATTCTCCAGGCCAGAATTCTGGAGTGGGTTGCCCTTCTCCAGAGGATCTTCCCAACTCAGGGATCTAACCCAGGTCTCCCACATTGCAGGTGGATTCTTTACCAGCTGAGCCACCAGGGAAGCCCAAGAATACTGGAGAGGGTAGCCTATCCCTTCTCCAGTGGATCTTCCCAACCCAGGAATCGAACTTGGGTCTCCTGTATTGCAGGCAGATCCTTTACCAACTGAGCTATCAGAAAAGTAAAAAAAAAAAAAAGAAAGAAAGTTATTGTGTAGAAATTGCTAATTGAAAGTAAAGAATGAGTCAATAGTATAATTATGGTTTATTAAAAAAAGCAAACACAATGAGAAGTAGGCAGAAAAGCCTATGTGGTCTGGAGGGCAAAATAACCTGGTAACTAAGTTGCTATCTCTCGGGAGGGACACAGAACTGGGAGTGGGTTGGGGGCGGGGGTGAGGGGTTGCGGGGGATTTTGCTTTTCACTGGGTGCTTTAGGCTTTCATTTTTTGGTATATGTGTATGCATCCCCATGTGTCACTTGTTACAAGAAAAACAAGTTCTAAACTGTTTACATTCAGTGCAATGAGCCAAACTGTAATTTTCTTTACCCAAAGTGAGTGGTCTCTCTTAGAGAATAACCCCAAACCCACCCATCAAATTTGCCCGCTAGTCTTTGTGGGAGGCTGAAAGAAGGAGAAAGAAAAGGCCCTTTGTGTTTCTGGGGGGTAGGAGGAAGAAGGACAGCAGATCATGTTCGTGCTCTCGTAAAGAGAAGGCAGGTGACCCGCGGGCATGATCATATTTCAGCCAGCCTGTGTCTGGGAGGTCTTGCAGCCAAATGAGTTTGTGACCATTGAGGGCAAAACCCAGGAGTGAGAAAGGACAAGCGTGGCCCAGAGGAGCCCCCGTGGACGCCTTTAAGGTCATTGTGCTGCACTAGGACCATCAAGCAGGCAGAGATTTCTTCCGAGCATCCTTTCCAGAATGCTTGATTCAGGCGGCTGAGTTTCTGTGCGTGACCTAGGGGAAGGACCTAGCCTCTTTCTTTGGGCTGTGGTTAGATACCATCCTTATCTAGTGGCTTCCATCCCTAAACTTAATAGGGAGCCTGCAGGTAACCCACAGAGGCCAAAGAAAGTCATGGAGCTTAACATATGTTCCCCTAGTATAGGTGACATTTTCCAATTCCTGTTTCTAACTTGATTTGGTCATCTTTGAACTGGGGTTAGGTACTGGAAGGGATACTGGAGAAATATGTAGGATGCTGGTTGTCTTGAAGAAACTCAAAAACCCACGTGGGATGAGAAAAACTACACACAGGCAATAACTAAGACAAAATACAAATCCTATAGAATATAGATATTAATAGGATATCCAGGATGATATAACCAGTTGTTAAATTAGGAGACCTGAATGATAAATGCTATAGATTTTCAGAGAGGAGTGAATCACTGGAAATGGGAAAATTGGTAGGAGGTTTATGGAGCTGAAGCTTCTTCTAGGCCTCAGAGAGGCATAGGATTAGAAGGATGGTTAGGAGAGGAGGAGAGGGTAATGCTGGTGAGCAAGTCGTGAGGCACAGTGGGTAGACTCGCTTTCCAAAAACAGCCCTTGACCTGCACAACAGTGACACTTAAGGAGCCCAAGAGGATGCCCATGGCATGGCTCTGAGTCTTTGCATAAGAACACTGTAAATTTTTCGTTCTAGTCTAAAAAATGGATGTACTTGACTTTTTATGCTTGTAAAGTAAGTACAGGGTTCTAAATCATCATTATTTATTTCTTTTATGACTAGTTTGAAAGTAGCTTCTTTACCTCTTTAAATATTTGCAACAACCAGTACGTGGTTCCACTTGGAAAAATGAGCTGTCATCATGAGAAATGAAGCCAAGAAGGTTGGGATTTCCCTTTGCTAATAAAATGCTCAGGCTTCTGGAATTTCTTTGTAAATGCCAATTTTTAGTGCCTTGAGTGAAAGGGGTGGAGGTTGAGGGATGTGAAAAAAGGGTTGAAAGATCTTTGTAACAAATCTTGAGAACTGCCTCTCCGACATGATCGAGGCCTTCAGAGTTTACTTTGTGGGTGTGTGCTTAATTTTATGAAAGATTTGTTCCCAATTATGTTTTCCACTGTAACAGGGAAGCAGTGGACATTCCATTTAGGGGGGAAAAAAGAGGCATCCAGTTTGAAATGGCTGTGTCCATGAGAGATTAAATTAATGGTATTTCTTTATGGAGCAGCTACTAATGATGGCAGCTTTCAGCCAAAGAATGCACACACCCCATGAATCTTGAGGAACCAGACACATTCTGCTTAGACAGGAGTTTGAATTTGTTGCCTGTTGAGAGAGTGGCTCTTGTGAAGGTCAATAATCGGCATCTCTGCCAAGGTATTTTTTTCAAGTTTTTAGTTGTTTATAATAAGTTTTTACAGATGCCCAAGCCTCCCTCCCCCACCTCACATGCAAAAAAAAAAAAGGAGATTTAAAAATCCGAGCCTCTTTTGCCAGAGGAACCTTGGCTAAATCTATTGTAAAGCTTAGCCTCTTTTTTCCCCCCATAGATTTAAAAATACATCAGCGGTGACCTTTTGGGGAAGAGGCCTGAGACTCTTGTAAACTTGAGCAGAGAATGTGTCACACTACATAGTTTCCAGGTCCTGTCAGCCCATCTTAGTGAGGAATCCGCTGCTGCCTGATTTTACCTTGTATCAATTTCCTGGGGTGGGGGTGGGGTGGGGGTAGTGAAAGTCTATCCCTCAGTCGTCTGAATCTTTTGCAACCCCATGGACTGCAGCCCGCCAGGCTCCTCTGTCCATGGGATTTTGCAGACAAGAATACTGGAGTGGGTTGCCATTCCCTACTCCAGGGGATATTCCGGACCATGGGATCAAACTCCTGTCTCCAGCATTGGCAGGTGGATTCTTTACCACTGAGCCATGAGGGAAACCCATTAGTTACCTAGACTTGCCTGTGAACATGCCTTGAATGGCGTATACAACAGTTGTGTATTATCTCACAGTTCTGTTGACCAGAAGTTTGAGATCAAGGTGTTGGTGGGGTTGCTTCCTCCCCTCTGAGGGCTGTGAAGGTGAATCTGATCCGTGTCTCTCTCAGCTTTGTTTGGTGGTTTGCTGACAGTCATTGAGATGCATCACCTTGATCTCTACCTTCATCTTCACATGGCGATCACTCTACTTGTCTCTGTCCCTCTTCAAATTCTCCTTTTCATAAGAAAATCAGCCTTATTGGATTAGGACCCACCCTAAGGACCTCATTTTAACTTGATGACCTTTGTAAAGACCCTATCTCCAGATGAGGTCATTCTTAGTACTTAAGACTTCAACTGATCAATTTCACAAGGTGTGTGTCAGGCGTGGGGCTCACAGTTCAACCCCAAACATGCCTCCATCCTTTTCTGTCCTAGAAAAGATTCTCCAAAGCCCTGGCACCCCCAACTGAGCACGTGTGCTCATAAACTTTAGCTTCACAGTTTCTTCATCTTTTGGACTGTACATTTTCAGTGTCTAATAAAGTGAGGCTGGAGTATCACAATTTTTTAATGGGTGTTGGTGCCTAATTTTGTTGTTCAGTTGCTAAGTCGTTTCCAACTCTTGGCGATTTCATGGACTGCATCATGCCAGGGTCGTCTGTCCTCCACTGTCTCCTGGAGTTTGCTCAAATTCATGTTTATTGAGTCAGTGATGCTATCTAACCATTTCATTCTCTGCCGCCCCCTTCTTTTGCCTTCAACCTTTCCCAGCATTAGGATCTTTTCCAATGAGTTGACTCTTCGGATCAGGTGGCTATATCTTCTGAATGGTCATATCTCTTTGCCTTCCCTACTGTCCATGGAGTTCTCTATTCAAGAATACAGGAGTGGTTTGCCATTCCTTCCTCCAGTGGACCACGTTTTGTCAGAACTCATCACTGTGACCTGTCTTGAATGGCCCTGCACAGCTTTGCTTATAGCTTCACTGAATTGCACAAGCCCCTTCACCATGACAAGGCTGTGATCCATGAAGGGGCAGTGCCTAAACATAATGTTAATCACAAGAATAAATACAATCACACGAGTAAACATGTATTGATCACTGACCTACTACAAGAGAAATTAGGAGAAGAGTTCCCTTTGATTGAATGTTTGCCATGTGCCAGGCACTGTACCAAAACCCTTCATGTGTAATGCTTAGAAAATTGTATCCAGTAAAGACCATTGGTGTAATAGCAATTTACAGAGAGAAGTTAAGGTTGAGACAAGTAATTTGGGTAAAGTTGCACATTTGATAAATGGCGGAGAGATGGTTTCTCTTGATGCCAAAGCAATAGCTATGCACCATTGTTGACACAGGGCATTCCCTTTCTTAAGTTTAAAAGCTGTAGACTGCAGAAAGTGAATTTTGCTCCAATGCTCTAAGCAATAAAGACCCATGGATTGATTTTGTCATTATCAGCGCTTGCCACTGGTGGCGGAGAAGGCAATGGCATCCCACTCCAGTACTCTTGCCTGGAGAATCCCGTGGATGGAGAAGCCTGGTATGCTGCAGACCTGGTAGGCTGCAGTCCATGGGGTCGCTAAGAGACACAACTGAGCAACTTCACTTTCACTTTTCACTTTCCTGCATTGGAGAAGGAAATGGTAACCCACTTCAGTGTTTTTGCCTGGAGAATCCCAAGGGCAGGGGAGCCTGGTGGGCTGACGTCTATGGGGTCACACAGAGTCGGACACGACTGAAGTGACTTAGCAGTAGCAGCCACTGGTGGCAGCAAAGCTCACCAATAGTGTCATTCCCCGGGCAGAGGAGGCTCTGGGTTGCTTTGTGGGAGGCAGATGCACTTGAAACTGAACTTTCGAAGCAAGAGGACAGATGCTGCTACTTTCTGCTCTTCCTCTATAGTTCAGAAAACTAATTCTAATTCTAAATGGAAGCCCCATTACTGGCTAACTAGACCACAACTTCATTCTAGTTGTTCAGTCACCCAGTTCTGTCTGACTCTTTGAGACCCCATGGACTGCGGCATGCCAGGCCTCCCTATCCTTCACCATCTCCCAAAGTTTGCCCAAGTTCATGTCCATTGTATTGGTGATGCCATCCAGCCATCTCATCCTCTGTCGTCCCCTTCTCCTCTTGCCCTCAGTTTTTCCCAGCAACAGGGCCTTTTCCAATGAGTCAGCTGTTCACATCAGATGACCAAAATACTGGAACTTCAGCTTCAGCGTCAGTCCTTCCAATGAATATTGAGGGTTGATTTCTCTTAATATTGACTGGTTTGATCTCCTTGCTGTCCAAGAGACTCTCAGGAGTCTTCTCCAGCACCATTGTTCGAAGGCCTCAATTCTTCGGTGCACTGCCTTCTTTATAGTCCAGTTCTCACGATTGTACATGATCATTGTGAAGACTATAGCCTTGACTATACAGATCCATAAAAACGTCTATTTCTGCTTTATTGACTATGCCAAAGCCTTTGACTGTGTGGATCACCACCAACAGTGGAAAATTCTTAAAGAGATGGGAATACCAGACCACCTGACCTGCCTCTTGAGAAATCTGTATGCAAGTCAAGAAGCAAGTTAGAATTGGACGTGGAACAACAGACTGGTTCCAAATAGGAAAAGGAGTACGTCAGTGCTGTATATTGTCACCCTGATTATTTAACTTCTATGCAGAGTACATCATGAGAAATGCTGGGCTGGAAGAAGCACAAGCTGGAATGAAGATTGCCAGGAGAAATATCAATAACCTCATATATACAGATGACACCACCCTTATGGCAGAAAGTGAAGAAGAACTAAAGAGCCTCTTGATGAAAGTGAAAGAGGAGAGTGAAGAAGTTGGCTTAAAGCTCAACATTCAGAAAACGAAGATCATGGCATCTGGTCCCATCACTTCATGGCAAATAGATGGGGAAACAGTGACAGACTTTATTTTGGGGGGCTCCAAAGTCACTGTAGATGGTGATTGTAGCCATGAAATTAGAAGACGCTTACTCCTTGGAAGGAAAGTTATGACCAACCTAGATAGCATATTAAAAAGCAGAGATGTTACTTTGCCAACAAAGGTCCATCTAGTCAAGCCTATGGTTTTTCCAGTGGTCGTGTATGGGTGTGTGAGTTGGACTATAAAAAAGGTTGAGTGCCAAAGAATTGATGCTTTTGAAGTGTGTTGGAGAAGACTCTTGAGAATCCCTTGGACTGCATGGAGATCCAACGAGTCCATCCTAAAGGAAATCAGTCCTGAATATTCATTGGAAGGACTGATGTTGAAGCTGAAACTGCGATACTTTGGCCACCTGATGTGAAGAACTGACTGATTTGAAAAGACCCTGATGCTGAGAAAGGTTGAAGGTGGGAGGAGAAGGGGACGACCGATAGAGGATGAGATGGTTGGATGGCATCACCTACTCAATGGCCATGAGTTTTAGTAAACTCTGGGAGTTGGTGATGGACAGGGAGGCCTGGCATGCTGCATTCCACGGGGTTGCAGAGTTGGACATGACTGAGCAATTGAACTGATACAGATCTTTGTCGGCAGAGTAATGTCTCTGCTTTTCAACACAGTCTTGGTTGTCAAGGTATTAGAACTTATAAACAGTGTACCTGAAGAACTGTGGATGGAGTTCTCTAATACTGTACAGGAGGCAGCAAATAAAAACATTCCAAAGAAAAAGAAAAACAAGAAGGCAAAATGGTTATCATTCTAGTTACCCCAGACCATAATTGCAGGAATTCTTGGTTAAACCTAATATCATTCCAGCTGTAGCTGGAAACCGATATGAAACTCAGAAGCTGGCCCCTAAACTTGGGGAAATATGATCATCTGCACAAGTAGAAAATCATCTAGGTTATTACCTCACCTCTTTATTCTGAAATTAATTACCTAATCATTTTGAACTATGGCTGACATCGGTGTTTTTTGCTTGACAAATTCTTGTATGTAACTTTTCTTTTGAAGTGAAATAGGAGTTGCTACTGAATTCATTCCGTGGAGATTTTTCAGTTGAGTTTCTTTCTACAGATCTTTGCCATAGGAGGTGGTTCTTTGCATTTCTGTGGCAGCAGGTGTCAGTATGAGTTGAAGGCACAGTGTCTATTAAGATGACATTAGTGACAAGCATTGACTTTCCTTTTGAGTCCCCATCTCCCTTTAAACAAGGAAAGTCAGTATGTTCTGATTGACTTGGTTTTCCAATTATTAGTTGTTACCATGTGAAATTAGTTTCACTTTTTAAGAAGCACTGCCTGAAAGGATTTCATTTTCTGTCTTCTCAGGAGGCTGAAGGACATGGTATCTCCCTTCCTCTTTCTTCTTGGGCTGTCCAGTGGGCTGACTGACCGGGAGGTGCAGAGATTTATAATGTGGGAAAAGAACAAAAAAAAGTCTGAGGAATCACATGTTCTCCTGGGATGGGTTTATTTTGAAATGTATTTTTCAATGCTGAGAATGTTTCTATGGTAATTTTTCAAACTTGGGCTGTGATTTTGGAGGTTTCTTTACTTTTCCATGAGAGTCAGCATCCATGCTTTAAAGGGTTGTTTCATAACTGAGAAGCTGCAGGATCCTTCTGGGAGACCCCAGAGGACATATTTATTATGATATGGGGTAAGCTGTGATAACAAGATACGTGAAATTGAATAGATAGAACTGTTTCCTTAAGTAAACATTTCCAACACTCCAGAGCCGGCAGGACAGGTCTGCTTCATGGGCTCATCCAGGGACCCAGGCTCCTCTATAATGTCCTTCTGCTGCCCTCCCGAGCTGCACTGTGTGTTGCAGTAGGCGGTTGCTGCCTGTGGCTCTTGAGCACTTGAAATGTGGCTAGTCCAAATGGAGGTATTCCATAAATGTGAGATAGCCACCAGATTTCAAAGATTTAGTACCAAATAATAAATGTGTCAAATACCTTAAGAATAATATTTATAATTACACATTGAAATGCTAATATTCCAGACAACGAATTAAGTAAATTTAAAATTCACTCCCCTTGTTCCTTCTTATTTAATATGGCTCCTAGAAACTTTAAAATGACTTCAGATCAGATCAGTCACTCAGTTGTGTCCGACTCTTTGCGACCCCATGAACTGCAGCATGCCAGGCCTCCCTGTCCATCACCAGCTCTTGGAGGTCACTCAGACTCACATCCATCGAGTCAGTGATGCCATCCAGCCATCTCATCCTCTGTCGTCCCCTTCTCCTCCTGCCCCCAATCCCTCCCAGCATCAGAGTCTTCTCCAATGAGTCAACTCTTCGAATGAGGTGGCCAAAATACTGGAGTTTCAGCTTTAGCATCATTCCTTCCAAAGAAATCCCAGGGCTGATCTCCTTCAGGATGGACTGGTTGGATCTCCTTGCAGTCCAAGGGACTCTCAAGAGTCTTCTCCAACACCACAGTTTTCCTTTGGACAGTGCTGGTCTAGGCTGTTCATGGTGCATATTCTGTATGTGAGAACCAGAAAGAGGGAGAATGAACCCCAAGCATCTCCTTTAAAAAACAAAAATCATGTATTTGGCTGTGCTAGGTTGTAGTTGTAGCATGTGGGATCTTAGTTGCCTGACCAGGAGTGGAATCCAGGTCCCCTGCACTGGGAGCATGGAGTCTTAGCCACTGAACCATCAGGGAAGTCTAGTAGCATCTTCTTGTTTTAAAGGATGTGACCCCGAAGTCACACAAATCATTCTCCCCTCATATGGAACTTACTGGAACTTTAATCGCATGCCCCTACCTAGCTACAAGGGAGGAATTCTGAGAGGAAAACACTCTCTCCAGATGGCAGCCATGAAACCAGCTACACCTCAAGGGATGGGAGGAATGGGTCCTAGGGTAGATTAACTCAGTGATCTGGGTTGAATTGCTACCCATCTCCCAAAAGATATATTGAAGTCACATACTGAGGTCCTTGGGGACCTTATTTGGAAATTGGATCATAATAGAGGTAATTAAGTTAGAATGAAGTTATTAAGATGAGTGTTAATCCAATATGACTGATGTCCTTATGAAAAGGGGATGCTCAGACACAAACCTGGGCAGAGGGAAGACTGTGTAGAGACAAGAAGAACACCACGTGGAGATGAAGGCAGGGAACTCTGTGATGCACCTGTAAGCCAAGGAAAGACCAAAGACTGCCTTCAGACCCCTAGGAGTGAGGAGAGAGGTGTGGAGCAGATTCACCCTCAGGAGGAAACAGCCCTGCCAAAACCTTGATCTTGAGCTTCTAGCCTCCAGAACTGGGAGACAGTACATTTTTGTTGTTTTAAGCCACCCAGTTAGTGGTATTTTATGGTGCAGCCCTGGAAAACCATTATACTTGGCCACAGGCAGTTTCCACAGTGAGTTTCATCTGAAGAGTTAGGTGGTAAAGGTGTGTCATATGTTCATTTTGATTGCTTTTATCCCGGTACTGAACATTGGTTGCCATTTGTCCAATTGTCCATTGTTCTGTTGGTGGACATGCTGTTCATGTGAACACTTGAAGTGCTTTTCCCATGTTTGAAATGGAAACTGCTCCTAAGTGTTACCAACTGGTGACATTAGGTTGTCAATCAGGCTTTTCCTTGTAGTCCACTAATAGGTTGGGTTTGATAAGAAGTGGGATTAAAAGGACCTGTGTTAAGTATACCATACAGTCATCATTCTGAGATTGTTTGCAGTGATGGGAACTATCCTGACCTGATCCTACACCTTCACAGGGAAGTTTGGGAGTGATGTCAGCCTATAATTATACATTTTAAACTTAGTTGTAGGTTACACTAAAGTGCATACATTCATTTGGTCAGTATGCAATCGATGAAATTGTGAAACATGAGGATTCTTAATTATATCAGTTTCATTTGAACATATATGCCCGTTTGACATACTTTCAAGCTGAGGCTTAGAATTCTGAGAAAAACATTAGATTTGTTGCAAAAGAACTTAAAATAGTGGCATTTTCCACTTCTCAGTCATGTAGCTTTATTACTATAGCCTGACATAATATATTTTTTTTACCCACATTCCCCTTTTCATTCATAGTTTACTATTGATTCTTTTCTACCTCTGTTGCTTGCAAAGCCTTGTCATTCTCTTTGTGGGCTTGGGCTGTTGAATATTTGAATCCAAATGCAAGACACTATATTTATCCCAGTTAAATTTTATTTACTTAGTTAAGTTTGTTCAGTAATTCTGTTGCTCTGGTTTTTGCATTAAATTCTAACTCTTACCATAATCACATTGTCATCCATCTTATGCTCAGCCACTCAGTCATGTCTGACTCTTTGCAACCCTATGGATTGCAGCTGGCCTGGCTCCTCTGCCTATGGACTTTTCCTGGCAAGAATACTGGAGTGTGTTGCCATGCCTTCCTCAAGGGGATCTTCCCGACCCCAGGATCGAACCTGCATCTCCTGTGTCTCCTGCATTGCAGGTGGATTCTTTACCACTGAGCCACCTGGGAATCCCCAGAACTTAGTAGGCATGCCTATTTAATCTAAGTCATTAAAGTATGGTACAGCTAGCTCTGTCTTCAGATATGGATATATAACCAGACTCCAAAGAATAAAGGTAATGCCCATTTGGAAGGATGTCAGTGGTTAATATGTATCACCTTGTCATATATGATATATAACATATATATATCATATACAAGCATACCTCATTTTATTGTGCTTTTCAGATACTGCTTATTTTTCCTAAGAAAATTGAAGGTTTATGGCAACGCTGCATTGAGCCAGTCTTTTGGTACCATTTTTCCAACATCATTTGCTCACTTCATTTCTCTGTGTCATACTTCGGTAATTCTCACAATATTTCAAACCTTTACATTATTGTTATATTTGTTGTCATGATCTGTGATCTTTTATAATGCTGTTGTAATTGTTTTTTGTTTTATAATTTTTCACTGTTATGCACATTGTTTCTTTAGACATAGTTCTATCACATACTTAATAGACTATAGTGTAAGCATGACTTTTATACATAATGGGAAACCAAAAAGTTCCTGACTTGCCTTATTGCAATATTTGCTTTATTATGTGGTCTGAAACAACCCATAATATCTCTGATGTACGCCTGTATATAATTATTAGCATCCTTCCAAATGGGCAGTGCCTTAATTCACATTCTTTGGGGTCTGGTTACAGCTGACCCATTATACTATTTCTCAACCCTGTTTATCTTGTCCCAGTTTTATCCTTTACTATCTATGCAATATTGGACAGGTTACATAATCTCTCATCTTTGATTTTCTCATCTGTAAACCAGGGTGATGCCAGCACCTTCCAGCATCATTGTGAGGATTAGGATAAAGTCTGGCACATAGTAAGTTTTCAGTAAGTACTACCCAATGATACCTGTTAACCCTGTTGCCTTGCCTGGTGCCTGGCATTAGTAGGTCTTCAGTAGTGTGTGATGCATGAATGGTCTCTAAGTTTACTGTCTAGTTGAGATACTGTGATTGACATGCATGAAACAGATACAGCAACAGAAGGCTTGTGTCATTCAAAACAAAACCAGGAGCCCCAGTGATAAATACTATAAGAGTTAAGGGAGGGCTTCATTGGAAAGGGTGAGTTTGGGGCTGAGCATTCTTGACTGGTAGGTTAGGATTAAGAGAGGAAGTCAATACTGGTGGGGGGCTGTCCAGAGGAGAGATCAACAAGAGGGAGATGAACCGAATAACTGAGTTTAGGTGGGAGGGATGGACTTCTGCACAGCGTTGGAAACTAAGGGCGGGTGGTGGTATTAAAGTTGCAGAATGAGGGTTGAAGATGATTGCATTTGGGGTGGTAGGACGGTTTAGGTTTTTGAGAGACGAATGGGAGGAAGGCAATGGCACCCCACTCCAGTAGTCTTGCCTGGAAAATCCCATGGATGGAGGAGCCTGGTGGGCTGCAGTCCATGGGGTCGCTACAAGTCGGACCCGACTGCGCAACTTCACTTTCATTTTTCACTTTTCACTTTCATGCATTGGAGGAGGAAATGGCAACCCACTCCAGAATTCTTGCCTGGAGAATCCCAGGGATGGCAGAGCCTGGTGGGCTGCCATCTATGGGGTCGCACAGAGTCGGACACGACTGAAGCGACTTAGCAGCAGCAGCAGCAGCAATGGGAGGAAAGGGCCAGGACTCTAGGGCCGAGGCTTCGGTGGTGGCTGCTGTGGGGAGGGAAGGGATATGGTGCCTTGAGTGGGTGTGAGACCAAGAGCAAAGATGATTCCCTTTGCACCACACCCTGCCTCGCACGCCAGCCAAGGGAGGGTACTCCCCATCTCCTGAGAAATCTGGCGTGGGCTGCTATCACACTCGCCTTTCACTAAGCAGCTTTGTGGGAAACTTCAAGAGGTGTAAGACAAAAAAAAAGTGAGAATCTCCTTGATTAAAAAAGAATATTTGGAGAACAATAACATTCAAATGCACTGCTCTGCCAGGCATTGTTCTAAACAACAAATTGTAATCTGCTTCTTATCTCTGTTAGAAGAGTACTTTCTTATCCCCATTTTACAGATGAGAAAGCTGTGACACAGTAACTTGCTGTGTTAGATTGCTAGCACGGTTGTAACAAGTAGTATAAATGGAGTGGCTTAAGTAACAGAAATGTGTTGTTTCATAGTCTGGACAACCGGAGTCTGAGATCAAGGTGTCAGCAGGATGGAGGGCCATGAGGAAGAATGTGTTCCCCACACCTCTCCTCGCTTCTGCTGGTTTGCTGGCAGTCTTTGGCGTTTACTTGGCTTATGCGTGCATCTCCCAGATCTCTGCCTTCATCTTCACACACATTCTCTGTGTGTAGGTCTCTATCCAAATTTCCCCTTTTCATGAGGACACAGGTATTATTGGATTAGGGGCCCACCTTTCTTCTGAATGACTTCATCTTAGCTAATCACACCTGTCACCACCGTATTTCTAAATAAGGCAATAAGGGGGTGAGGACGTGAACATGTGAATTATAGGAGGACGCAATTCAACGTAACATCTGTCCAAATCTGAAAGGTAAAGCAGGAACCCGGATTGGTGCCTGGGTACTCTGGCCCCACAAACCACGCCTTCTCCGCAAGACATGCCCTCAGAAAGCCATGCCCTCTCTACAAACCACGCCTCCCTACAAGTCCTACAAGTCACGCCTCCCCAAAGCCATGCCTCCCCAAGCCATGCCTTCCCTATAGTGTCTGTAGTGGCTACTGTGCACAGGTGTTGGCTGACGGAGGTGCAAAATATTCCAGCCAGCCAAGTAAAGTCCTGAGACTGGATTTCAAATTCCTCTTTCCATAGTGCCATGGCAACTAACCAATGAGGATTATGGATAAAGTATGACCAGAACATGTTCTGGTAAAGCCCAGTAGCAGGATTCCCACTGATCGGTCTGAAATCCTTTGGTGTCAGAGATAAACTAGGGCGGAGAACATGGAAAGCAAAGCGAAGCAGTTAGACCTGTTCCTGGAAGATCCGGACCTGCAGATACATTGGGACCTGTGACTTAAGGAATGTGTATACAGTTTTTTGTGTTGAAAATTACAAAGGGCTGGACTTAGGCCAGCCTGGCTGTGCCTTTGACTGTTAGGGGCACAGATATTCCTGAGTGGTGGATCTGGCCCTGGGATGGGTCTCAGGGCATCAGCTGTGCCCCATGAAGAGCTGGAAGATGGGTTGTTTGGTAAGTTCTGCTGAGTGTTCAAGTAAGTCCCACAGTCGTGGGACCCTGGTACTACAGATTCCTGCGTTTTGGAGTGCATTTGGAAAGCCACTTCTGCCCTTCCCACACAGAGAACCATGGTAGGCAGGATGAGATCATTGTGCCTGCTCTGTCCGCAGCATCCAGCCCAGCTCCCCTCTCCAGAGAGTGTGATGAATGAATGAATGGATGCAGCATGGAAACACTGCTCACTGTCAACAGCCCCACCCCCCACCCCACCCCACCCCCATTCCTCTGGCTCCTGTTTGCTCAATATTTACTACTCTCCCCATGTGGACAGAAATAGATGGGCAGAGGGATTTTCCGGGTGGGTTTCCTTCAGAGTGGCCTGAATGTCCTCTTGGCCACTTCTGGTTGTGTGATATGACATTAACAAGCATCATCAGAGGGCCTGGCTTGTTATGTACAACCCAACTGGGTTTTGTATCCATGCTGTGAAGTTATTCAGTGTCTGTAGTTCATTAGCTGAAGTGGTTGGAGAACCACGCCAAGACCAGTCACGAACCTGGATCTGATGTAGGCTAAATAACTAGCTTGTGTCCTATGGGCAAGAATTATCTAAATTGAGACCCAGTTTACCGACTAGCATCTGCATTTCCTTGGTCATGAGAGAGCTGGAGTGTTTGATTAGGAATATGGCCACTCGATACCAGAAACAAAACAGTGGTTAGGTCGTGGTTAAGATGGAGTGGCTATGCCAACTTCATTTAAAGGAAGCCATAATATCACTATTATTCATTTTTTAAAATGTATTTCTAAGTCATTTTGCCAAAGTTGGTCAAAAAGGGTCTGTACAGCTTGTTCCTTGCTGTGGAAGAATTCTCTCAAATAGTCGAGCAAGTCCTCAATCAGACAGAGGTCTCAGTTCACGGCTCCAGGTATAATGTGAATGTTACTTATCTTTGAGGCTTTGATAACTTTCAAGCCCATTGTGAGCCCTGTTCACACATTCATTTCTCTACTATAAACCTGTTTAATAAATAATACTATTGGGTTAGCCATTGTTATGATTTTTGATCCACTTAAGGGAAGTTAAGTGAAGGAAAGAATCTAAAACATGGAATTTTTTTGGTCATATTATTTACATTAATAAAAATGGAGAGCAACCCATATTTTGGAGGAATATACAAATAAATTATTCCATCCACAGAGAGGAATGTTCTAGAGTTCTTACAAATACTAAGCTTAAAAAATTATGCAGCAACTGGGAAAGTGCATTTAATAAATTAAGTGGAGAGAGATTCAAGTTACAAAATTATATGACATAATTACAAAAAGCAAATGCATATGGTACATATCAACACTTAGAGGAATACTTAGGAAATAAGGATGGGTGAAAATATTTAGCCTTAAGGATATTCACCCTGGTGATACTCTTAAATATATGAAAACAAGAAACCACTTTAGCATTATAGTAAAAAAAAAAAAATTGGCTGAGTACATTTTTGAGTACATATTATGAAGCCATTAAACATGTTGTAGAAATCTATTAGTGAAAGCTGTTTTGCATATTATTGAGAGAGAACAAGAAGTTCTTAAACATACTTGTGATGGAAGATACGAACAAGGTAAGAGACTTCTAAGGACAGATCCAAGTTTTGTGGAAACAGGGTTATACAGAAGTATATGGGAACCCCCTTAAAATTTTGTTTTTTTTTTACTTTACAAATTTTACAAAGACCAAAACAAACAAAAATATACGTACATACACTGGGAACATACTGCCAGGCCTTGAAAGGGACTCATACAGGGAAGGGATCCCTTAGGTTTAAGCTTCAGTAGCTTCTGGGTGTTTTGGTCTGCCTTTTTGCATCTTCTGACCTTAAAGTAGAAGAAGGCCAAGCCTGTGGCATTCAGTCCATCTCAGATTGCAGCAGTTATCTCCTAGGGGCCCTCTGCTGATACTATCGCAGGCCTAGTAAATTGCCCTACACAACAGGGTTTGTAAAAGACTTTGTGGTGGTTCTTTTCTTCATCTCATTTAAGTACATTTATCTTTCTTTTAGTTTGGTCGTTCTCCAAGTGCATTGTCTGGACCATCCACTTAGCATTCCTGGGGAACTTGTTAGAGCTGCAAATTTGGGGCTACCTAACTAGAAACTCTAGGAGTGGAGCCCAGCTAAGCCCCCAGCCCCAGGCTATTCTGGTGCCAACTCAAATTTGAGGTCTAGTCCTATAGCTGTCAACCCTCATTTTACATGACAACCACCCAGAAAGCTTTTGTAACTGCTGATTACTGGGACTCACCCCCGGAGATTCTTTGTCCTATGAGAGGGAAAAGAAATCCTTCACCACTGAAAGTGAAGGATTTATCGCTTATGGCGCTTATAACACAGATGGAGAGCTGTGTAGATAAACACTTCGACGCAGGCTTTGTCTTTCCTGAACTCTACAAGGGAATGCTGCTGCTGCTGCTGCTAAGTCGCTTCAGTCGTGTCCGACTCTGTGCGACCCCATAGACGGCAGCCCACCAGGCTCCCCCGTCCCTGGGATTCTCCAGGCAAGAACACTGGAGTGGGTTGCCATTTCCTTCTCCAATGCGTGAAAGTGAAAAGTGAAAGTGAAGTCGCTCAGTCATGTCCGACTCTTAGCGACCCCATGGACTGCAGCCTAGCAGGCTCCTCCGTCCATGGGATTTTCTAGGCAAGAGTACTCGAGTGGAGTGCCATCGCCTTCTCCCTACAAGGGAATCAGTATCTGTAATTACTTGACTGGCTGAACGGTGTTTTTGCACAGAATCCAAGGTTATCTCCTGAGAGTTAATTTCATTCATTAGTTAAGCCCAGTTTCTCGGACTTCCCTGTGAGTCCAATGGTAAAGATGCCACACTTCCAGTGCAAGGGGTGTGGGTTCAATCTCTGGTCAAGGAACCAAGATCCCACATGCCAAATGACGCGGCCAAAAAGTAAAAATTACAGAAAAAAAGAAAGCCCAGTTTCTCTGCACTTCACTTAATAGCCCTAAACTCCCTGAACCTCTGATTCCTATTCAATAAAATAGGAATATGAGAAAAGTACACCCCCCCAGGATAGTGTGAAGATTAAATAAGATAAAAGTGTTCAAGCTATTCAGATCCCTTTTACAAATACTTTCTAATTTGCCCCAAGTAATAAACTCATTGGTCAAATCTATTTTTAAAGAGTTTCTTCCATTTCTATATTCAGTAAGCTGAATTTCAGGACAGTTTTGGATAGTGAAGGAATTTTTTTTTTCTCCTTATGACTGACTGTTATTGCCCAGTTTTTGTGTTCTGTGGGCAGTTGGAGGGAGCAATGATTGCTGTGATAGTGGGACAGGGATGGTTGTTTGAGTCCTATGTTATCCCCTCCTGTAGCCCCTTGAAACGTGGCTAGAGTGGCTAAGGAATGGAATTGAAAATTTTATTTTCAATTTCAATTTAGAAATGGGTTACTCAGTTCAGATGTTGGAAACTTTTTACCTTGGAACAACTTAAGTTTGTGAATTTACCTGTTCAAGCATAAATTATGTGAAATCTAAATACATACCAGGTATTTCTGATAAAAATGTAGCATTACAATTGAGATAGAAGACTGTTGACAGTCCCTTGGACAGCAAGGAGATCAACCAGCCAATCCTAAAGGAAATCAGTCCTGAATATTCACTGAAGGACTGATGCTGAAGCTCCAGTACTTTGGCCACCTGATGGGAAGAGCCGACTCACTGGAAAAGACCCTAATGCTGGGAAAGATTGAGGGCAGGAGAAGGGTGCGTCAGAAGATGAGATGGTTGGATGGTATCACCAACTCAATGGACGTGAGTTTGAGCAAACTCCAGGAGATGGTGAAGGACAAGGAAGCCTGGCGTGCTGCAGTCCATGGGTCACAAAGAGTTGGACATGACTGAGTGACTGAACAACAATAACATAAATATACAGGATGTTGGAGACTTAGTATGAAAAAAAAGGATGTAAAATTCCTCTTAATAGTTTTCATGTTGATTTCATGCTGAAGTGATAATATTTTGGTTATATTGGGTTATATGAAACATTAATTATATCTATTTTTAAATTTTTAAATGCAGCTCTCAGAAAATATACAGCTTACATTACTTCTCTTGGACAGCACTGATCAGATCAGATCAGAGATCAGTCGCTCAGTCATGTCCGACTCTTTGCGACCCCATGAACCGCAGCACGCCAGGCCTCCCTGTCCATCACCAGCTCCCGGAGGTCACTCAGACTCGCATCCATCGAGTCAGTGATGCCATCCAGCCATCTCATCCTCTGTCGTCCCCTTCTCCTCCTGCCCTCAACTCCTCCCAGCATCAGAGTCTTCTCCAATGAGTCAACTCTTCACATGAGGTGGCCAAAATACTGGAGTTTCAGCTTCAGCATCATTCCTTCTAAAGAAATTCCAGGATTGATCTCCTTCAGAATGGACTGGTTGGATCTCCTTGCAGTCCAAGGGACTCTCAAGAGTCTTCTCCAACACCACAGTTCAAAAGCATCAATTCTTCGGCGCTCAGCCTTCTTCACAGTCCAGCTCTCACATCCATACATGACCACAGGAAAGACCATAGCCTTGACTAGGCGAACCTTTGTTGGTAAAGTAATGTCTCTGCTTTTGAATATGCTATCTAGGTTGGTCATAACTTTCCTTCCAAGGAGTAAGCGTCTTTTAATTTCATGGCTGCAGTCACCATCTGCAGTGATTTTGGAGCCCAGAAAAACAAAGTCTGACACTGTTTCCACTGTTTCCCCATCTATTTCCCATGCAGTGATGGGACCAGATGCCATGATCTTCGTTTTCTGAATGTTGAGCTTTAAGCCAACCTTTTCACTCTCCACTTTCACTTTCATCAAGAGGCTTTTTAGCCCCTCTTCACTTTCTGCCATAAGAGTCGTGTCATCTGCATATCTGAGGTTATTGATATTTCTCCCGGCAATCTTGATTCCAACTTGTGTTTCTTCCAGTCCAGCATTTCTCATGATGTACTCTGCATATAAGTTAAATAAACATGGTGACAATATGCAGCCTTGACGTACTCCTTTTCCTATTTGGAACCAGTCTGTTGTTCCATGACCAGTTCTAACTGTTGCTTCCTGACCTGCATACAGATTTCTTAAGAGGCAGATCAGGTGGTCTGGTATTCCCATCTCTTTCAGAATTTTCCATAGTTTATTGTGATCCACACAGTCAAAGGCTTTGGCATAGTCAATAAAGCAGAAATAGATGTTTTTCTGGAACTCTCTTGCTTTTTCCATGATCCAGCGGATGTTGGCAATTTGATCTCTGGTTCCTCTGCCTTTTCTAAAACCAGCTTGAACATCAGGAAGTTGACGGTTCACATATTGCTGAAGCCTGGCTTGGAGAATTTTGAGCATTACTTTACTAGCGTGTGAGATGAGTGCAATTGTTCGGTAGTTTGAGCACTCTTTGGCATTGCCTTTCTTTGGGATCGGGATGAAAACTGACCTTTTCCAATTATGTGGCCACTGCTGAGTTTTCCAAATTTGCTGGCATATTGAGTGTAGCACTTTCACAGCATCATCATTCAGGACTTGGAATAGCTCCACTGGAATTCCATCACCTCCACTAGCTTTGTTCGTAGTGATGCTTTCTAAGGCCCATTTGACTTCACATTCCAAGATGTCTGGCTCTAGGTCAGTGATCACATCATCATGATTATCTAGGTCTTAAAGCTCTTTTTTATACAGTTCTTCTGTGTATTCTTGCCCCCTCTTCTTAATATCTTCTGCTTCTGTTAGGTCCACACCATTTCTGTCCTTTATTGTGCCCATCTTTGCATGAAATGTTCCTTTGGTATCTCTGATTTTCTTGAAGAGATCCCTAGTCTTTCCCATTCTGTTGTTTTCCTCTATTTCTTTGCATCGATCACTGAAGAAGGCTTTCTTATCTCTTCTTGCTATTCTTTGGAACTCTGCATTTAGATGTTTATATCTTTCCTTTTCTCCTTTGCTTTTCGCTTCTCTTCTTTTCACAGCTATTTGCAAGGCCTCCCCAGACAGCCATTTTGCTTTTTTGCATTTCTTTTCCATGGGGATGGTCTTGATCCCTGTCTCCTGTACAATGTCACGAACCTCATTCCATAGTTCATCAGGCACTCTATCTATCAGATCTAGGCCCTTAAATCTATTTCTCACTTCCACTGTATAATCATAAGGGATTTGATTTGGGTCATACCTGAATGGTCTAGTAGTTTTCTCTACTTTCTTCAATTTCAGTCTGAATTTGGCAATAAGGAGTTCATGGTCCGAGCCACAGTCAGCTCCTGGTCTTGTTTTTGCTGATTGTATAGAGCTTCTCCATCTTTGGCTGCAAAGAATATAATCGATCTGATTTCGGTGTTGACCATCTGGTGATGTCCATGTATAGAGTCTTCTCTTGTGTTGTTGGAAGAGGGTATTTGCTATGACCAGTGCATTTTCTTGGCAAAACTCTATTAGTCTTGGACAGCACTGATAGACACTAATAAGAAACAACAGAATTGAAAAAGCAAGCCACAGAACTGCTAAGACAAAGAAAAATGATAAAACTGGTCACCTAAGTCATTTTTTTTACCTTAACCCAGTCAGCTGTCTTCACACATGGGAGCACTGCACTCTCTTAAATTTGCTTTTGTGGGAGCAATTTAGAGCCCTTCTCCCTTTTTCTCGTGATGTATGCCAACAGCCTCTGTGTTGGAAAAAGTCACAGCTTTTCCATTTGCCCTCCAAACTTGAGAGGAGTTTGAGCTGTAGCTGCTGGTTTAGCCACACGAATTTCAATATGGAGTATCTCAATGAAATTTGTTTTTTAAAATATGTGATTTTGGCCTTTGTGTGTTTTTTTTCTGTGAAGTGCTCTTTTAGCATAGGAATGTAATTGTTCTGCCCCGGAGTTTTGCTCTGTCCATACAAGGGAGTTACCATTCTTGGAATTCAGATTTATAACCACTTCCTTATTTTGGTACTGCCTCCTAATCTACTTTTAAAAGGGGACTTGACCTTCATATAATTCATATTTTTCCTTGAAATGTTAAACCACCCACTTGAGCTGCCTTGGCTTTAGGTGACCCATGGAATGTATCTTCCCGGATTGAATGGTACTCATTAAAGTGAGCACAATGAAGATTTCTTGTAAGGTAAACATCAATATAATGCCACTTAAGGATTATTTTCTGCCTTTATAAGGCTTTTGTCCCATTTGGGGGGCCCTTAGTCAGAATATCTCTAGCTGAGTAATGCATGTGAGGCTGCTTAGACACTTAGGTTGACATTTTAAAGGTGACACTTGAGCCATGAAGTTCTGAACTCGTGGAAGAAATTTTTTATTTCAGAACGTCACTGCATGGGTGTTTTGCCTATTGTGTCACCATGCACAAGGTACTGCAAGCTTTTTCGTCTTGATCTGTGTAGAATACTATTTGTTGGTATTTCCTGTTACAACAGGAGTGTTTTTTCTCAGCTTGGAATCCTAGGTTATCTGTGCCACCATTGGGGCCCCAAAGTTATGCCTGTGCCCCCTCTGGATATGCCACCCGTGGTTCTTTGACCTTGAACTTTTGTATGGAGAATTGCATGTGTGGGGAGATATCATCTTTCCACTCCAGAAAAGCTTTTTATCATCATAACAAGATGCAGTAACTCAATCAAGACCTCCAGCTCTCACCGCTCCCCACATCAATTATAGCATATTAAGAGATGATAAATATGCAAAACATGAGGCCCACAGAGCCAAAGAGGTTGTTGGCTCAGCGTTTTACTGTTTCTTCCGAATGGCGTCAAGGCTTGGCAGCTGATTTTGTGGACAGGGCTGCAGGCTACATTTACGGATCTTAGCTCTGCCAATTACATGCCTGAGACTCCTGCAAGTCGGTTCACCTCCCTAGCTTTCCGCATGGGTAAAGTAAGATGCTCTCAAAAGTCTCATTAAGCTTTAAAATCCTGTATTTCCTGGTAAAGTCACTTTCCAACCCCCCTGTACTCCCATTCATCTCTGCATCCACTGGTAATTGCTTCTGTAAGAGAGTCAGAAAGCAGTACATTTATTTTTACTGGAGTTGTGTGAAGTCCCACGGGCATGTGGGAAAAAAAGAATACACATCTTAATTGAAGCGTGTTCAAGTCTCCCCAGTGCCTGGTCAGAATGTACCTTCTTCTTCCTCTTGTCCTTGGCATTTCTTATAATTTCTACTAAGAACACTCAAGAAGAAGAATGTGATCCTACTGTATTGAGTGATTATAATGACTTTTTTTTTTTTTTTTTAAACTTGAGGGTCTTTTTTTTTTCTTAACGTTTCCTTAAGCACAAAGACAAGGCTCTAGACAGGAAATCTGTCTCTGACCTCTCCAAGGGGAAAATCAAAGCTTTGTAAAATGGCCAAAGAAGAAAGAGATTAAGATAGGAATAGAGGAAGGAAAAGGCTCTTATGTCATAGATGTCTACTGTATTTATGAATTTGTTTTGTTTCTGAAGTACAGTGCAGAAGGGTTATTTTTTTTTTTTTTTTTTAAGGAAAGGTTATCTTGTCCAGAAATTAGGTAGTATAAAAGCTCAACTCCTAAGTTTTATCTACCTATAATTGGCAATATAATGTAATATATTCCTTAGAACCATATTGAAAGTAACAAAGCAGCTAAGCAGTAAAAAAAAATTAGAATTTTTAAGAAGTCTTTAGAGTTCTGATCAGTTGAATCAACATGCCAGTTGTTAAACAGTTGTCAAGTAATTTCCTTGCCCCTTTCACCAAAACAAAACAGGAAAAACTTGGCTTCAGTTTATTCAGAACATATATCCTAAGTGGTGGGTAGCTCTGAATTTGGATATTTTGCCAAGTTGCAATAGTGAAAGTATCAGTAGCTTTTAAAAAAATGACTAAAATTGTTGCTTTCTGTTAAAATTATGGAGGGTGAGATTGAATATAAAAGACTATTATGCCACAGATAAAATTAGATGCATAAGAGCCTGCCTGGAGCCATTTAGTTAAAACATTGCTAATCAAACCATGATGGAACAGTTATTCATACAGAAATTGATTTCTAAAGTCAGCTTTCAAAGTCTGTAGCTACTTAATGTCAGTTTCACACAGGATGGGTTTTCCTATTATTTTTGAATTTTGGACAACCCCCGCCCCACCCCGTTCCCCCTCCCCACCCCCGCACCAGCCACTGAATCCACACACAAGCCATTGATTGGAAAAAAAAAAAACATAACCCCTATAATCTTGGGCAGTTGTTTAACTTGCACTGTACATTAAGATTGCCTGGGAAGCTTCAAAAAAAACTAAATCCCAAACTATTTCTGCTTCTTACCCCTTGCCTTGCCCTCCCCACGCCGACCCGCCCCCCAAAACCAATTGAATCAAAGCTTCTGGAGAGGAGCCTGGGCTGAGTGAATGTCCTGAGCTGAAAGTGTTTAGAACCACTGACCCAGGATAGCAAGTGGTCATGTAGCAGAGAAGTAAGTATTGTAGATACTTCTGATCTGAGAAGCATCTCAATGAATTACCTCCATCTTCACCTACTACCGATCCCCCAGTGATAAGAAGTAGAAAAACCTGGTTTTCAAAGCATCCTGGAGAAATCAGATGCAATGGAAAGCTGCATTTAGAGCAATTTGAATTGTTTTCAAGTGGACGTTTGCAGTTTCTTTGGCTTTCAGACTGAGTTGTGCAGGCAGATAGCTTCAGTCTTAGATCAGGGACATTTGAATTTGACCTTGGTGAAGAAATACATTCTCACTAACCAATTGTGTTTGTTTGCTAGAGCTGCTGAAACAAAGCTCCATAATCGAAGTGGCTTAGAACAACAAAAGTGTATTGTCTTTGGGCTCTGAAGGCTAGAAGTCTGAAATCAAGGTTTGCAAGGTTATGGTCCCTTTGAAACTTGTTGTCCATGTTTCTTCCTGGTTTCTGGTAATTTCCAGGCCATCTTTTGACTACTTTGGCTTAGAGAGTCATCATTCCAATCCTCTGCCTTCCCTCCAGGTGTCTATCTGTCCAAATTTCCCCTTTTTATGAGGACAGCAGTCCATTGGATTAGGGCACACTCTCTTAACCTCAGTTTAAATTAACTACCTCTAGAAAGACCCTATTTCCAAATATGGTCACCTTCTAATGTACCAGAGTTGAGGACGTCAGTACATCTATTTTTTGGAGGACAAAATTCAGACTTGTAACTACTGACACATGAAAAAGAATCTTCCTTTAACATGTTTACTTCGTTCTTTTATTCATTCTAAAGGTGTAATTCTTCACTCATAAAGAAACATCAGACTAAATGTAGGTTGGACTCGTTTTCCTCAGTAGAAAGATTATGGCAGATAGAAGCTGAACTGCTAGAATGGTAGAATGTGTGGTCCTTAGTACATTTATTTGGAGGAAATAAATGTTGTGATGGACAGGAAAACTAGACTCCAAATCAGGAACGAGTGACTTCTACGTGTTATAGCATGCACTGCATGTGTGATCTGTGTGTGCGTGCATGCATGCTCAGTCACTCAATTGTGCCCAACTCTGCAACCCTGCCAGGCTACTCTGTCTGTGGGATTTCCCAGGCCAGAATACTTGAATAGGTTGCTATTTCCTCCTCCAGGGGATTGAACCCACATCTCCTGCCTTTGCAAGCAGATTCTTTACTACTGAGCCCCCTGGGATCTATAGTTTTACTTCAAAAAGATGGAATTCCCTGGCAGTCCAGTGGTTAGGACTCAGCCCTTTCACTGCTGGAGCCTAGATTCAATCCCTGATCCAGGAACTAAAGTCATGCAACTGTGCATGGCAAAAAAAAAAAAAATCTTAAAGAAAAACCCATCCAGCTACAGGCTAAAGGCTTTCAGACAATCTGCTGGAGAGTCCTGACATGCTGCAGGGCACCTGGAGCCTGGGAGACTCTGATGCTTGTCCAACATATGTCCCAGTTGACATAACAATATGCTCGAAAAAAATTAGAGAACAGTCATTGTCAAGCTTTCTGTAAGGAAATGGACTGGTTTTGTATGTTCATGTTAAGAGACAAAATTCAACCACGTCCATTTGAAGGTTTAATTTTTTCAGGTGAGTCATGAATAGGGCAGCACCACATCCAGCAATCAGAAGGGTGCTTCAAGGGACTGCACAACATGGAAGGTGTATACAGAAAGAAGGGGCTTTGGGCTATTAGTCAAGGAAAGAAAGGATAATTTTTTTTTTTTTTTTTTTTTTAGGCAGGACATTATCCTTCTGAGGGAGGGAAGCCAGCAGGGCAGGGGCCATTATGCAGATTGCTGCCCCTTCCCCTGGAGGGTGAGAGAGGGCCCAGGAGACCTCACTGGTGCTAATCAGAAAATTCCAGACTAGATTTCCCTGGTGGTCCAGTGGATAAGAATCCACCCGTCAATGCTGGGGACACAGGTTCAATCCCTGGTCTGGGAAGACTCCGTATGTCGCAAAGCAGCTGAGCCCATGCACCACAAATACTGAGTGTGCGCTGTAGAGCTTCAGAGCCGTAACTACTGAAGCCTGGGAGATCTCAGGTCGGTGATCTGCAGCTACTAAGCCTGTGTGCCACAACTACTAAAGTCTGCACCTGAAGTCTGTGCTCTGCAACAAGAGAAGCCATTACAAGGAGAAGCCCAGAAACCACAAGGAAGAGTAGCCCTGGCTCACCATAACTAGAGAAGAGCCTGTGCAAAGTAGTGACGACCCAGCATAGCCAAAAGTTAAAGAAAAAAAAAATTCCAGACTGGTTGATTAAGATTACACTTCCGATGAAAGTCAAAACTGCTGTTAGGTAAACTGCTGTTAGGTTGGGTATTAAATCTAGATTTGGTACCATGGGCTTTAGCACATGTGACACCGTTTGGGGCTTGTGGTTTTTCTCTTTAGCAATAGTGTTTGTTCGTGTGGTGGGGCTGGTGGGTTAAAGCACTTGGCTGCTGGATTTCATAATTACTTTGGTATGATTCCTTAACGGTGAGGCCCCCTTGGGTTCTTCCTATGGGGTTGGCACTCTAATGATGGAAGTTGTGTCAGTATGAGGGAGTATGTCCACGTCTCTTGTTGCTCAAGGATGGGCTGACTGCCTTTGGGGCACTGAGGCATAGGAATTTGCTGAAACTGCCAAGCTAGGGGAAAGAGCAGATTTCATTGGTTCCCAAAGTTGCTTGATGATAAGAATCACCTAGGGTGCTTGTTAAAATCTCTAGGTCGTCTCCCTGGAGATTCTGGTTCCATAGGTCTGGGTGGAGCATGGGAATTTATATTTCAATGAGGATATTCCCTCCTACCTCTCTACCACCCACCCCACACACATGACTCTTACCAATAAACTTGAGGAACACTGGGCTAAATGATTTCTGACCAGCAACCTAAGACAGTAAGGTTCTAGTATCTTATTCTGTCTTCCTGGCAGAGATTGCTAGTTGACTACCCAACATCCATTTTCCTGTTCTTTCTTAGTAATAGGACATCATTTTTAAAATTTGGGATTCAATGGACTCAGCTCAAAGATCATATGTGACCAGCGAGAAGCTGACATGGGGCCTGGGGAAAGTCTCCATAGGGATCTTACAACTTTCCTGAAAGCTACTTGTTTTTCACCTATTCCGCCATCATCCTCTATTTTTCTGCCTGGGATTAGGACTTGATGGCTAGCATTCCAGCTGCCATTTTGGGCCCTATGGTGACCTTAAAGATGGAAGCCTTGTATTAAGGTGGTGGAACAGATAGAGTCCCAGTCTCGACTGCCTTCTCAGCTCTGGACTGACTCTTCTCAGACTCTGTTTATGTGTCAAGACTTCTATCTTGTTTAAGCCACCATTTTGTCGAGTTTCCTTTCATATATGGTTGAACCTAATCCTTAACTGATGTATCTCTAAATATGGAACTTTGATTTTCCTCTAAGCTAAAATCACATTACTGACCAAGTCACCCAATTTCTCTGTGTCTCTAAAGTAGATTTTCTAAAACTAAAACCTGCTCTTTCTCCCTGCAAGGGTAAAGGGAACAATTTGTAATTTATATCTAAGGAGTCTCTCAGTTCCAAGATATGGGAACAAGTCCCTTTGTGGAAAAAATAAGTTGTCACATATCCATAGTGATTCAGAGTCGGAAATAGAAGTTTTCAGTCAATAGATGCATAAAGAAAGGGATGTGAGTGAGAAGTCAAGGGCATTGGAGGAAAGGAAGACAGTTTCCTTATTTTTAAAAATTTATTACTTTATCTGTCTATTGAGGGAGTTCAGTCATCATCATGTGTTGAAAGCACCTTGTGAACTATACCATGTCTCATGTATGTTATTTACTGAGCACTTCATTGTATATATGATGTTGTTTCAGATACTTTAGGAGAAGACAATGGCACCCCACTCCAGTACTCTTGCCTGGAAAATCCCATGGGTGGAGGAGCCTGGTAGGCTGCAGTCCATGGGGTTGCTAAGAGTCAAACACGACTGAGAGACTTCACTTTTACTTTTCACTTTCATGCATTGGAGAAGGAAATGGCAACCCACTCCAGTGTTCTTCCCTGGAGAATCTCAGCGGGAGAGCCTGGTGGGCTGCCGTCTATGGGGTCGCACAGAGTCGGGCACAACTGAAGCAACTTAGCAGCAGCAGGTACTTTAGGCCAGTTTCCTCAAGTGGCTCAGCTGAATTTTTAACAAGCATTATAAGGAAGAAAAGTTTCCAGTATCAAAGAAGTTTGCCATTCTCTCAAATCATCCCCCACCCCCACCCCCCCCACAGAATCCAAAAGACTGTTCTATACATCTGTGTCTCTTTTGCTGTCTCACATACAGGGTTGGATGATTTGGGAGAATGGCATTAAAACATGTATAATATCATATAAGAAACGAATCGCCAGTCCAGGTTGAATCCAGGATACAGGAAGCTTGGGGCTTGTGCACTGGGATGATCCAGAGGGATGGTATGGGGAGGGAGGTGGGAGGGAGGTTCAGGATGGGGAACACGTGTACACCCGCAGCAGATGCATGTTGATGTATAGCAAAACCAATACAATATTGTAAAGTAAAAAATAATAATAATTAAAAAAAATACAAGTTAAAAAAAAAGTTTGGAGCATGTCCCTTTCAGCAAAATAAATAAGTTTGTTTATTACAGGACTGCCTGGTGCCTTTCAGCTGTTAATGTACATTGTAAATATCTAAGAAAGGGGAGGGTTGTATGTGTGGGGTTGCGGGGGTGGGGTGGGGTGGAAAATGCCATGTGATAGGTAATCTTTTTACTTCACAACCATGGGTTGTGCCTCTTGGACAGGACCACCTTGGAAAAATGCAGCTTTGTAGGGGAAATTATAGAATATGTAAGAACACAGATTTAGTGCCCGCCAGATGCAAGACCCTGGATCCCCACAGAAAATTGGAGATGTGGTTCTTGGTGTTGGGGAGCTATACTTCTCTCTGGGGGGATAAGACATTTACATGTAGAAGAAGAGTATTCAGGGTAGAATCTTAAGTGCTGCATGAGTGATTAAAAAAGAAAAAAAAACCACAGGCTTTTTAAGTTCAGATGAAGGTACAGTCAATGCCAAAGCCTTTGACTGTGTGGATCACAATAAACTGTGGAAAATTCTGAAAGAGATGGGAATACCAGACCACCTGACATGCCTTTTGAGAAACCTGTATGCAGGTGTCAGGAAGCAACAGTTAGAACTGGACATGGAACAACAGACTGGTTCCAAATAGGAAAAGGAGTAAATCAAGGCTGTATATTGTCACTCTGCTTATTTAACTTATATGCAGAGAAATGCTTATATGAGAAATGCTTACATGAGAAACATATGAGAAACGCTGGGCTGGAGGAAGCACAAGCTGGAATCAAGATTGCCAGGAGAAATATCAATAACCTCAGATATCCAGATGACACCACACTTATGGCAGAAAGTGAATTAGAACTAAAGAGCCTCTTGATGAAAGTGAGAGAGGAGAGTGAAGAAGTTGGCTTAAAGCTCAACAGAAAACTAAGATCATGCCATCCGGTCCCATGACTTCATGGCAAATAGATGGGAAAACAATGGAAACAGTGGCTGACTTTATTTTTCTGGGCGCCAGAATCACTGCATATGGTGATTGCAGCTTCTTGGAAAGTTATGACCAACCTAGCCAGCATATTCAAAAGCAGAGACATTACTTTGTCAACAAGGGTCCATCTAGTCAAGGCTGTGGTTTTTCCAGTGGTCATGTATGGATGTGAGAGTTGGACTATAAAGAAAGCTGAATGCAGAAGAATTGATGCTTTTGAAGTGTGGTGTTAGAGAAGACTCTTGAGAGTCCCTGGGACTGCAAGGAGATCCAACCAGTCCATCCTAAAGGAGATCAGTCCTGGCTGTTCATTGGAAGGACTGATGTTGAAGCTGAAACTCCAATACTTTGGCCACCTGATGCGAAGAGCTGACTCATTGGAAAAGACCGTCATGCTAGGAAAGACTGAGGGCAGAAGGAGAAGTAGATGACAGAGGATACGATGGTTGGATGGCATCACCGACTCAATGGACATGGGTTTGGGTGGACTTTGGGAGTTGGTGATGGACAGGGAGGCCTAGCATGCTGCAGTTCATGGGGTCACAAAGAGTTGGACACGACTGAGTGACTGAACTGAACTGAAGGTACAGTCTTTGTGAGGTGACTAGCAACATGAATTTAGTGAACATTTCAAAGCACCTTCCATGAGTGCTCCAGAAGATGCTGAGGTGGTCTATTTGAATTTTATTTTCTTTTTGAGTAGTGAATTTTAGATCTATTAAAACTGTTTAAAATTCTTCAGATAGAGTTCTAAATTTCAATCATAAAGACTCCATTACTAGATTTCTCTATCACTTTCAAGCATCCATTAATAAGTCATTTTAATCCTCTACTTGCTGGCTTCTGTTGCTCAACCAGTTTTGTTTAGAATAGCTTTTAAAGTCACATTAAACATCCCTGGGTCAAGAAGATCCCCTGTAGGAGCAAATGGCCACCCACTCCAGAATTCTTGCCTGGATAATCCCATGGACAGAGGAGCCTGGTGGGCTGCAGTCCATGGGGTTGCAAAGCGTTGGACATACCTGAGCACACACACACAAACCCAATTGAGATTTGCAAAATTATTTTACATTTTTAGGCAGCCATGTGAATGTAGCATTGGGTTAATTGGGATAGGAAAGTGAAGGGAACCAAAATTAAGTATATATACTTCCTAGTGGACATTCCAGCCAAGAAACCAGAAGCATGATTTTCTGTTTGATTTTCAGGGCTGAGTGGTTTCACTCCTTCCTGGACTCAAGGTCATACGATTGTGATCATATGTTGCCATAAGTGAGAAATATTGGCCTAACTAATTGTTGGACAGGAAGGGAAGCAAGAACTCCCAGTTTTAAAAATCGAACAGCATATAATAATAATTAAGCCTCTTTGGTTGAGTACAAGAGCCAGGAGTGTTTAATATGCAATTAGCAATACTATGTTCAAATACCTTCCTGACATTCTCAGAAATTCTTAGCCTTAAGAATTCTGTTTTTCATTTACTATTTCTGTCCACATCTCAGATAAAGGGCATGGATGGTGTTTGCTGATTCTATTAAGATTAGAACTTGAAACCAGCCTTGAAAACAACAGCAGTAAACCAGCCTTGAAAATAGTAAACCAGCCTTGACAACAACATATATGTAATGAAAGTCAATTCCGGCCATTGAAGAAAAGGTGGAGCCAGAGAAGGCGACTTTAAGGCCATGAACATTCTCCTGACATCTCCCTACCAGAATGTTGTTGTGCTGGGGGTCAGGGATATTTGGGTTACACAAAGAAAAGATCGTTTTTCAAAAAGCACCCCAGTATTTTAATAGATGCTTGTATATAGTATTTCTACTTTTGCAGTAAAGGTAGTATTTCCTCATTTTATACAAGGAGCTGAGACTCAAAAATGGAAAGTTTTCCCCAATGTCACAGAGCTAGGAGGTAGCAGAGCTGGAATTCAACTCAGTCCTGTCTGATGCAAATGCCCTCAACTCTGTGTCACATCAGCAAAGCTATTTTTTTAATTTTTAATAAAAAGTCTTTTAATATAACAAATTCTCAGGTGTTAGAAACCGGTTCTCTAATAAATTGGTGTATATTGAAAACTTCAGATTTTTTACTCTAACTTTGTAAATGCTTAAGTATGGGAAGCTCCAGTGACTCAGATGGTAAAGAGTCTTGCCTGCAATGCAGAAGAGCCAGGTTCAGTTCTTGGGTCTTGGAGAAGGAAATGGCTACCCACTCCAGTATTCTGGCCTGGAGAATTCTATGGACAGAGCAGCCTGGTGGGCTACAGTCCATGGGGTCACAAAGAGTTGGACATGGCTGAGTGACCAACACTTAAGTTTTTATGGGCTTCCCAGGTGGCACAGTGGAGAAGAACGTGCCTGCTGATGCAGGAGGCACAAAAGACTATGGGTTTGATCCATCAGTTGGGAAGATCTCCTGGAGGAGGAAATGGCTACCCACTCCAGTATTCTTGCCTGGAAAATCCCATGGACAGAGGAGCCTGGCGGATTGCTGTCCATAGGGTTGCACAGAGTCGGACATGACTGAAGTGACTTGGCGTGCGTGGTATCCCACTCAGTCACGCAGAGCCTTTCCAGGTCTGGAAGCCACCCTCTTGTTTCTTCTGCTCCAGGCTTGCTTATAAGTTCCTGAGCCCACCCAGCCTTTCATGTACTATTCCCACTCTAGAAGGCTCCCCACCAAGGCACCCACAGAGCTGCTTTCCTCCCAGTCTCTCTGCTCAAATGGCACCCAGAGAGCTCTTCCCTCACCCTCGTTGTGATTGTTAATTCAGTCGCCAAGTCATGTCCAACTCTTCATGTCCTTGTGACCCCAAGGACTGCACCATGCCAAGTTTCCCTGTCCCTTCACCATCTCCTGGAGTTTGCCCAAGTTCATGTCCACTAAATCCCTGACACTGCCCCCGACGCCAATCACACATTCCTCTTGCTTCCAATCCTTACTTCCACTTGGTAAACCTTTGTCACCCTTGACATGTTATCTGCTTATCTTCGACTGACTTCTTAGTGTCTGACCTGTCTATAGACTTGTTTCTCCCCTGAGAGCAGCAGCCCTGTGAGCATCTAGGCTTCAGCTAGTTCACTGCTGGATCCCCTGGCACATAAGAGGTGCTCAAGGGATCTCTGTTGAATGAATGAGTAAGTGGATGGATGAATTACAGTTACCTCAGTTATAAATGAAGAATGTTATCATCCATCTTCCCAGAAGTTTTATAAGGCTGGATACTTTGAAGGAAATGAGGCTTTAACAACAACAACAAAAAGGATTTCCTGGCTGAAATTTATGTCTTTGTGTGCAATATTTGGGTAGTTACAGTTCGGTATAAGAAAAACAACTGTATTTCCTGTCCTCTAGGAATTTGTGATCTATAAGGAGCTCTGACCTTGGAAATGCCTGATAGTATACATCTGGAGTTGTTTGTGGCAACAGATGAGGCAAACAGACAAATATTCTATATTATAGGAACGGCATAGGTTTTAAAGGATAAGGATGGATGGATTCATGGGACTCACATCTTTTGAGATAATGGGAATTTGGTGGCACTGGTGGTAAAGAATCCACCTTCCAACGCAGGAGACATAAAAGACATGGCTTCAATCCCTGGGTCAGGAAGATCCCTTGGAGTAGGGCATAGCAATCCCCTCCAGTATCCTTGCCTGGAGAATCCCATGGACAGAGGAGCCTGGCAGGCTACATGTAATCCATGGGGTCTCAAAAAGTTGGACATGACTGGGTGACTTAGCATCAGATCAGTCGCTCAGTCGTGTCCGACTCTTCGCGACCCCATGAACCGCAGCACGCCAGGCCTCCCTGTCCATCACCAGCTCCCGGAGGTCACTCAGACTCACATCCATCGAGTCAGTGATGCCATCCAGCCATCTCATCCTCTGTCGTCCCCTTTTCCTCCTGCCCTCAATCCCTCCCAGCATCAGAGTCTTCTCCAATGAGTCAACTCTTTGCATCAGGTGGCCAAAATACTGGAGTTTCAGCTTTAGCATCATTCCTTCCAAAGAAATCCCAGGGCTGATCTCCTTCAGAATGGACTGCTTGGATCTCCTTGCAGTCCAAGGGACTCTCAAGAGTCTTCTCCAACACCACAGTTCAAAAGCATCAGTTCTTCGGTGCACAGCCTTCTTCACAGTCCAACTCTCACATCCATACATGACCACAGGAAAGACCAAAGCCTTGACTAGGCAAACCTTAGTTGGTAAAGTGATGTCTCTGCTTTTGAATATTCTATCTAGGTTTGTCATAACTTTCCTTCCAAGGAGCAAGCGTCTTTTAATTTCATGGCTGCAGTCACCATCTGCAGTGATTTTGGAGCCCAGAAAAAGAAAGTCTGACACTGTTTCCACTGTTTCTCCATCTATTTCCCATGTAGTGATGGGACCAGATGCCATGATCTTCGTTTTCTGAATGTTGAGCTTTAAGCCAACCTTTTCACTCTCCACTTTCACTTTCATCAAGAGGCTTTTTAGCCCCTCTTCACTTTCTGCCATAAGAGTCGTGTCATCTGCATATCTGAGGTTATTGATATTTCTCCCGGCAATCTTGATTCCAACTTGTGTTTCTTCCAGTCCAGCATTTCTCATGATGTACTCTGCATATAAGTTAAATAAACATGGTGACAATATGCAGCCTTGACGTACTCCTTTTCCTATTTGGAACCAGTCTGTTATTCCATGACCAGTTCTAACTGTTGCTTCCTGACCTGCATACAGATTTCTCAAGAGGCAGATCAGGTGGTCTGGTATTCCCATCTCTTTCAGAATTGTCCACAGTTTCTTGTGATCTACACAGTCAAAGGCTTTGGCATAGTCAATAAAGCAGAAATAGATGTTTTTCTGGAACTCTCTTACTTTTTCCATGATCCAGCGGATGTTGGCAATTTGATCTCTGGTTCCTCTGCCTTTTCTAAAACCAGCTTGAACATCAGGAAGTTCACGGTTCACATATTGCTGAAGCCTGGCTTGGAGAATTTTGAGCATTACTTTACTAGCGTGTGAGATGAGTGCAATTGTTCGGTAGTTTGAGCATTCTTTGGCATTGCCTTTCTTTGGGATTGGGATGAAAACTGACCTTTTCCAATTTTGTGGCCACTGCTGAGTTTTCCAAATTTGCTGGCATATTGAGTGTAGCAGTTTCACAGCTTCATCTTTCAGGATTTGGAACAGCTCAACTGGAATTCCATCACCTCCACTAGCTTTGTTCGTAGTTATGCTTTCTAAGGCCCACTTGACTTCACATTCCAGGATGTCTGGCTCTAGGTCAGTTATCACACCATCGTGATTATCTGGGTCGTGAAGCTCTTTTTTGTACAGTTCTTCTGTGTATTCTTGCCACCTCTTCTTAATATCTTCTGCTTCCGTTAGGTCCATACCATTTCTGTCCTTTATCGAGCCCATCTTTGCATGAAATGTTCCTTTGGTATCTCTGATTTTCTTGAAGAGATCCCTAGTCTTTCCCATTCTGTTGTTTTCCTCTATTTCTTTGCATTGATCACTGACATGACTGGGTGACTCAGCACGCACACATGTAATCCAGGTGAGGCGGAAGCTCCTGGTTGTGGCCAGTCCCGCTGGGGGCCACGTACCTCCTTGGTCAGCAATCCTGCCTCAATTTAGAAAATGAAGTGGTGAAAGGCAGAGATAGGTCAACTGCTTTTGTTATGTGGCTAGTGAATTATGAATTTGGGGTTAATTTCTTAAAATATCTTCTCCTACTTCCTACCATTCCACTTATTCTCTTGGTTTCTAGGTTCTTTTCCCTTAAAAGGTAAGGGGGAAAGCATGGGTAGACCAGATTACTGTCTGTGAAACTGTCTTCCCCCTCCTGCCTTCACTGAAGTTGATCTAGGAGAGAATGGAGGACCTTTGGGGCTAAAGCCTCTGCTCTGCATTTGGGAGACAGGTTCTCTGACTGTTGGTGGCCAATATGTGAATCTTAAAAGTGTGTATTTGTGCATGTGTGTGTATGTAATGGATTCTAGTTGTGCACTTGAGATGAAAGATGTATTTCATTAATTCATTAATGAATTCATTAATTTATGAATTAAACTGATTAATTGGTAGTTCATTTTAAGACTGTTTATTTTGAAGAGTTACCACCACCAATAATCCTTAAATTTTTCACATACCTAAAGTTAATGATAATAGGAAATGTGCTTTCAAAAATCTTGAGTCTTATTTTCTTCTTTTGCCATTTAATCAGAGCTGAACAGCTCACAAGCAGAAATCATGGGGTTTGGTGTATAGACACAGTTGTTAAAACTGCACTTTGATTTTTTTAAAAAATAAAAAGTGATATTATGAATTGGAATTTTAGTTGTTTTGGCACCGACCACCTTCATTAGATATTGTAATTCCCCTCCTTTATCTCCCCCTATTTGAGAAGAAAGAAATCCTTGTGGAATGCAGTGATTTAAGAGCTTAGGGCTGGGGAGAGTAGCCTGGGGGCTGTCACATGGTAGGACTTGCCTCCCAAAGCAAGGCCTTCTTAAGGGAATGAATGCTGATTACTGCAGCTAAAGAAAAGAGCCCTGGGAAGAGGGAGTACCTCCCACTCACCCCAGACATGCCCATTTGTCTCAAGCTGGAGGTTGCTTCTTGCTCAGCATCCCGTGTGAATGTAATGGCAAAGGACTCGTGAAACTGCCTTTCTTTTTTGAAATAAGCCTTTCTAAGGCACATGAAGTACCAGCATTCTCGCCTCTTTAGCACAGATCTGAATGGAGTGGGCTCCCGTTTCTCAGGGAGGTAGTGAACTTGCTGTAGGTCCCTGATGAATAATAAAGTTGTCCCCTCATCTATCACGACCTTCCCCTTCCTACCCCAAGGGAAGCAGAATGCCTGCTTAGTAGGATTTCCTGAAGGACAGAGGCAAGCCAAGGACCGAGAAAGGTCCATTCTTCTCTGCCCGCCAACCCTGTCGCTTGCCTGTATATGGAAGTGGAAAGACACATACATCATCATTAGCTCAAGAAAAAATGCTGGCCAGTGGTCAGTGGGAAGAACAATTAGCAAATCAATGAATTGTGGCTGGGGGAACCCTCTCAGTGCCCTGGGTAACCACCTTTATTAAATCAGCACAGACAGAATGTTGTTCGTTTGCAACTCTTGCGTTTTCCTGTGGTAACACAGCCCAACGTACCAGGCATGAATGTGAATTCTACGCATGGAGGTGTATAGTTCATGGTTCCCAACTGTTTTGTTGTTGTTGCTTTGTTTTAAAAGAACATGGTAGATTTATTAGTACTAACATAGAAAAATGTCCAAGGAACAGTGATAAACAGAAATGAAAGGCACGTTGGAGAACATTATATGTGGTGTAAGCTCACACGTATAAAGAAAGAAAACAAATGTATTCGTATGTGTTAAAAGATACCTAGAAAAATTCATAGGAAATTTTAACAGTAGTTACTACAGCGGGGAGTAAGTTTAAAGCTGGAGATAGCAAGAGGAGTTTTACTTTTGGCTTTATATCCTTCTCTACTATATGGATTGTTTTACAATGCCCATGTGTCACTTTTATAGGAGAACCAGTTTCAAAATTCCCAATGTTTTTAAGTATGAAAACCCTGTTCTACTATACGTATAGGAAGTTTATAGACCTGTAACTTCTAGTAGCTCTTCTGTTTGGAGAAGGCAATGGCACCCCACTCCAGTACTCTTGCCTGGAAAATCCCATGGATGGAGGGACCTGGTAGGCTGCAGTCCATGGGGTCGCTAGGAGTCGGATACGACTAAGCAACTTCACTTTCACTTTTCACTTTCATGCATTGGAGAAGGAAATGGCAACCCACTCCAGTGCTCTTGCCTGGAGAATCCCAGGGACGGGGAGCCTGGTGGGCTGCCGTCTATGGGGTCGCACAGAGTCGGATACGACTGAAGCGACTTAGCAGCAGCAGCAGCTCTTCTGTTATCATCTGTGAGTTGAGAAGATACATAATTAGGACCAAAATCATAATCAAAACCAAGATCAATAATGTACAAAAGGAATTTGAATTGTAATTATTATGAAATTTTCTGTATTCAAAAAGTGTGTGTGTGGCAGGGGCTGAGAGGGCGAGTGACACAGAGGGACTGATGCTCATGGATTGATGAAGCTTTCTGATTGCCACCAGATTGAGGCTCCTTCCCCTTCCCCCATCCCTGTCCCAGTCCAGGGCCAAGGCCCCTGTGGTTGGGCTCCATTGGGAGAGCAAAAAGATTATGACTTTTAGAGTCAGGCAGGTACGGGATCAGAAGATACCCGGTGGCTCAGTAAAATATACGCTTGTCAACGCAGGAGACGCAGGAGACGTGTGAGTTCCATCCCTGGGTTGGGAAGATCCCCTGGAGAAGAACATGGCAACCCTCTCCAGTATTCTTGCCTGGGAAATCTTATGGACAGAGGAGCCTGATGGGCGACAGTGTGTCCCAGAGTTGGACACAGCTGAGTAACTGAGCACACACGCACAGATATGGGGACAAACTTCAGCTCTCCCACTGCCTGTGTGAACCTGGATAGGGTACTAAACCTTTCTGTGCCTCAGCTTCCTCATCTTTAAATGGAGATTGCACTTAAACCTCACAGGGATGTGGGGGCGTTGAAGTTTTGAAGTTTTCTCATACGTGACATGGTGCCTGGCACAGGGGAGTTGGCACTTAAATATTTGTGTTTCTGTTTCCTGCCTACGCTTTCCTACCTGCAAGACAGACCCAAAGCCAGTTATGTATAAAATCAAATTAATCAGTGAATTCTTTTTGCTTGTGAGCATTAATGTACATTCTAGCTACTGCTGCTGCTGCTGCTAAGTTGCTTCAGTCGTGTCTGACTCTGTGCGACCCCAGAGACGACAGCCCACCAGGCTCCCCCATCCCTGGGATTCTCCAGGCAAGAACACTGGAGTGGGTTGCCATTTCCTTCTCCAATGCATGAAAGTGAAAAGTGAAAGTGAAGTCGCTCAGTCGTGTCTGACTCTTTGCGACCCCGTGGACTGCAGCCTACCAGGCTCCTCTGTCCATGGGATTTTCCAGGCAAGAGTACTGGAGTGGGGTGCCATTGACTGTTTAACTGCCAAATTTAGTGGCATGAAACATTTACTACACTCACACTCTTCTGGATGGGGTACACTGGGGCATTTTGTCTCTCTGACCCATGATGTGAGACTTAGCTGGGGAGACTCAAAGGCTGGGTGTGGGAATCCCCTGGAGGCTCATTCACTCATCATCTGATGGCGGCTCATACCTTAGACTTTCACTGAGTCTTTTCAAAGCATTTTTGTCCCCTCTGTGTAGCCTGGGCTTCTTCCCAGCATGGTAGCTGGGTTCTAAGAGAAGCATCCTGAGAGAGAGCCAGACAGAAGCCACATCACCCTGGTGTTGCCTCTGCTGCTTTCCATCACTTGAAACAGTCATGAAGTCTTCTCCAGATTCAAGGGGAGGAAAAATAGACTCTTGACTCCTGATGCATGTGGCAAGGTTTTGGAATAGCCATATGGGACCAGAAATCTTGTAGTGCCACTTTTAGAAAATACAACTTGCCACAATTTATAAGCTTATAGGCAGAGGTGCTTCCAGAAGGTTCTAGCACTGGTGTTCCTTTGGTTACTGCATTACCTGCCAGCAGGTGCACTTACCAGAAGCTGAGAACTGAACATAAGGAAGGTCCTGGAATATGGGATTTTGAAGTCTGTCCCAGGATACATATTACCTTCCAGCTTTGAATTTGAGCCTGAGTTTTCATGTAAAAGCCACAGAAATGTTTGGTTGTCAACCACAAACAGAACTCAAAGGTGTAAGACACACTTGGAAAACCAAAGATCAGTCCTTTTCTTTGCCTAGTACCATAAGGTTATTTTATTTCCTGACAAGAGCCAAGTTACCTGTATACCCTACCTTGACCCCACTGATAACAGTTCATGAGCTTTTTTTCCTGAGATTTATTTTAAAGTCATTTAGATTGTTCTAGGAAAGTTGTAGTGTTTGGAACAGCAGCTATGGAGGAAAGGAGCTGACCTCTTCAGATGTGATCACTCTTATTTTTCCCAGTAGATAAACATGTATCAATCACTTTTCTCTCAGCTTGTTTGTCAAAGAGCTCTCTTTAAAGCTAAAGAAAGAGTGAACACAGAACTTAAATTATATATAGATCACATAGTTTGATTATGAACCAGAAAGCCTAAGGGAGGAACGGTGGGGTGAAAAAGGACTGTAGTTGATCATTTCCATGGACTAGAATTAGTCTGTGAAATATTCAGTTACTTGAGATTTTACAAGTCACTTCAATGACTCTGTCTCAGATTTTTGAAAAACTGTCAAGTAAAAATAACAGCTCTAGCGACTGAAAAAAAATTGCACAGCCTAAATGTTGAGAATTGTGTTTAATTTGGCAGACAGCTATGGCACCCCACCCCAGTACTCTTGCCTGGAAAATCCCACGGACGGAGGAGCCTGGTAGGCTGCAGTCCATGGGGTCGCTAAGAGTCGGAGACGACTGAGCAACTTCCCTTTCACTTTTCACTTTCATGCATTGGAGAAGGAAATGGCAACCCACTCCAGTATTCTTGCCTGGAGAATCCCAGGGACAGAGGAGCCTGGTGGGCTGCCGTCTATGGGATCGCACAGAGTCCGACACGACTGAAGCGACTTAGCAGTAGCAGTAGCAGTGGCAGACAGCTAAGGACCTCAAGCCCAAGAGAAAGGACTCTCAGAGAGAGCCGAGGGACTGCTCCAAAGAGCTAAGGGTATATATAGGAATTTTTGCAAAAAAAGGCAAGATAGTCAGAACATCAAAAGATTCAAGAACACCAGATATCTCAAGTTAGGGAATTTAGCACTCTTCTATGTGTGGGAAGATGCAAGAGTTTGGGCTCAAGAAATTATGCCTTTGATGTGCACCTCAGCTATCTTGGGCAAGGACCCTGTTCTGTTCTATCCTGAGTCCCCTCAGGGCGCATGGTAGGGAGCAGCTGTAGTGGCTGTGACATCCTTTGTTTACTGATGTGACAGGCACCATTCTTCTCTCACAGTTCAATGAGATCTCACCGGGCTGTTTGGGATACACCAGGCATTGTTGTGCAGTCACTAAGTCGTGTCCGACTCTTGGCGACCCCATGGACAGCAGCACATCAGATTTCCCTGTCCTCCATTATCTCCCGGAGTTTGCTCAGATTCATGTCCGTTGAGTCAGTGATGCCATTTAATCATCTCATCGTCACCAGGGGTAACAGAGGTGAAGACTTTGGAAATGTACAATGCTATTTACATGTGAAGTTCTGGCTTTTTCTTTTCAGTCAAGGTAGGACCCTGGCATGGTGCAGTGCTACTAAGAGAGGAGGGACAAAGTCCAGCCTCCCCATGCTGTTCCTTTCCCATTTCTTGTCTTTTCCCTCCTCTTTCCATCCCCTTTCTTACCTCTGTTCTTCCGTCTTCCTACGTCATTCTTTCCCCCCTGCCTTGTCTAAGGCCTTGGATCTCTACTGATGCCTGGCGATATTGCCTGTTAGATTAAACACCTACTGCTACTGCTGCTGCTGCTAAGTCACTTCAGTCGTGTCGGACTCTGTGCGACCCCATAGACAGCAGCTCACCAGGCTCCCCCGTCCCTGGGATTCTCCAGGCTGGAGTGGGTTGCCATTTCCTTCTCCAATGCATGAGAGTGAAAAGTGAAAATGAAGTCGCTCAGTCATGTCTGACTCTTTGAGACCCCATGCATGGACTGCAGCCTACCAGGCTCCTCCGTCCATGGGATTTTCTAGGCAAGAGTACTGGAGTGGGGTGCCATTGCCTTCTCCGGATTAAACACCTAACTATGTCTTTAATATATATTTACAAAGATTTCACATCCTACCTGGCCCCAGGCTTAAGAGGGTTTGGGAACTGATTTTATGATTACTGTCTAGCCTGTGGGGAGACTCACTTGTCAGGGTCAGATAAACTAAGTCCTTGCTGTTTTCTACACCCGAGCAAGGTATAAAATATTGCCCAAGTGACAGATTAGTGCCTGAAATTCAGAGTGTTGTCTTCGATGCCTTGGACTTGGGCTCTTGTTTAAAATCATCTCTTTATTTTCTCTGCCAGATAGTGTTGTAATAGATTTGCATATTTTTCTTATTTGGACATTTCTACCTGATCTAGAGGAAAATAAAAGTCACTCAGTTGTGTCCGACTGTTTGTGACCCCATGGCCTGCCAGGCTCCTCTGTCCATGGGATTCTTCAGCAAGAATACCGAAGTGGGTTGCCATGCCCTTCTCCAGGGGATCTTCCCCACCCAGGGATTGAATCTCCATCTCTTACATCTCCTGCATTGGCTGGCAGGTTCTTTACCACTAGCGCTACCTGGGAATCTAGAGGAAGATTATCTCTAAATTGTTGTTCAGTCACTCAGTCATGTCTGACTCTGCAACCCCATGGACTGCAGCACACCAGGCTTCCCTGTCCTTCACCATCTCCCAGAGCTTGCTCAGACTCATGGCCATTGAGTTGGTGATGCCATCCAACCATCTCATCTTCTGTTTTCCCCTTCTCCTCCTCCCTTCAATCTTTTCCAGCTTCAGGGTCTTTTCTGATGAGTCGGCGCTCTTTGCATCCAAATTGCTTTCCCCCAAAAGTGAGCTTTATTTATCCATGTAGCCTAATAGTAAGTAAATCATATTTTTTTCAGAGAGCCCCTCCATTTTGGACAGGATGTGCCTCCCACCCCATTTGTATGTTAAAGCCCTAGCCACCAGAACTTCAGAATGTGACAGTGTTTGGAGATCAGGCCTTGAAAGAGGTGACTAAGTTAAAATGAGGCCTTTAGAATGAGGCCTAACCCAGTCTGACTTTTGTCAAAAATTTGAACCCATGAGGAGACACCAAGGGTATGTCGAACCCAGAGGAAAGACTGTATTGAGGACACTGCATGAAGGTAGCCACCTGCCAGCCAATGAGAGGGGCTTCAGAAGGAACCAAACCTGCTGGCACATTGACCTCTGGCTTCCCAGCTGCCAGAATTGTGAGCAGACGCATTTCTGCTGTTTAAGACTCCCAGTCTATAGCGTTTTGTTACAGCAGCCCCAGCAAACTAACATGCCTCCAATTTTAGGGAAAATTTATAAAGTCAGGCTTGTATAATGTGGGGACAGTCAGATAAATATAAACTTGTTTCACTTTTTGGGAACAGTTATAGAATGATGGTGAACCAGAATGGGGTGTGTGTGTGTGTGTCTGTCTCTGTCTCTGTCTCTGTCTAGAAATTCTAGGGAATGGGCTCACACAGCTATGGGGCTGACAAGTCTTAAGTCTTCAGGTTCGGCTGAGGACCCAGTGCAGAGCTGATACTGCAATGCCATGTCTGAAGCTAGCTGGCAGTCAGAATTCCTCTTTGGGAGATCTCAGTCTTTTTTTTTTTTTTTTTTTTTTATGGTCTTCAGGTGTTTGAATGAGGCTCTCTTATATTATGGAGGATAATCTACTATCCTCAAAGTTTACCGATTTAAATGTTAATCATATCTACAAAGTACCTTCACAGTAACATCTAGGCTTGACCAAACAACTGGGCATCAGAGCCTAGCGAGCAACTTGACACTTGAAGTTACCTACCTCTTGACAGTGATGCCAAAGTGGCATCCTGAACTCACAGTCTAAGAAAAGTGGGATTTCAGAAGCTGATTTAAGATAAGCTAACTTTCAAATGGTATTACTAATAACGTGCTTTGCATGTATAACCTCATTTGATCCTGCCAACCAAACGTTTTTTTCTCTCCCAGTTTTACTGAGATATAATTGACATGCAGAGTGTGTAAATCTAAGGTGTACAACATAATGATTTGATTTATATATATTATGAAATGATTACCACGATAACTTTAGTGAACATCTGTCATCCAACCTCTTGGTTTGATACATGAATGTGTGAGTTAACCACACATTCAATCATAATGTACTCGTTTCCCTTTAAACTTCTGTTCATGATACAGGCATTGTGTGATGTCGACTGTGCTGGTATTTACACAATGCTTCTGCATTTCAACACTCTTGCTACACTCATTTTATAAATCACTTGGTCTACAGGATTTTTTGGTGTTTTTTTTTTTTTTTTTTCTGCCTTTGTGTCTTAAGCAGGGTATAGAAAACTGGTGAGACTGGTACTTAATTTTCCTTGGGACTTTGTATCATAATCCTACTTTGCTACCGTGGGAATTCCTGCTTTTTTAAAAAAAATCTAAGCTCTAATTGAGGTAATATTTGAGTTTTATTTTTCTTCTATTAGGCCATTCGATTGAGGCTTAGAAAAGTAGCCATCTAGTAATTCAAGCTGCTTTTCTGAGGGGATAGTCTCTGATAGAATGGAGAGGTGGGATCTCCTAGGTAACCAAACTTGTACCTCATAATTGCCCTCCTTTTAAAAGAGTCTGGGTCTATTTAAGATGTGTTGGTAACTGTTAAAAAGGAAGCCATTAACCAACTCTCCCCCCTCCACAACCCCAACCAACTTCACTGTGATTTAAATTAATCCCTGCTTTTCATTCTTGCAAGGAACTAATTAACACCCTAATGAGATAGAGTGCTTTAAAAGCAGGTGACTGGTCTCCCCTTTCTCTGGAAGGGGTTAGAATTTTTCTTTGGGAGCAGTGGAAATCTATGGGTAGTTTACTAAGGGATTCAAATAATTTAGAAATATGCTTCTATTATTAAACTCTATTCTCTGTCTGTGACTTAGGGATTATGGAGATGAATTCTGAGATTCACACAACCTAAATAGCTTTCTGAGTATATGACCTGAATGTACTTAACAATGCAGATTACTGAGAAACTAGAACAAAATAGAGTTGAATAGTCATTATATCTTTGAAGGAAGGGAGGCATTCTGAGCTAAGAAGCAATAGAAGGACTCAGGAAGTACACTTAAATTAGAAAGCTTAAGTTCACTGGGTAGTAGATGGACATAAGGGCAGAGTGACTCAGTCCACTTCCTACTAGTAGAGGGACAGAAGACAGAAAATATTTGTAGCAAACAAATGGTCATCAGTCTTTATTATTTTCAACCCATCAACTCAGTTCAAAACAAGCAGAGGACATAGCCAGTAAATGAACACAGCAGAAGTGTTCTCACTCACCAATAATCAAATGCTACACATTAGAGTCAAATGCAAAAGTATTTCAAAATACAGGGGAGGGAATGTGAACGTGCTGTGCTTAGTCACTCAGTCGTGTCTGACTCTTTATGACTGCGTGGACAGTACCCACCAGGCCCCTCTGTCCATGAGGATTCTCCAGGCCAGAATACTGGAGTGCGAAGCCTTTCCCTTCTCCAGGGGATCTTCCCAACCCAGGGATTGAACCCTGGTCTCCCGCATTGCTAGAGGGAAGCCCAGTACAATGGAGGAAATGTGAATTCTGAGCAGATATTTAATATTAAAGAAATATTGTTAAAGGTCTTAAGCTTTATAATAGTATTTTTTTTTAATTAGTCTTTTAGAGATAAACACTGAAATGTTGAGAGATAAAATTATATGATGTCTGGGATTTACTTCAAGATATTCTAGATTTGGAAGAGAGAGAAGTGAGTAAGGGTGTGGATAAAATAGAATAAGGGAGAGGAAAGCCAGTGAATTGATACTTGTTAAAGCTGGGTGATGGGTAGATAGGGATTCCTTTTTTTAAGATTTGTTTTGATGTGGGCTATTTTTAAAGTCTTTATTGAATTTGTTACAGAATTGCTTCTGTTATATGTCTTGGCATTTTGGCCACAAGACATGTGAGATCTTAACTCCCAAAGCAGGGATCAAACCCGCACCCCTTGCATTGGAAGGCAAAGTCTTAACAACTGGATAGCCAGGGAAGTCTCCACTAGAGATTCTTTATATTCTTTTCTCTCCCTTTGTTTGAATTTTTTTTCAATAAAATATTTTGAACTGTGGTGTTGGAGAAGACTCTTGAGAGTCCCTTGGACTGCAAGGAGATCCAACCAGTCCATTCTGAAGGAGATCAGCCCTGGGATTTCTTTGGAAGGAATGATGCTAAAGCTGAAACTCCAGTATTTTGGCCACCTCATGCGAAGAGTTGACTCATTGGAGAAGACTCTGATGCTGGGAGGGATTGGGGGCAGGAGGAGAAGAGGACGACAGAGGATGAGATGGCTGGATGGCATCACTGACTCGATGGATGTGAGTCTGGGTGAACTCCGGGAGTTGGTGATGGACAGGGAGGCCTGGCATGCTGCGATTCATGAGGTTGCAAAGAGTCAGACACGACTGAGCGACTGAACTGAATAAAAAGTTAAAAAAGAAAAAAGAAAAACAGACTCCACACTAACTTCAAAGAAAGAGGAAACCAGACATGTTGTGCCTTCCAATGGAAGTACACAACACTTTCTACGAAATATTTGTTGTTGCCAAAACATTGAACTTCAATTTAATCAAGTATTGAGATCCTTCTGATTTACAGGGAATAGGGAGATAGAGGAACATGTTATAAATGTCATTATGAGATGTAGTTAGTACAAACTCCGTAGGATGGTTGATCTCACTTCCCTGGTGGCTCAGATGGTAAAGAATCTCCCTGCAATTTGGGAGACCAGGTTCAATCCCTGGGTCAGGATGATCCCCTGGAGAAGGGAGAGGCTATCCACTCCAGTATTCTTGCCTGGAGAATTCCATGGAGAAGGGAGTCTGGCAGGCTATATGGTCCATGGGTTCGAAAAGAGTCAGACAAGATTGAGCGACTAAACTAACACTCATTTTTCACTTTCTTCAACAAGTAAATTAAAGAAAAAAAGGGGTGGGGAGGGAGGAAAACCTACAGATGAAGAGACTGAAGAACGGAGCCACCGTTTACAACGTAAGGACCTTATTTGTATCCTGATCTCTACAAACCAAGAAAAATTTATGAGACAATTGGCAAAATTTGGATTTGTCTAGATGTTTGATGTATTAAGGCATTAGTGTAATTTTTTTTTAAAGATAGGATGTGGTATTGTACTTATGTTCTAAAAAAAAAAAAAGGTTCTTATCGTTTAGAAATATTTATTGAAGCTATGCTTTGTGATTTGGGATTTACTTAAGATGATCTGGGGCGGGAAGTATTTAAAATGGGAGGATAAATGAAAGGAGACCGGCACTGGTTGATAGTCTTGGAAGAGGAGTATAAATTATTTCCTCTACTCTTGGATACTTTAAAATATTTCCATAAAAAAATTCCAGTTTGTGCTCATTGTGGTATAATCGAAAACATTTTTCCACAGTGATGATACCCAATGCCCTCATTCTTTGCTGGTATCCTTTACAGAAAGCAATTTTATCTGAGATATTTTTGAAAACAATATGCACAGATATGTTTCTGGCTGTGTTCTTTGTGTCACTTCCCTGAAAACAGCCTAAACATTAAACAACAAAGGAATGTTAATTTTTTCAAAATAACATATGGAATTTTCTATATTCTGTTAATGTAAAGTAACAATGAATTGCCCTGTAAAGTTGCTCTTAGTACATTATTAGCATAAAAGAAAGCAGGGCAAAAATTGTGCTAGAAAAGATATGCTTAGGTAAATTGACTAAAAAGAAAGAAAGCTAAATTTTGACTTTTTTTAGCAGAATATCAAATTATGGGTGGGGATGTTTCTCTTGTGTATCTCTTTCTAATTTGCTCTTGTGTGATTATATTTTGTTTTTAAGATCTTAAGGTAAACGGATTAAAATGTATAATCTTGTGAATTGAGAAAATATACTCCCATACCTATATTTAAACTACAGTATTTATCTTCACCTAAAATAAAGATACTGTATTTGAGAAAGTAATATCCTGGAGGCTTATATTTTAAGTGAGTGGTAAATTTTTTGGCAATTATGTGCCCTAGAAAACTCTTCTATAGGATGATTATTTATTTGCATCTTTTTACATTTACTTATTTTGAAATAAGCAAGAGTAAGTAGCCTTGATGCTTTTGACCTGTGGGAGATTTTTGCATTTTTACTTTTTATTACCCAGTGTAGGGAGGCTGCTGGCAAAATTGACTTACACATTGCTTTTCCATTTTCTAGTTTCTTGGCACTCAGCTACCTAAGTGCTTCCCTTTTATAGGACCAAAAAGGGAAAAAGAAAGAGTAAGTGGCATCTTGTAAATAGTTTAGGGAAAAATAATTTAAGGAAATAAATGACCAGTCAAGTCACTGACAATCTGGTTACCTTTCTTGGTAAATGTTGTCATCTCAGCTCCTGTTTTGATAGAGGACAGTTCAAAGCACTGGGGTTGCACCAACTGGGTGAAGTTTGCACAGATTCAAAACAGGAAAGTTGAGGATTAACCAGTGACGGATGGCCTGACCTTCCCGAAGAAGTCTAGCCAGGGTGCATGTTGTGCTAAATGACTAAAGTTAGAGCCGTGGTGAAACGCTGCCTCACCCTTCCTCGGCCTGTCTTCTGCCTCTTAAAGCTGCAGCAGGGAGTGAATCACAGGCCCCGAGTGGAAGTGGTCCCTGGAGATGAGACAGATCTGGGCCCAGTAGAGACCTGGGCCCAAACAGGTGTACTCAGGAACCACCAGCCCACCCAGGGATTGCTCAGGAGCCTGGGGCCTGAAGGCTCAGCTGCATGGGGCTACCCAGCTGTGGGAAAGTGCCATCTGGCCACGTGGTAGGTTCTCTTCTGCTCAGCAGTGGTGCTGAGCTACCACCCATGGACCAGTGCCCAGGAGGGCCTGATTCTCTTCAGGTGCCCAGAAAAATCTAACTCGTGGGTTAACTTTATTTTTGGGGGGCCATGGCATGCAGCATGTGGGATCTTAGTTCCCTGACTAGGGATCGAGCCCAGGCCTCCTGCAGTGGAAGTGCAGAGTCTTCACCACTGGACCCTCAGGGAAGTCCCTGGCTCATGGATTTGATGGTATTTATTAGACAGAGCCCTAGTACTGGATGTATTGAATCACCAGCGCTAATTTTACCAAGATAGTTCTGAGTTTCTCCTACCTTATAAGAGTACTAGTACTTACTATTAATTTTGCAAAATATGTACTCGCTCTGGGTAGTTTAAAATCATTTGTATAGATGATTTGGTACTTACAGGGTTTTTTTCCCTCCCTCATATCCAGAAACTGTGATCATGAGGCAAGAATTAACACCCAGGAGACAAGCTATTTGGAGAAGGCAATGGCACCCCACTCCAGTACTCTTGCCTGGAAAATCCCATGGACGGAGGAGCCTGGTTGGCTGCAGTCCATGGGGTTGCTAAGAGTTGGGCACGACTGAGGGACTTCACTTTCACTTTTCACTTTCATGCATTGGAGAAGGAAATGGCAACCCACTCCAGTGTTCTTGCCTGGAAAATCCCAGGGACGGCAGAGCCTGGTGGGCTGCTGTCTCTGGGGTCGCACAGAGTCGGACACGACTGAAGCAACTTAGCAGTAGCAGCAGCAGCAGACAAGCTATTACTGGCATCCTCCCACAGCCTCTTGCCCACCTCTACTCTAGGAGCCTGGAGTAATTTCGTTGTGCTTAGAAGCCTCCAAATGACTTGTGCCAGGGTTTCTGAAACACAAGCTGTTCATCTTGTGATAAGTTGTAAAAAAAAAAAAAAATTGTTTTATTATACTTAATTTCCAGGATCCTTAGAAATTTATTAAGGTAAAATAGGAGAACAAGATTCTCTGAGGAGTCTAAGGCCCAAGAAGTTTCAGAGAGTTGTCTGGAATTGTACATTTTACCTGGAAGTTATTAATAACTTCCCATAGCACAGGGCTTTATCATGGGTCTTGTTCACTGCTCTGTCCAGTGCACTGGAGGTGCTCAATAAGTTATCTGCTGAATGAATGAATGGGCCAAGCCAGCCTGGGCCAGTACTGTAGTACCCTTCATTGAATATGTGTACTTTACCCTATTGGAGCTGTAAGTGATCTGATGAACTGTCTCAGGTCTGTGAGGTATAACATTAAGAGGGTCTTTATTTCTCTTCAGTCCTTGCTTTCAACCATGCCCACTGAATCTCCCTTTCCTGTCCCTTCACAGCTGCAACCTCCACAAACTTCTAGAAATGAATGCAGTTTGGGAAATTAACCTGCAACATGATTTAGATCTTCTCTCTTACCTCCAGTGCAGCTTGCCCCAGTCAGCACTGGACGTGAGAGAGACATGGGGAATCCTGCCCTTTTACTCTGGCCCCTTGCTCTTTGGGGATGGAGCCCCTCCTGAACCACCCCCCCCCGCCCTCCCTGCCTGGAGCAAGGACAAGGAAGAAGCCTGGAGGTGGCAGGGAAGCTGCATAGCTCTAGACTTACCTAGTTGCATCTGCTGCCCTCTTCTCTCTGATCAAGGCTGTTTCTCAGCAGCAGCTCACTCGGAATGTGTCGCAGGTCTTAGCGACCTGACTCGGGCTCTGTCTCCAGCTGGCCCCTTTCTAGCTCCTCTCCCTACCCTCTTGCCCTCAGATAGCCATATTGGTCAGGGTGTCAGCAAGATGGCTCAAGTAAGGCTTCATAACGTGGCATCCGTTTGAGTCCCAGGAAATCCACTGGTCTTTGCCTCTCCAAACTGTGGGTGCTGCTTTCCTGGGCCTGCCTCCCTGCTCTTCTACTCCCTCCCCTATCTTTTCTCCCTTCTGTCACTCAGGACATTTCATTTCATTCAGGGAAATGAGTCAGTGCAGCCTAAACAGATGGACAACCAGTGAGAGAGGTTTTGGTTTTTCCTTCTTGAAGGCGCCCCGCCCCCCAGTCTCATTTTGTTGTGAATGGGGAGTGAGCTGGGTGGCTGGGGTGCCTGGAAGCGAGAACCCTGCCCTCCCCTCAAGGGTCTCTTGTTTTCCCCCTGCCCTAGTTCTGCTGGAGACTGGGAAGCTGGTATTAGTAACTTTAGTTACTTTTTAGTAACTTCTAGAGGAAGTATACAACCTCAGTTGTTTAGAAGTTGGGTCACTTACTGATTTTTTTAAATCCAAAGCAGTAGTCTTTGTCTCTCATGCTCAGGCAGTAAGGAAAATAATATCAAGATTTTATCAGACACTTAGGTGTCAAAGACATTTTGGTAGAAGATAAAGCAGTTATGTTGAGTGACACCATTAATGGTCTGAAGGGTTAAAAAAAATTGTAAATTTACAACCCGGGATGTTAATTGGCAGGCTGGGTAGATTCCAGTAGTATTTGTGCTCCATCTCATATATTCTTCAAGTCGCACTATGCTGTGCAGACATATACGTTCCGTCTGTTCAAGACAGAGCTGTGCATAATCTTGAGGACCTGGTAACAACCAAATGGTGTGAGAAACTTTTGCTGCAGCTCGTTAGTGACGTGGGAAGATATTCAGCATTTATTACCTGATGAGAAAAGCAGGTCATAGGGTCATAGAAGAAAATACTTGTTTTATGTGTAGAAAAAATATGACTGGTACAGAAATTTAGGGCTTCCCAGGGCATTGGAGAAGGAAATGACAACCCACTCCAGTATTCTTGCCTGGAGAATCCCAGGGACAGAAGAGCCTAGTGGGCTGCTGTCTATGGGGTCACACAGAGTTGGACACGACTGAAGCGACTCAGCAGCAGCAGGTGGTGTAATGGTAAAGAAACTGCCTGCCTGCAGGAGACACAAGGGATGTGGGTTCAGTCTCTGGGTGAGGAAGATCCTCTGGAGTAGGAAATGGCAAACTCACTCCAATATTCTTGCCTGGAAAATTGCTTGGACAAAGGAGCCTGGAGGGTTCATGGGGTCGTAAAAAGTCAGAGAATGAGCGACTGAGCACTTCAGCACAGCACAAAATATACAGGCTTATTAATCTTTAATGATAGGATTGAAAGTGATTCTATAATTTTTTTTCTTTTTAATTCTCTGTGGTTTTTGAACTTTTCTGCAGAGAGTCTTGTTTACGTGTATGAAACATTTTGAAAAGAAATTATACTATTAACAGTGAAAAGCTAGAATATGTACTTGCATAAGCTCTTTTGTCTTTCACATGTCTTATATCCTTAATTACTGATGAATTTATACATTTCTTATAATTTCTAAACTTTAATACTCTTTAGTCAGTTTTTCTCCTGCTTGGCCTAATAACTATTACTTCATTCCACATTCTTGCTTATATTTCAACAACTGAATGTCCTAAATATTATTTGGCACTTATAAAGGCATATGGTAATTTGGAAAAATGCCTTTATTACAGTATAAATCTTCCAAGTAACTTTAAAAATTATGTTGTGGTCTCCATTTTGAAGACCAGAAAATGTGAACACTCTTAACTTGTGGAAAGAGCCTCCAAATGCTATTTGTCTTATATCTTGACTGTTCTGTAATTTATTGGAATCACTGAAGTGTTTCAGGGAAATAAATTCCACAGGGTTTATTTAAGTGCCTAGGGCTTAATAAATTAGAATGGAGTTTTAAGCATGCAGAGAAATGTTACGTCATAGGTCTGCATCTCTTCGTCTGTGTGAGTCGAGTATCAGCCTATAAAATCTGTGGGTTAGGAACCTGGCTATGGATCTGGTTTTCTGTGGGCCACCCCTCCACCCCCAAGTCTACAATCCATGGGGTCACGAGAGTCAGACACAACTGAGCAGCTAACACTTTCACACTTTCCTCAGGCCTAGCATGGTGCATGGTACATGATACACTAATGGTTGTGATAAAAGCAAACATTTACTCAGTTCTTGATATGTGCAAAGTGCCTACTATGTGGTTTTCATGCATTATCCTGTCTAGCCCTTAAAACAACTCAGAAGTAGGTGATTTTTAATGTTTTCTGAAGGGGCGAAGGTGCAGAGCTAGAATATATGTTGGGTGATATATGAGAAAAATGTCAGTAGTTGGGATGCCAAGCTGGCTTCAGAGTCCACAGTTACAGACATACCTTGGAAAAGCTTTTGATTAAGTTAAAATTCAGGTTAAATTAGACCGTTTTCATGAAAGTCCGTGTACAGCATCAGATCAGATCAGTCTCTCAGTTGTGTCCGACTCTTTGCGACCCCATGAATCGCAGCATGCCAGGCCTCCCTGTCCATCACCAACTCCCGGAGCTCACTGAGACTCACATCCATCGAGTCAGTGATGCCATCCAGCCATCTCATCCTCTGTCGTCCCCTTCTCGTCTTGCCTTCAATCCCTCCCAGCATCAGAGTCTTCTCCAATGAGTCAACTCTTCGCATGAGGTGGCCAAAGTATTGGAGTTTCAGCTTTAGCATCATTCCTTCCAAAGAAATCCCAGGGCTGATCTCCTTCAGAATGGACTGCTTGGATCTCCTTGCAGTCCAAGGGACTCTCAAGAGTCTTCTCCAACACCACAGTTCAAAAGCATCAATTCTTCGGCGCTCAGCCTTCTTCACAGTCCAGCTCTCACATCCATACATGACCACAGGAAAAACCATAGTCTTGACTAGACGAACCTTTGTTGGCAAAGTAATGTCTCTGCTTTTGAATATGTGATCTAGGTTGGTCATAACTTTCCTTCCAAGAAGTAAGCGTCTTTTAATTTCATGGCTGCAGTCACCATCTGTAGTGATTTTGGAGCCCAGAAAAATAAAGTCTGACACTGTTTCCACTGTTTCCCCATCTATTTCCCATGAAGTGATGGGACCAGATGCCATGATCTTCATTTTCTGAATGTTGAGCTTTAAGCCAACCTTTTCACTCTCCTCTTTCACTTTCATCAAGAGGCTTTTGAGTTCCTCTTCACTTTCTGCCATAAGGGTGGTGTCATCTGCATATCTGAGGTTATTGATATTTCTCCCGGCAATCTTGATTCCAGCTTGTGTTTCTTCCAGTCCAGCGTTTCTCATGATGTACTCAAACAGAAGGCACAAAAATTCTTTAGTGTTATGAGAAAACTTCATAAGAAGGATCTTTTCAATGGTTGCCACATTTTACTTTATTTAACACCTGTCAGATCCTCTCTCTGTTCTGAGTACTGTCATTGGAATAGTTAGGATACTAAATAGAGCAGTTCAGAGCTAGGATGAGCATGCAGATAATTCTATTGTGATGCAGGATGTGCTGGGGGTAAAGGTGGTGGCATTTAAGCCGTGCTTGAAGGGTTTTTGACAACGAAAGGAAAGTAGTACTATTAGCGTAAAATTTTGGAGGCAGATCTTGAGAGTGGGTTTGGTTTTGTTAAAAACACTCTGGGAGGGCTTCCCTGGTGGCTCAGTGGTAAAGAAATCCTGCTGCCAGTGCAGGAGATAAGGGTTTGATCTCTTTGCTGGGAAGATCCCACATTTCCATGAAAGAGCTAAGCCTGTGCACCACAACTATTGAGCCTGTGCAACTGCTGAGCCCAGATGCCATCGAGCCTGTGCTCCCCAACAAGGGGAAGCTGCCACAATGAGAAGCCACAACTAGAGTGTAATCTCCCTGCTCGCTGGACTGGCGAAAAGCCCACACAGCAGACTCCAGCACAGCAATAAATAAATAAATAGAATTATTTTTAAAGAAGAAAAAACACTCTGAGGAATCATGCAGTTATCTGAATGAATACATGGTTCATTCGAAGGCCACCATCTCCCAGCAGGATGCTCTTTACATAAAGAAGAGTGTATTGGAGCAAAATGTTCTGTCTTATACTTTGAAATATCAAGTCTAAATGTTTAGAGTGGTGGCAGTCAACATTGCATTCTTGTTTTCAAGTTCCAAGATGGTCTACATCTTCGTTGTTTTATATATTAACTGTTTTACTCCTTATGCTACACACCATTTATGTCAACCAAATTTTCTATATTTTGGGGTTCTTATTTTGATTAATTTGGAAAACTCAGCAGTAGCCACAAGATTGGAAAAGGTCAATTTTCATCCCAATCCCAAAGAAAGGCAATGCCAAAGAATGCTCAAACTACAACACAATTGCACTCATCTCACACGCTAGTAAAGTAATGCTCAAAATTCTCCAAGCCAGGCTTCAGCAATATGGGAACCGTGAACTTTCTGATGTTCAAGCTGGTTTTAGAAAAGGCAGAGGAACCAGAGATCAAATAGCCAACATCCGCTGGATCATGGAAAAAGCAAGAGAGTTCCAGAAAAACATCTATTTCTGCTTTATTGACTATGCCAAAGCCTTTGACTGTGTGGATCACAATAGACTTTGACTGTGTGGATCACAATAGACTGTGGAAAATTCTGAAAGAGATGGGAATACCAGACCACCTGATCTGCCTCTTGAGAAATCTGTATGCAGGTCAGGAAGCAACAGTTAGAACTGGTCATGGAACAACAGACTGGTTCCAAATAGGAAAAGGAGTACGTCAAGGCTGTATATTGTCACCATGTTTATTTAACTTATATGCAAAGTACATCATGAGAAATGCTGGGCTTGAAGAAACACAAGTTGGAATCAAGATTGCCGGGAGAAATATCAATAACCTCAGATATGCAGATGACACCACCCTTATGGCAGAAAGTGAAGAAGAACTCAAAAGCCTCTTGATGAAAGTGAAAGAGGAGAGTGAAAAGGTTGGCTTAAAGCTCAACATTCAGAAAATGAAGATCATGGCATCTGGTCCCATCACTACATGGGAAATAGATGGGGAAACAGTGGAAACAGTGTCAGACTTTCTTTTTCTGGGCTCCAAAATCACTACAGATAGTGACTGCAGCCATGAAATTAAAAGACGCTTACTCCTTGGAAGGAAAGTTATGACCAACCTAGATAGCATATTCAAAAGCAGAGACATGACTTTGCCAACAAAGGTTCGCCTAGTCAAGGCTATGGTCTTTCCTGTGGTCATGTATGGATGTGAGAGCTGGACTGTGAAGAAGGCTGAGCGCCGAAGAATTGATGCTTTTGAACTGTGGTGTTGGAGAAGATTCTTGAGAGTCCCTTGGACTGCAAGGAGATCCAAGCAGTCCATTCTGAAGGAGATCAGCCCTGGGATTTCTTTGGAAGGAATGATGCTAAAGCTGAAACTCCAGTACTTTGGCCACCTCATGCGAAGAGTTGACTCATTGGAGAAGACTCTGATGCTGGGAGGGATTGAAGGCAAGACGAGAAGGGGACGACAGAGGATGAGATGGCTGGATGGCATCACTGACTCGATGGATGTGAGTCTCAGTGAGCTCCGGGAGTTGGTGATGGACAGGGAGGCCTGGCGTGCTGCAGTTCATGGGGTCGCAAAGAGTCGGATACGACTGAGCGACTGCTCTCTGATCTGATTTTGATTCATTCCTTGATTAAGGGGACCATGGCTTTGAAAACTTAGCGAGCATTTAGGTGAGGGCATACTCATGATTTCTACTCAGTAGAATTGCCACATGATGCTCAGTGCCTCTCAAAACTCTGTTGGTTTTTATTTAATTAAAAATATAAAAATAATAGTTAAAAAACAAAACTCTGTTGGTGTTGGGCCACTGCATCCTGGTGTTCAGTGTTGTAGGGAAATCTGAGCCAACCTGATTTGCGGAGCCTTTGAAAATGATCTGTTTTCAAATTTTAAAAATTTGCAACAAAATGTGTCTCAAGATGCTTGTCTCTTTTCCCCTGCTCTCCATTCCCTAATTCTAGCCGCACTTGGAGACATGCTTTTCTTTAGCTTGTGGTAGTTTTCTTCTATTCATTCTTTTATTTCTTTATTTTGCTTAGATTTCTGCATCATATTTTGCCAGGATTCTTTTTTCATATCTTTTTTCGTCTCCTTTGTATTATCTCTCTCTACTTTTCCTTTGAGTCAAATTTTTCTTATACTTTAGCTCCAGATTTCCAAGATTCCTCAGTCTATACTCTTCACCATTCCCCACACATTTTAAACTTGGCATCTTCTTTTAGTCATCTTTGATTTCAGATTGTTCTGTGAAATAGTTTCAGTTTTTTTTTCTCCCAAATCTGGTTGAAAGTGCACATTTGAAAACTGCTCTAGTTTCTTAAAGCATAATTCTGTTTCATGGGAACAAATGTGCTCTGATTCCTTGAAGAGATTTGCCTCTTTTGGACTTGTTGAAGCTGTTTTTAGGACCTGTGCTGTCTCTGGCAGCTAATATTTATAGAAAGATGGTTGTGCTCATCCTAAATGGAGGGGAGAGGTGGGTTCTATCAGATACAGTAAGATTCCTATTTGAATATTTTAACCCGCAAACCCATTTCAGAAGGCCAGGAACCTGAGGAACGGGTGAATCTGAGGTGACTGTAGCAAGAAGCTCTCATCTGCGCTGGAGCTCGGTGTCAGGGGCAGGCTGGGTTCGCGGGCAGCCTGGGTTCGCGGGCGCAGTGCCCCTCTCTGGGCTGCCCCTGGTGCCTCCCGTGTTTTTCAGTGTCCTGTTGGTATGGGGTGCACTCCGTAGTGATGCTGAGTGGTCACCCTCACCATCTTCCTTTATCCCTTTAGGCATCATGAATGGATTTCGTTGGAGGCTCTTCCTGGCAAGCAAGCTTGTCATCATCTTTAGTCTGTTGGCTTTTCCTCCAGCTTGTCCCGTCTGACCTAAAACTAGATACAAGAGGTTCCCTGGAGTTTCTGGCTTGTGGCTATCATCCTTCTGTGGTTTCCTGAGCAGATGCAAGTTTTCTCTTCATTTTATATTCTGCAGTTCATTTTCACAAGACACTGATAAATCGGTCAAGATATTTAGAACACGGATGAATTTTCCTGAGCTCTCAACCACTTTAGTAACTTAGCTGAGAGTTGTAGCTGGAGCCTTGGGACTTGCAGACAGTCTAATCTGTGCCGTTGCCATCAATCTGGAATTGATGGGAGTGTATGATGAACGTGAACCTCCGCCAGTCTTCCTAGAGGAAGAGAACCACTGTTCAAAATAGCGAAGGGCCTTCCCTTACGAGTGTGAAAAATAAACATATTAGCAAACACTTGCTGAATGCTTACTATGTGCCAGACCATGTTCTAAATGTCTTGCAAAATATTTGACTTATTTAATTCTCACAATCACTCTATGGTAGAAATGACTCTTATTATCTTTTATTGTTATAGCCAAGGCACACAGGAGTTAAGGGACTTGTGCCAGGTCATGGAGCTGGAACCAGGCTGTGATCCTAGGAAGTGTGACTTCAGGGTATCTGCTTTAAAGTACTACCTTATACTGCATTTCAGTAAGCAAGCATGACGTTGGGGATCTGATAGTGAAAAGGGTTTGGATTTGTTAGAATAAAGAGGAGAAAGTCCATTGATGGCCAGTAGTGCAGGAGGGGTGTCAAGATGACAGTGTCAAGATAATAACATTTAATTAGCTCCCAAGAGGAAAGACTGACTTGGGAGAATGGTTAGATATGGCTACTTCCTCAGTGGTTTCATAGTAGCACTGCTGCTGCTAAGTCACTTCAGTCGTGTCCACCTCTGTGCGACCCCATAGATGGCAGCCCACCAGGCTCCCCCGTCCCTGGGATTCTCCAAGCAAGAGCACTGGAGTGGGGTGCCATTGCCTTCTCCTGCTATCTTTAAAAAACCTAATGCTTTACTAGAGTCTTTCACTTGGGGAGACATTCAGTCATTCGATGAATGTGCGTTCATCACGACCATGTGTCAGCCCAGATGCAAGGTGCCTGGGATACAGATGTAAAAGCCAGAGCCCCTACCCTTGAACTTGACAGTCTGCGATACCACTAGATACACACCAAGCGACTTTCAGTAGAAATGGACCATGAGTGATAATAAGCTGTGTGTAACATGCCCTGGAAAATGGAGTTCCAGAATTTCAAAAGCATCCATGTTGTTTATTTTTATTTCATTGTTTTATCAAAAGACTCCTTCATTTCCAGTATGTATATCCAACCTGCAGATTCCCGACTTCTATATTGCTGCTGCTGCTGCTAAGTCGCTTCAGTCGTGTCCGACTCTGTGTGACCCCAAAGACGGCAGCCCACCAGGCTCCACCGTCCCTAGGATTCTCCAGGCAAGAACACTGGAGTGGGTTGCCATTTCCTTCTCCAATGCATGAAAGTGAAGTCGCTCAGTCGTGTCCGACTCTTAGCGACCCCATGGACTGCAGCCCACCAGGCTCCCCCGTCCATGGGATTTTCCAGGCAAGAGTACTGGAGTGGGGTGCCATTGACTTCTATATTAGATAAAGGTTAAAACCACACATTAGCGTTCCAATATTGCTTGACTAGAATTTTCCCTCTTTAGGCGACTCTTGTCTGAGTTTTCTTGGCACTCAGTGCCTAGTTGAATCATACAATTCTAAGCAAGACACTTTTCTGGGAATCCCTTCTAGACCCTAAAAGGATAATGAATGAGGCTTTACATACGGGAACCTTGATGAGTTTTCCAAAGTTCTCTCCCTTGGTTTTGACTTGTCTGTTGTGCTTTTTAGGAAATGTGCGGTCACACGCTTCAGTCTTCTTGGCCTCTGCTTGGGAGCCCTTTGTCTGGAGGGATCAGGGAGACAGTGATACAGGAGGGCTGTCTATACATGAGCTCACGAGAAGTCTCAGAAAGATCATACTGTTGGTAAACATCATAGCCCCTTGTCTTGTGCGCAAAATTGCTGCCCTCTGCCTTCAGACTTCAGGCTGAAATAATTTGTTAGAACCAGATTTTTTCCCCTGTGGGTGGATATTGAAGTTTATTTTGGGTTGGCTATTATTGGAGTGAAAATATAACAGATATGCCCTTTCTTGAGAACTACAAGAATTTGGGTGTAAATAAATCAATGGTATCTCTTGCCTCAAATACATTAAAATAGCCAGACTGTTTAAAATTAACCTCTGATAACATTAGACAGTGTGCTTATGTGTGTGTAATGTTTTGATTATTTAAATTACTTTCTGATCCTTGAGGCTTCCAAATCCAGTGGCAGCACAGCTAGAAATTTGGAGTGGTGGTGATGAGTGGGAGCCCTGGGAAACTGGGAGCCCAGTTTCCTCCAAAGTGGAAAGGGTTTATTTTAATGTATTGATTCATTTAAAAAATATCCAGATTACTCCGGAGGCAGGGGGCATTGTGGATGAATATGAAATTTTATGTCATCAAGTACAGTCTGTTTGGGGAGTCAAATATTTTTAAATGTGCTGTTATCTTCTATTTTACAAATGAGGGAAACTGAGATAGAGGGAGTTAAATGACTTCTCCAGGGTGCACAACTAGTAAGCAATGGAGCCAGGGTTTGACTCCAGGAACCCAGACTCCAGGCTCTTAGCCTTGTACTCCATGGCCACCTGTGAGACTTGAAATGGGAAAACCACATACTTCGAATGCTAGTGTAAAACTTTGTGAAAATGGAAGGCAGGGAGCAACTTTATGCCTCCTTAGCAGAGAGAGATGGCAAGATGAAAACAAGAGCGAGGAAAAATTGAGTAGTTTCATGTAGAAAGGGAAAGAATGACTTGGATTCTGGAGCCCAACAGATTGGCTTGAGAACGTTTGTGTGTGGGGGTGGCAGGGGCCAGAGGGCGAACTGGGCAGAGTAGAATTGAAGGCTTGAAACTGAATTAAGAGACGTCCTCCCTTGTATGTGTGTGTGGAGAGCTGCTAAAGAGTATGGGGTCCCCTGTTGGCTATAGATAGCCATGAATGCTTTTGTGAGCCAGAGCAAGAAGCAAGAGCATTTTATCTCCAGGATAGTGGGCTTGGGAGAAGGGAGGGCTGGGGGTAGTGAGGAACTGGAGGTAGAAAGGCCAGTTAAGAGGCTGTTGAAATGTTCCAGATAAACAGTGAGCAGTGTCAGAGCCTCTTCCCTGGTTCTTTAAGTATCCATACCTGTCAGTGTGCCCAGGACTTGGCAAAGAGGAGAGCCCCATCCAAAGTGTCTTAACACGATGCCTGGCAGTAGCAGCTGTTTGTGGAACTGAACTGGATTAATTAAAGGCAGTGGCTGTAAGGTGGAAACAAATCAATGCAAGGGAAACTGGAGAAGCAGTTGTCAACAGTGGTTGGTGAGTAATCAACTGGGGAGAGAGAGGGAGAGGTAAGCCAGGGTATCTGGCTTGATTGGTAATATGATTTTAGTAACAATTACAGTCGGTGGGGTTTTCCACACACCTTCAGGCAAGTCAGTATCTACCTGGAAGTGACACCAGATTCCATAGCTTAAGGGCTCAGTGCCACAAGACTATCCCCAACCTCAAGTCCAGGTCATCACCTGTACTTTTGACCGTCTAGCTAAAAATCAGAGGGTTCCATAACCCTTCCCGTCTTGGGTTTTATGAATTTACTAGGACAGTTCATAGAACTCAGAGCCTGTGTGCGTGCTCTGTTGCTTCAGTCATGTCCCACTCTTTGTGACCCCCTGGACTGTAGCCCAACAGGCTCCTCTGTCCTTGGGATTTCCCAGGCAACAATACTTGAGTGGGTTGTCATGCCTTCCTCCAGGGGATCTTCCCAACCCAAGGATTGAACCTATGTTTCCTGAATCGCCTGCATTGTAGGTGGATTCTTTACCTCTAAACCACCTGGGAAGCCATTTTATTTACTAGAACTCTGGTTTATTATAAAAGGATGCAACTCAGGATCAGCCAGATGGAAGAGATACCTAGGGTGAGGTATGGGGAACAGGCACAGAGCTCCCATGCCCTCTCTATATCTACAGGTATTCACTAACCCGGAAGTTCTCCAAACCTTGACCTTCTGGGTTTTTACGAAGGCTTCTTTACACAGGCATGGCTAATGAAATCATTTGCCATTGGCAGTGGATTAAACTTCCAGCCCCCACCCCTCCCCTGAGGTTGGGGGAGGGGACCAAAACTTCCAACCCTCTAATCACGTGGTGATTTCTTCTGGCAGTCAGCCCCCATCCTTAGTTGTGGTCCAAGAGTCACCTCATTCATATAACAAAAGACCTCCCCTCCCCCTTTTTTTCCTGTTGCTCTCACCACTTAGAAAACTCCATGGGTTTTAGGAGCTCTGTGCCGGAGATGGGAACAGAGATCATTTCTTATTAGAGATCACAATATCACAGGTGAACGTTCCTCTAACCAGGGCATGGGCATCAAGACGAGGGAACCATCGAGAGGAGGATGCAGTGAGAGTGGTTCAGGCTCTTTTCTCATTGAGGCATCTTGATTGCCCACTGGGACTTGTTCCATCTTTAGTGCAGAAAGGTAGGGAATGTTAACATTCACCCTCTTGTCCAGCTCAGTGTTTAAACAGAAACAAATGTGGTTAATATCAGGCTAACTTGTCATCTTCATTGTTGCCCAGGGAAGAATAATTCTGGCTGATCATAGAATCACTTAGAGAAATTTTAAAAGCTAACCCTCGTGTTTTTTCCCAGAGACATAGGTGATTCTATTATGTAGCCACCTAGAGCCACCTAGCCATGCTCTTTGAAAAACATTGGGTGTAAACAGTTATGCTGTTTATTTTAATCTTAAGAAGTTTTTTCCTCTAAAAATTTTGAAAAACGTAGAGAAGTGGATTTTAAAAAATTTGGCAGTCCCACTAGCTTTGAGATAGACACTAGGCATAGCCACCTTGAGGCAGGCTCACCGTATCTGTGTGTCTGTGCCCTGGTGACTGTGAACGAACAGGAACCGAATCAGTGTCATCTGTGGGTCCCCCAGAAGGTTTCTGTTGACCCACAGTCAGTGGGGGTGGAGTCCTTGCAGGCTCTTCTGTGCTGGGTAAGCAGCCCTCTCTATGTGTCATTGTCTTAGATTCCTAGGACCACCACAAACTGGATGGCTTAAAACAACAGAAATGTGTTCTCTTATAGTTCAGGAAGCCACAAGTCCAAAGTCAAGGCCCAGGCAGGGCTGATTCCTTCTGGGGACTGCTGATGGAGAATCTGCCCATGCCTCCCTCCTGACTTCGGCTGACTGCTGGTGTCCCTTGGCTTGGAGACACAGCACTTTTAACCTCTGCCGCCCACTCACTGCCTTCACCTGGCCTTCTTGCCCGTGTCTATGCCTTCACTTCTTATAAGGATACCAGTCATTGGATTTGGGATATCTCAAAATCCTATTTCAGTGAAGGTCACACTCTTAAATTCTAGATGAATATGAACAGGGGACATTATTTGATGCACTGTAGTAGCCTGTGACTTGCACACGGCTAGGGTTAGGGGACAGTAAGTAGGGGGAGCTGCCTTGGCCTCCTACCCTGAACTTGGGATCCTCACTCTGAGTCTCAGAACAAGAAAATGAACCATTGGAAATGGAGATACCATAGCCCTAGGTGGACACCTGCCCCATTGAGGAGTCCAGCTTTCACTGGTTGAACTGGCTGGTTCTAGAAGGGAGAGTTGAGAGAGGGGAGGACCAGTGCAGGGGTGGAGAAGGGGCAGCAGAAAATACAGAGAAGTCAGATCTGGTAGAATTTGTAACTCCAGAGACTGTTTCCATTGCTCATAGATTTCTTTAGCTCTTATTTTGTCCCTTGATCTTCATTTAACATCCATAAAGGGTATGATGCCTGGGCACGATGAGGGCAAGGGACCACCCTGGTCCTTTTCTCTGACCACTTAGACACTGACCGTGCATTCAGGCATTTGGCTTAACAATGTGTAGATGAAGTCATTTCATCTGGATACTTCATGTGAAATCTATATTGTGTCCCTTGGGTAAAGAGCAAATCTCAGGAGTTGTGTCTGTTATTGAGAGTCCCTTGGACTGCAAGGAGATCCAACCAGTCAATCCTAAAGGAAATCAGTCCTGAATATTCATTGGAAGGACTGATGCCGAAGCTGAAGCTCTAATACTTTGGCCACCTGATGCAAAGAACTGACTCATTGGAAAAGACCCTGATGCTGGTAAAGACTGAAGGCAGGAGGAGAAGGGGATGACAGGATGAGATGGTTGGATGGCATCACCAAATCGATGGACATGAGTGTGAGCAAGCTCTGGGAGTTGGTGATGGACAAGGAAGCCTGGCGTGCTGCAGTCCATGGGGTCGCAGAGAGTCAGACACAGCTGAGTGACTGGACTGAACTGCTTTTGTATTTTTGGGAGTTCCTGCTTTTAAAAGAGAGTTAAAGCTCAGAGTTTCCAGTCTCAGTGCCACCAAGACTGAGGTCTGTCTCTCTGCTGCATGTGGCCCACCATGCCGATCTCTCTGTTCTTCCTGGTTTTCTCCAGTGCAGTGAGCGAGCATTTGAGAAGAACAGGAATGTACAGTGGAAAAGATCCAGAGGTCTGGGGTTTGCATCCTGATTCTCCACTTTTTCTGGCCTCGTGAGTTTGCCCAACATATGTATGTTTGCTGATCATCTGTTTTCTCATCAGTAAAATGAGGATAATAATAGGAACCTGATTGGATGGTGTGTTAATTTCCTAGAACTGCCGTGAACTGCCATAAACCAAGCAGCTTAAAACAACAAATGTGTTCCCTCACAGATCTGTGGGCTTCTTCTACAGATCTGGTAGATCTGTAAGTAAGATCTGTAATTAAGGTGTCGACAGGCCCATACTCCCTCCAAAGACTCTAGGGGAGAATTCTTACCTCTTCTAGATTCTGATGGTTGCCAGCATTCTTTGTGTAATGGCCTCACTCCTGTCTCTGTCTCTGTCATCACATGGCCTTCTTCCTGTCTCCTCCATGTCTTCATCTCTCTCTCCTTGTAGGGACACCAGTCAGGAGCTTGGAGCCTGCAAAAGCCCTCTTTCAAAAGAAGGTCAGGACTTCCCTGGTGGTCCAGTGGATAGGAATCCACTGCCTGCCAATGCCAGGCACATGAGTTCCATCCCTAATCTGGGAAGATTCCATATGCTGAGGGGCAACTAAGTCTGTATGCCACAATCACAGAACCCGGACCGCAACTCCTGAAGCCCACACACCGAGAGCCACAAGAAGAGGCGCCACAGCAATGAGAAGCCCATGCATCGCAATGAAGAGTATCCCTTGCTTGCCACAACTAGCGAAAGCCCGCACACAGCAACAAAGACCCAGTGCAACTATAAAAAAGTTAAAAAACTAAAGCTTAAATAATTGTCACATTCTAGGGTTGGGCAGGGGGACGTGGATTTTGTAGGGGCGCGATTCAAGCCAGTACAGGTGCTTAGACTGAAATGAAAGCAATTCTTTAGAGCATCCAGGAAGGACTAGTATGTAGTAGAAACTCAGTAAGTCCCAGGAAGCCATTTCTTTAAAATACAGACCTGATCCCTTTGCCCTACACTCTCATCACTCCCTTCTCTTCTTGGTTATGCTGGGCCACCCTCACTTTCTTCCCATCTTTTGGGGGCTGTTTCCCCAGGAATCTGGCTACTAGTTTCTGTTTTTCCTTTCTGCCATCATGGTGGAAACTCTGACATTCATCTAAATGACCCACCCAATAACCTGCCTCTGGTCTATAGCACTCTGCCCTGGAACTTACCCTTATCTGCCTCAGACCTTACCCTTATCTGCCCCGATCCCACGGTCATTTCTAATACCTGTTCACTGGCACCTCCCGTCCTTTTGACCCTGGAATCTCTGCTTTGTCTGTCTTCCCAGTCTCCAGGCATGTATCAAGCTACCCACCCTCTGCTCCCATCCTACCTAATGCTTCTGGTGAAAAATCATACGACTGCACTAAATGGTTTCTTTATGGAGTTATAATTCTTACTCTCAGTTGGACCTTCAGGGCTGCTTGAAAACCCCTTTACTCATTTCAACTGGGTTTCCTTTCTCATTCCTCCGGGAGCTATTGGGAACATTTGCTACTGGGAACATTTTTCAAGCTCCTTAGCCCCCCACTGACTCAGCCTCCTTTACCGCCTGCCTCCTCGAGCAAACAGAAGCTGTAAAACATGAATTGACATCTTCTCTACTACCGTGACTCTGACCACCTTCCTCTTCCTCCCTTCTGTCTTAACATGACTCTCATTCACAGATCTGCCTTCTGCCTGAGTTGAATCCTCTCTTCTGCCCCCTCCATCCTTATATTTTTCATTCCTCCTTTCTCCATGGACCTCTGTGCTTGCCTCAGTCTGTAAACACACTTAAATCTTGCTCATCCTGAAAAGTGCATCCATTTTCTTTAAATTGAACTGCTTTTAGCTTTCTTCTCTTGAGAGAACCAAGAATAACTTTACATGTTTCTTAGCTTCTCTGTGCCCGTTTCTTCATCTGTAAAGTGAACTCAGGATGGTACTTGCTTCATAGGATTATTGTTAATATTAAATTGTATTTATATTCTTAGGTCAAGTTGTTGAAAAGTGAAAGTGTTAGTTGCTCAGTCGTGTCCAACTCTGTGATCCCATGGACTGTAACATCAGGTTCCTCTGTCTATGGGATTCTCCAGGTAAGAATACTGGAGTGGGTAGCCATTCTCTTCTCCAGGGGATCTTCCTGATCCAGGGATTGAACCCAGATCTCTCCCATTGCAGGCAGATTCTTTACCACCTGAGTTACCAGGGAAGCATTTATGTAATATTATGTAACATTGTATATAATTGCAATTATGTAATATTAAGCAGGAACTATAGTACTTTGGCCACCTCATGTGAAGAGTTGACTCATTGGAAAAGACTCTGATGCAGGGAGGGATTGGGGGCAAGAGGAGAAGGGGACTACAGAGCATGAGATGGCTGAATGGCATCACTGACTCGATGGATGTGAGTCTGAGTGAACCCTGGGAGTTGGTGGTGGACAGGGAGGCCTGGCATACTGCGATTCATGAGGTCGCAAAGAGTCGGACATGACTGAGCGACTGATTTGATCTGATAGTACAGTTCTTAGAGCTATATGGTTTTAGCTGTTTGGGTAGTAGTATGCCCTGGGGATGACCACTAGCTCAGACGGTAAAGCGTCTGTTTATGATGCGGGAGACCTGAGTTTGAACCCTGGGTTGGGAAGATCCCTTGGAGAAGGAAATGGCAATCCGCTTCAGTACTCTTGCCTGGAAAATCCCATGGACAGAGGAGCCTAGTAGGCTACAGTCCATGGAGTCGCAAAGAGTCGGACACGACTGAGTGACTTCACGTTCACGTTCATGCCCTGTGGGCTTTGATAGGATTCAGTTCACATCACTGGTTGAGCACTGACAGATGATGAAGTTATTGTATGTGTTTCTGTCCTCAGAAGTATGTCAGTTTCTTCAGGGTCAACATTACTTCATGTCCATCTTTTTATCCCTCAGATCAGATCAGATCAGTCGCTCAGTCGTGTCCGACTCTTTGCGACCCCATGAATCACAGCACGCCAGGCCTCCCTGTCCATCACCAACTCCCAGAGGTCACTCAGACTCACATCCATTGAGTCAGTGATGCCATCCAGCCATCTCATCCTCTGTCGTCCCCTTCTCCTCCTGCCCCCAATCCCTCCCAGCATCAGAGTCTTCTCCAATGAGTCAACTCTTCGCATGAGGTGGCCAAAATACTGGAGTTTCAGCTTTAGCATCATTCCTTCCAAAGAAATCCCAGGGCTGATCTCCTTCAGAATGGACTGGTTGGATCTCCTTGCAGTCCAAGGGACTCTCAAGAGTCTTCTCCAACACCACAGTTCAAAAGCATCAATTCTTCGGCGCTCAGCCTTCTTCACAGTCCAGCTCTCACATCCATACATGACCACAGGAAAGACCATAGCCTTGACTAGGCGAACCTTTGTTGGCAGAGTAATGTCTCTGCTTTTGAATATGCTATCTAGGTTGGTCATAACTTTCCTTCCAAGGAGTAAGCATCTTTTAATTTCATGGCTGCAGTCACCATCTGCAGTGATTTGGGAGCCCAGAAAAAGAAAGTCTGACACTGTTTCCACTGTTTCTCCATCTATTTCCCATGTAGTGATGGGACCAGATGCCATGATCTTCGTTTTCTGAATGTTGAGCTTTAAGCCAACCTTTTCACTCTCCACTTTCACTTTCATCAAGAGGCTTTTTAGCCCCTCTTCACTTTCTGCCATAAGAGTCGTGTCATCTGCATATCTGAGGTTATTGATATTTCGCCCAGCAATCTTGATTCCAACTTGTGTTTCTTCCAGTCCAGCATTTCTCATGATGTATTCTGCATAGAAGTTAAATAAACATGGTGACAATATACAGCCTTGACGTACTCCTTTTCCTATTTGGAACCAGTCTGTTGTTCCATGACCAGTTCTAACTGTTGCTTCCTGACCTGCATACAGATTTCTCAAGAGGCAGATCAGGTGGTCTGGTATTCCCATCTCTTTCAGAATTTTCCACAGTTTATTGTGATCTACACAGTCAAAGGCTTTGGCATAGTCAATAAAGCAGAAATAGATGTTTTTCTGGAACTGTCTTGCTTTTTCCATGCAAAATGGCTGTCTGGGGAGGCCTTACTGCTGATGCTAAGTCGCTTCAGTCATGTCCGACTCTGTGCGACCCCATAGATGGAAGCTCACCAGGCTCACCTGTCCCTGGGATTCTCCAGGCAAGAACACTGGAGTGGGTTGCCATTTCCTTCTCCAATGCATGAAGGTGAAAAGTGAAAGTGAAGTCGCTCAGTCGTGTCTGACTCTTAGCGACCCCATGGACTGGAGCCTACCAGGCTCCTCCATCCATGGGATTTTCCAGGCAAAAGTACTGGGGTGGGGTGCCATTGCCTTCACCGAGGCCTAACAAATAGCTATGAAAAGAAGAGAAGCGAAAAGCAAAGGAGAAAAAGAAAGATATAAACATCTGAATGCAGAGTTCCAAAGAATAGCAAGAAGAGATAAGAAAGCCTCTTCAGCGATCAATGCAAAGAAATAGAGGAAAACAACAGAATGGGAAAGACTAGGGATCTCTTCAAGAAAATCAGAGATACCAAAGGAACATTTCATGCAAAGATGGGCTCGATAAAGCACAGAAATGGTATGGACCTAACAGAAGCAGAAGATATTAAGAAGAGGTGACAAGAATACACAGAAGAACTGTACAAAAAAGATCTTCACGACCCAGATAATCATGATGGTGTGATCATTGACCTAGAGCCAGACATCCGGGAATGTGAAGTCAAGTGGGCCTTAGAAAGCATCACTACGAACAAAGCTAGTGGAGGTGATGGAATTCCAATGGAGCTATTCCAAATCCTGAAAGATGATGCTGTGAAAGTGCTGCACTCAATATGCCAACAAATTTGGAAAACTCAGCAGTGGCCACAAGATTGGAAAAGGTCAGTTTTCATCCCAATCCCAAAGAAAGGCAATGCCAAAGAATGCTCAACCTACCGCACAATTGCACTCATCTCACACGCTAGTAAAGTAATGCTCAAAATTCTCCAAGCCAGGCTTCAGCAATATGTGAACCGTGAACTTCCTGATGTTCAAGCTGGTTTTTATCCCTAGGGCTTTGCATTGTAACACACACAGACACACAGACTGGATTGATGTATGTAAATAAAGGAGTGCCAGAGCCCAAATGAATTGGATGGAACCATTTTTCTCCCTGAAGGGTAAAATTGGTTTGACCTATTTCCAGGCTTTTGTCTGTTCCCATGGGACTGTTTTTATCTCATGTGACATGATTTTGAAATATAGAATAATGTTTTTAACACTAGCTAGCATAGTCAACGGAGAAGGCAATGGCGACCCACTCCAGTACCCTTGTCTGGAAAATCCCATGGGCGGAGGAGTCTGGTGGGCTGCAGTCCATGGGGTCGCTAAGAGTCGGACACGACTGAGCGACTTCACTTTCACTTTTCACTTTCATGCATTGGAGAAGGACATGACAAGCCCACTCCAGTGTTCTTGCCTGGAGAATCCCAGGGACGGAGGAGCCTGGTGGGCTGCTGTCTAAGGGGTCTCACAGAGTCGGACATGACTGAAGTAACTTAGCAGCAGCAGCAGCATAGTCAAAGGAAGTCATAGGAGCATGGAGCCTTTATGTACCTTTGGGACTAAGACGAAGGCATCAACGGAGGAGGGGTTAATCAGTACTGGCTCCCAAAGTAAAAGGAAGAAAAACAAAGCTGGTGAAGGACCAGCTCTGAATTGAGCCCCTACCATCTGGCAGCAGTGGGCCCGGGGCCAAGGCTTTATGACAGACAAGACGGATGCTGGCCATTGGCCGGCCATTGGCCATTGGACTGGATTGAACTCATAGTCCAGTGAGAGTTGACAGACCTTTAAAGATATTTTAGGAATACTGTTTAATTGCAGCTGTGCCAAATGCTATGGAAGAGAAGCACAGGAGAGCCCAGCAAGGGGAAGTGACCTGGTCCAGTGATGAGCAGTGAGTGAGAGGCGGGCAGAAATGTGTAGGGTGATCTGTGAAGTGGGTCAGGTGGAGGGACCAGCCTGTTTCTGGATGGAGGTGTTTACGGTACTGTGTTATGTCCATGTCATAGCATTCATCATTTATGTGGAATCACATAACACAGTCTGTTAAAGGGAAGCTGACAGATTTCAGAGTGATTTGCAGACACACCATAATCTGTATGTGTGAATAATCTGACATAAAAATCTGGGGAGAGGGAAACTCATTTTAGATGAACTTATGTTTTGGTCCCAAGTAACTAACATTATATAGAAGCTCTTTATGATGCTGCTGGCCTTGTTAGACAGGAGGATGGTGAGATTTTAAAGTCCTCGTGTATTAGTACTTTCCTGGGTTTTCCATGGATGCTAAAAAGGACAGTCTTGTATGGCCCCACTTGGATCAGCTCACTATTTACACTCTCTTCTAAATACATCTTACATTTTTCAATTGTTGTGTCTTCTCTCCATTAATGTAAATATTGCTCATTATAGAGTCTAGTTTATCATCCAAATTGCCTTCCCGCCCCAGCTGAAAGTTGTCCCTCTCTTTTATCGGACTGATTTCCAATTTTTCTCCCTTTTTCACTCTGATGTCTTGTTTCATATTGTTGGCATATTCCTCCTATTTCCATATTTTGTCTCAATATATAGAAAATTCAGTAAAGACTATGCCAATCATGTAAAAGAGTATGAATGATTGAAAGAACAAATACATAATGTAAGATCTGTAGGATGGAGAAGATCCCCTGGAGAAGGAAATGTCTACTCACTCCAGTGTTCTTGCCTAGAGAATTCCATGGATAGAGAAGCTAGGCAGGCTGCAGTCCCTAGGGTTGCAAAGAGTCGGACACGACTGAGCGACTAAGCACCTTAGCACACCTAGCTGGTAGGTATCTAATAATTACTGACTGTACAGTCAATAGGGAAAAATATCATCTGGCTTGAAGTATGTCAGCTTCTTGTCCTCTTTCTTAAAATGAGAGCTATGTTCTTTTTTTTTCTTCTCGGATAGTATGAATCTGAGGCCTTCCCAGTGGTGAAAATGGTGTCTCCTTTGTCTACTGTTCATTTTAGCCTAACTGATTGTTTTGGCAAAACAGTCTCCTTTCCATAAACTAGAGAGAGAAATGCTGTCTTTCCAAAGATAATCTCTCAAATAGACTTCTCCAGATGGCTGCTCAAGCTCCAGCCAGCGGGAGCTATGCAAGTGTTTGATCCTTAGGGTTTTCAGCATTTTTCCTAAAGGAAGTCAAAGAAACTTTCTCTTCCTGGATCACTGTGCCACTGGATTTTTTGGTTTGGGCTGGTGTATTCCAAAACTCAAACCTGCCCACTAGCCCGATGCCTGTGACCGTTCAGTTTCCACTGGTTTTTCAGTTCCCAGTGATTAAACCAAAATAAAAGAAGGTGATGCCATGTCTGGCCAGGGCAGACTCTGCCAGTTGCCAAAACCCAGTGTTCATCACCCGGTTGACAGGGTCTCTGCTATCCTGGCAGGAGGCACGTTAGACTTTCAAAAGGCCAAGCTTGAAGGAAAAGCTCTTAAGTAAGTGAGTGTCATTTGGAAATGATTTGATGAATAGGACAGTTACAGGCCAGCCATTGAAAATCCCCTATGTGATATATTAGCAGGAATGTTTGGAGCCCACATGGAAGGTAAGGTCTGCCTTTCCCACATGCTGCCCTTCATAGCTGACACATTACACATGTCTCCGGAGCATAACATATGGCTTCCTGAACTTGCAAATGGGGCCCAGCATGGTCTGTTGAAATAGTGTCTGTTTAAACAGTCTCCTGGAGAAGTGAGCCACAGTCACTAAAATAGTTAATTTCATGTCTGCGAATGTCTTCTCTAGAGCCCTTTAAAATGTTTGTGTGTGTGTGTTTTAAGGAGCACAGTAAAAAATTTGCAAATTTAAGGCTTTGACTGCCTTTGAAGGGGTTGTGAACCCTCCTTACTAATTTGTATATTTTGAAAGACTCAGAGCATAAACCAAAAATGGAACAGTGCAGATCATCTAATTCAAGCCTAATCATAATCACCTTTTTTTTTTTTTTTTTTTTGGTGTCTTATATGTGCCAGGCCCTTTATATTAGGCTGAGCGGTAAAGAATCCTCCTGCCAGTGCAGGAGACATGGATTTGACACCTGGGTTGGGAAGATCCCCTGGAGAAAGGAATGGCTACCCACTCCAGTATTCTTGCCTGGAGAAATCCCATGGACAGAGGAGCCTCGCAGACTGAGGTCCACCTGGTCATAAGTTGTTTAGTGACTAAACAACTACATTGTGTAACCAGGTAGAATTCCTTCCAGTTTACTGATAGGAATAGAGAGACTCAAATGTGAATGACCTGCTCCGTACCACCTAAATGGAAGGTTTTGGTGCTGGAATTTCAACTCAGAAGCACTAAAAATCTGAAGCGTATCTTTCTCTATCCCAGGAATTCTTTATTTGGGCTTATGGATGGGCTGGGGGTAGGGATTTAAGCTGGAGAACCCTCTTTTGAATGCAAACATTTGTGTGTTTGTGCATTATTCTGAGTAAAGTTCATATGTTTATCAGATTCTCCTGGAGGTTTGTATGGCCTCCTAACAACTGTATTTTGACTGCAGGCTCTGTTCAGTGTAGAGACAAGAAGACAGCAAGTAAGAATGCAAACCTTCCCAAGGCATTTGATCTGGTGTTGGTTTGACCAGAAAATGAACCACAAGTCTTCTTTCTAAACTCTGTGTGTGTGTGTGTGTGTGAAATAAATCACATATAGAGAAAAGTGCAATAAACGAGAACGTAGCCTTCAGTGAACATCTGTGCGTGCAGCATGCTGTGTTGCTTCGGTTGTGTCTGACTGTGACCCATGGACTGTCGCCCACCAGTCTCCTCTGTTCATGGGATTCTCCAGACAGAAATACTGGAGTGCGTTGCCATGTCCTCCTCCGGGGAGTCTTTCTGACGCAGGGATCAAACCCGTATGTCTCTCGTCTCTTACATCTCCTGCACTGGCAGATGGGTTCTTTACCACTGTCACCTGGGAAGCCCAGTGAACACCTGCAAGAGGCACTATAACCAGGTCAGGAAATTGAGCCAGACTCTAGAAGATGTCCCTTTCTTCAGATGCCATGCCTCTACCCAAACTACTGTCTTGACTTCTATGGTAACCTTGTGCTTTTCTTTATGGTTTTACCATCTTTATATATATGTACCATTAAACAATATGGATCCATTTTTCCTATTTTTATCTTTATACACACACAGCCATACTATTATGTTCTTTGGTGTTTTGCTTAGTTAGTGAAAGTTGTGTCTGACTCTTTGCGACCCCATGGACTATACAGCCCATGGAATTCTCCAGGCCAGAATACTAGAGTGGGTAGCCTTTTCCTTTTCCAGGAGGTCTTCCCAACCCAGGGTTCTAACCCAGGTCTCCTGCACTACAGGCAGAATTTTACCAGCTGAGCCCCAAGGGAAGCTACTTTCACCAGTATTGTTTTAACTGTCTGTCCCTGTTGTTACATGAGGTTGTAGTTCGTTCACTTTCATTGCAGTATTGTATTCCATTGCTTGGTTATATTGTAATTTATTTACTTCTGTTATTGAATATTTGATTATTTGTAAATTTTGCCTATTATGAGCAATGCTTTCATTAACATTTTACACATGTCTTATACATGGGTTCCACATGCAACTCCTAGGGAAAGACTAGTATATTTATTAAGCTTTTGTAGGAAGTGAAATACTTACTTCCATGAGGCAAAAGTGAAGAATTCTTCTCTTCTCCCATCCCTGTCCTTAATAACACTTTGTGGAGGAAGAAAATTCTTTCAAGTAAATTCTCTGCTTAGGCTTAGCATGGGTTCTGGTTGTCCCCAAACTTGCAGTCAGCACAGTTGTTGAACCTGGATCAGTCCAGGGCTCTCTCCCCAGCCCTACCCCTCAGCTCACTGAGACCGGAACCTCCAGGATGGGGCCTGGGGGGAGTCTGTGTATTTAACCAGTTCCCAGACCATTCCCGTGACTGGGAGATACTGGGTTTACCCTGATGAATTGATGAGGTGTGGATCCTTGGTTGGGAAGAGATTTGGAGGAAGTGTATCTATGATTAAAATCTTGGAAAATTTGCCTTAGAAAGAAAAGTTGAGGGAGCTGGATTTGTTTAGCTTGTGTAAAAAAAATCTGAAACATGATTAAATAGGTTTTTTTTTTTTTGCAAAAGGATGAAAGAGTTTTAGAAATGAAAAAAACATTTCCCAAGTTAGAGATTGTGGAAGAAACTCCTACTAAAATCAGATACTGAGCATTTACTCGGCATCTCAGGGGTAAGAAATAAAGGCTGGTGTCAGTGCCTTGAGGGAGCTGGAGACAAAATGAGTACATGCTGAGCTGGCGCACAAAAGCCAGGACGTGATATTTCATCCAGTCTAGACTGCGGGCTTCAGTGGAGGTGAGTGGGCAGGCCCTTTGGAGGAGAAGCGGAGAGAGAGGTCATCAGCAAAGGCCGGAAGCGCCTGCAGGGTGTGCACTGGGCTTTAGGAGACTGCCCCTCTGTGGGCGGAGGGATGGGATGACTGCACTCTGAAGCAGTGATGTCCATTTATTTTTTATTGTGATATCCCAGTAGGAAATATATTTTATATCACTATCCACTACATACTTAAAAGTTTCATGGAATGTTTAGCCTTATTACATATTACGCATGTGATGCTTAAAATTTCTTTTTATATTTTGTTATTATTATTTTTTTTAATGTTGTATTAATCCAGTACGAGGTTGAAAACACTGTTCTAAGGGGGCCAGGAGCCCAGTGTGAGGCAGAGCTGAGTCTGCCCTGAGCCTGCCTTATTGGGATTGCCAATAAGGGAGAGGGGTTCCATGAGAAGTGGTGAGAGAGGACTTGCTGATGTGAAGGTGGGCTCCCAAAATCTTCCTTGATTTCAGAATGTGAGTGAATTACTTTGGAATGTTATGACAAAAGTTCACACTCTACCTATCATGGGTGTTGAACCAATAGACACAACCAAGCCAGAGATCTGGAGAAGGAAGGATTAATTATTGAAGCAAGTAAGGGGAACACTGGGAATCTCACCCAAACCAGTGCCTCCCCAACAGCAAAATGGAGGAAATTTTAAGCTAAGGGTACATCCATATTCCACTGGAAAAGACCCTGATGCAGGGAAAGACTAAGAGCAGGAGGAGAAAGGGACAGCAGAGGACCAGATGCTTGGATGGCATCACTGACTCATGAATTTGAGCAGACTTCAGAAGATAGTGGAGGACAGAGGAGCCTGGCATGATGCAGTCCATGGAGTCACAAAAAATTGGACATGACCTAATGACTCAACAACAACATTCATATTCCTGCAGGGGCTTGAGTAGAGGAGAACTCCGCATAGAATTGGGGTGTAAAGATCAACAGAATCCGAGCTTTAGTTAATTGAAGTCAGGAGGGTCAACATTATCATCCCATTCTCCACCTGGGTCGGGGCCGTAGTTCCTGCCGGTATGTGAGTTGGTTAGTCGCTCAGTCGTGTCTGACTCTTTGCGACCCCATGGACTGTAGCCCGCCAGGCTCCTCTGTCCATGGACTTCTCCAGGCAAGAATATTGGAGTGGGTAGCCATTCCCTTTTCAACCCAGAGATCGAACCTAGGTCTCTCCTGCATTGCAGGCAGATTCTTTACCGTCTGAGCCACCAGGGAAGCCCTTCTCAAAGATGTATTGTTATTATGTCTGTCCCCTGAGGAGGAACTAGGACTCTGCTTTGTCACTGCATATTGTTTGACTGCCTTTTTCTGTTTCTGCATTCCTTGGTTTCCCTGATTACTGAGACCTGTTCAAGGGCAAGCACTGTGGCCAGACTCAGATCACAAAATGGCTTAGGACAGAGTGGCTTCTCTTTTGTCAAGAAAGCCATTCCTGGATTTCTTTCTCTAGGGATCCCCTAACCTATCTGCTTACAATACCAGATATGAGAGTGGGGCATCCTTCATATGAAGAAAGTTTTTCAACTTTCCTGACAAAAATGGGGTGTCCAACAATTCAGTTCAGATACTAATGCCCTGGAGTTAACATCTGATTCCACAGGTTAAAGGGCTCAATCCCACAAGATTGCCCCCACTTCAGATGCCAGATTCAAGTCCTCGGCCAACCATATGTCTCACTGACCAGCTGTAAAGTCCAAGAGTTCCCACAGCCCCTTGTCCAGGTTTGAGAATTCACTAGAAATACCAATCAGAACCCAGGTAGGCACTTCACTTTCTAGTGTCAGTTTATTATACATGATACAATTCAGAAATAGCCAGATAGAAGAAATGCTTGGGACAAGGTATGGAGTGTGTGCACACATGTGTGTGGGCGCCCAACTCTTGCATGGCTTCTGCAGCAGAACCACGCTCTCAGCACCTTTGTAACTGAGCAGGACGCCATGCGTCCTCCCAGGACAGACCCCTCCCCTGTATCCTCTGCTGTGGGTCCTCTCTGAAGTACCCAAATAATAGTATCTCATACACATTTCCTGAGTTTTTCAGATACTAGAAAACCACCACTAAATGGAAGAACTACTTGATGATCAGAAGCACGGAGCCCCCAGACCTTCTGGCCCCTAAGAACAGCTGTTAACCACCCATCAACCAATCAGAGAATTGTGCAAGAGCCAATCACATACCCTGGAATGCCCCCTCCCTCACCTGACCTTTAGAAACGCTTTGCTGAAACCTTCAGGAGTTCAGAGTTTTGGGGGGAGGGGGGACTATGAGCCACCCTTTCTCCTTGCATCGCCCTGCAATAAACCATTCTCTGCACCAGATTCCAACATTTCAGTTTCTTGGGCCTCGCTGTGTGTCGGGCACAGGAATGTGTGTCCGGTAACAGATGCACATGTAACTAATTTTAGGGAGCCCCTGCAATCAGATTTTTCTCAACCAAGAGCTGAGTGCCTTAGTTGCACTGAGAAGGAAAATCCTTTCATGTGGCCTTTCTTTGCTTAAGTACTTTCAATCATGTCCTCTGAGATTTAATATCCTTTTGATCTTCCCAATACAGTTTTAATTGGGTCAGTTTAAGTTAGGGAAGGATTTTAAAAGACAGCACTAATAATGGAGCAGTTGGGATGATGTAGATAGGAATAACTGGTTGGAAATGTGCTTCAGTAAGTGTTTTTTGTTTTGTTGTGGCTTGTAAAGTGCAGTCTGGAGGGAAGCAAGCTGCAGTCCGTTTCTCTTAGTGTTTGCTACATTTCATCATTAAGGAAAGCCTCGATTCTACTGACAAACACTTGTGCCTTGGGTAATATATTTGTTCTCTTCCCCTTCAACTGGAAGCCTGATTTGTTTTTTATAAGTAATTTTTTAAGATGTGAATCTATTTTATTATTTATTTATTTATTTTTTGCCATGCCACGTGGCATGTGGGATCCTAGTTCTCTGACCGGGGATCAAACCCATGCCCCCTGCCTTGAAAGTGTGGAGTCTTAACCACTAGGCCACCGGGGAAGCCTCAGGAAACTTGATCTGCAATAAAAGATACAACCAGTGTCTTCTCTGTGAGTAAACTGTAGGAGAATGGTGGATAATTTGGCCTAGACACGTTCTTTCTTTGCTGAACAATGTTTAGATAGCCTTTGTGTAGAGCTGCACTGTTCTATGTGATATCCACTAGCTACTGGCACTTGATATCTACAATTAAATTTTGAAATTCAGTTCCTCAGTCTCACTGGCCACATTTTCAGTGCTCAGTAGCCACACATGGCTAATGCGAGATTGGAGGTTGAGGCCGGATAGTTGTTTGTTGCAGGGAGAGGAGTATCCCGAGCATTGTAAAGTGTTTAGCATCACCCCAGCCTCTGCCTACCAGATGCTGCTAGGACTCCCTAGTCATGACAATCAAAACTGCATGTCAGGATTGCTAATTGCCCCTTGAGGGGCAGTCACCCCTGGTTGAGAATCACTAGCTCAGTGGCTACAGTTTTGGGACAGTTGCAGATATAGAACATTTCCATCATCACAGGCTGTGCAATTCTAGAATAATTCCTAGCAGAGTTTGGCTTTGGACATTTTCTAGATTAAACCTTTTAAGCTTTAGAGCAAGGACAGTGATCATTCAGTTCAAAGCCTTGGGAAACTGAGACACAGGTTTTTTTTTTTTTTTTTTTTCCGGGTGACTTAATATCTGAAGCGTGTAAGTACCCATGTGGTGTTCTGGACTTCATGCAGCCTAGAGGACAGATGCACTCTCTCTGTGTTCTTGCACTCAGTGATGGCAAGGAGAAGGAGGACTTGCCCTTCATGGGGAAAGGAGAGAGTCCTGAGAAATGGAAGATGTCCAGCCCTGAGACTCTCAGAGAAGGAAACTTCTGACTTGAGCCCTGGATTACCTCTTCTGTGGGCCTGTGGCTTTCTTGAAAGCCCTGCCTCTAGGCTAGGGTTGGAAGGGGTGCTGGGGCCATCTGCTGGCCCCACCCTTGCTCTATGAGCAGCACAGTCTTGCTGAGTTTTCTGGTTCCATGAATGCAGAGAGATGCAAATTGTCCTGAGCCCATGGAAGACTGCAGTCGTTTAAAAGATTCCCTCTTGTTACTTTTAAATCTCCAGTATCTCCTCTACACTTTCCTGGAAGTGGTCCATGGCAGAGTCTTTACTATGAATTGCCTGGTGATTCTTATTTTCAGGGTTACAGGAAAGCATCCAGCCCTAGAGACCTGTCTGTAGAAAGTGTTGGGGAGAGAGGAAGATCCCCTTTCAGGGCAGAGGTGTCCATCCCTGGAGGCGCCAGAAAGTAGGCTTAGCAAGGATACAGTGGGGGTGTATCTGGAAAGCAGGCTGGGCTTGCAGTTTCCCACGGACTTTGAGGTGACCCAGGGTCTTTTCCTCCTCTGTGAACCCCACGTGCCTCACACGCCTCCTGTTGACTCTTCTTCCATCACGAGTTTGTTCTCCGCTCTAAAATCTTGAGTGGCTCACTGCTGCCTTTCCACGTTGGACACTTCTTAGTACTCAGGGCTCTTTTTGCTCTGATATCAAGATCTTCTCTATCCCTTAGTAAGATTAGAAATTAGTTTTTGTGCCACTGAAAGCTTTCCTGTTACTGCCGTTTGCAGAATTATTCTCTCGGGGCTGAGGGTCCATGGTGGTAGACACTTTGCTCAGGGCAATTTGATGTGTAATAGCTCGTTCAGGTGGGGAAGGCAATGGCACCCCACCCCAGTACTTTTGCCTGGAAAATCCCATGGACGGAGGATCCTGGTAGGCTCCAGTCCATGGGGTCGCTAAGAGTCAGACACGACTGGGCGACTTCACTTTCACTTTTCACTTTCATGCATTGGAGAGGGAAATGGCAACCCACTCCAGTATTCTTGCCTGGAGAATCCCAGGGACGGGGGAGCCTGGTGAGCTTCCGTCTATGGGGTCGCACAGAGTCGGACACGACTGAGGCGACTTAGCAGCAGCAGCAGCAGCAGCTTGTTCAGGAAGAAGTTTTGTTTCTGGTGATATTCTGTTGAATTGGAAGCCTAGACAACTACTTAAAACCAGCATTCAACTCAAAACTGCAGTAAACAGGCTGGGATAAGTGACAGCAAAAGTAGATGGGGGGGGCGTCGCATGTGTAAATCCTCAGGCTGCCTTGGGCTGGTGGCCGGTTGGTCCTGTCCCTTTATGGGCCCAGTGAGCTGTGGACCAGGTCAAAGGTCAGTGTTCTGCGGTGCCAGCTGTCAAGTTTAGCCGCAAATAAGCTAATGTGTAAACTGGCCTCTTGGTCTTTGAAAGTTGCTTCATCTTCCCCATTTCAGTTGAAAGAAGTTGCTTTGTTTCAGAGTTTGGTGACTGGCCGCTATTTCATTGAACTGTGGATGTTTTCTTTTGGGAAACCAGCCTTTTTAGGTGTCTCTATGGTGAAGGGAAAGGTATCTTTAAAGTTGCCCATTGTGGGGCAGGTTCTTATTTGAGTGACGGGGAGGGTGGAGAGCGGGGACGTTCCGGATCCTGAAGGCAGGATAGCCGTGGCTGCTGTTACTTACTGGCTCTACGTGTCCCCATTGCTCCACAGACCAACGAGTGGAACAAGAATGATGACCGACTGCTGCAGGCCGTGGAGAATGGAGATGCCGAGAAGGTGGCCTCGCTGCTGGGCAAGAAGGGGGCCAGCGCCACCAAGCATGACAGCGAGGGCAAGACCGCGTAAGTTAAAGAGATCGGCTTCTGACAGCCGCTTCAGGGTTCTCAGCTTGTTCTCTGAAGTTCTCAGAATCCCTAGGGAAACTTTGCAGGTGTAGCTAGTACTGCCCCCACCGCCCACCCCTTGTTAAAATATATAAGAGGATATTTTAGTCTAGTTCCTCTCCAAGTTCCAAGTAACACATTTGAGTTTTGCCTTGAATGGTTACATTTGTTCCTGGTGTAACCAAAGATTTTGCCAGAGAACAAATAGCACCAGCCTTGTAACCAACTGACAGGTGGGAAACCAATCTGATCCCCAGATTAGAAATAGCGTAAAAGAGAGAGTTTTTTTTTTTTTTTTCTCATAACCTTGTTATTTACAGTATTTGTTGTTCAGTTGCTCAGTTGTGTCTGACTCTTGGCGACCCCGTGGACTGCAGCACACTAGGCTTCCCTGTCCTTCACCATCTCCTGGAGCTTGCTCAAACTCATGTCTATTGAGTCAGTGATGCCATCCAACCATCTCATCCTCTGTCCTTCCTTACTCTGGTCATCTTACAGAGAGGTTATTGACTTTAGATTTCTAATCTGGACTTTTTTATCAGCTAGGATTGTATAGTCCTCACACCTCAATTTCTTCACTGTACAGTGGAGATGACAGTATTCAACCTCTAGGGTAGTTATGAGAATAAAACAAGATACTGACATTGGTTGGGTGACCCCAGAAGCAGGCTGTGAAGTGTGGATTTGAGTGGAAGAAGTTTTTATAGCCCGTGATCTCAGCAAGTGGACAGTAAGGGGATGAAGCCTCTATAGCATGTTATTAACAGGTTACTGCTATGAGCAACTGAGACTCATTCCCACTAAGGACCTCTGGGAATCTGTCTAGATTTAAAGTAGGAGTTGGCCAACTATGGCCCAACTGTCTGCCTTTGTAAATCGGGTTTTGTTGGAATGCAGCCACATCTATTCATTCAGCATTGTTCGTGGCTGCTTTCTGCACTGCAAGGGCAGATTTGAGTCTTAAGACAAGGACTGTGTGGCCCAGAAAGCCTAACATTTTAACCAGTTTGCTTACCCCAGGTTTAAAGTATGCTTCAGAGTTGTCCCAGTACTCTTTCCTAGAAAATTCCATGGATGGAGGAGCCTGATGGGCTACAGTCCATGGGGTCGCAAAGAGTCGGACACGACTGAGTGACTTCACTCACTCACTCACTCACTCACTCAGAGTTGTCCCACCCAAGGGGTAAGGAAACTGGGGTATCTCTGATCTCCTGACCCTGCAAGGTTGAGTGCCTTTGCTAGGGGTGATAACGCTTATGGCCAGAACACCTCTAAAAGGATGAAGGAGGGGCACCTACAGCCATAGATGCCAGGTGTAAAAAGCTGCACAGTGCCCAGCCCACAGTAAGCACTTGATAAAGCCAGCTCCCTTCCTTTCTTGTCCTAGATTAGTGTTGCTCAATTCCGGCAGCTCTGGCATTAGACTCTCCTGGGGTACTTTTATTTTTATTTTTTTCAACTTTGTTTTTGATCCTGCTGCACCTCTTGTGGGATCTTAGTTCCCCGACCAGGGGTTAAACTCATATCCCTTGCATTGGAAGGTGGATTCTTAACCACAAGACTGCCAGGGAAGTCCACCCTGGGGTGCTTTTTAAAATATGGATGCCATGCCCATCCTGATGTTCTGAATCATTTGGTCTAGGCAGAGGACCAGGAACCCATATTTTTAAAAGTATCCCATGTAGATTCAACCAGAGAGAACCATTCTCCAGAAATTAGATTGAGTGTAGATTGAAGCATAGATATCAAGAATAAATGGCAAATTGTCAGGGAAAGTTGTCCCATTTTAGTGCTATGCTGTGTGCTAAGTTGCTTCACTTGTGTCTGACTCTGCGACCCCACGGACTGTAGCCTACCAGGCTCCTCTGTCCATGGGATTCTCCAGGCAGAATACAGGAGTGGGGTGCCATGCCGTCCTCGAGGAGATCTTCCTCACCCAGGGATCAAACCCACATTACTCTTATGTCTCTTACCTTTGCAGGCGTGTTCTTTACCACTAGTGCCACCTGGGAAGCCCCAAATTAACCCCTCTTCCCAGCACCCATAGAAAAGGGTGATCCCATAGAGGAGACCCCACATCTGTTGATTGGCAGCCACAAGGAAGCTCAAAGGGCTAAGCTTTCTGTAGGAACCAGGCTAGCCAGCACCTAGAGAGGAGAGGGTACACATTCTCACACAGGTCAGGGTCTGGTTCTGTAGGAGATGGGCTTGTCCTTTCAGCCAGTCACCCTAAGTTGAACTCCACCCCTCCAGCCTCAGCTTGACTTCTTGGCATAGGCCTGTCTCAGGTGTGGGCACAAGACCATATCCCTGGGAGCCCTGACTCGCTAGTCAGAGTAGTAGTAGGCTGGCTTTGGGTGTTGGCTAATGTTTTGTTGCATCAGTTGCCCACTCAACCTTATGTAACTGTTAGTTCTTAGGTCTCTTGCACTCTAGACTGTAATTTCCTTGCTAGAAGGGACTGTGACCTTACAGTTCCCAGCTGGAATTATCTAGCCAGCGGCTTGGTTTATAGTATTCTTTTTAAAATAATTGTATTTATTTTTGGCTGCACAGGATCTTCATTGCCACACGGGCTTTCTCTAGTTGTGGTGAGCGGAGATCACTTTCTGTTGTGGTGCACATGCTTTTCATTGCGGTGGTTTCTCTTGTTGTGGAGTACAGGCTCTAGATGCCTGGGCTCAGTAGTTGTGGTACATGGGCTCAGAAGTTGCAGCTCGCAGTCTCTAGAGCTCAGGGTTGTGGTGCAGGGGCTTAGTTCCTCTGGCATGTGGGGTCTTCCCAGACCAGGGTTCGAACCCGTGTGCCCTGCATTGGCAAATTCTTAACCATTGGACCACCAGGGAAGTCCTGTAGTAGATAGCCAATAAATATTTGTTGGACGAGTTAATTAACCTTTTCTTGTGATGCTACATTTGGTGTTCACGCTCTCTGAGCTCCAGTGGCAGAGGCCAGCCCCCTAAGCCTGTGCTGAGATTTTTAGCAGTAGGCTCGGTGCTTTTGTATTACTCTGTGTACCACCACACAGCTTTCTAGGCTCCTCCTCCTCCCAGTCTGGCTCTGCAGATGTCTGCACAAGACAAGCTTTATAGCCATCCCAGAGAAAGGGAAGGGAACTGTTCATGATAGTTTCATCCAAGACAATACTCACTAAAAAAAAAGAAAACTTAAATTAGCAGCTTTGCCATAATTATGATCACCTTGATCAATCTGTGCCTTTTGTTAATAAGATATTCATTATGTATAGAACCAATGGTCAGATTTATTTTCTCTTATCTCTCTTTTTTAATTGTAAAATATACACATCATAAAGCTTACCAGTTTAACCATTATAAAGTATCCATTTTCGTGGCATTAAGTACGTTCACAGTGTTGTACAACCATCATCATCAGCTAGTTCCAGAAATGTTTCATCACCCCGAAAGGAAACCCACACCCATTAAACAGTGACCCTCCTTAACCTCCCCTCCCACTCTTCCTGGCGACCACTAATCTGCTTTCTGTCTTTATGAATCAGCCTGTTCTGGATATTTCATATAAACCGAATCATACTGTACGAGGCCCTTGGTCTCTGGCTTCTTTCAGCTTAATGTTTTCAAGGTTCATCCTTATTGTAGCATGAATCAGTAGTTCATTCTGTTCCTTTCAACTAGAAATGCACACAGCAGTTAGAAAAAAAAAAAATCAGCACCTCCATTTAAAAGATGATAAAACTAAGGTCCATGTGATGCATCTCTCCTTGAATTAACCCTGAGCCATTTCTAACATCTCTGCCTTTGCACTTACAAGCCACCATTTTTCCCTTCAGTGACACCTAGGTAGAAAACTAGAGAGACTCTATGCAAAAGGAAGAGAGGAGGTAATTCATTTTTCCGTGCAAGATTTTTCATAAGACATCATCTGCTAACATTAAAACTTTTCTGGTTGGACTGTTCCTTTTGATTTTTAAAGTTATTAACTGATAACGGTAAGAATTTAGTTTTCAAAGCCACCATAGAATTAAATCTATCTGGCTTCATATTTTCTTTCAAATCTAATGGTCTTAGTGTTGAGAAGGAAGGGGTGGAAGGTGCCGTGGGGTTAGAAATCATCTCTCTTGTCCCTTTGTTTCTGTGTGTGTTAGTCATTCAGTTGTGACTGACTCTTTGCGACCCCATGAACGGTAGCCCTCCAGGCTCCTCTGTCCATGGTATTCTCCAGGCAAGGATACTGGAGTGAGTTCTCTTCTCCAGGGGATCTTCCTGACCCAGAGATGAAATCCAGGTCTCTTGAATTGCAAGCAGATTCTTTACTGTCTGAGCCACTAGGAAAGCCTGTCCCTTTGGTACCATGTAATTCTACAAGGTCAAGTGTCTGCTTTAACAGTGAGCCCCAAGCAGCATTGTTTCCTTGGTTTCAGCATTCTTACCTTGCAAGTCAACACTTCTGGCTTTGGGTTAGTCTAATCTGTGCATTCCTGCCTGCGTGTATGTGCATGTCCCTCAAGCTGTGGAGACTGTGCTGTTCTTGTTCCTGTTCTTTCCACGTGCATCTGGTTTGGTGTCAGGGGAATGGGGAACTCCCTAAGAGCAGTTTTGAATTCAGGGCGGGCCAGTGCAGAGTGTTCCTCCCTCAAGAACTCTGGCTCTATCAGCCCCCTGGAGCTTTCAGGGCCTGCATTTGTTGGAGGATGTGTGTAGAATGTTTTGCATTTGTCTCCAAAGGGTAAGACTAGATCACATACCTGGAAGTGAGGTCCTTGACAGGACTTGGCCTCGTTCTCTGCCCACTCATTAGGGTTTATCCTTTGATTTATGCACACCTCCATATCAAAATGAATTTGGAGGCTTGTCTTCTAGTGAGCTTTTGTGATAACCCATTTTGTCATCTTGCTCAGTGATGCACAGGGTTTTCCTATTGCCTAACAGCCTGGAGTCCTGACTTTGGCTTTCAAGGGCCTCCTGGTGGCCCTGCCCTTGTTTGCTGTTTCTTACTCGTTTCTTCTGCTGGAGGTGGCACTGTATGCTCCCTGCCTTCCTCTTCTGTGAGACCATCTAAGTGTTTGCCCCAGGTTCTCTAGTCCAGAATGCCTTCCTCCCTGATATTCTCAGTCCTTTAAAAAAATTTTTGTCTTCTCTTTGAAATACTAGAATCTTGATTGAAAAACTTGATGTAGAAAAGTTTCTATAGCTTAAATATGATCTTTTTTTTTTTTTTTTTGACCATGCCATGTGGATGCAGGATATTACTTCCCTGACCAGGGAATGAACCTATGCCTCCTGCATTGGAAGTGCAGAGTCCTAACCACTGGATTGCTAGGGAAGCCCCCAAGATCTGTGTATTCTGAATGACTCAAATCCCTTACAATGTGGAAGCTCTGTGAGGACGGGGATCCTATGATTTCCATGGTGGTGTTGGTTTCTCCCACTGTTCCAGAAATATAAGAGGCACCTGGCTGCTATTTGTGTAAGTGAACTTTTCAGCATGGTTCTAATGGAGAAAACACTCTTTTTGCTGGTACTATCTCATGGGTAAAGTTGTTAGGGATGAACTAACTTGGGGCTCAAGAGGAAAAAAGCTGTCCTGGTGAACATCACAACCCGACACATGTCTCTCCCAGCTTCCAGTGCAATTTCAGTAGAGACAAACTCAGCTCTCACTACCTAGAGAATCAGACAACCCAGAAAGTCCCAAGAATGAGGCAGCCATCTTGGTTGACATTCTCCAGAAGCTTCCATAACCCAAGGTCAATAACCAGATGGGTGGTTAAGTAATTCTTCAGACTTTTCAGTTCTTCCTGGAATAATACTTCCTTTAGGGAGAGATAAGAAACCTTGTCTGAATTTTTTTTTTCCTCTAAAATTGATCTAAGAGGGGTTAAAAAGGAGGTGGAAGCAATCAAATAACTGAAATTCACTTCACAAAGAGTAAAAGAAGGGTGATGTCTTGGGTCAGAAGAGAACAAAATAGAGCCGGGCAGAGAGCTTCAGCCGAGGGCTGTGTTTATGGCGTCAAGCTTGGCTTCCCTCAGCCCATCTGTTCTCTTTCCACGGTGGAGGTGAGGAAGGGGGAGATGCCATTGCCCTAAAACCTCTCACCATGGAGCAAGCTAATTGTTTCAAGATGGTTTCCCCTACATTTGGATGTGCGTTTAATTAAAGTTATGTGTGTTTGTTTTAGGAACAACCAGACTAAATAAAATCACTGCTGGGACTGTGGTATTTGAAGAAATACCACCCAGCCGTGTGTGTATAGAGGCAAATATATATATATATATGTATGTTGTCTCCATCCATGTTTCGCTCACCTTTCAAAAACCTGATCTTCTTGGCTTTGAAAACAAGAACTTGTGTAAGTATTTTTAGATGACTTGGTGGCACTTACATGTAAAATAGAGGAGGTAATTCCTCGAATTCTGCAGATCAGTATGAGAAGGGGCTTCTCTGGCTGGTGGTTTGTTGTACTTCTGACTCTTCCTGTTTTCTGGAAGAGAACACCAAGAGATTTCCAAAACTGAAAACCCTTGGAAATCAAGTCATACCACCTGGTTGCCTTCTCTCACAGCTCTCAAATTCATTTACCTAAAACTGCAGTATACTTTATGTGTAATTGCAGCCTCCTTCTCAGCAAAATCGCCTTCCAGGCCAAACCACCCTGTGTTTTGTCTAAATCCTGTTAATATCTGGCAGAGGGATGAACTGAAAGCTATAATTTCTTTATAGCGTATCTACTCTGCTTCTGGTCAAGTGCATTTTTGAAAGTGACATAATGTCTGTTCCTGTCTTGCAAATGTACCCAAATGTTTGCTTCTAGTTGGGAGGTATTAAAGTGCTCCAAAATCATTCATAAGCACATAACAAAAAAAGGGAGAAAATATGGTCCTTGCCTACAAGATGTACAGCATCTGGCTGAGAAGATAAGACCAACGGAAGTACTGGAGAATAATTAAGTGCTAAATCATAACATACTAACTGTAAGGGGTTCAAGATGGGAAGAGGTGGTGATGCACTGGAGTAGTGAAGGAATGCTTCCTGTGATGCAAGGTGGCCCCGGGAGGATGGGTTGGGAGGATGTGGTGGGGACAGAGGAAGTGGTAACCGAATGGATGGAGACCATCCCAAATGGAAAGGAAAAACAATACCATGGTCATTATTTCCTTCCCTTCCTCCAGAGCTTATCATAGCACTTCAAGGTCAGGGACCCACTTGGCAACTAGATCTGTGGTTCTCAACCTAATTTCCATTAGAAGCTTCCTGGACAGCTTTCAGAAGTGCTGGGCATCACCCTCAGAGCTACCTGTGTAATTCCTGTGGGGTGCAGTCTGGGCATGGGGTTGTTTCAGCACACAAGTGGCTTGAATGGTCAGCCCAAGCTGAGGACCATGGTGCTGGTCACTCTGCAGTGAGACTTCAGGCTTTATAGCCCAAAGCTTCCCACAGCTTTTCCCTCGTGACAGGTTACAGGGGGACTGAAGAAGGCCCAAGGAGCCCAGGTGAAATGTTTTCTAGCATACATGCACGTGTGTGTGTGTGTGTGTGTGTGTGTGTGTGCGCGCGCGCTTGGTTGCTCAATCATGTCCAACTCTTTGTGACCCCATGGGCGGTAGCTTGCCAGGCTCCTCTATCCATGGGGATTCTCCAGGCAAGAATACTGGAGTGGGTTGCCATGCCCTCCCCCAGGGGGATCCTCCCAATCTGGGGATTGAACCCAGTCTCCCACATTGCAGGCAGCTTCTTTACTGTCTGCGCTACCAGGAAGCCCATCCACACATGCATGTATATATCATGCTTGTGCACAGAGTAAAATTAAAATGAAGGATAAATTTTGTCATAAAGTAAATTATGTTAAAGTTATATAATTCACAAGGTGTTTATAGGGAAATAGTAGCATGGGTTAAAGCTGAACACATCAGGTTGCAAAACTGCTTTGGAAGGAAGACTTGTAACCAGGGAAGTGGTGCAAATTGATGAGAATAGATAGAGGGATTAAGAACTACAGTGATTAAAATATTGGTGGGGTCACAGGACTTTTTCATTTTGAAACTTTGCAAAGCTGGATTAAGTATATTGAAAAGGAAGGATTTTAGACACTCAGATGACTTATTGTTGCCCAGGGTTGCAGCCATCTGGCTTTGCCTCAGGGGCGAGGCCTGCCACCACATGCAGAGGTCAGGAGAGCCTGGGAAACGGAGTTGTGATAGAGGGCGGAGCCGGGGCGAGTGGGCGTGGCCGGGAGCACACGCAGGCGTTGACCTCCATCCAGACTAACCTCGCGGGAGGAGGGGGCACCTGGGGCAGGAGGTTCTCACGCTGGCAGCCACCAAACAGTTCAAGGGTTGAGGCACATGACATCACTCAACACATGCCTGTCCTTTAGAAATACTCCTGCTTCCTTGCCTGCATCCTTCAAAGTGACACTTTACAAAAGGCCACCACCACCACCATACAGGCTGCAGAGTCATTCAAGGTCCAGTTTGCCCTCTCTTTCATAAAGTCTTTTCTAATTCCCAACAGGGCTGAGCTTGACCTCAAGCACTACCTCTCTTAAACCACCTAGAACTTGATGGGTCTTGTTTCAGATCAGATCAGATCAGTCGCTCAGTCATGTCCGACTCTTTGCAACCCCATGAATCGCAGCACGCCAGGCCTCCCTGTCCATCACCAACTCCCGGAGGTCACTGAGACTCACATCCATCGAGTCAGTGATGCCATCCAGCCATCTCATCCTCTGTCGTCCCCTTCTCCTCATGCCTTCAGTCTTTCCCAGCATTCAGGGTCTTTTCAAATGAGTCAGTTCTTCACATCAGGTGGCCAAAGGATTGGAGTTTCAGCTTCAACATCAATCCTTTCAATGAATATTTAGGATTGACTGGTTGGATCTCCTTGCAGTCCAAGGGACTCTGAAGAGTCTTCTCCACATCACAATTCAAAAGCATCAATTCTTCGGTGCTCAGCCTTCTTGACAGTCCAACTCTCACATCCATACATGACTACTGGAAAAACCATAGCTTTGACTAGATGGACATTTGTTGGCAAAGTAATGTCTCTACTTTTTAATACGCTGTCTAGGTTGGTCATAGCTTTTCTTCCAAGGAGCAAGCATCTTTTAATTTCATGGCTGCAGTCACCATCTGCAGTGATTTTGGAGCCCAGAAAAATAAAGTCCGTCACTTTATTTTGGATTTGGAAGCCCAAGAAAATAAAGTGTGTCACTGTTTCCATTGTTTCCCCATCTATTTGCCATGAAGTAATGGGACCGGATGCCATGATCTTACTTTTTTGAATGTTGAGTTTTAAGCCAGCTTTTTCACTCTCCTCTTTCACTTTTATCAAGAGGCTCTTTAGTTTTTCTTCACTTTCTACCTTAAGGGTGGTATCATTTGCATATCTGAGATTATTGATATTTCTCCCAGCAATCTGATTCCAGTTTGTGCTTCATCCAGCCTGGCACTTCACATGATGTACTCTGCATATAAGTTAAATAAGCAGGGTGACAATATACAGCCTTGACATACTCCTTTCCTGATTTGGAACCAGTCTGTTGTTCCATGTCTGGTTCTAACTGTTGCTTCTTGACCTGCATACAGATTTCTTAGGAGGCAGGTCAGGTGGTCTGGTATTCCCATCTCTTGAAGAATTTTCCACAGTTTGTTATGATCTGCACAGTCAAAGGCTTTGACGTAATCAATAAAGCGTAAGTAGATTTTTTTCTGGTATTCTCTTGCTTTTTTGATGATCCAGCAGATGTTGGCAATTCGATCTCTGGTTTCTCTGCCTTTTCTAAATCCAGCTTGAACATCTGGAAGTTCACGGTTCATGTATTGTTGAAGCCCGGCTTGGAGAATTTTGAGCATTACTCTGCTAGCATGTGCTGCTGCTGCAGAGTCACTTCAGTCGTGTCCGACTCTGTGACCCCATAGACGGCAGCCCACCAGGCTCCCCTGTCCCTGGGATTCTCCAGGCAAGAACACTGGAGTGGGTTGCCATTTCCTTTTCCAATGCATGAAAGTGAAAAATGAAAATGAAGTCGCTCAGTCGTGTCCGACCCTCAGCGACCCCATGGACTGCAGCCCACCAGGCTCCTCCGTCCATGGGATTTTCCAGGCAAGAGTACTGGAGTGGGGAGCCATGAGCATGTGAGATGAGTGCAATTGTGTGGTAGTTTGAACATTCTTTGGCATTGCCTTTTTTGGCATTAGAATGAAAACTGACCTTTTCCAGTCCTGTGGCCACTGCTGAGTTTTCCAAATTTGCTGGTGTGTTGAGTGCAGCACTTTGACAGCATCATCTTTTAGGATTTGAAAGAACTTGAATTCCATCATCTCCACTAGCTTTGTTCATAGTGATGCTTTCTAAGGCCCATTTGACTTCACATTCCAGGATGTCTGGCTCTAGGTGAATGATCACACCATCATGATTATCTTGGTAATGAATATCTTTTTGTATAGTTCTTCTGTGTATTCTTGCCACCTCTTCTTAATATCTTCTGCTTCTATTGCTGCTGCTAAGTTGCTTCAGTCGTGTCCGACTCTGTGCGACCCCAGAGACGACAGCCCACCAGGCTCCCCCATCCCTGGTATTCTCCAGGCAAGAATACTGGAGTGGGTTGCCATTTCCTTCTCAAGTGCATGAAAGTGAAAAGTGAAAGTGAAGTCACTCAGTCATCCCCAACTCTTAGTGACCCCATGGACTGCAGCCTACCAGGCTCCTCCGTCCATGGGATTTTCCAGGCAAGAGTACTGGAGTGGGTTGCTATTGCCTTCTCTGCTTCTGCTAGGTCCATACAATTTCTGTCCTTTATTGAGCCCATATTTGCATGAAATGTTCCTTTGGTATTTCTAATTTTCTTGAAGAGATCTCCAGTCTTTCCCATTTTGTTGTTTTCCTCTATTTGTTTGCATTGATCATGAATACAAGAGACAAATCATTTGCCCTAAAGATTTCATACTTCCTAAGTGCTACTTTCAGACTGCATTTGTGAAACCAAACAGTCCTGAAGGAAAAGAGCTAATGTTCAGCTTAAGTGTCTCGGGGTTTCTTAGCTCTGGGTATGTGATCTTTCATCTCAGCGTCTCCTCCTGTCACTAGGAGACCTCTGTCCTGAGAAGAAGCATGGCTGACTCTCTTAGCACATTATGGGCACTTAATAACAATAATCCTGTTTTTACTGTCTTTATTTTATGCCAGTCACCTTTTATTATATCTACCTGAAATGTTTACCAGGAGAAGGCAACCAATGTTTCCATTTTTCAAACTGCTGCCTCAGTTACTAGTAGAAGCAGTGATCAGAGTCACTGTTGACCTGCCTTTGAAATAGCTGAAGCTCAGGCATCCCTACTACTTCTCTGCTGGAAGTGATTTCTCTTGGCCCCTGGAGTTAATCCCTGCTACAAGAGGAGAATAGTTTCAGAGGAGAGTAGTTTTTCAAGGCTTTTTTGACTAGAAGCTATTAGACAGGGATGCCTTCCTTTCCCTCAGATTATAATCTGAAATGGAAATCCTGGTCTAAGGATTAAGGATTGTCCGACTGAAATATTTGATGTATGCTAAGCCTCATTTGAGCTCAGTGACCTCATTAAAATTTAGATGTTGTAGCAAGTAAGTCCCATGAAACACTTGGTAGGCTGGGTTGAAATCACAGACTTTAGAGCTGTAGAAGGCTTCCGTGATCACATGGACCAGGTGAGTGAACTGAAGCTGACGAATGTGGGTGACTTTATTGTCTCATCCTTGGAGATTGCTAAATTGAGACCAAAACCAAAAAATGCTGACTTTTAGTTCCTGCTTCTGCCTACAATGCTAGTGGTCCTAAAAATTGGACATGTTTCAGAATCACCTAGGGGGCTTGTTGAAACACAGATTGCTAGGCTTCTTCCCTGAGTCTGAGCAAGATCCTTAGATTAGATCAGATCAGTCATCAGTCGTGTCCGACTCTTCACGACCCCATGAATCGCAGCACGCCAGGCCTCCCTGTCCATCACCAACTCCCGGAGGTCACTCAGACTCACATCCATCGAGTCAGTGACGCCATCCAGCCATCTCATCCTCTGTCGTCCCCTTCTCCTCCTGCCCTCAATCCCTCCCAGCATCAGAGTCTTCTCCAATGAGTCAACTCTTTGCATGAGGTGGCCAAAGTACTGGAGTTTCAGCTTTAGCATCATTCCTTCCAAAGAAATACCAGAGCTGATCTCCTTCAGAATGGACTGGTTGGATCCCCTTGCAGTCCAAGGGACTCTCAAGAGTCTTCTCCAAAACCACAGTTCAAAAGCATCAATTCTTCGGCTCTCAGCCTTCCTCACAGTCCAGCTCTCACATCCATACATGACCACAGGAAAGACCATAGCCTTGACTAGGCGAACCTTTGTTGGTAAAGTAATGTCTCTGCTTTTGAATATGCTATCTAGGTTGGTCCTAACTTTCCTTCCAAGGAGTAAGCGTCTTTTAATTTCATGGCTGCAGTCACCATCTGCAGTGATTTTGGAGCCCAGAAAAATAAAGTCTGACACTGTTTCCACTGTTTCTCCATCTATTTCCCATGTAGTGATGGGACCAGATGCCATGATCTTCGTTTTCTGAATGTTGAGCTTTAAGCCAACCTTTTCACTCTCCACTTTCACTTTCATCAAGAGGCTTTTGAGTTCCTCTTCACTTTCTGCCATAAGGGTGGTGTCATCTGCATATCTGAGGTTATTGATATTTCTCCCAGCAATCTTGATTCCAGCTTGTGCTTCTTCCAGTCCAGCGTTTCTCATGATGTACTCTGCATATAAGTTAAATAAACATGGTGACAATATACAGCCTTGACGTACTCCTTTTCCTATTTGGAACCAGTCTGTTGTTCCATGACCAGTTCTAACTGTTGCTTCCTGACCTGCATACAGATTTCTCAAGAGCCAGATCAGGTGGTCTGGTATTCCCATCTCTTTCAGAATTTTCCATAGTTTATTGTGATCTACACAGTCAAAGGCTTTGGCATAGTCAATAAAGCAGAAATAGATGTTTTTCTGGAACTCTCTTGCTTTTTCCATGATCCAGCAGATGTTGGCAATTTGATCTCTGGTTCCTCTGCCTTTTCTAAATCCAGCTTGAACATCAGGAAGTTCACGGTTCCCATATTGCTGAAGCCTGGCTTGGAGAATTTTGAGCATTACTTTACTAGCGTGTGAGATGAGTGCAATTGGGCTGTAGTTTGAGCACTCTTTGGCATTGCCTTTCTTTGGGATTGGGATGAAAACTGACCTTTTCCAATCTTGTGGCCACTGCTGAGTTTTCCAAATTTCCTGGCATATTGAGTGCAGCACTTTCCCAGCATCATCTTTCAGGATTTGGAATAGCTCCACTGGAATTCCATCACCTCCACTAGCTTTGTTCGTAGTGATGCTTTCTAAGACCCACTTGACTTCACATTCCAGGATGTCGTTAGAATCTGTATTTCTGACAAGCCGCCCGTGATGCTAAAGTCTTAGCTGGTCCAGGGGACACACTATATGATATGATGTTGGGAAGCTAAGTTAATAACATAGCACATAACACAGCTTCTCTCTTGAGAAATTACCATCTGAAAAAAACATGGTCATGCCAGTTTATAGGTGTACCATGGTTTGTTGTTTTTTAGTCACTAAGTCCTCTTTGTGACCCCATGGACTGTGACCTCCCAGGCTGCTCAGTCCATGGGATTTCCCAGGCAAGAGTACTGGGATGGGTTGCCATTCCCTTCTCCAGGGCATCTTCCCGACCCAGGGATTAAATTCGAGTCCCCTGCGTTGGCAGGCAGATTCTTTACCACTGAGCCACGAGGGAAGCCTGTGCCTTGGTTTAGTGAAACACAAAATAGAAACTTCAGATAGAAAATACAAATTCAAAACTGAAACCTGCATTACCCCCACGCCCCACCCCAGATCACTTCTCTCTGCTAGGAAAATTGCAGTAGGCTAGACAAAATCTCTGCCATCAAGGAAGGTATATTGTAACAGGGCAGTCAGACAGTAATCACATGCCTCTTTAACGTAATGTCAGGTGCACTGAAAAAAAAAAGCAACTAGGGGCCACTATGAATAAACCTGGTTAAGAAAGGCCTCTCTGAACAGATGCCTTCATTTGAGCAGATTCCTGAATTGGAATGAGGTACAAGTCATGCACTTTTCTAGAACTGTCCTGGTGGAGGGAACAGCTGGGCAGATGCTCTGAGGTGGGAGGGTGTTTGATGTGCCCAGCGAACAGGGAATCAACTAGAAGATGAGATCACAGTGGGAGCCAGTGGCCCCTTATATAGAACCTGGTGGGCCACGGGAAGATTTTGGATTAAATCCTAATTCCAAATACTTAATTTCCCTTATTCATATGATCTAATATTTTTTCCCCCTCCAGAAAGATGCCTTACAAAAGGAATTCAGTTAAAGTATAGACAATTTGGGGGAAATGCTGATGTTCTCAGTTCAGTTCAGTTGCTCAGTTGTGTCTGACTCTTTGCAACCCCGTGGACCACAGCACGCCAGGCTTCCCTGTCCATCACCAACTCCCAGAGCTTTACTCAAGCTCATGTCCATCGAGTCGGTGATACCATCCAACCATCTCATCCTCTGTCGTTCCTTCTCCCGCCTTCAATCTTTCCCAGCATCAGGGTCTTTTCCAAGGAGTCAGTTCTTCATATCAGGTGGCCAAAGGATCAGCATCAGTCCCTCCAATGAATATTCAGGACTGATTTCCTTTAGGATGGACTGATTGGATCTCCTTACAGTCCAAGGGACTCTCAAGAGTCTTCTCCAACACCATAGTTCAAAAGATTAATTCTTTGGTGCTTAGCTTTCTTTATAGTCCAACTCTGAAAAGCTAGTTATTATTGTGAAATAATAATATAAATAATAAAAGGAAAAGTTGATTATTATTGTGAAGTATTTCTGAGTCTCACTGACCATTATTACTCCTCTCTTGGAAATAAAGAGCTTTAAAAAGAAAGAAGGAGATGTGGGCTTAGCAGGGAGGAACTGCTAATAGGGTCAGGGCAGTGAACTCAAGTCCTGATCTTTTCCACATTTCCCTAACCTCCCTTCCCTGGTGGCTCAGAAAATGGTAGAGAATTCACCTGCAGTGCAGGAGACCTGGGTTTGTTCCCTGGGTCAGGAAGATCCCTGGAGAAGGGAATGATAACCCACTTCAGTATTCTTGCCTGGAGAGTTCCATGGACAGAGGAATCTGACTTCCATGGACAGAGGGGTCTGGCAGGCTACAGTCCACAGGGTCACAAAGGGTCAGACAGGAACGACTGAGCGACTGACACTTTCACTACTTTGAACCTCTCTGAGCCTCACCGACTTCATCTATGAAGTGAAATGTTAGACCAGTTTATTCTTCTCAGTCTTCCAACTTGCTGGAATTCTGGGTGTGTCTGAATTAGTAGGGCTTGGTGTTTGGTTATTTTCTATAGCTTGACCTGGGGAGTGAAAAATTGGTTGCAGAAGCAGTGGACAGGTCTAGAGAGTTGCTGGTGGTGGCCAGCCTGTTGCATTCCTGACCTCACTCGCCTGGCCAGCTCTTTTGGGATTGGGAGTTGGGTTGCTTGTGAAGAAAGAAAGAGTTGGAGTGAAATTCTTCACCCACGAAAGAGTTTGAATGAAATCTGTGAATGAACATGCGTTAACAACCCAAGTCTTCTGAAAGTAGCCGTGCAAGTTTGTGTTTCCTCCAAATATATGGTTCAGCTGGCAAACAGGAACCAAAAGAATTGTGCTGGTAATAGCTCTGCAAGATAGAAGGAACCTTCATGGCCATCACCCACAGGCTTTGGAATAGCAGCAGTTTCAGAACCCCTTCGGGTTAAGGACCTTGAAGAGTATTGTGGCCTTGTCCTGAGGTTTTGCATTCAAGAAAGTTTGCACAACTTGCTGAGCAATTTTGAAGGAAATGAAGCCTCTGTTTTGGGCTCTGTGTGCTGTGGCAATTGGATGTTCTTTTCACTTGAGACCACGGACAACCCTCATCTGCCCCAGTAAGAAGCCTGTATTTGCCTTTTGGCCAAATATTTCTAGTTATTTTAATTTAAACTTTGTTTCTTTAAGAGCGGCATAGCCAGTAAGTTGTATTATGTGGTGGTTCATAGTTTGCAGGCAGATCTAACAAGTACTGTGGTTTCTTAGCGCATGGTGATGAAGGGCCTACTCTGCAGGCAGAACACCAAGGTCAGAATTCAGGCTCCCCTACTTACTGATTCTGGGACTTTGTGCAAATTCACAGGACTTCTCTGTGCCTCAGCTTCCTCCTCTGTAAAATGAGATGATGGTAGTTATTCCTTCCAGAGCCTTGTTGGGTAATGTAATGAGTTATAGGGCATGGTATTTCAATAGATAAGCAGCTTTTTAAAATATTTTTAAATTTTTTATTTATTTTTATTTTTCGCTGCTCTGGGTCTTTGTTGCTGTGTGCGGGCTTTGGCTACTCTTTATTGCAGTATATGGGCTTCTCATTGCAGTGGCTTCTTTTGGTGTGAAGCACGGGTTCTAGGCACAAGGGCTTGGTATTTGCAGAGGGCAGACTTAGTTGCTCCAGGGCAGATGGAATCTTCCTGGGCCAGGGATGGAACCCATGTCCCCTGCACTGGCACGCGGATTCTTATCCACTGTACCGCCAGAGAAATCCTGCTATTATTGTTGATGCTGCTGGTTTTTATTTTTTCAGTTGCTCACATATGGTTTAGAGGCAAGAGAAGTGAAGTTAGTACCTCAAGCATGATGACAAGGCAGCAGACCCAGCCGTGGTATTTCAGCCTCCTGGGCTACTCGTTTTTTTTTTCTGCTGTTCTCCTTCTGCACCTTTGGGTTGCCACCCAGCTGTTGTTCTGCGCTTTCCAGATCTTCTTGGTCTTGGGAGTGGGAGGGAGAGAGGAGGAAGAGGAAAGGGTGGTTGGTGGGTTCTGGGCGGGATAGGGAATCATAAAACTCTTAAGCGCAGAAATCTTGGGAACTTTCCAAGTGACAAAAGCAGAGAAATTCCAAATATCAGTAAGCAGCAAAGGGATCAAAGGAGCATGAAGTAAATCTTCAGGCCACTCTGTTTGTGCCTTTTAGTTACCCTCCTGTTGAAGGGCCCAGCTGAGTTTTTTTTTTTTTACAAGAAAACTAAACATGGCCTATTATAATGAAGCTTAAAACAGCATCGATTCCTTTTTTGTGGGGCACATCCACAAGATTGCTTTCAAGGCTAAGGGATTATGTTTGCATAAGAAGTTTGAAACAATGGGTGCCTTGGTGAAAAGGATGGTTGGAGGTTCTGAACTCGTCCTCTGTTTAGAGCAGCAGACTACTGCAGCAGACTGCTTTGAAAGCAGTCACGTACATGGGGATGAACTGGGAAACTTGTAAACACAGCTTTTGAATCAGTGATGCTGGGTGGCGCCTGAGAGCCTGCATGTCTAACAGCTCCTGGTCCATGGATCAACCCGTGAGCATCCAAGATTCAGACTACTGAAATGCTGTCACTTTAGCTGTACTGGAGTCTGGACGGCCACCCTGCTGTATCCCCGGGCAGCGATGAGTGTCCCTGTCACTGGGCCTGGGGTTGGACAGATGGATGAAGGTTTTTATACCTCCTCCTCCTCCTCCACGGAGTTCTTGACCCCTCTAAATGAAGGGATGAGCCCATAGCCTGTCTCATAAAATATATTCCTATCGATGCTTGAGTGACATTTCTTGCCTTTAAAAGGAAAGGCCCCACTTTTTAATTAGGTGTAAAAGCCTACAGAGACAAAGCCCAAGGATGTTCTGATTTCGTTTTGCCTTCGCTTTTCTATTCCTCTAAGGAGAAATTTCAGCTGATCATTAGTTACAATAACTACCTCAAAGGGTTCATTAAGAAAGACATAAGTGTTTCTTCTGTGGGAAATTTAGGTGTAATTAAAAGTCTCATCTCTCAAATTAAAATTTGCCAGACAAGCCTTGGCTAGGATGTGGGCAAATTAGAGCCCTCATGTTGCTGCGGATGTAAAATGGTGCTTTAGAAAGTAGTCTTGCATTTCATTAAAGACTTTAACATAGTTACCATATGGTTCAGCAATTCCACTCCTAGGTCTGTACCCACTAGAACTGAAAACAGGCGTCTACACAAACACTGTACACAAATGTTTTAGCAGCCTTATTCAAAATAACCGCAAAGTAGAAACAAGCCAAGTGTCCATAACCAATGAATGAGTAAACACAATGTGATATATCCGCTCAGTGGAAGGAATATCAATACTGGTCTGTGCTACACATGGGTAAGCCTCTAAAACAGGCCAAACATGAGAAGACAAACACACACAAAAATCTCATACTGTATGACTCCATCCTGATGAAATGTCCAGAATAAGCAAATCCATAGATAAAGTAGATTAGTGATGGCCCAAGGGCAGGCATAGGATGGGAAGTGAATATTAGTGCATATGAATTTTCTTTTTTAAGTTGATGAAAGTATTCTGGAATTAGATAGTGACGTTGGTTGCACAAGTTTATGAATATACTAAAAACAACTGAATTGTGCGTTTTACAATGCCAAATTCACGTACTGTAAAGTAAAAAGTTTGGGATCTGCCCATGCTGTTTCTTAAGTCTTTATTTAATTTGTTTTAATAGGATTATATCTCAGCATCATGCGTTTGTTTTAAATAGTTGATCACAGAGTTTCTCAACCTGGGCACTGTTGACATTTTGACATGTTGGTACGATTCACATTGTAGACTAGTCAGAGAATTGTTTGTTTTGGGAGCTCTCCTGTGCACGTAGGATGCTATAATAGCGTCTCTGTTCTTTCCTCGGTGGCTCTGTGGTAAAGAATCTGCCTGCCAAGCAGGAGACATGGGTTCAATCTCTGGGTCGGGAAGATCCCTTAGAGAAGGGAATGGCAACCCACTCCAGTATTCTTGCCTGGAGAATCGCATGGACAGAGGAGGCTAGCAGGCTCTAGTCCGTGGGGTCACAAAGAGTCGTACATGACGGAGTGACTAGTCCCTTCCCTTTCCTTCCTGGTCGTTATACATTAGATACCACCCCCCACCCTGTGAATAATAATCACAGCTGTGTCCAGGTGTTGCCAAATGTCCCCTGGGTGGGGCAGAATCACCCCCCGTGGAGAATCACTGGTTTATCTTTAGTCTTCCTGTTAAAAGCTGAGCTCCATGAGGGCTTCTTTATTTACCATGTGTTTCTCAGTGCTTAGAACAGTGTCGGGCACATAAATAAATACCTTACTATGGTAAATATGTAAATTAATTAATATATTTAGCTACAGCAGTTTATAAAAATAGACAACTATAGAAATGATTCTATGTTCAAATTAGGATTAACTGGGATTAACTTTGTCAAGAACAGCCTCTGTTTTGGGGTGAGGGGAACTGTTCTTCAGCCTGGTACTTTTCCTACCCACCTCCCCCAAGTCTGCAAACTGTCTTTACCTAGAGGTGTGTTCTTTTATCAGCTCTCTGGGGTACAGGCTGTTAGAGGCCACCAACCAGGATCTTCAGTAGTTGTGTGCTGACTTGGGGTGCCATCTGCTCCTTAAGCCTGAGGTAACACCACAGATGCCACCTGCAGCCCAGACCAGCACCCACCAGTCAGCGGGACTGCCACCCTGAGGATGCCAGCATGTATCGGGCACTGCATAAGAAAGGAAACCTACTCACTGTCATTTACAGATCCGGGTTCTGTGAATGACTAACCATGTTTTCCCACCCAACCGAACCCAACTCGACACTTGAGTATCTTATAAAAAGTTACTCAGATCAGATCAGATCAGTCGCTCAGTCGTGTCCGACTCTTTGCGACCCCATGAACCGCAGCACGCCAGGCCTCCCTGTCCATCACCAGCTCCCGGAGGTCACCCAGACTCACACCCATCAAGTCAGTGATGCCATCCAGCCATCTCATCCTCTGTCGTCCCCTTCTCCTCCTGCCCTCAATCCCTCCCAGCATCAGAGTCTTCTCCAATGAGTCAACTCTTCGCATGAGGTGGCCAAAATACTGGAGTTTCAGCTTTAGCATCATTCCTTCCAAAGAAATTCCAGGATTGATCTCCTTCAGAATGGACTGGTTGGATCTTCTTGCAGTCCAAGGGACTCTCAAGAGTCTTCTCCAACACCACAGTTCAGAAGCATCAATTCTTCGGCGCTCAGCCTTCTTCACAGTCCAGCCCTCACATCCATACATGACCACAGGAAAGACCATAGCCTTGACTAGGCGAACCTTTGTTGGTAAAGTAATGTCTCTGCTTTTGAATATGCTATCTAGGTTGGTCATAACTTTCCTTCCAAGGAGTAAGCGTCTTTTAATTTCATGGCTGCAGTCACCATCTGCAGTGATTTTGGAGCCCAGAAAAAGAAAGTCTGACACTGTTTCCACTGTTTCCCCATCTATTTCCCATGCAGTGATGGGACCAGATGCCATGATCTTCGTTTTCAGAATGTTGAGCTTTAAGCCAACCTTTTCACTCTCCACTTTCAAGTGGAGGCTAAATGCTATAGAGAGGCTAAATGCTAATGACTTGTTGCGGCCACACCCTGCTTTGGGGATTGTCACTTCTGGAAGGTGCCTGAATCGTAGCAGCTCAAGTGTAAGCATTAGACAAGGCTGATCTCAGATGGTTTTTGGTTTTGGTGGTGTTTTGTTTGTTTTTGTCACCAATGACTGTCTGTAACTCTGTCTTTTTTGCTTTTCTTTTCCCGCATTTTTCAAAAGCTGGAAGATAATTGCTTTATAACATTGTGTTGGTTTCTGCCATTCAGCAAACGAACCAGCCATAAGTATACATAGGTCCCCTTCCTCTGGAACCTCCCTCCCAGGCCCCCTTGATTTTCTTCTTGCTTTTCTCCTCCTCCTCCTTTCTTCTTTTCTTTTTTTTTTCATTTTCATTTTATTTTTTTATTGGAGTATACTTCTTTTACATTGCTCTGTCAGTTTATACCGTACAGCAAAGTGAATAAGTAACGTGTATGCACATATCCCTTCTTTTTTGGATCTCCTTTCCATTTAAATCACAACAGAGCGCTGAGTAGCAGAGAAAACCGTATTTCTTTCTTCACTTCTTAAGCAGTGATGGTTCTGACCTAATTTCTGTTAGTCTGTCTTGTCTTTTCTGAACATTGAGACAAATCCTTTTATTGAAGCAGAATGTCTCCGTCTCTGTTCCTTGCCTTGTGTTGATGAGGCTCTGATAACTGATGGCATTTCTTTGGATGTGTATCCATGCTTCACATTTTGCTAACCACTTTTTACGTATACCTCATTCATTCCTCACAGCCCATTTTACAGATGTGGAAACTGGGATACAGAGAACGCTTGCCCAAAACCACTCAATGTTAATAAGCGGCGGAGTGCAGATTCAAACCCAGTTAGCCTGAGCCCTTAAAGGTTATGTGTATTGCCTTCCCAGTATCCTGCTTCTTGTTATACTTCCTCATCTGGCTGCATGTTTGTCCTTCCTCTAAGCTTTAATAAAGCTCTAAAGTTTGGAAGTTTTGTCTGATTTTTCAAAATCTTGGGTGTTTGGAATAAGGACCAGATTTTCTGAAGTTAAAACCTTATAATGACTGAATATCAATAAGTACACACGGAAGAATAGCAAGGTAGTTTTCCCACCTTGCCCTTTTGTATAATGGCTTAGGAGCTTGATTAAGAGCTTCTTCTAGGCACAGGGCTAGGGGAATGAAAGAGGGAGGATGGGGCTTTCTCTTCCAGCAGCTGGAGAATTGACCAAATGATGCAGCTCCATTTGTTGGTCATTTGTTGCTCTTCAGGTGTAAGGTAACTGCATTGAATGTGTAAGTGGTGTTGGTGTGAGGGACTTGCCGACAGTCATCTCATTGTCTACTTTGTACCTTATTTCTTCTGCATTTGTACAGCTTCCTTAAGAACAGGGCAAAGCTAAATCAGTATACTGATCATTTGGGTTGTTCTTTGATGTGACAATTGATTTAGCAAACTCAGGTTATAGACATTTTATCCCAAATTAGGTAGTAAAATGATTTTTGGATGTATTATTAAATAAAGGGATATTTTATAAGTATCAGAGTATATAATCACAGTGATCAATAAATACCAAATAACTATATGTCTTGGTAATTACTCTTTCTTATTTTATATTTTCTCTTTCTAAATGTAGCCCGTGTATTTTTTAATGATAGAACGTAATATAAAATAGCATATATAGCATGTATTACAAAGAATAGTGTACCGTATTTATATAGAGTATAAAATGTAGTATATGGTGTTGAAGATGAAGAGGCCTTGTTATTTCACTGGATATGCTCTTAGAACTTTTAAAGGCTTTCCCGGAACACGGCTCTAGTATGTACAGCCACGTGTGTGCCCACATGTGTTGTAGATGGGGTGTTGGTTATTTTATCAAGAGCAAATTACAATTTAAAGTCTGAGTTAGAGCATTTCTTTTTTGCATCATGCTCTAGACTGAACCCTGGCTCTTATTTGTCACCTGGTTTTCTTATCCGTGGAGTAGGGTCTCTCAAACCCACTCGTGCTTTGGCCTTAACACTATATCCAAAAATCCTTTTGAAGTCACTTATCATATTCTGTGCAATTAAGGTAATTTGACACATTCTCCCATCAAGCCATTTTAGTCACTATGCCCAAATATCTTAAACAGTCAACTCAATTACATGCAGGGTTGAAGTATTTTTGGCAGTGGGTTTGACATGCATTTATTGTAGTATTAAATATGGGGATGTACAGTGGTGAAAATACTTAAATTTGTTTATCAGAAAATCTGGAGAACTGATTGGCTCTCATACACATGTCTATTTAACTTACATACATTAATCTTCTCACATCACATTGGTCTCCTTTAGAAGACACCAGGCAACCAACTTGTTCTTAAGAAGGCTTTCATTAAAGCAAAAGATCAGATGTTTCTTTTTCCTGTATGAACTATATTTCTTGAAAACTAAATTGTCATCAAGGGAATTTTTTCTTTTCTCTAGAAGAATTCCAGCTAATGAATAAGAAAAAAATCATGGATTAAAATGTCACCACTTGGCAAACCACAAATCAAAGGATGACTCCAAGTAGTGATTATCGGTGGTTGCTAACATCACTGAAACGGAGCCAGCTAGACATCACGTGTCTTCAGTGAAAGTACACGATACCACTCAGAAAGTTGCTTTGCCAAAAACCGAGCCTGTATCAAACCAAGCCTCTAAACCTAGCTACAAGTTTACAGAACATGTAGAGGCAAGAGAAACATGTTAAAAAATACTATGGGGAGGGAGATGCATAAAAATCCAGATACTGGAAATTCTATAGTCCCCAATGCAGGGCTTTTTCATAAAACAAATTACAAGAACCGAAAAAGAAAAAGGGAACATTAGATATCAACCGGATCTCAATATGTTGACATTTTTTGGATTTTGATTCCCACAAACTATTCAAAAATGATCATATTTATGAAACAATTGGAAATATTCAATGCCTGAATATTTGGCAGTATTGAAAAATTACAAAATTTTAAGTTGTGATGATGATATTACATTTTCATTAAGAGCCATTTTAGTTTAGAAATACATTGAAATATTTAAGAATGAAATGATATGACATGAGATTTGCTTCAAAATAATAATGGTTGGTAAGGGTATACATGAAACAAGGTTGTTAGATACAAAAGATTTCATTGCATTATTATTTCTACTTTCTAAAGTGCTTATCTTTTAAGTATATGTGTAGAAAAATTCAGAGATGAAAAGATACAATAAATGTGATCCTTAAGAACAATTTTTATGTGACATCCACAATAAACACCTGGAAATGAGTCTCCTTTCAGAAACACCTTGAAATATTGGTTTAGTTAGTTGAATTACATCAACTAAGAATGATTTGATTAGCTAAAAATGTGAGATTCTGCAGTATAAAAAAACCAGCATGAATATCTATCATTATATATGGATAATTGGCTGTTTATAATTATTTATCTTCATACTAGTTCATTTTCTCTGTAAGAACAATGAGTGCTGAAGTTTCAGGTGAAATATATGAGGATAAATTTATGAATTGGGAAAAGACTCGTTTTATTTTTTCATCAGAACAGTGTTCTGCAGAAGAATAAATGGAGATTTCCCAAAATAAAGGAAAAAGTCTCTTCGTGCTCTAAACTCTGAAGAGAGATGGCAAAACAAAATCACATGCACACAATTTATTAAAACATATGCAGTGAAACCTTAATTAACCGGATCCCTCAATACCATGTGTTATAGCCATCAAAGATGGATTGCTATAACAATTTCATTTTAAAAAGCAATGTCTAAGAAAATTGGATTGGATAATGAGCCTAACTTCCTAACACCTCACTTCTCTTGACTTATAATGACCACTGACCTTTCAAATATGATGCTGAAAATTATACAACTGCCAAGCCATCCATAGAATATCGTGTCACATTCATCAGAGCACATTTATCAGCATGCAGGAGTGGCTTTACAGAAATGTTTCATTGTCACATGTGTCTGCAAGTTCAATGCCCTGTAAATATAGTGTGCAATCCAGAGAAAATACAGGGCTTCCCCTATGATTCAGCGGTAAAGAATCCGCCCGCAACGTGGAAGATGTGAGTTCGATTCCTGGGGTCAGGAAGATCCCCTGGAGGAGGAAATAGCTACCCAATCCACTCTAGTATTCTTGCCTGGAAGATTCCATGGACAGAGGAGCCTGGTGGACTACAGTCCATGGGGTCACAAAAGAGTTGGGCATGCCTGAGCAACTGAGCATGCATGCTGAGGAAATCCAGGAAGTCTTAGAGTAGAAACATAGTTATCAAGGAGAAAGGAGTTACCAACTAGAAGGGGCACATGGAGGTCTTCTGGGGTGCTAAGAGGAGATACAAGGAGGGATTTTGGGTCTCTGGCCACATTCTGTTTCTTCAGTATGAAAGCAGAAGGGACATGTTCCACTTGAGAAGTTTTAGCAAACTATACGATTATGACATGTGTAGCTTAAATATGTTAAAGTGAAAGTCTCTCAGTCATGACCAACTCTTTGTGACCCCATGGACTGTACAGCCCATGGAATTCTCCAGGCCAGAATATTGGAGTGGGTAAACTTTCCCTTCTCCAGGAGATCTTTCCAACCCAGGGATTTAATCCAGGTCTTCCGCATTTCAGGCAGATTCTTTACCAGCTTAGCCACAGGGGAAGTCCATATGTTAAACTTCAGTCCAAAGTTTTGTATCTACACATGGTTGCATGTGTGTGTGTGTGTGCATGTGAGTGTGCTAATTTCTATTCCTGGTATTTTCATCTCTAGCAAAAGATTTGGCTGCCTTGTCCAGATCATTTTGATTGAGTTCTCCCCTGGTCTTAGCATATAGCAGAGCGAACAGCTTAGAAGCAGGCACATAGACATTAAGAAAAGAAGATAAATATTAATAAATATTAGGGCTTAATAATCTGGGGTATTTAGATCCATTGCCTTGAAAGCAGACTTCAATAATTGAGTCTCTTAGTGGTTTCATGTCCTCAAGAGCAATTAAATTATGTAATGTACACTGTTACTGCACGTGCATGAATGCTAAGTCACTTCAGTTGTGTCCACACTCTGTGATCCTATGGACTGTAGCCTGCCAGGCTCTTCTCTGTCCATGGGATTCTCCAGTCAAGAATACTGGAGTGGGTTGCCGTGCCCTCCTCCAGGGGATTCTCCCGATCTAGAGAACAAACCCGCGTTTCTTACGTCTGCTGCATTGACAGACAGGTTCTTTACCACTAGCACCAACACTGTTACTAAGGGTGGGGAAATTTTAGAAACCTTTAACTGTGATTAAATGATTCACTGTTTAAAGATGAAGTTTACTAATTGTAAAATTAAGTTACCCCAACAATGCTGAAAACGGCTGTTATTATTTATTGTCCTGCCTTTTGGTGCGGTTCTTTTGGTTAAGCAGTATTTAATTAGAAATTTCATTTAAACAAGTCACATGTTCCCAAGTCATTCCATATGATCAAAGCTTCACCGTAATGTGTAAACATTACACAAAATGTGTAAATCTACTATAAAGTAGATTTTGACTTGAAAGAAACATTACACGTAAGTTGCTGCACAAATGAGGAAATGGTTGATGTGATCAGAGCCAGGGAAGCTAAAATGATAGAACGTAAGAGCTGGAGGGAACATTAGAGAGCATCTGAGTCTATCCACACACTTTACAATGAAGGAAATTTAGGCTCTGAGAGCTTAAACTGACTTCCCGAAGATACATAGATGACGTATGGCTGATGTGCAACCAGAACTGATATAACCCTATTTGCTGACCTGCCAACCCTCAGTCAGTCCAGTTCTCCAGAGCAGAGGTGTGGGGTCAAGCTCACTTGAGTCTGAATCAGTTTAGCTCTTGGATTTGCTACTTAGGTTTGACCATGGACCCCAGTGACAGATACTGTGCTATGGAAAAATATCACCTGGGCATTAATTCAGAGTTACAGACACCAAGTATCCTGAGAAGGTAACTCCCTAAGACAGGTCTGAGGCAGCTGGAGAGCTCAGAGGTGCATTAACCTCCTTCTCAAGGCATGGCTGCTCAGTGGAATTCTGCTTTCCTTCTGCCCATGGAAGTGCCCTTCACCCCTGGGATCTGCGGGCAGGATGGATATGGCATTGGATGTTGTCTCTTTTTTTAAATATTTATTTCCATTGAAGTATAATTGCATTACAGTGTTGTGCTAGTTTCTGCTGTAAACAAAGTGAATCACCTATATGTGTACATGTATCTCCTCGCTCTTGACCCTCACTTCCATCCCACCCATCTAGCTCATCACCAAGAACTGAGCTGAGCTTCCTGTGTTATAAAGACATTATCTCTTTCTAATGCTAAGTCTAAACCTGCTGAGTGAGGTTTGTATCCTCAAGTGTCAGAGTTTCAATGCCTAACTGTGCACTTCCTTTAATGCTGTTTGCACCTGAATGTAGACCCCTGCCATCTAATGGAGATGGTGTTAGGACTCACGTCAAAAGGCTTTTATGGTGAATTCTCTGGTGGTCCAGTGGTTAAAACTCCCTGCTTCCAGTGCACAGGGCACGAGTTTGGTCTCTGGTCAGGGAACTAAGATCTCTAACATGCTGCTTGACGTGGCCAAAAAATTTTAAAAAAAATTTTTTTTTGAGGCTTTTATGAGAATGAAAAGAGCTAATGTACTAAAGTGGGTAATAAGATGCATGGCACATATTAGCCATGTAAAAAAAGTGTAGTTGTGTACAACAACAGATAACTATTGCTATCTGCTAGAACACAACCATGGATTTGATAGTGATGCTGTCCGAGAACCCTGATCATTGTTTGACTTGGACAAATTTGCCTTCAGAGAGTGCATTGCTTAAAAATAATGGCTTTGTTAAAAACACTGGAAAATATAAAAAAGTTGATAAATTACTTATATATTTAGGAATTGAATCAAGCTGGGACTCTGGTTATTTTTTCCTAAAGGGGTAAGAAATGTCGTTGAATTCTACTTTTTTCAAGCCTGTCTTTACATGGGAAGACCTAAGATCTAGCTCCTAATCCATTACTTAATAAAAAGTATCAATGAGCAAATTATCAGACCACTTCGAGCCTCCGTTTTCTCCTTTTTAAAATGAGAACAAAGTAAGACCTACTCACGAGGTGGTTTGGAGCTTAAGTGAGAGAGGCAAAAAGAGGCAAAAACATGGTCAGGGGTAAGTCTATAAAGGGTGGCAATCTTAAGGAGATTGTGTTACCTCTTTTCCAGTTTTCATCTTGCTGCTACAAAAGGACATGTGGAATGCCTCAGGGTCATGGTTACACACGGCGTGGATGTGACAGCCCAAGATACTGCCGGTATGGAATCTTTTTCTCTTAAGTCAACAGGCTAGCAGAAAAGTAGGTATCACAGAAATGATACGTATTCCTTGTGGAAAATTTACAGTCTATACAGAAGAAAAACATAGATTCTCCTCCAATGACTAGGCTCTGATGTGGTTTCATTATGTGGGCTTTTACAAGTGTTTTCATCTTATATGTGGTTAGTCAACTAGAGACTATGCTTCTTATCCCTCATTTAAAATTTTTATTTTCTAAGATGATATATATGGATCAAGTACTCTCCCCCAATTTTTGTTCTTACGAACCATGGTACAAAGTGATGAATGCAGGGAATTGTTTAGGTGCTCATTTCATCAACAAGCTGAGGTGGGTTCTGTGGACAGAAGGCAGGATCTTCATGTGGATCAGCTACCCATGGTCTGCACCCCTTACTGAGTTTTACTGCATCTGAATCACCTAGAACTGGAGGGGAGGAAGGGCAAAAGAGCTTAAATGGGGAAAGGAGAAGAAGGGAAAGAATAAACAGCACACACACACACACACACACACACACACACACCTACAGACAACCCCACGCACGCGCACACACACACACACACACCCCTACAGACAACCACACACACACACACCCCTACAGACAACCACACACACACACCCCCCTACAGACAACCACACACACACACCCCCCTACAGACAACCACACACACACCCCTACAGACAACCCCATGCCACACACACACACACCTACAGACAAACACACACACACACATACACACACACACACCCCTACAGACAACCCAAAAGAGCTTAAAGGGAGAAAGGAGAAGAAGGGAAAGAATAAACAGCACACACACACACACACACACACACACACCCCTACAGAAAACCCCACGCGCGCGCGCGCGCACACACACACACCCCACAGACAACCCCACACACACACCCCCCTACAGACAACCACACACACACCCCTACAGACAACCCCATGCACACACACACACACCTACAGACAAACACACACACACACATACACACACACACACCCCTACAGACAACCCAAAAGAGCTTAAAGGGAGAAAGGAGAAGAAGGAAAGAATAAACAGCACACACACACACACACACACACACACCCCCCTACAGACAACCCAAAAGAGCTTAAAGGGGGAAAGGAGAAGAGGGGAAAGAATAAACAGCCACACACACACACACACACACACACACCCCTACAGACAACCCGAAAGAGCTTAAAGGGAGAAAGGAGAAGAAGGGAAAGAATAAACAGCACACACACACACACACACACACACACACACCCCTACAGACAACCCAAAAGAGCTTAAAGGGGGAAAGGAGAAGAAGGGAAAGAATAAAGAGCACACACACACACACACACACACCTACAGACAACCCCACGCGCACACACACACACATACACACCCCCACACACCCATACAGACAACCCCACGCATATATATCCCAGCTCTGTCTTCAGAGAGTCAGAGTGTCTGAACATTTCCAGCCAGTTGGTACTTTCGTAAAGCTCCCAACTTATTCTAACGTGAAGCCAGTGTTGATAAGTGATGATCAAGTCAGATAGAAAAGGAAATGTAGTCTTGTCTTTTATGAACATTGTATTATAGGAAGGAGTTCCTGGGTTGTCAGCCTGAGTTTCAGCCCCTTGTGCAAAAGGTGGAAGCAAGTACTGGTGGCTTTTCATTTCTCTATTGTACTTGAAAATCTTTGTCTTCTAATAGGCTTTTGTTGGTTTTACTATAATATAAGATTAGTCAGTTCTGTAGTCTTTTTATCGAGGCTTTTCATTAATCTGTGATGGATCCCTTTTGCTTCCCACCTGAAAACACTGACACCTCAGAGTAGTCATCTTGGGGGCAGATGGGTCAAGTGTTATGAAAATACAATTATTACTCAAAATATGGCCGGAAAACTCATGTTTCAGACTTGTTTTCATAAAGTCTGTGGCACTTAAAAAATAATATCAGGGTCTGGGAATATTTATTCTTTGAGAATAGACTTGTTTTTTTATGACAGACGAAGAGCCACTTAAAGTCAAGTCAGGTAAAGGAGGTGTCAATCTGGTAAAACCATTTTTGGTTAAAAATCGGGAGTGATTGAAATAACAGAATGATTTTCCAGAGCAGTGCCACAGAAAGCTCCAAAAAAAATATTTTGAGAAATGGTAATACTTCAGGTGACACTCATGGTAAAGAACTTGCCTGCCAGTGTAGGAGGCATACGGAATGCAGGCTTGATCCACGGGCCAGGAAGATCCCCTGGAGAAGGAAATGACAACCCACTCCAATATGCTTGCTTGGAAAATTCCATGGACAAAGGAGCCTGGCAGGCTACCGTCCACGGGGTCTCAAAGAGGCAGACATGACTGAACACAAATTATTATAATACCAGCAGAAGAAAGAATGGTTTCTCTAAGTGACTCCCTTGAAGGGAACACTAATTTATGTTGCTAATTAAAATCATCTCTAATGCCAAGATCCAGTTATTTTGTTTTTAAAGTTTATTGTTACTACTTTTAAAGTTGTACCACATACACATCGAGCAGGAAGAGTGGCTACCATCCCCTTGATGAGGTGTGTCCTGTTATAGATGGGATTTCTTTAAAAAAATCATAATCTAAAAAAGTTTGTTTAGTGTGAATAAATTTGAGCTGTAATGTAATTTTGTTTAACTGCATTTGATGTTAAAAAATAGATTAGATAGTCTCATTATTTCCATCATAACTGAATATCACTCCCCCATATTTTTATTAAAGGGAAAAAAATGTTTAATACGTGTTCATTGTAGAAAATTTGGGAAACACAGAAAACTACCAAGAAGATAACCAGTGGTTCTACTCCAAGAAAAAAATTTTTTTACTGTTTTGCTGTATTTCCTACCAGATTTTCCTGGTGCAGTTTTACATAGTTGAGATCACAATATATAATAAACTCTAAATCCCGCCATTAAAAAAAAAAAAGATTACCATGATCATTTCCTGTACTAAGAATCTTAAGAAGCACAGTTTTTTGTGGCTGTCTAATACCACATGGATAGAGTTTGTATTTACTACCAGAGCCCTCACTTATTTCCTGAAAGCCTGGGGAGTCACACAGTGAGACCTGGACACCCCAGCACAGTTCCCTCTTCCTTGCCAGTGGAGATGACAGTGCTGTCCAAGAAGCTGGAGGGGAGGACTTCCCTGGCAGTGCAGTAGTTAAGACTCCATGCTTTCACTACAGGGGGCACAGGTTCAATCCCTGGTCGGGGAACTAACATCCCACATGCCACAAGGCATGGCCAAAAAAAAAAAAAAAAAACACTAAAAACAAGCTGGAGGGGAAACTGCAGACCCATCCTCCTGTCCTGGACTCTTCTCTGGGCTGGTTAGTGGAAACAGTCACAGCCCATTTCTTTCAACTCTGATTGAAACTGGTAGAATCCATAGCACTTGGCAGCCCCAGAACATCTTGCATACATCCTGTGAGTTGGAAATGTCTCGAGCTACCTGTCACTTTTCTCTTATTTCTAACAATGAGGTCGACACTCTGGTCCTTGGGTTTATTGTTTTGCTTTAGTCTGAGTGAGGCACTGACTTCTCGTGATTTCTTGAAAGCATGCAAACAGAACCCAGGAACAAAAGAAGGAAAAGCGGCATGGATAAAAGTACATGGAAAATCTGTTGCGTTATCTAGAACAACACTTCTCAGAGTTTTTCCTGTTACAGTGAACAAGATAAACGTGATGGCTTTTACTGCTCATGCCCTTCCTGTTGGCTATAACACCCACTCCTTTCTCTCCTTCTCAAGAATGTGAGTCAGAATCCAAGGGAATGGCAAGGATATTAGTCACTGTGCTTAATGGTTGTCATTAGCCCAAAACATTTGATGAAAGGGTGAATTAAATGGCTCAGTCACTAAGTTGTGTCCAGCTTTTTGTGACCCCATGGCCTGCAGAACACCAGGCTTCCCTGTCCTTCACTATCTCCTAGAGTTTGCTCAAACTCATGTCCATCAAGTTGGTGATTCCATCCAACCGTCTCATCCTCTGTCGTCCCCTTCTCCTCCTGCCTTCTATGTTCAATCATCAGGGTCTTTTCCAATGAGTCTTCTTATCTCGTCTTCTCATCATAAAGCTCCAAAGTAGTGGAGCTTTAGCTTCAGCATCAGTCCTTCCACTGAATATTCAGGGTTGATTTCCTTTAGGATTGACTGGTTTGATCTCCTTGCTGTCCAAGGGACTCTCAAGAGTCAGCTCATAGATGCTGTCTTTTCAGTCAACCTAAACCTACCTGAAGTGTTGCTATATTATTGCTAAGATCCAGTTATCTTCAATTAATACCCAGTGAGAACTCGTATGAAAATCTGTTATCACAAATCCAACTGCCCTGCAGAGTTTCAGAAAAAATCCTGCTTTCAAAATATAGCATTACACTGACCCTTTTAATTCTTTATATCCACAAAGTGTACAGGATGGTTTACTTGGTACAGTTACCTACTTCTTAAACTGGTGACTGGATTTAAGTTCAGAAGCAAAGGGATTTTAGTATCTATTTCTTTATCAACTATCCTTCCACATCAAATACTTGGAAGTCTGACCATAGACTTTTCATAAATGCTTTACAAACAATCTCAGGAGCAGAATACTGTCAGTAGACAAAGCCTTGTGTGTAATACCAATAGTGTGAAAGTGTTAGTCACTCAGTCGTGTCCAACTCTTTGCGACCCCATGGACTATAACCTGCCAGGCTCCACTGTTCATGGGATTCTCCAGGCAAGAATACTGGAGTGAGTTGCCATTTCCTTCTCCAGGGGATCTTCCTGACCCAGGGATTGCACTTGAGTCTCCTGCATTGCAGACAGTTCCTTTACCATCTGAGCCACCAGGAAAGCCCAGTACATCTCAATTATCATCATTTTAGATGGCTTTGGAGGCTTGGGTGAGAGGATACATGTGAACATCCCAGTGCCCAGTCTCTTTTGCACATTAGGTTTTGAACATGTTTCACATTAAGAAAAAAAAAAAAAAAAGGCTGTGATTATCACCAAGCCCAACACTCTTATAGTACAAATCAGAAAAAGAAATCCCCAAACTGGCAGAAGCTCATGACTCATGTTTTTGGTTTGTGGGGTTCCCCCCATTCCTTGGCTTCCCTGGTTGCTCAGCAGTAAAGAATCTGCATGCAATGCAGCAGACGCAGGTTCAGTCCCTGAGTCAGGAAGGTCCCCTGGAGCAGGAAATGGCTGCTCACTCCAGTATTCTTGCCTGGAAAGTCACATGGACAGAGGAGCCTGATGGGCTACAGTTCATGGGGTCACAGAACAGTCAGACACATCTTAGCAACTAAACACACACACCCCATTCCTTATCACCTATTTGCCAAATAACACCATAGACATATCGATAGCAGTCAGCTGGGAAAGTCTGCACCTAAGCTCACAGTGCTGACTCTAAACAGGACCTTTGTGTTTGCTCCTGTTCTTCACTGACTTAGGAAGTGGCATTCTGTTTCTTTAGAAATGAATCATTTCTCCAAGACTTCTAGGCTTTTTTTTTTTTGGATGCCTGTAATTAGCACCCAGGAAGATAAGATAGGATTAAACAGAGCATTAACAGAAGATTGAAGAAGACCAAAGAATCTTATGTTTATTATCAAGTGCTTGTCTGAAGGATTAACTTTCAGACTTCCTTTTTTAGCAAGTGTATGCATTTGACACAGTGTGACCCGGTGGCTTAAACAAAGCTCCACACTGAGGACTCTTACCCACACTTGTTACTCCACCATCCAGGGTATTGCCTTGGTCCTAACGCCCCAGGGGGCCTCCCCTGCTGCATCCACATCCCAGTCCCAGCTGGCAGAAGGGAAAGCCCAGCTCATGAAGTGGGGTACACTCAGATCTCACTGGACACAGAGTGATCTGTGGCCACTCCTGCCTTCAAAGGAAGCTGGGCATTCTGGGCAGAGCAGCAAATTGTCCAGTTTAATAATATAGGAGGGGGACTTACTTTGTGGTCCAGTGGCCAAGATTCCATGCTCCCCATGCAGGGGGCCTGGGTTCATAAGATCAGGGAGCTAGATCTTATCACATGCCACAAATAAGAGTTCAAATGCCACAACTGAAAAATTCCCACATGCCACAATTAAGACACAGTGCAATCAAATAAATAAATAAATGTTAAATGTACAGAATGTTTTGCTGTAGAAGGAAGTGTAAATAGAAATTGAAGAATGATGTGTGATTTGTCACACTCCCGTATCTTAAATTTTCCTCAATCCCTTTGCACACAAAACTTCTTTTCTCATAGAAGAAGAGAGTCTTAGGAGAGTGAGAACTGAGCTATGGAATATGGAGATAGCATAATGCACAGAGGCTTGAGGAGGGAGACACTGGAGAACCTTCTTCTTTTCTAGGGTTTCTGGTATTGGCTTAGCTTTTGTTTGGGATTCTGGGTGGCCCTCCATTCTATTATACCCTTAATCTAGCTCACATATAATACCAATCTAGCTCATGTATTCTAGCCAAGAACAGTTATGTCTTAAAACTCAAGTACTTGAGAGAATGGGTCATTTAAAATGTAATGGCAGACTGTAGTCCATTAAGTATTTCATATTTAATTTGGAATAAAGGCAAGCCAAAAACTGATTGCACGATTATAGTTCTTTACTTGTTGCTTGTGCACATGTATGCATGTCTGAAGGGCCAACTATATACAGTGATCAACATAATCTGGCCATGAAAAGATTGCAAATGATGTATGCATGCAGGTGCAAAAGAAACAAACTTTTGATTCAATGTAAATCACTATTCAGATCTACTTTGTAGAGATTAAGGGATAATTTCAAAACTCTAATAGTAAGAATGGTTATTAGAAATTTCTCTTTTCTCTGTGTGTGTGGTATTTGTATGTATATATATACACATATATATACACACACACAACTGAATCACTTTACACTGGAAACTAATACAATATTATAAATCATTATATAGACTTCAATAAAAAAGACACAAAATTTTATTATTCTTTATTGGCATATAGTTTATTTACAACGTTGTGGGTTTTTTTCTTTAAAAAAAATATTTATATTGGAGCATAGTTCATTAACATGTTAGTTTCAGGTGTACAGCAAAGTGATTTAGTTATACATATACATGTATCTATTCTTTTTAATAAAATTTGCCTAAAAAAATACATCTTTCATACTCTGATCTCTCGCCTGGAAGTATAACTAGGTGAATAGATTTATGCTTCAGTGATTGAAAACGTGATGTAAAGATAAGCATTTCTAAGAACAATGTTTAAATATATTTAAAGTTGTAAATAAAAATCAAATTAATTACTACTTTTATTGTTTATATTTTATTGTTAATATTGTTTATATTTTATTGTTAGTACTACTTTTATTGTTATATCATATTGTTTATATTGGGCTTCCCTGGTGGCTCAGACGGTAAAGAATCTGCCTGCAATGCCGGAGACCCACGTTCGATCCCTGAGTTGGGAAGATCCCCTGGAGGAGGAAATGGCAACCCACTCCAGTAGCTTGCCTGGAAAATCCCATGGGGAGAGGAGCCTGGCGGGCTACAGTCCACGGGGTCAGACATGACTGAGCGACTAACACTTTCTTTCATTGTTTATATTCAGCATTTTGAAACTCTGGTTCTTAAGTAGATATTGCAAACCATATCTAGTTGAGTATCTGTTAGTTCTCTTTATTTTTCTAAACATTCCCATATTACGATCTGAAACTATGATTTCTCAAACTTCAGCCTTTTGGTGTTTGTTTGCCTTGTATTTGTCTCTTAAGACTTCATCAGTTTAAAAATTTGTCACCTGCACTTGAGGACTGTGTTCTTAGTCTCATCAGTAATCCCTCCACTATATGAGTGAGCTCTGCTCTGTCTCTGTAGCAGTCTGAAATCATTGAATAAATGGTTAATGTCCAAGTTAGCTTGGAGGATGGTGTTCCGTGGCTGGGCCATCCTTCTTAGACTCTTTGAATAGCAGGATTCTTAGACCACCTGGAATAGCCTCTGATACTTGACTTACGAGTAGCACTGGTGTCTTAACTCCCAGGCAGAATTCTGCTGAAATGCACTTGAATTAGGGTTGCCTTGTTATTTTCCTATAGGAAAATTGCTTTCTGATATTCCAGACAGATCCACAGCCAAATAGGGGCCAGTCTTATGTGAGGGCTGGTTACAGTGAAGTTCTGTCACTAATATATTCTCTCCAGAAAATTTTGCATTTGGAAAGAGAATTTTGTTTTAATGGTATCTGTGAGAGACATCTCACTCCAGGGTAATGTAGTCCAGGGACTGATGCATCGTTTGAATTTAGAGACTCTTTTAAGTGAAAAATGCTTTTGTGCTCCTGGTTAGGGAAACCCATCACAGGGCCAAGGAATAAAAGAATGTTGTTTCTGTAGAAACACAGTGCTTACTTTCAGGTATGACTGGAACACTTGCACTGAAAATGAAGGCCTGTTATTTATTTTATGATGGTTGTTTAAATCTCCCTACCCTCTTGTCTTTGGAGAACTGTGCCCTTTTCCAGTGGATGCTATTTATGTATTAGAAGAGCTTTTGTCTACAGGATAGACAAAAGTTAATGCATTGCATACACGACATAAACAGTCTTCTACTTATAATCAGGATGGGTTCCAAAAGTTCATCTGTAAGGCATTTGTTTAAAACACAGAATGTGCTCCTCCTTAGGAACACTGATACAAATGATGGTCGAGGGCCCGGCTAACCCACCAAAACTCAAGTCGTAGTTTAAGCAAACTCACTATTGTGTGTTATACCTCCTGAAAAGAGGTCTCCTGTGGTAAAAGGAGGAAGGGGAAAAGAAGATACTTGTCTTCCTACTTCCAAAGATCTCATTGCCTTATTTCCTGATCTTCTTCGTCCTCATCTATTTGGGCAGAGGTCAAATGGAGTGTTCTACCTCCCCCAACCAGCTCCCACTATGCATACCCTTAAAATCTTTGTGCAGCTTCTCAGCAAAGAAGGTGTCTGATCTTTTAACCTTATACATGCTTTTGGGCAGCTCATTGTGGTCCTAAGACCTTCTAATTTTAAATACGGTATTTCCTAGCTATATGATTCTTTAATAATTAGTGGATTTCTGGTCAGTGTTATAAAGATTAATTCAGAACAGAGAAATGGTATTTAGAGACCAGATCACCATATAAAAGAAGTTGTTCCTCTAAGCCAGGGGTTCTCAACTGGGTTATGTGATTCCCACCTATCCAAGGGATGTTTGGCAATGTCTGGGGACATTTCTGCTCGTCCCATCTGGACATTCAGTTGATAGTGGTCAGAGATGCTACTACTCATCCTACGGTACATAGGGCCGCCTTCCATAGCTTCGAATTTCACTGATGCCAAGGCTGAGAAACAAGCTTTAAGTGTGGGTTGCTTACAGGCGTTACGTTGGAGGTATCTTGATCAGTTTACAAATGCAGGATTAGGAGTTTGGTTCCCTGCCCCCAAGTCCCCCTCCCCAGACATTCGTAATGGACTGGTGCTGCTGCTGCTGCTAAGTCACTTCAGTCGTGTCCGACTCTGTGCAACCCCATAGACGGAAGCTCACCAGGCTCCCCCGTCCCTGGGATTCTCCAGGCAAGAACACTGGAGTGGGTTGCCATTTCCTTCTCCAATGCATGAAAGTGAAAAGAGAAAGTGAAGTCGCTCAGTCGTGTCTGACTCTTAGCGACCCCATGGACTGGAGCCTACCAGGATCCTCCGTCCATGGGATTTTCCAGGCAAAAGTACTGGGGTGGGGTGCCATTGCCTTCCCTGTCATAATGGACAGACTCTCTAATTCAAATTAACAAGTGGGTATCGAGAGCCTGGTCTGTGTTAGCACACACATGCTGTTTCTTCGGTCTTTGTTTAGGCTCCTCAGGTAGTGCTAGTGGTAAAGAACCCATCTGCCAATGCAGGAGGTGTAAGAGATGCTGCTTTGATCCCCAGGTTTGGAAAATCCCCTGGAGAAGGAACTGGCAACCCACCCCAGTATTCTTGCCTGGAGAATCCCATGGACAGAGGAGCCTGTCAGGCCACAGTCCATAGGGTTGCAAAAAGTCAGACACAACTGAAGTGACTTAGCACACATAGGCACTTGGGATACAAGCTTTGTATTTTAGAGGGAAAGGAAGAATAGTTGACCACATAAATGTGTGTTTGTGTGTAGGAGGAGAGGGGAGTCAGGTGAGAAGGGAAGGTTGAAGGTGCTGAGTGCAATGAAGGACAAAGAAATGAAGCAAAGGGATGAAAGGAGTGGGATAGGAATTCTAAGTGGTGAGATCAGGAAAGATCTCATCAAGAAGCAGGTTTCAGTGGCATCAAGCAGGTAAGCGGGCAAGCTGCGTGGTTATCCTAGAAGAAGAGGATCCACGCTAAGCAAAGAGCAATTCTCTAGGGCCCGAGGGTGGAACCTGCTAGTCTGGCAGCCCCACCAAGGCTGTCCCTAAGCCCCTCACCCACAGATGTTCTATAGGCCCGCTAGGTAGTACAGGGGAGGGCACTGCGTGTCATGTTGTTCAGTTGCTAAGTCGTGTCCAACTCTCTTGCAACCTTGTGGACTGTAGCCTGCCAGGCTTCTCTGACCGTGGGGTAGAATTTCCTAAAGTTATCTGACCACAGAAACGTCAGAGAGTCTCACGTTGGCGTCACATTTTTTGAAGGGAACGTGAAGAGATGCTCCTTTGATAGTGTTGTTTTTATAACTCTTTTCCTTCTTCCACCCGTTCCAAGTTTGAACATCTGAACTACAGGTAATTCCCCTGCAGAGCTGGAGCGCATTTGGAGGAAAGCGAAAGGACAGGTGGAAGTGGGGTTTCATGTGGGTGCTGGGTGTGTTCTCTGTCGCTGCCTGGGCTGGGTTCCGGGGCCCGTGGCCGCCGTGGTCCGCTGCCACTGCTGTGGACGCAGGGCATCTGGCACCCATGCTGACAGCTGAAAGCAGAATTTCCATGCTGCATACCTAGAGTCTACCGCAGGCTTCTAGCCCACAGCTTAATTGTACCCCAAGAGAACAGCAGCTGGCCTGGACCCTGCATGTTATCCAGGGGTCAGGATGCTGTGTTCTCCCCACTTTTGTCACAATGAACTTTGCACATAAGAAGTGGAGGCGTTACTCTCAAGAATAACAATTCCGTCTTTGTTGGAGAACAGTTCATTTCCTCATAGTTGTCTTCATTACAGAGATAAGAGATTTAAAATGTGTGGTCTTTTCCTTCCAATTTTTTTTTAATCCATTTAGGACACAGTGCTTTGCACCTCGCGGCCAAGAACAGCCACCATGAATGCGTCAAGAAGCTCCTTCAGGTAAAGTGGAACAACTTAAAATTATAAATGTGTCATTTTAGAAAATTGAAAGTAACCTTGTGTGTGTGAAAGAGCAAGTAAATACATGCATACTCCTTTAAATATTATCCCAGAACCTGGGTTCCCTAAGAAGCTTCATTATTAAAATTTCAGATAGCTAAGGAGGAGATTATTTCCATAGCAGTTCCACTGGTGGAGAAGAGGATCCTAATAAATTTGAAGTGCCTTCCTGGGATCCAGCTCTTTCGTCCCCTTTATTCAGCTCTTTTTTTTTTTTTTTTTTTTTTTGCCTTTTTGGAAGGACATGTACTCTTTAAGCAGTCACCTTAAAAAAAAATTCCTGTGCTGTTGGAGATCCTTACAATACAGGACCTCTACTACCCTAGTATTTATTCTCGCTCAATCATTAGTAGAATGCAGCTTTTCTTGAGAAGCAAAACTTCCACCACTGTTTCCTTGTATGTAACTTGATGAGCTTTTAGTTCTTAGTTTTTGTTCAAATTCTTGGTTTTATTCTTCTTTATAATTTTAGGTCAACTCCCTGGTTGGAAACTTCCTTGCCAGGAAGTTTTTTATAGCGATCACTTAGGGCGACAGCTTCTGTCTATCTTTAAAGATGAATATTTAATGAAATCCCAATAGTTCATACAGTAACTTCCAGCTGTTGCCAGTCAAAATGCAGTCTTGGCTGTTTTCAGGAACAGCACACAGCAATAAACTCGTGTTTGGAGTACTGTCTGTTCTGTCGAGCTATCGTCTCGGCCTTCCTGAGCACTGTTTGGGACCCAGCATCTTGCTTTAATTTGGCTTCGCAATTCTGATGCAGAAATGTGGGCACATTCTTCAAGTTGTCTGCTCTGTTGATCACACAGCTTCTTGTCTTGCGTTACATGATGCAAGCTACCTCCAGTGCCAGGAATGCTTAACCTTAACAGGTCTTTGAAGTGAAATTCAAGAAAGATAGATCAACATCTGTGACGATGAAGATGATTTTTATTATGTGGCTTCTCTCTAAAGAAAGTTACAATAGAACTTTTCTTCTCTGCCTGCTCTGGGTCTGGATACTGTGGATAAGTGAAAATCATTGACTTGCCCAAGTGCCCTGCCTCCACACCCATGGTCTTGCCTTCAATTTTTTTAAAAAACCTTATTTGTATTCCAAGTCTCTGTTCCCATCCTGGCTTGGCTATCCAGACTTTGCATCTGGCTCTGATTTGAGGGAAGAATGAACTTGACAAGCTGGAAATCCTCATGGGCAAGGACCAGATATTCTAGCCTCTAATGTAATTTTATATCTGGTTATGCAAATGGATTGGTTTTTCTCTGGAATCTTTGAAGCCTTTAAACAGTTCCTTGTGCTGTTCTAAAATTAGGCCAAAGCATGGTAAGTTGTAACATGATCTCTATTCTTATTACCACTGAAGGGCAGACAAACATTTCCAGCATTGCCTGCTCTCCACAGATCATCTGAATGGTGTTCTTCCTTCTGGATAGTTGTGAAAACCAGAGGCTTTGATGGCCTCCTAGTGAGTTGTTTACCTTGAGTCCTGCACCCCTCTGATCTCTGCTTTACTTCTTGTCTGGGCAGCCCACACCCTCTGCAATGGGACCGCTGCTGTCTCCTGCCAGCCCCTCACCCTGCGCCTTCTGCAGCTACTCCTTTCTCTCTGGCCTGTTGCTCTTACTGTCTGTCTACTAGACAGACTTCCCTTCTCCAGGGACTACCATTTCAGAGTTCTCCCTCCTCAAGGCAGTGAGCACAGAGAGCCTTGCAAGAGTCTTCAAATTCAGACGACCTCTCCTTCTCCTACCCACCGCCCCCCATCCCCCATCCCCCTGCTCTGTCTTCTAGCAAATGGTCCCTGGGCCCTGGGCACTGTGTCAAATGGTGAGTGTTTACTCATGAACAGAGCAGCCCCCATCCTACTGGAGCTTGCCACTTGGTGAGCAAAGACACAATGCCCACAACAAATTGCACATCACCAAGAAGCAAACTGACAAGAGTTTTGTGAGCGGTATTCAGGAGGGCCCCTGTAGAGGAGCTGAGATTCAAGCTGAAAATTAAGCCGTGCAGAGAGCCATGGGAGAGAGCATTCCAAGCTGACAGAAAAGCAAGTGCAAAAGACCTAAGGTTGGACCTTTTGCAAAAGACCTTTTGCAAGTGCAAAAGATTGGAAGGGCACTAGGTAGTCAGGAAGGAAAGAAAGCCAGTGAGGGGACCTGGGGGTAAGTGAGGAGAAAGAAAAAGAAGGGCCCACGGGACTTTGCTGACGGTCCATGGTTAAGACTCTGTGCATCCACTGTAGTGGGTATGATCCCTGATGAGGGATCCCTCATGCTACACAGTAAGGCCACAAAAAAAGAAAGGCCCAGGATGCAGCCTTGTGTGACATGATGGAACTGCGGAGGACTTGGAAGTAAAGAGCTACACTGACAGTTTAGAAGGTCTCTCTATTTGTATAGAGAATTGACTAAGGAAGGAAAAAGCAAACCGTGAAGACAGCCGGGTGGCCGTCAAGGCTGTCAAGGTGAGCAGGTATTGGCTCGGACCAGATGGTGATGATGGGGGAAAAGAGGACTGATGAGGGTGTGTTTGGGGTACAGAACTGACATGGTGGTAGACTAGATGTGGGGGGGAGGAAGCAGAAATCAAGGATGACACAGGGGTTGCTCAGGGACTAGAGAGATGAACGTGCTGTTGACAGCGGCAGGGTGGGTTGGGAGGACCAAGCTGCACCAGGAGGGGACCCCAGAAGTTTTGGTTGCGTTGCGTTCGAGGTGCCTATGAGAAATAGGCAGTGGGTTATGAAACCCAGGGCTCAGAGATGCCATCTGCTGTGTACTGACATGAGCACAGGCTCCACGCAGCCTGTCTGGGTCTGAATTCTAGCTCTGCCACTTACTGTGACCCGAGCAAGTTACTAACTTCTTTGTACCTCAGTTTCCTCATCTGTAAATGGGGTTAATGGTATCTCATCAGGGTTGTTAGCAGCCTTAAAACCATTCCTTGAACAGTGCCTGGCACATAATAGCCAATACTTGTGAAGTAGTTTTGTTGTCATTGTTAAGATATACATTTAGGGGGCATTAGCTTCTAGACGGGGTTTCGCGCTGTGGATGTGGATAAGATGACCCAGGGTGATAATGTAGAGAAGAAGAAACACCAGGGAGCCCTGTGTTCCCCTCTAGGGAAGGGTGGCCAGAGCAGTGGGAGGAAATCCACAATTGGATGGGCCAGGGAGGACTCCAGGAGCTGAGAGGAGAGTGTTTGGAGAAGAGGGAGTGGGTCGCAGGTAAGAGGTTGATGAGAGGAGGACAGAAATGTTTGTGCTCGTTAGAAACATGAAGGTGATGGTGACTTGGATTCCCTGATCCAAGGAAAATTCCTCAAGGAATATTGAGGACAGACACCCAACTGCAGTGGGTCCAGGAATGAACAAGAGGCAGGGAGTTGGTGTGTGTGCAGGCAGTTCTTAACAGAAGGTTGGTTTTGTGAAGGGGGGGATAGAGAATTAGGGCAGGAAATGGGGGGCCAGGTGGGATCATGATGAGAATTCCTAGAGCGTGTTGTTTTGCTGGTGGGATAAGCTGTTGGTGACAGAGCTTATAGAAGGGAGCGGTGACAGTTCACTTGTGTCCTGACTGCTTCGAGGTGAGTCTCTCTTCCCATGAGACCATAAGCTCCTGGAGCACAGCAGCTGGGGCTTATTCAGGTATATACTTTGCTTAGTAAGTTGCATCATACCTTGCAGGAAAAGGATGAACTGAATAGAACTGAAATTTACTCTACATATTTATTGATTTTTGTCTTATAGTCTAAATGCCCAGCTGAAAGTATTGACAGCTCTGGGAAAACAGCTTTACATTATGCAGGTAATTTTCCTTCTCTTATTTGCTGTCTTCTACCATGAGAAACAGTACATTTTCATTTTCCTTATTTAAGCCATTAATTAAACCTTACCATTGTTATTCCTGATGCCATTTTCTGTCATCATTCCTAGACGTTATTCCCCTTTTCCTCAATTTGCAGATTGTGTAGGGTTTTACTGAGGAATACAGCTAGAATTTGCCAATCGCCTGCCAAACAACTAGTAAACACTGTCATGATTGTTATACTTTAATTAATGTGAAGTTCTTGGTTAAGAGATTTATGAGCATTTGTAGATTTCAGGTAATATGTGGTACAGATTGTTTTTTCTTTGCTTGGGCGTCAAAAGGAACTTCAATCAATTTTATTTATCAAGGTTTGGTTTTACTCTTGGTCACACAGTTTCAAGTGACAAAATGGTGATACAGAACTCTGGGATGATTAGATTTACAAATGTCTTTAGTGCTAGTTGTAGAAAACCTTGGGGCTTCCCAGGTGGTGCTAGTGGTAAGAAACCTGCCTGCCAATGGAGACTTAAGAGTCGTGGGTTCAATCCCTGGGTCGGGAAGATCCCCTGGAGGAGGGCATGGCAACCCACTGAAGTATTCTTGCCTGGAGAATCCCATGGACAGAGGAGTCTGGTGGGCTGCAGTCCATTGGGTCACAAGGAGTTAGAGATGACTGAAGTGACTTAGCATACATGAAGAGCTAAGCCAAATGTTTCCCTAAAGGCAGCCAGCAACTGGCAAACCCTGACCGTAGGTATGGACGACATTGAAATTAAACAGTATTTTAAAACACCACTTATTTATCCATCCTGGTACCGTTTCTCTTCAGTGCAGCTAAGTATCATCTGCATACTGGATAGACGTGAACTTTTCTTTCCTAGAAGTGTTTGATGCCCTTGGTTGTGATACTAGCTTTGTGATTTGCTGTGGTTTCTATGTCTTCCTTCCCTTAGCCGCACAGGGCTGCCTTCAAGCTGTGCAAGTCCTTTGCGAGCACAAAAGCCCCATAAACCTCAAGGATTTGGTAAGTACAAGATGACCATTAAAAGTGGAGGTGGACCCTGGTCTCTAGAGTACCACGGGCTCCTTCTGGAGCATTTGGCAAAAGTCTGCTGCTTTCTGACCTAGATTCTCTTGTGCAAAACAGATTTCAGTATTAGCCCCATTGGTCCTTAAACTGTTAATAAAACGTTTTGCAGCATGCATGTTCAATATTTATTTCAAAGGATGGACACATGGCCTACTATCAACCTAAATATTAGTAAGACTTATTTTCTTAACTTATAATAAATAAAAAATAAGTCTAAACAGTTCTATTATTTTCTTTCGGCACCCCATATATCACCTTTGGTGCTCCCAGATGGTGTTTTCCAACTATAAAGACCACTTATAGCCTATTTTAACCTTGCTGGACTATTTCAAGAATAAATTGACATGCCTCTTGCTCCTGTTTACAGCACTGAATTTCCTGCTATAGCATGGGACTTGGCATGTATAAGTTACACCTGATGGGGATATTGTGAACTGAGCATTTAGAATCTGTAAATAAATTCTGTAAATAAAGTATTGAGATACTTTATAGCCAGAAAGTATTATAACTTCACAGAGATCATTTTCTAGGAATTCTAAAGTTCTACTCTGAGTGAATACTAAGTATCAGTTGTATTTTTAAATATCCCCACGTTAAAATAATTGGATATACTGTAACTTTTTTTTTTTTTTTTTTTTTTTTGCCTATTTGAACACATTATGCCTTAAAATTATTGTCAACCCCATATGTGGGGTATGTTCCACGTAAGAACAGAATAAGACCTTCTTTTTATGGCTTGCATAATTTGAGTCAGGTCCCCTCTTCACCCTAAGATTGTGGAAATTGTCACCTATAAATTCTGGTATTTTTTTCCTTTGTTTTATACTGTGATGTTGAGATTCTTAATTCATTTTGCAATTTGTATGAGCTGGTAATCTATAATTTTTTCCTAAAGGAATTGTCAATTGTTATATTAAACAGACCTTTCTTTCCATCAATCTCTTTATCTTGTTATGTGTCAGTAATGGACAAATAAACTCTTGTGTTTTGATACCTAGTAAAATTATGAAAGCATATGCTTTCTGAGAAGACAGTTGATGGCATGGCAGGATGCTAGGATACTTAGAAGAAAGTGCTTAGAGAGCATGGGACTCAGTAATGCCATGAGGAAACAACCCTTCATTTCTCTAGAACATGGAGAGCCGTTTCTCGATGAACATGGTATACTTGCCTCAAGCCTGGACATACTTCGTGTTCCACTCCCTGTCTCATCATCACCAGACTGAGTGACAGTCCAGGGATCAAGGAGCCCAGGAGCCTGGCTCCTTAGGAAAAGCCCACAGTCAGTGGGAGTTCCATAAGAAGAATTGTGTTAGTGTGTGATTTTGGCCTTCTGGGGGGGCAGACTGTATTGGTGGGTCAAATACAAGGCCAGCAGGACTAGTCAGGAATAAGTACAGAAGGAATCAGGACCTTTGCAATTCTGATATTTGACTTCTAAATTAAATCTTAATCTGAATTTGTCTCCTAGGATGGGAATATACCACTGCTTCTTGCAGTACAAAATGGCCACAGTGAGGTCTGTCGCTTTCTTCTGGATCATGGAGCAGATGTAAATTCCAGAGACAAAAATGGAAGGTACCACAAATTAGAAAGCATGTGATTTCCCTGATATCCACATTCTGAGAAGTTTTCACAGCTGTACTTTGGATCATTTGTTTTAAAGCAGTTTTAACTTCTTTACGGTTTTCCTGCCTTTTTTGGGTAATTAAGAATCTGTTTTGACTTAAAAAAATATTTTCTCCAGACCTCTGGGAGCATCATAGCTGACTGTGTCTATGATGACATTATTAAATGTTAAAATGGATAGGCCATTTCCTTTGACTTTTCAGGCAAAATAAAAGTAAACATATTGGTTGTTTTATTTCAAAAAAAAAAAAAACAGTCTTAATAATGTTATAGGTTCTTTATAAAACTTGATTTGAGAAAAAGACAAGATTTGTGCCAATCATATTTAAATTCCATCATAGTTAGAAGATTATGTCTATGTTACTTGGCCTAATATTTTTTATTATTTAATCTGAGATGTTATAAAATAGCTATCCGATTTTGGTAGCATTCCACTTTGAATTTCCTGGAACATTAAGAGTAGTACAGGTTTAACTGCACTTAATCTCCTTTTCTCTGTTTTTAAGACAAATGAAATGATTTCCCAGCAAAAGTTTCCAGATTTTGTTAGTACTGATTTTTTGTCTCCTCACTCTTTAGAACTGCTCTCATGCTGGCTTGTGAGATTGGCAGCTCAAACATCGTAGAAGCCTTAATTAAAAAGGGTGCAGACCGAAACCTTGTAGATTCTCTTGGACACAATGCCTTACATTATTCCAAACTCTCGGAAAACGCAGGAATTCAAAGCCTTCTATTATCAAAAATCTCTCAGGATGCTGGTATGTGAAAGAAAATAGCCAATGTTGTTTCAAATTTATCCCACTCCATTTTCCCCAAAGAATAAAGGAATTTGTATCATATATTATTCTTTTAAATATATTCCTGGGGAAAAATGATGTGTTGAATATTGTGTATGTTGTGTATATGGGTATGTTTGTGTACGAGTATGTGTTTATATACAACCCCCCTGCCACTCAAAGTGGATGTGAGTCATTATGGTTCTTATGGGTTTTTCTCTCTCTCTCTCATTTTTCTTCTATAGATTTAAAGACACCAACAAAACCAAAGCAGGTATTTATCTTTGGATGAGGAGATTCTTTTTTATCATTGCTTGTGGGAATTTGAACATGTTCTGATTAAACCATTCTGTGGGGCATTAGGAAAGTGATTAAGACTAGGCTGAAACTACTTAAGAAGTAAAATATCTTTGGAATAAATGATTCATTGTAAGGTGGTAAATATTTTCTTAATGATTTAACCTGTTCCCAAAGCATGTAACTTTAAACTTGCTACTCATATATTCATCTTTTTTCTGAAATGTACTAATATTTCCTACTGGTGTGAAAAGGTTTGATGTGATTTTTGACTCTGAGAACAACAGTATTTTAACTACTTATAATATCACATGAGTTATAGAACTCTATCCATATCTGTGTTAGATATTTAATGAAAATATGAGATTCGCCACTTTCATTTTAATTAGATCTTTTCTAAAATGTCATTCATTTTACACAAAGAGAAATTGAGAAGTTTACTCTGTTACTTTGGAGTTTTTCTTAAAAACATAGTCATTATTGTTTGTTAATGAGCTACATATTTGACTATTTTATTTATAAGTCAAGGTTCTTGGAAAAATTATCATACTGAGCAAATACTTGATACTGAATTTATTTTGTACCAATTGTGTTATTTATCCATAACCATCAGAGATGAAGTTCTCCCTTTTCCCCATATTCATAGTCATTCCTTGGTATCTGCAGGGAATAGCAAAATCTGCAGACACTCAAATCTCTTATATAAAATAGTGTGGTACAGTTGGCTGTCTGTATCTGTGATTCTGGGATGTGCAGATGGTTGAATCTGTGGCTGTGGAACTTGTGGATATGGAGGGTCAACTGTACATTTTTAAGAAAAGGAATGGAAGTGATGAAAAGGTTGGGGAAATACCACTTTTTTGCATTAAGATGGGAGCTAGATTATGAACATACTCTGGGTTCTAAATTGTGGTAAACAATTCCTTATCCTCTCCTTTCCAAGTTCTGCACACCGACTTAATCTGGTTTTGTCTTGTGTTTTTTATTTTCTTACTTTAAAGCATGGGCTGCTAGAAGAACACTTGGAGCATGCATATTACTTTATGTTGGTAGCAGGTTTCAGAACTTGATAAAGTAAGAAGTGCATGAACTGTTGAGGTTTTTCTCATTTGTTTGATGAAGCTATTTACTCAGACTTTACTAACCTAACTAACCCACCTCCATTCTTTGGACTGTGATAACTTTCAGCATGATCAAGTCTCTAAAATAAGCTCAGAGAGAAGTGGAACTCCAAAAAACGCAAAGCTCCACCACCTCCTATCAGTCCTACCCAGGTAAAAATGAAAGAAAACCAACAATGAAAAAACATATAACAACAAAGCCATAATTTTGTCATTTTGTGTTTAGGTCAAAAAGAACTGTTTTAAAATTGACCCTTAAATGCACATTTAAAATTTTCTTTAGCAGTTTTAAACTACAAATAGTGATATGAAGAATTTTGATTATAGTAGGGAAATAATGTTTATTCTTATTTCAAAGCTGAAGAATTAGACTGTATTGTTTTTAGAAGTTTCAAAATTCTCAAAATGTATGACAGGACCTTTTTCCTTAAGATAATAAGCTCAGTCAGAGCTCACATTAACAGCTCTAGTAAAGTAGGTAGAATGTGTGACTGGTGAAACGTTAGTTGAAAATGAATTTTAGTTGGTTTATCAAACATTATTGAAATATATTTGCCTTTCATATTACATTTAAGGTTGACTAACATTAAAGCAGCTTTCATTTTTGAGCTTATAGTGATTACTGAGTAGAAGAGGAACCTTGAATAACTATGAAATGGTAAATAAAAACAAGCCAGGATTTGTTATTAAAAGAAGCATGGGCCATAAAATGAATAATCCTTATCAAGTATTTGAAAGGAATATCTCCTTCAATAAGCAATATTAAATATGTTAGCATATTCATTAATAATATTCTCAATATGCAATAGAAGTTTTATAAATTTGAAAAGTTAATTCTAGTGAATATAGGAGGGAGCAAAGTTCCTTAGTTAATTCTACTCTGTAAACTTTCAGAAAGTATTTGAGATAGGTGAATTGTATTAAAAATATGTTACCCATGAGTTAATTGAAACTAGGCATAATTACTGTTAGGTTTATTTGCATTGGTTAAATAGGCTTATTCTTTGGCACTGGAGAAGAAAAACTTTTGAAGACGGATTCCTTATTGATGGTTTTCATTTTGGTTTTTTAGTTGAGTGATGTGTCTTCCCCAAGATCAATAACTTCAACACCACTTTCAGGAAAGGAATCAGTATTTTTTGCTGAACCACCCTTCAAGGTATTTCTTTTCTGTGTCCAACTTATTACTTAATTTTAAGATATACAATAGATTTAAGTTATATAGCGCTGGGTAAAACAGAATATACTTCCCAGTCATTTGGTTTACAACCTTTTCATCAGAAAGCATCCTCTGATTATTTTTTCTGGTGAGGACTCCATAAAAAAAGAGTAGACTGAATATATGTATTAACTAATATTTAATTTTCTTCATTAAAAAAAGGAAAAAGATAAGAACTTATCTGATAACCAGTCATCTTTCCAAATTGAATTGACATAATATCAATCAAAAAGAAAGAAATGGATAGCCTCTGATGTCTTACCAAGAAGTAACTATATATTTTTATATAATTACAAAAGTAATATGTATTTTAGAAATGTTAGTAAATCCATTCAACCTGATTCTCTAGATTTGTGGTTGGAACATATTTTACGGAATGAGAGGATATTTTAATTTAATATTTGTTTACCTAAGTATCACTAGGAAATTATACTTGGAAAAAAAGTAAAATTTATAATTGTTAAAGTGTAATTTCAATGGCATAATTGTGTATTTACTTCCCCCATCTAAGAATTACTAAAAATAAATTTGTGTTTAACTTAGATGCACATTGATCTGAAAAAGATTCTATCAACCTATCGTGTCCCTTGTGTTAACTAGATTTTATTAAAATATAAGGCAAGGAAAGGAAGTTATGCTTTTATAATTACCATCCTAATATCTTCTAATATGATTATGGCTCAAATGGGGTAAATGCATTCCAAAGAACAATATGACAAATTATGTTTTTCAGAAATAGAGTGTAAAAAGACTTATTTCTTTAAAAAAAAAATCACAGAAAGATAAAAAGGACACCATTTGTAATAGCTAAAATTTAAAAAGGTTAAAAAAACGCCAGTGGGTGCTGATGATGTGGAAGAACTAGAACTCTCATACTCTGTTTGTTGGATGTAAAATGGTACAGCTACTGCAGCCCGCTAGGCTCCTCTGTCCATAAGGATTCTCCAGGCAAGGATACTGGAGTGGGTTGCCATGTCCTCCGTCAGAGGATCTTCCCTACCCACAGACTGAACCCAGGTCTCCCACACTGCAGGCGATTCTTTACCGCCTGAGCCACCAGGAAAGCTCACAGCTACCTTGGAAAACCATTTGACAGTTTCTGTAAAAGTTCAATATATACCTAATATATCATCTAGCCATTCACTCATAGATGTTTACCCAGGAGAAATTAAAATATGTCTCAAAAAGTACACAAATGTTTATAGCATCTTTTTTCAAATATCCCCAAACTAGAAACAGTCCACATGTCTTACAACAAGTGAATGGATAAAGATGATGAGATATATCCATATATAAGAGTATTACTCAGCCATAAAAAGAGAATGAAGTGCTGGCCAAGCAGTATCATAGATGAATCTGGAAACCATCATACCGAATGAAAGAAACTAGGCTCAAAGAAGTTCATCCCTTGTAACATTCCATTTATAGCAACTCTAGAAAATGAAAAAAGGAGAGTAGTGTGATTGCCTGGGAATGGCAGGGATTGACTAATGAGGCATGAGGAAACTTAAGAGGTAATGGGAATATTCTGAATGTTGATTATAGTGGTATTCTGGGTGTATATCTGTTAAACTCCTCAAATTAAAAGCTTTCAATGTATATTATTTATTGTACTGTAATAGAGTTGAAAAATAAAAATAAGCACTTATTTTTTAAGTGCAAATAAAGCTTTTGTTATGATAAGCACTTGCCAAAAATGAGCCACTCTATTTTTAGCATTTGAGCCTTTACAAAAGTTCCTTTGCTGAAAAATTATCTCTCTTATCATGATCTGTGGCTTATCTAGATAAAACTTAGTAATTTCTGGCAAGTAACTGTATTTTGTTTTGGAATGAGAGTTTGGCTTTCAAGTTACAAGAATTTTTCCAGTATATTAAAAGGCAGATATTCGGGGATACAGGTTTAGAGGAAATCTTTAGGGGATTGTCAGTCCACAGCCATAAGAATTCTTATTCCCTTATAAAATTACCTGCATTTTCCCTGACAGGTCTCATTGATTACCATTTCTCTTAAAAGCAATTCATATGTTAACAATTTATCGATAAAGTGATAAAGCTAAAAATACTTCTAATGTATTTTAGTATATTAGCCAGATAAGTAAAACTTCTGTTTGTCTCTATTATGAAAGTAGTGTTCACAATCTCAAGTTTTAGCACACAGCACACTAAATTAGCTATTATGTAATTTTATTATAATCTTCAAAGACTTTTGTAATATGCGTGAGAAGTTTCATTTTGTAACATTTTGAGAATATATCCTTAGGAACCTCTAGATCAGAATTTTACCTCAGGGGTTAATTGTTGCTTTTATGTACTTATATTTTAAAGTATCTTCTTTCCTGGAGATAGTCTATTTTCGTAGTAGGATCACACCAACCTGTGTAAACTCAAGGAGGAAACTTTGCTGGACTCTTCTGTAGAGTGTTACATTCAGGAATATATTTTAAGTCATTTTTGTGTTCCAGCAGGCTGAGATTAGTTCCATACGAGAGAACAGAGACAGGCTAAGTGACAGCACCACAGGTAAGATGAAGGGGCGTGTGTTTTTGCTCCCATGACTGGTCTCTATTTCATGTCCCTTTAAGAGAGCAAAGGCCAAGGAGAGGTGCCCTGTCTGGGGCAGTCAGAGAGCCTTGGGTAGCACCCAAACACTGCCAGTATGTCACAGTCTGATGCTGTCTACTTCAGCGGGCTTTCACCTAGATTTTAAGGAGTCCCTGAGCTTGGGTATGAAAAAAGAAATCTCTGTTTTCATCTGGTCCTAATTTAGCATTGGCATTTCCTTCAATGATGAATATAGACAGTAAGCCCCCATAGTGTTAGCAGATCAGTGATTTTGACACCAAGAGAACTCACAGATGGTATCATATCCCCTCACTGTTACTACAGATATCTTGAAAGATCATTTATAGTATCTCTACTAGAAACTATGCCAGTTATGAGACCTGCTTCTAGATCTTGTTAGTTGGTGGGTTTCAAAAGAAGCCTGCCGATTGCTGTAGCTTGTACATTCTATTTTATGCATTTTAAGACCCTGTTTTGAGATGAGGTCCACAGGCTGTGAGCTGCCAGCTAGTGGCCCTCCTTGCAACTGAGCAGCAGATTATTTCTTAAAGAGAGAACCAACTGAGCACCTCCACGGCTGCCATAATTAAACTTTTCTACTTTGGATTTTAAACAGACATGAAAAGAGTGTCCGTGAAATCACATACGATCACATTGTCTTCAAGGAGGTTTGATTCATTGTATTGAGTTCATCCTGTTGCTTTACCCTTTAAGAATGTAGTACAGTACCTTCAGAATTAATCTGAAATGTGGAGTAGATTATTTCAAAGGCCCCTTTTTTGCTCCAGCATTCAGTTTCTTATGCATATCATGTGTGTTTGGAGCACTTAACTTAAAGAATTTAGACCTATAAACACATTATTGATTGGGGAACTTTTGCAGAAATTAATGCTTGAGACGTTAATACAGCTCCACTTAATAATGTGTTAAGAAATATTCCATTGTAGAGAACAATGTTAATATAACTGCATAGCTCTTACATTGGATATTTTAAAAGCCATCCATCCTATCTTAGAAGTAATTTTTGTTGCTTGGAATTACCCTCCTGCTCCCAAAGCCCCTGATTCATTCCAAGCTGACCAGACTGTATGTCAAGAACACTCATAAAGCTGTGGTTTAGGCCCCAGATATCATTAGTAAGCATTTCTGTGAAGACATGTCATTTTGCATCCTTCCAAATTAAGACTCAAGTTCTCATCCTTGCATTAGGTTGTGAGAAATTTTTTAAATAGTGGTGAAATTTGGATCAGTGCTGTTCAGATCACACTGTTCAGAGTGTGGTCTCTAAACCGTTGCCAGTCTAAAATTGAAAAAAAGGGATTACTCCAGAAAGTCATCCAGCCAAGCACAGTGTTTCATCCACCTGACAGTTTTTTTTTCCCCATAGGAAGACTTTCTGGGTATAGGAAGCAGTACATTGAATGACATTCTGCAGCACATTGTTTGTCTTGTCTCAGTGAGAATTTTGAGTAGCATAGCTTTACATGTTATTTCAGCATGATAATCAGTAGAATGTCAAACAGTTGTGGTTTACCAGCAGTGTTTATTGTGGGATTTGGAGACTCCTGTTTCATGCACGGGTGGTCAGCAAATGCCTAAAGGAAGAGGCAGGGTCTGATGTGGGTCTTGAAGGATGCCTAAGAGTTATACAGCCAAAGAGATGCTACACGGGCAATCGTATGGATGAAGAATTAAAGAAGCAGTCTTGTGTTGAGAATAGAGAGGGTGTGAATCTCATGAAAATGGGATACTGGGGAAAGACATGATGAGTCATAAACCTGAAAAACAGTAGATTGGAGCCAGATCCAAGAGGCCTTAATCCAGATAAAGGAAGTTGGAGATTATTTTTGGAGGGAGAGCAATTAAAGCACTTGAACCAAAGGCATGACCCCATCAAAGTATGTTTTAGGAAGATTAGTCTGATTAGTGTTGTTGGTACAGGCTACATTTTCACTAGAGGAGAGAGAGAAAGATTTGTTAGGAAGCGGTTTGTACAGTTACCAGGTATGGTGAGGAAGTCTGAACTAGGGTAGTGGGCATGGGGATAAGAAGTGAACCAGATTCCAGAGATCCTTCTAAAAGGATTCATAGAGTGGGATGTACAGGGCATGGGAGGAATAAAAAACAACCGAGGTGTGGCACTTAGTCAAGTGAACAGAAACTGTATGACCCAATCCATCAGTTTTCAAATGAGTTTATTTGTATCTAGGCATCTACTATTGTGCTAGGGAGTGAGGAGACCCCAGTACTTGAGAATTTCTGTTCATCTATCCAGCTGGAGGGGGCTTTTATCCCTAGTCTGGATGAGAAAGAAGAACTGGATTGGGTAGAAAGTGAGTTTGTTAGAGGTCAGAGACATAACAGTTAAATTTTTAAAATATTATTTTAAATTGCCTTTCTCTTTCCTAAGGTGCTGATAGCTTATTGGATGTGAGTTCTGAAGCTGACCAGCAAGATCTTCTTGTCCTATTGCAAGCAAAAGTTGCTTCTCTTACCTTACACAATAAGGAATTACAAGATAAATTACAGGTAGGTAAATAGATCACTACCATAGTCTGTTCAGTTGGGTCAAGCTGTTGGGTTTCTCAGGGTTAGTTGGGTATTTTGTTTTAGACATCAACATTGGTTTCTTCTTTTTAAAATATAATTACCCTTTAGCATTTTATACCTTCAAATTTGTTTCTTGAGACTTATTCATTAATTTATTATTTTTATAAACTGGTAAATTATATAATTATATACTTAGTATGATATATATGACAATAGATGGCTATATGCACACCATATATATGACTAGTCATTCATTTAGTAAAGTTGATCATTTCGCAGATTTAAGAATGTGGTAAGAAGTAGGGCAACTACAATAATATGAGAAACAAAGAAAAATTTGAGTCAGAAGCTCTGCAGCCAGAACAGGTCTTGTGTTTTTAAAGTGGCTTACATAATCTGTCCTTCGAGAGCATAGAATAAGCTTAGTGTTGTTAAGTCCGACTCTTGGGTCCCAGACCATATTTTTTCATGGGGCAAGAGGACGCATGCAGAATTGATACTGCTGCTCCCCCATACTCAAGGTTTGGATTTGCTCCCTGATTGCAGTTGCTTGCTCATCTAACCATACCTTTGGTGTCATTTCATTCTTGCCTTCTTTCCAGGCCAAAACACCCAGAGAGGAGGAAGCAGACCTGAGCTTTGACTCTTATCATTCTACTCAAACTGACTTGGCCCCATCCCTGGGCAAACCTAGTGAAAACCCTCCTCTAGACTCCAAACCATCTCCATCTGTCATAAGGCATTCCTCAAGTAAATCCACTCTCGACAGTGACGTCAGAATCCAGCAACTCCAAGAGGTTTTACAGGACTTGCAGAAGAGACTGGAGAGCTCTGAAGCGGAGAGGAAACAGCTGCAGGCAGAGCTCCAGACCAGGAGGACAGAATCAGTGTGCTTAAACAACGCCGAGATCTCGGAGAACGGCTCCGACCTCAGCCAGAAACTTAAGGAAACTCAGAGCAAATACGAGGAAGCTATGAAAGAAGTCCTGAGTGTGCAGAAGCAGATGAAGCTGGGCCTGGTCTCACCAGAAAGCGTGGACACTTACTCGCACCTGCATGAGCTGAGGATCACCGAGGAAGAAATGGACATGCTCAAGCGGGACCTCCAGGGTGCCCTGGAAGAAAGTGAACGAAATAAAGAGAAAGTGAGAGAGTTAGAGGAGAAGCTGGCAGAAAGGGAGAAAGAGGCAGTTATTCAGCCACCAAGGGAGGAGTACGAGGAAATGAAAAGTTCCTATTGCACGGTGATTGAGAATATGAATAAGGAGAAAGCATTTTTGTTTGAGAAATACCAAGAGGCACAAGAAGAAATCACAAAACTGAAAGATACATTGAAAAATCAGATGACCCAGGAGGCAGGTGATGAAGCTGAGGACATGAAAGAGGCCATGAACAGGATGATCGATGAACTCAACAAGCAGGTGAGTGAGCTGTCTCAGCTGTACAAAGAGGCCCAGGCAGAGCTGGAGGATTACCGGAAGAGGAAGTCTCTAGAAGATGTCACAGCTGAATATATCCATAAAGCGGAGCATGAGAAGCTGATGCAAGTGACCAATGTATCCAGAGCCAAGGCCGAAGAGGCACTGTCCGAAATGAAGTCTCAGTATTCAAAAGTGCTAAATGAGCTGACCCAGCTCAAACAGTTGGTAGATGCACAGAAAGAGAACTCTGTCTCCATCACGGAGCATTTGCAAGTGATAACCACCCTGCGGACCACTGCCAAAGAGATGGAGGGGAAAATAAGCAGTCTGAAAGAGCACCTGGCAAGCAAGGAAGGAGAGGTGGCAAAGCTGGAGAAACAGCTCCGAGAGGAGAAGGCGGCCATGACTGACACGATGGTGCCCCGGTCTGACTACGAGAAGCTCCAGTCATCTTTGGAAAGCGAAGTGAGTGTGTTGGCCTCAAAATTGAGGGATTCCATGAAAGAGAAAGAGAAGGCCCATTCAGAGGTTGCCCAGATTAGAAGTGAGGTCTCGCAGATGAAAAGGGAAAAGGAAAACATTCAGACTCTTTTGAAATCCAAAGAGCAGGAAGTAAATGAACTTCTGCAAAAATGCCAGCATGCTCAGGAAGAACTTGCAGAAATGAAGAGACATTCCGAGAGCTCCTCAAAACTGGAAGAGGATAAAGACAAGAAGGTTGGTGAGACTGTTGCTATTGAATTCCTAGCTAGCAAACGCTAGCACTTTGAGCCTTCATTTACTGAAGTTAGCCTTTTTAGCATTTGTTAGCACTAAGCTATTGTGAAAGCGCTCAGGCTCCACACAGGCATCCATTTGTCCCCAGTGCCACATTAAAAATAGTAGGGTGGACATTTATTTAAAAACAGAGAGTGAGAAAGCCCTCATCTACTACTTCCCTCACACCAGAGTATTTTCAAATGTGTGGTACATATTTTCCCCTTAAAAATTATTTTACAGAAGCTCTGCCAAGTGTCAGGGGCCAGAAGTGAACCCACCAGCTGAGAAGTATTTGTGGTACATCTTAAACTTCTACTCTGTTGGAATCCAGATTTCCTCTGTCATATGGAAAATCAATTACTGCCAGACTTGATACTGCTTCCCTAAACCCCATGAGCTTTCCCTGGAGTCAGTGTAAAAGCCCTCCCTGGTCCTCATTTTCAAAGGTGTGCAACAGGAGAGAAAGGGAGGAATGTGGGGGGCCAGCCACTCAAGATGGGCTGAGCATGGAGGAAGGTGGAGAGTCAGGGAAGAAGTGAAGCATGCTTCTGTGCTGGGATCTGCTCTGCATCCCCAGATGCCCAGTCTCCTGGGTTAGAGGTTCTGAATGGCATTCACTAGAGAATTATTTATCTTTTATTCCTTTATTAGAATGAATGTTTCCAAAACAGCTTCCAAAGCCGTGAGGGTGGGGATTGTCTTCACTACAACGTAGGATATTAGAGATACCAGGGTTCCCAGAACTTACTTCTGATTGCCTATGTCAGCAATAGGGACCAAAGCCCAGCTGGCTCCAAATACAGAATACCTGAAATTCTGTTTTTGTTTTTTTTTTTAACAGTCCCCCATCTTAAGGGTGAAGGGAATCCACATAACAGCGATTGTTACCTTCATGGCCCCAAGCACAATCTCATTCCTGGACTCTTGTCTGCATAGGCTTGTTGGTTTCCCTGACTCTTACCTGTTTTTGTTTCATCGTATGGCTTTTCTTTGAAAAATTAAGAAAAGGGATTGCTCCAGGCCCAGAGGCCAGTCGAGGCTGTGTTCCCAGTGGAGAAACAGCTGGTGTTTTGCCTCTGCGGGTGCCTGCTCTCCTGATAAGAGCTTTCCTTTCTCGCTAGATAAATGAGATGTCCAAGGAAGTCACCAAGTTGAAGGAGGCCCTGAACAGCCTCTCACAGCTCTCCTACTCTGCCAGCTCCTCCAAGAGGCAGAGCCAGCAGCTGGAGGCGCTGCAGCAGCAGGTCAAACAGCTGCAGAACCAGCTGGCGGTGAGTGGGCCTATTTCCATGGCTGGCTGGGGGGTAGGGGTGGGGGACAGGTGGGAACGAGCAGAAAGCTGCCCAGCCTAAAGAGTGTCATGCTTCAGTGAGCAGTTAACTAAAGACCTTTAGGTGAGGACCAGAGAGGGAGCTGGTGGGTTTCCCAGTCATTACCTGCACTGAGAATGGGTTCCATGTGTCACTGGGAATGGAGGAGGCTGCGGGATAATGGCAGGAGCCTTCTGGTCTTGTTCCCTCTTCCACTCACTTGCTCCCCTTTCTCCATTTTTCTGCTTCAGTAGTTACCATCTCTGGCAGCGGCTCGAGATGTTTCTTATTAGGTGGCCAGGATGTCTGGTGGTTATATATCCACATGTCTGAAGCTGCTTCTTGGCCCCTCTCCTGATTTCACCCAGTAAAGCTCTTTCACGTCTATACTCGTTTCTGGTGGCTGTTGTAATAGAGCAACAGAAACTTGGTTTAAAACAACACAGATTTATTACTGACAGTCCTGGAGATCGATCGTAAGTTCAAATAAATCAGTTTCACAACAGTGAAGTTAAGGTCTCAGCAGGCTGGTTCCTTCTCAAGGCTCTAAGGAGAGAACCTGGTTGTCTTTTCTAACTTCTGGAGGCTGCCTACTTTCCTTGGCTCATGGCCCCTCTCTCATCCCCAGAGCACATCACTCCAGCCTCTGGTTCTGTCCTTCCATCTCCTCCTTCCACCTTTGACCTTTTTGTCTCCTCTTATAGGACCCTAGTAATCACATTTAAGGTCCACCCAGATAATCAGTATAATCTTTCTTTCCATTTCAGGATCCTTAATCTAAAAGATCCCTTTTGACTGATAGGTAACATTTACAGATTCCAGGGATTAGGACATGGGCATCTTTGGAGGGCCTCTCAGGTTGAGAGACTGAGAGGCCAGGGTGGTGGGTGGTTCCTCCACACAGATACCAAAGTCAACCAAGCGATGACAGAAGCAGGACCAGAAAGAAAGACAGTGATCAGAAGACAAAGCTATAGAATATGTAAAGTTTTAATTTTTGTGTGCTCACTCAGTTGTATTCGACTCTTTGTGACCCCGTGGACTGTAGCCCACCAGGCTCCTCTGTCCATGAGATTTTCCAGGCAAGAATACTGGAGTAGGATCCATTTCCTCCTCCATCTCCCCCACCAAGGGATTGAACCCAAGTCTCAAGCATCTTCTGCATTGACAGGCGCATTCTTTACCACTGAGCCATCTGGGAAGCCCTTTAGTTGATGAGGGTATGTGATGTTTTCTACTTGAAGATTAGGTTACCCTGGACTGTTGCTGGCTTCCACTTACATGAACTTGGATTTTGTGATTTCTTCAGTACAGATTGATACTAGTGAATTCAGGTTTCTACAGTCCTTACTCCATCTGGCCACAAAGTTCAAAACCAGCTTTTTTATGTTACCAGTTCTAGCAGTGGAATAGCAATCAGGGAAGGAGAAGAGGCTCTTGACTAAGTTTTGCAGGTCATTTTTCTGATCAAGTGGTTATCACAAACTCATAGATAAAGTAATAATGGTTTATATAGTCATTCTTACCATTATCCAACGTGCATTTAATGAGCTTCTATGTATCAGTAATGTACCAGGTGTCCATGATATAAAAATGAATAAGACACAGTCCCTGCTTTCATGGAATATAATGGCTTACTGTGTACTCAGTGTGGTAAGCATTCGTTGAGAGATGACCAACATGCTGTGGGTATAGAAAGGCAATGTGCATAGCCAATCTGGGTAAGTCTTGGAAGGCTTCCTGCAGGAAGTGATGCTTGTACTGAATCTTAGATGAGTAGGAGGCAGCAAGGATATGGCATTTAGATGGCCCATGGTAGCTGTGGCAAGCACAGTTCCAAAGGAGTGGAGGTGTGGAATGTGGATGGCTGGAGGCTGACTACTGGAGAAGTAACTAAGGAGCTAGGTATCTGCAGGAGCTGAAGAGAAACAGTGGGAGGCAGGGGAAGCCTAATGCAGATTTGCTAGAAAGACAGGAGATGGTGGTGGGGGAGTGGGATGCTTTCAGCTGAGATCTTGGCGATAATGACTGAGGCAGGGAGGTAACCACAAGAGTTAGTGGCTGGAAGGAAGGAAGACAGGTCATGAAGCTGAGGTTGAGGGACTGAGAGGCCAGGGTGGTGGGTGGTTCATCCACGTAGATACTGCAGTCAACCAAGTGATGATAGAAGCAGGACTGGAAAGGAAGACAATGATCAGAAGATAAAGCTATAAATGATGGAGTGGAGGGAACCAAGAGGTGGGAGGAATCAGCACAGAGAGCTACCAAGTACACTTCCTAGTGGCATGAACTTCAAAGACCGAGGTTTCCAAGGTTGTCCTTGAATGGGAAGGATACCTCATATCTGACATCTATGGGAAGGAGGTAAGAGTAGACACTGATGGACTTCAGTTGATTTTTTAAGTGATCCATATGTGATAGTTTCAATTTCCATTAGGAAATAGGAAGAAAGGCCTCTTCTTAGAACAGTTAAGAGCCGAGTTGAGATCCTTGAAATAGTCACTGAGAGGAACTGGAATAATATCTCAGCAAGAAGAAATTAAAGCATTAACAGCTGTACTGAGGGGCCATTTGAGATTGGGGTCATCACCCTGTTTACCTCCTCAGTATACTGACAACTAAATCACTGAATTCCCCAGGGATTATATACCACTGGCCATACAGTAGGTGATCAACAACTCTTTTTATAAGATTACATTTTAAAAATTAATAAATATTTGCTCATTGTAGAAAAGTTGAAAGATTAAAAAAAGAAACTCTGAAGAAGCTACTCTAGATACACATTGTCTATAATTTAACCACTCAGAGACAGTAACTGCTTTTGTTGTAGTTCCTTGCACTCTTGTTTACTTTGTGTGAATACATTTGCCTAAGTATGTGTACATACATTTGTTTAAACAAACATGGGATTATCAACTACTTTTTACAGGAATTTTCTTCTGGAGCTGACATATGCCAAGATATGAAAGATTTTTTTTCCCCTAAGAATATTGACAAGTGTTCCAAACCACACACCCCATCAAGTCCACAGCAATTTCAGAAACTTCCTGTGCTAGTTGCTGGAAGGAATCACTAGGGTAGCATTTGGCCACAGCCTTCTCCTAGGACTTTTTTTTGAAGGTCTCCTAAGCCCCTGATGGTGGTTCAGATGGTAAAGAATCTGCCTGCAATGCTGGAGACCTTGGTTCAATCCCTGGGTCGGAAAGATCCCCTGGTGAAGGGAATGGCAACCTACTCCAGTATTCTTGCCTGGAGAATTCCATGGGTAAAGGAGCCTGGCGGGCTCCAGTCCATGGGATCTCAAGAGTCAAGACACGACTGAGTGACTCACACACAACAAGCTCTTGAACAGTGTCAAATTGTCTCTTTCTAGGAATGCAAGAAACAACACCAGGAAGTGATATCTGTTTACAGGATGCATCTTCTGTATGCCGTGCAGGTATGATGTCTGGGGATCCTAAAGAGTCACCGCAGCAGGGCTTGTCCAGATCCCCGTCCTGAAACTAGCAGAATGGATGTGAATTTGAGATGGATTTTCAACGGAAAGCTGTTTCAAATACCTTCTGCTCTGCTTTGCATTTTGTGTTGGCAGCCCCTTCCCGTTAATGGGGAGCTGCCTCCTTTGTTGATTGCTGAATGAGGAGGTGGCCATTGCACGCCCCACCCCCACCCAGTCAGGAGAAGGAGTCTGGGGGTTACTTTCTGGGCCTGAGGATATTCGCTGAGCCATTGGTGCTGTTGCACTCCTGGGACGGTCAGTGTTCTGAGACTGGCTGGGCTCTCATTTGCTATTTAGGCTCTAGAGACCCTTTGTTGAGGGCTCTGATGGGAGACCCAGCCTCCTTGTCCTCTGGAGGAGAAAGATCAGGGCCCTCGCTTTGCCTCAGTTCCTCCTGGAAATGTGGGAATGGGTAGGGCTCACATTTCCTGGGAAGATGGAGGGGGACACATAAGGGCTTCTGCCTGCCAGTCATCTCACACCCTAGGTGAGGCAGTGCCAGGATTTAGGTTCTAGTGAGTGTCATTTTGTTTTAAACCTTTTTGACATTCACTTTTCTAACAAGCATTCAGCCTCACCTCTGCCCCTATTGTTTTTTGCATTTTGACGCTCCTGTGGGACAGCAGCCTCTGCCTTTTATTCATCTCCTTCCTCGCCAATCCCCCAACGTCCCACGTGTGTTGTGTCCAAGGCGTGATATCATAGGTTATTCTAATGAGTGTCTTGTGTTGGAATTTCCTAGGGCCAGATGGATGAAGATGTCCAAAAAGTACTGAAGCAAATCCTTACCATGTGTAAGAACCAGTCCCAGAAGAAGTAAAGTGGATTCCTTAGCAGGACACTGGCCCCTTGTTGTCCAGCTTTGTGTTACATCCGGAGTTGTTGGCAGCCACTGCCATTGTTCTCATTCGTGGTATCACTGTGACCCTTATCATAGAACTTCTTCCCTTTCCAGAGACTTCTGAGGACAGGTCCCTGGAGAAGCCTGTCCTCCTTAGAACCGCTGAGAGACTTTAGAGCAGCATAGGGGAAAGATGCTGTCACCCCCCACTTCTGACTAGAGCTGGGATCAGTCACGCTCAGGAGTCTGGTCCCCTGCACTGGCAGCAGGGTATCTTTCCTGGTACCTGCCTAGCTAAGGGGCTCCATGGCTGCATGACACGATGCCCCATGCAGCCATGCTTCTGTTCCTACACTTGTGCCGTGCCATTCAGCACAGCAGGGTTCTCTTTACCTTTGGTTTCCTACCCCCCTCCAAACACAACTTAATTTCTTACCAAATTAGTATGATACTAGTTATGCGCTATGCGCTTAAGATCCTTTATTGTGATATCCTGTGGATTTAAAAACTTTAATTCCATCTTTTTTCCCCATCTGCCTTATATTTCTCACCACCCTGCTTGTCAATCTTACAGTCAGATAAGCACTATTAAGTTAAATATGAAGTTTAAAAACGAAAGCAAATTGTCTTAAAAGTTCTTTCTTAAGTACATCGCTGACATGTTGCAAATTTTCTATGCAAACTTGCCTCCTGCTGTTTGTTATCCACGAAGCTCAGGAAATCCAAACATTTGTGTTTCAACGAGGGACAGTAAACTGTGTGTTTACAGCCAAAAGAAATGCCTCATAGTTTTTAACCTCAATTTTTTAAAAGTGTTTTTTTTTTCTGTACAATATTTTTATTGGCTCTTAAAGATGTTTTCATATCTAAATCCCTAAGTAAGTGAAATTTACATTAGACTATATTAACAAAGTATTTTTTAGGTAATCATGCTTAAGACTTTATATATATAACTTTTTTCTCCACGTTTTCAGCTATAGCAGAAGGTGGTTATATATTCCACTCAAAATGAGCTGCCACCAACACCCCTAGACTTTCTGCCATTTGTTCTTAGGACTGTAGCACATCTTTAAATATAGTAAATCCTCTTTAGCCCATTGAATATTTCTGAGTGCCCCAACTCTACCAGCACCTGTAAATTACCTCGGAAAGGATTGTAAGTACCAGTGGGTTTTTCAACTTTAAAACAAAAAATCCTGGTAAACGTTACAGTGCCCAGCTGAGGTCTTGGGAGAAAACATCTCTGTTCCCTTTACTTTCAGGTTAAAAATGTTTGACTTGCTTGCAGCTTCCTTTATGGCCTTGATCTTATTGAGGGATGTAAACTGAAGACAGAAGTCTCTAACGTATAGAACTGTTAAGTGTAGGCCGGCTCTGACAGAGCTGCCTGCGCTCAGAGGCCACTTGGCAGCCCTATGCTGAATGAGGGCCAATGACAGCGAAGCAGAAATGGCTTTCGAACGTGGTGTTACTTTTCTTAAGTTGTTTATAGTTCAGCAATTTCGAACATGCTCCAAAGAAAAATGTGAAAGGACTTTCTGTCACAGCACTTAAGAAAACACAAAACCACCCTCCCACCCCCACACAGAAATGCTGCAGAGTGTAAAACTTGAGACATTTTGTAGGACGCCTGACAAAGTGTAGCCTTTTATCTTGTTTCAGGATGCATATTTATTTCAAGTACTCTGGTTAAATACTGAAGTTACATGCTGTAGTTTAGCATTTTGCCTTTGTAATTTACAGAAAAGTATTGCAGAAAATAAACTTTTGTTTCGTTTTGCATCTCCCTTGTTGATTTTGGGTGCCTTCATTAGCATGCCCTGTGAGGCTTCTGAAGATCAGTTCAGTAGCACTTCAGGGCGACGGTGTTTATACCGTGTCATGTTCAGCAGGTGGCCGTTGTCTGCGGTCTCTCATGCAACATGTCATACCATTCCCGTCTTCTAGCTCCTGGGACCACCTTGAACTCTGCCCCAATCATCAGCCACTTTTGAACACTTGCATCACAGTTATTTCATTGAAAAGTGCCTCTCAGTTGATCTGCAGTCTCTCTTTTTTTTTTTTTTTTTTAACTAGTTAGAGGCCTCCATTAGATTTTTTTTTCTCTCTTCTATTTTGAAAAAGTAAAAAATATATGCTAAGTCACTTCAGCCCTGTCTGACTCTTTGTGACCCTATGGACTGTAGCCTGCCAGGCTCCTCTGTCCACGGGATTCTCCAGGCAAGAATACTGAAGTGGGTTGCCACGCCCTCCTCCAGGGGATCTTCCTGACCCAGGGATCGAACTCGTGTCTCTCATGTCTCCTGCATTGGCAGGTGGGTTCTTGACCACTAGTACCACCTGGAAAGCCTGAAAACATACACATGGTTTATTTTTTAAAAGTCAGATACATTATCCTGTCACATTACAAAGTTAATTCATTCCTGAAAAAACTCCTGTAGGGTGAATTCTTGCAGGTTGAAATCATAATTAAAACACCAGATGACAATGAAATGGGTGCGATTATTTAAGTAGCTCACATTCTTCATAGCACAGTGTAACAAGGCCATCTCCCTTTGCTCACAACACAGTTTCTGCTGCCTCTCAGCTCCTGCTGCCAAGGCATACCATAATAATACTTGACTGAACTCTTGTTTACCTCCTCCCTCTGAAAAGAAAAAGAACAAAAGATACCAATGAAAATAATGCAAAAATATAATGTCTGAGGCTATTGTTATTTTAAATTATCAAGTGCATGCTCCCTAAAAAAGAGCTTACCTTGACAGAGGCCAACCGTTCAACTCAGAAAATAATTTCTTGAGGACACTCAAATGAGGACTTAACCTAGATAAATCCAAACCAGGCTTATTAAATGGAAAGAACTGTCATATGCCAATGGCACGGTAAGAAAAGAAAGTCATCCCTCGATGATTCTGTATCACAGTATAATTGTAGGATAAATGAGATAAACTGAAAGTAAGTCTCTCCTTCTGATCCTTAGTTGACCACCCCAGAAGCAACAACTATTTAGTTTCTTGAATGACTTAAAGACAGTCTGTGTCTATATGTATTGGATCTTAATGAACATTTTGGCCACCCTTTTACTTTCCTCTTTAAGTATGGAAACTTCATTCATTCTTCAGGACCATACTTTTTCCACCTAAAATATCCAAGATTGTTGTTTGTCAGCACACAAATCTCATCCTTTTTAACTGCTGCATAATGTTTCATAGTATAATTGTGCTGTATTTTATTAAACCAGCTCCTCATTGATGGGCATTTAGTCTGCTTCCAGTATTTTACAGCCCTAAAACTGATGTGATGACTATGCTGTGAATAAATGTCTGTATGTATGTAAGAGAGCATCGTTTGGGTAATTTTCCAATTGTCCATTTGCACACTGGCTTTCCATCAGGTGATACAGGAATGCAGAGAAGGAAAAAGTAGAATAGCGTGTGGCTCATCACAGTCAGTGAGAAAGAATGGCCTTTTTCTTCACATGGATTACATAAGAGTCATCAACTTGTTTTTCTTCCATCAACTTTCAGACTGACTCCAAAGCCTTTAATAATTCAACTCACTGATCTTAAGATCAACACATGATATGCTGTGTGGGGAAAATGCTCCCAAAATATGTTGACACATGACCTTTAGCCATGTGGCATAACTGGAATGCTGGGTGCTGACAGCAGTTGAAACACCACTCAGCCAAGAAGGGGGGTGATGTAAGGTTTAAAAGGCAGACTGCACGGCAGAGACTGAGCTGAAAAAAGCAATAGAGGCATTCACAGGAGCAGTTTCTGTTCACCTGCTCAGGGCAGAGAACTGTCAAGCATTCAGGGAGTGTGTGGCACATTTGTGAAGCAAAGGACAAAAGCGCATAGATGACAGTCGCCATAATTGGGCCAACACTGGGTGGGTTCCAGTAGATGGAAAGGCTCCTTTGAGGAGTAAATCCTTAAGAGATGGAGGTGGGTAGAAGGGAAGAGTCATTTCTGCATATTCACTATAAGCCAAGCCCTGAAAACGGGAAGAAACTATTTCAAGAATGGTGACTGGATATACCAGATTGTTAGTGGAGAATGTGGAGAGGGGAGAGAGGAGCAAGACACGATCAAATAATGTAGGATTTAACAAAGGAGAAGGGTAGTGAGAGTTACCTGTGGGTCACCATCAGACGTTTTTAAACCTATACGTGTACATCAGGTTAAACACTCTCTTCATAGGCAGAATAACACCCTCCCAAAGAGGCTCATGTCCCAATTCCTGGGAATTTAAGTAGTTTATGTTATATGGCAAAGGAAAATTAAGTTCTCAGAATTAAAGTTGTTAATCAGCTAACCTGATTAGCCTGATACAGAGATTATCCTGGGTTATCTGGGTGAGCTTGCTGTAATCAAAAGGCTCTTGTAAAGCAGAGGAAGGAGTCAGAGATTTAAAGATGCTATACTGCTGACTGTCAAGAAGGAAGAAGAGCCGAGAACCAAGGAAGGTGGGTGGTTTCTGGAAGCTGGAAAAGGCAAGAAAACAATTCTCGCTGAGAGCCTCTAGCCCAGCCATGGTCATTGCAGACTTTTGACCTCCAAAAGGAGGAGATAATAAATTCCTGTTGTTTTAAGCTGCCAAGTTTGTGATGACTCGTTACAGCAGCAAGACATAACAGAGGCCAGAACCTCTAATAATGAGGAGCTCCTGAAGATGACACAGTTTACTGTTATTGAATATGAATAGTAAGCCAGGCACTCTGCTGGATGCTAAAGGCTCAGTGGTGAATATAAAGCTCCTGCTCACAGGACCTCACATCGGTGGCCCTGCCACCGAACAGACATTCCATGTTCACTGGATGGGTGGGTAGGTGGAGATTTAGATGGATGAATTGCTTATAAGGCCCTGCATCATGATCTCCTCTTCGGCTGACTCATTCTCCTGTCTCTCGGTCTCTCTTCACGTATTTATTTTTGGCTGTGCTGGGTCTTCATTGCTGCGTGCGGGCTTTCTCTGGCTTTGGCAAATGGGGGCTTCTCTTTGTGGTGGCTTCACTTGTTGCAGAGCATGGGCCCTAGGGTATATGGGCTCAGTAGTTGTGACACACAGTTTTAGTGGCATGTGGAATCTTCTTGGACTAGGGATCGAACTAGGTGTCCTGTCCTGTGTCCCTGGCATTGGCAGGCGGATTCCTAACCACTGGACCACCAGGAAAGTCCTCTTTCTCTCATTCTTAGTTGAACCTTTTGTTGTTCCTTGAATCGATTAAATTTGCTCTGTCCCCAGGCCTTTGCGCTTGCTATTAACATCCTATAATGCTCTTCCTGACATTTGCCTCATTTGTTCCCTTATTTCCTGTGGTCCCTCCTCAATACCACCTTGTCAGAGAAGTCCTTAACGACCCTGTATAAACCAGCACAGCCCTCCCCAGCTGCCCACATCGGCTTTGTTTTTCTTTGCATAATTCGTTACTTTCATGTAAGGTGGTTCACCCCTTTCCCAAAGCTGGACCCCTTAGCAGGGGCCTGAGACCAGTTAGAAGAAGGTTTTCTCCGAATTTACACAGCACATGCTCAGTCACTTCAGTCGCATCCGACTCTGCGACACCATGGACTGTGGCCAGCCAGGCTCCTCTGTTCATGGGATTCTCCAGGCAAGAATACTGGAGTGGGTTGCCATTTCCTTCATAATTCACACAAAGTTGCTGCCTATTCCCTAAGCCATCTGCCTTTTTCTAACTTGCAGAGACATCGGTGTTTACTAGCAGCCCTATGTTTTTCTTCACCTGGTAGAACAGAAGCTCCAGGAGAGCAAAATCTTCATTGCTTTGCCTGCTGTTGCTTGCCTAAGGTTTAAAAAGAGCAGTGTCAGACACATGGTAGGCATTCAGTAGGTATTTTTCCTTAAAGGGATGGACAGATACATGGAGAAACTCTCAAGTAAATGGAGTGCAAACAGCCTCATGTGTGGGACTATGAGACCACAGATGGGACACCAAGGGCGCTCAGAAGAAAGACATCCAACCCTGCCTTGAGAGGCCAGAAAATGTGTTTTAAGAAATTACACAGTCCATGAGAAACTTTATTTGGATTTCCTTGTCCTCAAGTTTCACAGTTCCTGGGTTTGGAATAATCTGGAGATAATCACATTTGATTGGCGATTGGAAGACTGTAGAAGGAACCATCTACACATGGTTGGTTCCTCTATGTGATTTCTGCAATAGTGTAATACTTAATCAGGATAAAGGGAGGAACTTTGCATGAACAGAGTGTATTAATAAAAGCACTGTCCCAGATTACTAGCATTTCAATTCAGAGTCAGTAACACCTACTATTGAGACAGAAGGGAAAGCGCAGGACACAAATGCTTGATGATGAAGTGTGGCTGTTGGGATGCAATAAGACCAGCTGGAACCAGCTGAAACCAAGGTGGCTTTAAGAGTAGCCAGGTCATTGATCTTTAGCTCATTATACCTTCATTGTAATACTAGAAATCATTCCCCTTATGCCATGCCAGTTCTGACGTGGGCCATAAAAGGCCAAAAAGTGGGCAGTGGCCCAGTTCCTGGGAAATCCCTACACTGGTGGCTCAGATGGTAAAGAATCTGCCTGCAATGCAGGAGACCCAGGTTGGGGAGATCCCCTGGAGAAGGGAATGGCAACACACTTCAGTATTCTTGCCTGGGAAATCCCATGGACTGAGGAGCCTGGTGGGCTACAGTCCATGTGATCACAAAGAGTCAGGCATGACTGAGTGACTAACACTTCCTGAAATAGCAAGATTCCTCCCTATGAAATAACTTAGACCATAAAACCCTATGGCCCCGTGCCCTGAGGTCGCTCTCACTGAGCCGACTGCATGCTACCTATGGAATGTGTGTCTCTCTAAATAAATCTGCTTTCCCTTTACTATGGCTTGCTCTTGAATTCTCTCTTGCACTAAGCCAAGAACCCTCGCTTGGCAGTCCATCCTAAGGATTCCTGTAGACTCCAGGACGTGGTGATATTTCCCTTTCCTGCAGCTCCATAACTAAGCTTACATTTGTAGCCAAGGTTAAAATGCAAGGAAAGAAAAAAAGTCACAGAGGTTTAGAACTCTAAGAGTCTTTCAAGTTCTTCTCATCTGATTTTTAATTTTACAGATGAGGGCAACATGCTTCTGGTTAGAACTAATTAAATGGAGATGGCACCAGAGTGTTGGCTTTAGGAATGAGAATTCAGTGGCTGTTCCAGCACCTCACTTCCCCTCACGAGGACCAGCAAAGCAAGTGTTCAGGAAAGAGAAGTTATATTTATTACTCTTGGAAACAACCTCATAAGCACTTCCAACAACGACAGAACATTAAAACTCTTCAGCGAAGACCAACTTGTAACAAGGGTTGAATATATGGCAAAACCAATACAATATTGTAAAGTTAAATAAAATTAAATTAAAAAAAAAAGTATAGCCTCTAGAAATGGGCATTTATGTGAGCTCTATGAAAGTCAGTATAGCAGTTACTTTGGGAGAAAGAAAAGAAGAGGGATTGTGATTGAAATGAGCCATAAGTCTTCCCCTGGGTCAGGGCTACAAAAAGACCTTTTAACAACTCATTAGGCTATACTTTGTTTGGAAAGGCATTTTGTGTTAATGATTTGTTCTTACAATAAAATAATTTTAAAAGTCAAAAAAAAAAAAAAAACAAGGGTAAGGGAGATGTGTAAGAGAACAGGAAACAAGTTCTTCCTTTTTATCCTCATCCATGTTAAATATTATTCATAGAATCACAAAAATCTCTGGTTTACCCTCACAGAACCCTGGAACTGGAAGGGGGTTTTAGAAAGCAAGTGCTGCAAATACTCTCACAGTAGAGGCGAGAAAATTGAGTCTCCTAGACGATGACCTACCCCAGGGGACAGAGTCCGAAGCAGAACTCTGCCATTTCAAAGCCCAGATCAGTGCTCTCATGGTGGTTTCATGCTGAGGATTCTTTTAGGAAACAGAGAATAAAGCCGGTGGGATCTTTCTGAAATTTTGGCTCAGGAGCTTGAGGGTAGAGATTTAAGCTTTAATAGGTCATCCAGGTTTAAACTTATGGGATATTAAAGCAAACTCACTTAAACAGCTCCTCCAACCTAACTCCAGAAAGGCTATCTTGGCAGTCCTGGAGCAACAGCAATTAAACTTCAACCAAGGAACTGGAAAGAACAAACACTAAATGTAAACACCACCTGTCAAGTTCTTGGTAAATATTTTCCCTTTCTCTCTACTGAGCTTGCTCGTTTTTGAAAAGGAGAGGACATACCAGTTCCAATTTGACTTGTCATAGGCCCCTAACTCATTGTGGGGTTCATGAAAACTCCTTAAACACAAGGCTACTTGAGCCAGTGCCATTTATTTGGGTATGACCACAACTGCGGAAAAGGCAATGGCACCCCACTCCTGTACTCTTGCCTGGAAACTCCCATGGATGGAGGAGCCTGGTAGGCTGCGGTCCATGGGGTCGCTGAGAGTCGGACATGACTGAGCGACTTCACTTTCACTTTTCACTCTCATGCATTGGCGAAGGAAATGGCAACCCACTCCAGTGTTCTTTCCTGGAGAATCCCAGGGACGGCGGAGCCTGGTGGGCTGCAGTCCATGGGGTCGCACAGAGTTGGACACGACTGAAGTGACTTAGCAGCAGCAGCAGCCCCTTCACCTGGCAGATCTAAATGATTGTTTTCACTGTCTTTCAGGCCACTGAAGGTGGGTAGGATAAAGCTACATGGTGTGTAACTTTGCGCTATGTAGTGTACCCTGGAAAATATTCTCTGAACTGCCAATCATTAGCAAAACTAGTGGACCATTTCTTAAGCAACTGACTCCCTACACTCCGCTCCCCTACTCACGTGTAGCGCGAATTTTACCAGGAGAGGCAACACAGACGGTGCCAGCACCGTCAACAGTTCTGAGGCTTTCCTCTCCGTGCCCCAGAGACAGAACACCCGGGGAACCGCGGGGTGCAGGGAGCGCGGGAGGCGCCGGGGGTCGCCGAATATAGCCTGGGTACATCGCAGCTTTAAATAAGGTTGTGGAGCCCGAGGCCCCATTCCATCCTTCGATGGGATTTATCGCCTCTTTCGGGCCTTCACCTCCGAGAGGTAAAGTCAAATTGAGAAAAACAATAGTAGGCGGTAGAGCTGAAGGAGAGGGAAGTGTCAGGACGAGACTTGGGACGCCCTCATCTCGTCTGAGAGGACCGGAAAGCCTCCGCGGCGGCAACAGCTGTAGTAGCCTGGGGCAGCTCCGGATTCCGCAGGACCGGAAGTGCCCGCGTTGCCATGGCTACAGGCGCGGACGCTAAACGCCGCCCGCAGCATTCCGTTCCTATGGTAACACCATTGTCTCCGGAGCCAAAAACCCGGGCGGCGAACGCGGAAGGCAGAGCTAGTTGAGCGTCTCGCTTCCTCAAGGCAACCTGTGGCCCCTTGAACGAGGTGCTCAGAGGCCAGTACACTGAAGCGCCCTGCGGAAGCCGAGCAGAGGGTGCCAAGAAGGCTGGTTCCGTGCCTTCTGCCCTCCACCAGGTAGCCCGAGACACTTGCCTCTCTGCCGCCCTCGCCCTCTTTTCCGGCCAGGGCCTCTGCGGCCGGTGCACCGCTGACAAGAAGCCAGGGGGGAACCTCCGACGGTGCTTGAAATGTGGTGTTTAGGTTTACGAAGGCGAGACAACTGCAGAAAAGAAGAAAGCGATTTGCATTGGGGGGGCCAGAATTTGGTGTTACAGTTCAGGGCCAGGGGAAACCTCACAGGAACAGAATTTAGGAGACTGAGAAGTCAGAACCTCTCCCCCTGGCCACAGTTTATATATATATATATATGTGTATATATATATATATATGTATATGTATATATATGTATATATATATGTATACACATATATATATATATATGCGTGTGTGTGTGTACAGTTTATATGTGTGTGTATGTGTGTGTTTGGACCTCTGCCCCTGGCCACAGTTTGTGTATGTGTGTTTGAACCTCGCCACTGGCCACAGTTTGAGTTTGTGTGTGTTTGGCTGCACCTGGTCTTAGTTGCAGCACTCAGGATCTTCATTGCAGCCTGCGAAATCTAGTTCCCTGACCAGGGATTGAACCTGGGCCCTCTGCATTGGCAGTGCGGAGCCTTACCAGAGGACCACCAGGGAAGTTACCGGCTACAGTTTTGAAAGTAGACATTGCTATGCAATGCTATGTTAAGTCACTTCAGTCGTGTCCGACTCTGTGTGACCCCATAGACGGCAGCCCACCAGGCTTCCCCGTCCCTGGGATTCTCCAGGCAAGAACACTGGAGTGGGTTGCCATTTCTTTCTCCAATGCATGAAAGTGAAGAGATAGTGAAGTTGCTCAGTCATGTCCTACTCTTAGCGACCCCATGGACTGCAGCCTAGCAGGCTCCTCCGGCCGTGGGATTTTCCAGGCAAGAGTACTGGGATGGGGTGCCATTGCCTTCTCCAAGTAGACATTAGATAGACAAATTAGTGAATCTTCCCTTCTAGTCTTTGGGTGGAGACTTAGTCAGAGACCTAGTCAGGGCTCAGGTGGGAATGAGTGACTTTCCACAGGGTGAAATTAGGAGAGACTTGGTGGGTGCTAAAGCCATGAAATTAAAAGACGTTTACTCCTTGGAAGGAAAGTTATGACCAACCTAGATAGCATATTCAAAAGCAGGGACATTACTTTGCCAACAAACATTCGCCTAGTCAAGGCTATGGTTTTTCCTGTGGTCACGTATGGATGTGAGAGCTGGACTGTGAAGAAGGCTGAGCGCCAAAGAATTGATGCTTTTGAACTGTGGTGTTGGAGAAGACTCTTGAGAGTCCCTTGGACTGCAAGGAGATCCAACCAGTCCATTCTGAAGGAGATCAGCCCTGGGATTTCTTTGGAAGGAATGATGCTAAAGCTGAAACTCGAGTACTTTGGCCACCTCATGCGAAGAGTTGACTCATTGGAGAAGACTCTGATGCTGGGAGGGATTGAGGGCAAGAGGAGAAGGGGACGACAGAGGATGAGATGGCTGGATGGCATCACTGACTCGATGGATGTGAGTCTGAGTGAACTCCGGGAGTTGGTGATGGACAGGGAGGCCTGGCGTGCTGCGATTCATGGGGTCGCAAAGAGTTGGACACGACTGAGCGACTGATCTGATCTGATCTAAATGTTAATAAATAGTTGCATTCCGTTTGGATTGGATTTAAGGAACAGGGATACCCACTAGTGTTCAATTTAGAAAATAACATAAATCATTTTTTCTTTTTTTGCCATCAGTTTTCACTATTTCCTCCATCAGTTAATGACAGCAATCAAAATAGATGCATGTGTTTTAGCTCCTTAACTAGGATCACCTACTAGTGAGACGTCTCTAGGGACATGAAGAATTAACAAACACGTTAGTGTGTTAGTTGTGAGAGCTTGTCATCTGCAAAAACAATATCTGACTTGAGTAGGAGATCACAGTTTCCATGATTCAGGAGAGGTAAATGTGTTGGCTTAAGGGGTAAGAAAGGTCAGAGAATTGGGAGGTAATGTGGAGTAAAAATTAAACAATAAAAATTTAACTCAGGGATTTAATTTGGCAAATGTCTTTAATTTCTGCTTTCCAGGTCCACCATTCATGAGTGTGTGTGTAGTCTGTGGATTTAGGATGGGTTGCTCCTTGGAAGGAAAGTTATGACCAACCTAGATAGCATATTCAAAAGCAGAGACATTACTTTACCAACAAAGGTTCGCCTAGTCAAGGCTATGGTCTTTCCTGTGGTCATGTATGGATGTGAGAGCTGGACTGTGAAGAAGGCTGAGCGCCGAATAATTGATGCTTTTGAACTGTGGTGTTGGAGAGGACTCTTGAGAGTCCCTTGGACTGCAAGAAGATCCAACCAGTCCATTCTGAAGGAGATCAATCCTGGAATTTCTTTGGAAGGAATGATGCTGAAGCTGAAACACCAGTATTTTGGCCACCTCATGCGAAGAGTTGACTCATTGGAGAAGACTCTGATGCTGGGAGGGATTGAGGGCAGGAGGAGAAGGGGACGACAGAGGATGAGATGGCTGGATGGCATCACTGACTCGATGGATGCGAGTCTGGGTGACCTCCGGGAGCTGGTGATGGACAGGGAGGCCTGGCGTGCTGCGGTTCATGGGGTCGCAAAGAGTCGGACACGACTGAGCGACTGATCTGATCTGATATATATTTGGGCAGTTTCAGTTTAACACTAATAGAATCCGACAGAGAGAGAATAGAACAGACTTCTAAGCGTTTTCTTCCAAAGCTAACCTCCCATGTGATTCTTGGTAGGAAGAAGATGCGAGCCAGCCCCATCCGCATCCCAACTGTCACCAGTGATACCGACTGGGACTTCTGCTTCCATCTGTAAGTGCCACAGAGTCTTAGCATCACTTTCCACTGTGATCCCTGAAACAATGGGACCTTCACTTTTTTTTAAATATGAAAAGATTTTGTTTTCCAGTGTTTACATTTTATGTTTTTTAAAAGTATGTTCAAATTTAGTAGACTTTTTTATTACTTTTTTTTACTTTGTATTGACGTATAGCTAATTAACAATGTTATGATAGTTTCAGGTGGACAGAGAAGGGACTCATCCATACATATACATGTATCCATTCTCCCCTAAACTCAACTCTTCTCCCCTTCAGGCTGCCACGTAACACTGAGCAGAGTTCCCTGTGGGACTTCCACTTAAGGCCAATCTTGGTGAGAAGCTTTGCATGCATGTTATAGGGAAGATTGAGATTCTGTGTTATTTTCTAATAACAATTCTGCTATAATATCCATTTGTACTTATGCAATCTATACTAGGGCTTCCCTGGTGGCTCAGTGGTAAAGAACCTGCCTGCCAATGCAGGAGACGTGAGTTCAGTCCCTGGTTTGGGAAGATACCCTGGAGAAGGAAATGGCAACGCACCCCAGTATTCTTGCCTGGGATATCCCAGGGACAGAGGAGCCTAGCAGGCTACAGTCCATGGGGTCACAAAGAGTTGGAGAAGACTTAGTTGAGCACACACACTTGCACCCTATGCAAGATGGAAAAGAAATGTTTTTTCCTAATTTAAGGGAGGCTTCAACTTTTTTTTGATAGTCCAGAATTCTGGAGATCAGCCCTGGGATTTCTTTGGAAGGAATGATGCTAAAGCTGAAACTCGAGTACTTTGGCCACCTCATGCGAAGAGTTGACTCATTGGAGAAGACTCTGTTGCTGGGAGGGATTGAGGGCAAGAGGAGAAGGGGACGACAGAGGATGAGATGGCTGGATGGCATCACTGACTCGATGGATATGAGTCTGAGTGACCTCCGGGTGTTGGTGATGGACAGGGAGGCCTGGCGTGCTGTGATTCATGGGGTTGCAAAGAGTCGGACACGACTGAGCGACTGATCTGATCTGATCTATCTATATATAATATTATATAAAATAATTAATGAAATATTTTTCTTCATATTAAGTCTTTGAAATTCGGTGTGTATTTTACACTGCAGCAGATCTCAGTTCAGGCCAGCTACATTTCATGTGCTTAACAGCCAAGTGTGTCTAGTGGTTAACATGTTAGTGTAATTTCATTCTGTACCATCTTATAAAATATTTTAAGGATTATATAACTATAAAAATTGAAGTTAAAAATATAGAGTTCAGGAATTTTTCTGGTGGTCCAGTGGTTACGAATCTGCGTTTCAGTGCAGGGGAAATGGGTTCAAACCCTGGTCTGGAAAGTAAGATCCCACATGCCCCACGGAGCAACTGAGCCCACTCATCACAACTGGGGAGATTATGCTCCAAAACAAAAGATCCTGCATGATGCAGTGGAGAACCTACATGCTGCAACTAAGACCCAGTGTAGCCAAATAAATAATAAAGTTAGTATTTTTTTAAAAAAGAAAAAGTGTTGAGTGTATAGTAGAGTATCTTGGAAATAGTCAGATAATTCATATCTAATTTTACTAGTTAGAATTCACATTTATGATGGCAATATATAGAATAAGTTAGAGACCAAGCAAGGCAGATCATTCATTTAACTGGCCTAATCTTTTTTTTTTTTTTTTTTAATATTTTTAGTCATGCAGCACATGGGATCTTAGTTCCCAGACCACGAATCAAACCTGCATCCTTTGCATTGGAAGTGCAGAGTCTTACCCACTGGACCACCAGTCTAGGACTGGTTAGGATTAGGATTTGGATCAGATTAGGACCACCCTGGCCTAATCATTTTATTCTGACTATCCTTTGAGATATCTATCTGGTCAGTATTCTCCAGGTATCTTTCTTACCTTTCACAGCAACAAGTTCAAAGCTAGTTCAGGGCTTTGCAGTCTCAAGTTATTTATCAAGACTTGAATGTTTCTTCTTCCTTTGAGGCCCTGCTATTAAAGCTTGGGCTTATTTTGGGCTTGTTTTTAATATCAAAAGTTAATAATATTTTTGGTAACCCCAATAGGTTGAACTTCTGCTCCAGGTGTATAAAATACGCAGCCTAAGCAAGGTCTTCTGTTGAGGACTAAGTTTTCTTTCTGTGAGTTTCTTGAGTTAGGCTCTCTTGCCACAGATTTCCTCTGTCATCAGTCTTTTTCAGGCATCTTGAAGACCTTACACTTCCTTTTTCCATTCATTTGTTCATCATTAAACAAGCAGTTATTTTTTCCTACTGTGACCCAGATATCAGGGTTTCTTAGAAACAAATGAGACTCAGTCCCAGCCCAGGTGACTTTACTTACTAGGAAGCAAAGAAGACTCAGAAACAAAACAAATTTTGAAAAAGACTGTAGTGTGATTCGCACTATAGTTGAAGTTGGAGGAAACTTTCGCAAGCCTGTAGAGGGTGTTTGTACTGCTACTCCAGTGCAATATTTCCAGCAAAGGTGACACTCCATTTGGGTCTTGGAGGAGTATGGAATTCACCAGACAGAGATCAGGCAAGTTTAACTCCTATTTCCCAATTTCATGGCTCCACCAGGCTTCTCTCCCTTTTCCGTTGAGTGTTTGCACGTCGTCTGAAAGCACACTTCTGTTTGTGGGCTGAGCGCAGTCCTGCCGGGGCCTGGGCTTGGGCCTAAAGAAATGTTGCTGCCCTATCCACATGGTTTACCCACATGCCTAAATAAATATAGGTTATTTAGAACAGAACTGTGGATGGATATTAACATGTCATTTATTCGAACCTGGTGTAAAAGTTTACATTTGACATTTATTTTCCTTCTATATTTTCTCCTTTTTGTATTCTTATAGCGAGCATTCATTACTTATCTAATTAGTGGAAAAGGAAGATAAAATTTATTTTGAAAACTGCAATTGTTGAGCTTTTAAAAACTATCATGAATACAAAGGTGATTCTTTGGGAGAACTTACTTATAATTAAATTTTCTGCTGTTCCTCTTAAGATCTTAGAATTCTATTTCTTCTAGATCACTTTATGATTTTTCTGGTAGAGTTAGGATATGGTTATCTCTTTTTTTAACATAGGATTCGCTCTTTGGACTTTATCACATAAATTACCCATTCATAATTATGTTTAGCACTGAAATCTGAGATTTACATTGTCTGTGTGTATGCATGTGTGTATATGTGTGTATGTATGTGTGTATGTGTGTGTAAGCGGGTGGGGTAGGGGTGCGGGGGAAGAGGGAGAAGATTTTTCAATCCACTCAGCTCTTTTTCCAACACACTTTTGGTTTATTTTTTTTCCTCCTAATAATTGAAAAGGTCATTTCTCTCCTGAATCTGCACTTGACCCAGTGTGTGTTCCCTTCCCTTCTCCTTGGTGGGACCGCATCCTCTTTAGTTAGGGTTTATGCTGAAGCTTTTAAGAAATTTGAAAGAGGACATGTGAAGTTCCAACCTCAAAATGTTAGTTCCCTTTACCTTATTTCACTGTGTCCATTTTTGCCCCGGTTTGGATCAGAATTTAGAGCACTAGGAATCTTGGAGATCTTCCAGTTCAACATCCTGAAGTCATGGAGCTCATAAAATAATAATAGCTAATGTTAAAAGATCACTTACTAAATAGCAGGCACTGTGCTAAGTGATTTATGAGTATTACCTGACTTAATCCCATAACCTCATCAGGTGAGCGTTCATATTGACTTCATTTTACAGAGAAACAGATTAATAACTTATTTAAGGTCTTATGGTTGGTAAGCCACAGAGTTGCAGCTGAGTGGGTAGTTGAACAAATCTGTTTCATTTGAACCACTATATTGCTGTTCTTTTTTTTTTTTTTTTATCAAGAATCTCTTTTATTGATTATCAGAAACATTACAAACATCTAATATGAACAAATTGTAACATGACAGTATTTAGTTTGAACAATTAATACATTTCAGATATAATATTATACATATTTCAATGTTATTCTCCCCAGTCATCCTATATTGCTGTTCTAATTCTGGGTTTTGCAGGCGACATGAGTTAGCTACCTGGCTTTATTCTTCAGGTCTGTTTTGAAGATCATATCCCCAGCCCCCAGTTGGGAGGGCTCTGTCCTTCAGCGCCACCTTGTTTGAGATATGCAAAGGTCAAACCTCACTCCCTGTCCCTCTCTGGTACCCACAGGTCCCAGCAAACCAAGATCCCAGAACATCAGCGAACAGATGAGTCATCTCCCACTAGTGGATCTGAAGAGAGTGAGGAAGACACCAAAGCCAAGGAGAAGGTCATAGACCGTATGTCTCATCCCAGAGAGAAACTGGCCCAATCCCAGAAGAAAATAGCTCAGCTGATTAAGGGGAAAAAGGTAAAATAAAAATTCACAAGGTTTTCCATTTTCAAATATATATGTCCATGATTAGAGAAACTCTTCTTTAACTTCAGGCTGAAGACCATGAAGTAAAGGAAGGTGTTAATATTACTTTGTAAGTGGGAGAAAACAGAGCAGAGCAGAGCTGGTAGCCAGCCCACCTTCCAGTGGCACACATGGGTCACTAAATACTTCCTTGGAGTATTTGTGCTCCTGGCTTTAAACTGAAAATTGATGTTGGGTCTTCCTGTTGCTGTTTGGTTCTTTTAATTAACAAACAGTTTTTGATTTCTCCTGAAAGGTTTCAGGGTAATATCTTTTGGGTAACAGGAAGTCCAGGATAGTGAGGCAAGAGACTGAGAACACGGGTAGCCAGGCGCAGTCTAGGCTCAGGCCTAGCAAGGATATGGTAAGATGCCTGTGGTTACAGTGGAATCCTAAGTAAACCAAAGGACAGGAAGTAGGTGGTAGCAGCAGAGGTCAGGGAGTCCAGGTATCCATTTCCAAGAGCAAAGCCAGGACTTCGGAACTAGGACCTCAGAGCAAGTGTTTAGCAGGAGTGTTCAAAGTCCAGGAACATGAGACAGCCTGTCAGTGATCCTTGTGATTAACACACAGGCACCAGCCTGCTCCCAGAGCATTTTTTATCAACAAAGAATTCTTATGCTGACTTACTGACTTCCTAGCCATTCCCAGACAAGGGAAGAAGTCATCTTAACGTACTTATGTGAAAGTCTGCAGATGGCTTAGGAAAGGCTGAGAGAGGCACCTCAGAGGACAACAGAAGTTGATACTCCCCTGGATGGATATATCTGTAAATTTACCTGTGTAAACTACCCAGAAACTTGGAAAGGACCATCATCCTGACCAATTAGTATTTCATGAGCCTAAGCTAAAATGATCAGTTCTAGAAAGACAAGTACCAACTGCCGCAGAATGCAAGTGTGAGCTTCTAAGACTTGATAGCTCCTTGACCACTTTGGATAATGACAGAGATTGAGATTTAGGAGTTAAATCTAGCCCACCCCAGTTCTCACCGCCCCGAAGGACGGGAGGATTGGCTGTGGCAGAGGCAACGCTGGGCTGAGCTCTGGAGCCCATACTGGTTGTCTCTGTGCCCAGGACAGAAAGTGTGGGGATGGATAAATACACGACATCCAGAGCCAGGAAAGGACTCAAGGCTTTGCACTCTCATTCTAGGCATTTTTCATGGTGTTATGCTTCCTCAGAATAGAACTTAGTATTTACTATGCGGTTAGCCCATGAAGAACACTCACATGTTCTGACCGAATGGCTGGTTTTAAAGTGTGAGGGGAAATGTCCCTCTCACATTGTTTGCTTCTGTGTGTTTGAGCTGAGAGGGATGAAGCCTAAGGTGAGGAAGGATTTGGGGTCACGGGGGTCAGAAGAGAGCAGTCCTTAGACTTCTCTGTGTGTTACTCTGTAAGGGGGTTACAGTCAGATAATACAGAACAGATTCGGATCCCTTTGATATTGACTCACTTTTCTCCAGAGTAATTCTGTAAGGTGAGTGGTATAGATTTCTAAGTAGAAAAGGAAGCTGGGACTCAGGGTGTTCTTGCCCCAAACCTCACAGTCAGTAAATGTCAGAACCAGGATCAAAATTCCAGGCTTCCTAAAGTGCTGTTCCATCTCACCAGGAAATAAATGCCTGACTTTGTCAATCAGTGAAGCTACCCGGTGACTGTGCATGTAAAGTTATGGACATCTGTGCATTAAAGATGTAATTCTGTGATTTCTTAAGAGAGCTCTGCCCATCAGTTCTACAGAGCCAGGACTCTTTCCCCACCCCATCCTTATCTTTGCCAGTAGAGAGATGCTTTATTCAGCAAGTACTGAATGAGTGGCCTCCTCTGTGCATGGAGCATACAGTAGTGAACTCAAGGAAGAAACTGTTCTTGAGGAATGTATTTTCTATTTGGGGAGACGGATCATAGACAAAAAATTTTAGTTAATGGAATATCATAGAGAGATAAATGCCATGAAGAAAAAAATTAAAATTGGTAATGGGGTATAGTAAGTGATGGGGTGAGAGGCTGTTTTATTAAAGTGACCAAGGAAGACCTCTCTGAGGTGAACAAAATGAAAATGGTACAAGAGGGTAATAATCTGTGAGAGTGTCCCTGGCTGGGGAACAGCAGGTGTACAAGCCCTGAGCTAGAAAGTAGTTCACTGTATTCAGGAGCATCAGATATATTTAAAAATCCAGATATGCTTATGATCATAAATAATAATAAAAATTTAGACAAAGGAGAAAAAGATGGAGGAGAAGAAAAAGAATGATAAACACCTAGTTACTTGGTCACCATTGGCAGGTGCTAGTGAATGAACTCATTATTTGGAAAGCTGGTAAATTAAGGGAAACATTAAAGTATATATCCTGTCCTTCTGATGTGAACTGTACTGTTGGATAACCAAGAAATAGATGAGGGGAGATTTCATTTTTATAAAGTTATTCCAGCTAACATATGAAAAAGGAATGATAGAATTAGGATATCATCATTCTACCATCTTTTATAGATTTATTCATGTAGTTTTGCCTTCATCAGCAAGAGACAAGCAGAGATTAGGTATCTTCTGATGGTAGAACATATGAAGTAGTTTTGCTTGGGGAGAAAAAAAAAGCTAAAGGTAACCAAACTTCTAAATCCAATGACCAATATAAAGGCAGAATGGAGGATGGAAGGACATGTTGAATGACACCATAAGGATGTAGTCAATCCAATTTTCATCTTTGGGAAACACTATAAGCCAAATAACTCAGTTTCTTCCATAAATAATTTTCAATGAAAAGAATTAGAAATAAAGGTTAAACCCATGGATTAAAGGAGACTCAGGAGATAGATCTCAGTCTTTGGACAATCAAACTGCAAACTATGAGGTAATTATTAGATTTATGGGACTAGGTATTTGATAGCAAGGAATCGTTGTTAATATTTTGGTGCAGTACTGATTTTGTGGTTCTGTTGGTTTGGCCCAAAAAGTTCATTCGGGTTTTCTCCAAGATGTTAAAGAAAAACCCAAATGAACTATCCAGCCAACCCAGTATTTCTAAGTCCATATCTTTTGGAGATGCTTATGAAATATGAGATGACTTAGTATCTTGGATTTGCTTCAGAGCCATAGAGGGAGAGGGTAGGTACATGTGGAACATAGATACAAAACAAAATTGACCATGAGTAGTTACTTGAGGCAGCTAAGTGAGTCATTGGCCATTCTGTTTTTGCATACTGTTAAAATTTTTCACAGTGAGAGGTGAAAGTAAGTCCCTCTGGCTGTGATGTAGAAAGTTAACTATGGTGGGGGGGCAGGGGTGGAGGCAGTAGGAGGGGCTGAGGTCACCCAGGTCATAGGTGAGGGTGGCTTGGCCTGGGTACGCATGGCAGGAATGAAGAGAAGAGCTTAGCTTTAGGACTTACTAGTAAGGTGGAGCCAACAGGACTTGCTGGATTGGCTGTGGGATGGGAAGCGGGGAGGAGGGAAAAAGATGACAGTGGATGAAGTCCTGTATTCCAGTGATGAGATGTGGGCTGGAGATTTTCCTCCTTTCCAAAAAGCATGATGACTTGCTTGCTCTCTGCAGAACATTGAAGCAAATAAGGAGCTGATTCGCTGTGTCATCCTTTCTCGGATTATTTTTGGGGAAGAACACTGGAAATGTGCACAGGCTTTGGCCACCCTGGCTTATGGCTACCTGACACTGAGAGGTACTCTGTTTCCCAGTTGGGTGTGGGTGGGTGAGCCATGCTGAGCACACACACAGCCACAGTGGGGGTGGGGATGACCAGGGGAGGATCCATCCCATCCCCAACGCACAGCTCGTCAAGAGAAGGGAAAGCCCATGGCTGAGGCAGGCAGTAGGATGGGGGTCTTAGAGATAAAGATAATAAGGAGGGAAAGAAGGCAGAGGACAGAAGGCTGAAGAACAAAATGGGGTAGAGGAAGCGGAGCCAGTGAGGAAATAGAAGAATCAGGAAGGGCCAACTCAGGGAAGCCTAGGGAGGAGAAGGCATTTCAAAAGAAGCACAGTGTGGCTTCAGCAGGTTCTGATGGCAGAAGTCAAATGGGGTGAAGGCTGAAGAGAGACCCATGGATTTGTCAATCAAGTCATTGACAGCTGGTTCGGCACCAACAAGTAAACTCCGTGGGCCCTGGGAGAGCCCAGATTCAGGAAGACAGTTTAGGAAACTGTTTCTGAAATTCTGACTAGAGGTGAGGGCAACTTGAAACCAAGAGGAAGCATTTGAGGGGGATGTGTGTCGGAAGGGAAGGCAGACGCAGCCCCTCTTTCTTTGGAAAGATTACTGACTGGGTCTGTGGAAGGAGATCAGGCTTCATCTTCTGAAGACAACCCTTTCTATGAGCAGCCCCAGTAGACCTTGAGTTTTGCTTTTCCAGTTAGATTCCAAGCTGACTCAAGACAGGTAAACAGGTCATGTCACAAAAGACACTGGGGGCACCGCCCTCTTTCCCCTGACTCACAGTTCTTCCTGCCACATGAATGGGCAACCACATTTGAGTCATAATTTAGAGGGGAAAAAAGTTTTCCTGTAAAGGAAGGTCTTTTTGTGTGTTTGTTTTTTCTTGATGGGAAAAGCAACTTCCTGGTTAAGTGTCCACATAATATAATAGTGCTCAACCTTGCACCCAGACTTTCTGAAACCTAGCCTAGAATTTTTCTAGGTTATGATCATGACCTTTCTTTGAGAACAGCCCAGGGTCTTTTATTTCAGGTATAGGCTTTACCCAATTTCTTCACTTTAACTTTTTAAAAAAGTCTGTGGTCCTTCAAATAAAATAACAAAAGCTTTGAAAAATCACAAACCTTCAAGAGGGATGAAGTGCTTGCTGAATTCCACTTAGTTTTGTTGTCATTAATTCTTCAACTGCTTTAAAATTGATAGAATTTATGAGCCAGGCTTCCATGTAGGCAGGACATATGCATCTGTGTGTGCTCATGCCTCGCTGCGTGTGTCTGTGTTTTATGGCCAGCAGACCTGCCCACCTCATTTCCCTGGGAGCCTTTTCCAGTACTGGGGGAAGGGCTTCAAGCCAGAAGACTTAATTTCTCTCAATAAACAATCTTGCAGTATTTAATGAGACATTGTATATGGGAGATGCTGTGAAGAGGACTCTGGGAACTATAAGGTACAGAAGGCACAGTCTTGGCCTTTAGAGAATTTACAACCTCATGTAGAACGTGAGCTACACATAGACAGCTATGATAAGAAGGCACCAGAAGGCGGATGCTATGTAATGGGTTTAAATACAGGGCTTTGGGGATGCTGTTGTTGTTCAGTTGCTAAGTCGGGTCCAACTCTTTCTGACCCTATGGACTGTAGCACGCCAGGTTTCCCTGTCCTTCACTATCTTCCAGAGTTTGCTCAAACTCATGTCCATTCAGTCAGTGATGCCATCCAACCATCTCATCCTCTGTCATCCCCTTCTCCTGCCTTCAGTCTTTCCCAACATCAGGGTCTTTTCCAGTGAGTCAGCTTTTCACATCAGGTGGCCAAAGGATTGGAGCTTCAGCTTCAGTATCAGTCCTTCCAGTGACTATTCAGGACTGATTTTCTTTAGGATTGACCGGTTTGATTTCCTTGCTGTCCAAGGGACCTTCAAGAATCTTCTCTAGCACCATAGTTCGAAAGCGTCAATTCTTTAGCACTCAGTCTTCTTTATGATCCAACTCTCACATCTAAATATGACTACTGAGAAAACCATAGCTTTGACTAGATGGACCTTGGGGTCGTTGGGTGAAATCATTTCTTGCTGAAGGTAGTAAGTGATAGATTCAGAAAGAGGTACCGTTCAAGAAGGTCCTTTGAAAAATGTCTAGGGTTGGGTGGACAGAGGAAGGGGTAGACATTTCTGATGAATAACGAAGCCTGGGAAGAGGGCTGGAGGTGGGAAGGTGCAATGTGTGTTTAGAAAGCAATTGGCAGCCTGGCTAGCTACACTGAGGACTGCTCAGATGAGCCTGGAAAAGGTATATGGGGGCAGGCTGAGGAACTAGTCCTTTGTTTGATAAACAAGGAGGACTAGTAGAGATTTTCTAGCAAGTGGTGAATAAATCAAAGTGGGCTTGTGGAAAGGTCAGTTTAGCAATGATAACTGGAGTGGAAGCCATCTCATCTAGCTGTTTACATCTAGGTGTAAACTCAGGCTGATGACAGGGCCACAAGTGAGAAGGTAAGGATTTGAGAGTCCGTGATGCACAGATACCTTTACCTTTTGAGCCAGAAATCCCACTTCTGGGACTCTTTCCTGAATCTACAGTTATAACCTGGATGAGACAGTATAGCTGAGATTATTCTTTGCAGCACTGTTTATGATAGTAAAAGATTGGAAACAACCAAGTGTGCTCATGAAGCACTAATATGCACAGTGGGGGCATCCAGTCTTAGAAAGGGCACGAAGAAGTTCTGTCTACAACCAGGGAAAGATCTCCTGGATCCACCTTTAGGCGACAGAGAATGCACCACGCAGGACGATGTTTGTAACCTGCCTCTTTCTGGGTGAGAAGGATGGGAGAGAAATGAGAATATGTGCTTATATTCATATAAAGAAATATTGAAGGAAACACAAGAAAGAAAAGTTACCTAGAGGTTGCTTGTTGTAAAAGGATAAAATTGGAAGTAAGGGCTCAACATTTACCTTTGCATAAAATTTTGACTTTTGAACGATGGGTATGTACTGCTTATTCCAAAAAGACTGTGAAGGAAGAATTGGCAGGACATGGCACTGGATTTGGGATTGAGGAAAAGTGAGGCCCCAAAATGACCATGAAGTTTCAGGCCTCTCAAGGTGCCACTGTCAGAGACAAGCAGATCAGGAAAGAAAGTGGAGTGGAAGAGGAAATGTGGATCTAGATTTTTATATACTGATTTTGAGTTGCAATAGCAAAAGCCACGAGTATATTTTAACTAGGTGCTAGAAAACTGGGACCAGAACTTGGGAAGAAAGGAAGGGAATCATAAGTATGGAGGAATATTTGAGACCAGAAGTAGGGAGGGGCAGTGGAAAATTATAAGTGTGAAGGCCAAGGTTGAAGTTATAGGAGTTGATAAAACGTCTGGGAGGAAAGAGAGAAGAAAAGGAAGAAGTGAAAAGACAGACCCTTGGAGAATGGACACATTTATGGGAGGGAACAGGGGACCGTGGCAGAGTGAGCAATGAGTCAGAAGTTTATCAAGGAGAATCAAGTTAGTGTAGTACCTTGGAAGCCAAGAGGAGAAGCCAGCAGGCAGGGTGTCTAATGCTGCCATGAAATAGGGATTCAAGAAACCGTGACCACACTGATTCAGTAGGACGCCTTTGGGGACCTCTGGAGAACCTGCAGAAGGGTTGGAGCGGAAGCCAGATCCCAGGAATGAGGGGAAGGCACAGGGGCCAGCAATCTAGACTATGTACGTCACATCTTGCATAGTGAAAGGGATGTGGGGAAGGTTAGGGTAGTTAGGGAAGGCAGAAAAGTCACATGAGATTTATAAGAGGAGGAGACCTGGGAAGATTTCTCACAGTGAGGAAGGAGCCAGATAGAGAGCTTGAAGGTTTTTAAAATAGAGCAATGGATGCGATGGGTCCATGAGTCAATAACGAGAGAACACGACTTCCGGTTAAGATGGCGAAGGATTAGGACGGGGAATACGCTTTCTCCTCCACAAATTCATCAATGGGACATCTGGGCGCCGAGTAAATACCACAAACAGCTTCGGAGTGCTGGCGGAGGACGTCGGACACCCAGAAAAGCAACTCACTGCCTTCTAAAGGAGGTAGGAAAGAATATAGAAGCCAGAGAGAGACAAAGAGGGAGGGGCGGACCTCTGTCCGGGGAAGGGAGTCTCAAAAAGAGAAGTTTCCAAACACCAGGAAACACTCTCCCTGCGGAATCTGCGCCGAACCTGGGAAACACGGAGACTATCATAACAGGGAGGAGAACTGTTGAGCAATTAGAACCCACAGACTGCGGGCCCTGCGGTAACTTCCGCAGTGGAAAAGCACCGCTGCAAACGCCCGCATCTGCCATTGGGGAGCCGGGGCTGGGCAGGGAGACGCCTTGGCCGTTCCCACGCGGGACACTCCGCTGCCGGCGCTCCCCAGAGGGACGCTCCCCCGCGGGACTCTCCCCCACTGGACGCTCCCCCGCCGGCCACTCCCGCGCAGGCGTGCCCCCGCCCGCTGTGCCGGCGGCTCCCACGAGGGCCACCCCATCCCCCTCCCCCGCCCGCCCGCCCGCCCGCCCGCCATTCCCGTCGCCGACCCCTCCCCCTCTGCGGGCCTCAGCGCAGACTTCGTTTGCCTGATTGTCTGGAGTGCTGCCTAACTGGAGTAGTTTGGGCCGGCAATCCAGATTGTGCAGCGCCGACCACACGAGTGGCGGGCCTTGGCCCAGAACACCGCCGAACCGTGCACAGAACAAAGAACTATACAGAACAACCACAGAGAAAGGGGCCTATAGATCTTGAGAAATTTAAGCCGGAACAAGGAACTAGCTGAAAATGAACTGAACCCACAACAATAATAGAGAAACTCTTATATATATTGTTACTATTTTTCCCATCATTATTTCCTTTTTTTTTTTCTTTTCTTTTTTTAATATATATATATTTTTTAAATTTTTATTATTTTTTAATTGGAAAAAGGAAAACAAAAATTTTTTTCCCTTTTAATTTTTTTTGTTGTTGTTTGTTTTGTTTCTTTTATTTTTTTATTATTATTATTTTTTTTATCCTCTAGTACTTCTTTAATCTCCACGTTTAGATATAACTTTTGCGACCCTGTTTTTTTTTTTTTTTCCTTTTTCCTTTTTGTCCTTTGCTTTTTTCCTTTCCTTTTTTCTTTTCTTTAATGATTACTGACTAGATCTGTCTCTCTCCTTCACACTCCCTCCTTTTATCCTCCTGACCACCTCTGTCTCCTTCCTCCCTTTTTCCTTCTATGTATAATTCCGTGAACATCTCTGAGCAGTCCAGTTGTGGAATGCATTATAGAAGAAGAAGTTTTTGAGACTACTGTAAAAATAAGACCAATAACTGGAACCAGGAGGCTTAAGTCCATACCCTGATCCCACGAAACACTAATTGACAGGAGCTCATTAAAAGCCTCCATACCTACTCTGAAACCAAGCATCACACAAAGACCAGCAAGTTCCACAACAAGACATACCAAGCAAATTCTCCAGAAAAACAAGAACACAGCCTGAGCTCCAATACACAGGCTACACAAAGTGACCCCAAAAGCATAGACATCTCATAACTCACTACTAGACACTCCACTGCACCCCAGAGAAAAGAAATCCAGCTCCACCCACCAGAACACCGATACAAGCTTCCATAAACAAGAAACCTCGACAAGCCACCGGTACAAACCCACATATAGTGCAGAAACGCCACAATAAAGAGAACTCCACAGACTACCAGAATACAGTAAAGACGCCCCAAACTTAGCAATTTAAACAAGATGAAAAGACAGAAGAATTCCCAGCAGGTAAAGGAACAGGATAAAAGCCCACCAAACCAAACAAAAGAGGAAGAAATAGCGAACCTACCTGATAAAGAATTCCAAATAATGATCGTGAAATTAATCCAAAACCTGGAAAGCAAAATGGAATCATGGATAAATAGTCTGGAAAAAAGCATTGAGAAGATGCAAGAAAGATTTAACAAGGACCTAGAAGAAATAAAAAAGAATCAACATATAATGAATAATGCAATAAATGAGATCCAAAACACTCTGGAGGCAACAAATAGTAGAATAACAGAGGCAGAAGATAGAATTAGCGAATTAGAAGATAGAATGGCAGAATTAAAGGAATCAGAGGAGAAAAAAGAAAAACGAATTAAAAGAAATGAGGACAATCTCAGAGACCTCCAGGACAATATTAAACGTTACAATATTCGAATCATAGGAGTCCCAGAAGAAGAAGACAAAAAGAAAGACCATGAGAAGATACTAGAGGAGATAATAGTTGAAAACTTCCCTAAAATGGGGAAGGAAATAATCACTCAAGTCCAAGAAACCCAGAGAGTCCCAAATAGGATAAACCCAAGACGAAACACCCCAAGACACATATTAATCAAATTAACAAAGATCAAACACAAAGAACAAATATTAAAAGCAGCAAGGGAAAAACAACAAATAACACACAAGGGAATTCCCATAAGGATAACAGCTGATCTTTCAATAGAAACTCTCCAAGCCAGGAGGGAATGGCAAGACATACTTAAAGTGATGAAAGAAAAGAACCTACAGCCCAGATTATTGTACCCAGCAAGGATCTCATTCAAATATGAAGGAGAAATCAAAACCTTTACAGACAAGCAAAAGCTGAGAGAATTCAGCACCACCAAACCAGCTCTCCAACAAATACTAAAGGACATTCTCTAGACAGGAAACACAAAAAGGATATATAAATTCAAACCCAAAACAACAAAGTAAATGGCAACGGGATCATATTTATCATTAATTACCTTAAATGTAAATGGGTTGAATGCCCCAACCAAAAGACAGAGACTGGCTGAATGGATACAAAAACAAGACCCCTCCATATGAATGAAACTAGAACACTTTCTAACACCATACACAAAAATAAACTCAAAATGGATTAAAGAGCTAAATGTAAGACCAGAAACCATAAAACTCCTAGAGGAAAACATAGGCAAAACACTCTCTGACTTACATCACAGCAGGATCCTCTATGACCCACCTCCCAGAATATTGGAAATAAAATCAAAAATGAACAAATGGGACCTAATCAAACTTAAAAGCTTTTGCACAACAAAGGAAACTATAAGCAAGGTGAAAAGACAGCCTTCAGAATGGGAGAAAATAATAGCAAATGAAGCAACTGACAAACAACTAATCTCAAAAATATACAAGCAACTTCTACAGCTCAATTCCAGAAAAATAAATGACCCAATCAAAAAATGGGCCAAAGAACTCAATAGACATTTCTCCAAAGAAGACATACAGATGGCTAACAAACACATGAAAAGATGCTCAACATCACTCATTATCAGAGAAATGCAAATCAAAACCACTATGAGATACCATTTCACGCCAATCAGTATGGCTGCTATCCAAAAGTCCACAAGCAATAAATGCTGGAGAGGGTGCGGAGAGAAGGGAACCCTCTTGCACTGTTGGTGGGAATGCAAACTAGTACAGCCACTTTGGAGAACAGTAAGGAGATTCCTCAAAAAACTGCGAATAGAACTGCCTTATGATCCAGCAATCCCACTGCTGGGCATATACACTGAGAAAACCAGAATTGAAAGAGACACCTGTACCCCAATGTTCATAGCAGCACTGTTTGCAATAGCCAGAACGTGGAAGCAACCTAGATGTCCATCCACAGATGAATGGATAAGCAAGCTGTGGTACATATACACAATGGAATATTACTCAGCCATTAAAAAGAATACATTTGAATCAGTTCTAAGGAGGTGGATGGAACTGGAGCCTATTATACAGAGTGAAGTAAGCCAGAAACAAAAACACAAATACAGTATACTAACGCATATATATGGAATTTAGAAAGATGGTAAAAAATAACCCTATTTACGAGACAACAAAAGAGACACTGATGTATAGACCAGACTTTTGGACTCTGGGACCAGGAGAGGGTGAGATGATTGGGGAGAATAGCATTGAAATATGTATAATATTATATCTGAAATGTATTAATTGTTCAAACTAAACACTATCATGTTACAATTTGTTCATACTAGATGTTTGTAATGTTTCTGATAATCAATAAAAGAGATTCTTGATTAAAAAAAAAAAAAATAGAAAAAAAAAAAACAAAAAACGAGAGAACACAAGGCCTTTGCAAAGCAGAGTATAAAAGGCTGTGGGCTGGTGAAATAGAGTAAGGGGACATGAGAAGTGGAACTCTGCCACCAGCTGATCTGATGAGAACCATCCTGAGGCTAGGGCTTCCGTGGATGAGAGAAGGGCAGGTGGAGAACAACAGGGTGGCCGGTCACCTTGCTACCGCTGTTTCCAAGTGTTTAGAAGGACACGACTGAGCGACTTCACTTTCACTTTTTCGCTTTCATGCATTGGAGAAGGAAATGGCAACCCACTCCAGTTTTATTGCCTGGAGAATCCCAGGGGCCGGAGAGCCTGGTGGGCTGACGTCTATGGGGTCACGCAGAGTCGGACACGACTGAAGTGACTCAGCAGCAGCAGCAGCAGCAGTAATATGGACAGTTTCCTCAGTTTCCTGAGGCTTTCCCTATTTTTAATGAAGCAATGAATTAATCTGTTAGCCTGTTCTTACTGGGGCCTTTCCAAATGTCTGGGGCTCTATTATAAGTTCTGCAAAACACCAAAAAAGAAGTATAAGTCATGAACCCTACCTTCTCTGTCTAGTTGGTTAAAAAAAAAAAAAAAAAAAAAACTGGTACAGGAACAAAAAGGAATGATAAAAAACCCAGGTGATCAGACCTTCAGGAAGCTTGGTACCTATCTGAAGTGAGTGTGCATTTGAGAAGGCAGTCTTTTATAGAGATGCTATAAGCAGCTTTATGAAGAATGTCCAGAGTATGTAAGGACAAGTATAATAAATTGCTTAAGAGGTACGGACCCTGGTAGTAATGATAATGATGGCTAATATTTATTTAAACTCATTTCCCACCAGTGTGCCAGGCACTGTTTTGATGCTTTTTCATGAATTAAATTAATCCTTGCAGCAACCATACAAGTTAGGAGTTATTTTCATTGCTATCTTATAGATGAATAGACTAAAGTACAGGTAGATTAAGTAACTCATTCAGGTAGTGGCTAAGCCAACTTCTGTACTTGGAAGTCTGGCCCTAGACCCTGCTCTCTTAATCACTACTGTGAGAACTTCCTAAATATAGGTGATGTTCTAAGGTGACAAAGGCTGAGGAGCTCTGAGCAGATTGTCTGTGGCCTGATATCTCTGACTTAGACATCAGTGGTGGAATCTTATCCTAAATTAAAAAGAAATGATTGATACATTGGGTGAACAATCTCCAGACCCCTTTCCCAGTTTATCAGTATGTGCTTGTGACTTCTGAGTCTCAGGCTTCAGAAGCAGGTCTTGCTGCTGCCCTGATTTTCACTTCTATAGTTGCTGTATTCCTGGTGCAGGGAGAAGGCTGGTGTCCTTGGCTTGGGAAAGCAAGTAAAGGAAACTGACTTGGTCTCAGAACAGATGTTGGAACTGGGGAGTTGGGACTCAGAATTAGGGAACAAGGTCACTGATCTGTGAGTGTCCTCTGGAGAGAGAGGAAATGAATCTTACATGTACACATATATGCAGATGCTATTTTTCCACAAAAGAGAGTTTTCTTGTAATTACTATAAAGCATTAGATTCTGATTCATCATATTTTTTGTCATCCTGAATTTTCTCATGTAGGGAATGTTATAAAAATATTATCACAGAGTGACATTTTTTAAATTTATTTTATTTATTTGGCTGCATTATGTCTTAGCCCTGGCACATGGGATCTTTGTTGCATCGTGCAGGATCTTTCATTGTTGTTCAAGGATTCTCTCGTCATGGTGCTGGGCTCCAGAAGTTGCATTGCGTGGTCTTAGCTGATCCACGGCACGTGGGGTCTTAGTTTCCTGACCAGGGATTGAGCCTATATCCTGTGCATTGCAAGGTGGATTCTTAACTGCTGGACCACCAGGGAAGTCCCAGAGTGAGATTTGTATTTTTAAACAAAAAAAGGACTTTTTTCATACTTGGAAACTTTAGAAAACATTTGTCTGAAGCTGTGGTCTCTAAACTCTTGAGAGTTAGCTTCCTTAGCACTAAAAAAGTTTTGTGCGCTCTCCATAAATATGTATTTATTATAAACTATCTACAATGGTATCAAATATTATAAATATTCATTAAAATGGAAAAGAACAAATACTTTTTTTAAAAAAAAAAAGAGAGAAGTTTTTATCCCCTCCCACACACCCTAATGGCATCTTTCATACTCAGAAATGTATACACATCCCACTTTGGAGACCAAAGTGCATTCTGGGAAGGGAAAAGGAGTCATTTTTCTTTAGGGCTGAACTTTCAAGTTTAATGAGCTGTTTTGTTCAATTTACTTAGGGCCCACTGGTCACGAGCTCTGCTTTTTCATCAGAAGGAACACAGTGCAATGAAGGAGGAGACAAGAAACTATATAATTAACTAGCTGATGCGTATAGAGGAAGTGTTCCTCCTGGGGATTTCACAAGTAGCGCTGGGCCCCCAGGGCTGAGGTGTGGGGCTGGGAGGGAGATTGCAAAGCCTCAGAACGACTTTAGGATTTGTTTCTCGTTTAGGAGCCCAGGAGCAGTGCTGTGCTGATCCGGGAATGGTTTTCAGTGGCTCATCCAGTTTCACTTTTCTCTTTCCTCTACACCCAGGGAAGCATCTCAGTCTGGTTTCTGCTCTCCTTATTGACACAATCCCAAGGGCCCAGCTGGTCATGGAAAGTACCCTATTTGATAAAAAGACTCTCAGTTTCCTAGTCCGTTGTCTTGGTCTGATTCCCTGGCAGAGTTTTCTGTTGCTGCTATCTTCTCAGGACCTGTAAAGACTGCCTGTCACCCTGCAGATCAAGTCCAGCCTCTTTGTCTTGGCATCTAAGACTCCATTTTCCCCATCTGATTCATATCTTCCTTGTCTTTCAGTTTAAACCTCCCTTTAGTCAGACTCGGAGAAGGCAATGACACCCCACTCCAGTACTCTTGCCTAGAAAACCCCATGCAGCCTGGTGGGCTGCAGTCCATGGTGTCGCTCAGAGTTGGACACGACTGAGCGACTTCACTTTCACCTTTCACTTTCATGCATTGGAGAAGGAACCCAGTCTATAGGGTCGCACAGAGTCGGACTCGGGTGAAGTGACTTAGCAGTTAGACTGGTCTTCTCAAAGCCTTCCCTAATATTCCAGCACATGTCCGTGTGCGTGCGCGCGCACACACACACACACACGTTCTGTCTTCATGGCCTCAGGCTGTTTCCTCCTAGTGGAGACCCTTTCTCATTCTTCTCTATCAGTCAGAACCTACCTACTCTTTAGGCAGGAGAAGAGTCCACTTCCTGCATAAAGACTTCACTAACTCACTGTTTCTCTGAGTGTGGTCCTCAGACAGCCTATATCAGTATCACCTAAGATAGCTGTTATAAATCTGAACCCTTGGTTCTCCCCTTAGAACTTGTGAACCATAACTGCTGGAGGCCCAGGACTCTGCACTGTAACAGGCACTTTCAATGCAATTTCAGGACCCCTGTCATCTGGTAACTTGAGATGTAGCCCTTTCTTTGGCGACAGAGTCTGTTTCTCTCTTCTGTTGAGACCTACAGAAAGGGCATTTCTCAGTATTCTAACAAAGACTTCTTGGCTTCTGGGTCACTTTTAGGTCTTTCAGAGAAACTGTGTTCTCATTGTTGCAATTCATTAAGAAGGACCTGCACATTTGGAACATATGAAGGCTTTAGGCTTTAAAAGCAAGTCCTTTTAATCATCTCTAATGCCACTGACTACACTGTGCCATGAAAGCAGCTGCAAAGGCCAGTGCTGTGTGCTGTGCTTAGTCACTCAGTCACGTCTGACTCTTTGCAACACCACGGACTGTAGCCCACCAGGCTCCTCTGTCCAAGGAGATTCTCCAAGGAAGATTCTCCAAGTACTGGAGTGCGTTGCCATGTCCTCCTCCAGGGAAATCTTCCCGACCCAGGGATAGAACTCAGGTCTATTGCATTACAGGCGGATTCTTTACCATCTGAGTCACCAGGGAATCCTAAGAATACTGGAGGGGTAGCCTATCCCTTCTCCAGGGGATCTTCCCGACCCAGGAATCGAACTGGGGTCTCCTGCATTGCAGGCAGATTCTTTACCAGCTGAGCTATCAGGGAAGCCCCCCATGGGCCAGAGAGAGAGCACACTGGGGGCTGGGGTGGGAGGGGCAAGTCAGAAGCACAGCGGGCCTCCTTCTGTGGCAGGGTGAATATGTTTCCCAGACCTCAGGTCTGCGGGGAGGAGAGCTGTGCCAGCCATGGGTGGTCCTCAGGAGGGCAGAGGAAAAGCTTTCTGTGTTCTCTGCTGGCCTTTCTCTTTTCTCCAGGGTTCCCCTTATCCATCAGAGATCACTGGACATGAGCTGGTGTGGAAGATGAGGAAATAGTTCTGTAACCTGAACACTCCCAAGTCTCCCTCTGTTAACTGGACTAATTCCAGTTCAAATAAGTGGCTCAGGAACACCAGCCTTTAGTTAGAAAACAAGGGGAAACACGCCCCATGTTCTGTCTTGTGGGGCGTTGGCATCCCTTTTTGTCTTCTTTATCTAGAGAGGGGCCTCACTGCATTAGAAATTAGATCTTCTTTGTGTGTGTGTGTGTGTGACCAATTAGTATCAACAACTTCATCTTGGACTCAAAAAAAAATCCCCAGATGGAAGTAATTGTATTCATAAGCCCCTGTCTTTATAGAATCCCTTTTCCAGCAAGCTCAAAGCATGCACTCTGTGGCATTAACCCAGTTCATTTCTGGACTGTCTCCATGTGTTGGTAAAAGGGCAGCTGCTGTAATTTTGTTGTCATTTCCCATGTGGGGGATGGAGAAGCTCTGTGGGTTGAAAAGGTCACATGGCATTAGCAAGAGATTGAGACCCGGGGGTCCTCAGCTCCCTTCACTGTCTCTGTCACTCCATCAGTGATGTCCAGATAGAGTCTGTCAATGAAAGCCAGGATAGCTGCATAAGAAACACTTGTGCAGGTAATTTCAAATATAGAGTCCTGGACTGCCTTCCTCTAGAGATCCCAACTCAACAGGTTTAGGGAGGGGGTGGCTAGGAACCTTATTCTTTACAAGCATTCCAGATGATTCTAATGCACTGCAGTTTGAGGAACCAGTACTAAAGACCATCAGATCAGATCAGTCGCTCAGTCGTGTCCGACTCTTTGCGACCCCATGAACCGCAGCACGCCAGGCCTCCCTGTCCATCACCAGCTCCCGGAGGTCACTCAGACTCGCATCCATCGAGTCAGTGATGCCATCCAGCCATCTCATCCTCTGTCGTCCCCTTCTCCTCCTGCCCTCAATCCCTCCCAGCATCAGAGTCTTCTCCAATGAGTCAACTCTTCGTATGAGGTGGCCAAAATACCGGAGTTTCAGCTTTAGCATCATTCCTTCCAAAGAAATTCCAGGATTGATCTCCTTCAGAATGGACTGGTTGGATCTACTAAAGACCATACTGATAACCATACTGCCCACCTTAGCCCCTCCCAGGAATGCCTTTGACTGAAACGTGCCTTCTTAATGTTTTCCTTCTTGCCCTCCACCCTCCAATTCCCCCAGGCCTTCCAGCTCAGGCCAAGAAACATGCCGAATCTGCCAAGAACGTCCTGCTGACCTGGAAGGGAACCACAACCTCAGACAAGGAGGAAAAGCAAATTCTGGAGACTCTGGTCATGCTCTACTACACTCTGGGAGTGGTCTGCCTCCTGCAGAACCAATATCCTTTCCTTCCCAGCAGGATCTGGGGATCAGGGCTGGGGTCCATCCACGCCGGATGAGTCATCTCATATAGGGTGGGAGGTGGAACCAAGGCCTCATAGCTCCATTCTGACCTCCGGGCCCTCCATGAGCCTCCACTAGGAAAGTCCGTCTTAGAAAGTACAAATGTTCCTCCTGTGTCTGTTCACATGAGCTCTGAGTTGAGCCAGGAGGGTTCTCACTGGGGACATACCTCCTGGGCACCTGAAAGCTTTGGGAGCCTGTCTTGTACTTTGTTGAGCCCTCAAGACAGGCACTGTTAGCCGTAAGGAGGCGGGTGATAATGGCAGTGGCCGTGTAGGAAGACAGAGGATGGATGGTAATTTGAAGCACTGTCAGAGTAGGCTACACATCCTTGTCCCCTGGGGAGCTTTAAGAATGATCGCTATTTGGGTCCCACCCCCGAGAGTTTGATTTAGTAGGCCCCGGGTGCATCTGTTCCCTGAGATTTTTTAAAAGCCCCAGGTTACTTGTAACACACAGCCAAAAACCTCTGATTTAATGTACACTTGATGGTTTTAGTTTTTCTAAAATGCTGTTGAGAACACTGCCCATGAAGCCGAAGGCCAAGCAAAATAGACCAAAGAAATAGTTCTCCGTATTTCAAGGGAGAACGGTTAAAAATGCCTCTCCTCCAAAAGCTTGTGATTTTTGACAGCCTGTGGGTATTATCTCTGCTTGAAAACTAAGGAGTCTTTCATGTTCATGAATAATCATAAACCCTCTTTGAGCTCCTCTCTACACGTCCCCACTCTACATTTTTGGTCCTGATATACTCAGCTTGCAAAATCTGATACATTTCCTTCCTCTCTTATGCCGTTCACCAGAGGGCTCTTGAGAATGTGGGAAATGGAAGGATATTGGGAATTAAGGGGATTTTCCTTCCTGCTGTTTGCCTCTTGCCAAAAAGCTGCTCTGCTTGGACTTTCTAAATGACCCAGAAAGTCCCTTTCAGCAAAATTGGTTCCTCTCTTTTGCCATTCACAGAAACCAACTTGGGAAAAAATGAATAATGGTTGTCACGCAGTAGATGCCTCTGAGGAACTCCTGTGTAATTCACGATTTCCGTTCACTCCCAGTGCTTGCCACCCATCCTAGCCCTGGACTCCTGCAATACCACAAGGCACCTAGGGCCCCGTCCTTTTCTGAAGAATCCTCCCTTCTCAACAACACGTACAGATGAAAACTAGAGGGAAGTGTGTGTTCCCGGATACTGTTTCATTTTCCCAAGGGTCCCTTTTGCTTGCTCACCAACTCAGCCCTGGTCAGTGGGGGCGTTTGTGTGCCTGGCACTCTCCTTGACTGTTTCACTGGCAGAGAGGCGTATTTCAACCTGCGGAAGTCAGAGAGAAACATGAAGGAGCTGAGAGAATCATATAAGGGAGGCACTTGTGGATTACAGGTCTCAGAGAAAGATCTAACAATCGCTTTGGGCAGGTGAGATCTGGGCTTAGAGAAGCTTAGATTGTTATGACTTTGTTTTTGTGCAGTCACTAAGCCTTGTCCGAATCTTGGCAACCCCATGGAATGCAACACACCAGGCTCCTCTGTCCTTCACTATCTCCTGGAGTTTGCTCAAATTCACGTCCATCAAGTTGGGGATGCCATCCAACCGTCTCATCCTCTGTCACCCCCTTCTCCTCCTGCCTTCAGTCTTGCCCAGCATCAGGGTCTTTTCCAATGAGTCAGATCTTCACATCAGGCAGCAAAAGTAATGGAGCTTTGGCTTCAGCATCAGTCCTTCCAATGGATATTCATTTTTATGACTAAAGCCTGGAATTACATGATTGTCCTGTATTCGGTGGAGAAGGCAATGGCACCCCACTCCAGTACTTTTGCCTGGAAAATCCCATGGACGGAGGAGCCTGGTAGGCTGCAGTCCATGGGTCGCTAGAGTTGGACACGACTGAGGGACTTCACTTTCACTTTTCACTTTCATGCATTGGAGAAGGAAATGGCAACCCACTCCAGTGTTCTTGCCTGGAGAATCCCAGGGACAGGGAAGCCTGGTGGGCTGCCGTCTATGGGGTCACACAGAGTCGAATACGACTGAAGCGACTTAGCAGCAGCCTATACTTGGTATATAAGGGGAGAAAAATATTTAGAGCAATAGAACGAGAGACTCAAATAATAGTAAAAGAGGCTCATATTTACCAAATGCATACACCATGTTCTAAGTTTTCTGTGCTCCTTCCCATTTAATCCTCATAGCCACCCCTGAGATAGCTGATGTAATTACTTATCTCATTAGAAAGAGGGCAAAGAGACTGAGCTGAAGATAAAGAAACCATCCAAGGAGATAAACTTTAAGTATTGGATTGGAACTTGATCTGAACTTACAGACTCTTAGCCCTTCCTTGTGCTACCTCTCCTACTTACTCTAAAATTACTTTTATTTTTTTTTTCTCTGAATTGCCACCTACTTTTGTCATTAAGCGGAAAAGGCAATGGCACCCCACTCCAGTACTCTTGCTTGGAAAATCCCATGGACGGAGGAGCCTGTTAGGCTGCAATGCATGGGGTCGCTAAGAGTCAGACATGACTGAGCGACTTCACTTTCACTTTTCACTTTCATGCATTGGAGAAGGAAATGGCAACCCACTCCAGTGCTCTTGCCTGGAGAATCCCAGGGACGGGGGAGCCTGGTGGGCTGCCGTCTATGGGGTAGCACAGAGTCAGACACGACTGAAGTGACTTAGCATAGCATAGCATTTGTCATTAAGTGGTCTTCCCTCATAGTTCAGTTGGTAAAGAATCCATCTGCAATGCAGGAGACCCTGGTTCGATTCCTGGGTTGGGAAGATCCCCTGGAGAAGGGATAGGCTACCCACTCCAGTATTTTTGGGCTTCCCTTGTGACTCAGCTGGTTAAGAATCTGCCTGCAATGCAGGAGACCTGGGTTCAATCCCTGGGTTGGGAAGATCCCCTGGAGAAGGGAAGGGCTACCCACTCCAATATTCTGGCCTGGAGAATTCCATGGACTGTATAGTTCATGGGATCACAAAGGGTGGGACAAGACTGAGCAACTTTCACTTTCATTAAATATGACAACTTAAAGAAGAAACAATGAGAACAATATATTGGAGGTCCTTGAGTTATTCATAGCACATGCATTTTTAAGGAAAGTTGTATTCCATATGGAAACAAAGTCCATGGAATTTGTTCAAGCCAGAATGAGACTTAGGTGTTTTACAGTTAGGGATCCTCTGACAATCAGAATATTTAGATATGAGAATGGGCCCATCAGAGTATCAGAGGAAAAAAAAGAATAATAAAAGGTTTACTGTTCCCTAGATTTTTCAAATATCTTCACATCCTTGAAAACAGTCTGTTTCCAGAACTGTAAGCACTTGGCATGATTGTTCCTCTTTCAGAATAACTTTGAGTGTATATTTTGTTCATCCATTCCACACAGTTAGCCTATTTTGTATATGCACTGTTCTAAGTGTTGGAATGTTTACAAAAGTATATCTACATTCTCGACACTGTTCTAAGTGCTTTACATGTATACACATCAGGATCATATTTTAAGTATAATTTTCTAACTTTTTTGAACTTAGCACATTTAAAATTTTTCACGTCTGAAGTATTTTATTGTGTGATGTGCCATGATTTATTTAATCATCCCCCTTTTGGTGGGGAGATACTTACATTGTTTTCTCTATCCTGTTTTATTTTTAACTGAGGAAGAATAAACTAAACTAGATCAAACAAAACAAAGGAAACCACCTGCTTTAGCCTAAAAGAGAAGGAATCAGAGGTAATAAAATTTTATTTTGATTTTAGAAAGTCTTTGTTATGGGGTAAATTATCCCATCTTATGAACTGCTGGACGCCATTTTTTCCATATACTTTTTTATAAAACTAGCCTATCGTGATATATTAATGGGTTTGATAAAATGGTAGCCAGTGAAATCTGGTGGGTAAAATGCTGGTTAATAGGAGTGTGTTTATGGCAAGGCTGGACTTTGAGCCACCCACACAGATGGTCAGCCTGTGAAGGCCAAATTGTTTGGTTCTTAGAAAGTTCCTTCTGTGTGTGCAGAGCAAGTCACCCCTCTCTGACTTTCCACCTTTGTCCCTTTTCTTCCAGAGCCTCCTTGGCCAACTGCAGGTTAAACCTGGCGCTGGTGTACTTTGAAAAGGCAGTTGCCAATGTTATTGCCAATAAGGGTGACAGTACGTCAGATCTGGTCAGTCTTTACCAGGAAATTGCTCAGATCGAGCAGCTGAGGAGGAACCACGAGCAAGCCATCCAGTACTTGCACCAGGTAGGTGGGTTGGCTGAAGTCCAGGCCAGGAGGCTTTGTTTGGCCGCAGGCCTGGTTCCCAGAAGGGAAGAACGGGATGGGATCAGTTTTCCTCCAGATTCACACAAGAGACCTTCCTCAAACTCTGGACAGGGAACACAGGCTCATGGTGGGCCTGTCTGCTGTGTGACCTGATTTAACACAGCATTTCCCCTCCTGGCTTCCCTCACCTCTGTCTGTGCCAGGAAGAGGGAGCTGACGGAAAAAGCCAGAGGGGCAACTGAGTTTACATCTTTAACTAATGCAAAGGGCTTCTAAAATGAAATTTTGTAATATTTTGGTGTAATGCTTTAAGTTGTCCTGTAAACTAGTCTAGCTGGTTGAATTTCCAATCTAAGGTTAAACCACCAAGATGGTGTTTTGCTTGGAGGTAACTAATTTGACAGATGCCGAGGGGAAAACAAAACGAGATGTACAAAGGAATATTGAGTCTATCGTAATTTAAACAGTGTAGGGCACTTTATATATCAAGTACTTAAAACTTTCCTTGAAACTGCTGGTTAAATTCACCTTTTCTCTCCTCAACGGAGAACCGTGCCCATGGCTTCAGGTATCTCCCACGACTGAGATCAGATCATAGTACTGGATTTCCTATTTTGCAAAAAAAGTGTACTGCCCTCGAATAGTGCAAGTGACAGCAGTCTGCTGCTGAAGAAAAGGCATTTGCCTACAATCCAGAAATCCCAGGTTATTGACATCACAATGGAGAGATGTTTGGGAATGCTGCCCCGAAGGCAGGGAGTCCACTACTTAAGGAGAAAGCCTGGCCGGTGTGTCTGAGACTCCCTTAAAGCAGCAGTTCAGTTTAGAAGGAATATAATAGTACATAATCAGGGTTTCCCAACCACAACAAAAATAATAGTTCAAATGTATGGAATGCTTTTACCATGTGCATATGAGGCTATATTAGTTCATTTATTTCATGAAATAAGCATATGAAGTAAGCACCATTATTTTTTTATCTTATTTTAAGCATGAGGAAACTGAAGCGCAAAGAACTATAGCTAATTCACTGGAAATTGTATAGCTAACAGGTTGGGAGGCATGGGTGGGCAAGGATTTGAACTCAGAAGATTTGACCCCACAGCCTTTACTTATAACAACTCTGCACTGGATCTTAGCTCTAAAGTGTTGTCTTAAGTGTTGTCTGCAGCTCCTTGAAATACCTCATGGTGTTTGGCCTATGAAGTATGAAGTACAGGTGGCTCTTTTCTTGCTGGTGGGTCGTGAACTGGATCCTTTCTGTCTTCTTTCTTTTTCCAAAGTGTTACTCCTTCCATTTTAGTTCAGATAATAAAAGCTATATTTCTCTAATGCTTATAATGTTTAGTGATACTTAAACACTATATACATATTCATTTAATCTTTACAACTGTTTGTGACAAATACAATTTTTGTCACCCCTGTTTTATATTCAAAGAAATTATAGTGACTTGCCTTATATTATAGTAAATGGCTGAGCTAAGATGGGAACCCAGGCAGCTGGACTCTAGGAGTCACACTTTACTAGACTTTTTTTTTTTTTGATACTGAACCTTTGAGAGGTTGAGCTAAAGCTATAATTTTGCTTTTGTGATGAAACATAATAAAAAGTAATAATTTTTTGAGAACCTGACATGTGAAGGGTGCTGTGCCCAGTGCTTTGCACACATCATCTCATTTAACCTTTCCCAAACCCTAATCAGGGCCTCCCTTGTGACTCAGCTGGTAAAGAATCCGCCTGCAATTCTGGAGACCTGGGTTCAATCCCTGGGTTAGGAAGATCCCCTGGAGAAGGGAAAGGCTACCCACTCCAGTATTCTAGACTGGAGAATTCCATGGACTGTTAGTCCATGGGGTCGCAAAGAGTCAGACACAGCTGAGCCACTTTGACTTTCAAACCCTAATCAATGGAAAGTATATATTCTTTCTGCATATGAAGGTAAAATTACTTGCTCAAGAATCACAGAGAGGAAGTAGCAGATTTGGGACTCAAAGTCCTCTTTCAGGTAGGTAACTCCATGATGAAATACACATCAGCTGTCAATCAACCAGCATTTCTGTGGGAGCTACTATAAAATCCACAGTGAAACACTGCCATTTGAGTACTTATCCTTCTCATGATTTTCTGTATTCTAGGCCCATTCTATCTGTGTCTCTTTGTACACTGAAGTCAGCCCCCAAGCTGCAGAGGTGAGCGCGTTACTAGCCAAGGCTTATGCCATGTCTGGAGAGGTCCAACACAAGGGTAGGTAGAAGAGGTGATTTTGCAGATATTATCATTTCCGTCTCATAGGAGGGACGCACACTGCCAAATGGAATAGGTGTATATATCAATATGGACAGATGATAAGTAGCTTTTCATGTCTGTGATAGAAAGATAAGACTAGATACCATTTTGCAGAGTCATTTACACATGGATTTAGACACAATATCTCCCCAAATTAGCTGGAACATCAAAACCAGTAAGATCATCTGATTTCTATTTCCTTTATTCCCTTAGAATCTCACCAGACTTTACCTGCATAAAGAGTAGAGAATCCTACATGCAATGAACATGGCCTGAGATCTGTCAGTTAATTAGGAAATCCAGTGATAAAGGAGAAACACTGGCTCCTCTCCTCATCCCCCTCCACTCTCAACCTCTTTGACTCTTAGAATGTTTGTAGCAGCTATGATTTTCTGACTTCTATTCAGAAGTAAGGTACTGGGGGTTCTAGAGGGAAGCTGAGTCATGAGCCCGCCCTTCAGCAGTAGTCCTTGCCAGGCAGTGCCGTCCTTTTCATTGTGGGCAGCTTGGAGAGTGACCTGGAGGAACTGGTAAGGAAGGACAGTCCCATGCTGACCTGGCTTGATCCAATTAGTGGACACTAATGGATTCAGTGGTTTATCAGGAGGAATTTGAGATTTATAAAGAATATAATTAAAATATTTTTAAATGCCGTGCTTTTAAAAATAATATATTTTTTAAAATAATCTTTTCTGTACTTATAAAAATAATCCATTTTGGTGGACATTATTTGCCAGTTATATATATGAGAGAGAAAGGAAGAGTGTGTGTGTGTGTGTGTGTGTCTGATGAAGGGGATGATATTATTTTCTATTCTTGTATTTCCCTATAAACTTTTTTTTTTAGTTTTCAGAAGTTATTTGGATATTTTGAACACTGGTTTCTTTAGCATGAATGTTCATTGAAAATTCTTATTCTGTGTTTTCTAGCTAATTATCTTGCTCCTTTTAGAAATATCCTTGTGTATACTCACAGTATTTGTGCTCCATGTATATATTTGATTTTTTTTAAACAGTCTTCATGGTTATTAAGAAATTTAATCTATTTGTGAATATGTAAAATTTGTTTTTAATGAGAAAAAGTCTGTGATTATAGAGTTGGGAGGTTCTAAGACCATCTTATTCTTTCCTTATATACTAATTTTTAACTCAAGAAAATCTTCAACTCCTAGCATCCTCTAAATTCCAGATGGATTAATATTTTTTACATCAGAACTGAAAAATATAAATTAGCCAGAAGAAAGTTCAGTACTAGAATAAAATGTATTAAAATTAAAAATTGGAGAAAAGAAGAATTCTCTGAGCATGCAAAGATATACCTGAAAAGAAGAGACCAATAAGTTTAATTATAAAAAGATCTAAGACTTGTGCCTGTCATGAAAAACCATAAGTAAAGTAAAAAACTCAACCAAGATGAATAGATAATCCAAATAGGCCCTAGTTTGTTTTTTTTTTAAGAGTTTGTAGTTAACTTTCTAAGAAAGAAAGCTCCAAGTGCAGATGATTTCACTGGGTAATTCTGTTTAACATCTGAAGAAGAAATAGCACCCATCCTATATAATTTTCTCCAGATAGTTAAGGAAGAAGGAATACTGCCCAACTCATTTTGTGAGGCCAGGATCTCCCTGATACCAAAATTAGATAAAGACATTAGAAGAAAAAACAAAACCAAAATAACAAAAATAATAATAGACCAATACCTTTCATGCACATAGATGTAAACAACAACAACAAAATGTATAGCAATATATAAAAAAGAATACACAATGATCAAGTGAGGTTTTTTTCCTTTGAGAATGTTAGGCTGGTTCAGTATTCAAACCTGAATCAATGTATTCTACCATATCAACTAAATCCTAAAAGAAATCAGTCCTGAATATTCATTGGAAGGACTGATGCTGAAGCTGAAGCTCCAATACTTTGGCCACCTGATGTGGAGAATTGATTCACTGGGAAAGACCCTGATGCTGGGAAAGATTGAAGGCAGGGGGGACAACAGAGGATAAGATGGTTGGATGGCATCGCCAACTCAGTTTTGAGCAAGCTCTGGGAGTTGGTGATGGATAGGGAAGCCTGGAGTGCTGCAGTCCATGGGGTCGCAAAGAGTAGGAGAGTAGGACACAACTGAACTGACTGACCATATCAACAATCCAAAGACAAAAAGCACATAATCTTATCAATTGATGCCGAAAAAGCATGTGACAAAATTCACTATCCTTTCATGATAGAAAGGGAACTTCCTCAGTCTGATAAAAGGCCTGTACAAAAGGCCTACAGCCAACATCACGTTCATTGGTAAGACTGTATGCTTTTGTCTAAGATCACGAACAAAGGCAAGATGTTCACTCACTACTCTTATTCAACATAATACTGGAAGTGTTAGCCAGTGTAATAGGCAAGAAAAAGACAGACAACTTAGAAGAAATAAAATGGTCTCTATTCATCAACAGCATGACTGACCAAGGCATTTACAATCCCAAGGAATTTAGAAATCTCCTAGAACCAGCAGGTGAGTTTAAGCTTAGCATGGTCATAGGATATAAGATCAACACACATTTCTATATTAGCAATGTACAACTGGAAACCAAAATTTTAAAAAATATCATTTACAAGAGCCCCACTTCCTAAATGAAACAGATATAAATCTAGCAAAATATACACAGGATCTGTGTGCTGCAAACTACAAAATCCTGATCAAAGACAGATGACCTAAATAAATGGAGACACATTGTGTTCTTGGATTGGAAGACTCATAGTAGTAAAGATGTCAAAGTGAAAGTCGCTCAGTGACGTCCGACTCTTTGCAACCCCGTGGACTATACAGTCCATGGAATTCTCCAGGCCAGAATACTGGAATGGGTGCCTTTTCCTTCTCCAGGGGATCTTCCCAACCCAGGGATGAAACCCAGGTCTCCCTCATTGCAGGCGGATTCTTTACCGGCTAAGCTACAAGGGAAGCCCAAGAACACTGGAGTGGGTAGCCTATCCCTTCTCTAGCAGATCTTCCTGAACCAGGAATTGAACCGGGGTCTCCTGCATTGCAGGCAAATTCTTTACTAACTGAGCTATCAGAGAAGCCTGTCAAGTTTTCCCAAAATCATTTTATGAATTTAACTCAATTACAATCAAAATTCCAGTAGATTTTTTTTTTTTTTTGGCTAGGCTCAACAGCATGTGAGATTTAATTGCCCTACCGGGGATCGAACCTGGGCCCTCAGCAGTGAAGGCACTGAGTTCTATCCAATGGGCAACCAGGGAATTCCCAGGAACTTTTGTAAATACAGATAAGCTGACTGCAAAATTTATATGGAAAAGCAAAGAAACTAAGAAGCTAAAACAGTTTTTTAAAATAGTACAGTTAGAAGAATCGTACTGCTTGGTTTTAAGATTTACTCTATCAAGAGAGTGGCATTGGTAAAGGGACAGACAGAAATCAGAATCATTGGAACATAAGGAGAGCCCAGAAATAGACTTAATTAATTAATGGCCAATTAATTTTTGACAAAGGTACAAAAGTAATTCAGTGTGCAAGTGATAGTGTCTTCAACAGATGGTATTGGAACAATTGGTATCCAAGTATCCCCCAAAATGTCACACACTTTCATATTGTACATAAGCATTAACTCAAAATGAATCACTGTCCTAAATATAAGAACTAAAATTTGTATTTACTTTACAATAATCAAGAAATAATACAAAACAGGAAAGATACCAATTTTCTTCTATCAAATTGTCAGCATTTTAAAAAAGATAACCTTTTAGCATTGAAGAGAGCAATTTGATTACAAGCTCCTTGAAGGACAGTTTGGCAGGATATTATACATCTTAGAGCTATATATCTGAGGTTATTGATATTTCTCCCAGCAATCTTGATTCTAACTTGTGTTTCTTCCAGTCCAGCGTTTCTCATGATGTATTCTGCATGTAAGTTAAATAAACAGGGTGACAATATACAGCCTTGACGTATTCCTTTTCCTATTTGGAACCAGTCTGTTGTTCCATGTCCAGTTCTAACTGTTGCTTCCTGACCTGCATACAAATTTCTCAAGAGGCAGATCAGGTGGTCTGGCATTCCCATCTCTCTCAGAATTTTCCACAGTTTATTGTGATCTACACAGTCAAAGGCTTTGGCATAGTCAGTAAAGCAGAAATAGATGTTTTTCTGGAACTCTCTTGCTTTTTCCATGATCCAGCGGATGTTGGCAATTTGATCTCTGGTTCCTCTGCCTTTTCTAAAACCAGCTTGAACATCAGGAAGTTCACGGTTCACATATTGCTGAAGCCTGGCTTGGAGAATTTTGAGCATTACTTTACTAGCGTGTGAGATGAGTGCAATTGTGCGGTAGGTTGAGCATTCTTTGGCATTGCCTTTCTTTGGGATTGGGATGAAAACTGACCTTTTCCAATCTTGTGGCCACTGCTGAGTTTTCCAAATTTGCTGGCATATTGAGTGCAGCACTTTCACAGCATCATCTTTCAGGATTTGGAACAGCTCCACTGGAATTCCATCACCTCCACTAGCTTTGTTCGTAGTGATGCTTTCTAAGGCCCACTTGACTTCACATTCCAGGATGTCTGGCTCTAGGTCAGTGATCACACCATCATGATTATCTGGGTCGTGAAGCTCTTTTTTGTACAGTTCTTCTGTGTATTCTTGCCACCTCTTCTTAATATCTTCTGCTTCAGTTAGGTCCATACCATTTCTATCCCTTATCGAGCCCATCTTTGCATGAAATGTTCCTTTGGTATCTCTGATTTTCTTGAAGAGATCCCTAGTCTTTCCCATTCTGATGGTTTCCTCTATTTCTTTGCATTGATCGCTGAAGAAGGCTTTCTTATCTCTCCTTGCTATTCTTTGGAACTCTGCATTCAGATGTTTATATCTTTCCTTTTCTCCTTTGCTTTTCGCTTCTCTTCTTTTCACAGCTATTTGTAAGGCCTCCCCAGTCAGCCATTTTGCTTTTTTGCATTTCTTTTCCATGGGGATGGTCTTGATCCCTGTCTCCTGTACAATGTCACGAACCTCATTCCATAATTCATCAGGCACTCTATCTATCAGATCTAGGCCCTTAAATCTATTTCTCACTTCCACTGTATAATCATAAAGGATTTGATTTAGGTCATACCTGAATGGTCTAGTGGTTTTCCCTACTTTCTTCAATTTCAGTCTGAATTTGGCAATAAGGAGTTCATGGTCTTAGCCACAGTCAGCTCCTGGTCTTGTTTTTGCTGATTGTATAGAGCTTCTCCATCTTTGGCTGCAAAGAATATAATGGATCGGATTTCGGTCTTGACCATCTGGTGATGTCCATGTATAGAGTCTTCTCCTGTGTTGTTGGAAGAGGGTATTTTCTATGACCAGTGCATTTTCTTGGCAAAACTCTATTAGTCTTTGCCCTGTTTCATTCCATATTCCAAGGCCAAATTTGCCTGTTACTCCAGGTGTTTCTTGACTTCCTACTTTTGCATTCCAGTCCCCTATAATGAAAAGGACATCTTTTTTGGGTATTAGTTCTAAAAGGTCTTGTAGGTCTTCATAGAACCGTTCAACTTCAGCTTCTTCAGCGTTATTGGTTCTAAAAAGCCTCTTGATGAAAGTGGAAGTGGAGAGTGAAAAGGTTGGCTTAAAACTCAACATTCAGAAAACGAATATCATGGCATCTGGTCCCATCACTACATGGGAAATAGATGGGAAAACAGTGGAAACAGTGGCAGACTTTATTTTTCTGGGCTCCAAAATCACTGCAGATGGTGACTGCAGCCATGAAATTAAAAGACGCTTACTCCTTGGAAGGAAAGTTATGACCAACCTAGATAGCATATTCAAAAGCAGAAACATCACTTTACCAACAAAGGTTCGCCTAGTCAAGGCTATGGTCTTTCCTGTGGTCATGTATGGATGGAGAGCTGGACTGTGAAGAAGGCTGAGCACCGAAGAATTGATGCTTTTGAACTGTGGTGTTGGAGAACACTCTTGAGAGTCCCTTGGATTGCAAGGAGATCCAACCGGTCCATTCTGAAGGAGATCAGCCCTGGGATTTCTTTGGAAGGAGTGATGCTAAAGCTGAAACTCCAGTATTTTGGCCACCTCATGCGAAGAGTTGACTCATTGGAGAAGACTCTGATGCTGGGAGGGATAGGGGGCAGGAGGAGAAGGGGACGACAGAGGATGAGATGGCTGGATGGCATCACTGACTCGATGGATGTGAGTCTGAGTGACCTTTGGGAGTTGGTGATGGACAGGGAGGCCTGGCATGCTGCAGTTCATGGGGTCGCAAAGAGTCGGACACGACTGAGCGACTGATTTGATCTGATCTGAGAGCTATATATATATTAAACTATAAGGCAATCAACCTTTCAACCATACTGTGTGAAAGTTTCAAAAATTTGAAATTATCTGTCATTTGCCAGATAGGTAAACAGGTCTGCTCAGTCATAGCTGGTGGGAGTGACAGTGTAATTGATATGAAATTGTGCTGGTGGTTTAGTCGCTAAGTCAAGTCTGATTCTTGTGACCCCATGGACTGTGGCCCACCATGCTCCTCTGTCCATGTGATTTCCCAGGCAAGAATACTGGAATGAGTTGCCATTTCCTTCTCCAAGGGATCTTCCTGACCCAGGGATAGGTCTTGTGTCTCTTGTGTCTCCTGCACTGCAGGCAGGTTCTTTACTGCTGAGCCACCAGGGAAACATTGTTATTAAATTCAGTTCAGTTCAGTTGCTCAGTCATGTCTGATTCTTTGCTACTCCATGGACTGCAGCACGCCAGGCCTCCCTGTCCATCACCAAACTCCCGGAGTTTACTCAAACTCATGTCCGTTAAGTTGGTGATGCCATCCAACCATCTCATCCTCTGTCATCCCCCTCTCCTTCTGCCTTCAATCTTTCTCAGCATCAGGGTCTTTTCAAATGAGTTAGTTCTTTGCATCACATGGCCAAAGTATTGGAGTTTCAGCTTCAGCATCAGTCCTTCCAATGAATACTCAGGACTGATTTACTTAGGATGGACTGGTTGGATCTCCTTGCAGTCCGAGGGACTCTCAAGGGTCTTCTCCAATACCACAGTTCAAAAGCATCAATTCTTCGGCACTTAGTTTTCTTTATAGTCCAACTCTCACATCCATACATGACTACTGGAAAAATCATATCTTTGACCAGACAGACCTTTGTTGGCAAAATAATGTCTCTTCTTTTAAATATGCTGTCTAGGTTGGTCATAACTTTTCTTCCAAGGAACAAGTGTCTTTTAATTTCATGGCTACAGTCACCATCTACAATGATTTTGGGGCCCCCAAAATAAAGTCTCTCACTGTTTCCACTGTTTCCCCATCTATTTCCCATGAAGTGATGGGGCCAGATGTCATGATGTTAGTTTTCTGAATGTTGAGCTTTAAGGCAACTTTTTCACTCTCCTCTTTCACTTTCATCAAGAGGCTCTTTAGTTCTTCTTCACTTTCTGCCGTAAGTGTGTGTCATCTGCATATCTGAGGTTATTGATACTTCTCCCAGCAATCTTGATTCCAGCTTGTGCTTCATCCAGTCCAGCTTTTCTCATGATGTACTCTGAATATAAGTTAAATAAGCAGAGTGACAATATACAGCCTTGATGTACTCCTTTCCCTATTTGAAACCAGTCTATTGTTCCATGTCCAGTTCTAACTGTTGCTTCTTGTCTCAGGGAGCAAGTCAGGTGGTCTAGTATTCCCATCTCTTTCAGAATTTTCCACAGTTTGCTGTGATCCACACAGTCAAAGGCTTTGGCATAGTCAGTAAAGCAGAAATCGATGTTTTTCTGGAACACTCTTGCTTTTTGGATGATCCAGCAGATGTTAGCAATTTGATCTCTGGTTCCTCTGCCTTTCCTAAATCCATCTTGACTATTTGGAAGTTCACAGTTCATGTACTGTTGAAGCCTGGCTTGGAGAATTTTGAGCGTTACTTTACTAGCGTGTGAGATGAGTGCAATGTGTGGTAGTTTGAGCATTCTTTGGCATTGTCTGTCTTTGGGATTGGAATGAAAACTGACCTTTTCCAGTCCTGTGGACACTGCTGAGTTTTCCAAATTAGTTGGCATATTGAGTGCAGCACGTTCACAGCATCATCTTTTAGGATTTGAAATATTCTATCACCTCCACTAGCTTTGTTCATAGTGATGCTTCCTAAGGCCCACTAGACTTCACATTCCAGGATGTCTGGCTCTAGGTGATTCATCACACCATCTTGATTATCTGGGTCATGAAGATCTTTTTTGTATAGTTCTTCTGTGTATTCTTGCCACCTCTTGTTAATATCTTTTGCTTCTGTTAGTTCCATACCATTTCTGTCCTTTATTGTGCCCATCTTTGCATGAAGTGTTCCCTTGGTATCTCTAATTTTCTTGAAGATATCTGTAGTCTTTCCCATTCTTTTTTCCCCCTCTATTTCTTAGCATTGATCACTGAGGAAGGCTTTCTTACCTCTCCTTGTTGTTCTTTGGAACTCTGTATTCAAATGGGTATATCTTTGCTTTTCTCCTTTGCCTTTAGCTTCTCTTCTTTTCACAGCTGTTTGTAAGGCCTCCTTAGACAGCCATTTTCCTTTCTGCATTTCTTTTTCTTGGTGATAGTTTTGATTACTACCTCCTGTACAATGTTATGAACCTCCATCCATAGTTCTTCAGACACTGTGTCTATCAGATCTCATCCCTTGAATCTATTTGTCACTTGTACTATATAATTGTAAGGGATTTGATTAAGGTCATACCTGAATGGTCTAGTGGTTTTCCCTACTTTCTTCAATTTAAGTCTGGATTTGGCAATAAGGAGTTCATGATCTTAGCCATAGTCAGCTCCCAGTCTTGTTTTTGCTGACTAGATAGAGCTTCTCCATCTTTGCCTGCAAAGAATACAGTCAATCTGATTTGAAATTAAGGAACCAATTTGATATATCTAATAAAATTGAAAAGGAAACATGTGTAAGGATTTCACTCTGGCAGTATTTGTAACTGTAAAATATTATAAACAACTTTATCAATAAATGAAAGGAAAATTTGGTATGTTAGCTATATAGAATTTTGTAGTATTTAAAGGGCTAGATTTTAGGAGTTCCTTGGTTGACCAGTGGTTAGGATCCCAGGTTTTCAGTGTCATGGCCTGGAATCAATCCCTGGTCAGGGGACTGAGATCTTGCAATTATCGAAGTATGACCAAAATGAAATAAAAGGGCTAGATTTTACAAATAAAGAAAAGGTTAATTTTTAGAAAGCAGCATTAAGGGGCTTCCCTAGTGGTCCAGTGGTTAAGAATCCATCTCCCATTGCAAGGGACACAGGTTTGATCCCTGCTCTGAGAAGATCCCACATTCCACGAGGCAACTAAACCGATGAGCCACAATTATTGAGCCATTGCTCCAGAGTCCGTGAGCCACAACTACTAAGCCTGCAAACCTAGATATCATGCTCTGCTACGAGAGAAGCCACTGAAATGGGAAGCCCATACACTGCAACTCAAGAAGAGTCCCTGCTTGTTGCAACTAGAAAAAAGCCCACACACAGCAACAAAGGCCCAGTACAGTCAAAAATAAACTAAATAAATATTAAAAAAGCATTAAGGAAAAAAAATAACGTGCACTTTTAGGACACAGAAAGTAAATGTGATGGTTTAGTTGCTAAGTAGTATCTGACTCTTTGCAACCCCATGGACTGTAGCCTGCCAGGCTCCTCCGTCCATGAGATTTCCCAGGCAAGAATACTGGAGTGGGTTGCCATTTCCTTCTCCAGGGGAACCCAGGTCTCCTGCGTTGCAGGCAGACTCCTGCATTGCAGGCAGATTATTTACCGACTGAGCTAGGAGGTAAGCCCTATAGTTACATTTATATAAACATGAAAAATGAACTGCAGAGTAAGAAAAACTGAATCAAAATATAAACAGAGGTAGAGACTTCTGGCTGTGGCTTTGTGAAGAGTTCTGTATAATCTCTTAACATACATAGCATATACACACACACACAAACTGAATAAAATGATTTAAAAAGTACCCATTTCAGGACACTGGAAATAGATAAGCAGATAACAAATTGTAAATCATTCTCAAATCTATTAGAGCTTTAGGTAAAGAGTGAGTCTTTTGGGCATCTTGCCTGGGGCTGCTCCCACCCATCCACAGCCCCAGCTCAGGCCCTGAAGAACACAATTTTATCAACATGAGGCTAGCCGAGAAAACCAGCACCTTTGCTGGCAGATGAGGCTAGTGACTCGTTTAAAGCATGGGACAAAAGGCTACAGATTTAACAGATAAAAGTGGCCAGCATAGTAGGAAATTAATTGGGGAATGCCTGAATATGTTGTACTGGTTGGTGTCAGTAGCAGGCCAGTCATCAATTTTAACTGAAAGAACCTTGAAATGAGAAAGCCATAAAAAGGCTAAATAAGCTCTCCCAACATCTCTGGCCATCTCGGAAACCACATACATATGCAGGGGACACTGGGGGATCCAGCAAAAAGCAACCAAAGGAGACTTGAAATGTGGTAGAGCTTTGAACGCACTCCCTGGTCTACATACAGATCACTCAACAGAGGATGGAAGACACAGCATCTGGAGGTGTTTGAGCACAACCTCTTCCCAAGTCAGTGGGTCAACACTAGCTGGGCAGACACAGGGGTCACCCCCAGGAACCCAGACTAAAAATAAGCATTGAAACCTGAGCAAAGACTTTCAGTATTTGGTCCACTGTGTAGGAACTTGGAAATCATCAATCCATTCTAACAATATAGAAGCTGATCACACTGAAAAATCACTAACTCTTCTTTCATCTGTCAGAGAAGTGAGGTCATGGGTTACAAGTCAACTGATGCCTCTGAAACTGGAGAAACAGGTGAATACAGAGAATCACAGTTTACCAGAACAGATCACCATCTTGACAGGAACCAGTAGTGGGGTTAAGAAAACCTGAACTGTAGTTGATGAATTCCTGGAAGCTCAGTGTGGGCAAAAATTTTAAATTTTTAATTAAAAATTAGGAGAGTTAAAAATTCCTAGGTTACTCAATCATAGGGGATCCCCCACACTTTATATTTTTATCTCCAGGAACTTTGTCAGGTTTTCAAAGTGAATATTGGAGAAAAATACCCCTTGCTTGCAGCAGGGAGGGGGAGAAAGTAGCCATTTAAAAAATATATCAGAGCATTCTGCTTAACAAGGCCTGCCTTCAAGAGAAACTTTTTTTTAAAGTAGACCCTAAATATTGTGTTGTTGTTGTTTTTTTTTTTTTCCTGGAGCCTAACCAACCTGAGAAGATGGAAATATCCAACTTTAGCCTCCTCCACGCTGTCCCATCTGAGGGAGAGGGGGACTGAGGAGCACTTATAGAGTTCACAGTCCAGAGGCATGGGCTCACCAAATCACAGGGTCATACAATGCTTCCCTTCCCCCAACACCTTACTACCACATTACTAAAGGCCTCTTTGGAGCAGTTCCTTTTATACAATACATCATGCCCAACTATCAGGAAGAAATACAAGGCATATTAAAAGTCAAAGACTATAATTTAAAGAGACAGAACAAGGATCAGTATCTTACTTACTTAGAAATGGAAAATAAAGTGGCTCAGTTGTGTCCAACTCTTTGCAACCATAGACTGTACTGCCAGGCTCCTCTGCCCATGGGATTTTCCAGGCAAGAATACTGGAGTAGGTTGCCATTTCCTTCTCTAGGGGATCTTCCCGACCAAAGGATCGAACCTGGATCTCCCACACTGCAGGCAGACTCTACCGTCTGAGCCACTGGAGTTATCAGACTGAGAATCTAAAACAACTATGTGATGTCCAAGGGCAGGAGATGGATTTCTCAGTTCAAGATAGAGAATACACCCTTCTGTTGCCTTTTTTGGCCTGTGGGGGGTGTCTGTTATTGGTCTATCTGGACCCTCAAGGACTGGGCGATGTCTACCCATACTGGAGAGGGTGGAACTTCTTTACTCAGTCGACTGATTCAGATGCTCATCTCTCCTGGAAACACCCTCACAGACACACTCAGAAATAATTTTCTGCCAGCTATTTGGGCATCCTTAAGCCCAGGGACGGGGGAGCCTGGTGGGCTGCCGTCTATGGGGTCGCAGAGAGTCGGACACAACTGAAGTGACTTAGCAGCAGCAGCAGTAAGCCCAGTCAAGCTGACATAAAAGTCACGATCATAAATCCACTCCTCATCAACTTGATATCTATACACATCTCCTTAATCTTCAAATGACAGTAACAAGGTCATCATTCTACCTGACATGATACAGCTCTCCTGGTTACAACTGAAAAGACACTAATCCCTTCTCCAGAAGAGGAGGTGAAGTCCTTCAGGATGTTGACTCCCCTTGTGGTATCCCATAACTGGAAAGCTATAATGTAAATTTGATGATCCTTAAAGGCTGATATAAAGCTAATACATCTTATGTTACATGATAAGAAAACAGTAAAGAAAACAAAGACATTTGCTTAATATGAATATGTGTATACACACATACACAGATGTATTTATAAAATAAGGAGGAAATTCTCATTACAATTACAGTCCTCATTTCTGTAACTGTGTGGTCATGGCTGGTATTTATAACTATCTTTTTCTACTACCCAATCTATATAACTTTTGTCTTCAAGAAGCACCTCAGCTGGTAATGATTCTTTATCTAGTAAAGTGGCCCAAACCTTCATTCCTGAATGAGTCATTACTAATCTGGCCTGGATTAGGATGTTGTAGTTTTTCATTGATCTCAGGGCACAGTACTACTAAGAGAAGCCCTAAGGGACCTGCTGTATTCCAGACAGACTCTCCTGACCTCCACTGTGGTTTAGTACTCCAGTTTCCCCTGAGGGATCAGGAGCAATCACCCCAGTCAGCACAGTAACTCCTTTCCCTGTCTTTTGATTCAAAGGCATGAGGAACCCAAACAACCAGGAGGCGGTCTCAACTTCCAGTTCAGTGGAATCATTATATCTTCTAATAAATTCATTCATCCCTCTAGAACTAAGACCTTTAGGCCAGCAGAACATACAGTTATGGTAACAGGAAGCAAAAATTTTGTTAGTGGGTCATAGGGATAATGATGAGTGATGGTACTCACATTTCCATCCCTTGATTCCTAGACCTGTGAATCCTGACTATTGGAGAAACAGCACCATATACTGGATGCTGATTCAAAGAATATACAGCCTTCTGGAGAAGCTTGACCCAGCCTTGCAAAGTATTGCCACCTAGCTGACACTGTAACAGAGTCTTCGAAAGACATCCCACTATTTTATCAAGCTAGCTGCTTTAGGATTGGCAACCATCCTAAGGGCTTCCCTGATAGCTCAGTTGGTAAAGAATCCAGCTGCAGTGCAGGAGACACTGGTTAGATTCCTGGGTCGGGAATATCTGGTGGAGAAGGGATAGGCTACCCACTCCAGTGTTCTTGGGCTTCCCTTGTAGCTCAGCTGGTAAAGAATCTGCCAGCAATGTGGGAGACTTGGGTTCGATCCCTGGATTGGGAAGATCCCCTGGAGAAGGGAATGGCTACCCACTCCAGTATTCTGGCCTGGATAATTCCATGGGCTGTATAATCCATGGGGTCACAAAGAATCAGATACAACTGAGTGACTTTCACTAACTATCCTCAAGTGTTGAATTCCACGAGCCTGGATCCATTGTCATACTTCCTTTGCTGTGAAGTGATTTCCTTGATATGAAGCAATATTGTGTGGAATATCATGATGGTGAATACGGCATTCTCTAAGTCCCCAGATGGTAGTTTTGGCAGAAGCACTGCATGCAGGAAATGTAAATCTGCATCCAGAGTAAGTATCTGTTCCAGTAAGGACAAAACACTGGCCCTTCCCTGATGGGAGTAGTTCAAAGTAACTAGCCTGCTACCAGGTAAATGACTGGTCACCCAGGGAATGGTGCGATATGGGGAATTCAGCATTGGTTCCAGGGGCGCAGCAGTAAAGAATCCACTCGCCAGTGCAGGAGACACATGAGATGTGGCTTTGATCCCTGGGTCAGGAAGATCCCCTGGAGAAGGAAATGACAACCCACTCCAGTATTCTTGCCTGGAAAATTTCATGGACAGAGGAGCCTGGCTTGCTACAGACCATGGAGTTGCAAAGAGTCAGACATGACTGACCATGTACACACATCGTATCACTGTGTCCTGGCATCCTGGGCACTCAGCAGTGGCCATGATCAAGTTGTCCTTGGTGAGTGGAGTCTATGCTATTGAGCCCACTCCTGGTACCAAAATCTATATTAGTCAGGTTCTCCAGAGAAGCGTAACCAGCAGTACATATAGACAGAGATATATAAGAGGAGCTTTATTATAGAAATCGGCTCATATGTAGTTACAGAGGATGGGAAGTACCACAGTCCGCCATGTATAAGCTGAAGAGCTAGGAAAACTGATGATATAATTTAGTCCGAGTTTGAAGGCCTGAGAACCAGGGGAGCTAATGGTGTAAATCCCAATATGAGGACAAAGACCTGAGAACTGGGGGATGTGGGGACCTCTGATGTAAGTCTTGGAATCCAAAGGCTCAAAGGGCTGGAGTAGATGGATTTCACAGTTCAAGAAAAGAAAGTGAGACTCACTCTTCCTTTGCCCTTTTTGATTGTATTAAGACCCTCAATAGATTTGATTACTGTGATATTGAATGATTTGCCTTGGAAATGAAGAGAGATCATTCTGTCTGTTTTGAGATTGCATCCAAGTACTGCATTTCAGACTCTTTTGTTGACTATGATGGCTACTCTCATTTCTTCCAAGGGATTCCTGCCCACAGTAGTAGATATAATGGTCATCTGAGTTAAATTCACCCATTCCAGTCCATCTAAGTTGGCTTATTCCAAAAATGTTGATGTTTACTCTTGCCATCTCCTGTTTGACCACTTCCAATTTGCCTTGATTCATGGACCTAACATTCCAGGTTTCTATGAAATATTGCTCTTTACAGCATCAGACCTTGTTTCTATCACCAGTCCCATTCACAACTGGGTGTTGTTTTTGCTTTGGCTCCATCCCTTCATTCTTTCTGGAGTTATTTCTCCACTGATCTCCAATAGCATATTGGGCACCTACTGACCTGGGGAGTTCATCTCTCAATGTCCTATCTTTTTGCCTTTTCATACTCTTCATGGGGTTCTTAAGGCAAGAATACTGAAGTGGTTTGCCATTCCCTTCTCTAGTGGACCACATTCTGTCAGACCTCTCCATCATGACCCATCCGTCTTGGGTGGCCCCACATGGCATGCCTTAGTTTCACTGAGCTAGACAAGGCTGTGGTCCACGTGATCAGATTGGCTAGTTGTCTGTGATTGTGCTTTCAGTCCGTCTGCCCTCTGATGCCCTCTCTCAGCACCTACCATCTCAGGTTTCTCTTACCTTGGACGTGAGGTATCAAGCTGGTTTTAGAGAAAAGGCAGAGGTACCAGAGATCAAATTGCCAACATGCGCTGGATCATCAAAAAAGCAAGAGAGTTCCAGAAAAACATCTATTTCTGCTTTACTGACTATGCCAAAGCCTTTGATTGTGTGGATCACAATAAACTGTGGAAAATTCTGAAAGAGATGGGAATACCAGACCACCTGACCTGCCCCCTGAGACAAGAAGCAACAGTTAGAACTGGACATGGAACTGACTGATTCCAAATAGGAAAAGGAGTACGTCAAGGCTGTATATTGTCACCCTGCTTATTTAACTTATATGCAGAATACATCATGAGAAACGCTGGGCTAGAGGAAGCACAAGTTGGAATCAAGATTGCTGAGAGAAATATCAATAACCTCAGATATGCAGGTGACACCACTCTTATGGCAGAAAGTGAAGAAGAACTAAAGAGCCTCTTGATGAAAGTGAAAGAGGATAGTGAAAAAAGTTGGCTTAAAGCTCAACATTCAAAAAACTAAGATCATGTCATCTGGTCCCATCACTTCATGGCAAATAGGTGGGGAAACAGTAGAAACAGTGGCTGACTTTATTTTTCTGGGCTCCAAAATCACTGCAGATGGTGATTGCAGCCATGAGATTAAAAGATGCTTGTTCCTTGGAAGGAAAGTTATGACCAACCTAGACAGCATATTAAAAAGCAGAGACATTACTTTGCCCACAAAGGTCCATCTAGTCAAGGCTATCGTTTTTCCAGTAGTCATGTATGGATGTGAGAGTTGGACTATAAAGAAAGCTGAGTGCCAAAGAATTGATGCTTTTGAACTGTGGTTTTGGAGAAGACTCTGAGAGTCCCTTGGACTGCAAGAAGATCCAACCAGTCCATCCTAAAGGAGATCAGTCCTGGGTGTTCATTGGCAGGACTGATGTTGAAGCTGAAACTCCAATACTTTGGCCACCTGATGTAGAGAGAGCTGACTCATTTGAAAAGATCCTGATTCTGGGAAAGATTGAGGGCAGATGAGAAGGGGACGACAGAGTATGGGATGGTTGGATGGCATCACCGACACAGTGGACATGAGTTTGGGTGGATTCTGGGAGTTGGTGATGGACAGGGAGGCCTGGCGTGCTACAGTTCATGGGGTCACAAGGAGTCGGACACGACTGAGCATCTGAACTAAATTGAACAATAGATTTGATAATTCTTGTCTGTGTTGATAAGTAAAATTGAAAGTCGCTCAGTCATGTCCAACCCTTTGCAACCCCATGGACTGTATCAGATCAGATCAGATCAGTCGCTCAGTCGTGTCCGACTCTTTGCGACCCCATGAACCGCAGCACGCCAGGCCTCCCTGTCCATCACCAGCTCCCGGAGGTCACTCAGACTCGCATCCATCGAGTCAGTGATGCCATCCAGCCATCTCATCCTCTGTCGTCCCCTTCTCCTCCTGCCCTCAATCCCTCCCAGCATCAGAGTCTTCTCCAATGAGTCAACTCTTCGCATGAGGTGGCCAAAATACTGGAGTTTCAGCTTTAGCATCATTCCTTCTAAAGAAATTCCAGCATTGATCTCCTTCAGAATGGACCGGTTGATCTTCTTGCAGTCCAAGGGACTCTCAAGAGTCTTCTCCAACACCACAGTTCAAAAGCATCAATTCTTCGGCGCTCAGCCTTCTTCACAGTCCAGCTCTCACATCCATACATGACCACAGGAAAGACCATAGCCTTGACTAGGCGAACCTTTGTTGGTAAAGTAATGTCTCTGCTTTTGAATATGCTATCTAGGTTGGTCATAACTTTCCTTCCAAGGAGCAAGCGTCTTTTAATTTCATGGCTGCAGTCACCATCTGCAGTGATTTTGGAGCCCAGAAAAACAAAGTCTGACACTGTTTCCACTGTTTCCCCATCTATTTCCCATGCAGTGATGGGACCAGATGCCATGATCTTCGTTTTCTGAATGTTGAGCTTTAAGCCAACCTTTTCACTCTCCACTTTCACTCTCATCAAGAGGCTTTTTAGCCCCTCTTCACTTTCTGCCATAAGAGTGGTGTCATCTGCATATCTGAGGTTATTGATATTTCTCCCGGCAATCTTGATTCCAACTTGTGTTTCTTCCAGTCCAGCATTTCTCATGATGTACTCTGCATATAAGTTAAATAAACATGGTGACAATATGCAGCCTTGACGTACTCCTTTTCCTATTTGGAACCAGTCTGTTGTTCCATGACCAGTTCTAACTGTTGCTTCCTGACCTGCATACAGATTTCTTAAGAGGCAGATCAGGTGGTCTGGTATTCCCATCTCTTTCAGAATTTTCCATAGTTTATTGTGATGGACTGTATAGTTGATGGAATTCTCCAGGCCAGAATACTGGAATGGGTAGCCATTCCCTTCTCCAGGGGATCTTCCCAACCCATGGATCAAACCCAGATCTCCCTCATCACAGGTGGATTCTTTACTAGCTGAGCCACCAGGTACGCCCAAGAACACTGGAATGGGTAGCCTATCCCTTCTCCAGCAGATCTTCCTGATCCAGGAGTCAAACTGGAGTCTCCTGCATTGCAGATGGATACTTTACAAGCTGAGCTACCAGGGAAGTCCATGTTAATAAGGGTAGCTCTTTACTCAGTATACTGATTTAGATGCTAGCGTCTTCCAGAAATACCTTAACAGACACACCAGAAATTATTATTTACCAGCTTACCTGGGATCCCTTAGCCCAGTCAAGTTGACACATAAAATTAACCATCATAAGTGCTTATTTGGGGACAAAATTATACTGGAAATCTTTATCTTCCACTTAATTTTTCTGTGAATGTAAAACTGCTCTAAAAGGTTTATTAATCAAAAATAAAAACCAAGCACATACAGATAACACCAAAGACATTAGCCTGCCAACACCATGGGGAGACAGGTTGTATAGTTTACCCAATAAACAGAACCCCACAAAGATGTATCAGAATCTGTGATTACTCCTATGATTATCTAAAGTGTAGCATTATCAACAACAACAACAAAAAGAGGAGAATACAGAGAGGCAGAAGCCCATGACCCAGAAAAAGAGCAGTCAATAGAAATTGACTCTTAAATGGGCTAGATGTTGGATTTAGCAAAGACTTCAAAGCAGCTATCATAAATATGTTAAAAGAATTAAAGGAAACAGTTCAAAGAATTAAAAGAAAATATTATAAAAATTATTTAGTAAATATGAAATCTTTATATTTTTAGAGAGAAATATAAACTGCTTTAAAAAAACTAGCTAAAATGTAATTTCTGGAGTTTTAAGATATAGTAACTTAATTTAAAAAATGTGTTAATGGTCTCAACACTAGCTTTGAGATAGCAGAAAAGATAGAGATAGCTCAAAAGCAGGTCACTAGAGATGATCCAATCAAAAGAATAGCAATAGGAAATACTGAAGAGAAATGAGAGCATCAGATATCTGTGCGACAATAGCAGGATACACACACTGATGTAACGGGAGCTCCACAAGGAGAGGAGGAAGAACGAGGCAGAAAATCATCTAAAGCAATCATGGCCCCAAAGTTCCCAAGTTTGATAAAAGTGTTATCCACAGATCTGAAAGTCTCAATGCCAAGTAAGGTAAGTACAAATAAAACCACAGTTGCACATGTAGTCAAACTGTTGAATGACAAAGAGAAAATCTTAAAAGCAGCAATGGAAAAACAACTATTTACAGGACAACAGTAATATGATTAATGGTTGATTTTTCATCAGATAAATTAAGGCTAGAAGGCAGTGGAAAATATTGCAGTAAAATTCAGCCAAGAATTGTACATCCCACAAAACTATCCTTCAGAAATAAAGGTGAGATAAAGACATTTCTGGGTAAACAAAATCAGGATTTATTGGTAGCAGCCTTGTCCTAAAAGAGACACTAAAGGAAACCCTCGGGCTGAAAGAAAATGACAGCAGATGGTAAGTCATCCACAGAAAGGAATGGAATTGGAACTGATAAGTATGGGGGGTAATGGAGTAGACTATATTCACATACACAAATATTCGTCAGCTTGTGAATGTGTAAACAAAATGTCATATATCCATATGATAGAAAAATACTCATTTAGATAAAGGAGTGAAGTACTAATTCATGCAACAACATGGATGAACCTCAAAACAGCATGCTACCTGAAAGAATCAGCTTGAAAAGACTACATATTGTGTGATCACATCATTTATCATGCTTACATAACTATTACAGACTGTATAATTACAATGGGCGAATGTGAGTTATAAAGCTTACACCTTAATACAGGGGCTAAAAAATGTTAGGGCCTGTTCCCAAGTGATGTGTATGGAGATAATTTTCATTTTCTTTTTCCTTCTCTGCATTTTCTAGATTGATTACAAAAATATCTATTATGTTTGGAATAAAAGACATCATTGGAAGTAAATTTTTAAACAATAACAACTGTAAATTTAAAATTGTTTTAAAATGAAAACTCACTCTCTCCACACACATACACTCAACAGGAACCCCAATAAACAGCAATCTCTGTCAGACTTTAAAAATATAGTCTTCCATTGCACAGGAGAGTTTAATTTGTGGTTATTTTAGGTCTTAGAATAAGACTGTTCAGACCTAAGCTTTCTTTTCCTACAGAAAATCCATGCATTTCATCAAAAAATTAAAATTAGAACTTCATCTGATGCCGTCAAACTATATCTCAGACTGTTTGAAGCTTTTATGAGTCCTGGAAAGAGGACAGCTATGGGATTTAAGCATGAAAATGTCTAATTGATTGAGCCAAAGTTGAAATTAGACACTTGTAAAGGTTAGCATATTGCCTTAAATAATTGTTTCCCTTTTATGCAGATGCTGTTAGGCTGTATTTTATGAAAAGCATCACTGCATATCAAACAACATTGGGCCCAGAGGATTATGAAACACTGACAACTGTTGAAGAATTTTGCAAATGGCTTGTTCAAAATGGGGAAAAGCGGGTAAATATTACCAACTCACAAATGTAATTGCTAGGTTGTTTGTTAGATTGAGGCAACCTTTTTCATTTCATAATTCAGAAAGTCCGATGCTGTAAAGAACAGTATTGCATAGGAACCTGGAATGTTAGATCCATGAATCAAGGTAAATTTGAAGTGGTCAAACAGTAGATGGCAAGAGTGAACATTGACGTTTTAGGACTCAGTGAACTAAAATGGACCAGAACAGATGAATTTAATTCAGATGAACATTATATCTACTACTGTGGGCAAAAATCCATTTGGAAGAAATGGAATAGCCTTCATAGTCAACAAGAGTCCGAAATGCAGTACTTGGGTGCAATCTCAAAAATGACAGAATGATGTCTGTTTCCAAGGCAAACCATTCAATATCACAGTAATCCAAGTCTATGCCCCAACCACGAATGCCGAAGCTTAAGCTGAATGGTTCTATATGAAGACCTACTGAGCTAAGCTCCAAAGAATTGATGCTTTTGAATTGTCATGTTGGAAAAGACTCTTGAGATTCCCTTGGACTGCAAGGAGGTCCAACCAGTCCATCCTAAAGGAGATCAGTCCTGAGTGTTCATTGGAAGGACTGATGTTGAAAATGAAACTCCAGTACTTTGGCCACCTGATGTGAAGAGCTGACTCATTTGAAAAGACCTTGATGCTGGGAAAGATTGAGGGAGGGAGGAGAAGGGGGTGACAGAGGATGAGACAGTTGGATGGCATCACCGACTTGATAGACATGAGTTTGGGTAAACTCTGGGAGTTGGTGATGGACAGGGAAGCCTGGCATGCTGTGGTCCGTGGGGTTGCAAAGAGTCGGACATAACTGAACAACTGAACTGAAATGAACTGATGAAGACCTACGAGACCTTCTAGAACTAACACCAAAAAACGATGTCCTTTTCATCATAGGGGACTAGAATACAAAAGTAGGAAGTCAAGAGATACCTGGAGTAATAGGCAAATTTGGCCTTGGAGTACAAACAAAGTGGGGCAAAGGCTAACAGAGTTTTGCCAAGAGAATGCACTGGTCATAGCAAACACCCTCTTCCAACAATACAAGAGACGACTCTATACATGGACATCACCAGATGGTTAATACCAAAATCAGATTGATAATATTCTTTGCAGCCAAAGATGGAGAAGCTCTATACAGTCAGCAAAAACAAGACTGGGAGCTGACTGTGGCTCAGATCATGACACCTTATTTCAAAATTCAGACTTAAATTGAAGAAAGTAGGGAAAACCACTGGGCTTCTCTGGTGGCTCAGCTGGTAAAGAATCCACCTGCAATCTGGAGACCTGCATTCGATCCCTGGGTTGGGAAGATCCCCTGGAGAAGGGCATGGCAACCTACTCTAGTATTATGGCCTGGAGAATTCCATGGACTCTAGTCCATGGGGTTGCAGAGTCAGACATGACTGAGTGACTTTCACTTCTTCTAGGGAAAACGACTAGGTCATTCAGGTATGACCTAAATCAAATCCATTATGATTATATAGTGGAAGTGACAAATATATTCAAGGAATTAGATCTGATAGACACAGTGTCTGAAGAACTATGGATGGAAGTTCATAACACTGTATGGATGTTTGGTGGTGATCAAAACCATCCCCAAGAAAAAGAAATGCAAAAAGGCAAAATGGCTGTCTGAGGAGGCCTTAAAGGTTGCTGAGAAAAGAAGTGAAAGGCAAAGGAGAAAAGCAAAGATATACCCATCTGAATACAGAGTTCCAAAGAATAGAAAGGAGAGATAAGAAAGCCTTCCTAAGTGAACAGTGCAAAGAAATAGAGGAAAACAATAAATTGGAAAGACTAGAGATCTCTTCAAGAAAATCAGAGATACCAAGGGAATATTTCATGCAAATATGGGCAATATAAAGAACAGAAATGGTATGGACCTAACACAGCAGAAGATATTAAGAAGAGGTGGCAAGAATACACAGAAGAACTATACAAAAAAGATCTTAATGACCCAGATAAGCATGATGGTGTGATCACTCACCTAGAGCCAGATATCCTGGAGTGCAAAATCAAGTGGGCCTTAGGAAGCATCACTACAAACAAAGCTAGTGAAGGTAATGGAGTTCCAGCTGAACTATTTCAAATCCTAAAAGATGATGCTGTTGGCACCCAATATGCCAGCAAATTTGGAAAACTTAGCAGTGGCCACAGAACTGGAAAAGGTCAGTTTTCATTCCAATCTCAAAGAAAGGCAATGCCAAAGAATGTTCAAACTACTGCACAATCGCACTCATTTCACATGCTAACAATGGCAACCCACTCCAGTGTTCTTGCCTGGAGAATCCCAGAGATGGGGGAGCCTGGTGGGCTGCCGTCTATGGGGTTGCACAGGGTCGGACACGACTGAAGCGACTTAGCAGCTGCAGCAGCAGCACACGCTAAAAAAGTGAAAGTGAAGTGAAGTCACTCAATCATGTCCAACTCTTTGCGACCCCATGGACTGTAGCCTACCAGGCTCCTCAGTCCATGGAATTTTCCAGGCAAGAGTACTGGAGTGGGTTGCCATTTCCTTCTTCAGGGGATCTTCCTGACCCAGGGATTGAACCCAGGTCTCCTCTTTTGCAGGCAGACACTTTACCGTCTGAGACACTAGGGAAGCCCACACTCTAACAAAGTCATGCTCAAAATTCTCAAAGCGATGCTTCAACAGTACATGAACTGAGAACTTCCAGATGTTCAAGCTGGATTTAGAAAAGGCAGAGGAACTAGAGATCAAATTGCCAACATCTGTTGGATCATAGAAAAAGGGAGAGAATTCCAGAAAAACACCTACTTCTGCTTCACTGACTACGCTAAAGCCTTTGATATACAACAAACGGTAGAAATTCTTCAAGAGATGAGAATATCAGATCACCTTACCTGCCTCCTAATAAAATGGTATGCAGACCAAGAAGCAGCCATTAGAAATGGACATGAAACAACAGACTGGTTCCAAATTGGGAAAGGCGTATGTCAAAGCTGTATATTGTCACCCTTCTTATTTAACTTATATATAGAGTACATCATGTGAAATGCTAGGCTGTATGAAACACAAGCTGGAATCAAGATTGCCAGGAGAAACATCAATAACCTCAGATATACAGTTGACACCACCCTTATGGAAGAAAGCGAAGAGGAACTAAAGAGCCTCTTGATGAAAGTGAAAGAGGAGAGTGAAAAAGCTGGCTTAAAACTCAACATTCACAAAACTAAGATTATGGCACCCCATCCCATCATTTCATGGCAAATAGATGGGCAAACAATGGAAACAGTGACAGACTTTATTTTCTTGGGTTCCAAAATCACTGCAGATGGTGACTGCAGCCATGAATTTAAAAGACACTTGGTCCTTGGAAGAAAAGCTATGACCAATCTAGAAAGCTTATTAAAAAGCAGAGACATTACTTTGCCAACAAAGGTCCGTCAGGTCAAAGCTATGGTTTTTCCAGTAGTCATGTATGGATGTGAACGTTGGACCATAAGGAAAGCTGAGTGCTGAAGAGTTGAGGCTTTTGAACTGTGGTGTTGATGAACACTCCTGAGAGTCCCCTGGACTACAAGGAGATCAAACCAGTCAGTCCTAAAGGAAATCAGTCCTTAATATTCACTGGAAGGACTGATGCTGAAGCTGAAGCTCCATTACTTTGGCTACCTGATGTGAAGAACTGACATTAGAAAAGACCTTGATGCTGGAAAGCTTGAAGGCAGTAGGTGGAGGAGATAACAGAGGACAAGATGGTTGCATGGCATCATTGACTTAATGGACGTGAGTTTGAGCAAACTCTAGGGGATGGTGAAGGATAGGGAAGCCTGGCATGCTGCAGTTCATGGGGTCTCAAAGAGTCAGACATGACAGAGCGACTGAGCAACAACATTCAGAAACGGAAGCTCAGAGGAGGCTCGGGTAATCCCAGGAATAAAAATAGGGCTGGTGCAGCTTGCAATATTAGCCAGGAAAAAAATAGGGCTGGTGCATGTTGCAATATTAGGTTTTTTTTTTTAAGTATTTTTCCTGTATCTTGAAATATGAGCCCCTTCAAATCCAGGACACATATGATCTCTAGTCCTGTAAATTTCATATTTTAAGTCAAATGGACTTTCATCTTTAGATATAGCCAAGTTTTTTTTTTTACTCTTGATACATTATTTCCTCCTCAGTTTCTGGTCTTCAGCTCCTTATTGATCAAACTTTTTTTTTTTTTTTTTTCACGTTAAAAAAGAGTTATAGCCATCAAAAGAAGCTTTTGATTGCTGACCTTTTTACTTAGAAGACCGATGAGTCTAAACTCTTACTCAAAAACTTTGGACCTGAACTTAATGTACTGAGTTTAGCATGAAGGCAGTGAAGACCTTTATTTGTCATGAGATACCACGTGACTTTGATCTGACCAAGTCAACTCTTTATTCTTCGTCAGGCATGTGAAGAAACAGTATGGATCTGACATGATCTTGTTGGCCATGTGACAACCAGTTTAAGAATAGGGTTCTAGGCACATAATAGGAAAGTTTTTTGTTTTTTGAGGAATTAAGAAAAAGCTTCTTTTATTTCACATTTGAACATTTTTATAAATGATGACATTTTCTTTAGTTCTATTAATTGCCACTCATAGAGGCAAAAAACATGGTGATGATTTGCAATGTTTTTTTATTATTTTTACAATGGCCTTGGCATTTTCTGTTGGTTCAGAAGATTAATATGAGCTAGCAAAGCCACAGATGTATCTAAATTTTAATTTAGTTTCCATGGTGTGAAGGCACTTGGTCAGAATCTCATAGCTTATTCTTGTTAGGTTCTGATACAGTGAACATCATGACTTTGTGATAAGACACCAATATCAATGCTTAACAGCTCTCTGCTTCTAACCACATGTACAAATCTCCTAGAGAGAGATACAAAAGCATTTGCATGCCAGCCAGGTGGCTCTGAATCTAAATCACAGGCAGGACTGTGGACAGGTCACCTTTACTACTAGGAAATCAGCTCGATGAGGGCAAAGGTTTTTGTTTTGTTCACTGCTGTGTCCTCAGTGCCTGAAACAGTAACTGGTACATAGTAGGTGCTCAATAACTTGAATGAATTTGCTGAATTTCATAACACACTTCCTGTGGGATGTGCTAAGTCACTTCAGTTCGACTTCAGTGTCCAACTCTTTGCAACCGTATGGACTGTAGCCCACCAGGCTTCTCTGTCCATGGGATTCTCCAGGCAAGAATACTGGAGTGGGTTGCCATTCCTTCCTCCAAGGGATCTTCCTGACCCAGGGATCAAACCTGAGTCTCCTACCTCTCCTGCATTGGCAGGTGGGTTCTTTACCACTAGTGCCACCTGAAACCAAAGCCCCAAAGAAACTGATCTCAGGGAGACAGCAGTGAGCAGTCCTGAAGAGAGATCTTAGTTCCCTGCCCAGGAATTGAACATGGGTAGCCTGGATGAAAACCAGGAATCCTAGCTACTAGACCATCAGGGATAATTCCATTTTAAAAGGAGCTTTTTCTTCCACCCTTCAAGCCTGAGATGAAACCCTCAGCTTGTTCTAGAGGACCATCACAGAAACTCAGAAGATTTAGGAATTATGTTCCCTTGAAAAATAACATTTTTTTTAAAATAGAGGTTTAATCTGCCACTGATAAAAAATAAACGGATCCACTAGCCAGAACTGCCATCTTCCAGGCTTAGAGTGTCATGTCAGGGTTGAGAACAGGAGAAAAAGCTCCTTTTAAAATGGAATATTGACACTATTTTATCTTAGTATATTGAGTACATTTTCAACAAAAATATATATGTGTATATATTTATATATGTATTGACTGTATAAAATGTTGTCTATTACACACATATACACACACACATATAATTTTTTTAGAGAGTACAATAAAGCAAGTGTTGCAAAATAATAGCCAGTTGGTGAATCTGGGTGAAAATATTTTCTGTATTTATTCTACTATTCTTTCAGGTTTTCTGAAGGTTTGAAAACTTTTTTAAAGTCATTAAAAAAAAAAAAAAAAGAGCAAGGGCTTGGGACTTCCTGGTGGTCCAGTGGTTAAGACTTTCTCATTCTATTGCAGGGGGTGCCAGATTGATCCCTCATCAGGGAGCAAAGATCCCACATGCCTTGTGGCCAAAAAACCAAACCAAAACAGAAACAATATTGTAACAAATTCAATAAAGACTTTAAAATTGTCCCCATTAAAAAAATATCTTAAAAAAAAAAAAAGAGCAAGGGCTATGGAATTCAGACTGGCTGGTTTGAATCTTGACACTGCTAACTGTAGGCTGTGTGAGCTCAAGCAAGATCCTTTGCCTTTATTACTTTCTATTCCTTCATCTAGAAAAGAGTGTAATAACATTCTCTGTTGTAGGGTAGTCATAGAGATGAAATAACATTGTCCATGTGAATTAACTACTATAATTAATTATAAGCTTGGAACTTCAGCTCTTCATGGAAACATTACCTAGATGACATATCAGAACCGACTGACTGATCCTGGTGGGTTGTGCCATTGTGGGGTAGGATGCCTCCCATAGAGAAGAATACAACCAGCATGCTCCTTCAGAATTGCCAGGCAAATTAAAAGTATGTATGTATTTTTTTAATCCCCTAGGAGGCTTATAGACTGCTAAAGGCTTCATTGAGATCTCAGGTCATCAGCTATGGTGACTGTAGTGAAAAAGTGGCGGAAACATTTTATAACATGGGCAAGATCTGCTTTGCCAAAGGAGAGCTCAGAAAGGCAGTTCAACTGCTCAGGAAGGTAAATACTGGCTGGTTTTGTTACATTTGCTCCCAAGCCTGTGAGCACAATGTGAGGGGAGGTGTGTGTGTGTGTTGTCCCTTTGCTTCCTTTTCTCTTGCCTTTCTTCCTTCCTTCTCTCTCTCTTTCTCTTTTTTTTTAAAGTAAAGTGTTCTCTTTTGAATCTTCTCCACATTGTTAGATGTGCTGAGGAAGAATATGACTACAGAGACTTTTATTGTGTCCATGCCTGGACCAGAGTCTTAAAAGAATAACACTCTAATCCTGAAATCTTGGTATGTCAGTAGCAGAATCTTGAGGAAGCACTCGAGGTTGTGTTAGAACAAGGAACACTTTGTACAGCCATCCTTACTCAAGTTGTGATTCCTAGTATCCTAGTTTATTCCCTAGTAGTAGGATGAGGCAAGAGGTGTGACTAACAGTTGTTCAACCAGTCAGCTTAGTAACAGACCAAGCTTAAAACTTAGTAAGATCAGTAGTCATGTCTCTACTTAAAACCCAGCTTTGTTCAATGTCAGAGGAAAAGTTAGTATACATCAACTAATATTCATGAAAGTGAAAGTGAAAGTCACTCAGTCATATCCGACTCTTTGTGACCCCATGGAGTATACAGTCCATGGAATTCCCCAGGCCAGAATACTGGAGTGGGTAGCCTTTCCTTTCTCCAGGGCAGAGTCAAAAGCAGTCCACACGTGTATATTGCCAAATGTCAGGACTGGATACATTTTATCTCCTTTCAGGTTAACTAAATGTAATCAGAAAATACTGTATTAAAATAGTAAGTAACAGAAGAAAGGGGACTTCATTTTGAAGGTTAAGAGAAAACGAAAACCCTGTGAAAATATAAGGTCACAACAACTTCTTCAGGGAAGGATAAACACATGGCTGGCAGCTCTGTCATGGGATCATAAACCTGTAAGAATAGAAAACTTTAAAATGAATGGATCACAGTTTGAGGCCAAAAGATGAGATGAAATTAAATTTTTAAGGGTGAATTAAGGAATTTCAGGAAAACGAGAAAATTGAAACAGTTCAATCCGGATTGAAAATATTGAAGAGAATCTTAACATGCTGTGTGTTGTTGAGCAATATTCCCCCAATCTAGGATTGCAACAGAACAAATTTGTAAAACAAAATAAAAACGAAACAGAAAACAGATTCTTGAGTCCCATCCCAGACTACTAAATCAGATATTCTAAGACTGGTGTCCAGAATCTGAATTTTTAATCCTCTTTAGCCAAAGAATTCTAATGTATTTCTGAAGAGAGACTGTAATATCAATACTTGAAATAGAAACAGTAATTAAATCATTCAAGATAATTTTTCTGAATCATAAAAGACCACATTGTAAGGGTTTGCTTACCATATTCCACACAAAATCAATGAAAGGAGAGCCCCAGTTAGATCTTACCTAGCATGGCTCTGCCCTCCATTTGGAATAGGGATTCAACCTGAATCTTTGTTTGGATGCCAGACATTGTGTATTTTACATTGCTGAGTATTGGATATTTTTGTGTTCCTGTAAGAATTCATGAAATTAAAAGACGCTTACTCCTTGGAAGGAAAGTTATGACCAACCTAGATAGCATATTCAAAAGCAGAGACATTACTTTACCAACAAAGGTTCGCCTAGTCAAGTCTTTCCTGTGGTCATGTATGGATGTGAGAGCTGGACTGTGAAGAAGGCTGAGCGCCAAAGAATTGATGCTTTTGAACTGTGGTTTTGGAGAAGACTCTTGAGAGTCCCTTGGACTGCAAGAAGATCCAACCAGTCCATTCTGAAGGAGATCAATCCTGGGATTTCTTTAGAAGGAATGATGCTAAAGCTGAAACTCCAGTATTTTGGCCACCTCATGCGAAGAGTTGACTCATTGGAGAAGACTCTGATGCTGGGAGGGATTGAGGGCAGGAGGAGAAGGGGACGACAGAGGATGAGATGGCTGGATGGCATCACTGACTCGATGGGTGTGAGTCTGGGTGACCTCCGGGAGCTGGTGATGGACAGGGAGGCCTGGCGTGCTGCGGTTCATGGGGTCGCAAAGGGTCGGACACGACTGAGCGACTGATCTGATCTGATCTGAAGAATTCTTGAACTTTGTTCTGGAACTCAGTCAAATTTCTTTGTTGTGAAATTTAGTTACATTAGAGTTTGGTCCTTTTAGGTCTTGCTTTTAAGATGTGTTAGATGGGACAAGGGCTCATTTAGTCAAGGGCTATCTATCCCCCATTACTGAAGCAAAAGCCTCAGTACCTCTGAGTAGCCCACCCAATGCTCCACAACAACGTGGCTTTCCAGTTTGGCTGGTGGGAACAGGCATTGTACCTGGCTGTATGTAAACACTGCCCTGTTCCCTCTGAGACCTGCAGATGATTCTTTTCTCAAGCCTTGGGCAGTTTTTACATGTCTGTGTTAATCAGTATTCTCCTGAATACATTTGTCCCTCTGTGTCTGTGGGGGATTGGTTCTAGGACTCCCCACCCACCCTCTTCGCCAACACCAAAGTCTGCAGATGCTCAGTCTCAGGTATAAAATGGTATAGTACAAAAAAAAAAAAAAAAAAAAATGGTGTAGTACAGTCAGCCCCACTGTACCTGCAGGTTACCAGACTGTGAGTCAGCTATATTTGAAGGGGATGTACTGCAGATACAGATATTCTTCTTCTGTGCAGCTGTCTCTCCTCTGTTACTCTGCCCTAAGAATCTTCTGAGAGTCTGAACTCCATATCCTCAATTCTGGGTGCTTGCTGAGCTCCACTTCCCTGCATCAAAGCTTGGAGAGGCTCTCACAGTAGTAATCTGGGGAAGTCGTAGGGTTTACTTCACTTGTTTACCCTCTCTCAGGAACACTGCCTTTTGTTGCCTGATGTTCACTGTCTTGAAGATCGTTTCAAATATATTTTGTCTACTTTTTCTTTTTTGATTGTTTCATTTGGGAGGGTAAATCTGGTGCCTGCAATTCCATCTTGATTAGATCGAGAGATCAGCAGTTAAGTTTACAATGGAAAACTGCTTAAGGGTAAAGTTATGTAGCATAAGAATGCAATGCAAATTTGGGACTCATATACTGATTTCGTTTATATCCATCCATTTGGTTACAGCTATTTGGAAAATCCTGATGGAAACCACGGCTGTAATTCTGGTGGAGACCACTCTAGGTTTTAGATAGGCGTGCTGTCAGTTTTCAGGCCTGTTACTTAGATTATCCATAGCCACGGATGGTAGTGGAAGCTTCAGCAAAGCAGAAGGGAGCAGCTCACAGGGGTCAGAGCCTTCAGTTCAGACTCCTTCCTGCTTAGTAGGGAACCGGGAAGAAATGAAGTTCAGCCTTTTGAAATGTAAACCTGTGACATCTCAGTTCCACTTGTGCTCTCCAGAGTTTGATTTATAGTTAAGGTGCTTGCTATCTGCTTCTCTTTAACCTATTATGTTTCTCAACTTGCCTGCAGTGTCTGATGATTCAAATACTCATATATGGAGATGAGCACAGTAAAAGCAGAGACACAAAAAACCTCCTGACCCTAATGCAGAGGTGAGTTCTGGTCCTGATCATCAACCAAGTCTTCAGTGTAGATACACAGATAGCATGGCCTCTCCCAGATTCATTTATTTGGGGTGATTCACTTCTAGTAGTCTTGTTAGGCAAAATGCCAACCTGTACTTTGGATGAGGTCAAATTCTAACCTGGAGGTACCTAGCCAATTTCTAGTAGTCTTTCGAACCCAAAGCTATAGGGATCTGCTGAAATAATATTTAGTATTTATATCTCCTTCAATGCTGAATGTTATAACCAAATCCCACTAGAACTGTCTCAGCTAACAGCGTGATAGATACAAATTAGGTTTATGACAAAGTAAGTGAATACATTAAACTTACTTTTCTTGCTGAATATATAAAATCTAAGTCCCTAAACATAAGGCAAGTTTCACGGGGGGCAGGAAATATTAATAGTTGTCTCCAAAAGTAATAATTTAAGAATCTCTTCAGATTCATTTTAAAAAACGTTTAAACTTTCAGCCAAAGACAGTGTTTTGTGCCAACCTGCCCCTTTATTTATCCTTGGCATATCATTGCTGTTTATTTCAGAATGACATTGATCCTGAACTGTTCTCTTTTGTTGAGTGTGTGTTAAATCCCTGAAACTGAGCTAGGTCCTATCCATAAAGAACCTAAGCCTCACAAACACCCTACACAATAGCTCTCATTTTCAGGGAGGAGTCTGATATTCTCTAAAGGAACATGCTTAAATTCATGTAAGTTCTAGAGGTTTAGATCCAAGCAAGTGTGATTCTAAAGGCCATGTGCTTTCCCCTTAGAGCCCTTTAACAAAGAAGGGTATCATTATGGGGTGAGAGTTAGGATTCTGATTGCATTTCGTTGGAGCTGATTCATAGTACTTTCTCATCAGGTTGGCCAGGCGGGGGACAAGCTGGGCACAGAGAATTCATGCAGCCCGTCTTGTCCCCACCTGCCTCAGTCAGAGCCACACCTAAAAGAGGCCCAGCAGAAGACTGTCTCATGTTTCCTCTTACCCAGGACAGCACGTTCTCTAGCCTCTCTCAGAGATGCCCATGGTAGGAGGGGATATGAGGAACTCTGCCTCCTGCCCACTGGTGTATGTGAAAGTATGTTGTCTTAGTAACCATCAGTTCAGTTCAGTTCAGTTCATTTCAGTCGCTCAGTTATGTCTGACTCTTTGTGAACCCATGGACTGCAGCACACCAGGCCTCCCTGTCCATTACCAGCTCCTGGAGTTTACTCAAACTCTTGTCCATTGAGTCAGTGTACCACTCAACCATCTCATCCTCTGTCTTTCCCTTCTCCCACCTTCAGTCTTTCCCAACATCAGGGTCTTTCCAAATGAGTCAGTTCTTTGCATCACGTGGCTAAAGTATTGGAGTTTCAGCTTCAGCATCAGTCTTTCCAATGAATATTCAGGACTGATTTTCTTTAGGATGGACTGGTTGGACCTCCTTGCAGTCCAAGGGACTCTCAAGAGTCTTCTCCAACACCACAGTTCAAAAGCGTCAGTTCTTCGGTGCTCAGCTTTCTTTATAGTTCAACTCTCACATCCATACATGACTACTGGAAAACCATAGCTTTGACTAGATGGACCTTTGTTGGCAAAGTAATGTCTCTGCTTTTTAATATGCTGTCTAGGTTGGTCATAACTTTTCTTCCAAGGAGGAAGTGTCTTTTAATTTCATGGCTGCAATCACCATCTGCAGTGATTTTGGAGCCCCCCAAAATAAAGTCTCTCACTGTTTCCCCATCTATTTGCCATGAAGTGATGGGACCAGATGCCATGATCTTAGTTTTCTGAAAGTTGAGTTTTAAGCCAGCTTTTTCACTCTCCTCTTTCACTTTCATCAAGAGGCTTTTAGTTCTTCACTTTCTGCCATAAGTGTGGTGTTATTTGCATATCTGAAGTTATTGATATTTCTCCCAGCAATCTTGATTCCAACTTGTGTTTCATCCAGCCCTGTGTTTCTCATGATGTACTCTGCATATTAGTTAAATAAGCAGGGTCACAATATACAGCCTTGACATACTTCTTTCCCAATTTGGAGCCAGTTTCTTGTTCCATGTCCAGTTCTAACTGTTGCTTCCTGACCTGCATACAGATTTCTCAAGAAGCAGGTCAGGTGGTCTAGGTATTCCCAACTCTTTAAGAATTTTCCACAGTTTATTGTGATCCACACAGTCAAAGGCTTTGGCATATCAATAAAGCAGAAGTAGATGTTTTTCTGGAATTCTCTTGCTTTTTTGACGATCCAGTGGAAATTGGCAATTTGATCTCTGGTTCCTCTGCCTTTCCTAAAACCAGCTTGAACATTTGGAAGTTCACGGTTCATGTATTGCTGAAGCATCGCTTGGAGAATTTTGAGCATTACTTTGCTAGAGTGTGAAATGAGTGCAGTTGTGTGGTAGTTGGAGCACTCTTTGGCATTTCCTTTCTATGGGATTGGAATGAAAACTGACCTTTTCCAGTCCTGTGGCCACTGCTGAGTTTTCCAAATTTGCTGGCATATTGAGTGCAACACTTTCACAGCATCATGTTTTAGGATTTGAAATAGCTCAACTGGAATTCCATAACCTCTGCTAGCTTTTGTTCATAGTGATGCTTCCTAAGGCCCACTTGACTTTGCACTCCAGGATGTCTGGCTCTAGGTGAGTGATCATGCCATCGTGATTATCTGGGTTGTGAAGATCTTTTTTGAATAGTTCTTCAAATGTTCAGAAACCATAAGAACATTAATAATAACTGTAATGTATTCCAATCCTCTGGTGTTATAAAATACATATACTATTTCTGACTCATAAATAACCCTATTTGGTAGGTATTTTTATCTTTCATGTTCAAGTGGTGAAACTGGTACTCAGAAAGTTTGAGTATCTTGTTTAAAATCATCTAGTCAGTAAGTGGTGTAAGATTTGAACCCAGATCTGTCATATTTCAAAAATGTACTGCCTTTCACTCTGTAACAGGGATTCTGACTTTGAGGAATTTGAGAATACATATGGGGGCACCTGGCCAGCAGGCATGTCCCCAGAGTCTCATTTTACATATGGTGGAACTGAGTACAGATCACGTTCAAGTTAAATTACCCAGAAGGAGGAAGAGCTGGGATGTGAATGTAGGTCTCTGACTCCAGAATGTGCCCTTCATATGCAAGGTAGCTTACTCTCTGAAGGCAGGCTGTCTGGATTTTAAATTAGGCTCCATCACTCAGCTCTCTGACCTAGGTGAGGTTACTTAACCCCTCTCAGCCTCTATTTATTCATCAGTAAAATAACAGTACCTTCTTTGAAAAGTGGGTTTTTCTGAGACTTAATAAGATCACATATAATACAGCACTTAGATCAGGGCCTGACAGGTCTTGAGTACTCAGTGAATGTTGGCATAAGAATAAAATTATAATAAGAATTATCTTTGTGAGATGCTGGAGATAATAGATTAGATATCACCTATTACTTCCCAGGTGGCACTAGTAGTAAAGAACCCACCTGCCAGTGAAAGAGATATAAGAGACTCAGGTTCTATCACTGGGTCCAGAAGATCCCCTGGAGGAGGGTATGGCAACCCACTCCAGTATTCTTGCCTGGAGAATCCCATGGACAGAGGAGCCTGGCGGGCTATAGTCCATAGGATTGCAAAGAGTTGGAGACGACTTAAGTGACTTAGCATGCAAGAGTGATGGGTAAAGAGTATATATTGCTAGAGCCCTGTCATCTTAACTTGCCTCTGGCACTTACTATACACAACCTTGGGAAAATCACTTCTGAGCCTTGCTTTCTCCATCACTAAAATGCAGATAATAGTATATCACATAGAGTTATCGTGAGCTTTAAATAAAATAATGTATATAACATGCATCGGCTAGTGCCTGACAGAGTATGTACTCAGTAAATATTAGCCAAGCATCCTTTCCTCTCCATTATTCTGTAATATACAGCCTTTTGCTTCTAGGGAAGTAAGTCAGAATATTTGAAATTGTAATTGTGATTAACTGTTAGACAGTATTACAATATGTTTGTGTTTGAGAATTTGAATATGAACATACTAAAGAACACTTTGTACTTTAGAGGTAATAATGAAACTAAAAGAGTATAACATGTAGTTTCAGACAAGAAATGCATGTTTACTCAAAACTGAAAGCAAAAGTTCTACTCAGCTTGTATTTAAAAAGAGAAACTTCAGAATAGCTAGAGTGAATCCTCAGTAGCCTGACGTCGCATTCCACCTCTGAGTCTCAGTGTTCTTGTCCTCCATGATTTGAAAAGAATCATAGGAGCGGGAGAAATTAAGAGGCATTGCAATAACCCAATTCAGATCCCAGGTAGTATGAACTTCTTTTGGTTCTTGGAGACTAATTCCTCTCTCTGTAAATTCAATGAAACCTAGACATACCAGGAAGGCACATGGAAGGGGAAGGATCTTAAGGATTCTGCTGTAGCAGAAGTCGAGTCAGTAAAGGTTTGTTTCCCAGAAACAAGTCCATTTCTCATCCCTCAAGAACTGCTGAGCAAAGCCATAGGAGTCGTTGCCAAAGCCTAGATGTCAAAAAAAAAAGAGGAAAAAAAAAAAAAAACCCTAGTCCAGGAATTGTTCTCTTCGCTTGAGCATCTTGCTGGAATAATCAGCCCCAGATGTCCTGGAACTCTGCTAGTTTTCCGCTGTGTTCTTGTGCTTTCTACCCCACCTCCTCCGGAAACCCAGTGACAACATTGGCTGGGCTTTCGTTGCCAGGAGCCCAAATTCCTGGCTTCTGCAGCCTCTGCAAAGAAGTGAAAGCAGAACTGGCTGCATGAATTAGGAGTTAATTCCAAGGTTAAATGTTTGTTAGTTGCACGGGCCTCAAGTAAGAACTTAGTGTATAGAAAAGGTGCAGAAAATCTGATTTAGAAGTAAACATTGAGATTGTTTAGTCTGACTTTTGGAGAAGGAAATGGCAACCCACTCCAGTGTTCTTGCCTGGAGAATCCCATGGACGGAGAAGCCTGGTAGGCTGCAGTCCATGGGGTCGCACAGAGTCGGACACGACTGAAGCGACTTAGCAGTCTGACTTTTACCTAAATCACAAGTGGACTTCAGTTTTAATCATTTATTTATCAAGCTCCCTCTAAGCTCTAGAAATAGTCAGATTTTTAAGATATAGTCCTATTCCAAGAAAACAGACACACTGGACCAGATTACAAGTTAGTCTGCAGTAAAGCTTTAAGAAAAATGTAAACAGAGGACAAGTAATAAATTGTGAGACTGGAAATGTGGGTGGAGACTGTGTGTATGCTGTGGGCAGGGGGCTGGGTCTTCAAAGAAAAGTAAAATATCAACAGGTAGGAAGCCAGCAGTGGGCATTTGACGTAGCACGACCAACAGCATAGTGCCATGGAGAGGTCTGACATTTCTGAGGAAAAGCAAGTGGCCTTGAGTTGTTGTAGTTGGAGGTATATGAGTAAGACACATTGGAAAAGACCCTGATGCTGGAAAAGATTGAGGCAAGAGGAGAAGAGGGTGACAGATGATGAGATGATTGAATGACGTCATCAACTCAATGAACATGAGTTTGAGCAAGCTCTGGGAGATGGTGAAGGACAGTGAAGCCTGGCATGCTGCCATCTATGAGGTCGCAGAGAGTCAGACATGACTTTGAAACTGAACAACAATAGGAACATGCTGGAGATGTTTGGGAAGATATATTGGGGTCCGATTACGGAATGTTTTCTGTGCCATGCTGATGAGTTTAGAATTTATTCTGTAGGCAGAAGATAACTATCAAAAAGCTTTGAGCAGGATGTGCCATGATCAGTTACTGGCTTTAGAACATTAACTGTCAGCCCTGGGAAGGATGGATGGGACCTGGGGAGACCACAGAAGTAGGGAGACCAGTTAGGAGGCAGATGCAACAGTGCAAGGGAGAGATGTTGAGAGCCTTAATTATCTAAAACCATAGTAGAAGGAACATGGAGAAGATGGATTGAGAGCAGTCTGGAGTCTCAGACTCGCAAGACCTTGGAGCCAATCAGATGTGAGGTATAATGGAGTCAGGGGCCCATTCAAAGGTGGCTTTGAAGTTTCTAGCTTGAGCAACTTGGTGAATGGCCATGCTATTAAGGAAAGCATATTGGCAGGACAAGGTCATCTTGGAGGATGTTTAGGGGGTCTGAAGAAGATAATTTCCATTTTGAATGTGTTAAGTTTGAGGTGCCCATAATACATCTACTTGACAATGTCTAATAGGCTGTGTGGACCAGAAACTCAAAATATATTAGAAGTTAAAGGAATGGATAAGAAATCCATGGATTATGTGTATGTCAAACAAGAAAACTTAGGAACTTTGGAGAATATTTACACTTGCTTTGGAGAGAACATATGTGGTAATTTTTAATCAAAATAGAGAGGGCTCAAGAGTGAGCTCCCCACTTAGAGATAGACATCCTGCATCTTCCTTTATTCATCTAAAGAAATGCAAATAAGAGAACTCTGTTTTACAGGTTTTATTTACTGTATGGCACATAGTAAGCTTCTGTGAAATGTTAATTATTGTAATTATTATTATTATATTATCCAGGGGTCATTCAGAAGGAGGAACTGGAAAGGAGACTCAGAAAGAGTCTTTAGAGAATTAGAAGAGTCAGGAAAAAACAGAAAGGAACTCACAGGAGGAGAAAGTTTCAGAAAAGTGTGTGGTCTTTAGCAATGTCACAAAAGACAAGAAGGGGCAGTTTAAAGAAGAGGGATGCATTGTCCAATAAACAGAAAGCAGGATTTCCAATCTCATACAGAATTTATAAATTCAAATGAAATATATTTACAACCTATTATATTGTGTGGTAGGAGTTTCCCAGGTGGCACCATGATAGAGAATCCACCTGCCAACACAGAGGATGCAGGAGACATGGATTTGATCCCTGGGTTGGGAAGATCCCCTGGAGAATGGAATGGCTGCCCACTCCAGTATCCTTGTCTGGAAAAGTCCATGGACAGAGGAACCTGGTGGGCTACAGTCAATGGAGTTACAAAGAGTGGGACATGACTGAGCACACACGCAAGAATATTTGTGAAAAGTACAGGTCACATAAACTCAGTCCTGTCAAAAATATGGGGACATCAGCTCTCTAGTACCCTATGATGGAACTGTGGGTTGATGTATATAACTATATATCTAGCTAGATAGGGCTTTGCTGGTGGCTCAGTGGTAAGGAATCCACCTGCCAATGCAGGAGATGGGGGTTTGATCCCTGTGTCGGGAAGATTTCCTGGAGGAGGAAATGGCTACCTCCAGTATTCTTGCCTGGAAAATTTCACAGACAGAGGAGCCTGGCAGGCTACAGTCCATGGCTCGCAAAGAGTCAAACACAACTGAGCAACTAATACACACACACACACACACACACACACACACTCACTCACATAAATCAGGAACTCACGCATTCTCTCTCCAGGTGGCCTTTTCCAATAATAGACAGTTCTAATTGTTAGAATGCAAGGTCATGAACTTGAGAGTCAGACAGACCTCTGTTTGAATCCAGGCTCCTCCACTTTCTGTGTGCCATAAGACAACTTATCCTAAGCCTCAGTTTTCTCTAATGAGGATTAGAATGGCATCTATAATAAGGAAAGATAATAAAGAGTAAATTAGATTATTCACATAAAAAATGTAGCACAGCATCTCATATAAAGTAAGTGCCCAATAAATATTAGCTATTTTTGCAACTCCAGCTGGTCACCCATACTTGCTGGAAGTATGAAGGCATGGATCATTAACTTCAACTTTGTCCTTGTTAGCCATCTCTAGGAGAGCTGCATGCTGAAAAATTGCTTTTGAATAACTTTCAATGGCTCTTAAGCTGTAGAAGACAACAGAAGGATCCTTTTGGCTTGATAGGAGGGGAAAGGAGGAGAGTACCTCAATGCCCATTAACCTATTAGTGATCTACTGTCTTCTTGGTGAAAAATCTTTGTGAACAAAAATTGCCTTTTCTGGGCTGAGGGACTAGGGAGAGAAAGCCAAAGAAAAGTAGGATAAAAAGGAGGATTTGGGGGTGTTTATTTCCAGAGAAAATTGCAGTAAGTAGAACAGTGGATACACTCAGTAAATTTTCTGTCAGCCAGACTAGTCTTGGGCAAGACCTTAGTGATGAAAGTTATGCTCCAGAAACTAGATTGTTTCCAGGCTACTGCATTTATATTCTTTCCCTATCATTAGTATATATTCTAATGCCTCCTCTACAAAATTAAAGGAGAAAATATTCTGCCAGACCTTGGTGTATGAGTGGGTGGGGAGCAAAATCTGCTCTAACATCCAGGTGCCCAGGGTGGTGGCCTTTCCAAATTAGGATTCTGGGAATAGCTAGCAACACTGGGACAGGTAGAGCAGTGAACATTTTAGGAGCATTTAGCTCCCATACTAGGGTCTCCATGGAGGGGAACAGAGGCTGCTAAGTCACAAAGAGCCAACTCAGGGTACCTGTTCTTTGGTAGTGCATCAGGGGAACTTAATCAATGGCCACTCTGCCATGCCCACAAAAATGGAATGACAGGAGGTAGAGTGTGAATAGAGCAAGGAAAGCAAGTATATTTCACCACCTGGGCCCACTCTGGTAGTGATTTCCTAGAGTGATGCTTGAAGTTCCAGAGCAAAAGGCTAGTTCTGGTGGAGCTTGATTTATTATCATCATCTGCAGTGGGGCATGGGTGGGGGAAGAGCTAAACTTCTGCGACTGATTTGCGATTTATGCACAGAGTAAAGAGCAGTGTACCTTGAGTCCAGACGTGTGTGAGTCCCAACTCTGCTATGAGATAGCTGTGTGACTTTAAGTAGCCTAAACATTCTGAGCCTCACTTTTCCTCATCTTCAACATTCCTTCAACAAATGTATCTGGTGAGCATCTACTAAATCCTAGGTGCAGTTAGAGCTGCAGGTGGTAAATAAATAAAGATAAATAAAACATGGCCATTACTATTAAGGAGACAACTGCCTAGTGCAAGAGACACATGAAAATAATGAAAATGTGAAATACAGGTTCTGTAGTAGAAGTCTCAGTGCACAAAGAGCAGCAAGGAAAGACCATCTAAGAAGTCTGGAGAAGACTTCATAGAGAGGGTTACATTCGAGTTGTTTCTTGAAGGGCGAGTAACAGTTCATCCGGATGGAAAAAAGAAGACATCCCCGGAAGAAGGCACTCTCTATGCAAAATCACAGAGGTCTGACAGAGGGCAGCATTTGGAAGGAATGGTAAGTTCTTAATGGCTGCTCTAGGGGACAGGATTTCCTAAAGGGTATTGTAAGCAATGTTGATTCCAAGGAATGGAGGAGGAAGAAAGGCTCTGTGGCAGAAATCCGTGTAGGAAGAAACCAAATTGAATTACACAAAGTGACACAGGTTTATTTCCTGAAGTACTTCCCAGAACTTGTTACACACTAAACTTCCCCCACTGGCATGTTGGGAAGAAATTAATTTTTAAAACGCCACTGTATTTATATTTACCTGAATTCTTTGTAAACTGGTCAAATTTAAACTCATTTAAACTGATTTAAATTTTGGCAAATAAAACCTTATTTAGAACCACAAAGATAATCTTAGGTCTAGTGTTATTTAAAGCAAAAGGTAAATATAGCATGTTTGAACTGAGGGTACACGAATACTTTGGCAGTTTGGTAACAAATTTGGGCCCTGCCTTAGGGCATAAGAAATTTTTTATGAAAGATGACTATCTCACCAATGAACTATTTTATCTGATCATAGAAACATGACTTCAACACATCTTAATGAACTAATTTTTCTTTATGATTCATGGTGGTTAGAGCTCATGGAGACAGGACTGTTCAGACCCCAGCACCACCACTTTCTAGCTATGTACAATTCTGGTTTTCTCATCATAAGATAGGGATGAGAATAGTACCATCTCTTAGTGTTGCTGCAAAAATGAGATAATGTAGGTAAAGTGGTTATTAGGTAATAAATGGCAACTATTTTCGTACTTACTGAAACCTGGGCTTTGGCTTTATGGCCTTCTAGCCATACCATTGGCAGTGAAGGAAAATGAGACGGGGCTAGTAACTGAAAAGCGACTGTGAGGCTGGTGTGGAAAACATTTTTCCCATTGTATCATAGAGAAGACAGTCTAACACAGTTTCTTAAATGCACAGATGATGTATACAGTCTATGAGCCAGAGGCGTTTCAGTGACCTGATTCCAGGAAAGGGGACTCCTGCCACCTTGTGGTGAGAGCAAGCGAGGCCCAAGGCTGGTCTCTATTTGCAGTCCCTAGCAGAGATCCCTCTCAGATCTCTGCCCACCCCTGATTTTATGAGACCCCCTGGGCAACTGACTTAATTTGTGCCTACTTTTTTTTTTTTCAAATTTGGAATCATATTATCTCTTGGTTTACTGATCAGGAAATTAAAGTGCCAGATAGCTTTCTGTATTTTATATGGTCCAGTAGTGGAATGAATAAGCCTTTACTGGGGCTTGCATATAAAAAAGCCTCAAGTTGCTCATAAAATTTTGTATCTCATATTTCTGTGGAACAGATTTTTTTCAGGCAAACGGGGCTGTGAAAACCACACTTGTTGCAGGCTTGAGGTCTAAATAGGAGGTGACTGAGGAACACTTAATAGAAACCGTGTTTCTGGATCAGAAAATCTCTTGGACTAGATTACTTCTAATTTCAGGCCAACTTCTCCAGTATCAGGAAACAAGCATATGGAAATCTTAATGGCTGGGAATGAGGATGACAGATCCTCTTTTTAACAATTACAGTGCCTCTGGGCTCTAAATCTCTGTGCTCATGAGGAGAAATCACCTGAAAAGCACGAACAATATATAAAAGGCCCTAAATTCGACAGTTTTTTTTTTCAGCTGTGATTAAATGCAATCCACATATCTTAGATACACCCCTCACCTGCTGTCTGAATCAAAGGAAGTCCCCTGCTCTTTAGGGAGAAAACCTAAGACTCTAGTACCATTTTGGAGGCCCTTTAGCAGAGTTAGCATTTTAGGGGGATGGTCACTTGGTGAAATAGTTGCCTCAGACTGAGTTCAGCCTTCTAACTCAAGAAGGCAGTGGTTGGTGCTAGAAGGAGGGAGAGATGTCAAAGAAATAAGAAAACATGCACAAATGGTTTTCTCCTTTCCTCTAGGTCTTCTGTTATCAGTAAAGGGAAAACCTCTATGCAGGATAGTCAACAATAAAGCCAACCTGTTGATAACAAGCATTCTTGACCACAAAATACATTTACCAACACTGATAGCAGTGGCAGATCAAAAACAGAACCAAGGATTCTGGGGAAAAAAAGGTCCACTTAACAACGGCATTACAGGTAAAATACGTATGGCCATTAGAATCCAGGATCTTGTTACCTGAGAGGAAGCAATCTTTTTTAGACCACATGCTTTAAGTTAGTTTCTCATGTCACTGGGACTCCCATCCCTTCTATTTCCCCTTTTCTAATTTCATTCTTTCCCATTCTGACTTTTAAAAAAAGTTCTGCAGTGCCTAAGTAGTTTATGTGTGAGCATTTTAATACAGTACTTATAAATTAGCCATAACCTGTTTAGGGTCCCTAAAATTGCTTTGTGAGGAAATGTTTGACCTTCTGGAACACTGACCTAACCTGGTTTACTGAAGTCATACCATGTTAGAGCCATACGGCCTTTTTGATTTTTGTAAATGAAGAAAACAGGGACAAGAGGGGTTGATTTGTTTGTGGTCAGTCTCATGACTATAAAGCAGATGGTCACCTGAATCACAGGAGACTACTCTTTCCATCCCACTATGCTGCCCCTATCAGATTGGATTAAAAAGACTTGTTTTGGGAATGGAATGCTCACCAGAGTTGTTAAAAAAGAAATCCTATGGGCTTCCCTGGTGGCTCAGATGGTAAAGACTCTGCCTGCAATGCAGGGGACCTGGGTTCAGTCCCTGGGTTGGGAAGATCTCCTGGAGAAGGAATGGCTACCCACTTCAGTATTGTGGCCTGAAGAATTCCATGGACAGAGGAGCCTGGCGGGCTACAGTCCATGGGGCTGCAGAGTCAGATACGACTGAGTGACTTTCAAAAAAAAAAAAAAGGCCTTGAACCAGTGTGTATCTAGGAAATTGGCAGTCTCAAATCATATTCCTTTGTGTGTTGAGGGACAGAGAAATCAAATTCAGTTTATACTCTAGCTTTTATTTTTCCCTTGTTATCGCTCCTCAGTTACCTGAGCTGATTTAGTGGAGCTCAAACACCTGTGTCTTTGGGATCCATGTGTGTTCCTAAGACCATTTCTATCACTCATCAGTGCTTATACAACCACATCTTGGTTCTTCCTTCAAGGTATTTTCTCATTTCACTGTTTCATCTGTAAAACCTAGTAATCAGCCAGTATCCACAGTATTGGTAGTGAGCAGTGTTCTGCTGTGGCAGGACATATATACTGGTTTATCCGGTGGTCTGGTCACAGACTGCTAGGCTTCCTCCTGGTAGCTGCCGCTCTCCCTCAGCTGATTCCAAGAGTGCTTTAAGCTTGGCACCCAGGAGCAGGGTTTCTGCTTACAACTCTGGCCGAAGGCACCTATATTCCACTGACCTTCTCGGCCAAGTACTTACAAACTAGTCACTCAGTGATTCACTGCAGATTTTAGCCCTGTTTGGACATGGGACTGATGTTCTTGCCCAAAACATGCTGAGTTGACTAAAGCAGCCTCAGAAGAGTGGCTTCTATTTTCACACACGCAGTTGAAAAGTTTTTCAACAATGACTGTGATAAAAACAAAGTATTAGAAGTGGCCACTCGGATTCCATTTTGGGTGGCACTAAAATGTAAGAATTTTACTATTTTGTGAGGTCCCAAAGTCTTAACATTTCCAAACCGACAAACCTCTATCAATAAAACAATAGCATAAAGTATTAAGAAGAGGTGGCAAAAATACACAGAAGAACTGTATAAAAAAGAGCTTCAAGACCTAGATAATCATGATGATGTGATCACTGACCTAGAGCCAGACATCTTGGAATGTGAAGTCAAATGGGCCTTAGAAAGCATCACTACGAACAAAGCTAGTGGAGGTGATGGAATTCCAGTGGAGCTATTCCAAATCCTGAATGATGATGCTGTGAAAGTGCTACACTCAATATGCCAGCAAATTTGGAAAACTCAGCAGTGGCCACAAGATTGGAAAAGGTCAGTTTTCATCCCAATCCCAAAGAAAGGCAATGCCAAGGAGTGCTCAAACTACCGAACAATTGCACTCATCTCACACGCTAGTAAAGTAATGCTCAAAATTCTCCAAGCCAGGCTTCAGCAATATGTGAACCGTGAACTTCCTGATGTTCAAGCTGGTTTTAGAAAAGGCAGAGGAACCAGAGATCAAATTGCCAACATCCGCTGGATCATGGAAAAAGCAAGAGAGTTCCAGAAAAACATCTATTTCTGCTTTATTGACTATGCCAAAGCCTTTGACTGTGTGGATCACAATAAACTATGGAAAATTCTGAAAGAGATGGGAATACCAGACCACCTGATCTGCCTCTTAAGAAATCTGTATGCAGGTCAGGAAGCAACAGTTAGAACTGGTCATGGAACAACAGACTGGTTCCAAATAGGAAAAGGAGTACGTCAAGGCTGCATATTGTCACCATGTTTATTTATCTTATATGCAGAGTACATCATGAGAAATGCTGGACTGGAAGAAACACAAGTTGGAATCAAGATTGCCGGGAGAAATATCAATAACCTCAGATATGCAGATGACACCACTCTTATGGCAGAAAGTGAAGAGGGGCTAAAAAGCCTCTTGATGAAAGTGAAAGTGGAGAGTGAAAAGGTTGGCTTAAAGCTCAACATTCAGAAAACGAAGATCATGGCATCTGGTCCCATCACTGCATGGGAAATAGATGGGGAAACAGTGGAAACAGTGTCAGACTTTGTTTTTCTGGGCTCCAAAATCACTGCAGATGGTGACTGCAGCCATGAAATTAAAAGACGCTTACTCCTTGGAAGGAAAGTTATGACCAACCTAGATAGCATATTCAAAAGCAGAGACATTACTTTACCAACAAAGGTTCGCCTAGTCAAGGCTATGGTCTTTCCTGTGGTCATGTATGGATGTGAGAGCTGGACTGTGAAGAAGGCTGAGTGCCGAAGAACTGATGCTTTTGAACTGTGGTGTTGGAGAAGACTCTTGAGAGTCCCTTGGACTGCAAGGAGATCCAACCAGTCCATTCTGAAGGAGATCAATCCTGGAATTTCTTTAGAAGGAATGATGCTAAAGCTGAAACTCCAGTATTTTGGCCACCTCATGCGAAGAGTTGACTCATTGGAGAAGACTCTGATGCTGGGAGGGATTGGGGGCAGGAGGAGAAGGGGACGACAGAGGATGAGATAGCTGGATGGCATCACTGACTCGATGGATGTGAGTCTGAGTGACCTCCGGGAGCTGGTGATGGACAGGGAGGCCTGGCGTGCTGCGGTTCATGGGGTCGCAAAGAGTCGGACACGACTGAGCGACTGATCTGATCTGATCTGATCTGATTACATTGTAAAATAAAACATTGTGTAACCCTATTGTCTCATTTGAAATTATTTTTAGTATCTCGTTTTTGACAGTACAAAATTCCCACCTGTCCTTTGAAATTTTGATTTTAAAATGTTTTATGAAATGGTTTTAACATCCTCCTATCTGACAAAATAGAAAGCTGCCATCTATCTTGGTTCTAAAAGTTTAAAAATGTTACTACTTTGTGAAATCCCCAAGTTTTAAGAAACCACATTGGAAATGTTCAGCACAAAACAATATAAAGTTTCACTCTTAGAAAATTGGAGCTGAGAACTAAGCTCCTTTCTAAACTCATTCAGTGGGAAGCAGCGATCTGGACAACCAATCAAAACACCTGAGGTTCCCAGCCACCCCAGTCCATAAGGTCATACACAGCGTAGACATTCCTTTGGTTATCGGGCACTGAAATTTCTGAGATAGATGAGGGTTAGCTACTTTCTTTCAGTCCCTGTAACCGAATTAGAAAACAAACAAAACCAAGCCCAGCTCAAACTCTCCCACATATAAATTTTAATAAATGTTCAGTACCAAGCAGTGTCTGCAACCGGCTCTGGAAGTTCAGTGATGCCTCACGCCCATGTGTTGGCAGTTCACCCATCACTTTGCATTAAAGGTCCACTTAAGGCAAACCTGACAATATTCGAGATGGGACTGTCCTAATCCAGTCAGCAACAAGCAACAGAAATCCCTGGACAAATGGTAGGAAGTAAAAGTCAAGCCTCAGGCACCAGTCCTAAGAGTACAGACTACAGGCCTCACTAGATTCTTATATTCTTTCCATAAAGGGATGGGGAACTACTGTGAAATAATTTAGTTCACATATCCTGAATACCTCTAGTTTTACCAATGAGAGCCACTACTATTAACTAGGAGTTACATCCAGTCAATGAGCTATACATTTCAAAAAGATAACCTACTTCAAACATTTACTCTCTTATTGAGGCTTCTGAAGTGACTGAGATATGGATGCCAGGAACACCCGTGCCAGCTGCCTGGGGCATTTCTGATTAGAGGTTGAGCTATCCACTGCTGGAGCAGGAAAACCCACAGTAGAGCTGCTAACTGCTGGAGGGGAGCACGCAACCTGATACTCGTATAAAAATGCTACGAATACAAACTCGGGAAAAGAGAAAATGCTATTTTCCAATTCCTCAGAACCCAACAGATTTCGTTTCAGGTGGGGACAAGAGCCAGCAGTATGAAGATGGAAAGGGGAAAAGGGAGTCTATGCAGTTCTGTACCCCCCCTCCCCCCCGCCCCGGCCAAGCTGTAGAGGCTGCCACATGCTGCCCTTTCAGCAATGGTAACTAATGCTTAGCAGGACTTGAGAATATCACAGAAACTGTGTGGCTTCTTGTAAAAAAAAAAACAAAACAAAACATGTATTACAAGACATTTTTATTACAACAGTAAAATTTAACATTTTTGTTTTGAATCATTTCATCAGTTCTAGGTGGAAGCACGTCATAAGTCTGGAATAAACTAATTAAAAATAGAAAAAATAGCTACTGTTACTGCTGCTGCTGCTAAGTCACTTCAGTCGTGTCCGACTCTGTGTGACCCCATAGATGGCAGCCCACCAGGCTCCCTCATCCCTGGGATTCTCCAGGCAAGAATTCTGGAGTGGGTTGCCATTTCCTTCTCCAAGCTACTGTTAAGTACAATTTTATTAGAAAGAATATGAGGTAAACTTCAGAAAGGCAGTCTTTCGTGACACGTGAACTCAGCTTATAGTCACCAAAGCATCTGCGTTGCCCAAGGACGTGCGCCCCCTAGTGGTCTCTCATAGGAACTTGAACAAAGGCTAGCAAATTAGAGAGTCAAACAGAACACACTTAACTAGAAAATTCTTCATTAAAACGTATCTTGATGTTACGGTGACTGAGAAAGAATTAAATTTATTAGCTTCTGAATTCTAAGTAACTCAAGATATGTTCAGCTGAAATAGTCTTAAATGTGCAAAAATGTCAGTCTTATTTAATCATAGATTCAACTTTCATAGTGACTAATAATCTGAAAGTGGAGGTCCTTTTATCTGATGAATATTTACTCCATCCTGGCACTATTTTAGATACTAGACATGCCAATGGAAAAAAACCAAGTAACTGTCCAATTTTAAATTTAAAGGAAAATTGTAGTCCTTGAAATGTTTACTGATTATTTTCATAATTATGTTTTAGACGTGTTTTGTTCTTAATGCTTATTGAGACAAAAAAAAATCTGGACATTTGGCTGATTCAATCATTTCCTTCTTGAACACACACTGTAACTTTACAAAACTCCAAGGACTTTTGTACCAGCTGGGTACAAAACTTGAAACACATACTGTAACTGGGTACAAAATTTGAACACATACTGTAACTGGGTACAAAACTTGAACACATACTGTAACTTTACAAAACTCCAACGACTTTTGTACCAGCTGGGCATCCTGAGATTGCCTGGGAGACTTAGCTCTCAGGCATTCACCCTGGGCTGGATACCCAGCACTGCACGAATCGTACAGGTACCTGGGAGCAGCGCCTACGTGCCTGCCCACTGAGATATGCCTTGGTTTGGTTGAGAAATTTTTTTAAAAAAAAATTATTTTTGGTTGTACTAGGTCTTTGTCATGTGCAAGCTTTTCTCCAGTTGCAGAGCACGGCTCTAAGGCTCATGAGCTCAGTAGCTGCAGCTCCCGAGCTCTAGAGAACAGGCTCCGCAGTTGTGGTACACGGCACAGCTGCTCCACAGAGTGTGGGATCTTCCAGGATCAAGGATGGAGCCTGTGTCTCCTGCATTGGCAGGTGGATTCTTTACCACTGAGTCACTTGGGAAGCCCTGGTTGAGGAACTCTTATAGGCAAATAGAAGGTATCTAATAAGTACTTACTACAATGAATGGTTTTCAGAACAAGATAAAACCTGTAATTCTGAAGACTGTTTTATATCATGTTCATAAATGCCTTCAAAATGTAAATAAATCATATAATTATTCAGACTTGTTTGGTGACACCTAAACTTCAGAACACTTGCAAAGACATCACCTGTAAAAGCAGTCACTTCAATGCAATTAAAATGCTATTTTAAAAAAATATTCTTTAAAACTGTGATTCTCAAACTTTAGCAAGGATCAGAATCTCAGGGTGGGGGGTGAGGGGGGAAGCTGTTTAAACTACAGATTGCTGGCCCCGCACTCAGAGTTCCTGACAAGTTTCCAGGTGGTCTAGGCATGACACTCTGAGAACCACTGTTTATGACAGAGTCTCCAGAATTCCAACTAGGAAGTGATGCCCATATGCTATTGCTTTTTCTAATAGTAAATAAAAGAACATTTCTGATATGGCTTAACCAAACTTCAAATTTTTATACTCTTGGAATGACCTACTTAAGTAGAATAACACATAAAACTTATGCACCTTGACTTATAACAATTTCCGTGAGTTCAAAAGAATCAGACTAGTCCAGTACTGGATAACCTATGACTACGTGACAACATTACTGACAAAACCTACAGCAACTGTTGGGACGGACTGTGCTGCTCCTCCTCCCTGCTTCTTCCCCTTAGAAAATCTTAACAGGAAGTCATGAAGGGCACTGCACTCAGCATGAGGACATGACCTACTGTGCATGTGTACATAAACAGTGCATGAACCACCATACTGAAGACTAAGAGTCAGAAACTTCTTCATCAGGACAGCAGTAATATTCCACAAAGCATATCTGTCCATCTTCATTTCTAATCATATACTGTAATGAGAGAAATCCTCGGTTATCTGTTCGAATAGATACCTTACAAGACAGGACTAATGCCTTTGTAGAGGGTTTCAGTAAAGAAATCTTGTATCTGCAGAAAAGTAAACAAAAAGCTGTTATTTGGACACATTTAAAGCATAATTCCAAGTAAAGGACAGAAGTTAGCCAAGAACTACCGAACAGCAAACATAAGAACAGAATCAAATAGCCATCCAATTTGCTAATATTTTCTTCGTTTTGAAAATTTAATTCACTATCACAATGCCAAATTCCCAAGTAAACCCAGCAACCTACTATTTATTTTTTGCTATACTTTTATCTACACAATGAAAGTCTTAAAAATTTTTATTTAATAGAAATATAGTATTTAACCTCGCCTTCATCACCAAATGGCAACCTACTGACCTGTTGACCTGGGTCTCATTGCAGTGAAATGATTCCATCAAATCAGAATCTTTGGGATAGTCAAGGTGGGAGCTTCCTGCATTCCCAAAAGTAGATAACCTATAGTAGAAAATGAGCAATTCATTTATTCATTGGTTTAATAATAAGCTACATTAGTATCCAAATAAGCAAACACTTCCTTAAGAAGCTCATTCTGGTGAGTGAAACATGTATGTAGACAGCTGCAGACAAGGCACTGTAACAATGACATAATAAAGATTCCTGTAGGATGCTGCAGTACAGAGCAACTAAAAAATGACTTTGCAAAAAGCCAGTCACAGAAGGAATCTAGGGGGCTCTGCCTCAATTTCATTACCTTAGTATTACTTTGATATTGTCCTTCCCTCTGCCTCAAATCAGACCCACGTTAACAGGAGAGTGGAGGAGTGATCGAAGACCCTGATCTATGTCAATGGCAAGCCCAGGGCCCTGCCAGCTATGTCTACTGCCACACCAAGCAATTAGGGCTTTTGTGTGTCTCAGATGCTTTTCAGGCTATTTTATGGTTTTCTTTGCTTGGGAATATCAGTAGTTTGCAGACAATTTGTGAATGTTTATGTTTATGTTAACTTACTGATCATTTGTTTTGGAAAGTGAAAGTGTTAGTGGCTCAAGTCCTTTTCGAATCTTTGTGACTCCATGGACTGAAGCTCACCAGGTTCCTCTGTCCATGGGATTCTCCAGCAAGAATACTGGAGTGGGTTGCCATGCCCTTCTCCAGGGGGCCTTCCTGACCAAGGGATCGAATGTGGGTACCCTGCATTGCAGGTAGATTCTTTACCATCTGAGCCACCTGGAATTAACATATATGAGCACTGTATGTGAGTGCTATATGAACACTGTGATAAAGACCTAGGTGCTTGCTGTCTTTCCCCAGAATCCATCTTTTCTCTCTCCTAACATCACCTCTTTCTCTGAGCCATGTTGTTCATGCCCAGCCATGCTGATGGTTCCCAAATCTATATTTTTAGTCTAGACTGATCTCCTGAACTCTACACCTATCTATCCAAATACTCCCGAGTGTCACAGGCTCAAGTTTAACATATCCAGAAAAAAATATTTCAACTTCCAGTTCCCCACCACCAAATAATTTCCTGTATGGGAGATGAAAAATACCATGATCCATCTAGTCAACCATGCTGAGAGAGCTCATTTAGATGAGGAGCCTCTGTTTAAAGTGTCTGGAATCTTTAATTCACATCACTGCTTAAGTAGGGTTACACTCATTTCCATTTTGATTAGCATTTTAACCAATCTTGAGCAAATTTTTTAACTACCTAACCAATAAGAAAAGCCTAAAGTTCTTCTGCAATAGATACAAAAATAATAATTACACATCTCATACTGTATGTATTTAACTCCTTTACTCTAATATTTTGAAATATTTCAAGAGAGTAGAAATAAATTCTCTGATTCTAATCCTGAAGAGTTTTGCCATTTCATTTGTTGGGTCAAAATATGAGAAGCAGCTTGATAGTTTTTGATACTATATTCCTGCTGACAATTGCCTCTTAGGAAGCTCACCTTGACCATGCCTCCCTAAGCACTCCTGTGTTGGTTCCCTAATCTTAATGGCATGTAATTTTGTTCTCTTTAAGGTGTTTCACATATAGCCTCATCACCCTGATTTTAAGCTTTTCCTTGCTGTAGTGCTTAATGTAAATATGTACACTACAGGTGACTGATACTTAGTGAATGAACCATGTATAGAAAACACCTATTCCCTCTAGCATCTGTACTAACTTGGGAAAAAGAGACACCATATGCTGTAAACACCTTTTGCAAAAGTTTAAGCCCAATTTTCCTCACAATGCAATTGATCTATGATGGTAAGTAGTACAGCAATGAAATGATCACTAATTTATGAACTCAGAGATGGGGCTACTCTTCTAGAAACCAACACTACCTATGAAGCTTTAAATAGTGAGTTAGTCTTCCTGGGTCTTCTAGTGTCCTGACACATAAAAGTATGAACTAAGAGTAGAAGCTCTCTGAAGTTCTGAAAATTTTCATAACCTGGGTAACAAAAACTCTGCATTCTAAGAACATGTGTAAGCAGGTAGATGGAGTAAACTGCATTAACCAGGACCGCAGGGCTTTCACGGAGAAGGCAGTGGCACCCCACTCCAGTACTCTGCCTGGGAAATCCCATGGACGGAGGAGCCTGGTAGGCTATAGTCCATGGGGCTGCTAAGAGTCGGACACGACTGAGCGACTTCACTTTCACTTTTCACTTTCATGCATTGGAGAAGGAAATAGCAACCCACTCCAGTGTTCTTGCCAGGAGAATCCCAGGGACGGGGGAGCCTGGTGGGCTGCCGTCTATGGGGTTGCACAGAGTCGGACATGACTGACGCGACTTAGCAGCAGCAGCAGCAGCAGCAGCAGCAGAGCTTTCAAGTACCTGAAATAAGGTTTATCTGGAGACATGGTGATCTGCAGGACTTCGCTCGTCATATCCAACTCGGAAAATGCTTCACGGAGCCCCTCTGACTGCAGAATAATTTTATTAATGACATTGGTGCTGCAGAAATCAAAATCCAGAGTCTCCTCAGGCTCCTGGGTGTTGATTTTACACACTGTCACCACGCCTCCTTCTTCCAGAAACAGCATAAGAGGGTAACCGTAACCTTGGTAACACATCCGAAGTGCAGTAAAAGTCCCTGCAATGGAAACAAATCATACTCTGGGCTTAGCTTTAGAGCTCTGGGCTCAGCTTCTCCTCAAATCATGCCTAAAACTCAAGAATATTTTACCATGTCCATTTCTAGCATATATGTATATATATCCTTATGAGAAGGGATCACATCTTTCCTAATGATAGTTGTGTGTAGACAATTCCACAAATAACTGCAAAAAATTGGGAATAAAATGTAACTCTTTGAAATCGTTTTCCAGGTTGAAAAAAAAAAAAAACACTTCAGAGATAGCTAGGTGATTATATATAAATATACAACTTCAGAATGGAGAATCTATACAGTCCATATTGCACGTATTAATAATAACTTGTAGGATAGATTATGCTATTCTTGAAGGTTCTATCTGGATTGCTTTCATATTGTCTTATTATAACATCAATGTATTCACTGTGATAAGGACCCTTCCAACGTTTTCTACTTGGAGACAGTCTTTATATTTCACCACATCTTAAGGTCTAATTGGGAGAAAAAGGGTGGTTAAAGGAGGCTAGGGTTTTAGCTCTGCAAAACTAGTACTAAAGAGAAGGAATATGACAGGACACTCTACTCCTCTTAGTGGGTAGAGAACCACACTGAGGAATGGAAGAAGGCAGGTACTTTTATGGAAAACCAGTTGGGGATCACTGCATTAGAAAATGTATAATTTTAACCAATTCCTGACAATTCCGGAATTGTCAGTAAAAAATTAAAACATATTTTCTAGAGGACCATAACTGATCCTTTCCTATGAAGTAAAAATCATCCTTCTAGGGTTTCCTTGTAGTTTTTTTATTGCTAAAAGTATATGACTATTTTAAAGAAAAGCATTTAGGAAAATAAACTTAATTTATAAATAGGGCTTAAAGAAAAAAGAGCAAATGTCAAACACAGTGAACTGGGAGTCAGGACAACTGGTATCTGTTTTTCTCTGCCACTAACTATAATTCTTGACAAATTAGGGAAAAGAAGCAATTAAAATATATTTCTCAATGTTAAACATATTTAAGACATATTCAAAGTATTCTTTTGATTAGTTCAAATTTAAAATCCTAAAAGCTTTGTAAATTAAAAGGTGAATGTAAATATAAGAACCATTAGCATCTACTAATATTATGAAAAATAGAATATATGATTGTGGCAAATGAAAAATAAATTGGCAATTAATTTTTTAAACAAATGTTTACATTACTTATATTCTAATAATTTTCCCTGTATTTTTCTGACCATCAGAAATGCTTTTACGTTATTATAATGACAATAAAATAGTTCACCTGGCACAGGACTTGATCCAAAAATAGATAAACAGTCTAAAAGGACAGTTAAATTAATTCGAAAAGTAACAGACTCTTCTTGAACTCTAAACTCTTGAAATATTCCAGCCTATAAAAAAAAAGTAAATGTGAAAATGTATGTTAAAGAATGAAAATGCACACATACAATTCTAGAGCTCACTTTATGTTTTTAAACAATATTGTGCTAAACCTATGAAAATAATTTGATTATCAATCAACACATCTTAAACTTTTTCAACTGAGATCCATTAGAATACTACTACTCAGTAGTTGGAGGTGTAACTGATTTCAGTCTGATGCAAAACTTTATGAAAAGGTCCTTGATCTAGCTCCTTGGAGCTAAACTATCTCCTACATGACGCTCCCTTGGCTCCGTTCTGTGCCCACCAGTTGGGCTAAGGTCATGTGGAAAAGAGCCAAACAAATTAGACAGTGCGTGAGTAATAACTGACTCTCAATTTCTTTTGAGGACAGGAACCATGTCTGATTAATCCCTCTATACCTTAGGTCATACTGTGCCCTTCAGATCAGATCAGATCAGATCAGTCGCTCAGTCGTGTCCGACTCTTTGCGACCCCATGAACCGCAGCACGCCAGGCCTCCCTGTGCCCTTAGGTGTTCCAAAAAATGCTAAATTAAACGTGAAATCCTATCTGAACCATACAACTATTATTTTGTAAGAACAAACAGATTATAACCAATAAGAGGAAAAAAATACTAATAGGGAAGTAGTGCAAAAGAGCATATACTACAGGAACAAATGTTGTGGGTTCTCATCCCAACTAAGCCACTTGCCAGCTATAGCACTGCTGACAAATCACTTAAATAGTGTCTCAGTTTCCACAAATGTAAAATGGGAATAATAACAGAACCACCTCATAGGACTGTAGGACTGTTGACTTTTTTAATTTACCAAAATAAATTTATTAAAAGTATTCAAAGACCACTTCAAAGTTTAGCGGCCATCAGGACAGTTTTGGCACTCATAATGGACATTGTCATTTTCTACACAAAAGCACTCATTCTAGTACAGACACCAATTGACAGTTCAAACACAAATCGTTTCAGTTTTAGAGTTATGTGAGACAACAGTACTGATGATGTGTAGTAGTTCATGGGAACTTCCGTACCCTTGCACATAGTAAACGTATATTACCTAGAACTAAAGAAACTACATCTAAACCACTATTGTTGTGAGCATTAAATGATTTAAACATATAAACATACAAAACAATCAGAAAAAGTGCCCACCTATAGTTTAATATATTTTAGACATTGTTAACCATTATCTCTGTAAAACACGATAGGAAAAGGGTTTGCTACCAGGAGAGAAAAAGAATTCAAATAATGATATTTTGTGCTCAAACTTAAATGAGGACCCTTGTAATTCATTGAGCTGGGTGAAGAATGTCATATGTCACTGGATTAAAGGTGCTAACTTCCATACCTGAATAAAAGCATTTGCTTGTACACATTTTGCGTTTTCCACTGTAACCTTGATTCCATTTTTAGTAGCGAAACACGTGGCATGTTCTCGGAAATGAATAGCCTTCAAGACAGTGGAGAGGTTCCTGACGTTGTCAAGGCTGGCCACTAAGCAGTAATCATTCTCGTCTGGGATCCGCTGGGTTAGGAGGGGCATGGTCCACGGCGCATTCGGCCCTGAGGGATGCTCCTGATGAGATGCGACAATAAAGATGCTCCTGATGAGATGCGTCCAGGCTGACGGGGCCCGCGATGTCAACCTGCGCTGTAACAGGCCTGGACGCTGAACTCGCCGAAGTAGGGACTGAAACCCCACCTCTGCCACTTAACTATCTCTAACTCTGGGGGAAATTACCCTGTCAACTAGGGTTTCGTCGTCTTCAGTAAGGGGACAGTAACACGAAAAGTTAAGGACAGAAATACGCAACTAACACGGCCACCGGGGTCAGTTTCGCCAAGCCAAACAGAGGCTCCGCTTCCTCAGTCAGGGACGAGGTGTCCCGCGCCTCCAATCTTGGTTCTAACAGGATATGCGCTAGGGGGACGGGCTTGAGTCCTTGGAAGGTCCTTCAAGAGACCCAGACAACCACCCACCACCAGCAGCCAGCCCACGACCCGCTTACACACTTGTCTTGGGATCCCCAGCGCCAAACCCTACCTTTGCGCAGCCCCTAGAAAACTACGGAGGAAGTGGAGCGGCTCCCGCTACTCTATTCAGATTTGCCGGCCACCTCGGCCACCGTCACCACAGAGATAGAAGAGGCCTAGAGAGCCGACCGGGCCGTACCATAGAGTTGCAGGACTGTGGAGCTGGGGCCGGAACCATAGAGAAAAGAAGGCGGAACGAGCGGCAGAACCGGAAGAAAGGCCCAGAGTGAAGGCGCGGAGCAAGATGGCGGCGACCAAGAGGAAACGGCGTGGAGGCTTGGCGGTTCAGGCGAAAAAGCTGAAAAGAGACGCGAAAGATGGCAAGCTGCCGGCTAAGCAGAACGACGTATCAGAGGAGGCGGCGGAAGAAGAGAAAGATCGAATCCCAGGCCCAGTTTGCAAGGTAAAGGCTTTGCGGCCGCGGCTCCACGCGCTTTCGTTGGGGTCATTTCATTTCGGTTCAGTCGCTCAGCCGTGTCCGACTCTTTGCGACCCCATGAATCGCAGCACGCCAGGCCTCCCTGTCCATCACCAACTCCCGGAGTTCACTCAGACTCACGTCTATCGAGTCGGTGATGCCATCCAGCCATCTCATCCTCTGTCGTCCCCTTCTTCTGCCCCCAATCCCTCCCAGCATCAGAGTCTTTTCCAGTGAGTCAACTCTTCGCATGAGGTGGCCAAAGTACTGGAGTTTCAGCTTTAGCATCATTCCTTCCAAAGAAATCCCAAGGCTGATCTTCAGAATGGACTGGTTGGATCTCCTTGCAGTCCAAGGGACTCTCAAGAGTCTTCTCCAACACCACAGTTCAAAAGCATCAATTCTTCCGCGCTCAGCCTTCTTCACAGTCCAGCTCTCACATCCATACATGACCACAGGAAAAACCATAGCCTTGACTAGACGGATCTTTGTTGGCAAAGTAATGTCTCTGCTTTTGAAAATGCTATCTAGGTTGGTCATAACTTTCCTTCCAAGTAGTAAGCATCTTTTAATTTCATGGCTGCAGTCACCATCTGCAGTGATTTTGCAGCCCCCCAAAATAAAGTGTGACACTATTTGCACTGTTTCCCCATCTATTTCCCATGAAGTGATGGGACCAGATGCCATGATCTTAGTTTTCTGAATGTTGAGCTTTAAGCCAACTTTTTCATTTTCCACTTTCACTTTCATCAAGAGGCTTTTTAGTTCTTCTTCACTTTCTGCCATAAGGGTGGTGTCATCTGCATATCTGAGGTTATTGATATTTCTCCCAGCAATCTTGATTCCAGCTTGTGTTTCTTCCAGTCCAGCGTTTCTCATGATGTACTCTGCATATAAGTTAAATAAGCAGGGTGACAATAGACAGCCTTGATGTACTCCTTTTCCTATTTGGAACCGGTCTGCTGTTCCATGTCCAGTTCTAACTGTTGCTTCCTGACCTGCATACAGATTTCTCAAGAGGCAGGTCAGGTGGTCTGGTATTCCCATCTCTTTCAGAATTTTCCACAGTTTCTTGTGATCCACACAGTCAAAGGCTTTGGCATAGTCAATGAAGCAGAAATAGATGTTTTTCTGGAACTCTCTTGCTTTTTCAATGATCCAGCAGATGTTGGCAATTTGATCTTTGGTTCCTCTGCCTTTTCTAAAACCAGCTTGAACATCAGGAAGTTCACGGTTCACATATTGCTGAAGCCTGGCTTGGAGATTTTCGTTCTGGTACCTACCTGATTACTGCTCTGCGGGTTTCAGAGATGCTGGGGGTGTTATGGGAGCTTGGTCTCAGCTTTCCGGGAGGGACCAGCTGGCGTGTTTACATCTAACCTTAGTGCACGTGGCTGTACTCTCAACAGGCTGCTGATTGAGCAACTTGACGGATTTCAAAGCTGTTACTGCTCGCAGAGAAGTGGCTTTTGGGGACTGTTACAGTGTTTGGTCTTCGTTTCCTGTTATTGTCGGAGGAAGGAATTCTTCCTTAAACTTGTTTGTCTCTCTCAAGTATATATCCCTTCCAGTGATGGGATAGCCAGAATATCCCCGTATTCTGAATGTTGAAGCTGGTTATGCGGTTCTTTAAAAAGCTACTGTCCTTTGGGACTATGCTTTAGACGTGATTTTTAAAAAATTTTACTTTTAATTGGAGGATAATTGCTTTACAATGTTGTGTTGTACAGTTTTCTAATGTACAACAACATTAGTCAGCCATAAGTATACATATATCCATTCCCTCTTAAACCTCATTCCCATTCAATCCCCGACTTGATTTGTAACTCTCAAGGGATACGAAAAAATAGGGTAGATACTATGAGTTTTTAGGTGTATTAGACAAAGTTTTAATGTGCCAAGCACTGTAAGAAGTTAAGTTTCCCGTGCTTTGGGATTGCAAAACTAAAACGTGACCACTTTCTCCTAAAATGTTGGAGTTTAGAAGGAAGCTAAGAACTGATATGTAAGTTGATGGTTTTTTTTTCAGGAGAAGGTGAACACAAGTTGTTGAATCTTTCATTCATCTGAGAGCTCCTTAAGCTAGATAAAATACTGTGGAGACAATTGGTCTGATTTAGTGATTTCCTTCCGTTGTCCCCCGCCACCCCCACCACAGCGTAGCTTCAGTTCAGTTCAGTTGCTCAGTCATGTCCCACTTTTTGTGACCCCATGAATCGCAGCACGCCAGGCCTCCCTGTCCATCACCAACTCCCGGAGTTCACCCAGACTCACGTCCATCGAGTCAGTGATGCCATCCAGCCATCTCATCCTCTGTCGTCCCCTTCTCCTCCTGCCCCCGTCCCTCCCAGCATCAGCTTAGCATAGATCTGTGTATACCACGTACTGATTGATAGGTAAATGTGGCAAGTGCTGGGAAAGGAGTTAGCTTTGAGGAATGAAAGATAAGCTTGAATTCTAACCCTGATATTAATTAACAGGGACATTTTGAACTCTTCTCACTTGCAGACTAAGGAAGAAAATGTAATTTACTCTTTGTGAAGAGTAAACTGGACTTCTTGTAGATTTTCTGTAAATGTTAGTGTTCTCATTCTTCCCTTTAGGAGCTAAAAAGAAATATGATTGTATCTGTCATCTGAGTCATAATATGAAATTTTTTATTTAAGTGCAGGAGATAAAGATTCCTTTAGCCTTTGAATTGGATCCCAAGGTAAGGGCAAAATTTCTATATTCAAATCAGATCAGATCAATCGCTCAGTAGTGTCCGACTCTCTGCGACGCCATGAACTGCAACACGCCAGGCCTCCCTGTCCATCACCAGCTCCCGAGGTCACTCAGACTCACATCCATCGAGTCAGTGATGCCATCCAGCCATCTCATCCTCTGTCGTCCCCTTCTCCTCCTGCCCTCAATCCCTCCCAGCATCAGAATCTTCTCCAATGAGTCAACTCTTCTCATGAGGTGGCCAAAATACTGGAGTTTCAGCTTTAGCATCATTCCTTCCAAAGAAATCCCAGGGCTGATCTCCTTCAGAATGGACTGGTTGGATCTCCTTGCAGTCCAAGGGACTCTCAAGAGTCTTCTCCAACACCACAGTTCAAAAGCATCAATTCTTCGGCGCTCAGCCTTCTTCACAGTCCAGCTCTCACATCCATACATGACCACAGGAAAGACCATAGCCTTGACTAGGCGAACCTTTGTTGGAAAAGTAATGTCTCTGCTTTTGAATATGCTATCTAGGTTGGTCATAACTTTCCTTCCAAGGAGTAAGCGTCTTTTAATTTCATGGCTGCAGTCACCATCTGCAGTGATTTTGGAGCCCAGAAAAATAAAGTCTGACACTGTTTCCACTGTTTCCCCATCTATTTCCCATGTAGTGATGGGACCAGATGCCATGATCTTTGTTTTCTGAATGTTGAGCTTTAAGCCAACCTTTTCACTCTCCACTTTCACTCTCATCAAGAGGCTTTTTAGCCCCTCTTCACTTTCTGCCATAAGGGTGGTATCATCTGCGTATCTGATTATTGATATTTCTCCCAGCAATCTTGATTCCAACTTGTGTTTCTTCCAGTCCAGCATTTCTCATGATGTACTCTGCATATAAGTTAAATAAACAGGGTGACAATATACAGCCTTGACTTAGTCCTTTTCCTATTTGGAACCAGTCTGTTGTTTCATGTCCAGTTCTAACTGTTGCTCCTGACCTGCATACAGATTTCTCAAGAGGCAGATCAGGTGGTCTGGTATTCCCATCTCCTTCAGAATTTTCCATAGTTTATTGTGATCTACACAGTCAAAGGCTTTGGCATAGTCAATAAAGCAGAAATAGATGTTTTTCTGGAACTCTCTTGCTTTTTCCATGATCCAGCGGATAAAATGAGAGGCAATGGCACCCCACCCCAGTATTCTTGCCTGGAAAATCCCATGGACGGAGGACCCTAGTGGGCTGCAGTCCATGGGGTCACTAAGAGTCGGACACGACTGAGCGACTTCACTTTCACTTTCCACTTTTATGCATTGGAGAAGGAAATGGCAACCCACTCCAGTGTTCTTGCCTGGAGAATCCCAGGGACGGGGGAGCCTGATGGGCTGCCGTCTGTGGGGTCGCACAGAGTCGGACACGACTGAAGTAACTTAGCAGCAAAATGATAGAAGTCCAGAGGGAGAGAAAAAAACTAATCAGAGGTGTTGAAGTGGATTAAATGCTGACTTGAAAAAAAAAAACCAGCCAAATTGGCCAAAGTATAGGTAGAAATATAAATGTACTTTAGAATCCGGTGTTAAAGCTGTGTTGTTTTGAACTTTGCTTAGAAAACCCTGGAAGATAAAGATGTGATTGGAGCAAGCAGGTGGTAGTCCACCTTGTCTATTGGAGGAGCTCCTGGCAGGGAGAACTAGCATTTGAAGGTCTGCAGTTGTTATGAGATTATAAGAATCTGAACCTTGAAGGCAGTATCACTAAGAGAGGACCAAGAGTTGTTGGAAAGAGAAATTGACAGCATGTACTGGTGCTTATGATATGAGATAAGGGCAAATGGACGGAGAAGGCAATGGCACCCCACTCCAGTACTCTTGCCTGGAAAATCCCATGGACAGAGGAGTCTGGTAGGCCGCAGTCCATGGGGTCGCTAAGAGTCAGGCACGACTAAGAGATTTCACTTTCATGCATTGGAGAAGGAAATGGCAACTCACTCCAGTGTTCTTGCCCGGAGAATCCCAGAGATGGGGTAGCCTTGTGGGGTGCCGTCTATGGTGTCACACGGAGTCGGACACGACTCAAGTGATTTAGCAGCAGTAGCAAGGGCAAATGGAAGATTCAAAGCATGGGGAACTGAAATGATGGTGACATCATCAGAAAAATAGTAAGGAAGTTTACCAGATTTTAAGATTTGGCATCCTAATGTTGACTTTGAGGTAAGTCAGATACTGGATTTGAACTAGAAAGAGTTCCTTGTCTTTCTGTAGAGTTAGTTGACAGTGAAAGCTGTGAGAGTGATTATGAGAACTGTCATAATCAGGAGGAGGAACTGGAGAAATTGAAGAAAAACAAAAGGAAGGGAAGCCAAGGAGGTTTCTATGTAGCAGCTGGGGTCAGTAAATGCTACTGAGATTGAATTCAAGGCTGAGGTCAGGATTATTTGGGTTGCTACTTGGAAGCATTTATTTTTAAACAAACAAGATAGATTCACTATGAAATGTTAAAATTCTCACACTTTTTTTCCTTTAGGGGAAGTGGAAAAATAAGGAACGTATTCTCATCTTTTCTTCTAGAGGAATAAATTTCAGAACAAGACATTTAATGCAAGACTTGAGAATGTTGATGCCTCATTCTAAAGCAGGTGCTTTTATATCATATGTGTTAAAATTTCATGTTTGTAAACTTGCCTGTTTATATATTTTCACTTCTAGTCACACTTGTTCATTCAGCATTTCAGATAAAGAACGACTTCTCAGAAGTTTTATCTGTTCAGTGCCAAGATTTTTCCAATTAATATTTTTTAGAAATTCACTGCAAAATGCATTAAGCATTGTCTTCTCTAAAACATTTTTTGAAAGTCCAGGAATTACTTCATTATAATGTTCTCAGAGGCCATGAGCTGGTTTGTCCTTCTAAATGAATCAAGACTGCCATGTATTATTTTCTGCATTTAAAACAAAATAAAAAAACTGTTCTTATCGTACCAGGAGTATGATTTGAAGCACCTTTAAGTTGGGACTCAGTCTACTAAATGCCAGGCTTTTTCTTGTATAATGGGATGTCTTACAGGCAAATTAAAAACGTTTAGTAATGGGATTTGGAACCATGACAGTGTTCTCATGCAGCTGTATTTTGTGCCTGGGTTGGGAGGTGCTTAGGTTTTAATTCTTGGTAATAACAGTGTTTCTGAATAAAATAACAGTGTTTCTGAAACTGAGGTCTGTAGTTACATAAAGAGAATTTTAGTTTGTATTGTTTCCTAAGTGAGTATTTCTAAAACCTGTGCCCTAAAATTGGTTTGTGAGAATTTTCCTGTTTTGGAAAGAGATTCATAAAATTTAGGTAGACCTCATTTTATTTTGCTTCACCTTTTTGCAATTTTTTTTTCCTCCATATGTAGACTTGTGGTAACCTTGTGTCAAGCAAGTCTCTTGCCGCCATTTTTCCAATGGCATTTATTTGCTCACTTTGTATCTTTGTCACATTTTGGTAATTCTTGCAGTGTTTCAAACCTTTTCATTGTTATTTTGTGATCTGTGATCAGTGATCTTTGAAGTTACTACTGTGGCTCACTGGAGGCTCAGATGATGGTTAAAAATCATCTGAGCATTTTTAGCATTAAAATATTTTTAAATTAAGGCATGTTCATTGTTCATTTAGACGTAATGTGTTTGTACATCTGATAGACTAAAGTATAAAGCATGACATTTATATGCACTAGGAAATGAAAAAAAGTTTATGTGACTTGCTTTCTTTCAATATTCTCTTTCTTATGGTCATCTGGAACTGAACAGGCAGAATCTCTGAGGTATGCCTGCAGACAAAGAAACACTGCCTAGATCTTTATAATTCCTGAGGACTATTTTTAATCACTCATTTTTGCATTTCAGAAGAACAAGATTTTTAAAGAGGTGATGTGTCTTCACCTCTAATTTGAAGATCAATAAATCTCATTTAAACTGAAAATTATAAAGATACTTAATATTTAATTTTCTAGAAAGTATGAGTGATTTGATTGAAGTAGCTTTGAAATCTTTTTAATTGTTTTTTTTCTTTTTACAGATACTAAAATGGATCGTAAAGATAAGTTATTTGTGATTAATGAGGTAATTTAAGAACGTAAAGTAAAATATTCTAGTAGCACTATTTAGAAACAATATTTTAGAACATGAGAAGTTGATCATTTAAAAAATAAATCAGTTATCCAGTGACTTAAGTTGTTTTGTATAAGACACGCAAATTTTATGAACTTTAATTATGTACCTTCTAAATTTTTTTATAGTGCCCATTGTCTGTTTCACACAGTTTAGTGCTTCAATATGTATTATTTCTTGGTCATTCTTATATTTGTCTTCTCTCATTAAGCATATTGAGGAAAGTATTTTGCTAGTATTAAAAGCAGTGCATATGATATTTGCTCTTAAGGTATTATGAACTAGTAATAGGTTAAAATTTCAAAGTAGTGTTGAAGACTAAACTTCCATTTTTAAAGCAAATTTTTTTTAAAACTTAGAAGAATTGTTTTAAAAAAACAATTAGATACTTAGATACTTCTCTTTAGTTATTAAAAAGGCTTCTGTTATTCATTTAGCACAAAATTTTGAAGCCCTGTTCTATCATGGGATTATTCTATAGAAACAGTGTTAAAAGAAATGCCCCTGTCATCATGAAACTTACATTCTAATGAGGGAGTCAGGCCCCTAATAGGTAGTATAATTTCAAGTGAAGATAGGAGACATAAACAGGATCTGGATTGCAGCAACTAAAGCTCACAACTTAGCATGTAGTTGTATTTATTCCAAGAAAGTAAGTAACAAAAGCATTGGGTTGATGAATTCTTTAAGCCTCAGGTAGTGTATACATATTAATTTATAAATACTACAATAATAAAGGACGTCATTCCCTTATTGCTTTTATGCATTTCTCACTTGCGACTTTATAAATCTTTAAGACGTTGAAGTTTACTTCAACTTGAAATAGGTTGTGTATACTCCTTAGTGATTTTACAGAACCAAATCACAGAAATGGTAGTACAGATGAGGAAGAAAAAACATAAATTTCTTGAATTTAAAATAGAACAGCAAAAGAGTTAAACATCAAAGTAATGGTTATAAAGGATGTTTTTTGGTTCTTTAAGGACTGTTTTTCTACAATTGGTGAGGTTGTAATGTGCTTTATTCCTGGGCTTGTTTTTAATCTTAGTAGTTTGTATACGGGAATATGATCAGAAGAAGAGGTTCCCCAAGGGAGGCCAGTTAAAATGCTAGACCAAAAACAGTAGCTGTTTCCGTCAAAGAGGTGGGCCGAGCATAGTTTACCCTATGTAGAAAATCTAAACATTTCTGCAAATAAATCTACTTTGATTTAGATCTTTGTAACCTCTTAACCTGCTTAAGTATTCTTGGAGGAATCTGAATATTCATTCTTTGAATTGCTTTAGATCTTAGTTTTATTGTGTACTTCATTTTTCTATACTTTGCTCCATTTAGGTTTGTGAAATGAAAAACTGCAATAAATGTATCTATTTTGAAGCTAAGAAAAAACAAGATCTCTATATGTGGTAAGAGAATATATATATATATTTTTTTTGATTTTTTAAATTATGAAAGTATAACACATTTACAGGAGACTTGGAAAATAAAAGTTATAGTTCCACAATATATTGCAATTATTTTTTAGTAGATTAATTATGATTTTTAGTTGGAGTTTCAATATCAAACTCTCAAAAATTAATAGAATGAATGGACAGAAAAGTAGAAGAATATAGTGGACTTGAAAAGCACTGTGAACCAATTCAATATAATTAAGATTTATCCAGTTTCACACAATAGCAGGATACAAATTCTCTTCAAGTTCCCAGAGACTATAAACCAGGAGACACTAGAACATATCTAGGGATGTACAACAAATGCAAAAATTCCATGGTTTAAAGGTATTGAAATCATACAGAGTCTTTTCTTTTAAAACTGTGAAATTATGTTAGAAATCAATATCGAAAGAGAATGTATTAAATAAATTTGGGAATATGCGAATATTGTTAGCATTTTATGGTATCTTTTCTTTTTTTTAAACTGTGCATTTTATGTTTTTGACTGTACCATGTGGCATGTGGGATCTTAGTTCCCAGACCAGGGATCAAACCTGCGCCCCTTCGCATTGGAAGTGCAGGGTGCTAACAACTAGACCACCAGGGAAATCTTTGTGGTATCTTTTAAATTGAGCTGGTAGTAAGCTTTTACTACATTCTAAATTCTAATGAGTTGAAAAAGCTTCTTTCATATTTTTTAGGCTTTCAAATTCACCTCATGGACCATCTGCTAAATTCCTTGTTCAAAATAGTAAGTTGACTCAATTTAAATTTTTTTGGTGAGAAAATTGAAAATAATCTTTTGGGATAATTGAAAATAATCTTTTGGGATAATTGTGCCAAAGTTATAACTATTTTTGTTGTTATAATTTTTCTAGTTCATACCCTAGCTGAGCTAAAGATGACTGGAAACTGTTTAAAAGGTTCTCGGCCCCTCTTGTCTTTTGACCCTGTAAGTTTCTCATTCAGTGTATGAGGTTTAATTTTCTTACTGTGCATGGTGGTTTTTTTTTGAGTGGATATAGTTGTATAACTCAAAAACACAACTTTAAGCAAAATTAATATCAAATAACATGTTCACTTTATTCTTACAGGCTTTTGATGAATTACCACATTATGCTTTGTTAAAAGAACTCTTAATTCAGGTAAATATCTTTACTAGAAACTGTTTTTAATCAAATATTATAAATAAGTGTCTTCCCTTTATCTAAAACACACATGGTATGTCATAGAATATAGGACTAACTTGTCCCTTTTTCCACTAGATCTTCAGTACACCACGATATCATCCCAAAAGCCAGCCATTTGTGGACCATGTGTTTACATTCACCATTTTGGATAATAGGATATGGTTTCGGAACTTTCAGGTTAGCTTTTGTTTTTAATTATATAGGTTAGGATATATAGTGTTTATGATATAGAATAGGCAAATGATACGCTTTCTCTTAAATAGCTTTCTTTTCCCTACAGACTTGTAGTAAATACCCCCTATTTCATAACCCAAGTTCATGGCTATCAGCTGAGTATGGATTTTCTCACAAGTCGCTATACATTGAGTAAAATATAAGTTTCTCTCCTAAGAGGTTAGAGTCTGCTGGGGCTGGGGTGGGGTTTTAGACTTAGAAAAACATAGCCCCCATAGAAAATATTTGATGAGAACTATTAGATGAGTCATACAGTGGTTCATTCAGGAGGAGTGGTGGATGAAAACAGCAAGACAGAATTTCAGACAGCATGTGAAATAAACTGGGCTTTTTTCTGCTTGCGTTAAGCAGAAAAGATATGTGAGTTAAACATATCCCCTTAACCTCTGAATGCAGGCCTACCTTAAACAGCAATAGTAGTATTTGTGGTTCAGAAGTTGCTCCTTAATTCCACAGTCAGTAGCCATTCAAAAATAAATTTTGCCATGTATCCTTTTATATGCCTTTTAATCGAATTTGAATTAGATTTATAAAAACAAGGATTGATTTACATTTTGAAAGAGTGCCCCATAGGGTGCTTGAATACATTGTGTTATTATGGTTGCAGTTTTAAATAATCATTTGACCAGTTTTGCAAGAAGACATGTGTTGTGAGAAGCTAGATACAGAAGCTAGACCAGATTGAAATGACTCAATTTTAAAGACACAATAAAAAGACATTTATATTTTTCTATGACAACTACCTGTAACCAGTAATACATTTCAGAAAATATTGATGATTTGGCATTTGCCAAGTTTCCCTTCCACCTTAACTTTATTGGTTATCAGTTCTTTTAGGCACATTTGTAATGAGGATATAGCCCGTGTACCATTTAGAAGTATTTTATTCAAATCAAAATGAAATGTTTCCTTTTTTAAATTAAAGATCATTGAAGAAGATGCTGCTCTTGTAGAAATAGGACCCCGTTTTGTCTTAAATCTTATAAAGATTTTCCAGGGAAGTTTTGGAGGACCAACTTTGTATGAAAATCCTCACTACCAGTCACCGAACATGGTAAGCTGTTTCTGTTCAGTGATCTCTGATATCCTAAAACTCTTGGGCCAAAGTAATTCTGTCAAATAAGTGTTCTGTTAACTGTGAAACTGAATTTGGTTTTTGCTGCATCCAGTCTTACAGATTACTTTTTTTTGATAATGCAGGGTGAAGGGAAATAGGTTTCATAAGTGAATGTCCTTACCATGTATAAAATGTTTATTTTTATTCAAGCCCCCTTTCATATTTTGTTTCTAGCATCGGCGTGTCATAAGATCCATCACAGCTGCGAAATACAGAGAGAAACAGCAAGTGAAAGATGTGCAGAAGCTGAGAAAGAAAGAACCAAAGACTATTCTTCCCCATGATCCCACTGCAGATGTTTTTGTTACGCCGGCTGAGGAAAAGCCGGTAGAAATACAGTGGGTGAAACCAGAGCCAAAAGTCGATTTGAAAGCCAGAAAGAAAAGGATTTACAAAAGACAAAGAAAAATGAAACAGAAGATGAGCAGTGGCAATGCAAAATGAATCAATGGAGAACTAATTTGATTTCAGTTGTTTTATATTTATTTTGTGTTCAGTGTGTAAATACTTTTGTTATTTGCGAGGACCTTACATCTAATTAGTGTGACATTTAAAAGAAAAAAACTTAAGATTTTCTGACTTTGGTCCAGGTGGGTCTATGTTTTTCTAAATAAAATATCACCAGAACTTAGCACCTAATTTCTGTTTTTCTTTTTAAAGCTTTACATATTACTAAAAACTTAGCACACTTAAGGTTTAGGCCCACTGTCTTGGATTAAAAATATCAGTTTATTAAAGCTGAAATTCAGGCAGATTTACTGGATTGTTACTATATGTGAAACAGCATTAGGCACTTTGAGGGCATCGTTTCAGATGGTGCACAGTGAGGGTAGCGTGCTAGAAGGGGAGAGCATCTTACTGAAGTTTGAGTCCCTGAGTCACAAGGCACGGAAAGAGCCAACTTCTCTTGTTTTCTTACCTTGAAAAAATATGAGAAAAATATTGAGGTTTTGCAAATCAAATAAGTTGATACATGTATTGAAAGCGTTTTGTAGATTACAAATTTCATTTAGAAGCAGTGGGCGTAAATTGCTTAAATTAACAGTAAAAGGAAGAAAAACGGAACAGTTAACGGCACCAGAACATGTGAGTTTTTCCTGTTATGAAAGATCTTTATTTGAAGCAGAGAGAGCACTGGGCTTATCACCCTGAAAAACAACTAGAAGTAGACAGGATTCTGGTGCAAGTGGCCAGGGACAGGGTAGAGCCACGCATGTGGTGTTTTGTCTCTTTCTTCCTGCTAATCATTTTCCCATCCTTGCTCTGCAACATTAGTAATTGCACAGTATTCTACTCTGCCACACCTCAGCAGTCCCTTATTGTTGAATATTTGAGTATCTCAGTTTTATCTTTTCTGGTATAGATGCTTGCAACAAACATTCTATACATGTTTTGTACAATATATGTAGTTAACCCTGGTCAAAAGTTAGAAAACTTGTTCTTCTAAATATTGTACCTCACCAGAGGTTAGTGTTCATTTCCTTGTACCCTTGCTAATGATGAGATAATCTGTCAATTTGATAGGGAAAAAAATGAATACTGTTTTGGCTGGGTATTGGTTTTTCTTTTGTGACTAATACTGTTTTTGTGTGGTAGTTACATGAATTTGTTGGAGAAGGAAATGGCAACCCACTGCAGTATCCTTGCGTCGAAAATCTCATGGACACAGGAGCCTGGTGGGCTGCAGTCCATGGGGTCGCAAAGAGTTGGGCATGACTGAGCGACTAACGTTTACTTCCGGGGGAAAGCTGTTGTTTAAGCAATTGAATATAGGATGAAACATTATTATAATCATTTATGTGGATACCTCATTTGAATGAGAATTTCTCAAGTCCATGTTCATTTAGAAATCAACCTGTTTAATAAAGGTCTTCCTTTAGGCTGAAATTTATATACAGTATAATTGTCTTTAAATTTTGATACAGTTACAAGCAAAAATGGATCCTCTTTCCCTCAGAAGGAAAAAGAGGCAAGTCACTGAGAAGTAGCAAAACCAGATGGAATTGGAGAAAGAAAAAAGTCATTTTTTTGTTCACTTTACTCCCCTTTCCTAATTCCATTCTCAGATAGGGAAATGTCCTGTTTTTCCTTGCACTCAAACTTCTCAATCTTCCCTATTATCATTGATAATCCAAGACCATATAGTATCTTCCTTCTTTGGAAAAGAGGCTAGTGTATCAATTTTTAGTAGTGAGTTGGTTGGACAGTGTTGTGCCTAGAAACCTGAGATTTAAGAGTTGGTTTGTTTTGATTGTGCAGAGGGCAGGATGTTAGGGAAGAAAGGGACAACTTCATAGACTTTGGGTACCCTGATCCTGTACAAGAGAGATTTGTTAGCAACAGAGCCAACCCTTCTAACCATATGTGGCTGACAATCTAAATTTAACAAGGGATAGGTAAACATTCCAGGTTCTAGTGAAATACATTTGAACAGTTAGTTGTAGGGATCTTTCATCCCATAATACAATGTATCAGTTACATCAACCAAAACCTCCTGCTGGTTAAATACTATCCCTTAGCTGCATTCTTTTTTTTTTTTTTGGTGGCACCTCTTTTCTTGTGGCTTCAGCAGTACATGAACTGTGAACTTCCATATGTTAAAGCTGGTTTTAGAAAAGGCAGAGGAACAAGAGATCAAATTGCCAACGTCCGCTGGATCATGGAAAAAGCAAGAGAGTTCCAGAAAAACATCTATTTCTGTTTTACTGACTATGCAAAAGCCTTTGTGTGGATCACGATAAACTGTGGAAGATTCTGAAAGAAATGGGAATACCAGACCACCTGACCTGCTTCTTGAGAAACTTATATGCAGGTCAGGAAGCAACAGAAGTGGACATGGAACAACAGACTGGTTCCAAATAGGAAAAGGAGTACATCAAGGCTGTATATTGTCACCCTGATTATTTAACTTATATGCAGAGTTCATCATGAGAAACACTGGGCTGGAGGAAGCACAGGTTGGAATCAAGATTGCTGGGAGAAATATCAATAACTTCAGATATGCAGATGACACCACCCTTATGGCAGAAAGTGAAGAAGAACTAAAGAGCCTCTTGATGAAAGTGAAAGTGGAAAGTGAAAAAGTTGGCTTAAAGCTCAACATTCAGAAAACTAAGATCATGGCGTCTGATCCCATCACTTCATGGCAAATAGATGGGGAAACAGTGGCTGACTTTATTTTTGGGGGGCTCCAAAATCACTGCAGATGGTGACTGCAGCCATGAAATTAAAAGACGCTTACTCCTTGGAAGGAAAGTTATAAACAACCTAGACAGCATATTAAAAAGCAGAGACATTACTTTGCCGACAGCGGTCCGTCTAGTCAAGGCTATGGTTTTTCCAGTAGTCATGTATGGATGTGAGAGTTGGACTATAAAAATTGATGCTTTTGAGCTGTGGTGTTGGTGAAGACTTGAGAGTCCCTTGGACTGCAAGGAAATCCAACCAGTCCATCATAAAGGAGATCAGTCCTGGGTGTTCATTGGAAGGACTAATGCTGAAGCTGAAACTCCAATCCTTTGGCCACCTAATGTGAAGAGCTCACTCATTTGAAAAGACCCTGATGCTGGGAAAGATCGAGGACAGGAGGAGAAGGGGATGAGAGAGGATGAGATGGCTGGATGGCATCACTGACTCGATGGACATGGGTTTGGGTAGACCCTGGCAGTTGGTGATGGACAGGGAGGCCTGGGGTGCTGCGGTTCATGGGGTCACATAGAGTCAGACATGACTGAGCGACTGAATTGAACTGTTCTTGTGGGTTATTAGCTCCCCTGACCAAGGATCTAACCCGACTCAGCAGTGAAAGTGCTGAGTCCTAAGTTCATTCTTAACCTAAACAGATCTTGGAAATGTAAGTTTAGAGGCCAGGAAGTTAGTGATGGATGTGATGGATCCATCAAGAGTGATGGATGGGTGGATCAGCGCAATTTTATTCACGGTAGTAAAACATAAAAACGTGTTGATGCTTCCTTCTTAAATTGTTTCGTATAAGTCATTTTCGGGAAGGCAATGGCACCCCACCCCAGTACCCAACGCCGGGGAGCCTGGGAGCCGTCTAGGGGCGCACAGAGCGGGGCGACAGCAGCAGCAGCAGCAGCAGCAGCATAAGTCATTTTATTTACTATTATTTCTCATGCACAGTGGTCAGGACAAGGAGTATTAGAGATCTCATTAAGTGGTAACCGAAGAAAAGAGTTAAAAGACCTGGTTTTGATCCAACCGAATCCTGCCATTCATTCATCTGTGGGAAAGGCTTGAGTTTCTCAAGCTTGAGTTTTCTCATCTGTAAAAGCGTGGCTCAAATTGAGAAATTATCTTCAGAACTACAAGATTTTTTCCAGAATCTCATCCCATCAAACTCCTTTCTCATCTTTCAGGTCGGATGTCAAGTTAGTGTCACTCTGACTGGCGTCTGTGCCCCTCACAATGATACCCGCCGGGGCCCCGCCTCCCGTGACCCTACCTCCGTCTCACCTCGGCCCCCCTCCCGCCCCCCGAGGCCCCCGCTCCCCCCCGCCCCTGCTCCAGCCCGCCGCGGCCCCGGCTCCTCCTCGCCGCGGCTCCGCCTCTCTCCCGCGCGGCTATTTCCGGAACAGGGCCCTCCCGCTGTCCATGCGGAGCCGCCGCCGGCGCCGCCCCCCTCCGCGCTCCCGCGTGCCGCAACCAGCGCCGCCTTTCGCCCCCGCGCGCCGCCGTCGCCCCGCGCCGCCGTTGCCGCCGCCGCGCTCGCTGGCTGGCCCGGTGCGGGCGCCGGGCTCCCGCCGCAGGAGAGGACCACCAGAGCCGTCGCCACCACTTCGGCCCGGGTCCGGGCTCCGGCCCCGCCCCCCGGGCCCCGGCCCCGGCCCGAGCCCCCTGCCCTGTCGGGCGATGAAGTGTCACTACGAAGCGCTGGGGGTGCGGCGAGACGCCAGCGAGGAGGAGCTCAAGAAAGCCTATCGGAAGCTGGCCCTGAAATGGCACCCGGGTAATTACTCCGCAACCGCCGCGGCCCCTTTCAAAAGCCGCGGCTCTCGCGACCTTTCTCACCGCTCTCCGCAGGTTAACTCCAGGGACCTGGCTGTGCCCGGGCTTGCCCGCCCGGTAACTCCCCTCGCCCTGGAAACCGTGCCGGCATCCGGCCGGGTGGCCCCTGCCCAGCCCTGGCGATGAGGGTTTTCAGCCCATCGGCGGTCGCAGCCCTCCACCCCCAGGCTTCACTCGAGACCCGAGCACCTCGTTCTGTCCCAGACGTCCCCGGGTTCCCGCGTGGCCACTTGATGGGGAAAGATAACATCCTAGAAACTTCTCGTGCTCCTCCCACCCCTCCGTAGATGACCCCGAGCGGGGCGGAGCCGAGCTTTTAACCCAGTCCTGTCTCAGGCTTTTCCCTTGCTGGAGTTTCTGCAGCTTTCCTGGGCTTTCACAGGAAAAGCTGCCCTTAACTTCAGCGGGAAATCCCAGCTACTTAAGTGTAATTAAGACAAAGGGGCTAGTCAAATGTCTTCTAAAGAGCTATGCTTTTTTTCTCTTTTGGTAGGTTGAGTGATTTTGTATTTCACTTCGGGTGTTCTGCAGATTGAAAATTTTAATTGCGTGCCTTCCCTAGTGAAGTTATGTGATTACATCTATAGAAGTATGCTTCTTTGGGATGTTTTATTTAGTTGTAGTCCAGGCCTGTGTGACTGGTGAAGTAATCTGATCTTCTCGACTGGGTAACGAAGACAGTATTTGAATCTCAACTTTTTGAGGTTTCTAAGAGGCTTTCATATTAGCACTAGTCCATAAAAATGTTTATAGAGTGGTTAGGATGCTAAGACGGAGACCTTAGCCTTGTTTGGAAAACATGCCTTACTGGAAAGGTAAATACAAATGCAAGCAAAATAGTATAACGCATATAATTAGTAGTGGGTTACTAGAACAATGACTTGGTTACTAGAATATGGGTAGTGGGTTACTAGAACATGTTACTAGAACAATGACTTCCCTGGTGGCTCAGACGATAAAGCGTCTGCCTAAGTGTGGGAGACCCAGGTTCAATCCCTGGGTCCGGAAGATCTCCTGGAGAAGGAAATGGCAACCCACTCCGGTATTCTTACTTGGAGAATCCCATGGACGGAGAAGCCTGGTAGACTACAGTCCATGGGGTCTCAAAGAGTCGGACACGACTGAGCGGGTTCACTTTAACTTTCACTCACTAAAACAATTAACAACTGCTCCAGGAATTCAAGACAAGGAGTTTTCACCAGGTACTGAAAGGCAGTGAGGCCTCCTCTTGGCAGAGGAGCCTGGCCATTAGCTGGCTCTAGAGGAAAGAGGGAGAAGAAAATTTAATTGTATGGGAAAGAGTACCATGGTGGCCCCAGACCAGAAGATAGTCCAGGGGACAGTCGCCAGAGTTTGACCGAAGGCAGCGTTTATTGGAAGTCTGAAAATAGGCCTTGAGAAAAGGGCTGAAGGAAGGGAATAGAACAAACCCAAAACAAGGTAATGGTTCTAGTTGATGGAACAGGAAATAAAGGTATGGGTTTGTTGCTTAAAGCTGTAAATGATGACCGTCAGAGGAACTAAAAAAATCCGATGTATACTAGAAGGGAAGATGTTCATCAGGAAGTCACGAGCTATATCCAAAATTAATAGGTCCAAAAACAGCATAGAAGAATGTTCTTAGAGTAATAAGGATTACTGTTAGAAATGGAGTTGGAAATTTGTTAACTGTCTGGGTGGGGAAGGGTGAGAAAGAGAATTAATACTTGTGACCAAATGCACATATAATTTTGATGGCAATATTAAAATGTTTTTGAGTAGTAATCTGAGATTAGGTTATAAAGGTCTTTGAATGGCAAAGGACGGTGAAATGTGTTTTTCCAATAATGGATAGTTGTGGCCAGTTTTATTAAGATGTCCTGGAAAGGTACTATGAAGGCAGCTTAGTAGGTTGAGGGGGGCCAGAGACCAAAGTCAGGTAGAGTCAACCGTGGGTGCTTAAGGACCCAAACCAGTCTTGGGATCATTGGGAGGGGTAAGGACTGCATTGAAGGGAAGTTGCAAAGGAAAAATGACCAGATTTGATTAGTTGGAAATCAGTGCAAGGAAGAATAGGATAAATACTGTCCCATTTGATGTGCTTTACTTTGCTCATTAATTTGTTAAGTCTGTCACTCAGCAAATGTTTAATTTCATCCTATGTGCAAGGTAATGCATTAGGTATTTCCAAGGTTAACATCCGGGCTGTGCTTCAAAGACCAATGTGTGTCTCATATAGAGGCCACCCATTTTCATTGTTTAAAAAAGGAATTACCTTTATTTATTTTATTGAAGAATTGAGAGTAATTTCCAGTAGGGTCAATAGCACTGCCTAGTAAGATCACTCCTTGTGAAAGCCAGTCTATCAGTAATTCATCTGATGACCGTTCCCGTGAGCACCTTACTGTGGACAAGACAGGAATGGTCCCTGCCCTGCTGGCCCAGCTGTCTTTGGAGAGACACAGAGGAAAACAGTCACTTTCCATCTGCTGAGATAAGGGCAGTATGAGGGTAAATACAAGGTGCTTCTGAGCCCCTGTACCAATCTGGACTGGGTTTTTGTGAGGGTGGGATAGATGTGCATCCTCAAGTGACATCTAGGTTGAGACCTCAAGTGGGATTTCAGGGAATTCAGGAGGTGGGAGGTAAGAGGGAGTGCAGCAGAGCCTGGGAAGGGAAAGAAGTGAGCCTGCCCAGGTGAGCAAGGGCTGGGTCTTGAAGGTTGTGGTAAACTGGATTAGGAAGATTGGGCTTTGGGAAGCCATTGAAGGGTTGCAAACAGGAGAAATGATAGGTTTGTGTTTTTCAAGTATTCCTTTGGCTATATGGTGGAAGACTGGGCTGGAGAGGCTAGGCAGGAGGTAGGGAGACCAGCAGATCTCACCAGGAACACTGACATCACCAGGATGATGAAAGGACCTGGGAGCAGAGATGATTCACATGCTAAAAATCTCAGTGAACAGGGGGAGTAGTTGGGAGTCTAGTGGATAGTGAGGAGGAGGGGAAGGAGAGGTAGCCAGGTTGTCTGAATCTCCATTTGAATGGACAGAATGCTGATTTGTACTAGTGGTGAATAAGGATCAGGGACCAGGAGAGGAGGTCAGCTCCATCACCAGACCTGCTGTATCAGAGCCCCAGAGGCCTGTAGGGAAGTGTGTTCTCAGGGAGCTTGGCTTCAGTTAAGGCAGGGCTTAAAAGGCACAGTCCATGAAGTGTTTTATAAGGTACTGTAAAATCATTTGGGAGAAAGTAGAGGAGGGCACGAATTTATCTAGAGAAAACACAAAGAATTGTATGAGAGTGCCTTTTAAACTTCAGTGGCTGGATTTGAAATACCTATGGCATTTGCCTAATATTAGTAGTTAAGGTGGACTTACCATGTTTTTATGATTGCTTTTTAACTTTTTACACTCATCTTTTAGATCTCAGTTCAACTTCCTAGTCAACCAGTCACAGGTATATTTACGTGAAATAAAAAGCCATATGACAGGTTAAGAACGTTATTTAAAAAAGAGGATTCAGAAAGCGATAGATCTTGCTTTCAGATGGTGCATTGATAGGTTTCCTCGTTTTAAAAGCTTTAGCCGTCACCAGACTTCTTTGAGGGAGGCAGGAAGGGAGTGGGAAGAAAAAGGACAACAAAGTAGACTATAGATTAAAAGGTGAAGAAGGCCCACCCACCTCCCACTCCTAGACAGTCACCTTTTCTGTCTCGTGTCAGGAGACTTAGTTGGCGGCTTTTTCTGCCATTCTGCTTTAATGTGAACTATGCTTCTTTGTTTATCAGACCATCATTACTAATGATTTAATGAAGACATAGAAATCATGAGCTGGACTGTACCCTTGTATGCATATCAGGATTGTGTTCAGCTGCAAATGATAGGAAGCCAGCAGTCAAGTTAAAAAAGTCATTTTATTTTTCTCATGGAGCAGGAAATCCAGAGGTGGCCCATTTGGTAATTCTAGCCGCTTGATGACACCATCGAAGACCTGCTCCATCATCCTGAACATAAGACTTGAGTCTTTGTGTCAAGTGTAAGCAATTAAGAAGTTCAGTGCTTTGATGTGGAGGTGCAGAGAGAGGCAGGTGAGCCCCAGGGTAGCAGATCTCCCGTGAGGTCCTTGGACTCTGCTCAGCAGCTGTCAGATGGGGCCTCACTCACCATCTGAGACGGCAGAAGGAGTCCCAGGTGGCAGCATGGAGGAGGAAAGGTAAAGCAGGAACAGGGTGTGTGCTAGTTGTCTTTCCAGGAAGAGTCTAAAAAGCTGCCATAGAACACTTTCATAGGTTTTATTGACTAGAGCTTAGTCACGTGGTCAGTCCAGGCTTCAAGGGAGACTAGAAATGGCATCTTTATTTGGGGGATCAGTTTCATTCATTTGTTCCTGGAAGAGGGGATGAACCTGCAGTCTGCCTCAGTTGTCATAATCTGCCAGCAGGCAGTATACCCAGGCTTTGGGCAGGATGCAAAGGGTGAGTTAGAGTGTAAGTTGAGTGCCACCAGGCCCATCCCTTTCATCAAGAAGAACAGTGCTTCTCCTGGGAGGCTTCACTTAGTTACTGATCGATTTGTGTTTGTATCTGATGGGCTGAAAGTGGGTAACCTGATAATCCCAACTTCAAAAAAGTCTGAGGAGGTAAGGTTTTTAAGTGTGTACATTACCGCTGTGATCAACATCACAGTTTTGTTAGGAATAAGGGGAGAATGGTATTGAGTAGGCAACTAGTAGTGGTTGTCACAGAGTAGTAATAAAAATCTAAAATAATTCAAACAGGATACTGGGGGTCCTGTGTTTAGAACCAGATGGCAACAAGGCCACAATAAGATGAAAGTTGATAGTACTCATTGGAAATAATAGAAAATCTAGCCGTAGTGGTTTAAGTAAGTTAAGTAAGTTATTTTTCTCACCACAAGAAGGCTTGGAGGTACATGCTTGCTGGCATTGTTTGAGTGGCTGAGTAATGTCACTGTGAATCTCTTGACTTCTCCTTCATGGTCTCAGGATGGCTGCTGAAGCTCCAGCACTCATCTCTGTGTATAAGACAAGGAGAAAGGAAAGAAAGTATGGTGCTTTCACCTCACTGGTCAGAACTGTGTCACATGGCCCTCTCTAAGCAGCAAGGGAGGCTGGATAAGCCAAAATGCTTGCTTAATTTTTAGCTCATCCAGCCTGCACAGTAAAGGCTGAAAGAGAAAAAAGAGGGAGAAGTTTTGGATCAACTAACCTTTAGTATGGGCTTCCCTGGTGGCTCTGCCACAGAGTGGATTGAGCACTCTATTTGAGGTTAAAACATTGTTTCATGGTTATCAGTTGGCTTGTCAGTAATTAATATGAAAAATACTTAAAAGTTTGTCAGGTATAAATTCAGCATGACATGATGTGATATTGTTGCTAAAAACTAACATAATTAGCTATAGTGATTAAAAGTAGAATGTTAAGGAATTAATGAATAGCTCCTTGATCATTACTGTCTTTGACTGCATTTGAAGTATAGGACACAGCTAAGCAGCGCACGCACACACACCCGGGCCTCCCAGGCAGTGCCGTGGTGGAGAGCCCGCCTGCCAGTGCAAGAGACACAGGTTTGATCCCTGGTGGGGAACATCCCCTGGAGAAGTAGATGGCAACCCACTCCAGTGTTCTTGCCTAGTAAATTCCATGGACAGCGGAACCTGGTGGGCTACAGTCCACGGGGTTGCAAAAAGTCAGACGCGACTTAGTGACTAAACAACAACAGTTACTTCCTCATGATTAAATTCAGGTTAAACATTTCTAGCAGGAATGTTACAGAAATAATGCTGAATGACTGAGCATGCACACATAAAGTAGAGTATATTACGGTGCACATAAGAAGTAGGAGATTAGTCCAGAGAAGAGGTAGGCTACAAGATGACCCATGGGCTGCTCTAAGGAAGGGGAGTTAGACCTGTGATGAAGTTTTTTTATTTCTGTTTTTTACTTTTTGTTAATTTCAAAGGATCATGGTTCTAAAAGCTTTTTGTGTTCAAGCACCTAAACAAAAAGAACTGAGGCAAATTGCTGCACTTGAGAAAGTGTTGTCAGTATCTGTTGTTGAGCAGAAGGCTGCTTGAAGGACGTGGGCCTGTGTGGTGGTATCTAAACAGAGGAGGTCAGATACACTTGAGAGCCTTGTTTTAAGACTATTTCTGTCATTTTTTTTAAAGAAGTATATATTGCGTTGTAGCCTAAAGAATGTTGATGTACTCCATAGTAGACTCAAGATACTGATATTTTGCTTTTTGAGTATGTTAGTTATCTATTGCTGTGTAACACATTACCAAAAACTTAAACAGCAAATATATTCAGGATGTGGACTCACACCGTTTTCTGGGGATCAGAATCAGAATGGTGTACCTGGGTGGTTTGACTCAAGGTTTCTCAGAAGGTTGAATCATCACTGGGAAAACTCATGTTCAAGCTCGCCCCCAGAGTAATGGCAGGCCTCAGTTCCTGTTGGCGGTGGGCCAGAGGCCTCCACTCTTTACCTCATGGTCTTCTCAGAGGCCACCAGAGTGTCCTCACGCTATGGCAGCTGGCCACTCCCAGAGATCCAGGAGAGGGCGAGCACCCAAGATGGAGACTGCAGTCTTTCATAATCTGGTATTGAAGGTGATGGCCTGTCCTGTCCTCACTTCTGCCCTGGAGTTTCAGTCACACAGACCAACCCTGTTGATGGGGGAAGGGATTACACAGGGTGTGAATGCCAGGAAGGTGGGGGTCCTTGGGGGCCATCTTGGAATCTGGTTACCACCCTGAGGCAAAGATGCTTTCTGAATTCCATGGTTAAAGAGGCAAACTAAGAGAAAGGTAATTAGTATATTTTTTTAAGCTTTATGAGATTTATTTTGGTGTATGTTGATAAGAAAGAAAACCTTAAAGATGGTGGTAAAGATACACTAAATATAATCTAGCACGAAACAGTAACAGTCTTTCTATATCTGATGTATTTTGCGCCTTGTAAAAATAAAATGTGTACTACTCAGGGTTTTCTGTTTGTGGATATCCAGATTGAGTGCTAAGTGACATGCTGAGCTTTAGAAAAAAAGCATGAAATTTCTACTCGAGTTGACACTTAAAACTGATCCTGATTATCAGCTGTCAGCCACTTTCTCTGCTTTTCCCTAGTTGTTCTTCGTTTTGTACACATCCATTTATGGCATTCCTGATGGAAGCGGTCCTCTTTAGAGTCTGTCCTCTACTTTTCTGATGAGTGAATTTCTGTCCTTTATTCTAACAGATAAAAACCTGGATAATGCCGCAGAAGCAGCTGAACAATTTAAACTGATCCAAGCAGCATATGATGTGTTGAGTGACCCTCAGGAGAGAGCATGGTGAGTATCATGCTGTCCCTTCTGGAGTATCTGGTTGGGAAGAACGGCCAACAGAGGGCTTTTTAGAAATGTAATACATCAAACGGTTTGGGGTGTGTTCTGAAGCCCAGTCATCTATTCATTATGTAAAATGCAGTGTTTGGGTAGGAAAGAACCTGAGAGATGATTTACTTCAACTCTGATCTCATAGATAAAATTTGACAGTAGTAGAAATAGTTTTAATTTTCATACTTATGAAGCTCCTTCTCATTTAATAAGGTCTCTTTGATGTCTGACAAATTAACTGATGTCAGTATTCTTGCCTGGAGAATCCCAGGGACAGGGGAGCCTGGTGGGCTTCTGCCTATGGGGTTGCACAGAGTCAGACACAGCTGAAGCGACTTAGCAACAGCAGCTGCAGAAAAGGAAGAATGTTGACTTATCCTTAAAAAAAGGCAAAATTCTGTAAAGCAATTATCCTTCAATTAAAAAATAAATAAAAAAACAGATACAGCGTTTTTGTCAAAAATTGTAATATTTTTTCCAAGAACTTCTTTATATGCAGGAGTTAAGCATCTACATCTGTGACAGACTCTTTAATGATAACCTGAGCACTTAATGCTATTTCTGGACATAAATTTCTACTTTTGAAATCCTTTTGAAGGTTTCCAGATTCTCAGTGAACTTTTTGCTGTGAAATAATAGGTTTTATACTCTGACATAACCATGCAAGATGCTGCTGGTACAGAGAGCAGATGGGTGTTCAGTTTACCTGTGCAAGTCTTCTCTCTTATTAAGCGAGAAAGGCTATAAAGAAAATTCGTATTAAATTACCTTTTCTATAAAAACTAGAGAATACTAAATTTTTCTCCTTCTGAGGAATTTGAAAATGTGGCCTTAGACATGCTTTTGCTGTCCTTTGGAAACTTGGAGATTCTTTCCTGCCTTCCATTTGCTCTAGCTCTTCCCTAGATCTTAGGTGGTATTCCTGTCCCGAGGAGTCCCTTGTCCTTTGGTTTAAAGCTCCTACCTGTTAATTCTCCTGTGAACTGAAGTCAGTTCGGCACAGTGGCAAGGAGTGTGGTCCTTCTGGTACTGGACTCATGGTTTTGAATTCTACCTCTGCTGCTTATTGGCTTTATGATTGTGGACAACATTGTTTAATATTGCTGAGCTTCAATTTCTTGTTGTATCAAACAAGGATAATAACTAACTTTATGGAGTGAGGATCAGTTGTATGTGTGTGAAGCTCTTAGATGGTTTACATGAACACTGGGAGAGTGTTACTCACGTCCATGTTGGCAAATTCCCAGATCCCAAAAGTGTTCTTAGTCTATGGACCAGATGATGTCCACTACTGTCTGTCTTAGGCTTCTTTCTGGTGAAGGTGCTGCTTCCTTTCTGGGAGAGTAGAAATTCCCTGGCTTATTAAACTCCCCTCTTCATGTTGGCTAGTTTCGTATATGGCCAGTATCATATAATGACTATAATGGACTTGGAAATGCAGTCAAAGTTTTAATCAGCAGTTCTGTGAAAGATTCTTGCAGAACCATGGATTATAGCCCACCAGGCTCCTCTATCTGTGGGATTATTCCAACAAGAATACTGGAGTGGGTTGCCATTTCCTTCTCCAGGGGATCTTCCCAGCCTAGGGATCAAACCCACGTCTCCTGTATTGACATGCAGATATTTTACCACTGAACCACCTGGGAAGCTATTAAGTCTTTACCTGTTGATATTTTTCTTCAAGGTTTTGGTTGTAGGTTGGCCACGTTAAAGTGTAAAGAAGTTATATTTTGACTGTTTCAGAGTAAGGAATCTTTTGAATTCTTATTTATTCAGCCTTCACTGTTGCTGCTAATTTTTTTTTCTTAGGTATGATAATCATAGAGAGGCTCTGCTTAAAGGTGGGCTTGATGGAGAATATCAAGATGACAGCTTAGATTTGCTTCACTATTTCACTGTTACCTGCTACTCTGGTTATGGTGATGATGAAAAGGTAAGAAGTGAACTCACTGATAATTTATCAACCAGTTAAGTAAGACTCTTGAATGCAAAACTCCTAAAATTATTCAAAAATAGAAAGTGACAGACTACTCATTTGAAAACTGAGAAACATCGCCTTCATATTTAACCTGTCAGCATGTAAAGACCTTCAGTCGAAACCTAAATGTATTTGCAGTGACAGAGCTTGGGCCTGTCAATTTTTTTAACAGTTTAAAAAATTTTTTTAATTAAAAATTTTCATGTTACATTTAAAAATCTTATTCTATGAGTGGACTACAAAAGTGTTAAGAATTTGCGTTTCTGTTACTGTTTTTTAGGGCTTTTATACGGTGTACCGTAACGTTTTTAAAGTGATTGCAAAGGAAGAACTAGAATCTGCTTTAGAAGAGGACATGGAAGATTTCCCAACTTTTGGAGACTCCCAGAGTGACTATGATACGGTAAAAGGAAAACTTACTACCATTTGTAATTAGCATTTATCAGTGTGTCTTTTCCCCATTTCTTTCTTTTTAAACATAAAAGAGGTTCTCATTCTCCATCCTACTGTGACTCTCTTGTTTTGTTTTTCCTGATCCTCCCCCTCTTTACTTTTTCCTATTGATCATGGTCCCATTCTATTAATTTCCTCATCAAATTAATTCTGAAGAGTTACTGTGTAAAGCCATCAAAGGACTGTATTCTCTATTGATTAGTTGTAATGTTTTTATATATATATATATGTGTGTGTGTGTATATATATTGGAGAAGGCAATGGCACCCCACTCCGGTACTCTTGCCTGAAGAATCCCAGGGATGGGGGAGCCTGGTGGGCTGCCGTCTATGGGGTCGCGCAGAGTCGGTCACGACTGAAGCGACTTAGCAGCAGCAGCATGTATATATATAAAGAAAAGAGGTTAGATGTTTTGCAGCATCAATATTTACTGCCTTACTGGAAAAAAAATCCAAATAAGAAACGAGTGTTCCGCCTATTTCCTTTGTCACTAGGTAGTCCACCCTTTCTACGCTTACTGGCAGAGTTTCTGCACTCAGAAGAACTTTGCTTGGAAAGAAGAATATGATACACGGCAGGCTTCAAACCGCTGGGAGAAACGAGCCATGGAAAAAGAAAACAAAAAGATTCGCGACAAAGCGAGGAAAGAGAAGAATGAGCTTGTCCGTCAGCTGGTCGCTTTCATCCGTAAAAGGGATAGAAGAGTGCAGGCTCATCGAAGACTCGTGGAAGAACAGAATGCAGAGAAGGCGAGGAAAGCTGAGGCGATGAGGCGGCAGCAGAAGCTACAACAGGCCAAGTATGTGGGCCGGGCTGCAGCCTGTCTAGACACAGGTGCCGCTCCCCAGAAACGTCATGGATACCTGACCTGGCTTTCATGGGGCTTTAATCCCCACCCTGGCTTCAGCCTTTCTTTTTATGTCCTGGCACTGGGATGATGTCTTTTCGTCAGCTATAAGAAAGTTTTTCCTTTAAGTTGGATGTTTTCCTTCAGAGGCCCATTTACACTTGAGATCCTTTGCAGACTCTCATAACATTTAATGCTAACTGATATTAGTTGAATTCTCATTCTGTATGAGGCCACATCCTAAGTGCTTTTCTCGCAGCAGTGTTGTGATGTATGTTCTAGTTTTTATCCTCTTTCTTTTGAGGAAATGAGACAGGCCCAAGGTCACATAGCTAATAAATTGCAGAGGTGGGAATTGGAGGCTGAAGTCAGTCCAGAGTTCTGCTTTTAAGGCCCATGCAGTGTTCTACTTTGTCAGTATACTCTTAGAGACTTAGTGCCTTTAAACTTCTGTTGTTTTGAGTCACTATAAAAGCATTGTGTTCAGAGCTTTATAGCATTCTTTAAAAAACTATTCACTTCTTGAAAGCTCTACCCACCTCATGTTTGGGAAAGTGGCACCTACTTGACACTTAGGATTTAAAACCACCTGAAGACTTTTAGTAAGTTGCTAAGAGTTAGATGTTTCAAAACCTGTTATCTAGCAGAGTGATGAAAGTCAACCACAGAACTGCTAACAGATTGAAGTGACTTGGCCCGTTTCAGCCAAGCACAGGTTTTAAGTGTGTAGGCATGGACAATTGGGGAGGATGGGTTTTAAGCCCCAGAAGTAAATGAAACCAATGCAGACACCATGCCGTGTGTATCCAGGCTGGCAGAGCAGTACAGAGAGCAGAGCTGGATGGCAGTAGCTGACTTGGAGAAGGAGCTCAGGGAGATGGAGGCGCAGTATGAAAAGCAGTTTGGAGATGGATCAGGTGAAGATGAAGCGGAAGACCAGGAGCTCAGAGATGGACAGGATGGTAAGTAACTTCCTCCATTCGTTAAAGACTGTAGGAAATGTTTTTATTATGTGCTCAGGATGCTCACAAGCACCTGCACAGGGTTCTGGTGTGACGCAGCAAGGGACGGGAAGGCGGGTGGAAACCCAGAGAGCACATGGGCTCCAGCCAGTTGTTGCCGGCTTCATGCTTGTTTTAAGAATGAGGCTGGAAATTGGATTTTTATGTGCCATCTCCTGGTTTTTAAATATGGCAGATAATTCAAAAACAGTTTGGCATGGGCAAGTGAAGGTAGTCTATGGAAGTAACAGTATAATTGCGATAATTTCATTCACAATTTTCTGACCATGTTTTAAACTATTTGTCTGCATAAATATAATGAGAAGTGGGCATATTATCAGGTATAACTGGTTATTTTCTAAAAAGGCAATTAAGCAATAGATCAAATTTTAATAGTAACTCTTGCCAGAAAAGCTGGTGTTGTGCAGAAATCTGTCCGGTATATATAAATTGTCTCATTTCTGACCTGTTGAGGGGCTCCTGTTTGGTGCTGAAATGTGTCTTTTCTCTGCCTCTGTCATTAGAGCACAAGCATGTGCCTACCATGAAAGGAGAGGAGTGGGCGTTGTTGAGAATAGTGATCAATATACCTGACTTTCTTCACTGTCTCCGGCTATTCCATGATAAAAAATTAAATGATCTAAACATAGTTTAATTAATTTTACCTTATTAACAAGTGTGGCTTTTCATTGAGTCATCAGATCAGATCAGTCGCTCAGTCGTGTCCGACTCTTTGCGACCCCATGAATCGCAGCACGCCAGGCCTCCCTGTCCATCACCAACTCCCGGAGGTCACTCAGACTCACATCCATCGAGTCATTGATGCCATCCAGCCATCTCATCCTCTGTCGTCCCCTTCTCCTCCTGCCCCCAATCCCTCCCAGCATCAGAGTCTTCTCCAATGAGTCAACTCTTCGCATGAGGTGGTCAAAGGACTGGAGTTTCAGCTTTAGCATCATTCCTTCTAAAGAAATCCCAGGGCTGATCTCCTTCAGAATGGACTGGTTGGATCTCCTTGCAGTCCAAGGGACTCTCAAGAGTCTTCTCCAACACCACAGTTCAAAAGCATCAATTCTTCGGCGCTCAGCCTTCTTCACGGTCCAGCTCTCACATCCATACATGACCACAGGAAAAACCAAAGCCTTGACTAGGCGAACCTTTGTTGGTAAAGTGATGTCTCTGCTTTTAAATATGTGATCTAGGTTGGTCGTAACTTTCCTTCTAAGGAGTAAGCGTCTTTTAATTTCATGGCTGCAGTCACCATCTGTAGTGATTTTGGAGCCCAAAAAAATTAAGTCTGACACTGTTTCCCCATCTATTTCCCATGTAGTGATGGGACCAGATGCCATGATCTTCGTTTTCTGAATGTTGAGCTTTAAGCCAACCTTTTCACTCTCCACTTTCACTTTCATCAAGAGGCTTTTGAGTTCCTCTTCACTTTCTGCCATAAGGGTGGTGTCATCTACATATCTGAGGTTATTGATATTTCTCCCAGCAATCTTGATTCCAACTTGTGTTTTTTCCAGTCCAGCATTTCTCATGATGTACTCTGCATATAAGTTAAATAAACAGGGTGGCAATATACAGCCTTGACGTACTCCTTTTCCTATTTGGAACCAGTCTGTTGTTCCATGTCCAGTTCTAACTGTTGCTTCCTGACCTGCATACAAATTTCTCAAGAGGCAGGTCAGGTGGTCTGGTATTCCCATCTCTTTCAGAATTTTCCACAGTTTCTTGTGATCCTCACAGTCAAAGGCTTTGGCATAGTCAATAAAGCAGAAATAGATGTTTTTCTGGAACTCTCTTGCTTTTTCCATGATCCAGCAGATGCTGGCAATTTGATCTCTGGTTCCTCTGCCTTTTCTAAAACCAGCTTGAACATCAGGAAGTTCACGGTTCACTTATTGCTGAAGCCTGGCTTGGAGAATTTTGAGCATTACTTTACTAGCGTGTGAGATGAGTGCAATTGTGCAGTAGTTTGAGCATTCTTTGGCATTGCCTTTCTTTGGGATTGGAATGAAAACTGACCTTTTCCAGTCCTGTGGCCACTGCTGAGTTTTCCAAATTTGCTGGCATATTGAGTGCAGCACTTTCACAGCATCATCTTTCAGGATTTGGAATAGCTCCACTGGAATTCCATCACTTCCACTAGCTTTGTTTGTAGTGATGCTTTCTAAGGCCCACTTGACTTCACATTCCAGGATGTCTGGCTCTAGGTCAGTGATCACACCATCATGATTATCTGGGCCTTGAAGCTCTTTTTTGTACAGTTCTTCTGTGTATTCTTGCCACCTCTTCTTATATCTTCTGCTTCTGTAATAACTCATGGTAAAATGACACTTTTGTTTACTCCAAATGATTAGGAAATGGAATGTTTTCTTAATAAATTAGAAGTAGTGTGTGTAAAAGTACTTTGAGAGGTATAAAGCACCCTATAAATGTAAGGTGACATGATTACGTAGAGTTTTACAATCTGTAAGGTGCTTTCACACACACAATCTTGCTTTGTCCTCCCACGGTACCCCTTAAATGTAGGTTTTGCTCATATAATTATCTGTTTTACTGATGAAGAAACTAGGACTTTGAGAAGCTCTGGTATGTGTCTGAGAACATATGACAACATTCTTAGGTGCAGATTATATCTTCAAATTCAATATTCTTTATTCACTATCTGAATAAGCTATTTGAAAGCATACACATAATTAGAAAGTATCTTATACTAAACATTGGTAGTATTTTGATTATTTCAGAATGTCCTTCAGAATCATACTACCATAACTTATTATAAAAAAACAAAATGTAGAATATAGGAGAGACATCTTGGGATCTTGATTCCATAATAAATCTGAAACAGCAATCAGTTTACTTGTTTATTTTTTGTAAAGATAGAATGTGAGATTGTGCGAAGACTTACAGCAGAGCTTAGATTTTGTAAAGGGTCAGTACTGATAGTAATTATTCCATTGTAATAAAGCTTCAAGCTTATAAAATCTGTGAAGACAGTGTTGGAGTTTACTTATAAATGCTGATTTATGAACCATCTTTCTCATAAGGAATATCATGAGCTATTTAAGCTGGCTTAAGCATTTAAAAGTAGATTACAGTTATAGGTACTATACTGTATTTCCATTTGTATGGGCATCCTTGGTAGCTCAGATGGTAAAGAATCTGCCTGCAATGCAGGAGTTCCAGGTTCGATCCCTTGGTCAGTAAGATCCCCTGGAGAAGGGACTAGCTATCCACTCTAGTATTCTTGCCTGGAGAATTTCATGGACAGAGGAACCTGGTGGGGACAGTCCATGGGATCATAAAGAGTAGGACATGACTGAGCGACTAACTTTTTCACTTTTACATTTGTATCAGACACGACTGAGTGACTGAACTGAACTTGTTGAAAAAACTGCTTTGTGGTAGAAATATGAAAGTGGCATTTGATTTTCTGAGCTTAGCACACATCTAGGACTCTGACAATTTTTTGATTTTTTTGAGTAGACTTATAAAAAGAACTTGAAAAATAAAGTGATTTATTTGAACACCTTTCCCTGTAATTCAGTGCTGCTTTTAAAAGGCCAACTCAAATCCTGGTAACATGTTTTTTTCTTGGTGAAGAAGTAACAAATTTTAGTTTCTAATTAGTGTGCAATTTTAGATCCTTCCCAAAGAGATGTAACTTGCTAACATGTTTTAGATTTATGTTCTAATCAAACAGTATTCTCACTGTAGGCTTCCCTCTGGTAGGTAAAGACAGTGACGAGGCCGAGGACGCAGAACTTCAAGATGGCCTTTACTGCCCCGCGTGTGATAAGTCTTTCAAGACCGAAAAGGCGTAAGTTTACTATCTCTGCACTCACCTCTTCTTTTGAGGTGAGATGTAACACTTTGAAAGTCCTTAAAGAAAATGCTCAGAGCAGTTGTTCACTCTCCCTCACCTTTCATCTTGGAGGAGTATCTTCCCAGTGGAGAAAGGGGAACCATCTGTACCAGCAGTTAAGCCTGGTGTACTGATTCTCATTCATGCCGTGTTCCTCTTTAAACGTGTATGCCGTCTCTAGAAAGAAACGTTGCTTGTTTCGGTGAAGAAGGCAGAGTCACAGAGGCAAGGGGGTGCTGAGCTGAGGCTGGTCCCCTCCGTCCACTGATGTGCACACTCACATCCAGCTATCACACTGCCTTGCAGGCCATGGGCCCCAACCCAAGACCTTCAGATCTGTCCTGCCTGTAGTGTATTTGTTGAAGTGGCAGGACTTTGTCACTGGGGAACAGTGATGAAGGAAGAAGTATTAAAAAGGATACTGTCCTAACGCAGGAGGTACGGGGGCAAATGTGGGAGAAAACGAGAGTAGAACTAGCGAGGGGAAAAGGAGCAGAACGTGTGCAGTAGAGAAGGCGGAGGTCAGCAATGGAAATGGGGCTGTGGGAATCCCAAGTGGTGCCACCGTGTAACCCCAGGGAAAGGTGGTAGTGTCGAGAGGAGCGATGCGAGGCAGACAAGTTAGAGCTAAACAAGGAAACAAAAGCAACCAGGAAGGAGGTTTGAAAAATTATTTTTGGAAATTATTATTTGGAAACCGAATGTCAAACTGTCAAGTTGCATGAATAGAATATAGAGCGCCCAGTTCACCGTTCACTCACATTTCACCCCGTTTGCATCTGCTTATTCTCTTTCCACACACAGACAAGATTTTTACTGGAATAATCTCAGAGCAAATTATGTGTGTAAGGCTCCTTTATCTCTGAATACTTCAGTATATATTCCTTAAAAGTAAGGACATTCTTTCACATAATCACGGCTGTCAGCTTCAGGAAGTTTAGAACGCTGATGCAGTACTTCTCATTTACTACCCATATTTCACTTCTGTCAGCTCATTCTTTGTTAATGTCCTTTGTAGCATTTTCCCAGCTTCAATATAGGATCTAGTGTAGGATCACGTATTATTGCATTTATTTATTTGGTCTCATTTAATCTGGACCAGTTCCTTTGTCTGTGCCATTGATGGTTTGGAAGAGTACTGACCTTCCAAATGTCTTTTTAAGCAGAGCATTTCTCACTTGGGGTTTGTCCACTTCTTCATGATTAGATTCAGGTTGCTCGGTCCTAGCTAGAGTGCTGTGCACACCTGTGTTGTTCCCAGGGTTTCTGTCTAGAAGCACAGACGGCTGCCCGCCTCATGGCTGTGACCATTTTGATCACCCAGTCAGGGTGTTGTCTTATTTTGCTACTGTATAGTTAGTATTTTTTCCCTTGCAGTGTTTTCCCTTGTAGCATGTTTAATATGTGGGGAGACACTTTAGATCCCTGTAGATAATCTTTCTCCTGATCAAAATTTTCTTCCTAGACTTAGCATCTATTGATGATTTCAGCTTGGCCAGTCTTCACTAGAATTGGCTCAGAATGAGGCTTTTCCAGTGCCCGTGCTCCTGCCTCATAAGTCGTCGTTTGACCTTCTGCTGTACACGAGAGCATTGATCTGCATGTCTGTTGTCAGAATGAATTTAGGAATTTTGTTTCAGTATGGTAAATTCTTCATTGCCCTTTTCATGCTCAGAATTTCCCAGGTGTGTTCAGTGACAATTCCATCAACCTGACTCCTGTGTCCTTTGATGTGTCTGAGTCATAGTTTTGAACACTTACTTTCTGGCACAGAATGTTCCAATTTCTCCCGAAAAGCTCGTTCTTAAGGAGAATTTTAGTGGGAACGAAAAGTAGGCAATCCCCGCTAGAAAATCCAGATCTGAACAGGGTGCCATCCAGTCCTTTAGGGTTGTCAGTTTTATTGTGTTAAGTGTTATTTAGTTGCCCACGGGAGCGCTGAGATAGACGTCGCTTATATAGGTTCACACAGAGTGGTAGAGACGCATCTGAACTTATATTTAGGGTAGTGGGAGTGAGAAGAGAGACCCTTCTTGAAAAAAGCAAAAGGACATAAACTACTCTTATACTTCAAGGCCTCACATCACCATTTCTGAGATCCAGGGGGGCTCCTTTTAAATGTTAGAATCTTGCTTTGTGATTTTCCACTTAGCCATACTCAAGTGATTAAGAGAAAACAGTGATGAAGGTTTGAATTCTTAGAATGGGAAAAGAAAAATATAGAGAATTTGACCTAAAAAAAAAAAAGGAAGAAACTATGTAGATAAGAGAACAAAGGGAAGGGAGGAGGAATGCTGGAATACAGGAAAAAAGAACAATCATGGGCTTCCAGTGTACTTAAATGCCTAAGAAATCCCCAAAGGGTTCTGTGTCTCCTTATAATATCTCTGATGATTTGCTTATTAGTTAATGGGAAAAAAGTAGATTTCAGCTTGGTTGTATTCATCCAGCGACACAGTTGGGCATCTGTGAATTAATCTCCTTGCAGTCATTCATTTCAACTTGTCCTTTCAGTATGAGGAATCATGAAAAATCAAAGAAGCATCGGGAAATGGTTGCCTTGTTAAAACAACAGTTGGAGGAGGAGGAAGCAAATTTTTCAGGACCTCAAACTGATGAAAACAGTCTGAATGCCAATTCCGAGGAAGAGATGGAGGATGCGCCAAAACAAAAGTACTTCTAAAAATGGCACTAGACCTACTTAGCCCGTTTAGAGATTGCATTTAAATGCTGTTTTATTGCAGAGAAATGATTATGTTATGCTAATACTGTCTGCATTTCTTCTAGTTAAGAAAACTTTCAAGTACTGAAATGGATAAAGACATGATGTTAGATATAATTTTTACAGACTGTATTATGACTCTATTAATAGCAGTTTTATAACTGGCTGATATGCTAATTACTATCAATTGAACTACTATTATATTTTTCTAAAATGATAATGTGGGTATTTTTCTTTTAATGCTTTATGATACTCATCATTTTTTAATATGTTAGTCTTTGTATTACTAGTATTTTGGTATTTTTTCTTTTTACTTAGTCAAATATTTGATATTTTGATCTATGTTTGTTCTTAGGCTTTCTAAAAAACAGAAGAAAAAGAAACAGAAACCAGCACAGGTACGTTGAAAAAGTTTTATTAACGTTCAATATAAAATTGAGTGAGTAAATTGGAGTGCTCTTGTTTATTCAGTGTAAGCTGTATTAAGGAGAGGAACTTTCATACCCTAATTTCATATTGATTGTAAAACAGATTAAAAGGAGCTGAAAATATTTTGGTTTTTCAGTGCTTTGCCTCATTATATGGGCTTCCCTGGTAGCTCAGCTGGTAGAGAATCTGCCTGCAATGCAGGGCCTTATATATGTGAGCAGTTTACCTAGTTACTGCTGTCTGTATGTTTAAAAAATTTGCATGTGGAATTCTCATAATACGGATTAACTGAGGGATCACATTAAAAACACCTAGACACACGTGATGGTAAGATTTTTAAATTAAAGTAGCCGTTCACCTCATAAATATATGAAAATGTAAGGATTGATCATTTGTATATCCAAGTTTATTGTGCCAACAATGTAAATGAGATTATGGAAAGGGAAAATTTGCTTTCCTACTTCTGGGCATGTATCTGGAGAAAACTAATTTGAAGAGATCTATGCAGCCCAGATGGCTGTCTGGGGAGGCCTTACAAATAGCTGTGAAAAGAAGAGAAGCAAAAAGCAAAGGAACAAAGGAAAGATATAAGCATCTGAATGCAGAGTTCTAAAGAATAACAAGAAGAGATAAGAAAGCCTTCCTTAGTGATCAATGCAAAGAAATAGAGGAAAACAACAGAATGGGAAAGACTAGAGATCTCTTCAAGAAAACTAGAGATACCAAGGGAACATTTCATGCAAAGATGGGTTTGATAAAGGACAGAAATGGTATGGACCTAACAGAAGCAGAAGATATTAAGAAGAGATGGCAAGAATACACAGAAGAACTGAACAAAAAAGAGCTTCATGACCCAGATAATCACGATGGTATGATCACTGACCTAGAGCCAGACATCCTGGAATGTGAAGTCAAGTGGGCCTTAGAAAGCATCACTACGAACAAAGCTAGTGGAGGTGATGGAATTCCAGTTGAGCTATTCCAAATCCTGACTGTGAAAGTGCTGCACTCAATATGCCAGCAAATTTGGAAAAGTAAGCAGTGGCCACAGGACTGGAAAAGGTCAGTTTTCATTCCAATCCCAAAGAAAGGCAATGCCAAAGAGTGCTCAAACTACTGCACAATTGCACTCATCTCACACGCTAGTAAAGTAATGCTCAAAATTCTCCAAGCCAGGCTTCAGCAATATGTGAACCGTGAACTTCCTGTTGTTCAAGCTGGTTTTAGAAAAGGCAGAGGAACCAGAGATCAAATTGCCAACATCTGCTGGATCATGGAAAAGCAAGAGAGTTCCAGAAAAACATCTATTTCTGCTTTATTGACTATGCCAAAGCCTTTGACTGTGAGGATCACAAGAAACTGTGGAAAATTCTGAAAGAGATGGGAATACCAGACCACCTGACCTGCCTCTTGAGAAATTTGTATGCAGGTCAGGAAGCAACAGTTAGAACTGGACATGGAACAATAGGCTGGTTCCAAAAAGGAAAAGGAGTACATCAAGGCTGTCTATTGTTACCCTGCTTATTTAACTTCTATGCAGAGTACATCATGAGAAACACTGGGCTGGAAGAAACACAAGCTGGAATCAAGATTGCTGGGAGAAATATCAATAACCTCAGATATGCAGATGACAGCACCCTTATGGCAGAAAGTGAAGAGGAACTAAAAAGCCTCTTGATGAAAGTGAAAGTGGAGAGTGAAAAAGTTGGCTTAAAGCTCAACATTCAGAAAACGAAGATCATGGCATCTGGTCCCATCACTTCATGGCAAATAGATGGGGAAACAGTGTCAGACTTTATTTTTCTGGGCTCCAAAATCACTGCAGATGGTGACTGCAGCCATGAAATTAAAAGATGCTTACTCCTTGGAAGGAAAGTTACGACCAACCTAGATAGCATATTCAAAAGCAGAGACAGTACTTTGCCGACAAAGGTTTGTCTAGTCAAGGCTACGGTTTTTCCTGTGTTCATGTATGGATGTGAGAGCTGGACTGTGAAGAAGGCTGAGTGCTGAAGAATTGACGCTTTTAAACTGTGGTGTTGGAAAAGACTCTTGAGAGTCCCTTGGACTGCAAGGAGATCCAACCAGTCCATTCTGAAGGAGATGAGCCCTGGGATTTCTTTGGAAAGAATGATGCTGAAGCTGAAACTCCAGTACTTTGGCCACCTCATGCGAAGAGTTGACTCATTGGAAAAGACTCTGATGCTGGGAGGGATTGGGGCAGGAGGAGAAGGGGACAACAGAGGATGAGATGGCTGGATGGCATCACTGACTCGACGGACGTGAGTCTGAGTGAACTCCAGGAGTTGGTGATGGACAGGGGCTTCATGGGGTCGCACAGAGTTGGACAGGACTGAACGACTGAACTGAACTGAATGCACCCCAGTATAAAAGAAGCACTGTTTATAGTAGCCAAGATATGGAGGCAAGTGTCCTTCAATAGATTACTGGATAAATAGGGTGTGGTGCATATACACAATGGTGTATATTATTCAGCTATTTATAAAGAATGAAATAATGCCATTTGCAACAATGTGAACGGACCTAGAGATTTAGTGAAGTCAGACAAAGATAAATATCATAAAATATCACCTATATGTGGAATCAAAAAAATGATACAAATGACCGAAACAAAAATAGACTCACAGACATAGAAACCAAACTTACAGTTACCAATGGGATTGTGGTAGGGGGAGGCAAATTAGTTGTTTGGAAGTAACATATATACTCTACTATTTATAAAAAAGTGAATAACAAGGACCTATTGTATAGCACAGGAAACTATATTCAATATCTTATAATAACATATAATGGAAAAGAATTGGAAAAATATATATGTAACCAAATCACCTTACCTAAAACCTGAAACCAATACAACATTGGGAATTAACTATAATTTTTAAAAGTGGTTAAAAATGGAGTATTTGCTTAGAAACTTGTAGTGATTGTGATTCTTCAAAAAAATGTTTATATTACTCAGTAAGTCATTTAAATATTTCACCTTGGAGGTTCATATTGAATTTCTGTCTTAAGAATCATTATTAACTAAAAGTATGTTGTAACACAACATACTGTGTTACACATATATGTTGTTAATACGTATAACACAATTTTTTGGATTTTTTGAACCTATAAAAACAAAATGAGCTTGTGCATTTTACTGAGGATATTTGGTGATTCTACAGGGAATGGAATTGATTTCTGTGCTGTTTTAATGTGATCTAATTACGTTAGCTTATATTAAGTATTAAATGTTAACTATAGTTTTTTAAAAAATTGCAAGTGTTTTTATGAAAACTTAGGTAATGCACTAATAATTTTTCATAAAAATTTAGAGTTGGCTTGTTTATCCAAATGGTTTATGTTTGATCATTTTTAGCTGTTTTATGGGCTTCTGTGGTAGCTCGGTTGGTAAAGCATCCACCTGCAATGCAGGAAACCCCTGTTTGATTCGTTGGTCAGGAAGATCCCCTGGAGTAGGGTTATGCTACCCACTCCCGTATTCTTAGGCTTCCTTGGTGGCTCAGTTGGTAAAAAAATCCATCTGCAGTGTTGGAGACCTGGATTTGATCCCTGGGTTGGGAGGATCCCCTCCCTGGAGGAGTGCATGGCAACCCACTCCATTATTCTTGCCTAGAGAATTCCCATGGACAGAGGAGCCTGGCAGACTACAGTCCATTAGGGGTAGCAAGGAGTCAGACACAACTGAGCCACTAAGCACAGCACAGCTGATTTATATTTCAGAAATTGTCATGACACATGAATTAATCACTATTAAAACTGTGACTTGGAGCTTTTTGCCTCAGTTATAAAACCACACAGCAAATTGTATGTTCCTTTTATAAAATGATTCATGTCATTTTCCACCCAAAGACTTGCTAGTCGTTAGTTTAGAACACTTTTTTCTTGTGTGCCAGAACCACTGGAAAAGACAGAATAGAGAGGAATTTATACCCAGTAGGTCCTAAGAGTGCAGCAGTAAGCACATATATTTGTATCCTCTTACCAAGGAAGATACTTAAATTTACCACCCCATTTTTTTCCTCCAAAGGTGTATGTATTCCTTGATGATACCTGTGGTTTCTGATTATATCAGGGAGAAAGCCCCAATTCAGATCTAGTTTTCTGTAGCACTTTTCTCTGGATTTTTTCAAAGTTCTTTTTGAAGGGAAAGGTAGTGTGGAGACACATACAGGTGGATAAAGGAGCAGAAACTAAGAATCATGAAACTTCAGGTTGGGAGTTTTCTGTATTGTCAAAAAAAAATTTGCATAAGCCAACAAGGATTGTGAAAGAAAACCTCAGAAAACTGAAATTGAGTGTAAACAAATAAAACCCTCTTGCTGACAGCAAGGAAGAATTAAAGCAAGAAACTTTGAATGCAGCACTCTGAACACCATCCATGGGACATACTCTGAAGACAGAATTAACTGCAAAAGAAAAAAATCTTAAACTTTACTTAGATATTTTAGTGATATAGGTGATATTATAGGATAAAGCAAATAAATAAATATACTAATGTTGTCGGGAAACAGATTCTATTGTAGGAGAAGGGAAATACAGGTATAGATTGAGGGAAGGAGAGAAGAACACTAATGTCCTACTGGAATTGGAGGTATGATGTTAAAAAAATAAACAAGACACAAATGCTCAGTATACACTGAGGGCCCCGAAGCAGTGATACCCAGTGACAGTGGGCATACATAGGACGTACATCTTAGTTTCTAAGCCTCCTTCCCCAATAAAAGGAGTCAGGATTTGGTCCTTGGGAAAATGACTGATTCTAGGGCCGAGACAGAAAGTACAAGGTGAGCCTGGATTATTGATGCTGGAAATAAAGGGAGTATTCAAAAATTTATGAGAATAAGTCAGAAGTACCCAGAAGTCAGCTTATGAGCTTGCCAAATATGAGAAATTTTGAGTTGTCAAAAAGAAGAATGGTGACAGATTTTACATATTGATTTTATTTTTTAAAAAAATCACGAGTCTATATTGAGCCTTAAAGAAGAGAGTTGGAGAAAGGAGGCAGATGGGAAGGCATCACTCCAAGAATATGAATTAATACAAATGCAAATGGCAGGACTATTCTGGACCCACCAGTATGATAAATGGTTCACATAAGAATCATCAATAGATGCCAGATCCTTGGGGTAAACAGTTATTAGGAAAGAAGATACTGATATACTCTGCTTATTACTTATTAAAAAAGGAAACAGGTGCTTTACAGTAGAAAAATTCAGCAATGACCATCTTAACCAAATGATGAGACTTTAATCATTGAAACATGGAAAGTGACATTTTGCTTCCTGATAAAATGTACTGAGGGCACAGCATTATGTCTGTAACATTCCTGCCAGAAATGTTTAACCTGAATTTAATCATGAGGAAGTAACTGTTGTTGAGTTGCTAAGTTTTGTCAGACTCTTCTGCGACCCTATGGACTGTAGCCCACCAGATTCCTCTGTCCATGGGATTCTCCAGGCAAGAATATTCGAGTGGGTTGCCATGCCCTCCTCCAGGCGATCTTCCCGACCCAGGGATCAAACCCACATCTCCTGCGTTGGCAGGCAGATTCTTTGCCACTGGGCCACCAGGGAAGCCCTGCAAAAAAAAGGACATTACTGCAATACGTATATGGATTGTGTAATAGACAATGACAGTGTTAAGTTCTTGGGTATGAAGAGGGAACTGGAAAAGAAGGAGAATGTTCTTAGGACAGACATGATATCTTCCTGCAGCTTGCTTTTATAATTCTGGGGGGTGGGAGTCAAGGGGGGACGTTTTGCAGAGAAAGGGAACAAGGGGAGAGAGGAAGGAGAAAACAAATGTGGCAAAACATTACCTGAGGCAAAAGCAAGCCAGTTGCATTTAATGAAGATACATTTGTCAGGTGTTTTTTCTTGTATAATGCCTGTGTGGTGCTGTTTTTTTTTTTTTTCCAATTGTAAAATAGTTGTTTGCCGGGGTCCAGCCCCAGTGGATCCAGGGAATTCGAAGCGGGGACAGCGTTGGCGAGGATCAGGAAACAATTGCTTAATTAAGTATTAATTAAAGATATAAAGAATAATAGAATGAGGATAGCTCAGTAGGAAAATTTAGTGGAGAAAAGAGGCTGAATAATTCAGCCAGAAGGTAAGAGAAAGAACGACATGGGGAGACCAAATATCGGTGAACAAGGCCCCGTACTTTATTTTTCAAAGTAGTTTTTATACCTTAAGTTATGCATAGAGGATAATGGGGGAAGGGGTGGAGTCATGCAGGGACAGCAGTCCCTGAGCCAGGCTTTCAAACTTATCATACGCAGAAGTTTAGGTGAGTTACATCATCTTCTGGCCCAGAGGCCTGTTAACATTTTAAGAAACTTATTTTTCTCTAAAGGTGATTATTCTAAAGTCAGGCGCCACCCTCCAAAAGCATTGGAGTTGCATTTCTATAGGGCAAAGGTGTGGTGGGTTGTAACAAGAAAAAGAATTAACTCAAGGGTCCAAGGTTACAAACATTAAAGCTACTACTTCCATTTCTATAAACCAATTATATCAATCAATACACTGCCAAAGACACAGTAGGTAAGGCATACAGAGACTTAGCAGCAAACATTCACCCAACAAGTGAAAAACCCTTCACCAATACAATTTCTAATCAATCTTTTAACTGCTCAAAGGAATCTGTATTTAGACAGTTTAGAACATCTCATGCCTCTCACAGTTGGGAGGCTCTGAACAATCACATGTGGCCTGAAAAACCTATTCAGGCAGGCTAGAGGATTTCCAAAAGAGTTTGTGGGTTGAAACACTGTCACACCCAGGAGTTATTAACTGGAGCTAATCTTTTTTCAGAGAGAGGTAGTGGGGGACAGCCCCCCGTAAAGTCAGAGGTGTAGGCGAGAGCACAAAGCAGAAAGTAGGCAGACTCTGGTTATGGGGGTAGATGCTCGAGAATTCCCAGGGGGCTCCTGAGGCTTGATCTCGCCTTTGCGTATGCCGAGCCTCCTTCCTCATGACCTTTGTCATGGGCGGAGCTCACTGCCAGCAGTTGTTCATTGCCTGATCACTTGGAAACTATGGAAGACTATCAGTATCATCCCTAATTCTGCCTATGGATAGTCCTTAATGTTGAATTAAGTTGTAATCTTTTCTGGGCTCCAAAATCACTGCAGATGGTGACTGCAGCCATGAAATTAAAAGACGCTTGCTCCTTGGAAGGAAAGTTATGACCAACCTAGATAGCATATTCAAAAGCAGAGACATTACTTTACCAACAAAGGTTCGCCTAGTCAAGGCTATGGTCTTTCCTGTGGTCATGTATGGATGTGAGAGCTGGACTGTGAAGAAGGCTGAACGCCGAAGAATGGATGCTTTTGAACTGTGGTGTTGGAGAAGACTCTTGAGAGTCCCTTGGACTGCAAGAAGATCCAACCAGTCCATTCTGAAGGAGATCAATCCTGGAATTTCTTTGGAAGGAATGATGCTAAAGCTGAAACTCCAGTATTTTGGCCACCTCATGCGAAGAGTTGACTCGTTGGAGAAGACTCTGATGCTGGGAGGGATTGAGGGCAGGAGGAGAAGGGGACGACAGAGGATGAGATGGCTGGATGGCATCACTGACTCGATGGATGTGAGTCTGAGTGACCTCCGGGAGCTGGTGATGGACAGGGAGGCCTGGCGTGCTGCGGTTCATGGGGTCGCAAAGAGTTGGACACGACTGAGCGGCTGATCTGATCTGATCTGATCTGATCTGATCAGTATCATCCCTAATTCTGCCTATGGATAGTCCTTAATGTTGAATTAAGTTGTAATCAAAGGTTGTATATAGTTTTCTCTCTTCTGTTTTTGCTAATGTGTTCTCTTTTCCACATAATTGAATCAGTGTCTTTGGAAATGTGACTTTGAAGAGCTCCATAATTTTCCTTCATTTGTTCAACCATTCACTTACTGAATATTTGGATTGTTTCCAATTTCCCCTAATTTAATATTTCTCTAATGGACATTCATATTCTTCTTTTTTGCCTCTCCTTTTTATACCCTGAAGATACCCTCCTACTAGAGTATACAGGACATGACCATTGTTTATTATAGCTGTTTGGTAACATAATACAAAAAAACTAGTGGTATTATAGTATTTATTTTATAATGGTGCACATGTTTTCTTACCTAGAACTATGATGATAATTTCAATGAAAATGGAACTGGAGAAGGAGTAAAGATTGACCGGGAAGATACCAACCTAAATCAAAACAGTGCCAAAGAATCAGAGGATAGTCTCCAAGAAAATGTTGGGGTCACAGATACTGTGGAACTGTGTGATGACCCCAAAACTGAGGCTAAAAGGTAAGACAGAGTCACGTGTTGTTTTCTAGTTACTTAATACTGGTAGTCAGGATGGCTTTTCACATTTCAAGTAAAACACCGTTTCCCGTGATGGACGCTGGGAGTTGGATGTGTCTGTGACTTATTCTTACACGTGTATGTCTACCAAGGATGATGTTGGAGGGAGAATGCTAGACAGTGTGCTTAGACGTTTCAGCAGCATGGCCCAAAGCAGAAAGGAGTTTCATGGACCGAGTTTCTGTTTTTCTCGTCCTGGTGAAGTCCTTATTTTGTGCTGGGTCAATAGTCCTTGGCGAGGCTACAGACGAGGCCATGCCCCACTCACCTGAGCATCACTGCCCAAACCTCCACACTCTGGCCAGGCAGCCTGCGTTCGGCCCCAGCACAGGGCATCAGGGTGGATGTGCCTGCTTGGGGCCTTCGCTCTCTGGATGCCTGAGAGTCGTGGTGCTGCCCAGGCCTCCGGGGTTGGCCAAGGGGAGGTCTCACTCAGGAGATGAGTGGTGTGGGTGCCTTGAAGACTGGAGAGTGGAAAGCTGGAAGAGGGGGTTGCAGCCACTCTGATGCTCGGTGTGTGTCCCCATCTTACACACGACGAAACTGAGTCGGGGTAAATGACTTGCCCCAGAGCAAAAACTGGTGAGTGGAAAGGCTGGCTGACTGCATGGAGGACCCAGCTCTGCTAGTTCCGTGGGGCCCTGCTGTTCTGTAAAGATCCCTGGAGGGCTGCTTGGGCGCATGAGGGGTGGGCCGAAAGGTGGGCTTCCAGGCCCCTGAGCACCTCCTTCATCTAGAGCTGAAGTATTTTTATTGATTTTCCATATGACTTCTGTGTGGGTTTCACTGGGGGAGGAAAAGGGGTACTCAGTGCTCACAGTCAGACTTTGGCAACCACTAATAAAATTGCATTTCCTCACTCAATGATGTGAGAAAAAGAATCAGAATTCAGGTGACCTCTTCCGTGCTGAGGAGTGGTGGAGCTGGGGTAGACGCCCCACCACCCCACGCTCCCCCTGCCCAGTATCCTGATGCCCAGTGCTTTTCTGCAGGGCCCCGCTGCTGCTTCTCGGCAGTGTGTAGACACTAGTCACCTACTACGTGTGTGTGTGTCTGGAGTACATTTTTTTCTTATTTATGTTTTATTAACATTGACATACAACATTATTTTAGCTTCAGGTATATAACAGTGATTTGACATTTGTATACATTACGAACTGATACCACAATAAGTCTACTAACTGTGTCCATACAAAATTAGTGCAATTTTCTGGAGTATATTCGTATGAATACATTATATCTCCTCTAAAGTACATTTTAGAAATAAAGTCTTAGATACTAGCTTTGGAGATGTAGCTGTCTTTCATAATATGGTAAGATCTTTGGGAATAGGATCCTAAATTTTCCCAAATTAGCCTAAATGCTAAATATTGTTGGATATATTTGTGGCCTCTCTGATGTCATTTTGTAAATTAGTAAATGTTGAATCTGTTTCCTCTTATGTCATTGTGTCTTTTTCTTGATGTTTTCAAAGCTGGCTGAATACTACATAGTGTTGTGTTACACTCCTTATCAGCATCTTTTTTTAAAAAAAAAAAATATTTTATTTACTTGTATTTATTTTTGGCTATGCTGCATCGTCATTGCTGTGCGGCCTTTTTCCTCTAGCTGCAGGGAGCGGAGGCTACTCTCTAGTGGTGTGTGGGCTCCTCATCGCAGTGGTTTCTCTTACTGTGGAGCGTGGACTCCAGAGCGCTTGAGCAGTTGGGCACATAGACTCCGTAATTGTGGCTCCTGGGCTCTGGAACGCAGCCTCAGTCAGTAGTTCCGGCTCAGGCTTGGTTGCTGTGTGTCATGTGGAATCCTCCTGAGTCAGAGACTGAACCCCTGTCTCCTGCATTGGCAGGTGGATTCTTTGCCGCTGAGTCACCAGGGGAGCCCCTTGTCAGCATCTTTTAAATGTATAGACCACGTAACTTAATACAGACTCCTAGGTTCTGACTGAAGAATTGTATACTTAGGACGTGCTTGACGGCATTTGAACTCATTGGTTATAACCCATCCCATCTGCTCTGTAAACATAGTTGCACTCAGTTTGGTAGCACAAGTGAGGGGCATGAGAGCACTAAGGAGAATGCAGATTCACGCAGCAGAGTAAGTGGAGGGGTGTTCTGGAGTTAAAGCAGAACAGGAGGAAGCTGAATATACTGACTGGCAGTCTCTGGATTATAGAATAGAGGGGAGAGAAACTCATCACATCCACAGAAAGACATCATCTCTTTAATAGAATGCTTTACATGTAACAAATTTAATTATATGAAAAGTGCATTGCAGTGTCTTTTTCTCATTTCACTGTGGAACTGGTGAAATGTTTATCATCAGCTGAATCAGGTTTAACAAGTTGTCTCTTAATGTCATAGATTATTTGTGAGCACTGCTGGTTGGCCATGAAGATGGTTTGCTTCAGTAAATGGAGTATTAAGTACTTTTTTTTTTTTTTTTTTTTACAAAAATAGGCTGAATAAAAGTTCAAAGATATTTTAGAGGGCTTGCTTTATCTTGTTTCAACTTTTAAGTAAATTCCTTATTTTTTGTATCAAATTTGGTATCTAATGTTACCTCTAAAGTTGTTTTTTAAAGTTGTTCATTTGAGATGTGAAAATTAATTCACTTGGCCATTAAAATGAATGAATTTTTCTTTAAAATGCACGTTACTCTGTTGAATCTTCTTGGGTTCTAGATGACAGTTAAAATGGCGGAACATTATTATTGAATTAGTCTGAATTCTTTCATTTATTTTCCAGTGTTTCTAAACCCAAAGGAAAGAAAGCCAAAGATATTAAAAAGTCTGTCAGAGTACCTGGTGAACCACAGACAATGGTAGGTCCAAACAATATTGACAGCTTTTCAGTGGACCCTGTTGTTTAAACAGTGTAATCTACATTGTTGATTCTAATCTAAAGATTTAAGTGTGTACCTGGTGAACCCTTCACCTGCTGCATGCGTGTGGCCCCATCAGCAATTTTCCTTGATGAATGTAAAATTTATTCAGAATATATGTGCCACTGACACTTTTTTTTTTTGATGGTAAACAGAGGCACACTGAACATATCAGATTAAACCAGAACAGTTACTATTGTGTTTTCATTACTTTGAAATCCAGGGCCCTATCCTTATGGCATGTGCTCTTGAATTCTCAGGACCCTTAGAGTTGATGGTATTGGTTAATGGAACTCAGCTTCCAAGAACAGTTGCCTCTGCTGAGTCTATCTTGTTATTTTGCAATTGCTTGATATTTAATCTCAACATGAAAACATTGCTCTCAGATAATAACACTTGCTTTTATGATTTTTTTCCCCCCTTCTCAGAGTGATGTGCTTATCAGCTGTACAACCTGCCATAGTGAATTTCCATCCCGGAATAAACTTTTTGATCATCTAAAGGCCACTGGTCACGCAAGAGCACCTTCATCCTCAACATCTTTGAACAGTGTAACAAATAGTCGAAACAAGAAAGAGAAACGTAAAAACAGATAGAAATTCTGCCAATGCTTTTTTCTTTCAGTTGTCTCTAGCTTTTGAAACCAAAAACTGAACTGAAATCATCTAAAAAGTTAAAATTTCAGTGATCTGCAGTTTATTGCATTGTGGAAAATTATTTTTTATCCTGTAAAAACATTTTTTTGTTTAATATATATTTTTTAAACATGTCATTAGTGACTGAATTCTACTTTTGCCATCTGAAATTGACTTGAATGTCCAAAAACAGGTAAATATTGTAAAGTATGCTTTCTTGACTTTTGTTGGCTCATGTGGACAGAAATGTACAGGGAGAATTAAATTATTTTAACACATACAAATTCTCCTTTCTGCTTTATTTTGTGAATTTCACATGAAGTATTTTTATATGATTCAATGCTTTTGTGTTGTTCTGCTTCATGATCTGTTGATGACTCAGATCATTTTAAAATCGTCATGGATTTTTTTCCACCTGATACCATGACTCCAGTTCTGATTTTAAAACCATTTCTAAATAACATGTTGTTGATTAATGCATTCCACCCCCCCCACCCCCTCCCCACCCGGAAGATAATGATAAATGGAAACTAATTGAACATATATGGTTGTTTTTCAACAATAGTATTTCTTCAAGGTATTGATCACTGAAGAAGGCTTTCTTATCTCTTCTTGCTATTCTTTGGAACTCTGCATTTAGATGTTTATATCTTTCCTTTTCTCCTTTGCTTTTCGCTTCTCTTCTTTTCACAGCTATTTGTAAGGCCTCCCCAGACAGCCATTTTGCTTTTTTGCATTTCTTTTCCATAGGGATGGTCTTGATCCCTGTCTCCTGTACAATGTCACGAACCTCATTCCATAGTTCATCAGGCACTCTATCTATCAGATCTAGGCCCTTAAATCTATTTCTCACTTCCACTGTATAATCATAAGGGATTTGATTTAGGTCATACCTGAATGGTCTAGTAGTTTTCCCTACTTTCTTCAATTTCAGTCTGAATTTGGCAATAAGGAGTTCATGGTCTGAGCCACAGTCAGCTCCTGGTCTTGTTTTTGCTGATTGTATAGAGCTTCTCCATCTTTGGCTGCAAAGAATATAATCGATCTGATTTCGGTGTTGACCATCTGGTGATGTCCATGTATAGAGTCTTCTCTTGTGTTGTTGGAAGAGGGTATTTGCTATGATCAGTGCATTTTCTTGGCAAAACTCTATTAGTCTTTGCCCTGCTTCATTCCGTGTTCCAAGGCCAAATTTGCCTGTTACTCCAGGTGTTTCTTGACTTCCTACTTTTGCATTCCAGTCCCCTATAATGAAAAGGACATCTTTTTTGGGTATTAGTTCTAAAAGGTCTTGTAGGTCTTCATAGAACCGTTCAACTTCAGCTTCTTCAGCGTTACTGGTTGGGGCATAGATTTGGATTACTGTGACATTGAATGGTTTGCCTTGGAAACGAACAGAGATCATTCTGTCATTTTTGAGATTGCATCCAAGTACTGCATTTCGGACTCTTTTGTTGACCATGATGGCCACTCCGTTTCTTCTGAGGGATTCCTGCCCACAGTAGTAGATATAATGGTCATCTGAGTTAAATTCACCCATTCCAGTCCATTTTAGTTCGCTAATTCCTAGAATGTCAACATTCACTCTTGCCATCTCTTGTTTGACCACTTCCAATTTGCCTTGATTCATGGACCTGACATTCCAGGTTCCTATGCAATATTGCTCTTTACAGCATCGGACTTTGCTTCTATCACCAGACACATCCACAGCTGGGTATTCTTTTTGTTTTGGCTCCATCCCTTCATTCTTTCTGGAGTTATTTCTCCACTGATCTCCAGTAGCATATTAGGCCCCTACTGACCTGGGGAGTTTCTCTTTCAGTATCCTATCATTTTGTCTTTCATACTGTTCATACTGGGAAAGACTAGGGATCTCTTCAAGAAAATCAGAGATACCAAAGGAACATTTCATGCAAAGATGGGCACGATAAAGGACAGAAATGGTATGGACCTAACAGAAGCAGAAGATATTAAGAAGAGGTGGTAAGAATACACAGAAGAACTGAACAAAAAAGAGCTTCACGACCCAGATAATCATGATGATGTGATCACTGACCTAGAGCCAGACATCTTGGAATGTGAAGTCAAATGGGCCTTAGAAAGCATCACTACGAACAAAGCTAGTGGAGGTGATGGAATTCCAGTGGAGCTATTCCAAATCCTGAAAGATGATGCTATGAAAGTGCTGCACTCAATATGCCAGCAAATTTGGAAAACTCAGCAGTGGCCACAAGACTGGAAAAGGTCAGTTTTCATCCCAATCCCAAAGAAAGGCAATGCCAAAGAATGCTCAAACTACCGAACAATTGCACTCATCTCACACGCTAGTAAAGTAATGCTCAAAATTCTCCAAGCCAGGCTTCAGCAATATGTGAACCGTGAACTTCCTGATGTTCAAGCTGGTTTTAGAAAAGGCAGAGGAACCAGAGATCAAATTGCCAACATCTGCTGAATCATGGAAAAAGCAAGAGAGTTCCAGAAAAACATCTATTTCTGCTTTATTGACTATGCCAAAGCCTTTGACTGTGTATATCACAATAAACTGTGGAAAATTCTGAAAGAGATGGGAATACCAGACCACCTGATCTGCCTCTTGAGAAATCTGTATGCAGGTCAGGAAGCAACAGTTAGAACTGGTCATGGAACAACAGACTGGTTCCAAATAGGAAAAGGAGTACGTCAAGGCTGCATATTGTCACCATGTTTATTTAACTTATATGCAGAGTACATCATGGGAAATGCTGGACTGGAAGAAACACAAGTTGGAATCAAGATTGCCAGGAGAAATATCAATAACCTCAGATATGCAGATGACACCACTCTTATGGCAGAAAGTGAAGAGGGGCTAAAAAGCCTCTTGATGAAAGTGAAAGTGGAGAGTGAAAAGGTTGGCTTAAAGCTCCACATTCAGAAAACGAAGATCATGGCATCTGGTCCCATCACTACATGGGAAATAGATGGAGAAACAGTGGAAACAGTGTCAGAATTTATTTTTCTGGGCTCCAAAATCACTGCAGATGGTGACTGCAGCCATGAAATTAAAAGACGCTTACTCCTTGGAAGGAAAGTTATGACCAACCTAGATAGCATATTCAAAAGCAGAGACATTACTTTACCAACAAAGGTTCGCCTAGTCAAAGCTATGGTCTTTCCTTGGTCATGCATGGATGTGAGAGCTGGACTGTGAAGAAGGCTGAGCGCCGAAGAATTGATGCTTTTGAACTGTGGTGTTGGAGAAGACTCTTGAGAGCCCCTTGGACTGCAAGAAGATCCAACCAGTCCATTCTGAAGGAGATCAGCCCTGGAATTTCTTTGGAAGGAATGATGCTAAAGCTGAAGCTCCAGTATTTTGGCCACCTCATGCGAAGAGTTGACTCATTGGAGAAGACTCTGATGCTGGGAGGGATTGTGGGCAGGAGGAGAAGGGGACGACAGAGGATGAGATGGCTGGATGGCATCACTGACTTGATGAGTGTGAGTCTTCAGAGTCCACCAACTGTGAGTTGGTGTGAGTTGGAGTCCCGCCAACTCCGGGAGTTGGCAATGGACAGGGAGGCCTGGCGTGCTGCGGTTCATGGGGTCGCAAAGAGTCGGACACGACTGAGCAACTGATCTGATCTGATCTGATTTCTTCAAGGTATATCTGTTTAACTTGAGATTTTACTAGTGATTATCAATAGGATATATCTTTTGGCTTTTCACCCTGATATGACTCATAGAGTTGAAACAATTTATAGGTTGCTTCCTCCTCCTAAATGTGCACAGTGGCAGGTATAAAGCATGATGGGTTCAGGTGGCCCATGGTTCACAATGAATTCTGACTCTTTAATAGAGGATATTCTTCCTTGGATTTTTTTTTTTTTCACGGTTTTCAGAAGTTTTTTGTTTTTTCATCATTCAATGGAGAGCAACTTTATTTATTTATTTATTTATTTTGCTTAACTTTACAATATTGTATTGCTTTTACAATACATCAAGATGGATCCGCCGCCAGTATACACATGTTCCCCATCCTGAACCCTCCTCCCTCTCTCCTCCCCACACGATCCCTCCAGGTCGTCCCAGTGCTCCAGCCCCAGGCATTTGTTATTGGGCATCATACCTGGACTGACGACTCGTTTCAGATATAATATTATACATATTTCAATGCTATTCTCCCCAATCATCCCACCCTCTCCCGGTCCCAGAGTCCAAAAGTCTGGTCTATACATCAGTGTCTCTTTTGCTGTCTCGTAAATAGGGTTATTTTTACCATCTTTCTAAATTCCATATATATGCGTTAGTATACTGTATTTGTGTTTTTGTTTCTGGCTTACTTCACTCTGTATAATAGGTAACTTTTTAAATGAAAGATTGTTCTCCAGGTCTGCCATTTATGCCATCTATTCTGTAGCAAGGATGAATACTAAATCAAAAAAAATAGGGAGAGTCTTTATGAGTGTGGTCAAGTACATGGGTCAGTGATGAGTCAGTGTTTAGGGTGGATTAAATAAGCGGTGTTTTTAGTGAACTTGAAAGTAATTTTGAATTCACTTGCTTTGAAATATATACTTGCTGTTCAATGGGGTTAATTCTCTCCATATATCCTTGAATCATCAAATGAAGCAATCTTTAGTTATGCATGAACTCTAAAACACAGGGTCCCTGATGGCAAGTTTTTCTGAACTGTTCATGGATGATATTGATGATATGGATCCATTTTGTGCAGTGGACTTAAAAATATGCATTTTTGTCTAAATTTTTTATCTTTTTCATTTTTTAGTTAGGTGTTTATTTTCTTTACTTTCTCCTCTTTCTATCTAACATATTGCTAATTCTAATTCTTTTCCTTCATTTCTTGGTCCCTTTAGGGGAAATACCAGCCAGTTTTCTGTCTTTGGTCTTTTCCTCTCAAGTTTCATCTGAACTTGAACTTGAAACTTCACCGCCTTCCTGTAATTTGAGCAAGATGAATTGGTTATAATCATGAATAGGGATATTAATGAATGGGAGGGCATATTAGTCACAGGTTATTTATCGTCAGTAAAGAATTGGAAGTCATCTGGAAAGGCAGATAGTGTCCTGCAGATGCCCTTCAGACCTCCCTTGCTTTCTTCATGCAGTTACCAACCCTGCAGTTCAGTTCAGTTCAGTCGCTCAGTCGTGTCCAACTCTTTGCGACCCCATGAATCACAGCACGCCAGGCCTCCCTGTCCATCACCAGCTCCCTGAGTTCACCCAGACTCACGTCCATTGAGTCAGTGATGCCACCCGGCCAACCAACCCTGCAGGTGTATTTAAGTTTATTCCTACTACATGTGAAGATCAGTTGGGGTTACTTGTCAGTTTTATTCTGATTGTCAAAAATCATCCATACTTTTTAAGAGATCTTCATCAGTTGTGATTGGAAATTAGGTTTCACATCTCATCCTGTGTGTGCTGCTGATAAGTCATTTAACTTCTCTGAACTTCATGTTGCTTATGTCTGACTCAGTTGTTAGCATAATAATATTGTCTCCATTTATCACACAGGATTATTATTAAGATCAAATACAGTAGTATATGTGAAAATGTTTTTTTAAATGCAAAAACTTTACACACAGTGTTGTTGAATTTGGATAAATTAAACCTTTTCCAGTTAAAATATTTGCAGATAGCAGTATATGTGCTGAATTAAATGTGCTTTAAGTTTTAAGGGAATTTCCAATCTACTTCTGAAGAGGAAAATGGAAACATATGTTATGCCAAGGGTAAAATGTTATTTTTGGTGACTCAGAGACATTCAGTTTTGTCTGAGGCAGAGCAGAATATTGAAAAATATTCGAGCTCATATTTTACATTGATTTCATTTAAATCCAGTGGTAACTTTTATCTTGATTGAAGTTAGTTCAGGTGTGGAAGATACATCGCTTGTTGGTTCTGGGGAAATCCCATTTTTTTCTCTTCATAATCCATTCAGTGATACCAAAGCTTCAGTTCAGTTCAGTCACTCAGTCATGTCCAGTTCTTTGCGACCCCATGAATCACAGCAAGCCAGGCCTCCCTGTCCATCACCAACTCCCGGAGTTCATTCAGACTCACGTCCATCGAGTGATGCCATCCAGCCATCTCATCCTCTGTCGTCCCCTTCTCCTCCTGCCCTCAATCCCTCCCAGCATCAGAGTCTTCTCCAGAGTCAACTCTTCGCATGAGGTGGCCAAAATACTGGAGTTTCAGCTTTAGCATCATTCCTTCCAAAGAAATCCCAGGGCTGATCTCCTTCAGAATGGACTGGTTGGATCTCCTTGCAGTCCAAGGCACTCTCAAGAGTCTTCTCCAACGCCACAGTTCAAAAGCATCAATTCTTCGGTGCTCAGCCTTCTTCACAGTCCAGCTCTCACATCCATACATGACCACAGGAAAAGCCAAAGCCTTGACTAGACGAACCTTTGTCGGCAAAGTAATGTCTCTGCTTTTGAACATGCTATCTAGGTTGGTCATAACTTTCCTTCCAAGGAGTAAGTGTCTTTTAATTTCATGGCTGCAGTCACCATCTGCAGTGATTTTGGAACCCAAAAAGATTAAGTCTGACACTGTTTCCACTGTTTCCCCATCTATTTCCCATGAAGTGATGGGACCAGATGCTATGATCTTCATTTTCTGAATGTTGAGCTATAAGCCAACTTTTTCACTCTCCACTTTCACTTTCATCAAGAGGCTTTTTAGTTCCTCTTCACTTTCTGCTATAAGGGTGGTGTCATCTGCATATCTGAGGTTATTGATATTTCTCCCAGCAATCTTGATTCCAACTTGTGTTTCTTCCAGTCCAGCGTTTCTCATGATGTACTCTGCATAGAAGTTAAATAAGCAGGGTGACAATATACAGCCTTGACGTACTTTTTTTCCTATTTGGAACCAGTCTGTTGTTCCATGTCCAGTTCTAACTGTTGCTTCCTGACCTGCATACAGATTTCTCAAGAGGCAGATCAGGTGGTCTGGTATTCCCATCTCTTTCGGAATTTCCCACAGTTTATTGTGATCCACACAGTCAAAGGCTTTGACATAGTCAATAAAGCAGAGATAGATATTTTTCTGGAACTCTCTTGCTTTTTCCAGCGAATGTTGGCAATTTGATCTCTGGTTCCTCTGCCTTTTCTAAACCAGCTTGAACATCAGGAAGTTCACGGTTCACATATTGCTGAAGCCTGGCTTGGAGAATTTTGAGCATTACTTTACTAGCGTGTGAGATGAGTGCAATTGTGTGGTAGTTTGAGGATTCTTTGGCATTGCCTTTCTTTGGGATTGGAATGGTCCAGTGAGAGTTTCCCTATTTCAAAATAGGAGCAGTATCCTTATCTCCTTGGAAGGAAAGTTATGACCAACCTAGATAGCATATTCAAAAGCAGAGACATTACTTTACCAACAAAGGTTCGCCTAGTCAAGGCTATGGTCTTTCCTGTGGTCATGTATGGATGTGAAAGCTGGACTGTGAAGAAGGCTGAGCACCGAAGAATTGATGCTTTTGAACTGTGGTGTTGGAGAAGACTCTTGAGAGTCCCTTGGACTGCAAGAAGATCCAACCAGTCCATTCTGAAGAAGATCAATCCTGGAATTTCTTTAGAAGGAATGATGCTAAAGCTGAAACTCCAGTATTTTGGCCACCTCATGCGAAGAGTTGACTCATTGGAGAAGACTCTGATGCTGGGAAGGATTGAGGGCAGGAGGAGAAGGGGACGACAGAGGATGAGATGGCTGGATGGCATCACTGACTCGATGGATGCGAGTCTGAGTGACCTCCGGGAGCTGGTGATGGACAGGGAGGCCTGGCGTGCTGCGGTTCATGGGGTCGCAAAGAGTCGGACACGACTGAGCGACTGATCTGATCTGATCTGATCTGATCCTTATCAAAAGCCCAACACTATAGGAAAGTAAGGTTGTATCAAAATGAAAAACATCTGTAGAACAATAGGCACCATAAGTAAAAAGACAAGCCTCACTCAATCTGGGAGAAAATGTTTATGATACATGTAACTGACAAAGGAATAGTATCCCAAATACATTAAAGACAGAAGAACCTCCTATAAGTCAGTGAGCAGTTGACAGCTATGCATTAATATGAAGTAGTTCTGAAAGTTCAAGATCTCTGTTAACAATTGAGAAGCCCAAACTGGTTTTTTGTTGGTAGGTTATATCTATTGATAGTTACTCTATTAGAAATTAAAATAGAGGAATTTAAAAAGTATTAACTTATTTAAAATAATACATGTTAAATAGCACTTATGGAAAGCAACTTTTCAAAATGAAAGTTTAATGAGAAGAGAGGCATTTGTTTTACATTTCTGAACATTTCTTTAACATCTGGCTTAATAGAAAACAGCTGGGTTCTCATTCTGCTTCTGCAGTCGTTCTCTTGGTCTATGTTTTGATTAAAGTATATGAAGAAAATTGAGCCTCCTGTGGATAGGAAATTGGATAAAGGACCTCGTGGATTGTCCCTAGATCTCCAGAGTCCTCAGATCACACTTAGAACTGCTGCATTAGAAAAATGGGTAAAATATATGACCAGAAAAGGCTTGAGTAGTCAAACTATGAAAAGCGGATCATCATCAATGATAATCAGGGAAATACGACTTAGTCGTTTCATATGTTCAGATGGGCAAAAGGCAAAAACGTCTCACAGGATCAAGCGTTGGTAAGAACGGAGAAATGAGAACAGTCACTTCAAAGTGATGGTGTCTATGACAGTGGAAGATGTACCCCCTGACTTGACAACTCCAGGGTAGTCTTAGAGGCTCACAGTGTCTGCAGAGTCACAACACGGGGACTGTCACCAGGACCCACCCCAGAACTGCTGAGTGAGTTTGAGGTTAACACGACTTCTCGGGTGACTCCTTGGAGCTTGAGAAGCAGCACTAAGGAACCCATGGGCAGGTGGACAAGAAGACAGTGGCTGGTTACAGCTGAATTGCTTGTGTTTGGGAAAATTTGGAGATGGACCCTACATTTCCATGAACAAGAAAAGAAATCAGTGGGTAATTAGATGGCAAATGAACAGTTAAAATGAGTGGACTTGATACGTAGCATCAACGGCTGGCCCTTAAAAAAATATTGAATGAAAACAAGATATCAGAAGGTGACATGTATGCCACTTACATGTAGTTTTGTTGAAGTACTCTTGTTATTTATAAGGAGAAAATACAGAACCATCAGTGGACAACACATCATTCAGGAAAGCGGTTGCCTCGGAAAGGGAGGGAGAGGAGTGGAATGGGAGCATGGCAGCAAAGGCTCGCCATCTAAGCCAAGACTTCTTACTAAGATCTGAAGGAAGATGTTAGCACTGATTGAATTCTGAGTGGTGGCAATGAGGATTTATTACACTAGTACCATGTTTTCATTAAATACTTCAAATATCCAGAGAAATACAAATTAGTGGTCCATTTCTTGTTAACAGAAAATACACTTGCACGAAAGGGGAGATGAAGGATTTCAGGTCTACATTTTATTGCTGGCGTATCCCATAAGCTCACTGGCAGAAGCTGTTACTTGTCTCCCAATTCCCTCCTCCTCACAATTCTGATTTTTAATTGGGTGCAGGCCACCTGGGATCTAAAGATTACCTTCCCAGCCTCTCATGCTGCTAGCTGTCAGTAAGTTCTGGCCAGTGATCTGAGCAACTTTGGGAACGTGTCCTTAAAGACCTGGGAGGTCCGTATTCCTTCCTCCACCAGCTTAAATGAACAGGTAATGATAAGCTTCCAGCTCCCCATCTGGGACCATGAGTCCTCACAGGAAAGTGCCGTCCTTGACACTCTGAAGAATCCTACAGCCCCCAGACTACTTGCCTCTGCATTCCAGAGAAATAAACTGCTTTACTGAAGCCTCTGTTGTTTTGCATTTCCTGTCGCAGGTGACTCAAGTCCTGATCGCTTTTTTTTAATTGAAGATAGTTCAGTCCTTGGGTCAGGAAGATCCCCTGGAGAAGGGAATGGCTATCTACTCCAGGATTCTTGCCTGGGCGATCCCATGGACAGACAGAGGAGCGTGGTGGGCTATAGTCCATTGGGTCGCAAAGAGTCAGACACTTCTGACTTACTTAACAATTGATTTACAAAGCTGTGTTGATTTCTGCTGTAGAGCAAAGTGATTCAGTTATACATGTATGTTTTTCTTTTTTATATTGCTTTCCATTATAGTTTATCTCAGGATATTGAATATAGCCAGTTGATTCTGTCTTCAGCGTGTGTACAGTTCCCTTCCCGTATGAGAGGCCTGGTTTCAGCAGCAGTGAGGACTTTGGGCTCTTAGCTCTGAGGGATCTGGGATCAAATTACAGTGGCAGCACTAACTGATCTTGGGCAAGGCGTTTAAACTCAAGTCTTTAATTTTATTTTGTTTTCAATCTGTAATATAGGGGTGAAATCAGCCTTTGGCAGATTTGCAAAGGTAAAAACAACTGTGGGCACTGTGCCTGGCACATAGTAGGCATTCAATAACTATTAGCTTTTGCTTACTTTGAGGAATCTCTGCTGCTTTATAATTTTCTTGCTTTATTTAACTTCACTTTGGTTTCTGAAATCATCTAATGGAGTGGTAATTTGGGGAGAAATCCATAATTATATTGATCCTATGGTGTATTTATTTTTCAAGTACTAGTTTATATATTGAAATTCTTTCTGGCTCAAATAGAACAAAATTTGTACAGGCTAAAGCTAAAAATATGCTATTTCAGTGCGGTCTCGACACTAATGGAGGCTGTCTTGTCAGTCAATGATCCTAATGGTATTAGAAGACTCAGTACATTTGTACAGATAATTACTTTGCCATCAAAATAAGTCAGGGCCCCAACTTCGTTGATGTCCTTCCTTTCAGATACAAAATGGCTTCTGAAAATAGAAAAAGTTCAGATTATCCTTTGCAATATAAATAATTTGAATGTCACTTAGAGAAAGTTTCTAGCAGTTTCAAAAATGAAAAGATAGTATTTCCAAGCATGTAGATAAAATGGTATCTAGCTAATCTATCTCTTCAGGTACTTATTTTCAAATTTAATGGTAACTCACACTTCTGTGTAGGAGGGAGCAGTAGTCTCAGCATGTTTCTCAGAATTCCCAACAGTTCTATCCAGTAGTGGAGTCCATCTCTTATGATGTAGCTCCCTGTTTCTGGGACCGTCCATCAGGGCTCTCTGCCAGAAATGCCGTAGAAGGATGCCTGCCCCTGGGTGGGGGGATTCCCTGAGGGACAGCAGGGTCCTGGGCTGGGGTTCCCTGCCTGCAGTTCAGGGGAGCCCCACAGTTTGACAAGGCCTCTGGCAAGTGAGCCATGCCACTTGCCACTGGCATCCTTTTAAAAAGCCAGTACTCCATGCATATATTTTGTTTCCAAACTTGAATCAGGTTTTGAAAGTGTAGGGCCAATGCAGATGGCAGATGACTGCGAGGAGACTGAGGAGAAAACATCCAAAGTGGGCAGGCCCATCGACTGGCACGCTTTAGCTGAGATACGTGTGTTCCGTGTTCTGGGTCCGCCTGAGAGAAAGCTGTGCCACTGCAGAGAGAGGTCCTCAGTGTTTTCCACACTCACCACTGGTGTGCGCATGTTCAGTCATTCTGACTGTGCAACCCCATGGACTATAGCCCGCCAGGCTCCCCTGTCTGTGGAATTTTCCAGGCAAGAGTACTGTGTGGGTTGCCATGCCCCCCTCCAGGGGAATCTTCCTGACCCAGGGATCAAACCCATGTCTCTTGTGTCTCCTGCATTGGCAGGCAGATTCTTTACTACTGAGCCCCTTGGGATACCATTAAACCAGGCCCTCCCTTGGCTTCCAGCGTTCACTGCCCTCACATGGCTGGAGGTGAGCCCAAGGGGATCCAGTCTTCTCCCTCATCCCACCTGCCCCTTCCTGGGGCCTTCCCAGTCCTGCTGCCGAAGGACCCTACCCATCTCAGGTCCTGGGTAATGGAATCCTCGGAGTAGGCACGTGAGGGAGCCTTTAGAGGTTCCTCAAAACCAAGAGGAAGAGATGGTATTTCTTCCACTTACACAGAAGATCAGTGTGGAGAGATTGTAAGTCTTGAAGTTGGACTTATGTAGGTTCAGACCCTGGCTCCAAATGTATAAGGCTTGTAAACTAGGACATACCCCCACCAAAACTTTGAGCCTGTTCCTTTAATGTAAAGTAGAGAGGTTAATAATTCTCATTTCATAAGTTAGTGGTTGTGGCTCAGGGTAAAGAGTTCACCTATAATGCATGAGACCCAGGTTCGATCCCTGGGTCGGGAAGATCCCCTGGAGACAGGGCAGTATTCTTGTCTGGAGAATTCCATGAACAGAGGAGCCTGGTTGTCTACGGTCCATGGGGTCGCAAAGATTCTGGCAGAGAACCCTGTTGGATAGTCCAAGAAACAGGGAGCTCATGTTAAGGCTGTGTAATGTCACCCTCTTTATTTAACTTATATGCAGAGTACATTGTGTGAAATGCCAGGCTGGATGAAGCACAAGCTGAAATTAAGATTGCTGTAAGAAATATCAATAACCCCAGATACACAGATTATACTACCCTAATGGCAGAAAGTGAAGAGGAACTAAAGAGCCTCTTGAAAATGAAAGAGGAGAGTGAAAAAGTTGGCTTAAAACTCAACATTCAGAAAACTAAGATCATGGCATCCGGTCCCATCATTTCATGGGAAATAGATGGGGAAACAATGGAAACAGTGAGAGACTTTATTTTGTTCGGCTCCAAAATCCCTGCAGATGGTGACTGCAGCCATGAAATTAAAAACGCTTGCTCCTTGGAAGAAAAACTATGACAAACCTAGACAGTATTAAAAAGCAGAGACAAAGGTCCATATAGTCAAAGCTATGGTTTTTCTAATAGTCATGTATGGATGTGAGTTGGACCATAAAGAAGGCTGAGCACTGAAGAATTGATGCTTTCAAACTGTAATATTAGAGAAGAGTCATGAGAGTTCCTTGGGCTACAAGGAGATCAAACTACTCAATCCTAAAGGAAACCAACCCTGAATATTAATTGGAAGGACTGATATTGAAACTGAAGCTCCAATACTTTGGCCACCTAATGTGAAGAACTGACTCATTAGAAAAGACTATGATGCTGGGAAAGATTGAAGGCAGGAGGAGAAGGGGGCAACAGAGAACGAGATGGTTGGATGGCCTTACCGACTCAATGGACATAAGTTTGAGCAAACTCCAGGAGATGGTGATGGACAAGGGAGCCTGGTGTGCTGCAGTCCATGGGGTTGCAAAGAGTCAGACATGACTGAAAAACCACACTGGGCTCACCCGGATCATCTAGGATAATCGTCTCAAGACCCTTAATCACTCTGCAGAGGCCTTTTTGCCTTGTGAGGAAATATTCAGTTTTCAGGGATGAGAATGTAGACGTTTGTGGGCCTGAAGTGCTTTCTGCTGCCGACCACAGGCTCCTCACTCAAGGGTCATTGCAAGGACTAAGATGTCAGTGCCTGTGGAGCAGGAAGCGCTCAGCCTGCCGCACAGCTGTCCTGCCAGCAGGTCTTAGGTCTCGAGTAGACCGTGAACTTCCTGAGGGCAGTGAGGGACTTGTCCTCCTTCTCTGCCCTATACCATACCCAGGATAGTGCTGGAACCACCACACAGCATCAGCAAACCTCTTGTTGGATATTTTTAGTCCACAATCCCTGTGTGGCTCTGCGTGCAGTTCTAACAGGCACTGTCCCTCCGTGGAGCCAGGTCCCAGCTGTGCTGATGCAACAGTCATCCAATGAGAGTGCCCTGCTTTCCATCAAACAGAAGACAGACCCGCACTGGCTCTATACACACTTGGTGAGAAGTTGTACCATAAAACTTCTTGTTAATCAAAACTACGAGCTTTGTGCAAGGCTAGCGTTCTCCGTCGGGCTCAGGATAGGCACAAGTTCCTGTGTCCACAAGACCCCTCTAAAGCAAAATAATGCAGCTTTGAGATTACAGAAGCATCCAATTTGGTTTTCTTTTTCAAGGAAATTTGAAATTTACCAGCTTCTTAATATTTTCCTCAGACCCTTGCCTACTTTATAGGAGACAGACTCAGGATCCACAAGAAATGTTTACAGATGGTGGTTTAGTCACTAAGTTGTGTCCAATTCTTGCAACCCCGTGGGAGGTAGCCCACCAGACTCCTCTGTCCATGGAATTTCCCAGGCAAGAATACTGGAGTTGGTTGCTGTTTCCTTTTCCAGGGATCTTCCTAACCCAGGGATCAAAGCCACATCTCCTGCATTGCAGGCGGATTCACAGATAAATTTTAGGAAAAAAAAAGATAAAAGGTAAATGAGAGATCTATGACTTGTATTAAGAATATAACTGGAACAAAATAGAATGGCAAAACATGACTCAACCATAACATGTGGAAATGAAGTGGAGGTTGAGTGGACAGCAACATCATGGAGTCTGGGTAAAGAGAAATGTCTGCTGATCTTAGGATGGGTTCATAGCTGGACAGAGACCTGAACGTGAGGGTCTGCTCTGCCCACCCCATGCTCAGTTCCGGGTGCTGCCCCTACAGGAAGGCACCATGGGCAGGAGCACTGAGGCTGGCAGTGTCCAGAAGAGTTGAAAAGTTTGGAAGCACTAATTCGAGAATATATTGGAAATCAATCAAAGGTACTTAGCAATATTTAGCTGCAGAAATGACATCCTAGGGGAGCTAAACCATGACTGTTTGTTCTCTGCATCACACTCATCTGAAACCTCTCCTCCTCTCTGCATTTCCTAATCCTACCCTTCCTGCAAGTCATACTTGAAGCTCAGGCACACCCCTCAGGTTCCTGGGACCTGGAGGAGGAGAGCAAATGGACACCCACACACCATATGTTGAAATGTTTCAGAATTATAACAAGTTAACAAACTATTGAGTTAAATATGCTTTATCCTCCTACCTTGGTCCTATGACTTCAGTTCAGTTCAGTCTCTCAGTCGTGTCTGACTCTTTGTGACCCCATGAATTGCAACACGCCAGGCCTCCCTGTCCATCACCAACTCCCGGAGTTTACCCAAACTCACGTCCATTGAGCTGGTGATGCCATCCAGCCATCTCATCCTCTGTCGTCCCCTTCTCCTCCTGCCCCCAATCCCTCCCAGCATCAGAGTCTTCTCCAATGAGTCAACTCTTCGCATGAGGTGGCCAAAGTACTGGAGTTTCAGCCTTAGCATCATTCCCTCCAAAGAAATCCCAGGGCTGATCTCCTTCAAAATGGACTGGCTGGATCTCCTTGCAGTCCAAGGGACTCTCAAGAGTCTTCTCCAACACCACAGTTCAAAAGCATCCATTCTTCAGCACTCAGCTTTCTTCACAGTCCAACTCTCACATCCATACATGACCACTGGAAAAAGCAATACCCAGTTGTGGATGTGACTGGTGATAGAAGCAAGGTCCGATGCTGTAAAGAGCAATATTGCATAGGAACCTGGAATGTCAGGTCCATGAATCAAGGCAAATTGGAAGTGGTCAAACAGGAGATGGCAAGAGTGAACGTCGACATTCTAGGAATCAGCAAACTAAAATGGACTGGGATGGGTGAATTTAATTCAGATGACCATTATATCTACTATTGCAGGCACGAATCCCTTAGAAGAAATGGAGTGGCCATCATGGTCAACAAAAGAGTCTGAAATGCAGTACTTGGATGCAATCTCAAAAACGACAGAATGATCTCTGTTCGTTTCCAAGGCAAACCATTCAATGTCACAGTAATCCAAGTCTATGCCCCAACCAGTAACACTGAAGAAGCTGAAGTTGAACAGTTATATGAAGACCTACAAGACCTTTTAGAACTAACACTTGAAAAAGATGTCCTTTTCATTATAGGGGACTGGAATGCAAAAGTAGGAACTCAAGAAACACCTGGAGTAATAGGCAAATTTGGCCTTCCAAGAAAATGCACTGGGCATAGCAAACACCCTCTTACAACAACACAAGAGAAGATTCTACACATGGACATCACCAGATGGTCAATACTGAAATCAGATTGATTATATTCTTCGCAGCCAAAGATGGAGAAGCTCTATACAGTCAACAAAAACAAGACCAGGAGCTGACTGTGGCTCAGACCATGAACTCCTTATTGCCAAATTCAGACTTAAATTGAAGAACGTAGGGAAAATCACTAGACCATTCAGGTATGACCTAAATCAAATCCCTTATGATTATACACTGGAAGTCAGAAATAGATTTAAGGGACTAGATCTGATAGATAGAGTGCTTGATGAACTATGGACTGAGGTTTATGACATTGTACAGGAGACAGGGATCAAGACCATCCCCATGGAAAAGAAATGCAAAAAAGCAAAATGGCTGTCTGGGGAGGCCTTACAAATACCTGTGAAAAGAAGAGAAGTGAAAAGTAAAGGAGAAAAGGAAAGATACAAGCATCTGAATGCAGAGTTCCAAAGAATAGCAAGAAGAGATAAGAAAGCCTTCTTCAGTGATCAATGCAAAGAAATAGAGGAAAACAGCAGAATGGGAAAGACTAGAGATCTCTTCAAGAAAATTAGAGATACCCAGGGAACATTTAATGCAAAAATGGGCTCGATAAAGGACAGAAATGGTATGGACCTAACAGAAGCAGAAGATATTAAGAAGAGGTGGCAAGAATACACAGAAGAACTGTACAAAAAAGAGCTTCACGACCCAGATAATCACAATGGTGTGATCACTGACTGACCTAGAGCTAGACATCCTGGAATGTGAAGTCAAGTGGGCCTTAGAAAGTATCACTAGGAACAAAGCTAGTGGAGGTGATGGAATTCCAGTTGAGCTATTTCAAATCCTGAAAGATGATGCTGTGAAAGTGCTGCACTCAATATGCCAGCAAATTTGGAAAACTCAGCAGTGGCCACAGGACTGGAAAAGGTCAGTTTTCATTCCAATCCCAAAGAAAGGCAATGCCAAAGAATGCTCAAACTACCGCACAATTGCACTCATCTCACACGCTAGTAAAGTGATGCTCAAAATTCTCCAAGCCAAGCTTCAGCAATACATGAACCGTGAACTTCCAGATGTTCAAGCTGGTTTTAGAAAAGGCAGAGGAACCAGAGATCAAATTGCCAACATCTGCTGGATCATGGAAAAAGCAAGAGAGTTCCAGAAAAACATCTATTTCTACTTTATTGACTATGCCAAAGCCTTATGACTTGTACGGACCCTAAAGTCCAGGTTCAGATTTTGAGTTCTCAGATTCCTTGCCTTTTCTACCAGTATGTGGTGACATGGAAAGACCTGACCTCTGACTTCTTGCCCCCCCTTACTTTTCACCCTCAGCTCCATCCTGCTTCATGTGTATCCCTGTAGTTATCCCAGCTCTCATGTCCAAATATCTAGCTCACGTAGTCTGCTGTACCAGGAAGACGTCCAGCAGTTGAGCTTGGAGCCATTTGGGCATTTGTTGTTCAGTTGATCAGTCACGTCTGATTCTTTGTGACCCCATGGAACTCAACATGCCAGGCTTCCCTGTCCTTCACTCTTTCCTGGAGTTGGCTCAAACTCATGTCCATTAGGGCTTGCCTGGCAGCCCAGCTGGTAAAGAACCCACCTATAATGCAGGAGTCCCCGGTTCAATTCCTGGATTGGGAAGATCCATTGGAGAAGGGATACACTATTCACTCTAGTATTCTGGCCTGGAGAATTCCATGGAGTGTATATAGTCCACGGGGTTGCCGAGTCAGACACAACTGAGTGGCTTTCATTTTCATGTCCATTGATCAATGATGACATCCAACCATCTCATCCTCTGTTGCCCCCTTCTCCAGGGACCTTCTGGAATTCTGGGGTCTTGTGGATTCCTTACTCCTGGAAAGTGGCCTTGCCAAAGGGAAACCAGATTGGGACCCCCTCTAAAATGGGGGCCCAGAGGAAGAGTGCCTATTGCCTAAGCTTTCAAGCAATATTATTTAAGTGATTCCTTTTCCATGAAGATTTCCCTCAGTCAAAGCAAGTGTTTCTTCCCCTGATCTCCTCCCCAGTATTTGACACTTGTTATCTGCTCCCTCAAGAGAAAAACAGTGGAACTTGGCTGCAGATGGTGACTGCAGCCATGAAATTAAAAGTCACTTGCTCCTTGGAAGGAAAGTTATGACCAACCTAGATAGCATATTCAAAAGCAGAGATCTTTGCCAACAAAGGTCCGTCTAGTCAAGGCTGTGGTTTTTCCAGTGGTCATGTATGGACGTGAAAGTTGGACTGTGAAGAAAGCTGAGTGCTGAAGAATTGATGCTTTTGAACTGTGGTGTTGGAGAAGACTCTTGAGAGTCCCTTGGACTGCAAGGAGATCCAGCCAGTCCATTCTGAAGGGGATCGGCCCTGGGATTTCTTTGGAAGGACTGATGTTGAAGCTGAAACTTCAATACTTAGACCACCTCATGTGAAGAGGACTCATTGGAAAAGACTCTGATGCTGGGAGGGATAGGGGGCAGGAGGAGAAGGGGACGACAGAGGATGAAATGGCTGGATGGCATCACCGACTCAATGGATTTGAGTTTGGGTAAACTCCGGGAGTTGGTGATGGACAGGGAGGCCTGGCATGCTGTGGTTCATGGGGTTGCAGAGTCGGACACAACTGAGCAACTGAACTGAACTGAATAACCTACTCTGTACTTCTGGGGGCCAGCTCTGAAATCACTCTGCACCAGAGGGCTAGAGGTGAACAGAAACACCTAGTGGAGGCTGCTGTCTGCTTTGACCCCATGAACCATTTTCAAATGGAAACTTCAGCTTCTCGGACCCAGTGTCTTATTTTCTTTAAAATTTAATTAACTGCAAGTGTAATTCTATCAGTATTATCACAGCCATACCTCAGGAGAGAATGCAGTCAGGTCTCCCCCCAAAGTTATCGCCCTCTGCCTACTCTAGGTACCTCATATAAGTATTTGTACGGTATTTTCTTTTGTGACTGGCTTGTTAGCATAATGTTTTCAAGGTTCATCCATGTTATAGTGTATATCAGAATTTTCTTCCTTTTCAAAACAGAATACTATTGCATTGTACCACATGTTGTTCATTCATTCATCCAGTGATAACATCTGAGTTGTTTCCATCTGTTGGCTATGTAAGTTATACTGCTATGAACATGGTTGTGCAAATATATGCTGGAAATTCCTGCTTTCAATTCTTTTGGATCTACATCCTGAAGTGGAGTTGCTGACTCATGCAGTAATCCTGTTTAACTTTTGGGGGAACCACCATATAATTTTCCATAATGGAAAACATTCCCAACAGCAATGCACAAGAGTTCCAATCTTGACATATCCTTGCCAACACTTGTTTTATTCCTTTAAATAATAGCCATCCTAATGGGTATAAGTGGTACCTTACTGTGGTTTTGATTTGTATTTCCATAATGGCTAATGATGTTGAGCGTTTTTTTCATGTGCTTATCGGTCATTTGTATTTCATCTTTGAGGAAATGTCTATTCAAGTCTTTTGTCCATTTTTGAGCTGAATCATTTTGTTGTTGAACTGTAGGTTTTTTAAAAATATAAATTCTGGATATTTAGCCTTCATCAGATATAAGATTTTACAAACATATCATTTCGTTTTGTGCCTGCCTTTTCACTCTATTGACGGTGCACTTTTTTTTTTTTTTTTGACAGTGCACTTTGATGAACAAAAGTTTTGAAGTTTTCTTTTCTTGTCTTATCGAAGAAATCATTGTCATATCTGATGTCATGAAGATTTGTACCTATATTTTCTTCTAAGGGTTTTATAGTTTTATCCTTTAGGTTTGATTAATTCATCTTGGGTTAATTTTTGTATGTGTTCCAAGGGAAGGATTCAAATTCATCCCTTTGCCTGTGGATAACACTCCCCACAACCCCAACCATTTGTTGAAATCATTATCCTCTTTTCATTGAGTGGTCTTGGCATCCTTGTCAAAAATCAGTTGATCGCATATACAGGGGCTTACTTTTGGCTCTCTGTTCTATTGGTCTCTGCGTCATCTTCATGCTAGTACCATTCTGTTTTGATTACCGTAGCTTTTGTAGTAAGTTTTGAAATCAGGAAATGTTAGTTCTCCAACTTTGTTCTTCCTTTTTTAAATATATTCCTTTTATTTGTTTAAAATTTTTTTCTTTTAATTTTTTTAAAACTTTATTTTTTATTGGGGGATAGCTGATTAACAATGTTGTGATAATTTCAGGAAAACAGTGAAGGGACTCAGCCATACATACACATGCATCCATTCTCCCCCAAACTCCCTTGCCATCCAAGCTGCCACATAATAACATTGAGCAAAACTATATGTGCTATAGAGTAAGTCCTTGTTGGTTATTAATTTTAAATATAACAGTGTACATGTCCATCCCAAACTCCCTAACTATCCCTTCCTTCCATCCTTCCCCCTGGGAACCATAAGTTTGTTCTCTAAGTCTATGGGTCTCTTTCTGTTTTGCAAGTTCATTTACATCATTTCTTTTTAGATTCCACATATAAGGGATGTAATATTTCTCCTTCTCTGTCTGACTTACTTCACTCAACATGACAATTTCTAGGTCCATCCATGTTGCAGTACATGGCATTATTCCATTCTTTTTAATGGCTGAGTAATATTCCATTGTATATATGTACCACATCTCTATCCATTCCTCTGTTGATGGACATTTAGGTTGCTTCCATGTCTTGGCTATTGTAAACAGTGCTGCAGTGAATATTGGGGTACATGTATCCTTTTGTATCATGTTTTTCTCTGGATTTATGCCCAGAAGTGGCATTGCAGTGTCATATGGTAGCTCTATTTTTAGTTTCTTACAAATATATTCTTTTTAAATTGCATATATAGATAGCATGCATTTCTAAAAGATATTTTCAAGAGTGGCAAAGTCAGAATCTTTAAAACTCTAATACAGAAATTAAACTATTTCGTTTCTTTGCTGCACTAAAAAGGCTGAATGATAATATATCTTGCTTTCTTATACCAAAACCCACCTCCTCTCCCCACAGTCTCTCTGGAAGAGCTAGAGGAGTAAGGGAGGAGTTGACTCTGGGTTTAAAGATTCTGCTTGAAGACGTAGGAGAAGAGGTGAGCAGGTAGAGGAAAGCAGTGCTCCTGGGAAGGTAAGCAGTGCTCCTGGGAAGGTAAGCAGTGCTCCTGGGAAGGAAAGCAGTGCTACTGGGAGGGTAAGCAATGCTCCTGGGAAGGTAAGCAATGCTCCTGCTAAAAAGAGGATGGAGGGTAGGATGTTGCTAAAAAGAAGGAAGCAGGGAGCTTACTGGAGATGGCTCCCAGGGTCTAGTAGTTGACTCCAGGGATGTTACCAAGAATAAAGAGGACCCTCCTGCCCAAGTTGATGGAATTGGCACAGGACCACCAAGAGCATGGGTCAGGCCCCTGTGCCAAGTCCTGGTGCTACATGGCAGTGCTGAGTGGAGCTAGCTAGACGCCAGCTCCAGCAGAAGAGTGGTTTTTAATGACAGCTCTGCTAGAGTTCACTCACTACACTGACGTTCCCCATCCCCAGTACCATCACGGGAAGAAAAAAAAAAAATTTTTTTTAATGTTTTATTTCTGGCATAATTTTCACTCTCTCCTCCTACCTCCTTGCTTTTAAAAATTTTGCCTCAAGTGGCAATCAACAATGCCTGTAAGTTGGGACTTTTTAGCTGGAGCAGAGAAGGAGTTAGATAACAGAAAGGCCAGCTGCTTAACTCTTCATAAGTGAGGATGAGGTAATCATTTCAAGCTGGGCAATGAGACAAGGAAGTGAACAGAGCAATGAGTAGGATAAGAAAGGCCATAAGTGTGCCAAAGGCCAGCCATGAGACTCCCAATCACTTATGGCAGCCAGGGATGGGCTGATAGTTAGAGGAGGCAAGAAGGCTGTGATTAGGGGGAGTCGGGCAGCGCAAAAGGATGGCAGGGGGCATGCAAGAATCAGAAGTTTCATTAAGACTGACTTAGGGGACAGTGATTACTGGTGCCAGGCTCTTATGGCAAGAAGGTAGTGGGCACAATCAATATCTCCTGAGGCCAGGAGGGCATATGTGCTCCAGGGGGAGAAAGAAAACACAGTAGATACCTAGCAAAAATGTTCAAGGAGCTGCAGACGATGTGAATCTGTAGGCCAGAAGGAGGTTGCCCTGGACATGTGCTTGGGAATCATTAGCATCTAGAAAGTAAAGCCATCATGGATAATGAATGAAATCACACAGATAAAGTATATGGAGAGGGGGAAAAAGAGATCAAGATAAAAGTCCAGCAGGTACACCAGCATTAAAGAGCAAACTGAACCACAATGAATGCATGAGAAAGAAAATTACTAAAGAGAGAGTGCCTGCCTGCCAAGTCATTTCAGTCATTTCTGACTCTTCGCAATCCTATGGACTGTAGCCTGCCAGGCTCGTGTCCACGGGATTCTCCAGGCAAGAATACTCGAGTGGGTTGCCATGTCCTCCTCTAGGTGATCTTCCCAACCCAGGGATCAAACCCACATCTCTTATGTCTCCTGCATTGGCATCTTAGTTCTTTACAAGTAGTGCCATCTGGGATACCCAAAGAGGTAATATGAGATTGGAAGGCCATGGAGCCATTAAAAAAATAGGAGAAGATGCCAATAATCTCAGCGGCCACAGACATTCTAAGTGAGGTGACGGCTGAATTTGGCAGTTAGAAGGTTATATTAGTCAAGGCTTTTCAGAGAAACAGAATCAATAGGAGTCATATTTATATATATACATACATAGCTATGTATATAATGATATGCCTATGTGTATAAAGTGTATAGTGTACATAAAGTGTATAATAATGTACACAGCTATGTAGTTAAAAAGAGATATAGCTATATATCTATATATCCATATGTTATCCAAATTTAGATTTATTATAAGATATTGGCTCATGTGATTATGGAGACTGGGAAGTTCCCTGGTCTATCGTCTGCAGGCTGGTACAGTTTGAAGGTTCGAGAGCCTCAGGGGCTGATGGCATAGATTTCCGCTGGGGTCTGAAGGCCTGAGAAACAGGTGTGCTGAGGACAGAGGAGATGGATGGCCCAGCACAAGTGGTCAGGCAGAGAGGGAAAATCCAATCTTTTCCCACCTTTTTGTTCAACTCTTCAACACACTGTGTGATGCCCATCCACCTTGGACAGGCCATCTGCTTTACTCAACCCAGCAACCCAAATGCCAATCTCTTCTGTCACAGACATGTCCAGAAATAACATTTCATAAGTTATCTAGGCACCAAGTAGCCCAGTCAAGTTGCCACATAAAATTCACCATCACAGGGGTTGTAGGTCACTTTTGCAGGAGTAGTTTCTCAGAAGCCAGCTTGTGGGGTACTGAGAGAGGGGCAGTGAGGGAGTGATATAGCAGTGCCCAGGATTTTTTCTTAGCAGCTTTTTAGGAAAAAGATCTACATTTGAAAGACTTTTTTTTTTAATGGAGAGAGGTATGTTTTAGTCTGAGAGAAAGAAGAAAAAGAATGTAGAAGTTGAAAATTCAGAAGAGAAAGAACAATTCAAGCTACAAGATCCTGAAGAACAGATGTGTGCTGAGGTGTAGGTTTTATGTAAAATAGCCTGGCTGTGAATGTGATGATTGGCTCTGTGAAGGCTGAGGAAGAGGTAGCTGGTGATAAAAGCCTGAGGGCTCTGGGGAAAGAGAGAGCATGGTGAAGCAGCCCTGGGATCAGGGGCATTGTGGGGGGAAAAAGGCATGCGGAAGTCAGGGAAAGGTGCAGGGCCACCAGGCCTGGACTCCAGCCAGAGACAGACTAGCGGGAGGACATTAGACTGGAGGTATTATGCAGGGGAGTGATGTGATCAGAATTCTTGCTGGATAATTTCAGTGTTCTTCTGATAAAGGACCATCACTTACTGAGAATGAGAAGGGCAGGGGTGTAAACTAGGGGCCTAAGCAGAGTACAGAGAATTGCAGTCCCCTTGGAAAATGAATGGACTTCCCTGGTGGCTCAGATGGTAAGTTGTCTGTCTACAATGCAAGAGACCTGGATTTGATCCCTGGGGAAAATGAATACGAGATGCCCAAGATCCCTCTAGATTCCTCCTGCAGATATTGTGTTCAGTCACTTTAGTCATGTCTGACACTTTGTGACCCTAAGGACTATAGCCCGCCAGGCTCCTCTGTCGATGGGATTCTCCAAGTAAGAATACTGGAGTGGGCAGCCAGTCCCTTCTCCAGGGGATCTTCCTGATCCAGGGATCAAACATGAGTCTCCAACATTGCAGCCAGATTCTTCACCATCTGAGCCTCCAGGGAAGCCGGTGGATAGTACAGCCTTACAATTCATCCAAGCAAGGCTTCTTTTTCTTTCTAAAGTTACCTCTGGTGTTTTATTACCAAGATCTAAGTGTGCGTATGGAAGAAGGCAATGGCATCCCACTCCAGTACTCTTGCCTGGAAAATCCCATGGATGGAGGAGCCTGGTGGGCTACAGTCCATGGGGTCGCTAGGAGTCGGACATGACTGAGCGACTTCACTTTCACTTTTCACTTTCCTGCATTGGAGAAGGAAATGGCAACCCACTCCAGTGTTCTTGCCTGGAGAATCCCAGGGACGGGGGGAGCCTGGTGGGCTGCCGTCTATGGGGTCACACAGAGTTGGACACGACTGAAGCGACTTAGCGGCAGCAGCAAGAGTGTGTATGTGTATATATATATATTTCTAAATAGAGATTTCTTTATATATTATATGTATATTTGTTTCTATTCATATATACATTTCTAAATATTATATATTTATCAATATATAAAATTTATATTTCTGAATACACACATACAAGCCCCTATCAGATGGCTAAATGTTTATTTCAGATAAGCTAATTGCTGTCTTAAGCTGTTGGTAAGTGTAGCATCTGTTGATAAATGCACACAGCTCTCTCAGGTGTTAGTTTCTGCCTTTCTGTGAGGGCACTGCGTTAGGCCTGATGTATATGAGGCTGGAGAAGACAAGGTCACCAGGAGTTTAGAGTCTGGTTAAGAGGTAAGATGTCTCCACAGGCACTGACATCTTTCTCAGATGGTGAGAGCCAAGTGCAACTAAGCAAGTTCTGTGTCAAAAGGAAAGGGACACTAAAGAAAGAGTTAATATCCACTGAGCAGCTGCCAGTGTATTTGCTTATTTAAATCCTCCCAAAGGTCCCATGTGCCTATATTATACTATCCTCTTTTTTGGACCCAAGGAAGCTTCAGCTCAGAGAGGTTAATTTGCCCAAGACAACTTGTGCAGTCTCCTCTGTCACATCATTTTGTCTCATCTAATTCAAAGTTTGTGTTTTCATTGCTTGCTGTCTGCAAGGACCCTCCCCTACTTGTTCTTGATGAAATCACGTTCTTAATATCTCTATGTTCTCCATCCTGGATTACTAGCACAACATTGCCAGTTCTGCCAACACTCCTTACTTCTGTCACCAGTCAGACCAGGTTGGCCTACCTTCATCTGAACTAAACCCAAAGGGGTGGGCATAACTGAGCCTTTGGTTCTGTGTCTCCACTCTTACTGAGTGAGTTAGGTGGCCCTTTTGTTTTTGCTGAGATAATTTGTGGTGTTGTATTCTACAACTGTGCCTGGTTTTAATGGGCAAAGCTGTGCCACGTTTGTCCCTTAGTTGGAAATGTGGCTTCAGCTTTAAAGTAACCAGAGCAATGTGCTGCTACAGGGCCTGGAAACTTCAAAGCTACTTGCGAAACATGACCATGATGCTCTGGCATGAAGTGGTGATGAAGTGGCCAATGCTGATGATTTAATTGGGATCTAAAGGTGGAAGAAGAATCAAATCCTTCCATAGATTACAGACACCATAGGAGGTTATTTTGAATTACTGGAAAGTTAAAACTACATTGATGTAAAAGATGGAGCATTGAAACACAAAGAAGAGCATAGTTTATTGCTGTATTACTAGTTTATCAGTGTTATTTTACATCTCTTTAAAATTATTATTATTAATGGTATAATCAAAGCTTCACGGTTTTTTTAAATTACTCCCTCCTGAGGGGATTGTCATTTCAAGGGTTTTAAACAGCTGCCAACATTTTAATATTATATTCTCATCACATGATTAACTGTCAATATGTTCCTTGTGGAGGAAAAAAGTTTACTTCAGCTGAGCGTTCATTACCTTCACTTTAGGCAGTTTCAGTAAGAAAGGAAATAGAAAAGAGTTGGCAAGCATGTGGATTTCTTGCCTTATGTAAGCTGGCTTACATCCCACCTCCTGTGGGTAGAGCAGAAAATGGAAGGGCAAGAAATGATGGTGCTAAACTCCTACCCATGGCTCCAGATGGAAAGAATTAGGAATCCATCATGTGCATAAACCAGTGAAAGAAATGAAGACTTGGTCTAAGGACACAATGCTTGCTCTTCCTGCTCGGGGCCTCTGATGGCTCACGCATCTTAATCACCAAATACTCTTCAAGAGAGAGGAGCTGTTTATCCTGACCAAAGCACTTGGATAAATGAGGCGTAGGACCAGGCTACGGTTCAGAATTCCATTTCTGCTTTTCCTCTACAAGGACTCCAAGAGGTTGGAGACTATCAAGGTGTAGTCCTAGATATACACAAGATCCCATGGCATTCAGGAAGCCACAAGGAATATGTTCTATGAATTAAATCCCTCAGGCCCCTTCTTCCAAGACAGGGTGTCCTGCATGGCAGGGATCTTGGCCTAAGCATGAAAAAAATTTTTTTTAATTTGTATTTTGTTTTAAATGTGTTTTATTTTTTTCTCTTCATATTTTATTAAATTTCTAAATGGTTGATATAAACATTATTTTCAATGTTTTCCCCTTTTTATTTATCTGTAAAGAAAAGAAATATTGGAAATGGGAAGTCTTTGAAGAGCACAGAAGGAAATGTTGTCTTTCTTGTGCAATCTCCCTGACCCCTTAATTTTCACTGACAAAGAAGACCAGAAGAATGTTCCAAGTAGAGTAAACTATAGATGCAAAGCAACGATATGCATGACATGGAAAGAAAAAAGGGAGCTTGAAAACTTAGGGGACAAACTGTGAAAGCTCTTGAATGCCATAATAGTTGGAATTTGGACTTCGTGCCATGGGTAATAGGAGCCCTCAAAGCCTTCATAAGATGAGAGATGCAATCATATTTGTCCTTTAATTAACTGACTTTGAATCAATGTAGACAATAGGTTGGGAAGGAGTCCAGAATATCAGTTAGGAGGTAGTTGAAACCATTCAGGAGAGAGGATGATGACTCAAATTAAGGCAGTTTTGGTATAAATGGGCCATATAGGAAAACTTACACTGAAGAAAGTATTTATGAGAGTTATTATATTGTTACCAAGAAGGATTCTTGGCCTCCTTAATCAATAGAAAGTGATCAGAGGCCAGACAAGAAATTCAGGCAAGTCTTTAATGGGGCCCCTGCTGCAGCAGTGGGGAGTGAGAGAGCAAACAACCCTTGCTAGCTCACTCCCTGAGGTGAGGGTGAGATTATTCCTTATATGGGGTAAGGGTAGTAGTGTGTCTGGGGGTGGCTTAGGTGGTCTGCCCACCCATTAGGTTGTATTGTGTACAAGGGGCATGCACAGTAGACTGCTTTTGTTCCAGGCTCTTCAAAAGTGGCAGTTGGGCTTTTTGGTCTTTTTCTATCTTTCGTCCAGAATTTGCCCCAACTGTGTAAGCACACAGTTATTTTTGGTCCCATAAAATTTCTTTGTATTTTGTTGCTCGAGGAGAGGTGTGTCCAGGTGCAAGCATTGCAGCACTGTTGCAAAGGGTCCCAGGTCACAGCTTGTCTCAGCGTAAAAGGCAAAAAGATAACTTGGATAAAAATAATGCCCTAAATGATGCACCTGGGACGAAAGTTTCATTAATCAAGAAGAAATTCACTGTAGGAGAGAAATTTAGTGTGTTTTGTGTTAGAAATGTTGAATTTTAAGTGTCCTGGTGACATCCAAATGAAGGTGTCTAGACAGCTAAGATCTTGGAATTGGGGCTCAGCTGGTAAACCATCTGCCTGCAGTGCAGGAGGCACCAGTTGAACCCCTGGGCTGGGAGGATCCTCTGGAGAAGGGAAGGGCTGCCCATTCCAGTATTCTTCCATGGAGAATTCCATGGAGAGAGGACCCGGCAGGCTACAGTCCATGGCTTTCACTTTCATTTTCAAACAGGTTGAGTCTATAGGATGAATATTTGCAAGTCATCAGTGTAGTCAAGTTAGGGCAAATTTCCCAAGTAGATGAGGCTGCTGATAGGGAGAGAGTCTAAGCAAGGAAGAAATGGCCCAGGACAAAACCCTGTAGTAGAGAAGTTGCCAGGGAGACTGAGAAGGTGGCATCTGAGATAGAAGGACCACAAGGCAGAATCTAAGGAAATCGGCTCAAGAAGCAGCAGTTGTTTAGAAAGAACATTCAAAGGGAACATTTTGGCCATAAGGAGATTTGGGCCATACGAAAGTCACTAGTGGCCTTTAGAGAAGGCAGCTTCCCAAAAACAAGAGGCCAGAATGAGGTCTTAGTTATTGAAGCATGACAGGAGGCAAGGAAGTACACTGGAGCAAAAAAAAAAAAAAAAAGCTCTTAGGAGATTTTATTGTGAAGGAAAGAAAGGGAATGTAGCTTGGAAGAAGAAATTGCTATTTGCTTGGTTCATTAGTTTGTAAACACTTTTACATCTGTTAGCTTACTTGATTCCCAGGACAACTTAGAAAGTAGGAAAGGCAAGTACTGATATGCCTGGGAAAAGGAGGTCAAAAAGAGGTGAAAAGTCTTTGCCAAGGTCATCTATAGCCAATTCATGGGAGAACTGAGTTTAGAATTCAGGTTATTTGGCCCATAATCCAATCATCTTTCTACTGTGCCCAAACAGCATTTCTTTTTTTTTTTAATTTAATTTAATTTTATTTAACTTTACAATATTGTATTGGTTTTGCCATGTATCAAAATGAATCTGCCACAGGTATACATGTGTTCCCCATCCTGAACCCTCCCTCCCTCCTCCCTCCTCATACCATCCCTCTGGGTCATCCCAGTGCACCAGCCCCAGGCATCCAGTATCATGTATCGAACCTGGACTGGTGACTTGTTTCATATATGATATTATACTTATTTCAATGCCATTCTCCCAAATCATCCCACCCCTCTCCCTCTCCCAGAGTCCAAAAGACTGTTCTATATATCAGTGTCTCTTTTGCTGTCTCGTATACAGGGTTATTGTTACCATCTTTCTAAATTCCATATATATGCGTTAGTATACCATATTGGTGTTTTTATTTCTGGCTTACTTCACTCTGGCTCCAGTTTCATCCACCTCATTAGAAGTGATTCAAATGTATTCTTTTTAATGGCCGAGTAATACTCCATTGTGTATATGGACCACAGCTTTCTTATCCATTCATCTGCTGATGGACATTTAGGTTGCTTCCATGTCCTGGCTATTATAAACAGTGCTGTGATGAACATTGGAGTACATGTGTCTCTTTCAATTCTGGTTTTCTCAGTGTGTATGCCCAGCAGTGGGATTGCTGGATCATAAGGCAGTTCTATTCCCAGGTTTTTGAGGAATCTCCATACTGTTCTCCATAGTGGCTGTACTAGTTTGCATTCCCACCAACAGTGTAAGACGGTTCCCTTTTCTCCACACCCTCTCCAGCATTTATTGCTTCTAGACTTTTGGATCGCAGCCATTCTGACTGGAGTGAAATGGTACCTCATAGTGGTTTTGATTTGCATTTCTCTGAAGAGGGGCTAAAAAGCCTCTTGATGAAAGTGAAAGTGGAGAGTGAAAAGGTTGGCTTAAAGCTCAACATTCAGAAAACGAAGATCATGGCATCTGGTCCCATCACTGCATGGGAAATAGATGGGGAAACAGTGGAAACAGTGTCAGACTTTGTTTTTCTGGGCTCCAAAATCACTGCGGATGGTGACTGCAGCCATGAAATTAAAAGACGCTTACTCCTTGGAAGGAAAGTTATGACCAACCTAGATAGCATATTCAAAAGCAGAGACATTACTTTACTAACAAAGATTCGCCTAGTCAAGGCTATGGTCTTTCCTGTGGTCATGTATGGATGTGAGAGCTGGACTGTGAAGAAGGCTGAGCGCTGAAGAATGGATGCTTTTGAACTGTGGTGTTGGAGAAGACTCTTGAGAGTCCCTTGGACTGCAAGAAGATCCAACCAGTCCATTCTGAAGGAGATCAATCCTGGAATTTCTTTGGAAGGAATGATGCTAAAGCTGAAACTCCAGTATTTTGGCCACCTCATGCGAAGAGTTGACTCATTGGAGAAGACTCTGATGCTGGGAGGGATTGAGGGCAGGAGGAGAAGGGGACGACAGAGGATGAGATGGCTGGATGGCATCACTGACTCGATGGATGCGAGTCTGGGTGACCTCCGGGAGCTGGTGATGGACAGGGAGGCCTGGCGTGCTGCGGTTCATGGGGTCGCAAAGAGTCGGACACGACTGAGCGACTGATCTGATCTGATCTGATAATGAGTGATGTTGAGCATCTTTTCATGTGTTTGTTAGCCATCTGTATGTCTTCTTTGGAGAAACATCTATTTAGTTTTTTGGCCCATTTTTTGATTGGGTCATTTATTTTTCTGGAATTGAGCTGTAGGAGTTGCTTGTATATTTTTGAGATTAGTTGTTTGTCTGTTGCTTTATTTGCTATTATTTTCTCCCATTCTGAAGGCTGTCTTTTCACCTTGCTTATAGTTTCCTTTGTTGTGCAGAAGCTTTTAATTAGGTCCCATTTGTTTATTTTTGATTTTATTTCCAATATTCTGGGAGGTGGGTCATAGAGGATCCTGCTGTGATGTATGTCAGAGAGTGTTTTGCCTATGTTTTCCTCTAGGAGTTTTATAGTTTCTGGTCTTACATTTAGATCTTTAATCCATTTTGAGTTTATTTTTGTGTATGGTGTTAGAAAGTGCTCTAGTTTCATTCTTTTACAAGCAAACAGAGCATTTCTAAAGTGCTTGCTCTATTTGGGTACTGGCTATGAGAAGGCATTGAACTCCTTGTTACAGGGATTTTAATCCTATCTAAAGGAATGTGTGGAGCCACTGCAAAGTTTTGTGCAAGGGAAGCCCATTTTTAAGTCAATGCCTGAAGGAGACAAACCTGGCAGTGAGGTGCAGCATGTCTTGGTAAAACAAACACTTCAGGGGTAGACCATTAGGATGGCACTTCAAACTGGGACACAGCTCAAACTAACTGAATGACAGGCTGAGAAAGTGACTTCCCATTCAGTTTTATGGATCTTCTTCTGATTGTGTTAAGGAGAGGGTCTCAGCTGTCCAGTATCTTTATAAAAAATAATTGACAAAACTTATTTATTTGGGGCTGTACTGGGTCTTCATCGCTGCACAGGCTTTTCTCCAGTTGCGACAAGCAGGAGCTACTCTCTGGCTGCAGGGCACAGGCTTCTCATCGTGGTGGCTGCCCTTGTCGTGGAGTATGGGCTCTAGGGTGCTTGGGCTTCGGTAGTTGTGGCTCCCAGGCTCCAGAGCACAGGACGGATAGTTGTGGCACGTGGACTTCGTGGCTCTGCAGCACATGGGATCTTTAAACAGCGTCTCCAGCATTGGCAGGCGGATTCTTTACCACTGAGCCACCAGGGAGCCCTATTAAGTGAATTTTAAGACAAGTGGTACACATGTATGGAAAAGAAGTGCTATGAATGTGCATTCTAATGATAAAGTTGAAAGCAGACTCCTAGACATAGAGAAGAGACTTGTGGTTGCCAAAGGGGAGCCAGGGAGGGAGAGGGATGGACTAGGAGTTTGGGGGTTGGTAGATATAAACTATTACATTTAGAATGGATAAACAACAACGTCCTATTGCATAGCACAGAGAACTGTCTATATTCAATATTCTGTGATCAACCACATTGGAAATGAATATTAAAAAAAGAAACTATAAAAATATGTGTAGACTGCTACAATTCTTGTTATAAATAATTTCAGACATAGTATTAAAAAAACAGGAGTAATGAGAATTTAGTCTAGGGTAAGATGATGGCAGTGGAGACAAAGAAGACTCTGATAGACATTTTAAGGGAGTCAAAGGACAGGACAGTTATCTACGTGGGGTATTTTCTGCCTCATTTCTCAGGATGCTTATGATTGTAATAAGAGAAAAATTAAAAGACTTGTGTAGTCTATTGGATTTATTTTCTTGTATAATAAGAAGCCTGAAGGTAAGGTGGCTCTAGGACAGGGTAGTCAATGGCCTGTTGACGTCACTAAGAGCTCAGCTTCTCTCTACCTTCCAACCTCAGCAAATAAGCTTTGTCCTCAAGACTGCAAAGTGGCTGTTGTAGTTGGAGCCATCCTACCCTGACATCTGATGCTGCAAGAAGAAGACATCCCTTCTGAAGATGAAGAGCAGAGGGTGAAGAAACCTTTCCTTGAAGGCACCTCCACTGGAAGATTTTCCTGGAGGAATCATATCACATGTCAGGTATAAACATTCACCACAGAGGGGAGTCAAGTTACCATAATTAACCCAGATTAATTAGGACTTATTCTCTGAGCTAGGGAGTCAGAGCCTTTCCTGAAGGATGGCTTTCTCAAGGTAATAGGGGATAATAGGGACTCTGCTAACAAACATGGTTGGTAGGCAGTCAACCATTTACAATCATGACCAATGGTTCTGGAATTTCTCAGATTAGCTCTTGAACATAAGTGGGGAGTTCTTGAGGCTTGTGGTGTTTTTATTCTTAAAAATTTTATTTAGCTCTTCTCTCCATGTGTTGAATTAAGGCAGAGCGAAATACTTCCACCGCAAAATCAACTTCTGGTTTAGTGATGCACATTGAGGGCGCAATGCGGAAAGTCTGAGGAGACAAAGGAAAAATAGAGGAAAGGGTCACCACAGAGTGAACTATGATTTCAGGGAAATGCACCAGACTGGGAATCCAGCATCTTGCTTTCATAACATTCCTTATATTTCCCTCCAGGGTTGGTCTCCTCCTGACCCCGTGCTGTATCCAGGCCATTCATCCTCTAGTCTCAGCAATTCTGGTACCGTCTTCTCTGCCTCTTTTCATTTTTATCATCTGCTGACCTCCTGGTCCTTGCACCACCTCCACTGAGGTCTTAGGCCTCTATCCACCCTCCAATTCTGCCACCAATGAGGTGGACTTCTGTGTCCCTGTGTTCAACCCAACAAACTAGCATCTCCATTTCTTTTTTTTTTTTTTTTAATTTTACTTATTTGGCTGTGCTGGTCTTCGTTGCAGCATGTAGGATCTAGTTCCTTGACCTACTGAAGGTGAGCCCCCTGCGTTAGAAGCATGGAGTCTCAAACACTGGACCACCAGGGAAGTCCCATTTCTCAGTTTCTTGATCGCCACATCTTCCAGAAACTTCATCTACGATCCTCCTCCACATTCCTGCATATTCCAGGCCAGCCCCATAAGCCTCATCTTCACTAGGCATTCTTCAATTTCTGATCCCCACTGCCTCTGCCTTTCTCATGGAAACTTCAGCAGTCTCCTCATGCCTCCATGATCTGTGGGTCTGTCACTCGCCTAGATCTCTGCCTCCCCTTCCAACCCAGCTCGGAGCACAGGCTTGAGGATATGGACCACTCTCCCACCTGCCCCTCTCTGCCCTCCTGCTGCTGTTCCCACACAGCCAAGTCCCAGCCCCGATCAGAGCTATCACAGAACTGTGCCCCAACAGACAGCTGAGAAGTGGTAAAGAAACTCAAGCCGCGGGTGCACGGACACGCCAAGTAAAGCCGAGTCCTGCTTCTGCTGGAGCCCTAAACATTCAGGTCCTCTGTCATCCCTGGCTCAACTCCCACACCCCTCTATTTCACAGATACTCTTGCCTTATGCTTCCAGAGGCTGTCAGGCAAAAGTGCTCTGTAAATTTGCTCACTCCCACATGCATTCTTATATTCTTGCCTGAAGGTTCAGAGAATGAGCTGCCTCTAGTATTCGACTCCAAATTTTCCACCTGTGCCTTTGACCCATGAAACACCATTCACCTCCCCTCCAGGGAACATCTCTGCATTCACTTGCATCTTCTTCTCCTCCTCAACTTCCCTTCAGCCTATAAATAAGCACCCTTAAAGCTCTTGTAAATCGAATCCAAGCCACACATGCATGCATGCCAGGCCTCTTCAGTCGTGTCTGGCTCTTTGCAACCCTATGGAATGTAGCCTGTCGGATTCCCCTATCCATGGGATTCTCCAGGTAAGAGCTGTTGTTGTTCAGTCACCAAGTTGTGTCCGACTCTTTGCAACCCATGGACTGCAGCATGCCAGGCCTCCATGTCCCTCACCATCTCCCGGAGTCTGCCCAAGTTCATGTTCATTGCATCAGTGATGCTGTCCAGCCATCTCATCCTCTGATGCCCTTCTCCTCAACAATAGGGATTTTTCCAATAAGTCATCTGTTCAAATAAGATGATCAGAATACTAAAGCTTCAGCTTCAGCATCAGTCTTTCCAGTGAATATTCAGAGTTGATCTCCCTTAAGAGTGACTAGTTTGATCTCTTTGTTGTCCAGGGCACTTTCAGGAGTCTTCTCCAGAACCACAGTTTGAAGGCATCAATTCTTTGGCATTCTGCCTTCTTTATGGTCCAGCTCTCACAATGGTATGTGACGACTGGAAAGACCATAGCCTTGACTAGATGGACCTTTGTTCACAGAGTGATGTCTCTCAACACACTAGGGTTTGCATCACTTTCCTGCCAAGGAGCAATCGTCTTCTGATTTCATGGCTGCAGTCACTGTTCTCTGTGATTTTGGAGTCAAAAAAGAGGAAATCTGTCACTACTTCCACCTTTTCCCCTTCTATTTGTCATGCAGTAATGAGGCCAAATGCCACTATTTAAGTTTTTAAAAAAATATTTAGTCTAAAGCTGGCTCTTTCATGCTCCTCCTTCACCCTCATCAAGATGTTCTTTAGTTCCTCTTCGCTTTCTAACATTAGAGTGGTATTATCTGCATATCTGAGGTTGTTGATATTTCTCCCACCTATTCTGATTTCCAGCTTGTAACTCATCCAGCCCAGCATTTCTCATAGTGTACTCAGCGTATAGATGAAATAAACAGGGTGACAGCAGAGAGTCGTGTTGTACTCCTTTCTCAATCTTGAAACAAGCAGTCGTTCCATACAGGATTCTAACTGTTGCCTCTTGACCCGCATACAGGAGACGGGTAGGGTGGTCTGGTATTCCCATCTCTCTAAGAGCTTTCCACAGTTTGTCATGATCCACACCATCAAAGGCTTTAGCGTGGTCAATGAACCAGAGATAGATATTTTTCTGAAATTCCCTTGCTTTCTCTATAATACAGTGAATGTGGACAATTTGATGGTTGTCTAGTTCCTCTTCATTTTCTAAACCCAGCTTGGACATCTGGAAGTTCTTGGTTCGCATAACATTGAACCTTCGCTCTTCCCCAGTAGCATACTGGACAACGTCAGACCTGGGGGACTTATCTTTTGGTGTCACATCTTTTTGGCCTTTTATATAGTTCCTAAGGTTCTCACAGCAAGTACACTGGGGTGATTTGCCATTCTCTCCTCCAGTGGATCACATTTTGTCAGAACTCTCTGCTATGACCCGTCTGTCTTGGGTGGCCCTGCACGACATGACTCATAGCTTCATTGAGTTCACAAGCCCGTTGCCATGACAAGGGAGTGACCCATGAAGGAGTCAGGCAAGAGTACTGGATACAAATAAAAATGTGTTGACCTTCCTGGTCCCTTCTAGCTACCATACAAATATTATCCTTCCTTTTGTTATACTTAATAAATAAAAAGTCTGGTTGAGGCTATTGGCCATTATCTTTCACTCTGCCTTCCCTCTATTCACATCTCAACCCACTGCAGTCTGGTTTCTGTCCCACCAGCCTTCTGACGCCACTCTGACTAAAGCTACTAGTCACTTGCTGAGTGCAGAATCCAATGAGCACATCCCGGCCCTTATCCCTTCTGGTCTTCTCATCTGCTTTTAGCATTCCAATCCCTCCCACTTCCCAAACCTCTCTGCCCTTGCTTCTATGACCTCTCACTCTCCTCACAGCTCTCTGCCTGCAGTTGTTGTTTTTTATATATTTATTTCTTTGGTTGTGCCAAGTCTAAGTTGTGGCATCTAGTTCCCTGACCAAGGATCGAACGCGGGTCCCCTGCACTGAGAGCGAGGAGACAGCACTGGCCCATCAGGAAAGTCCCTCTCTGCCAGTGTTTTGTTTCCATCTGGGCACCTCTTATTCCACCTGCCCTTTAAATGCTGATATGACCCATGTGTCTCTCCTCACCTCTCTGCATTTCACATCCAGACTCCCTTCCCAGAAGATTTCCTCCACTCCCCACTTCTATGTTGATGACCTCCAAATTGTGATCCTCGCCTTAATTTTTTCCTCTGATCTACAGACTTGTCTAAGAAGGAACGGGAACAAGTCTGAAACTGCACTCATCCTCACACTCCCTGAAGCAAGTTAGACCCGAGGTAGTCATCCTTGACGCTCCCCTTCCTTCATACCCAAGCCCTGTGCATTTCCCTGCCCGACTGCTCTCTCAGTTTCTCCTCTATCGCTACTGCTGCTGCTCAAGATCAAACAAAATCATCAGCCCCCACCTGCACTCCCTGTCTCCAGCCACGTCCCCTCAGCTTTGCCTTCCTCAGAGGACAGATTCAGAAATCAGGCTGCCTGAGTCTGGATCCTGTGTGACTTGGGCACCTTCCTAGCTGTGTGACTTGGGCAACTTACTTAAGTGCGTCCTTTTCTTCATCTGTAAAATAAGGATAATAATACTTATTTCATAGGTGTGTTGAGAGGATTAAATGAATCAATGTAAGCAAAGTGTTTTTGAACAGTGTCTGAAAAGTAGTAAGACTTCTCATCTTTACCACTCACAGCCTCCTGTCTCCTGCTCAAGCCCCATGATATGTGTGTGTTTGTGTGTGTTTGTGTGTGTAGCTCTTCACACACTGCCATGTTTCTATGTGTGCTTTGAGAGTTTATCACTGTTTAAGGCTCAGCCTAGCCAGAAAAGCTGACCCAGGAGTCCCTTCTCTTTCCTCCTATACTGTCCCTTTTTACTGTTATCGGCAAGCTTCCTATATTGTATTATAATTTTCTGTTTATGCCTTTCTCCTCTGCCAGCTCCATGGAGGGAAGGATAAATCTTATTTATCATTGTAGCTTTTGTACCCAGCCTACCAGTGGCTCCTTAGCATTTACGTGTGTGCCAGGTAACTAAGGAATAACGAAGCAAGTAAACAATGAAATTGTTCCCTATCTTCATAAGTAGCCCATCTTGGGATTTTGAATCATTAATTTTCTCTGTCTGATTCATACTGAATAGTATCTGGGACCAGGACTAGACAAAACTCAGCATTTCCCGGCAAAAGTGATCCTCTGGTTTTGTTTGCTATGGTTTGGTTTGGGCTGGGAGAGCTTTCAGTTTCTTTGTTTACAAGCTGATGGGAAGCTAAGGAAAAGCTGCAGAAACAAGAGGACCCAGACCTGTTTCCTTGAGTGGAGGGGGTGCGGAGGGTCCAGATCTGAACAGGAGGGACAACTCGTTCTCCCTAACTTTTAGGAAAGGAGGTGGGAAATGGCTCCGACAGAGGAGCATCTGCAGGGACCTTGCCTAATAGCTTCTGTTTTCTCTAAGAAGCATCGGTCAAGAGTGCTTGCTGAAATAGACTGAGGGGTAGCAATGGAGCAGAGAGACTAGAAAGGATGGCCCATGTTTGAAATGGGAAAGAAAGAGGCCAAAGGCCAAGGACAACTTACGGGAGGAGCAGGCCTGACCCCAAATCTTAAATCTCTGTCCTGGAGCTAATTTCTGGAGAGGGTCCTGGGATGTGAGAGATGGAGTGGGCAGCTCACTTTACAGCAGTAGCAGCCCCTGCCCATGGCAGGCCACACCAGGGTCCGGACTGCAGGGTTGTGCTTGGCTTTTCCAGGAGTTTGGCGGCAGGAAGAGGTTGGTCTTTCTCAGCTTGAAGGAAAAGGACCCTGGGAGTGGCTGCTTTTGAGTTCTTCATCAGGGACCCAGCCAGGGTGGTCCCCCACCTCCTCTGCAGGGTCACCTGAGCCTGCCAGCACTGTGACATTGCTCCTGGCCACAGTGGCCACTAAAGCTTGGTAGACTTGGGATTCGCAGGGTTAGAGTCTAGCACTGAGTTCAAAATAGCTAGGATTGCTCTTACAAAGGTTAGAACTAATTCATACATGAGACAAGCTATTTATGCATGACCGTTATGACACTATTATAACCCATCCTGTAAATCCTCTGGTTTGTCGGTGCATCCGTTTCTGCCACCTTAGACTGTCCCGTGTCCATTCCCCGCAGAACCGTGGGAACCAAACCATTTAGCATGGCGCCCTCTAGTGGCCTAAAGGCATAACTGTCCCTTTCTTTTGAAAACATCTGAGCTGTAAAGGCTGGGCTTCCCTGGTGGCTCACATGGTGAAGAATCTGCCTGCAATGTAGGAGATCAGATCAGTCGCTCAGTCGTGTCCGACTCTTTGCAACCCCATGAACTGCAGCACGCCAGGCCTCCCTGTCCATCACCAACTCCCGGAGGTCACCCAGACTCATGTCCATCGAGTCAGTGATGTCATCCGGCCATCTCATCCTCTGTCGTCCCCTTCTCCTCCTGCCCCCAATCCCTCCCAGCATCAGAGTCTTCCCCAGTGAGTCAACTCTTCGCATGAGGTGGCCAAAATACTGGCGTTTCAGCTTTAGCATCATTCCTTCCAAAGAAATCTCAGGGCTGATCTCCTTCAGAATGGACTGGTTGGATCTCCTTGCAGTCCAAGGGACTCTCAGGAGTCTTCTCCAACACCACAGTTCAAAAGCATCAGTTCTTCGGCGCTCAGCCTTCTTCACAGTCCAGCTCTCACATCCATACATGACCACAGGAAAGACCATAGCCTTGACTAGGTGAACCTTTGTTGGCAAAGTGATGTCTCTGCTTTTGAATATGCTATCTAGGTTGGTCATAACTTTCCTTCCAAGGAGTAAGCGTCTTTTAAACTCATGGCTGCAGTCACCATCTGCAGTGATTTTGGAGCCCAGAAAAATAAAGTCTGACACTGTTTCCACTGTTTCTCCATCTATTTCCCATGTAGTGATGGGACCAGATGCCATGATCTTCGTTTTCTGAATGTTGAGCTTTAAGCCAACCTTTTCACTCTCCACTTTCACTTTCATCAAGAGGCTTTTGAGTTCCTCTTCACTTTCTGCCATAAGGGTGGTATCATCTGCATATCTGAGGTTATTGATATTTCTCCCGGCAATCTTGATTCCAGCTTGTGTTTCCTCCAGTCCAGCATTTCTCATGATGTACTCTGCATATAAGTTAAATAAACACGGTGACAATATACAGCCTTGACGTACTCCTTTTCCTATCTGGAACCAGTCTGTTGTACCATGACCAGTTCTAACTGTTGCTTCCTGACCTGCATACAGATTTCTCAAGAGGCAGATCAGGTGGTCTGGTATTCCCATCTCTCTCAGAATTTTCCACAGTTTATTGTGATCTACACAGTCAAAGGCTTTGGCATAGTCAATAAAGCAGAAATAGATGTTTTTCTGGAACTCTCTTGCTTTTTCGATGATCCAGCGGATGTTGGCAATTTGATCTCTGGTTCCTCTGCCTTTTCTAAATCCAGCTTGAACATCAGGAAGTTCACAATTCACATATTGCTGAAGCCTGGCTTGGAGAATTTTGAGCATTACTTTACTAGCGTGTGAGATGAGTGCAATTGTTCGGTAGTTTGAGCACTCTTTGGCATTGCCTTTCTTTGGGATTGGGATGAAAACTGACTTTTTCCAATCTTGTGGCCACTGCTGAGTTTTCCAAATTTGCGGGCATATTGAGTGCAGCTCTTTCACATCATCATCTTTCAGGATTTGGAATAGCTCCACTGGAATTCCATCACCTCCACTAGCTTTGTTCGTAGTGATGCTTTCTAAGGCCCACTTGACTTCACATTCCAGGATGTCTGGCTCTAGGTCACTGATCACACCATCATAATTATCTGGGTCGTGAAGCTCTTTTTTGTACAGTTCTTCTGTGTATTCTTGCCACCTCTTCTTAATATCTTCTGCTTCTGTTAGGTCCATACCATGTAGGAGACCTGGGTTCAATCCCTGGCTTGGGAAGATCCCCTGGAGGAGCGCATGGTAATCCACTCCAGTGTTTTTGCCTGGAGAATTCCATGGACAGAGGAGTCTGGTGGGCTACAGTCCATGGGGTTACAAAGAGTCAGACACGACTGAGGGACTAAACACAGCACCGAGCAGTGAAGCCTAGACGAAGTGGAACTGGGTTCCCCTCTCACAGACGTGAAGGAAAGGGACCAGCATCGGGACATTAGGAGATGCCTACCTAAACTGATAGGTAAAGACCAGCCTTTTTCTTACCTGAGAGAAAAGACCGCCTCTGCCAATCAGAAGCCCCATGCATTTGCAGTCGTGGTGGATTTGATTTACTTCTTCATGGGGAAGAGGCTGGTGGCTCTCCTGAAAATACATTAAAAAAATATTCTATGTTTGATGTTTGAACAATTAAAGACATTATTTCTAAGAGAAATTAAATCCCATTGCTGGGCATACACATTGAGGAAACCAGAATTGAAAGAGACATGTGTACCCCAATGTTCATCGCAGCACTGTTTACAATAGCCAGGACATGGAAGCAACCTAGATGTCCATCAGCAGATGAATGGATAAGAAAGCTGTGGTACATATATACAATGGAGTATTACTCAGCCATTAAAAAGAATACATCTGAATCAGTTCTAATGAGGTGGGTGAAACGAGCCTATTATACAGCATGAAGGAAGCCAGAAAGAAAAACACCAATACAGTATACTAATGCATATATATAGAATTTAGAAAGATGGTAACAATAACCCTGTATGCTAAGTCACTTCAGTCATGTCCGACTCTTTGTGACCCCATAGATGGCAGCCCACCAGGCTTCCCCGTCCCTGGGATTCTCCAGGCAAGAACACTGGAGTGGGTTGCCATTTCCTTCTCTAATGCATGAAAGTGAAAAGAGAAAGTGAAGTCGCTCAGTCGTGTCCGACTCTTAGCGACCCCATGGACTGCAGCCCACCAGGCTCCTCTGTCCATGGGATTTTCCAGGCAAGAGTACTGGAGTGGGGTGCCATTGCCTTCTCCGATAACCCTGTATACGAGACAGCAAAAGAGACACTGATGTATAGAACAGTCTTTTGGACTCTGTGGGAGAGGGAGAGGGTGGGATGATTTGGGAGAATGGCATTGTAACATGTATAATATCATATATGAAATGAGTCGCCAGTCCAGGTTTGATGCATGATACTGGATGCTTGGGGCTGGTGCACTGGGATGACCCAGAGGGACGGTACGGGGAGAGAGGAGGGAGGAGGGTTCAGGATGGGGAACATGTATATACCTGTGGTGGATTCATGTTGATATATGGCAAAACCAATACAATATTGTAAAGTTAAAACAAAAATAAAAGCAACTGAAACAATCAATGCTCTACCCTCCCTCTCAATCTCTCTCCCCCTGTAATTGAATAAAGCTGTTAATTTCTGGATCAGATTTATTTTGGGGGGCAGCATTATTAAAAATATTTGGTTTTTATCCCAATTCATTCCAGATTCCCAAAGACAAGATGAAGTTGAATGCAGATCGCCAGTGAATCTTGGCGCTGCAGGTGGTTACCCCAGGAGGTTGATTCTGTAATAGCCACATTTGGAGCCTGCTTTATTTGTGTGGAAATTGTCCTCCACTCTTCACTTGGTTTTGTCCCTGTAAAAAGTTCATTTCAGAGTCCAGGAAATGGCTCAGAAGTTACACAAGGGCAGGAACAGCCAAGCTCTCCCTGAGCCAGGGCACAGCCGGGGCAGCCACAGGGGGCCCTCATCTTCCCTCCTTGTGGAATTTGCTCTTTTTCACCCAAGACTTAATACTCCAGGGTCAGGAGAGGTAAGCTGTCTGGAAACCCAGCGGTTGTTTCAGGTCACATGGCATCTGAAGGTGGTGACTCCTTGTGGGCGCAGGCTTGCCAGCACCCGTCTGATAACATTGGACTGGGGACACCAATGCTCCCTCTATAGTCTGACCCTGCATCTGCATCATCTGGAAGCCATTTGAACTACAGACATTTAGACCTCAGGTCAGGCCTATTGATTACTTGGGGCAGGGCTTTATTTAGTCGTTAAGTCATGTCCAGTTCTTTTGCCACCCCTGGACAGTAGCCCGCCTGGCCCTCCTGTCCATGAGATTTCCCAGGCAAGAATACAGGAATGGGTTGCCATACCCTCCTCCAGGGGATCTTCTCAACCCAGGGATCGAATCTCCATCTCTTAATGTCTTCTGCACTGGGAGTCGGGCTCTTTACCACTAGCACTTTACCACGGTCCCATCTTAACATCATGTGCTGTGTGCTAAGTTGCTCACTCATGTCCGACTCTTGTGACCCCATGGACTGTAGCCCACCAGGCTCCTCTGTCTGTGGGGATTCTTCAGGCAAGAATACTGGAGTGGGTTGGTATTTCCTTCTCCAGGGGGTCTTTCTGACTCAGGGATTGAACCCGCACTGGCGGGTGGATTCTGAGCCACCTGGGAAGCCTGTAGAGCAGGGCTTAGGCGTCTGTGTTTGTAAATGCTCTTCAGATGCTGGGCTGTGATCCCTCAGTTGTGAGCGCTGAGCACTGTCACCGCCACTGGCCTCTCTTCTGTGCCACAGCCCTGACAGCATCAGCACTGGGTCTGGCTCTCTGGCTTCAGAGGCATGATCCTAGCTCATGGGCCAGCCCCTGCGATCCCTGTGAGGTGGAGGAGGGCTCCCTCCCGTGCTTCCAGCTTCATTTTTCTGCTCTGGGCTTCCCATCTGCCTTCCCCTAGGCTTGGGTATCCATCCCCTTGCCCCACCCACCCTGAATCCTCTCCTGGTTAGGTGTCAGTGGCTGAGCACAGACTCAGACTGTACCTTCCAGAGAGGTCTATATTCTCCATCTGTTGTGAAGCTTTAAGACTAGGAAAATATTATTCAAACGTTCAGACAAGAAGAGGACCCATGATGGGGTAAAAGACGAGGATCACCTCATTGATCCAAAATGTTGTCCCGCTTGTCCCTGAGGCTCTCATGAGGGAAGACTAAAACACGGCAATATAATTTAGGGCTAAACCGTGAAAGGGCTTCCTGGGTAGCTCAGCTGGTAAAGAATCCACTTGCAATGTGAGAGACCTGGCTTCAATCCCTGGCTTGGGAAGATCCCCTGAGGAGGGCGTGGCAACCCACGCCAGTATTCTTGCTTGGAGAATCCAGAGGAGCCTGGTGGGCTACAGTCCATGGGTCACAAAGAGTCAGACATGACTGAGCGACTAAGCACAGCATAGCACAAACTGTGAAAACTGGAAAGAAGTCGAGTATGGTTTAGGGTATGAGAGTTCAGAGGTCAGGAAGGGTTCCTGAGGGGCAGCTGGGTTGCTGGGGTCTGGGTGGCCATCTGGGGCCTGGGGAGGTACTTTAGTCTCACCCTGGGTTGAGCCAGCTCCCTCTCTGCTCCTCTGTCCTATTTTATCACTCCCTAGCCTCAACTGCCAAGACTAATTGACCATCTTGTAGGCATATGCAGAGAAAAGCACAGTTGAAAAAATCTAACAAGGCAAAGCCACAGGACAGCCTGACCTGGCTCCATGCTTGAACCGAAGTTCCACCAGCCCCGTAATCAAATAGGCATGTTAGTAACTAGCCTCTTCTTGAGGGTATGATGTGGCTTCATGTTTATTTTGTTTTTGTTTTTTAACTTGTTTTGAGAGGGTAGGTTTTCATTTAAACAATATAAAAGTATTCATGGTTATTGGGAAAAACTCCTTAAAGCAGTTAGTAAGAATTGGAAGTTTCTCTTCCTAAAATCCTACTCCTAAGGACACTGCCTGTTAGTAATTTGGTGTGAACGGGACAAATTTTTTATGCATACAAATGCATTTAAATGCACATTTTAAAAATAATTCATCCTTTATAATGTTTTGCATTTGCTTTGAACAATTTATAATGTATCCTGAACATCTTTCCATGTCAGTGTATCTGGACCTAGTCTTTTTATTTTATTTTTTTAATTAATTAATTTATTTTAATTGGAGACTAATGGCTTTACAATATTGTAGTAGTTTTTGCCATGCATTGACATGAATCAGCCATGGGTGTACACGTGTTCCCCACCCTGAGACCCCTCCCACCTCCCTCCCCATCCCATCCCTCAGGGTCATCCCAGTGCACCAGCCCTGAGCACCCTGTCTCATGCATCGAACCTGGATTGGCGATCTGTTTCACATATGGTAATATACATGTTTCAATGTTATTCTCTCAAATCATCCCACCCTCATGGACCTAGTCTTTTTAAAGACTTCCTAGTATTTTGTCGCTTGTTGGTAGGGCAATTTGTTTCATCTCCTATTTTTGGACATATATGTGGTTTCCTATTTTTGTTTATGAACATAAACAATATTGCAAACATCCTTGCTTATTTATATCTACACACATCTGTGAATATTTCTCTGGGACACATCTCTGTAAGTGGAATGGCTAGGTCAAAATGTATACATTTAATCTTTTAATAGACACAGATGAATTTCTGTCCAAAGGGCTGTATCCAGTTCACATCCTTACCAATAGCACATGGGAGTTTTAAATCTGGGTTACATTGTACAGCATCAATACATCATATACATCAATACAGAATCAAAGCCAAGTTCTGTACTGTTTCAATTACATGAAAGTGGTCTGAAGTGTTGCAGGGGCTTGAAATCAATCAATCAACACTGGTAAAGCGCTCACCATCTGTATATTTCCTGGCCTCAAAAGCATATAATTTACATAGGAAAAGAAGATATTGATACTTGAAAATCAAGTCAACAAGTACATGATTCTAAAGATCCTTTCAAAGGAGCTCTTTAGACAGAGAGTAAGAGAGGGATTCTCTGAAGGCTGGAGCCCCTTTAGACAGGAGAAGCAAAGGCAAGCTTTGAGGAGGAGGTGTGGGGAAGAGTCATATCTTGAAAAAGGCTAGGATTTCCAAAGCTAGAGACAGAGAAGAGAGTACCATATTCCATGAGTGGGGAAAAGTTTGAGCAGTATTTGAATGTACTGTCATTGAGGGGACAATGGATAGAATTAGCAATAGAGAAGTTCCTTCAGACCCATGCTTACAGCTACTGAAGGGCAGAGAGAAGAGGAAAAGAGCTCATTCTATATACACTATGTTATAGCCTGTCTTATTTTTTCCATAATACAGTCTGCACATCTTCCCATGTCACATGTATTTCTGTGCCACATAGTATGGGTGTACCATCACTTAGCTTGTTTGGTGTCAGTGGCCATTTGGGAGAATGCTGATGTTTTACCATGGCAACCCAAGTCCTGATGAGTGTCTCTGTCCACATGTCTTGAAGCACACAATCACTGGGTTTGGACTAGTGGGGAAGGGAGGAGTGCCTCCTCTCTCATTGGGCTTTCCTCTGGGAACTCTGGGCTTTGAGGAGCCTAGATATCCTTGAGGGAGCTCCTGGGTTGGGAGAGGACTCGTCTGAACTTTAAAACAGCCTTTGACAGGGCCCCAAGCTGAAGATGTGGATGTCACAACCTGTGAGCCGGAGGGCCTGCTCTTATATTGCAGTAGTCTTCTTTTCCTGTTGTCTTCCCATAGCATTCAAATCTTAATTAAACATTCCAGCCTTGTACTGTCTCTGCTGTGCGGTATTAAGGAAAAGTCTTATATCCATGGTCTGGGCTGAATATTGAAAGAATTGAGCATCAGACCTTCTAAATTAGGATGGCATGGTGAGAGCAGACAGCAAGACATCTCCCATGGATAAGAATTAGGGGGAAGGCATCGATCTAACTATTCCTTCCCGTGCCAGAATTCTCCCCCTGTCGCTCTCCTCTGAGAATCTAGATTTCACTTTTATGGAGGATTAGGACAATTTCTTACTGACATGGACCTTAGGGGCAGCAGGAGGAACTGTGGGAAAGATTTGAGAAACATGGTGAAGAAACAATCAGTAAGACTTCACATTAGAAATAAGGAGCAAGAAGGAGCCACAGATGATCTGGTGGTTTTGAGGCTGGGGAATTGGGAGAAGAGTGGAGATACAGAACAGAAACAGTGACCTTGGGAAGAATCACTGGCTTAAGGGAAAACACTAAATTCAGTTGTTGTCGTTTTGAGTTTGAGGTCACAGTGGGGTATGTCATCAGAAAGTCGCATTCCACCTGGTTACCTGAGAGATTAAAGTCCATTCACAAATAAATACAAAACCCTATAAATCTTTAACATCCTCACCCAAACCATCACCACAGTCTTCTCCTGGCCCTTTTCTCTGCTACTAGCTGTCTGGGCTGCCTGCCCCTCCCCCAGTGATTCTCCCCTTCTTTGTATTTCTAATGCGAAATAATCAGTCATTGCTGATGGTCTTTGCCTACTCTGGCAAGAATACTATCAGCTCCCTCTTCCAAATTCTCCTCCTCACTCCTCTAGAACTCTCCATGTATACTCAATGCTCTCTGTCACGCTCAGTTGCTTCAGTTGTGTTTGACTCTTTGCAATCCCATAGGCTGTAGCCAGCCAGGATCCTCTGTTCATGGGATTCTCCAAGCAAGAATACTGGAGTGGGTTGCCATGCTCTCCTCCAGGGGATCTTTCCAACCCAGGGATCAAACTCGTATCTCCTGCATTGGCAGGTGAATTCTTTACCGCTGAGCTGCTGGGGAAGCCCCAACACTCTCTACTCATTTCTAATGAGCTTCACTGAGTCTGGCAGTCCTTGCCGGCTCTATCCCTGAATGAATGAGCTTGTAGCCGAGGCTTCCTGCCTTAAGTCTTGCTGCCCCAAGAAGCTACAGAGAGACCAGTAGATCACCACCTACCTTATCCTTCACCATTTCTATTCCTATCATGAGACCTTTGCCTCGGACATCTCCTACAATTTCAAATTCATCCCGCAGCTTAGCCAACTTCAGCAACATATAGGTGCCAACTTCTTGGCTATTTTCTGGTAGATTTTCTTCTTTAATCACCTGTTGAGAGAAAGCCCCAAATGACTTTTCATTTAAACAGTTTTAAAAGGGACTGAGAGATAAACGTATGTGACCTGTTTACAAAACTTGACCAGACAAATGGAACCCAAAGTCTTATGTCATACTTCATCTTATGGAAAGATCTGCTGTAGGGAGAAAAAAAGGCTTGGTAGAGGGAACACTTCCCTCCTACCCTTCTCATCTTCAGGAGTGGGTAAACATTTAGGGAAAAATAAGAGAGATATCTTAATGTTGGACTCTGTGTGGGCCCAGAGTCAGGGCACTTGAGATATAAAAGGATTTTCACCTACTTCTGCTCACAGCAGAGATCTGTGATTCTTATCTTTTTAAAACTTTTTATTTTGTACTAGAGCTGATTAAAAATGTTGTAATCATTTCAGGAGAACAGCACAGGGACTCAGACATACATATACATGTATCCATTCTCCCCCAAACTCCCCTCCCATCCAGGCTGCCACATAACATTGAGCAGAGTTCCCTGTGCTATATAGTAAGAGACTTGACCACATATGAGCAGTACAGTATATTTATAACCAGCCGATAGTAACTGCATGACTGCAGGCAGAACTTGATGTTTTTAAGATCTCCTTGTTCACCTACATCCTACCTGCCAAATTGTTTGAGGTGACACAGCATTTAAAGAACACTAGTTGGTATTTCTACAGAATGAAATAAATGTCACATCCTACCCACACTTACTCTTTTTGAGATTTAGTCATATTTGAATATACTTTTTAATCAGAAAGGGCAGCTTTTACTTATTTTTATTGAAAAATACTTTTAAATTTATTTTTTTTGAATAAGTGAAACATGTGCTTTGTTCAAACATTACAAAGTACAGAATCAAAGAGCAAAATGAGCCTCACTGATCCCTGTCTTCCAGCCACTGTTTCCCTCCCCACAAACAACCACTGTTAATAATTTCTTGTGCAGTCTTTCAGAAACCATGTTACACTTATTTAAGCAAGCACTATTATGCATGTAATACATGCGTGCTAAGCCCCTTTAGTCATGTCTGACTCTTTGTGATGCTATGGACTGCAGCTTGTCAGGCTCCTCTGTCCAAGAGGTTTTCCAGGCAAGCGTACTGGAGCGGGTTGCCATGCTTCCTTCAGGGGACCTTCCTGACCCAAGGATTGAGCCCACATCTTTTATGTCTCCTGCATTAGCAGGGGCATTCTTTACCACTAGCACCAAGTGCTATTATTCATATAATTATGCAAACCTTTTCCAACAGATGAGACCACAGGCAAAAATCAATGGGCTCGTGCTGAACCACAGCTGAATCACCTAGTTGGAATTGCATAGAAGTCATTTGCTCTTTTGTCTTTTCCTTTATGACAGTACAACAAATGTAAGGAAGCATATACAAGACAGCACCAAAATTGAACTGACATCAAAAATTGCCATTGGTCACCATCCATAAAACACCAATCAAACCACAAAAGAGATTTCAGTGCTACCAGCTAGCTAGGGGAATTCTTATGTTTCCCATGTGTGTGAGGCTTATTATATATTATTTCATATCCAACACATGAAGCACTGATGGTAGATTTCAAAAAAAGGGAGAGGGAGCAGAATAATAACTGGGAATCTAAACTTAGATTCAGGGACTAGGAATTAACTCTCCACTTTAATTATGTCATGGGTAGAGTCCTAATAATATGTGTGTAGTTTTGAAGTAGGTGTTTGGTGATATGAGTGATGTTGACACAGCTGCCGGAACGTACCTCAAGCACGGCTGAACCAATGGCGCAGGCCACGGGGTTCCCTCCAAAGGTATTGAAGTGATGCAGGCGCTTGGTTAAGGACTTGGCAATCTCTAGGGGGAGAAAATAAAAGGTGGATAAAGAGTGACACATCTATAATTTCTCATCGTGCCCCTTGGATTATATTTACTTTCATGTTGTAGAAAGGTGTTTACAATATATTTCATGGCATCCAACTCATTTGTCACTCACCAGATAGTGATGTCATGGATGGAAGTGTCTCTTCCCTCAGGGATCCCCAACTCATATGTTGAAGCCCTAACCCCCAAAGCAACTCCCTAGAGGCAACTAAGGCCATAAGGGTGGAGCCCTAATCCAATACGATTGGTGCCCTCATAAGAAGAGGAGACACCAGAGCCCTTTCTCACTGCAGAAAAGGACTCATGAGGACACAGACAGAGTGTCATCTACAAGAGAGGTCTCACCAGAACTCAACTGGGCTCTGGCCCTGACCTTGGACTTTAGCCTCTAGAACTGTGGGAAAATAAATGTCTGTTATTTAAGCCACCCAGCCTGCAATATCTTGTTATGACAGACCAAGCTGATGAATACAATAGATAGGGGGAAATTGCTTATTTACTCCATGAGAAGTTTACTATTAGTAAATCTTCAATGTGTTGTGTGAATTGAAAAGTACTTTAAAACTTGATTTACGGGAACTTACATGAATCCTCATTAGTTAGCCTTTTTTTCTGTATTCCACTCTTGGGACTAACAAGGAAATATTTTTCAATACTCTCATAGCAAGGATTTCATGACAATCTCCAGATGGTTTGAGGGTGAAAATATATGTTTGGTTCATTATAGTTCATCTTCAACACCATCTTTCCTCATTTCATAAAAGCACTGAAATATTACAAGGCACTTAATTATCCTTTGGAGTTTCTCAAGTGTGCTTGCTATTGGTGGGGAAAATAAATGAAATAATCTTAAGATTTTCAATAATAAGTGGTTCATAAAAGTATTCTCTGTAAAACTTCACTAAAACGGGTAATAAAATTAATTCTAATGTTCATTTTATAGACTGTTCTAGCTAAGTGAGATTGTACTGTATTTAGTTGTTGATGATCAGCAGAGAAAACTATCACTCTGGAGGCTGAGTCTATAGCTCTTTGGGGTGGCAAGACTAAGTTGGAGTGTTCTTCAAGAATATCACTCCTTCGAAACTTTAGCTTTAAACTTTAACTGGCTTCAGGTTGGTTAACACGGATCGCTTGTGTTGGATTTGGTTTTGGTTTTGTTTTTGTTGCCTAGATCTTGTCAATGTACATCTCAATATGAGGCTGAGAGAATTGGTCTTCCCTACAGCAAAGAGCAAAAAGGGCTTGTTTTCTTCCATCTCTTCCACCATCTGGCCGACAGACTGTTTCCCTTTAACATTACTTGGGAAGTGCATGTGCAGTTTCCACGACGGTCCCCAGCCCACACTAGGTACAATACACATGTTTTCTACGACTGGGGATACAGGGGGCCCAGAAGCAGACACAAACTGCCCGTGGTTCCTACCTGGAGTTGTCACAACTGCTGCCATGGGAAAGCCATTCCCAATCCCTTTAGCCATGGTGACAATATCTGGCAGGACATTGTGTGTTTGGAAGCCCCAGAAGTGAGAGCCCAGCCTTCCAAATCCTGTCTGCACCTGATGGAAACAAATCTGAAATCACCTGGAACTTCTGAGAAATGCTGGTTTTCCTGACTCTCTGGTCTCTTTCCTTTTCTTCTATCTTCTCCTCCTTAACATCGTCATCACCACCATCCTTGTACTATGATGGAAAAAGCACCATGCCAGAGCTTTTAGGCACCAAAGGCCGTTTGCTAGTGTGCTGTGACTCTAGACGTGTTTCTTAACCCCTCTGGACCTGTTAGCTCTGTTGAGTGGACACACTTAATAGCAATACATCACAGGGTTGTGGTGAGGGTTACATAAATAATGCGTGTGAACGAGGTTGTTGTGATTAGCAATCCTGAATAAGGCCCCTCTGCGGGAAGGCTGCATCTGCCCCATGCTGGACGAGGCAGTAATTGCAGCACGCAGGCTGGCGCTGGGGTGTCTGCCGTTCAGCCCAGACAGGCTGATTGTCCTCTTTCCTGCGGTGTCCTTTTCTTCCTGAGAATCAGTCATGAGGAGGACGCAGTGAAGCCGGTTAACTCAGGACGGAACTACGCTGACCGCAGTTGTTCTGTTTGGGCTGTTTCCCCTTCCTAGAAGACCCTTTCCCTGCTCTGTCTCTCACTAACACCTCTTGTTCTTCAAAACATGGTTTCCTCACTATCTGGGCTAGGAAGACTTTCCTACAAGGCACCTAGGCTGCCATCAGAACCTCTCACCTTGGACTATTATTACCAGAGGACATGTCTAATAGGGTTTCCCAGGTGGCGCTTGTGGTAAAGAACCCACCTGCCAATGCAGAAGACACAGACGCGGTTTAGATCTCTGGGTCGGGAAGTTTCCCTGGAGGAGGAAATGGCAACCCTCTCCAGTATTCTTGCCTGGAGAATCCCATGAACAGACGACCCTGGCAGGCAGTCCATAGGGTTGCAAAGAGTAGGACATGCCTGAAGTGTTTAGCACACATACACCCACAAGTCTAATAACAGAGACTGTATCTCATTTTTCTCTTTATCCATAATATCTAGCAGAGTGCCTGATAAAAGTAGACACTAAGTGTTTGTAGAATGAATAAAAATGTGGCAGAAATGTCTAACTAAATAAAGGCGCACAAATATTCCCATGCAAATTTCTGCCAGAGCCTTTTTTGGTGATGGGTCCTTGATTCCCTTCTGGTTCTCAGTCTCTTGGACTGTCTCTCTACACATACTGTACTTCTGGGATAGAGGTGTAGGCACTTGAAGCTGATTCTGAAATGCTCTTGAAAGAGTAAGGGTCCTCCTCAGACTTTTTTTTTCCTGCTTTCTCCAAGGTGCTGCTGCAAAGGCAGATTTGGGGATTACAATTAGATAAGAGTGAGCAACACAGAAGAAGAGCTTAGATGTGAGAGTCAGACAGACCTGGGCTCGAATCCTGGTTATGAGTCCCTGAACACAAGCTGATGAATTGGCCCAAAAGAGAATGTAAGAAGAGCTCATGGCAAGTCCATCCAACTTGCCTGTCTATTTTCATTTTTTTATTTCATCTAAGTACCATAAATAAATGGTAAAAAAAAAAAAAAAAGATTGCTTGGATAATACATGAAATTATGTAGGGCCATAAACCATGTGAGTCATCTAGGAGGTGTCAGTTCCATAGAATCTTTCAGTTGAACAGAGATGACTCATTCTAAGGTTCATAAACTCACATGTCTTAGGAGGTAAGAAGCATATAGCCATGAGAGAAGCAGGCTAGATCCACCTCTATGGATTGGAATGGGAACTATGTGTGTGAATGCCTTGCCTAAAAGCAGTCAATTTCAAATTTAAATCCAGCTCACGCCAGACCAGGAAAGAGTGATGGCCCAATATGGCCCCATGCCAAGTCACTTCAGTCATGTCTGACTCTTTGTAACCCCATGGACTGTAGCCCCCCAGGTTCCTCTGTCCATGGAATTCTCCAGGTAAGAATACTGGAGTGGGTTGCCATGCTCTCCTCCAGGGGATCTTCCCAACCCAGGGATTGAACCTGAATCTCTTAATGTCTCCTGGTTTGGCAGGCAGCTTCTTTACCACTAGCAGCATCTTGGGAAATCCTTATTGTAGATTCCAAATTCCTCATTTTATAGAAGGGGAAGCCACGGTTAGCTGATTAAGAAGGCATGTGAGATCCCTGAGTGCAGCACTGGCTCTGCCCTCAGGAGTTTCTTCTGTTCGCGCCTTTCCTGCCATCCTTTGTCTTTCTACACCACAGTTCAATCATTCTTGAAAGGCGGGTTGCCCAGTGGTTAGTGTGGTCTTTGAGTCTGGGTGTGAGTTCTGGCTCTGTCCCTACTAACTGCATGATCGTGACGGGCAAATTAACTATCTTGAACTTCAGTTCACTTTTTTCCCCCCAATTCAATTCAGTTTTTTTTTTTTTGGCTATATCACATGACACGTGGAGTCTTAGTTCCTTGACCAGGGATCAAAACCACGGCCCCTGTAATGAAAGTGGGATCCCCAACCTCTCGACTGCCGGGGGAGTCCCTGGAACTACTTTCCAAATATCTGTGATGATGGCCCTCTTCTTAGAGGCTGGACTTTTTTTTTCTAAGTGTGATTTCCAAACAGATTTTGTTATGAATGCTGCTAGACTGCCTAATACTATTTTGGCAAAAGTTAGGATGAAAACTTGGTTGTCAAGTTAAACTAAGTTTAAGCTGAATTCAAATAGGAGTTTTAAAAGTATGTTGAAGAATGGCAACATCCTAGGCCTGTTATCTTATTTGATAGACTTCACTTGGGACGTTGACGTTCTAATCTAGTGACGAACTAGTCAGTCAATGAGTCAAAGATTCGTTAACTTATACCCTCATCTTGGAATCTGCAAGTAGATGCTTTCTGCCTGGACTGCAGAGCAGGGTTTAGAGGTTTCTCTCCACGCTTTTCCTGTCCTGGCTCCATCACACCTACTCCGTGGCCACTCACTTCATCCGCAATGCACACGCCTCCCCGCTCGCGCACCAGCTCGAAGGCTTCCTTTAGAAACCCCTTCGGGTACTGAACAACGCCATTCACCCCCTGCAAAAGACCAGACCAAGAAGACCTAGAAAACAGCACAGGGCCTTGAAAGTATTAAAAAAAGAAACAACTGAAGACAGACGATGATCAGTATTAGCATTAGTGATACTAGCAGTTTTCAAAGTTGTTTCTAGAAATGTTTCAACTGTGGGTGAGAAGAAGAGCCATTCCTCTTAATGCCATGCCTTCTGGGAAATGGTTGCAAATGTGGTCTTTCCTGAGAGTAGAGAAAAATAGATTAAGGGGATTTAGTAAGATTACAGAACGGCTCACCCCGACGGTGTGGGTAATAAGCAACTGAAAACTGCTGGGGTTTTCTATTTTTACAGATTTACAAATTCAGTAGTTTCATCTATCTGTCTGTTCAGTCTGGGAGTACAGAAGATGGACTTTTAAAGGTCAGTTGAAAACCAGGGGCCTTCTTTTTTTCAAGGGGATGAAGAGAATGACATAAAGGGACATAACAGTGATGACTTAAAGAATTTGGAACTCACTAGAATGTAGGAGTTAAAATTGATAATTTACAACTGAGTTCAGTTAATGTTTAAGGTGAACACACTTACTTGAATTGGCTCTGCAAAAAATCCAGCAATTGATTTGGCTACAGAAGTGCTCAGAGTATCTTTGAATTGTTCAATATACTGGTCTTTAGCTTGACAGCAGTCTGCAATAAACAAAACACAGTATTTGAAGATGTGAGAAAGGCATCCAGAAGAATGGGTGAAAAACATAGAAAAAATAAACCAGGATAGTAAATTGACTAGAGTCCCTCAAGATACAGCAAAGCAGGGTATGGGGATACAGGTTTCTGAAAGGGAAACATTGTCAGAACAACTTGTGGTTTGTTCTGAGCAGCAAGACTAGCCTAGCCACAAAGGTGTAAACAAACCACTTCAGTCATTTCCATCTGGGGAAGAAACAGCCCAGAGCATCATTGAGTCTGGGATAGATGGCTGTTTCACCTAAGGAGCCAATTCTCTGGACATGGTAGATTTAATTCAGATGTAATTGCTATGTGGATTTGATTTATTTGGAAATAATTGTTTACCTTGTATTGCCACTTAATCTGATATACCATTTTAAAGCTACAAAGTATCTCAGTCTTTATGGTTAGTAAGTGTATGTTTTTATATTAACTCCAATACTTTGGCTATCTGATGCAAATAGCCAACTCATTGGAAAAGATCCCGATGCTGGGAAAGATTGAAGGCAGGAGGAGAACGGGATGACGGAGGATGAGATGACTGGATGGCATCACCGACTCGATGGACATGAGTTTGAGCAAACTCTGGGAGATGGTAAAGGACAGGGAAGTCTGGCATGCTGCAGTCCATGGGGTCGTAAAGAGCTGGACACGACTTGGTGACCGAACAACACCACCAACAAATGTTTATAGAACAATGAGAATTCTAAAGAGGAAAGTACTACAGTCATGTAACTTTCATCCATTGTCTGAGGTGAGAGGAAGCAGTCCCCTCTGGAATAGCAAATGTCCCAGAACTCGTGTGTCCACATATGAGAACCTTCAGAATTTTTATCCACAACTGTAATTTGGTGGGTTCAGTTCAGTCGCTCAGTCATGTCTGAATCTTTGTGACCCCATGAATCTCAGCACGCCAGGCCTCCCTATCCATCACCAACTCCCGGAGTTCACTCAGGCTCACGTCCACCAAGTCAGTGATGCCATCCAGCCATCTCATCCTCTGTCATCCCCTTCTCCTCCTGCCCCCAATCCCTCCCAGCATCAGAGTCTTTTCCAATGAGTCAACTCTTCGCATGAGGTGGCCAAAGTACTGGAGTTTCAGCTTTAGCATCATTCCCTCCAAAGAAATCCCAGGGCTGATATCCTTCAGAATGGACCGGTTGGATCTCCTTGCAGTCCAAGGGACTCTCAAGAGTCTTCTCCAACACCACAGTTCAAAAGCATCAATTCTTCGGCACTCAGCTTTCTTCACAGTCCAGCTCTCACATCCACACATGACCACAGGAAAAACCATAGCCTTGACTAGACGGACCTTTGTTGGCAAAGTAATGTCTCTGCTTTTGAATATGCTATCTAGGTTCATAACTTTTCTTCCAAGGAGTAAGCGTTTTTTAATTTCATGGCTGCAGTCACCATCTGCAGTGAATTTGGAGCCCCAAAAAATAAAGTCTGACACTGTTTCCACTGTTTCCCCATCTATTTCCCATGAAGTGATGAGACTGGATGCCATGATCTTCGTTTTCTGAATGTTGAGCTTTAAGCCAACTTTTTTACTCTCCACTTTCACTTTCATCAAGAGGCTTTTTAGTTCCTCTTCACTTTCTGCCATAAGGGTGGTGTCATCTGCATACCTGAGGTTATTGATATTTCTCCCGGCAATCTTGATTCCAGCTTGTGCTTCGTCCAGTCCAGCGTTTCTCATGATGTACTCTGCATATAAGTTAAATAAGCAGGGTGATAATATACAGCCTTGATGTACTTCTTTTCCTATTTGGAACCAGTCTGTTGTTCCATGACCAGTTCTAACTGTTGCTTCCTGACCTGCATACAGATTTCTCAAGAGGCAGGTCAGGTGGTCTGGTATTCCCATCTCTTTCAGAATTTTCCACAGTTTCTTGTGATCTACACAGTCAAAGGCTTTGGCATAGTCAATAAAGCAGAAATAGATATTTTTCTGGAACTCTCTTGCTTTTTCGATGATCCAGCGGATGTTGGCAATTTGATCTCTGGTTCCTCTGCCTTTTCTAAAACCAGCTTGAACATCAGGAAGTTCACGGTTCACATATTGCTGAAGCCTGGCTTGGAGAATTTTGAGCATTACTTTACTAGTGTGTGAGATGAGTGCAATCGTGTGGTACTTTGAGCATTCTTTGGCATTGCCTTTCTTTGGGATTGGAATGAAAACTGACCTTTTCCAGTCCTCTGGCCACTGCTGAGTTTTCCAAATTTGCTGGCATATTGAGTGCAGCACTTTCACAGCATCATCTTTCAGGATTTGGAACAGCTCCACTGGAATTCCATCACCTCCACTAGCTTTGTTCGTAGTGATGCTTTCTAAGGCCCATTTGACTTCACATTCCAAGATGTCTGGCTCTAGGTCAGTGATCACACCATCGTGATTATTTGGGTCATGAAGATCTTTTTTGTACAGTTCTTCTATGTATTCGTTCCACCTCTTCTTAATATCTTCTGCTTCTGTTAGGTCCATACCATTTCTGTCCTTTATCGAGCCCATCTTTGCATGAAATGTTCCCTTGGTATCTCTGATTTTCTTGACGATATCTCTGGTCTTTCCCATTCTGTTGTTTTCCTCTATTTCTTTGCATTGATCGCTAAGGAAGGCTTTCTTATCTCTTCTTGCTATTCTTTGGAACTCTGCATTCAGATGCGTATATCTTTCCTTTTCTCCTTTGCTTTTCACTTCTCTTCTTTTCACAGCTATTTGTAAGGCCTCCCCAGACAGCCATTTTGCTTTTTTGCATTTCTTTTCCATGGGAATGGTCTTAATCCCTGTCTCCTGTACAATGTCCCGAACTTCTGTCCATAGTTCATCAGGCACTCTATCTATCAGATCTAGTCCCTTAAATCTATTTCTCACTTCCACTGTATAATCATAAGGGATTTGATTTAGGTCATACCTGAATGGTCTAGTGGTTTTCCCTACTTTCTTAAATTTCAGTCTGAATTTGGCAATAAAGAGTTTATGATCTGAGCCACAGTCAGCTCCTGGTCTTGTTTTTTTTGATTGTATAGAGCTTCTCCATCTTTGGTGGGTAGCACCACATAATCTCTGAATCTAAACCCATATTCATGAATAGCAGAAGAAAGGCAGAGGGAGATATGAGTGTGATGGGGGTCTCTGGTGAAAGCAGCCAGGGAGGCCAGTCACCATCTACAATCACGATGCTTGAGATAAGGAATAGAAACCTTCAGTTATCACCATCAACAGTGGAGCATAAATATAGTTTATAGTTCAGCTCTTAAAAAGTGAGAAAAACATGACCTGGACCCAAACATATTTTTAGGCTACATATGATGTTTGGAAAAGCTTGCTCGATAGCATTCCCTGATCTTTGATGAACTGGAATCGAGGGCTCAGGGTTTGAAGAAGGGAATCAATGAAAGGTATATCAAAACCAGAAAGTACACTTATTAGCATCATTTATGTTGTTTGATGGGCAGGATATAGTAGACAAATCAATCTGTGCTCCTGGAGATTGAAATTTTCTATTTTTATTCAGAAAGGAAAAAAAACAACAACCAAGGATGACCTTAGAGGATGAATTATACATATGTTAAAGGATATAGTTTGGGAATTTAGCAAGACCGTTTGTCACTTGAGAAATCCAAGTGTGGAGCAAAATCAACCCTAATGGCTTAAATTTGGACAAAACAAACCATGAAGATTTTGCTTGGACCTGTGCTAGACCTTTTATAAATTTTCCCTTCACTGTGCACAAGTTCAGCAATGTGAGTCATCAGCTGTCACTGGCTTTTTCCTTCACTGGCTCATTGCTGTAAGTCCAGGTCAGGCCACCTCTGGAGAGAGACCTGGTGTGGTGGTGTCATCATGACAACATCAAGCAGGTGGAGAGGGACTGCTCTCCTGGATGTTATGGTATAAAGAAATGGCATAAAGAGAGAAGTGTTTTCATTTTATCTGGTGGAAAGAAAGAGTTCGGCTTCCCAGGTGGCACTTGCAGTAAAGAACTCGCCCCTCAGTGCAGGAGACATAAGAGATGTGGGTCCCATCCTTGGGTCAGGAAGATCCCCTGGAGGAGGGCATGGCAACCCACTCCAGTATTCTTGCCTGGAGAATCCCATGGACAGAGGAGCCTGGTGGGCTAAAGTTCATGGGGTCGAAAAGAGTTGGACACGACTGAAGTGACTTGGCATGCATGCACACAAAGAGTTAAGCAAGACTGAGGAGCCAAGAAAGAACAATTTTTAGGGAAAAGGGAGCTTGTGTTGCAAAAGGAGAAAGAGAAATGATGTGATCAGTATGAGGTTAGGAACATTGTGTGGGCAGTGGGTTGAGAGATGCTTTTCATCCCAAGGTATATCTGACATTCAGGGACTGGAATGAACAGTTGGAAATAAAACATCCTGAGGAGGGGGTGGAGGAGAGAATGAACTCTACCACACACATATTGGATTCTTGCCCAGGCCGATGAGGGGAGTGGTGACATCCTGCTGAGGTGAAAAAATTGCCCCCTGTCAAAGCTGGCACCTTTATGTGTTCAGTGAGTGAACTCTAAGAGGACCTAAGAACTGGAAACTTCTCTACGCCAAGTAATTTATATGTTGGGATGTATTTACAAAGATATATAAATATGCCTTTTTACAGCAAAGACCCAATGCCTCTCAAGCCTAATAGCGCTAGAGGAGGCTGATGTCACTTCTTGTATAAAGACAGGGTATTAGTCTTGTCTCTTGAAGATATGAGTGAAGAAAACAGCTGACTTCAGATGTGCTGAAGACCACACTTCCGAGAGGCAGAAATGTCTTTTTGTCACTATCACTTAGCCTCCAGAGACCACTAGAGAGATGACCCTGGGGTCCTCGAATTTTCAAGTTGGCCTGACAGAGAGGAGAAGGCTGAAAAGAGGGAGGAGGCAGAGGATGAAGAGAGAGGGACACCAAGCCAGGAGGGAAGGGAAGGACCATGTCTCCTGCCTCCAAAGCTTGTGCTGATGTGCCTGCAGTTGGATGGACATCTGTGAGGTTCAGTCAACTGACTTTAGTTTTTGGTGCCACATGGTGGTGAGGTGCAGGCATAGTAGCCCTTGGCATTGCTACAGTCTGCCTGTCTCTACAAAAGCTCTCTTTCTGGGACCTTCTTGGTGTTCCAGTGGTTAAGACTCCATGCTGCCAATGCAGGGGCTGTGGGTTCGATCCTTGGTCAGGGAACTAAGATCCCACATGCTGTGTGGTACAGCCCAAAGATTTTTAAAAAAGGCATCCTCATTAAAAAAAGTTCTAAAAATTCTCTTCCTTGGTCTCATGAAGGCCTGGAATAAGGAGCCACTGGGGCAGATATTAATGTCTACATTTCACAGATGAGAAACAGGAGCTTCATCTTTCAGAAGGAGAGTTGGAGTGAAGTTTAAAACTTCCTCACGGTTTTATGTTCTGTGACTATAACATTTTGTTCTAAAGCTCATGCTTTCAGCCTCCCACCTCCACCATTATCCCATCTGAATTTTAAGGTGACTGTGAATTTTCTTACTTTCAAAGCTGATTTTTAAGGCTTCCATTTACCTTCTTCTTCTCAGCCCGGTGACTCACACTGTTTCATTAAAGATCTCTTGGCAGGAGAACTTCATGCTTTCCTCCGGTGCTATCTGGGGGCAGTCACCCAAAGGGTCCTGCCGTGTGATGACAAGCATGGGGTGGGGCTTGCTGACAAATCAAGAACTCGGGCTGCTTCCAGGCCTCCTCTCCCTCATGTGAGGAAGTGGTAAAGAATGTAAATAGCAATGCATTTGATGAATAACAGCTTTCCTGGTGAGAAGGTTTTTACAGTTTTTGAGAACATGTCAATAGCCTTCAGGAACCACCTTCTGTTTTGACAAATACTCTCTTTGGCTGGTATTCTGAGTCCCTGAGGAGCTTCTTGACTGGAGTTTCAAAATTTCTATAAGTGTTCTTTCCCCTTCCTCCATTGGGAACTGGTGAATAATCCCCCCAATCTTGTTTTCCTATCAAATTGGTAACAGAACCATTGCTAGGAGAGCTGAGAGAGCACCTCTAGGGAAGCACTGGGTGACAGTGTGTTTCTGGCTTAGGTCTGATAAGCGTGAGATGCTGAGATGTGTTTCCTGACAGGGGATGAATGCTCTGATGCTCTGATGGTATTGTGGTCATTGGCTATAAGGAGTGTTGGCTCAATGAGGAGTGACTTCCTAGTTGTATTTGCCTTGACTTTTCCCTTTCCCACTTTTCCCAGTTTGCCTTTCTCCCCATTCCTTCCCCCTCCTGACCTTCCCCCACGTGCCTCCCTCCCCGCTCAGTTGGACCTGGTGCACAGCTGCATTTCCTAACTGTTTGCACTGGAGAATCTCGGCAGTGGCTTCCTCCCCAAGGGCCACGGAAAATGTCTGGGCACATTGTCTGCAAATGACAAAAGAGGGGGTTTGGCAAGACATGAACACAAGACAGTCAATTTGGGGCAACATATGGTACCAATCAAGGCAAGAGGGCTTCTTAACTTGATACTAAGATTCCTTCCTTAGTCTTCTTCCACTTAGGATAAAAACTTGATATTCAGCTTTGAAGAGATAATTTTTTTCTTGGAAATCAGAAAAAATTTATGAGGGCACTCTACAAAGGAAACTGATTTCTGTGTGTGCCTGGCAACAATTGGCTCAAGAGTTTGGTGGGTAATGGCATCTGAAAGAATGAGAATAATTAGGTATCTGATTCTGATGCTGAAAAGCTGAGTACAGTGGTTGAGAACAGAAGGTGAGTACAAGGATGAGTATTTGGAAATTATATGCATTCAAGGCTCTGGGAACTTATTTCAATGCATTTATTTGTAATTGACTCGATTTTACTTAAAAACAAAACAAAATGTAAAAGCATCTCTAAGTATTACTCAGACTCTGAAGGTCTTTCTAACAAATGTCTCCTTTAAATGGTCTTTCATTTGATTAAGTCAAATTGAGGCCTTGATTAATCACAGGCTTCATATTAGTTTCTAGACCTAATGACTGCAAAAATCTGATCAATGATTCCATACACCTAAGAGTCTTTAGAGAAACAAGGCAAAAATCTCAGAACTTACTGGTTGGCAGCCCATCCCATGAGGGAGGTCCATCTTATAGATGCCTACATTTGTCAAGCCAAGTGTGTAAGGACTGCATCCATGGTAGGCTCCTCTGCAGACAGAAAAGAGTGGGAGGACTGGGTTAAGTGTGTTTTCATTTGATCACTGGCCTGTGGAACACTGGGTTGGACAAAAAAGAAAATCCATGAAAGCTATGGAGATGAAAAAGAACACTATTGACCTACAACCTCAGTGATCTCAAAGAAATCTTCTAAGCCTGTGTCAAATGAATTCACCTATTTGTTTTCTACTAGCATCACAGATTTTAATTGTGAAAGGAATTTTGGAGGCCATCTGGCTGAGGGCTCTGACCTTCAGATCATCAGATCAGTCGCTCAGTCATGTCCAACTCTTTGCGACCCCACGAATCGCAGCATGCCAGGCCTCCCTGTCCATCACCAACTCCTGGAGTTCACTGAGACTCACATCCATCCAGCTCTGACCTTAGACCTGCCCTACTCTGTTCCTCTAAGCAATGAGACTCATCTTTTAGCAACATACCAGAAATTATATATTCAACGAGTCTGCAAAGTAATCTCTTTGAGAAGATGAGTATTTGTTCCTGAGACGCGGCTGTCACTTAACATTTTTGGGGACTTTTCTTCAAGTGCCTCATAAGCCATCCTAGTCAGCATAGAAGAAACACGGGCTTTATTTCTGGAAACTGAAACACTCATATTTATTACAAATTATCCTAATCTCTTGGTTTCAAATAAGTTTGGACCACTTCCCAAATCAAAATCACCCTTCAAAAAGGATTTAAGACTATTGAGACTATTCGAAGGAATGGTTATATATCCTGAAAGTGGAAACACAAACATGTATTGAACCCAAGTAGGACCAAGACTGCTCCAAATAGATCATGATTTATCTGAACATACATATTCTAGATGTTCAAACTGGTTTTAGAAAAGGAAGAGGAACCAGAGATCAAATTGCCAACATCTGCTCGATCATTGAAAAAGCAAGGGAGTTCCAGGAAAACATCTATTTCTGCTTTATTGACTATGCCAAAGCCTTTGACTGCGTGGATCACAAGAAACTGTGGAAAATTCTGAAAGAGATGGGAATACCAGACCACCTGACCTGCCTCTTGAGAAACCTATATGCAGGTCAGGAAGCAACAGTTAGAACTGGACATGGAACAACAGACTGGTTCCAAATAGGAAAAGAAGTACGTCAAGGCTGTATATTGTCACCCTGCTTATTTAACTTATATGCAGAGTACATCATGAGAAATGCTGGGCTGGATGAAGCACAAGCTGGAATCAAGATTGCTGGGAGAAATATCAATAACCTCAGGTATGCAGATGACACCACCCTTATGGCAGAAAGTGAAGAGGAACTAAAAAGCCTCTTGATGAAAATGAAAGAGGAGAGTGAAAAAGTTGGCTTAAAGCTCAATGTTCAGAAAACAAAGATCATGGCATCTGGTCCCATCACTTCATGGGAAATAGATGGGGAAACAGTGTCAGACTTTGTTTTTCTGGGCTCCAAAATCACTGCAGATGGTGATTGCAGCCATGGAATGAAAAGATGCTTACTCCTTGGAAGGAAAGTTATGACCAACTAGACAGCATATTAAAAAGCTGAGATATTGCTTTGCCAACAAAGGTCCATCTAGTCAGGGCTATGTTTTTCCCAGTGGTCATGTATGGATGTGAGAGTTGGACTGTGAAGAAAGCTGAGCACTGACGAATTGATGCTTTTGAACTGTGGTGTTGGAGAAGACTCTTGAGAGTCCCTTGGACTGCAAGGAGATCCAAGCAGTCCATCTTAAAGGAGATCAGTCTTGGGTGTTCATTGGAAGGACTGATGTTGAAACTAAAACTCCAATACTTTGGCCACCTGATGTGAAGAGCTGACTCAACTGAAAAAGACTCTGATACTGGGAAAGATTGAGGGCAGGAGGAAAAGGGGACAACAGAGGATGAGGTGGTTGAATGGCATCACCGACTCAATGGACATGAGTTCGGGTAGCTCCGGGAGTTGATGGACAGGGAGGCCTGGCATGCTGCGGTTCATGGGGTCACAAAGAGTTGGACATGACTGAGCGACTGAACTGAACTGAGCTGAACATATTCTAGAATGTTTATTTAGGTATAAAAAAATCACAATTCTTTATCGCTGTATTTCTCTGATAGCAAATGCTCATGCCTGTAGTCCCTGAATGCACGTTTTATCTGGAATGTGTAATATTAGATGTCCTTTGGTAATCAAATCTAGAAATCAAATCTTCTCTTGGATTTAGACAGAAGTCATGGCCAGAATACTGGGAGAATGGGACTATTTCTTTACTCCATCCACTTTTACTGTGTGATGCCTATCTTCTACATAAACATTATTATGAGTCTGTGTAAACATCCTATGTAAAATTATCCAATGGAAGCAAATGCAGACAAAATTGTTAGTTTTTTATATCATTTTTAATACTAACAAAGCCATCAAATATTTCTAATTAATGTTGGGACTCCTCTGGTGGCTCAGTGGTAAAGAATCAGCCTGCCAATGCAGGATACATGGGTTTAATCCCTAATCCAGGAAGATCCCATATACTGCGAAGCAACAGAATCTGTGTGCCGCAACTATGGAGCCTATGCTCTAGAGCCCAGGAGCCACAACTACCAAGCCCATATGCCTTAGAGCCCATGCTTCTCTACAAAAGAAGTCACTGCAGTGAGAAGCCCACATACCACAACTAGAGAAAAGTGTAGCCCCTGTTGTGTAGCCCCTGCTCACAACAACTAGAGAAAAGCCGGCACAGCAGTGAAGACCTAGCACCACCAAATAAATAAATAAATAAAATTAATATATTAAAAGACGCTTACTCCTTGGAAGAAAAGTTATGACCAACCTAGATAGCATATTCAAAAGCAGAGACATTACTTTGCCAACAAAGGTTCATCTAGTCAAGGCTATGGTTTTTCCAGTGGTCATGTATGGATGTGAGAATTGGACTGTGAAGAAAGCTGAGCGCCGAAGAATTGATGCTTTTGAACAGTGGTTCAGGAGAAGACTCTTGAGAGTCCCATGGACTGCAAGGAGATCCAACCAGTCCATTATGAATGAGATCAGCCCTGGGTATTCTTTGGAAGGAATGATGCTAAAACCGAAACTCCAGTACTTTGGCCACCTGATGTGAAGAGTTGACTCCTTGGAGAAGACTCTGATGCTGGGAGGGATTGGGGGCAGGAGGAGAAGGGGATGACAGAGGATGAGATGGCTGGATGGCATCACCGACTCAATGGACATGAGTTTGAGTGAACTCTGGGAGATGGTGATGGACAGGGAGGCCTGGCGTGCTGTGATTCATGGGGTCACAAAGAGTCGGACACGACTGAGCGACTGAATTGAATATATTAAATTACTGATTCTCAAAAGTCACCCAAAGGAGCAGAAATATACAGGGTTAGCTAGGGTGCTGAAGAAATGATGCTTTTGAATTGTGGTGTTGGAAAAGACTCTTGAGAGTCCCTTGGACTGCAGGAAGATCAAACCAGTCAATCCTAAAGGAAATCAGTCCTGAATATTCATTGGAAGTACTGATACTGAAACTCCAATACTTTGGCCACTTGATGCGAAGAACTGACTCATTGGAAAAGACCCTGATGCTGGGAAAGATTGAAAGTGGGAAGAGAAGGGGATGACAGAGGATGAGATGGTTGGATGGCATCACCAACTCATTGAACATGAGTTTGGGCAAGCTCTAGGAGTTGGTGATAGACAGGGAAGCCTGGTGTGCTGCAGTCCATGGGGTTGCAAAGAGTCGAATACGACTGAGCAACTGAACTGAACTCTGCATTTAGAAAAAAAGGTGACAAATGGTACAACTGGCACTGTGAAATAAGTATATGGCTTCTTATCATAAGCAGAGATGAAAGTGAGTCCAGTATCACATGGCAAAGCTTCTGGGGGTGCAGACCAGTCTTTCACTATCTGGCATAGGATGCGGTCAATACCGTATCTCTTTTTACTTTTAATTTATTCTTTTTAAATTTGTATTTTGTTTTGGAGCATACCAGGTGGTGATAGTAGTAAAGAACACACCTGCCAATGGAAGAGACATAAGAGATGTGGGTCCGATCCCTGGGTCAGGAAGATCCCCTGGAGGAGGGCATGGCAGCCCACTCCAGTATTCTTGCTGGGAAATCCCATGGACAGAGGAGCCTGTGGGCTACAATCCATTGGATTGCAAAAAGGCAGACACGACAGAAGTGACTTAGCGCACAGCACATAGTTGATTAACCGTGTTAGTTTCTATACCATATCTTTAAAGTTAAAAAGCTGTCTTGTAGCCTTCTTTTTAATTCCATAGAGAATTTATGACATAACTAAGCTTCCAAACTGTTTATTAGTTACTTCAGTCAGGGACCCCTACGTGGATCAGGCCAATTTTTATGGTGCTATCCAGCCATAAAATTCATCTGATGGGTCCTACCCTAAAACCTGAAATTAGAAAAACACCCCTGTGAAAGTCTGTCTCCTGCTCTAGGCTATATTTTAGAGATTAACATTTAATGTTGGGGTGAGTCAGTGTTAAAATGAATATTCCAAGATGTGGTTACCTGAAAGAAATGATGTCTGTGCTGTTTGAGTGTGCTCTGGCCATGAGCATGGCTAGGTCATTGGCTTCTGAACCACTGTTCACCAAGAAAATGACCTGGAGGAAAAAAATACACATGGTCGCGAGACACAGATTATTCAATTCGTTTGAAATTGTGAAAGAGTGTATCCCAGCCTCTGATTATTAAGAGTTCCCATCATACCAGTCAGTTCAGTCGCTCAGTAGTGTCCGACTCTTTGCAACCCCATGGAGTCTCATCATTTAATTATTGATTCTATAGCTCTTCATTGAGCAGCTGCTGAGCATTAGAGACACAACAATGCCTAAGGGATTGTCCAAATTGTGAAACACTCCAGGCTTCCATTAGAACTACTTGATGTTCTTTGAAGTGCTAAGATGGAGAGGCTTGCTGAGATGTACAGTGGTTAGCAGCCAAGGGAATCTGAGAACTTGGTCTCTTGGCTCTTGAGATGGAATCATCCTGCTTGACTCTGAAGGCTTGGCCCGGAGGCCCCCAGAGGATATCCCAGCCTGTCTGTTCAGTGTTTGTGAATGTTAAAAAAAAAGTGAGCAAACAAAAAAAGTGGAGCTTATCCTGGTTGAAGGAAAGGGGAGGACTGAAGGGCCCTGGATCCTTCCTAACCTGATTTTAGGTTTTAGAGTAGGAGCCATCAAATGAACTTTAAGGCTAGATAGCACCATCTAAGGGGCTTCTCAGGTGGTGCAGTTGGTAAAGAATCTGCCTGCCAATGCAGGAGATGGAAGAGACATAGTTTGAAACCTGGGTGGGGAAGATCCCCCGGAGTAGGAAATGGCAACCCATTCCAATATTCTTGCCTGGAAAATTCCTTGGACAGAGGAGCCTGGTGGGCTACAGTCCATGAGGTCGCAAAGAGTCGGACATAACTGAGCACGCACAAGCACTCAGCACCATCCAAATTCGCTGGATCCAGTGTTGGGCTTCCTGACTGAAGTAACCAAGAGTTTGGAGTCCTGCCCTGAACTTAGCTTACAGCTATTTCAGATTTCTTCATCTCTTGCAGATAGTATAGGAAATAGGGTACTTAGATAATACGGTAAATTAATAATCATAGCTGACACTAGGTACGGTGCACTGTTTTATATAGATATTAACTCATTGAATCCTGAAGTGCAAATTTTGGCCAGCATTTTAACTTCTCAATCCAGTTAAAAAAGTCAATTATTTCAGATGCAGAAAAACATCCCATTTAGCAAAAATATCAAAGTGCATCTCAGACCAAATGAATTTAATGGTATATTAATTTTCTTAAAAAATGACTTCACTCTTTGTTAAAGAAGAAATGCCAAGGACTTGGAGAGGGACTGTGGAGCCAAGAGATAAAAACTTCCTGAGTAACACAGAGGAGAGTGTCAGGAAGGCTGGGGCACCCCTTAAGTGATGTCTGCAAAGATATGGTAAGGAGAATGATCAAGGAGAGGCAGCCATTTGGAGCTGATGAAGTGAAAGTCAACCGGTTTTAGCAGCAATTCATTGACTTCTCTCTTCTCCTCGAGTGCTTTCAGACACGGCTACTAGTGCACTCACTTTAGATGTTCAGTGCACAGACCAGATTCTGCGCCCATACTCTCATTTCCCTGTCCGGCTTCCCTAGGATCAGCAGATCCTGCCCCTTTGAGTTATGAGCATCAGACCTTCAAAGGCTCCGGAAGAAGTGCTGAAAGCTTCTCTGCATATTCGTGGATCAGAGGGTGGAAGAAGACAGAGCTTGTATGCCACAGGCGGCCCAGCTGCCTCTGCGCCGCTGCGTTTACTTTCCTGGATAAATGGAAGAGCAGAGTTACCCACACTGCGGCGGGCATGTCCCTCCCCATACAACACTGACCATTGAATTAAACCCTATGGGTATTTATCAAAGACTTTCCAGAGGCAGATTTCATCCAAACACAAGAAAGAGCTTCTTTAGCCACCAGAGGTATCTGGTAATGGAACGCATTGCCTCAAAAGGTAATGAATTCCTGACCAAGAGATGTGTTCAACAGGAGACTAAATGATTGATTGCTGGCGATTTTAAAAGATAAACTCCTGGAGAAGAAGGAATTTTGAAGTTATAATCTCTTCTAACTAGATTTTCTTATTAACTACGCTTTAAAGAGTTTGGAAAATAGAGAAGACTACATGTAAGCCTGGGTGTCTTTCCATTTTATTCTAAAGAATTACAGCTCAATCAAATACATATTTATAAGATCAACAACTTTTTCTTTAAAGAAGATTCCAAGATTTGGGTCTTAGTAGTGGTTGGTGTTGATGAACATTCTGCTATCACATTCTGTGAAGGATCCAAAGTCTCATGTTGAGGGAAAGAAGGAACTAAAGGTATATAAATATGTGAGACCTGACTTGGAATGCCTTGAAAAGACAGGCCAAGGTGTTTGAACTTGATCCAAAGAAGAGAAACGGCTGAAGTCTATTATCAATAATTGATATACCAAAAAAAAAAAAAAAAAATCAGTTCAGTGGTGAAACAATTTTGAGGAATACCAGATCAAATTCTTTACTGCAGGACTTATCAGTACCTTTAATAGGCTAATGTGCCCTGTCTCCCCAGGAGGGAGAGATGGAGTTTAAAGTGTTTCCCAACCTTATTTTCTAATGGAAGCCTTTAACAATGAACCTTTCCTGTGATGAGTGTCCCACAGAACTCACTTCATAAAACTGTGGATTATTAATAAACTCTTAAGTGGAAGAGACACTTGACAAAAACATTATGTAGCAAAATAAATCTGAAGGCCACATGAAGGTAGGATGGAAGACTGGAATTGGTGAGGCCAGTTACCTGGAAGGCATAGTAGCCTTCCACGTGTGGGGGAGCAGAACTAGGACACTGGGACTTCCGGAGAGGGGCTAGTAGGGAAAGGCATTTCAGTGGAGGGAAACTAGATCTTGGTATCAGGTTGGTTATATGGAGTGAAAGGCAGAAAAGGGTCCAAGATGACTGTAGTATTCTTGCCTGTGATATTGGGAGAAACCTAAGGGTTGGTTGAGAAACACAACCAGTCTTGTTTAACTATCCAGCTCCTAGCAAGGACTTACCCAGAGGAGGTGGCTCATATGTGCTCCTTGAATAAATGAATATGTGACTAGAAACAGTTTTGTGGGAAGCACAGTGGATCTGGTCTTTGTAATGTCGATTTGCAGCTGATGGTGGAGTATCATGGGCAGGGGGTATCCTGGAGGCTGAGGGAGACGTGGGGCATCTTACTGCCCATGTTGGGTGTCTTAGACATGTTATCATAGCTTGGTGAGGAGCCGAGGCTGAACAGCTGGGCGAGGCTGCTGAAATGTAGCAACTAAGTGAGAAGAGGTGGGGAGATGGGGTGAGACCAATTCTATGCGGGAAATAACAAGAGAAGAAGGGTGTATAGAGAGAAGAGGGGAGGGCTCAGGAAAGAGCCTGAAACACCCAGAGTTAGGAGGTCAGAGGGACGAGGTGAATGGTCAGTGGGTGACCAGGAGATGCACCAAGGTCATAGGAGCCAGTGGGAGGGGTTCATTCACAGACACCATGTTGCATGTAATTGGGAGGATTCAGTATGACTGTTTAAAAATGCTCTCTACTTCATTTTTTCTTTATTTCTTTCATGCATATTTATCTTACATTTTAAACTGTATCTGAAATTTATTTTTCACACTCCTCAGAATGTGGTATGGGACTGTGTGTATGTACCGTGTTGCTTCAGTCATGTCTGACTCTTTGTGACTCTATGGACCATAGCCTGCCAGGCTCCTCCATCCATGGGATTCTGCAGGCAAGAATACTTGAGTGGGTTGTCATTTCCTACTTCAGGGGATCTTTCTGACCCAGGGATCGAACCTGCATCTGTTTCATCTCCTGCATTGGCAGACGAGTTCTTTACCACTGGGAAGCCCTTCATTTGGGACTAGTTCCTCCTGAAGATGCAGACAGCTGAGGCAGGAACAGGTGAGGGCTGAACCTGGGAGTATAACTCCCTCCTCATGGCCTTACAGGTGCTCATGGAAAAGACTTTGCACCCTCTCTTGCACAGAAGGGCCCACACCTTATTTAGACTTGCTGCTTTATTTCTGCCCCATGTACTATGAGTTTTATTGGTCAGATTATTAAAGGCAAGCCAGAATAGATCTTAAACTGAGATGGCTGCACTCAAACAAAACAGACCACAGAGGGACCTGCCCAGGGTATCTGCATGTGGGCTGATGATCAAAAGATCTCAGAAGATCTCAAAGTTAACGCAGTCATTCATTTCTGGTGTAAATTTTCAGCTCTGGTTACATCATCTTCTTATCATCCCTTCTCTCCTCCTCCATTGCAGAGTTGATAAAGAAGAGTTGGATTAGAAGTGATTTCTCATCTTTCATCATCTCTTATCCCCCCACACCTGCCCTGTGTACTCTGAGAATACCAGGCTTTCCCTTCTCTGCCCTTTCCTCTTCTGCTCTCCTTCTCTGGGCTTCCCTGGTGGCTCAGTGGTAAAGAGTTTGCCTGCAATGCAGGAGACCCAGGTTCAATCCCTGGGTAGGGAAGATCTCCTGGAGAAGGGAATGGCTACCCACTCCAGTATTCTTGCCTGGAGAATTCCATGGACAGAGAAGCCTGGCAGGCTATAGTCTGTGCGGTTGTACAGAGTCGGACACAACTGAGTGACTAACACTTTCACTGCCCTTTCCTCAGAGCATGCCCTCTCTTTGAAAAGCTGTAGCTACTATTGAGGATAAACACACACACACAGCCATACTCCAATCACATGGTACACATCCCGTTGCATGTACCATGAGGATGACAAAATCTTGCATTGTTAAGAAAAGGCAAAGCATAGTGCGAAGATTTTTGTTGTTGTTACCCAGAAAATAGGAAGGAGCACGTTAGCCACAAACTGCCATGTGCCTAAAGAGAGAGAGTTTTTCATTGAGGTTCTGAGTCACTAACATGATAGTTAGCCTGTTTTCCATATATTCTCTTGGGGTGAAAAATCTAGAAATTTTAAGGATACTCACGGGTGGCAGTGCCCAACACTGACAGTGACAATTCCAGAAAAGAAATCCAGGTATCTGTTCCCCTCATGATCGAAGAGCCACTCCATGTGTCCCTGGTGGAGCAACAGGGGCTCTGGGAAATAGGCTGTGTGCACAGGAGAGAGATGTTGCTTATGGATCTCCAGGACTTGGCTATAGGACAGGGACTGTAAGTAGACAAGAGTTAAGTGCTTAGCATCTTCCTTATCCCCACACTGCTTACAGATCAACAGCAGGTCCACACAGCAGCACATGGGCTCCCCACCAACCTCGCTCACCAGGGTGGCTCTTTGCCCAGGGACCTCCTTCCAAGATACACCCAGAGCCTTCCTCTCAAGTGGAGGAAATTATTCATGTGGCCCTTTGATCCTTTTCTACATCAAAGATGAAGACCCCATGGACTGCAGCCTACCAGGCTCCTCCATCCATGGGATTTTCCAGGCAAGAGTACTGGAGTGGGTTGCCATTACCTTCTCCGAAACATGAAGTAGGAGGCTGGAATTTTCTACCTCTCCATAGAAAGCCTTGGCTTTGAGTTGATTTTAGCTGTGAAAAAAGAGACTGAAATAAATGTCTGAAGCTGTTTTTTTCCTCTAATTTGTTTTTTTTTTTTTTTTTGAGGATAAAAAAAACGGAGTGCTTGTAGTGTTCATGACTTTAATTACAAAGCTTCTGTCCTATCGTTCTAGTCTCTGTGGGTCCCTCCTGACTTTATCGATTCTACAGTTTCTAACTTATGAATGTCATGTAGAATGAAGGGGCGGGGGGCATTGGAGAGAGAAAGAGAAAGAGCGAGAGAGAAAGAGAGGAAAGGAGAGAGGAGAGGAGTCCAATATTTATTGCATGACTGCAAAATGAGAACTCGACACTTTCTGATGGCAGACTCAGGAAGGTCAGATCAGGCACTGACAGATGGGATGGAATGAAATGTGTGCCATCACACGTGTGGTCTGTGTATTTCTTCGAGTGTGTACATGTATACCTGTATCCCTGTTCTAAATATACGGTCATGGACAGTCTCTTCCTTGTCTCCTTCTGCTTTGTCTCCCCATCTCTGCCTCTCGCTCTCTTTCTCTTTCTCTCTCTCTCTCTCTCTCACACACACACACACACACACACTCACTTCATACAATACCACTGAGTGGGGTAAGAGAGTTTGGAGGCTCCCACTGACTTGAAGGCTGTGATATCTGAGATGGCTCAGTGGCAGGCAGGGCGGTCTGTGGGTCTTTCTTGAGGAGCCCTCCCGTGAAGAACCGCCTCACTGGAGTTCTCCTAAAACCTCGACGCTTACCTGGTATCTTTCGGGTGTGAAGTCACATGGCGGCATGCTGGGCTTTGTATGAAGACCGCACCTGGTCACAGAGGTCCAGAAAGCACCGGCTGAAAGCGGAGTGGGTTAGTGTCCTCAACTAAGCATCACACAGGCCTGTTCGTAAAAATGACCTGTCGTCACCCAAATCAAAGTCCTGCCTGAGGGCAATTTTATTTCTTAGTTTTGAGAAAATCATTTAAATTTTAGTTTGAATTTAAAACTGAGGTATCTTTTGTTTTTAAACAGCTCAGAAAGAGTTTATTACAAGGCAGCCAGGCAAGGAGAATTGAGGATGAGTCTCAGAAGTGCCTCCCCAAAGGTGAAGGGGTTGGGGTGCTTATGGTGCCAGCAGGGTGGTCTGAGATGTGGGGGAAGGTAACTGGAGATAGGGAAAGAGGCGAGGTGATGGGCATTCTGCTTGGGAGCATCTCAGTTACAAACGCCTACATGTAATTGATTTACTTCATTGTCCAGCAGAAACTAATACAACATTGTAAAGCAATTATATTCCAATAAAATAAATAAATAGCAAAACAAAACAAAAACCCAAAGTGGAGGCGCTGAGCATGATCAGAGAATGGAATTTTCTGGCCTCCTATGTCACCAGGCCAGTGTCAGACACCTGCACAGGCCACAGACTGAGGTACCTTAATAATTAACTTTTTGTTTTTTTGGCCATTCATTGAGGTTTGCAGGATCTTAGTTCCCTGACCAGGAATTTACCCCAGGCCGTTAGCAGTGAAAAGGCAGAGTTCTAACCACTGCCTAGCCAGGGAATTCCCAATAACGAATTTTCTTAAACAACAAGGTCCTATTGTATAGCACAGGGAACTGTCTTTAATATCCTATGATAACCATAATGAGAAAGAATATGAAAAAGAATGCATATGTATGTATGTATAGCTGAATCACTTGCTGTATAGCAGAAATGAACACAAGATTGTAAATCAACTGTACTTCAATAAAATTAAAAATAAAAAATAATGAATTTTCTGGAGAAAATAAGAGTTCCTCTTGAATCTGAGGGAAGGCACGGAAGTTAGTGGAGAAAGTCATGGTTTCTCCCGCCTTGGTCCCTCACAAACTTGGGAGGCTCCTCCCTCTGCCGCCATACTGTAAGGATGGCAATTCTCTGTTCAGCTCAAACTTCCCTCAGGGCCGGGGAGTTGCTGGAGTGTATCCTTTTTGTTAATGGAGGTGCTTTCTAAGCTTTGGGCTGCCTGGTCCCTGAATCCCAGTGCCAATCCCAGTTTGTGGTACTGGGTTGGCTCTCAATAAACAAGGAATGAATGGCTGTTGACTATTTGTTGGGGAGGACAAAAAAGGGGTGCTAGGCCATGGACTATAATAATATGTACATGCAAGGAGACCTAGAAGATAAAACCTTCTTGTAAAACACAACTCAAAGTCCATGAAAACACAAGACCAGAACAAACACAAGATAAACTGGAGCCAGAAGAATCACTAAATATTTGGAGCTAGAAGGAAGCTTAGATTTTTTTTTGTTTTTGGTCAAGATGCTCATTTTATAGATGTAGAGGCCACCCTAAAGTGGTGAATTAATATAAGAACACCAAGCCAGTTAGCTACAGAAGAAGAACAAAACTTTGAGTTTCTGACTCCTAGCCTGGTACCATTTTGCTCATTCACTGGCCACCTCCACCCTCCTCTTCCATCACAGATTTTGACCCCTCTATATAGCAGGGGATGGAATAATAGAATCAGAGAACACTGGAGCTGAAAGAGATGTCTAGAAACTTTATAAGTACTCTTGGAAAAGAATGCTACTAATTTTGAGGTTCAAGGTCAGTACAGAGATAATTTTACAGGTGGAGAGAGCTTGGCAAATGATTTCTCTTGTTCAGCATGAAAGTTTGAATCCACGGATGTAATGTTGGAGTTTTGCGTGGCTATGGAGTCACCATCCTGAGAAACACAATGAACAATTGTGTTTTTAGATGAGCTGGAAAGTAATGACTCTGAATATGTATTCTTTCTTTCATGAAAGAGTTCATTCACTTTTCTGCTCTAAATAGTCACAAATGTCATTAATTTGCTCTTACTTTAAAAGCAAATGGCTTTGGCTATCCATATATAAAAATGACCCAAAAATAAAACTAAGTTTTCTGAGAATTTCACCTTTTGGAAAGCTTTTCATTGTGTCTCTCTACATTAGTTACACTTCTGAGATGGGGAAAAAAATTCTGAGTGTTTCTAAGAATTCAAATTCTCTTCAATCCTGCAGTCTCATTTTCCTATCTGTAAAATTGAAGTTACCCACTGAGGAGACTGAAAGGTCTCTTGACTCCAAAGTTACAGGAAATTATGAAAGTGGAGAGGAAAAGAAGGAGAGTTGGAAAAATTTGATAAAGAAAAATGTGAATTTTAAGTGGTCAAGGTAGGTATATTCAATCATTCATTTGTTTATTCACCAAATTCATGGGAATATGATGGTGAAATGAGGGCTCAAAATGAAATTCATAAAATTCTGCTCTCAGGAAGGAAGAGGGAAGGAAGAAAGATTAGTTATTAAATAGGAAAAATAATGTCAACAAGTAAAATAAGTCTAGATAATATCTCATATTTATATGTGGAGTCCAAAAAATAAAACAAGTGAATAACCATATTAATAACAAAAAAGAAACCAAATATATCTCTCTATCTCACAAATATAGAGAACAAAGTAGAGGTTTGAAGGTGAGTGAGAAGGATGCGGGGAGGGGTAAGACATGGGTAAGAGATTAAAAGATATAATTACTATGTATAACTTCCCTGGTGGCTCAGATGGTAAAGTGTCTGCCTACAATGTGGGAGACCCAGGTTCAATCCCTGGGTTGGGAAGATCCTCTGGAGAAGGAAATGGCAACCCACTCCCATATTCTTGCCTGGAAAATCCCATAATGGAGGAGCGTGGTAGGACTACACTGTAGTCCATGGTGTTGCAAAGAGTTGGACATGACTGAGCGACTTCACTTTCACTTTCACTATGTATAAAATAAGTAAGGCACAAGAATATATTGTATGTTACTGCTAAGTCACTTCAGTCGTGTCCGACTCTGTGCAACCCCAGAGACGGAAGCCCACCAGGCTCCCCCGTCCTTGGGATTCTCCAGGCAAGAACACTGAAGTGAGTTGCCATTTCCTTCTCCAATGCATGAAAGTGAAAAGTGAAAGGGAAGTCGCTCAGTCATGTCCGACTCTTCTAGAGGACTACAGCCTACCAGGTTCCTCCATCCATGGGATTTTCCAGGCAAGAGTGCTGGAGTGGGGTGCCATTAGCACAGGGCATATAGCCGATATTTTATAATTATTTAAATAGAATATAGTTTATAAAAATATAGAATCACTATTTGTATGCATGAAACTAATCTCTTTGTACTTCAATGAAAAAAAAAAAGAACGTAGATAACATCTTAAAACAGCTGAAAATTTCTCTCGCTAAACAACCCAAACTCAACAAAAATAGAAAATACAATAATCAGTGGACAAAAAGAAGCAAAATGCTTCAGTTTTCGTTATTTAATAGAAAAACCCTAAATACATGGTTAATTGCCTGCATTCTCTATTCAAAATAACCTCTGTTTTGAGGATGCCATAGATTTGAAGGTTAATAAAGCTTCTCTGAGACTCGTGGAAATTGTGTGTGTGCACATGGGGATTTCCAGGTGAAAATTCTAGGGGAAATTTTCTTTGTAATGATAAAAAGTGTTCTAATATTCATAACCTGCTTTCAACACAGAGTGGAAATGTATCAAGAGGTTGTGACTCTTTCAAATGAAAATAAAAAGGTTATAAAACATTTGAAAATATACAATATTCTACTTGGTAGAATATTAAAGAAATTTATTAAAGTGCTAACGACGCCTTATTTCTGCATAGCATATTAAGTCACTTTAAAAAGTTGTTGAGAGGGGGAATGGATTGGGATTGACATATGTACACTCTTATGTATACAATAGATAACTAATGAGAACCTGCTGTATAGTGCAGGGAACTCTACTCAGTGCTTGGTGGTGACCTAAATGTGAACGAAATCCAAAAAAGAGGGGATATATATACGTGTATCATTGATCCACTTTACTGTACAGCAGAAACTAACACGATATTGTAAAGCAACTATACTCCAATAAAAAAACAAAAACCGAAATAAATAAAAATTCAAAACCAAAACCAAACAAAACAAACTTGTCACTTTGGATGTCTCATTTGATACTTGGCATAGCCAATGGGTTTAGAAAGGAAGATATTATCACTCACCTTAGAGCTGAGGACGTGATTAAAAGTGAGGTGTTTGCAGTTTTGAGCCACCCCTCACCATCCTGTTGATTCTTATAAACACCTCCCACCTTCCCTCCATATCCTTCCAATAAGTGTTCTTTTGCTGAAAGTGAACTGGGGCCAGTTGACGTTGTTCACTAGCAAGAGCTCTGCCTGATTCTGAGGCTGGTGACTCTTGTCCTTCCTTTTGGCACTTTTGGGGGCAAGCCTAGTCTGAGCCCCTCCTAGCCTTCTGTTAGGCTTAGATCAGTCCTCAGATGGCAGAAAGGATCGTCTGGTGGTACAGGTGGAACACCTACTTTTAGGCTAATTTGAATGTTTTTCTTAGGAAAGATTTTGCAGGAGCCTTGGGAAGTTTCTCAGCTGGAAATAGGTGTTATGTATAATTAATTCGCTCTCCTATGCACCCCTCCTTGTGGGAGAGAAGGTAGATGGCAGCAAAACGGTATGTTTGAGTGTATACCCACCTGCCTGAACATGTTATACATTCAATAATCTTTTGTGTGTGTGTGTGTGTATGTGTGTGTGTGTGCGCTCAGTCATGTTGGACTCTTTGTGACCCCATGGATTGTAGCTCACCAGGCTTCTCTGCTCATGGGATTCTCCAGGCAAGAATGCTGGAGTGGCTTGCCATTTCCTCCTCCAGGGGATCTTCCTGACCCAGGGATCAAACCTGAGTCTCTTGCATCTCCTGCACTGGCAGGTGAATTCTTTACCACGAGCGCCAATTTAGCTAATTAGTAAAAAAGGCACAGCTAAGAAGCCTTTGACTGTGTGGATCACCATAAACTGTGGAAAATTCTGAAAGAGATGGGAATACCAGACCACCTGACCTGCCTCTTGAGAAACCTATATGCAGGTCAGGAAGCAACAGTTAGAACTGGACATGGAACAACAGACTGGTTCCACATAGGAAAAGGAGTACATAAAGGCTGTATATTGTCACCCTGCTTATTTAACTTCCATGCAGCATACATCATGAGAAACGCTGGGCTGGAGGAAGCACAAGCTGGAATCAAGATTGCTGGGAGAAATACCAATAACCTCAGATATGCAGATGACACCACCCTTATGGCAGAAAGTGAAGAGGAACTAAAAAGCCTCTTGATGAAAGTGAAAGTGGAGAGTGAAAAAGTTGGCTTAAAGCAACATTCATAAAACGAAGATCATGGCATCTGGTCCCATCCATCATTTCATGGGAAATAGATGGGGAAACAGTGGAAACAGTGTCAGACTTTATTGTTTTGGGCTCCAAATTCACTGCAGATGGTGACTGCAGCCATGAAATTAAAAGACGCTTACTCCTTGGAAGGAAAGTTATGACCAACCTAGATAGCATATTCAAAAGCAGAGACATTACTTTGCCAACAAAGGTCCATCTAGTCAAGGCTATGGTTTTTCCAGTGGTTATGTATGGATGTGAGAGTTGGACTGTGAAGAAAGCTGAGCACTGAAGAATTGATGCTTTTTGAACTGCTGAAGACTCTTGAGAGTCCCTTGGACTGCAAGGAGATCCAAGTAGTCCATTCTGAAGGAGATCAGCCCTGGGATTTCTTTGGAGGGAATGATGCTGAAGCTGAAACTCCAGTACTCTGGTCACCTCATGCGAAAAGTTGACTCATTGGAAAAGAGTCTGATGCTGGGAGGGATTGGGGCCAAGAGGAGAAGGGAATGACAGAGGATGAGATGGCTGGATGGCATTACTGACTCTATGGACGTGAGTCTGAGTGAACTCCGGGAGTTGGTGATAGACAGGGAGGCCTGGCGTGCTGTGATTCATGGGGTCGCGAAGAGTTGGACACAACTGAGTGACTGAACTGAATTGAAGATATTTTCTACACTCTTTCATCCAAAAAACAAGTTGCTTCTGTAACTTTGTGGATATAGTTAGCCTAACGTGATTGTGCCTGTTAAACAGAGGCAAGGCTGAATATTGCATGCACACATATATCACACAATATACATGTAGGTGTTACATAAGGATCGTGACACTTTTTTTTTTTTTTTTTTGCATATCTGGCAATACTTACACCAGGTGATCTTCATATCTAACATGGACCCTGTCTCCCCCTCCCCTCATTTTATTTTTCTATCCCCTCACCAGAATTTATAGCCCATATCTCTACTGGATATTTTAAAAATATATTTATGCATTTTTCTGTTTATTCTCAGTCTCCCTCATTGAGACACTTAAGGGCCAAGGTTTTGTTTTGCTCACTGTGGCTTGGTTTAAGTACAGGGGTAAGTGCTCAATTACTTATTGACTAAATGTCTATTTGTGGAACCCAGCAGGTCCATAAGAAGTGTGTGTTCAATGAGTGTGTGCTTGGATGAACAAACAAGCAGGCAGGTATTTAAGACTAGGAGGTAAGAAAGTGTAAGTCAAGCACTTTTTGAAAAGCCAGGTAGAGTAGGACACCCATGTCTACGTGTTGTGGGTTTTGGCAAGATGACTTCTTCCCCGCAGTGCCCTTGGTGGAAGAGTCCCCGCTGAGTTGGTCAACATCTGTAGGCACCGAGCCTCATCTGGTCCCACCCCCAGCCCAGCTCCACAACCCTCAGGGCTGGGGTAGGAAAGGGGAAGGGCCAGCAGAGACAGTATTTTCTCTTGCTTTATCAACAATCGGTACTTTTAGGATAGCGTCCTCTTTACTGAGCATGAGACTCTGGGTATAATTCTAGATCCTTCTCAGAAAATGTTGGAGTTAAATAATGTTCTGGCAAAGGACCCATGACTGGGGGAAAAGAGAAATCCAAACAGGACTGGAAGAAGAGTGGTTTAGAAAGAGCCTGATGGAATCACTCTGACTTTGGAGTCAGACAGACCTGGCTTTGAATCTCAAGTTGTCATGTCTACATTTCTGCCTTTGATCAAATTTTTAAATGATCCTTTATCCTTCTGTCTCATCTGTGAAATGGGATAATAGTATGCCCTAAGAAGTTTGGTTGAAGATGAGAGCACCAGATATATATTAAGTTTCAAAGAATCACAGCTGTTAAAGGGGAAGAAAGCGAATGGAAGAGGAAGGCAGGAGAGAGGAAAAGGAAAGATGTGGAGAAAATGAAGATAAAATTGATCATCAAAGGGCAATGGAAAAGGGTCCCCTTTGTTCAGGGCCTGTGGGGCATGGGGTCTTGCTATGTCTCATCAAGGAGATATATGATGCTTGCTTATTCTCTCTGATGAAATGTGAGCATAAGCAAGCATCATATATCTCAAAACAAGATAAGTGTGAAAATCAGGAATACATGAAGCTACCAGACCTGGCCACCCAGATCTGTTCCTGCTGGAGAAAAAGGAGAGTCTGCGTGGAAGAAGAGGTTCACAGTCTAGTCCTGGCTTAGGTGGCTTTGGATAAATGACTTCTCTGAGGCTCAGTTTCCTTGTGAGTAATGGGGGCGGTACCACCTTTTAGGGGCATGGCAGAAATTTGTGAGGATGCTTTATGTCTTTTAAAGTAGTTATCCTCAAGCATCTGTATACTACAGTTAATACTTCATTATTTGAATTGCTTTCTTTTACTTCCTCTTTATGTTTCTGCAAATATTTTTTTTGTTTTGTATTCTTTTTTTAATTTTATTTTTATTTTATTTAACTTTACAATATTATATTGGTTTTTCCATGTATCAAAATGAATCTGCCACAGGTATACATGTGTTCCCCATCCTGAACCCTCCTCCCTCCTCCCTCCCCATACCATCCCTCTGGGTCGTCCCTGTGCACCAGCCCCAGGCATCTGGTATCAGGCATCGAACCTGGACTGGAGACTAGTTTCATATATGATATTATACTAACGCATATATATGGAATTTAGAAAGATGTTAACAATAACCCTGTATACGAGACAGCAAAAGAGACACTGATGTATAGAACAGTCTTTTGCAAATATTTTTAGTTTAAAATTCTGTCTGATTTTATTACCCATGAATTTCGTTTCGGGATGAAAGGATACATTACAAAATATTGGACGTGAGAAGGGAGCACTGGGTTTGACAAGGTGGGGTCTAGCCCATAGGTCTTAGATGATCTGTCTGGAATTCCAGAATTCCAGGCAACAAGCTCCAGAATTCACTGACCCTTCCACTGACCCGCATCCCCCTGGTTTCCACTCACCATTAAGGGAAAAGCACGTCTTGGGGGTCCAGAGACAGAAGGTTTTCAGGTGCAAAGCTCTCAGCAAATGTCTCCAGGCTCCTGTCATTTCTCCCAGTCAGGAAGCAAGTCCCCACAGAAGCAGGAGCAACTAAACCTGTGCTTCCCACAGAGCAAGGACTCAACTGCTCACTGACCAGCTGGACTTTGAGATTAGGAAGGAAGGGGAGGAGCTCCAGAGGGGAGTCGTGGAGGGACTACTGCCTTCAGTTCCGGGGGCCGCAGAGCTTCCGTGGTTGGCAACAGTGCCTTAAGGGCAGAGAAAGGGCAAAGGAAAAAGGGAGAGGGAAGGCGAGAGGGAGGAAGAGAGAAAAGAGAAGGCAGGTAGGCAAAGCAAAAGTCTTCTGGACTCTCTTTAATTGAAGGATAATAGCTTTATACTATTTTGGTGGTTTCTGCCATACATCGACAGAAATCAGCATAGGTATACATTATGCTCTCTCCGTCTGGAACCTCCTCCCGCCTCCCCCCGCCCCCCTACAGCATCCTACCCCTCTGGTTCTCCTGGACTATTTTGTTAGTTTTGTGTCCCATGAAGGTCTCATTGGATGAACGTCTCTCTGTGGAAGGGTGATGATGGGTATGGGAGAAGGGCCAGGATACAGTTGCAAGGGGCAGAGACTTAGGAAATGGCGAAAAAGAGAAAGAAGTATGATATGCATGAAGTGAACAGGTAAAGACATTGCTGTTGGTGTTGGGGGTCTTGAGGAAGACAGGAGGCACTAATGGGGAAGAGGGTGGTCCCGAATAGCTAGAGAAGGCCCTGGACTGCTGCCTTAGGTATCAGAATAGTGCTAGAAATTGAGAGCTGAAGATGTAGGGGGCTTTATTTTTACTATGCTTTAATTTCTTAAATTCCCATTTGTCACTCCTGACTCTTCTGCACCCTTAACCTCCATAAGTAACTATTCTGTGTGCTTAATGTATACCTTTTTCTTGATAAGTACTCTCAGAAAGGGCTTCTCGGTGACTCAGCAGTAAATAATCCACCTGCAATGTAGAAGACCCCAGTTTGATCCCTCGGTCAGGAACATCCCCTGGAGAAGGAAATGGCAACTCATTCCAGAATTCTTGTCTGGAGAATCCTATGGACAGACAAGCCTGGTGAGCTATAGTCCATGTGGTCACAGAGTCGGACATGACTAAGTGATCAAACAACAACGAATTCTTGTAAAATGTGTATTGTTCAGGGTGAACGCATTTTTAATTTATGTAAGTATGTGTACTTTTTTTTTTCCACCCAGAGCCATGCTTTTCAAATCCATCCGGGTTGCTGTGAATAGACTTCTTCCAGCAGCTCTGGAGTGGGTGTTTCTGGAGTAGGGCAGTGCCTAAGTGGGGAGAGTGGCAAAGGCAACTGGAGCTGGGCAGGTAAGGGGGTGTTGGTTTGGAAAGTGGCTCCTGTTAATGGAAGGCAAGGAGAGACAGAAGAAAGAGGCAGGTCTCTCTACAGTGGTAGGTGGCAGATTTAATAAGTGAGGGAACTTACTTATGAGGCTTGTCTTTGGAGAGTAGACCTTTGCACCCTACCCACTGGAATCTCAAAATGATTTTTAAAAATCATTTTATTTAATTCCTGTTTGGCTGTGCTGAGTCTTTGTTGCTGCATGGACTTTTCTCTAGTCGCGACAAACAGGGGCTAGTCTCTAGCAGTGGTGCACAGGCTTCTCATTGCAGTGGCTTCTCTTGCTGTGGAGCACAGGCTCTAGGGTGCTCAGGCTTCCGTAGCTGTAGCGAGTGAGCTCAGTAGTTGCGGTTTCCAGGCTCTAGAGCACAGGCTCAATAGTCATGGTGCACAGGTTTAGTTGCTCCTTGAATCTGGCATCTTCCCAGAACAGGGATTGAACCTGTGTCTCCTGCTTTGGCAGGTGGATTCTTTACCACTGAGTCACCAGGGAAGCTCCTTAAAATTTTATATAGAGGCCTTAAATGAGGTCAGTGAGATATACTGTCCAGTAATGTACACGTTACTCTCTCAAGCCTGCATCCTTGGACCAGTTCCCACTGTGTGAATGATGGGCAGTATGCACATGCCAAGGACAAAAGAGGGGGTAAGGGGCCTCTGAGTGCCTGGATCCAGCTCTTAGCTCAACCAGTAGTCACATCCTCTCCATCTCCTCCTTCAAGAAGGGTGGGGTTGGGGAAATACATAGGGTGGACGTCTCGGGTCGCCTTTCACAGAGGACCAGCTGGCTTGACCACATTCTCCACAAACATCTGGGAAACAATTTTTTTGTCCCAAATGCCCAGAAGAGGTGAGGGTACCAGGTAAGCACAGAAAGTGTTTTAAATTCAATGTAAATTGCCCACTTTTGTGTGGGTTCCCCGCTCCCAGCCCATTCTGCTTTGGGGGCTTGTAGAAGATGATTATGCAGTCTGGCTTGTCAACTGCCATGGGACTGACCCACGTCAGTGAGAACAGTTGCAACACAGCCTCTCCCCGGGCTGCCTAAGCTGTCACACTGTTGGACTGAGGTGAGAAAACATTGAGTTCCTGAAGTCTAGCATGTGACCTCAACTCCATTGGGCTGTAATCTATTTTGCTTCTGTGAACACTGCAGACTGTAAGCTCCTTTGATCTGTGATTTTTATTGGGCTTTATGTTTAAAGATTATTAAGGTGAGAGGTACCCATCTGGGGCTGCCTAGGATGGGGAAGCAGAGCATGGCACTCGGAATAATTTCACAGTGAGCACTTGTACCTTCATTATTTAAAAGGAAAAACATTTATTTTGATTACCATAATACAATATATGCTTTCTGTGAAAACAGAAAAAAATTCGTTCTCATGTGTGTACCTATGTATACACAATTTTTTTCATAAACTGCTTATAGTCAACAATATAGCTTTTCGTTTAAAATAAAGATCTGAATCATCATTCCTAATTCTTTCGAAGTATTCTGTGATATGTTTAATTTAATTTTGGAAAATTCTTGGCCATTGTTACTTCAGTATTTCTTCCCTGTTCTCTCTTCTTCTGGTGTTTTAATTATACACATATTACATCTTTTGAAATTGTCCCAAAGTTCTTGGAGGTTCTGTTATTCCCCCCCCCGGCCGCCCCACTCTATTTTAATCTGGGAAATTTCCCTTATCCATCTTCAGAGTTCACTGATCATTTCCTCAGCTGTGTTCAGTCTACTGATGAGCCAATCAAAGACATTTAAAATTTTTGTTTGTTGTTGTTACGCATTTTTGATTTCTAGCATTTCCTTTCAATTCCTTATTGCAGTTTCTATCTCTCTGCTTCCTTTACTCATCTGATATTACACAATGTCTGCCTTCCCCATTAGGACATTGAACATATTAATCATAATTATTGTAAAATTGTCTGATAACTCCAATATTTGCATCCTAGTTGAGTCTGATTCTGATGCTCAATTTGTCTCTTCAGAGTATTTTTTCCCTCTATCATTTTAGCATCCCTGGAAACTTTTAAATGAAAGATAGATGTGATGTATTAGGTCACAGGACCTGAGGCAAATAAGTTTTTACTGTGAGGTTTTATGTTAATCTGGAGAAGGCAATGGCACCCCACTCCAGTACTCTTGCCTGGAAAATCCCATGGACGGAGGAGCCTGGTAGGCTGAAGTCCATGGGGTCTCGAAGAGTCGGACACGACTGAGCGACTTCACTTTCACTTCACTTCACATTATGTTAATCTGGTATAAGCTGGGATGTGTTTGTTTGCTGTAGCTGTAAGTGCCAGAGGATTCAGATTCCTCTAGTGTCCTTGTTTTGTCCCCTGTGATTTTAGGTCTTCCTTCTCTTTAAATAGAGCCAGGGCAGCTCTTTCAGCTATAATCCACTGTTATTACATTTATTGCTCAATCGTGTCTGACTTTTTGCCATCCCATGTACTGTAGCCCTCCAGGCTCCCCTGGCCAAGGAACTCTCCAGGAAAGCATACTCCTAAGGGTAGCCATTCCCTTCTCCAGAGGATCTTCCCGACCCAGGGATCAAACCCTGGTCTCCTGCATTGCAAGCAGATTCTTTACCGTTTGAGCCACTAGGAAACTGGAGCCCTAAAATCTTATGATTGGATCTCAGTCTTTTAGTGGACCTATGTCTCTGAACTGGGTGATTGTCACAAGTATTTATCTATGAATTTTCAGTAAGTATAAACTAAAAAAAAAAAAAAAAAAAATCTGCCCTCTACTCCCTTCCCTGGCTTCAGTTTTCCCAGTCTGTTTCCTTGAAGCCCTTATTCCTTTTGACTATGTTCTTTATTTTCTCCCTTAGGTGAGGTAGGAAGCATAGAAGTGGCTGGAGCACTTTGCCAACTGATACGGGGCTCCTGCAGAGTCTGCCTGGACAACAGATCTGTGTTAAGGTGAGGTCTCTGTGTATATCGTATGATGGTTACTCTTCTCCTTCCCCAGCCAAGGACTTCCCTGGTGGCTCAGACAGTAAAGAATCTGCCAGCAATGTGGGGGACCTGGGTTCAATCCCTGGGTCAGGAAGATCCCCTAGAGAAGGTCATGGCAATCCACTCTAGTATTCCTGCCTGGAGAATCCCATGGACAGAGAAGCCTGGTGAGATACAGTCCACGAGGTTGCAAAGAATCAGATACGACTGAGCAACTAAAATTTTCACTTTTTCCCCAGCCAAAGGGACCTTCACCATGAAAATCTAGTGGTGTTCCTGTACTGTAGATGATGCCCAGAAAATTAAGGATCCTCCTAAAACTCTGGCAAACGGAGTTTCTCATTCTCGTGCTAGTCCACGCTCAGCCTCTAGCAATTTTTCAACATTGCCATTATGTGTTTCTACCAGTTGTGGCTCCAGATTAAGAAGGTCTTGACTGTGACTTTGAAGACTTGCCTGTATTTCTAGATTCAGAGTGACATTTCTCTCTGCAATCTCACTTCTCCGATGGGTTCAAGAAAAGCTATTGATTTTCAGTTTCTTCTTGTAAAAATGAGAGTGACATCTCCCAGGCCCTTTACATGTTGGAGAAGCTTAAAGTCTCCATATATTTTACTTAGTGAGTCCCAATAGATGGACAGCTGCATTTTCTCCAGCATCCTAGGACATAGAACTTTGTGTACTACAATAACTTTTTTTTACTTCGGACAAATTCCTGAAGAGAAATTTCTAGGTCAAATGTATATATGTTTTAAATGCACTCCAGTGAGATAACATCAACTTGTCATTTAACTAAATTAACATGACACAAAACTGTTTTCTAAAATGTTTGGTCTTTTGACTTTTATAGCGACAGTGATATCCACTGAATCTGAAAACTAGGATGAGGAGGAAACATTAGGTTCCCTTCAGATCTAGGAGTGGCTCAGACTGTAAAGACTCTGCTTATAAGGCAAGAGACCTGGGTTGGATCCCTGGGTATTCAGTCCCACTCCAGTATTCTTGTTTGGGAAAGCCCATGAGCAGAGGAGCCTGGTGGGCTACAGTCCTTGTGGTCACAAGAGTTGGACATGACTACATTTTCAGATGTAGAAGGCATTTGAAATAACACTCTAAGATCTTCTAGGTTCAGAGGTAAAATGAATATTATATAGAAATTATCATTGAATTATAAAGGATGTTAAGAAACATTTGCTCTGGTTCTTTTCATTCTCTCTTTAAGCAGATCAGGTGTAATTTTCTTCATTAGAGAAGATGAGGAACTTCCCATGACTGGCAAATAGGAGTGTCAGGACATCAGTCAAGGGACTTGCCATCTGTAGTTCCCACATAGTGAATTACTTTTAAGATACAGAATATATTTCATCAGTTAGGAAAATATTGGAATTTCTTCTTAAAAAAGATAATTGAGAAATGAGGAAACCTGGAAATTCTGTTGTCATGTTAATAATTATAGGGGTTTTTTATTTGCACATGGGTTTACTAATGATTTATCAGTTAAATCTTGAGAGAACTTTGCTCTTTGACCCCAATTCTTCTGCCAGTAATAGCAGGGTCTGTAAGATAACAGCTTTTCCAAAGTGATCCTTTCCCTATCCTCATTTAGGAGTGCCAGATTGAAGGAAAGGGAAACTTTTTGGAAGAATTTCAGAAAAAAACCAATTTACATGAAACCTCCGATGACAGATATTCCGTTCATAGTGAATGGACTCTGAATGAGGGTGTGTGCAGGTGTTGAGACTGAGGGGCAGAGTTGGCAGGTGTGTTGGGGAGAACTGCATGGAAATGCAGTAACCCTTAGAGTGGCAGGCAGCACTGATTTTCTTGAAAAAAGGTGCAAAGTCCTTCAATTTAATTATTAGAGTGAACTCTTTGAACGAGGCTCATCTGGAATTACTAGAGTTAATATTTTTTAAAGTCAGTCTGGTAAGACCTGGGGACACAGTACTTACCTCAGCCTTCCCACTAGATTATGATCCCCAGGAGAGCAGGGAGCATGTTTCTAATGCTTCCTAAATCCTAGCACTGTGCTTGGCACACAAGGCTTATTGTGTTCAACGATGCATGTGGTCGAATGACTGACAGACCACTTAACTGAGGGAGTGTTAAGAGGAGGATGAAAGGTATAATTTGTTAGGAAGACTGAATATTTGAATGTATATAAACCTAATAATATGGCCTCCAAATATATAAAGCAAAAAATGATAGAATTGCATGGAGAAAGAAGAATTTCCATAATCCTACAAGATTTGGACTTATTTACTAAATACCTCAGAAAATTATATCTTAAGCAGCACAAAAGATGACTGTCATAAGTGCAAAATTCTTAAATAAAATGTTAGCAAACTGAGGCAGCAAAGTTTGCAAAAAATGCATCATGATCAAGTAGAATTCATTCCAAGAATGTGAGGGTAATTTAACATTGAAATGTTTTCTCTAAATAAATTCTATATAATAATTTGCATGTTAACTAACAGAGAAAAGACAATTATATCAATGAAGTGAAGTGAAGTGAAGTGAAAGTTGCTCAGTTGTGTCCGATTCTTTGCGACCCCATGGACTATACAGTTAATGGAATTCTCCAGGCCAGAATACTGGAGCGGGTAGCCGTTCCCATCTCTGAGGGATCTTCCCCACCCAGGGGTCGAACCCAGGTCTCCTGCATTGCAGGAGGATTCTTTACCAGCTGAGCCACCAGGGAAGCCTTATGTAGAAAAAAATTTGAGAGCCTTCAGCAGAAATTTAAAATAAAAAAATATTATTAGCCAATAAGGAATAGAAAGGAGTTTCCTTAACATAGCCAAAAGTATCTGCAAAAATGGGCAGGAATTGCACTTAACAGTGAACTTTTAGTAGCACTTTCTTTAATGTCAGGATCAAGAAGGAATGTCCACTATTCTCTTTCTATTCATTTCTGTACTGGTAATCCAACCCCAAGAAATAGGTTAGGAAAAAGAAATACAATTTTTAAGGGTCAGGAAAGAAGTAAACACAGTTGTTACATTCTGATGATGTAGTTGTAAAAATGGAAAATGCAAGAAAACCTACAAATTGAAAGAATTAATAATTGGGGTTCAATAAAGGTTTCAGGATATAGGATCAATATAAAAATTCAATGGTTTCTATATATAAGCAATAGACACTTAGAATAATATAATTTTTAGAAAGATACCATTTACAAAAGCAACAAAAGTATTATGGTGACTAGGAATAAATATAGTAAAACACATGTAGACATTAATGAAGAATAGTGTAAAGCTTTATTAAATACAAAAGTAAATGAAGTGATATTTCATGGTCATGATTAAGAAGACACAGTAGATGTGACTTCTCCAAGAATTAACACATAAATTTTACTAACAATAATTTAATTCCTAACAGAACTGTTTTGGAAAGTTGATAGGCTTAAAATTCATATGATAAACAAATGGCCCAGAATTGCCAGAATAATTTTGAAGAAGATAGGGAAGTGTAGGAATTAATTTACTGGGTAAAAAGGCTGCATAAAACTAGGCTATAAGAGGGGGGCACTGGAGCAGGAATAGATAAGCAGACCACTGGACTGGAAGAGATGCCCAGATGTAGGACTTAAAGCTTATGTAGAGACTCAGAAGATGACAAAGATGGCATAAAAGCAAATCAGGGGTGAGATATTCAGATCCAGAATGGATTCATTAGGACAATGAAAATGAAAACAACAATAACGAATTACTTTATGATCATCAAATTGTCAAAAATTAAATATCTGACAATACTAGGTAATCATTAAGGATTAATATCATTAAGGACTCCTACACTGCTGACTGGGGTAGACATTGCTACAACTGCTTTGGAAAGAAATTTATAGACACTGAGAAAATATTAAGATATGTGTCTCATATGATCCAGTAATTTACCTCTAGACTTACATCCTGGAGAAAGTCTTGAAAATACTTAAAATACGAGACGGGTAAAAATGTTCATTACAAGTCACGTATAGTAGTGGAGATGGAAAGTCGATCAACACAGGGATTAACAAACAAATTTTACATATGTACACAACTGCATGCAGCAGAGAGAACTGAGTGAAGTAAGTCAGACAGAGGAGAATCTAAAAGAAGTGATACAAATGAGCTTACTTACAAAACAGGAAGAGACTCATAGAGAACAAACCTAGGATTGCCAGCAGGGAAGAAGGAGGGGAAGGGGTCATTAGGGAGTTTGGGATCACGTGTACATATTGCTATACTTAAAATGGATAACTAACAAGGTCTTACTGTCTAGCACGGGAAACCTTGCTCAATGTTACGTAGCAGCCTGAATTAGAGGGGAGTTTGGGGGAGAATGCATTCATTTTTTTGTATGGCTGAGTCCCTTTGCTGTCTGCCTGAAACTATCATAATATTGTTAATCAGCCATACTCTAATATAAAGTAAAAAGTAGGAAAAAGAACCAATCAATTGAATCTATTTGGATCTCCATAACCCAATGCTGAATGAAAAAAATCAAAGTGCATGATGATATATGTTATTATGTCTGTAAAATTAATAAATACCAGAGTAACTGTACATGTTGTTTATAGATACATATGTATGAAGTAAAGGCGTTTTTAAATGGCCAGAAAGGATATACAACTGCAGGATTATGGTTACCACTGGAGAAGGAAGATAATTTGGTTGTTGAGGGATGTCATTTTCTGCATCCATTGTATTTCATTTATTAAAAAGAAAATGTCTGATAAAGAGATAATATTTGGGAAATTTGGGTGTTGCTAAGTGGAGATCTTTGTTATATCATCTCTATAATTTTCATGTGTATGGCATATTTGGTACAAAAGACAAAAGATTGTAAATGGAAGGGTCAATCGCAGCTGGAGTTTTAAGTGAAGACATGGGATAGAAAGAAGTAAACAAAAGAAAATGTGTATCATTGGCATTGAGATTTGTGGCTTAAGCCTCACTTGGGAGAGCTGGTTTGTTAGATTTGGAACCCCTCATCTTCATTGGTCATGGTTGCTCCCAGAAGGCCCAAGGAATTTCTGAGTGCTTCCAAACATGTTTGCATTTTTAAAGCTCGAGTCTGGCAAGTGGCTAAAGACTCAGGAACTTGAGGGCAATGGAAAGAGAAGATGTAGAATTTAGCTGGGTTGGAAGCAAGATGTCAGTTTTGATTTAGAATTAATAGGAAAATAAAATCAGGGAATATGTTGAAAGAGGAGTGCAAGAATGCATGCCTGGAAAAAAAGCCTTGGATGAGTGTTCTAAGCCAAATATTTTAGTATGTGTCTGCATTTTTTATTTTCAGAGAGGCTTAGATTGCTGTTATTTTTCCTTCTTTTAAAAAAATATGTCCTGATAAAGTTTTTTGAAACAAATAAAAAACCTCCCAAACTTATATTATTCATTCAATGTTTCACATACATAGTAAAAGACCCTCCAAAAATCATTGCTTAGGAAGAAATTTATTGATTCAATTTAAATTAAGCATTGCTACCATTGCAAAAACAGTTGCTCTGAAAAAGTATTGAAAAATGTATCATGAGATTACATAGTTCAGTAACAATATCAATATTGATCACTTGAAGCAAAACTACTGCCAAATGTCATTGAAACTCATTTCATTAATTTTTAATAATTTATGGAGCAAATGTGTATCACCTTAAAAATGTACCTGTGACATTTACAAATTCTTTCAAACACATTTATAAATACAGTAATAAAAATTCCTGAGCTCCCTTAGTTTTTACCAATGTTCCCCCAACTGACAACCTAAGTGGTATTTGACTAACATCCTCTAGATTTACTTAAAAAATATTTTATCACATTCATAAAAGTACCTGTGTTTCAAGTTCATCGGTAAGTATAAGTTTTAGTGTGAACCTGGTCATAAGACAAAATTGCTTAACACTTGTATAGGCAGCAGGAGTGGGTGAGGTTATGGGCAAAAGAATTCCAATTTAAGTGTCAAGACCTCCAGTGTAGACTATGCTTTACAATGTCAAGATGGGTTTAATCTCATCTGTACTCTTCAGAAGGATAAAACTGTGAGAATCTGCTTCCCTATCGAGTAAGGTCCTATTGGAGGTTTTTCAATAACCCCATTTCCTATGTGCTGTGCTGTGCTTAGTTGCTCAGTCATGTCCAACTCTTTGTGACCCATGGACTGTAGCCTGCCAAGCAACTCTGTCCATAGGGATTCTCCAGGCAAGAATACTGGAGTGGGTTGCCATGCCCTCCTTCAGGGGATCTTTCCAACCGTGGGGTTGAACCCAGGTCTCCCGTATTGCAGGTGGATTGTTTAATGTCTGAGTCACAGGGAAGCCCAAGAATACTAGAGTGGGTAGCCTATCTCTTCTCCAGGGGATCTTCCTGAACCAGGAATTGAACCAGGGTCTCCTGCATTGCAGGCAGATTCTTTACCCGCTGAGCTACCAGGGAAGCCTCTATTTCCTATAATCCTGCCTTATCTTCCAACCCCAAGACATCAAGATTTCTGCTAAATAGGTATTATATCTCACAGTCCCTCAAAATAGGGGAGATTTAGAATGTGTAAAGGTTGATTAGTCAGTTGTAGAGTTTGGTGGGGTTAAGGTTTCAGATATGGTTCTGGAAAGATGTGGCAACATATAATTTCTGTTTCCTTTTAAGAAAGCATGTCATTTTGGAAAATTAGCTACACAGCACTTCTCCAACTCATCATTATTATATGAATGCTGTGTCTGGTGACTGACACTCCAATTTTTCCAGCTTCAAAGTAAATGTGTGTCCAATAATTAAAGGCAGATGGCATCAATGTAAGCATAGGGGAGTCAGTCTTTGACAGAAGCCAAGTTTTACGGAATGATATTCGTGTAAGAAATTTCTTATTCCCTGGTAAGTCATGGCATTAGAGAATTTAGGAGTCGGAGAAGAATTTGTAAAGCAAACCCCACACCATCTCATAATTCTGCAACACAAGTATAAGCAGTAGGTAAAGATTTCTAAATCTGGATCCATTAAAAGATTAGTATTTTACACTTAATCCAATGAATTTGATCAGAAGAGATGTTGTTAGTAATAGGGATGAATCATACTGTTCAAAAGCATTCCATTTTTCAAATGGCTTGATTTTTCCTTTATTTTATAATACTTAAATGAGCTTTTCTGATCTATCCCTGGGTTCTTGGTTCCATCTCATTTTATTTTTATTTTTAGCAGCTTCTTGTGTGAGGGATGGGGGTGAAGGAAGGAAATTATACTTTGCAATCATACAGAAGGGTGAAGAGAAAGGAGGAAAATTGTTTTGGTCTAATTTATATAAATAGTTTCTGGATTACAAATCTTTTTGCAGCAAAAATCCATCAAGAAAATTGTTTCAGCCAGGCATGTGTTATTTTTTTAATTTACATATCAAATAAAAATAAATAGAGGAAGGGGAGGCAAGGAGAATAAACATTTATTGAGCCAGGTACTGAGCTGGGAATTTTCAATAACATGAGTAGAAATATAATGGTAATATTATACTGGGATGATTTTGTTTGGCAAGCATCGTTTTTGGTGTGAAGTAAAAAATGAAGAAGTCTGGTAATAGCAATTAGCAGCATCTCCCATGCTCTTGATATGGTTTAGCTATCCATGGTGTCCTCTCAAAATGGAAGGAGACAAATTAATAAATCCAAGGGCAACAGAAAGCACAATGTGCAATAACTAAAGATTTACTGAACTAAAGATGCAGATAAATCAGGTGACTACAGTCTTCTATAATTTTTTAAGACTAAACAAAAATAAGCATTGTAATTAGTTCATGTAAAATGAGTTTTTAAAATCAAAACAAGGTTATTTCTGATATATGCCTGATTTTTCCCATACCATAATATCTTTGATGGTTAAAATCAGATAAGGAAAATATTTATTTCTAGGGGCTTTCAGATCAGATCAGTCGCTCAGTCGTGTCCGACTCTTTGTGACCCTTTAGGGAAATCAAATTGTGAGAAATATCCCCCTCATGGCTTTGGGTAACCACGTTGTGGTGACTCCTGGTTAGGGAAAAATCTGCATCTATAATTTTGTTGGCTTTTCACCTGGTGACTTACAGTGTATTCTTTCTGGCCCTTATTCATCAGCCAGTTTTTATAAAATGTAAAAATGGTTATTGAGAAAACCTAGCATAAACTTACAAATGGATTAATTTAGGAGGTGTATCTTCATGTAAAAAACAAAATAAGACCGCAGCAACTTGTAACAATCACTTCTAATTTCCTATGCAATATTGAAGAATTTTGTTTGGCATTTTTTAGGAAAAGAGAAAAAGCAGAGGTAGTGGTAGCTTTGAAAGTATGGAACCTTTGGCTGCCTTAGCCTTCACTTCAGTATGGCTTTACAGAAGACACAGGTCCCTAACAGCCAGCTCTAGGTTGCTTTGGTTTCTGCATGAGACACGAAAATTGTTTGAAATGACTGATCAAGCAGAAAAGCAAGCCTCATTATGCAAAAAACACCCCAGAAATATCAGAGGTCACATGAAGCAAAGTCGAGGGGTTGACTTGACTTTTAAACAATTATTGGATTGTACTTTAAACACTTACCCCAGATCAGCTGTACAGTGGCAACTCATACTACTTCTAGACAAAGATTAAGAAAAAAATTTAGCACATTCACGGTTTCAACAGAAAGATATAATTACATATTTTTTTCAGTCTTGTTTTCCAGATATAGAAACAATCACATTGAAATATATATGGATAGATTCTAACTCATGAGATAATTATTTTCCTTTGTAGTACACAGTGAGTTTCACAATAGGAGGATTATATATCTCAATGTGTCATACAGTTTTTGAACCACATAAAGCAATATAATATAAAATCATATAACAGTTAAAGTCAGGATTATCACATGGCAAATACCTAACTATGCCACTGAAAATAGTCAACGTGGAAGATGTGACATCATGTCTAAACAATAAGCAGCTTTGAAAGAAGGACATTAGGATAAGAAGGGAAATGATTACTTTTAAAACTTCAAAATCATTTTATCAGGAATTTCATAAAACAAATTGTTGTTCAGGAGACTCTTTACCATATAATTTTTCAATTTCAAGTAATATAACAACATTTCCCCACCTCCTTAGGATATGTGAAATTTGCATGGAAAACTCAGATTAGATTATGAAATGTATGCAGGTAAAGTGTGCGTTGACCATAATGTTAAACTACTGGTTTTTATATTACTACTTAAGTAGCTAAAGTTTTTAGAGTTGTTTTTTTCTTTTTATCAGCAGCAGGTAAAAAGTTTACTACCAGACTATGGTTAAAGGTCTCTCTTTTCATTGACCACAACCACATAAACAGTGTATGTTTTCCCACTTTACACATCTCAGTGCTTCCTCATATGAAATTGGGGCGTAAATCAAAGGAATCAATGTGGACAAAACAGCCGTGGGCATATGCACATCTCTTAGCCATTAACTCAGAACACTGAATAGAGTCACTGTGTCCAAAAAAATCAGAGTTTAGCAGGTTACTTTCGGCATTCTATGTAATCCTGAGATGCCCAGACATTTAGAAACATCCTATTTTTCTTTCTTTTTAAAAAATATTTTATTTTTATTTATTTGTTTAATTTGGCTGTGCCAGGTCTTAGCTGTGCCATGCAGGGTTTCCAAGTGGCATATGGCTTAGTTGCCCTGCGGCATGTGGGATCTTAGTTCCGTGACCAGGGGTGGAACCTGGGCCCCCTGCATTGGAAGTGTGATATCCCAGCCACTGGACCACCAGGAAAGTCCCCCACACTCTATTTTTCTATCTGTTTCCTGTTACTGAAATAGGTAACTATGTGAAGGTCTTAGAGCCAAAATCACCTCTAAATACATAAATCTAGAGAGAGAACCATTTGATTTGCAGATGATATGTACACTGGTCATGAAATACATCCAGGCCATAACTATAAATAGAATTTCTGGTTAGGTTATAAAACTCTTGAGCAATCCTTTTGCATTTTTACGTTTCCACTTAAGACCTCCACAAGAGTCTTCACTGTAGCTTGGATTTATTAATGGCCTTTGAACAAATGAATGAATGGATGAATTGAGCTAGAATCTCTAAGCCTGTGGCTCTGTAAATAAGATAAATTGTGACCTTCAACTTGGGCCTTGATATCTATGTGGCCAATTTATTGTTTGACTCAGGCCAAAGTCATTGTTTATGAATAATTTAGTTTCTTGCAAATCCTACGATTGCTATTGTACATAATGAACTCTCAGGAGAAATGGAGGCCCTAAGTGAGAGCATTAAAAGCCTACAAGGTGGACAGCTAAGAAGAAGAGAAGGAGCCAAGGACGTTAAATGAAATCAATGGGACTTGCAGGCGTAGACCTGTTTTTCTCTTCAGCATTGTTACAGCCACACTGTCCACTGCTTCAGGCTAAGGGATCATCAGCAGTGTTTTCCTGCGCTGTCCCTGGGCCATTTACCGAAACCCTGGATTTTACTCAGATCTTGCACATCAAAGAATGTTAGAGCCGGACGGGGTCTTAGAAACATCTTAGGCCAAGCCACTCATTTAACAGATGAGGGAACCAGAGATGAGCTTTTAAAGGATTTGCGAAGATCACACAGCCTGTTTTCTGGCAGCCGGAAATTGAGTGCTCAGCCCACTACCCTAGCAACTATGTTAATGATGCATGGGCTGAAAAGACAGAAAAAGAAATTGGTTCACTAGAGGCTTTCATCAATGACAAATCTACATCAGCAATCCTGCGGACCATAATCCAGGGGCTTTTATGTCTTTCTGCATGTGTGCCAAGTTCCATGGTACACGCGTTGCCCTTTTCAGGCCCTAGCATGCAATTCAAAGCCATTTGAAAGTGCATTAATGCGTTTTTAAACTGAGAGTCTCACGTAACGGGGTGGCAGACTTATTCCAAAATCTTAGCCAGAGTGAATTTGTTATCAAAATAAGTTACAGTATTCACATCAGCTGTGTGCTAATTCAACTAAACAATAAATTAAAAATCCACTCAACGGTTGCTGATTGGACCTTAGACCATTTAATGATTCCCTTCTGGCTTTTTCATTCATTTACTTAAAATGTAAAATTTACTGTCTAACCAATACACTTTTCTTGTGAAAAGAAAGCTTAAAAAAAAAAAAAAAGGCACTTTGTAAAATGTGTACAAATCTGATTCTTTCATGTCTACTCTAAAGAGATAACAAAATTACGACTGGCTGGATCACGTCTTTCTGAAAGTGATGGGCAGCAGCAGGCAGCCTGGAGAAAGTTAGGGGACAGACCTTCCCCAGCTAAGCTGCACCCTGGAGCTCAGGTGCCTCTGCTTGCTCATCAGATTACCCCTTTTAGTTGGGTCACTATAGGACAGAGTCAAACTCCTTCATCTTGTACAGATGGTAAGGGATTGACCAACTTTGGACCAAACCAGTTGGGATTGGCCTTAGGCACTTAGGAGAATGGAGAATCAGTTGCATGTCAGTGACGTGACTGATTATGACTTGTGCTCATCTGAGGTGCCTTGTACCCATTTGCTAAAACTGACTAGAGAAGATTTTGCACTTTGAGTTATAAGCTTCCATAAATCACCCACTGACTATCCTATTTCCATGTGCTTTGTAGCTTGAAGTGTTTATTTATAAAAATATGACTTTTTATAAATCAGAGCTCGAGGCTTTTAACACCTACTGTGCAATGGTGGTTCATAATCCATAAGAAGACAATAACAACAAAAGCACAAACCAGAATCAGCAGCCTAGTATAAGAAAAGCATTTGTCCCTAAAAATCAGAGCCTCTTTAAATGTCTTTTAAAAAAAATCTCTGCTTCCCTCCATACACATATTTGCACATTACCTTAGACCATGATTCTATACCTATGTAATGTGTAAAATGCATGTACAATATGTTAAGATTAGTTGGCATTGATTTAAACCTGTGGCTGATTCATGTTGATGTGTGGCAGAGACCAACACAATATTGTAGAACAACTGTCCTCCAACTAAAAAAAAAAAAGAAACAAAAAGTGAAACAAAACGAGCACATCACTGAAGAGGACGTGTGTCTATGATGAAGGGCAATTATTTGTTAGCTTAATTATGATACAAGGCATTGGTTAATCATCTTTGCTGGACACTATCGAGTGAATCATGGAATTAAGGATTCACAGTGTAAAAGGACATTACAGATTATTCGGCCTAGCATTTCATTCAGAGCAAACTGAGACCCAGAGAAGGCAGTTGAGCTAAGCTAACATAATTAGCACTAGAAGCTGGGTCTCCGGACCCTTACTTAATCTGCATACTTCGACTCGACTAGAGGACTTTTTGATAGAAAATAGACTAGACTATGAAAAAAAAAACCCCGCAATTCATTAAAGAGTGCTAAGTGACCAAGAATTATAGCCTTGGCTTTAGTTAGTGATTGACAGTAATCTACCTACTAATTGATGTTTTTTTAAGAATTCAGTTTGAGTCTTCAGCCATGACAGTTTTTTTCATACATGCCAAATTATACATCAAAAGACTATTTTTGAATTCTCATACTATCAGAGTGATTCATACACACCTTGGAGGAGATGGGACTATTCTGAGAAAGATTTGGTCTATGCTGGCTTTGAAGGGCTGAGTCTTTGGTCAATGCTTCTCAAGGTGGGGTATATTCCCTGACCCTCTTAGAAGCTGTATGTGCTTTTACAGATCATTCTCTTCCATTATGTGAGTCCCAAACCACTACTAGATTTTAAAAATGATACCTTTTTATGACAGTACTGTTCACTGCAAGTCAAACAGACTCGACCTGTACTTTCCAGGAAAGAACTGCTCCAGGCACTACAATCAGCTTTAGTGGAAATGATCTGCTAGGGCAGTGCTTCTCAAACTTCACTGTGTACTTGAATCATCTGGGGATCTTAGCAAAATGCAGATTCTGGTGGGTGGGGGTGGGGAGGGCAGAGATTCCGCATTTCCAAGCAGCGCCCAGAGATGCGGGTGTGGCTGGTCCTCAGACCGTATTTTGAGTAGCAAGGATCTAGGGGACTGAATAAACTTGGACAGTCTTCCCCAACAGCTCCCTCACTCTTAACCAGTTGTGTGTGTATTGGGTGAACAGAGCCTCAGATATGTTACCTTTGCATTTCTGGGAGCTCTGGCAGTGTGTTCACTTTCACACATCAGCCAACCTCTGAGTCCCATTCCTGTCAACATGGACTTATTGGGCTGAAATATTTAACTCACAGAGGGAGCTCAGATTCTTTGTGTTCCAGCTTAAGAAGTGAGCACACAAATGGATTTGCCCAAGATTGCTCAGAAAAACAAAACAAGAACTCTCTCTCCAAGGCAGTATGTTAGATATTTCCATTCTCCTTCTTCATCTTTATAAATTTTCACCCAGAGAAGTGAAAATTTCATCTTTATGAATTTTTACCCAGAGAAGTGAAAATTTCACAGAGAAGTAAAAATTTTCAGTAAGAGCAGAACCCCCAGAGTGGCCCTAAACTACAAGAGAAGTAATTTTCAGTTTGTGGAGAGTCCTAAAATTCTAGTTTCTTGATTGCTGTTTAAAGTATCCTGGAGATAAAAATAATCAGAAAAACTATACTACACTGTGCTGGAAATTGAATTTTGTCATCCACTTCCTATTCCTCAGTGGGCTTTGGCTTGGTATGGCATTTTATTCCACAAACAGGGACTGTATATATGGCCGAGTACTGAAAATACTCATTATAACCTCATATAAACACTGTATCTGCTGAATACGTAAACAGGCTATACTGGGAAGATAGAAAATAGTCTTTTATTTTACTTAAGTGATAGAAAAATAGTCTTCAAAAATACATTGTTAAACTTATGGGTTTATATTAAAGTAGAATTTGTATATACAGTAAGGCAGTACTTATGTGAGCATCCTGCTATGATTATATTTTAAATTAAAGTTAGTCTTTTGGGACTTTTTTTTTTCACTAACAGAAGACAAGGGTGTGTAATAAATTATCTATCATGCTGAAATGAAAGAGGAAAACATTTTAGAAGGATTCACCACATGAAACTCATTTGCCTCCTGTGTAAGAAAATTTCACTTTCTAAAACCCTATTTTCTAGAAGTTTCAGAATGAAATACAATTTAGGGGTAAAATCTATGCTTAATAAATTCAAACTATTTTAAGAAAAAAATGGAGGCATCCTGTTTACTTGCATATTGGCCATGTGTCATTTTAAGGTAATAGGAACGGATGGAAACAATTTGTCAAGTGTTCTAGAGTGAAACTTTTTAAGTGCATTGTATTTGGTTAATCCTAACAAAATGAAAGAGGAGTGCAAAGGTTAAGCAACTGGTCTTCAAAGTGGTTTTCATGGCATTTCTCTCCTATCTACCATCTTCCCATGGTAAACAGTTTTGACTGACTTATATCCCTCTATCACATACGAAACCATGAAGGCCTTTTCCAGATTATATACCTATTGGCACTGTCTCTCAAGAATACTAGGCAATGTGCTTTTATATCATTGAACATATAATCTGACAACTAATAGCAAAAAAGTAAATCTACAAATCACACAGGATGGAATGATTTGTTCTGGAATCAGCTGTTGGAAAAAGAGGCAACTGGTTGAAAATAGAGAATGAAGAGTGAACTGGGAGTTGGGTGGTGTCATTCTAACCCTGTTCTTGAGCCCTCTCTGGTAGAGTGCATTTCATGTACTCTGTAGTGTTCCCTGAAGGAAAATCACAATTGAACCCATCCTTCCATAACTCTCACTGCAAGAGTGCATAAAACCTGCGGGAACCAGTCCCCAACCCAACTGGAGTCTGCAGTTGCCTGGGGTTGTGGGGGAGATAGCCAGGTCGGCCGTGGCTGGATTCTATGGCAGGGCTGGCAGCGCCTTCTTGGCTGGTTCTTCTAACAGAGTCAGGTTTTGCGCTTGCGGATCCGGCACCAACACCAGCATGTTGCTATCTGTCACCCGGGACACCTTTGAGTACTCCCTGCTGGTTTCAGGGGCGCCAACCCTCTCGTTTTGTTTTGGGAACAGAGCCAGCACTCCATCTTGGCTGACCTTGTGGATCTCCACATATTCCAAGGGTTTAGCAGAGATCAAGGGGGTTTTGTCTTGGGGTAGTGGCCACGCCATGTCTTGGTCAGGCTTGGAACTGCAGCCTTCTGACTCCCTCTGCTTGGTTGCCTTTCCTTCCCTGCCAGTCTCAAGGGTTTTTGAGGCTTTTAAAGCATGTTGGTCTGTTTGGTCCAGCAAAGTGGGTGTGGCGCCTGCCATGCCTAGGGCCAGCTCACACACGTCAGCAATGTTGTGGTAAGAATATCTGGGGCTGTACAGGCTGGGGGGCTGCGGGAAAGGCCATGTGGAAGATTTGGGTCCGTTGGCCAGAAAACAGGGGATTTTGCCTTCCTCGCTCGTGCTCTGAGGGGCCTGGAGACATGTAAGGTTTGTTTCAGGATTCTCCAGCTTCTCAGGGCCCTCGGGAGTATGGAACTTGGAGAGATGGGCCTGAGGTTCATCACACTTTTCAGACAAGAGCGAAGGGCTGTCACAGCTGCCCCGGCCAGAGTCACTGTCAAGATCCAGGTGCATGGGCTTCACGCCTTGCTCCATGTGTTCTTTGGAGGGGCGTGGCATCAGCTGCTGGTCCTCACAGTCATCTACCTCTATGAACTCCATCAGCAAGTCCTCGCAGTCAGAAGTGGGGGGGAAGTCTTGGCTTTCCAGAGCTCTCAGAAGTTCTTCGGACTTGCCCTTCTATTAAAACATAGACACAAGGCGAGAAGGCTGTGATATCTGCAATCAAAGTGAACGCCATCAGAATAAATTCCCTGGGGCTGACTTTTCACAGTCTTGTGCTTTTGGCCTCACAGTGGCTGATGTCAAGTGACATAATGAGTAGGTAACTGCTTTTACAGACCTCCATGTTAACCTTAAGGTCAAATCGAAACTATTAATATGTACTTCAGCCTGCAGAGAAATGTAAAATGTTCTAACCCCTCTTTTCATTTGAAACACTTAAATTTAATTCCCACTTGAATATGTCTAAATGGGCTCTGGCAAATACCAGCTCCCTTGTATTGAGCCAATGTTAGCTGAGCACTCAAACTGAGCAAAAATTAGAGTAATATATTCTGTTACTATGGCCTTATGTAGAGAACATTCAAGTGAGAGCTTACATCAAAGTCTGATGGAGGAGGGGCTGGTGGAAAGTCACTCTTTTGTATTCATCAAATATTCACCCACTTCCTCAACTGATTATTTGTATAAAATGTTTACAACAGGGCTTATGAACAGATTTGATAAACCTAACAAGCATTGCTGGAGAAGGCAATGGCACCCCACTCCAGTACTCTTGCCTAGAGAATCCCATAGATGGAGGAACCTGGTGGGCTTCAGTCCATGGGGTCGCTAAGAGTCTGACACAATTGAGCGACTTCACTTTCACTTTTCACTTTCATGCATTGGAGAAGGAAATGGCAAGCCACTCCACTGTTCTTGCCTAGAGAATCCCAGGGATGGGGGAGCCTGGTGGGCTGCCGTCTATGGGGTTGCACAGAGTCGGACACGACTGAAGCGACTTAGCAGCAGCAGCAACAAGCATTGCTATGTGTGCTGATGTTTTCTTGGCTTTCTTTCATTGCCCTCTGACACTTACTGACAGTAATTACCCTCATGCCTCTCACATCTTTCTGTGAACACCCCTCCTGAAGGGGAGGGACAACCAGCCATGGATGGCCAAGCTAGCCAGCCTGCACTGATGGGGATGGTGTGTGCATGTGTAAAGATGACACTTACACAGGGGCAAGTCACATTACACTTTCCACCCTGGCACTTACCTCCAGCAGATGAACATCAAATCCTTTTATTTTTGGCCCTGGAACTGGTGGGAGGATGCAGGTCACCAGGCTATAAAATGATTCGTGAGATAAGATAAATGGTACATGTTATCACTTTGTAATTTTTGAAAGATTAGCCTTATCTCCAAATGGCTGCTACATGGACTATGGTAGGTAGAAGGCAATGGCACCCCACTTCAGTACTCTTGCCTGGAAAATCCCATAGATGGAGGAGCCTGGTAGGCTGCAGTCCATGGGGTTGATAAGAGTCAGACACGACTGAGCGACTTCTTTCACTTTTCACTTTCATGCATTGGAGAAGGAAATGGCAACCCACTCCAGTGTTCTTGCCTGGAGAATCCCAGGGATGGGGAGCCTCATTGCAGTCTGTGGGGTCGCACAGAGTCAGACACGACTGAAGCGACTTGGCAGCAGCAGCAGCAGCAGCAGGTAGAAGTTAGGAGTTCTGAGGCTACATGAAACTACTAAATCAGTGTTGACAACAGTGAATAACTATAGAGTGTTAAGTGTTTGACAAAGAGTAGTGTCTGACTCTTTGCGACCCTATGGACTGTAGCCTGCCAGGCTCTTCTGTTCATGGAATTCTCCAGGTAAGAATATTGGAGTGGATAGCCACTTCCTTCTCCAGGGGATCTTCCCAACTGTGGGACTGAAGCTGGGTCTCCTGCACTGCAGGCAGATTCTTTACCATCTGAGCCATAAAGGCCAACATTAAAATGAACTCTGGCTAGCTAACTCTGACTGATTCTGAAATGACTAGTGGATTGTTTGCTACTCTTGCCAGATTTTTACTATTTCACAAGTGTCAGCCTCCATTTGATGGAAAGAACATCAGCTTCAAATGAGTCTATTCTACTTTTGCTAGCACTGATAAAAGCTTTTTCATGGTGAACACACTGCCACTAATGGCTAAAACGAGGTGCTTGAATTATCTGTAGGTTTCCATCATTTCTGTATTGTCTTTTTTGGCCATTATCCCTGACAACCATGACTGAGAGGAGGGTAGAGTGAAATACCTATAGCCCTTCAAAGCCAATGCCCAGACCATAATCAAACAGATGACAGCAGAAAGGACGGCCACAAAGATCCACATGCTTGTGTCCTTCACTGGGAAGTCTAAAAACAAACAGCCAGAAAGCTCTGATCACACACAGCATTGTTTAAAACAAAGAAATGAGACTTTTGAACATAAGTCCCCTGCCCCTCTATACCTTTTTTGATTTGAACAGCAATCCAAACAGAGTAGCGTTAATGATGGATTTACTTTTTTCCCCAATATGATTAAATTTTAATATGCAGCATATGTTTTACAGTACTCTAAACATTTCAAAGTGCTTTAAAATATCAGGTGATACTTACAGAGGAAATCCATGAGGACATGGTCAGTTACAGTAAAAATAACAACAAGCTAACGTTTATTAAGTTCCTAGTAAAAGCCATATGATGTTAAGCTCTTTATATACATTGCTGTATGTAAAGATGAGGAAATGAGACTCAAGGAGTGGTGTATTCAGAAGCAGGTAGCCATAAAGTTGCCATCTGGGATTTGAACCCAGGCCTTCTGCTTCTAGACCCTGTGCTTTTATTTAGTAAGAGCTAGGACTGGATGCAATGGCACCCCACCCCAGTACTTTTGCCTGGAAAATCCCATGGACGGAGGATCCTGGTAGGCTCCAGTCCATGGGGTTGCTAAGAGTCGGACACGACTGAGCGACTTCACTTTCATTTTTCACTTTCATGCATTGGAGAAGGAAATGGCAACCCACTCCAGTATTCTTGCCTGGAGAATCCCAGGGACAGGGGAGCCTGGTGAGCTTCCATCTATGGGGTCGCACAGAGTCGGACACGACTGAAGCGACTCAGCAGCAGCAGCAGCAGGACTGGATGCACAGTGTTATGGCCTGTAGTTCAGTGCTATGTTCCCTATGCCAGTGCAAACCCTGATATTTTGGTCAGGCCAGTAGTCACAAGAGCTAAGCTTTGCCATGTGGTTCTGGGCAAGACTTCTAAATCTACTGAGCTCCAGTTTCCTCTCTTTTAGTTGCTAATGGAAATTCTATTCTTTCTGAATACCTGAGATGGTTGGGAGGACCAAACAAGGTAAAGACTTTGTAAAGTACTTTAGAAATGCAAGATGAATCATTCCTTTGTAGAAAACCAGCCACTACATTTAATGGCACTTAAAGAATTGGATGCCTTCTACATACTGTTCCTTGAATGAGATTAACATGTAATTGTCATCAAGGACTGAAAATCAGTACATGCCTTTCAGGTGGGATCAGTTCAGTTCAGTTCAATCGCTCAGTTGTGTCCAACTCTTTGTGATCCCATGAATTGCAGCATGCCAGGCTTCCCTGTCCATCACCAACTCCCGGAGTTCACTCAAACTCATGTCCATCTAGTCGGTGATGCCATCCAGCCATCTCATCCTTTGTCGTCCCCTTCTCCTCCTGCCCCCAATCCCTCCCAGCATCAGAGTTTTTCCCAATGAGTCATCTCTTCGCATGAGGTGGCCAAAGTACTGGAGGTTTCAGCTTTAGCATCATTCCTTCCAAAGAACACCCAGGACTGATCTCCTTTAGAATGGACTGGTTGGATCTCCTTGCAGTCAGGTGGGATAGCACCTTGCAAATTCTAGATGATGACCTTGACTGATAGGGATTGGGCAGATGTGGAGGGCAGAATAACTGACCATTAAGCCCTTGGAGATGCTCCAAGCTCATGTCTACAGATAGATCCTATCCTATTAATAGAAACTGATCCTCACTCACAGTGGCCCAGGGAAAGATGCTATACTTCCAGATGTCTCTGTATTGAGTGGAGAGATGATAAATCCACCTCTACTCATTCTTCTGCCTAAGACTCAAAATAGTTTCTCTGTTAGTAGTTACAACACACAAGTTTACTAAACCCATTCCGTTTAAAAATATTGAGCAATAAAACAATGGCAGATTGCAGGCAGAATCCCCTCTGCCTTGGGGAATTTCAAGACACTTACCATTAGGTATGTGGATGGAGCTCTCTGGGCTCCACTCACTCCAGTATCCATGGTCTGGCTTGCAGCGAATCTGCACAAGGTATTTCTGTCCTGGATATAAGTTGAAAATCTTAAGCTGAGTCTGCTTCAGAGTAAAATGAGTCTAGGGAGGGCCAAGGAAAACAGAAGTCACTCCGACTTGTGTTATAAAGAAACTTTTCCTTTAGGAGATACACTAGCAGAGAAGTCAGGCCAGATGATCACACTACCTACCCTGTTCACACCATTTCACCCTCTCCGCCCATCCCTTCCTCCTGTTAAACACTGCTCACACAAAAAAACAACAGGTTTTCTACTTCTCCATTTGGAACATTATTTCAGAAAGACAAATATACTGCTCCCTACACCTTACCTTCTGAATTCTATGTTATAGAAGGTGACTACTTAACAAAGTTGGAAATTTGTTATTTTCCAAACCTAATAAAATAATTGACTCAAGGATTATTCATGGGTATGAAGCCCCTAGGTGAAAGAGATCTGGGCATTTATGAACACTGAAGCAGTTGTGCATAAATCAAACATGACTTTACAATCAAGGAATCAGGATATGATCTCCCCAGTCCAGCACCCAGTTTTAGCATCATTTATGGTAGGTTGACCAGAATGGGTTTGTCTCCTGATATGATGCAATATGAAACATATAACATCACCTCTGAAATTTCCTCGCCAAAAATTGTTCAACTGGAATCTAATCAAGTCTTTTAATGTCTGGTTACAGGAAATGTGGGGACAGAGAAACTGGCTAAATGACCTTATAAAGAACTAATCAGACAGATGCAGAAGGTGGGACATTCTTTGAGACAAGTGGCTTGGTCTCCTTAGCACCTTGAGATTGAAGGGGTACATGAGTCAGCCCGTATGTGATCTTGAAGTGGATTCTGGTTAAGACAAACTAGCTACTGAAATATTTTTGAAGCAGTTGGGGGAATTAAAATATGGACTAGGCATTAAATGATATTAAAGAATTACAAAAGAAGCTATTAAGGAATTTCAATTAATTTTCTACATGTGATCATATTATTTTGGCTATGTTTGGAAATATTCCTTCATTAAAAGAGACATATAATAAAGTCTTTAGGGCTTCACTGGTGGCTTAGTAGTAAAGAATCTGCCTGCCAATGTAGGAGATGTGGGTTCAATCCCTAGGTTGGGAAGATCTCCTGGAGAAAGAAATGGCAGCACACTCCAGTATTCTTGCCTGGAAAATACCATGGACAGAGGAGTCTGGTAGGTTACAATCCATGGGGTTGCAAAAGAGTCAGACACTACTTAGTGACTAAATAACAACAACTAAAATATTTAAGAATAGATTATTATAATGTCTATAATTTATTGTACTATTTCTTTACAATGAAGAATTTACAAGTAAATAAAAAAGCCGTTAAGCATGGACTGATTACATTGAGATATTTTTCCTCCAACTTAGTGCCACGTAAGAACTCTCATAGACGTTTCGATCTAAGATATCCCGAGAGAGGTGGGTTGGAAACCTGGCAGAAAAGGCTGTTCAGTTGCAAGGATCTAGTCCTGGGAGAGCTGTGATGATGAGTCCCCATCCATCCCAGCAGATGCAGGGAGATGGATGGATGTAGGGAGAAAGCCTTTCCACATGTGCGAGGGTTACATGAGTATCAGGAAGAAAACATGGCAGCCTAATAATTAGGAGGCACGACCGGTTCTCAGCTGGGGTCTTCATCTTTGCCAAAGTATACAATTCCTCCCAAAAGTTTCCAAGTGACTCACCTCCCAATCAGTTGCTTTCTCAGGTTTTAATCGAATTTCGTACTGGATAATGAACCAACCAGATTTTACATCAGTCTTGGTGGGTGGAGACCATTTTATCCATAGATATGGTTTTCTATCTTCTGGATGTTCTAATTCCAGAGTCAGGTTTGCAGGAGGCTCTGGTTCAACTGCAGATATGAAAGAAACTCCATCTTTAGTCAAATAGAGTTATTTGAATCCAGAACTATAAGACTTAGAGGCAGATCTCTCAACCTTTTGCCTCCATGTTCATGAGCCACTTTGTATTTGATGTCAGGTGCTGATCAGCAGAGTTGGGACGAGGCTGAAGCAAGTGAGTCACATAGGGTGCAACATTTAAGGTGGCAGAAACAGCCAATAAGCACCTGTTGGTGCTCAAAGTCGTTAGTCATTCAGGAAATGCAAATCAAAACCACAGTGGGATATCACTTCATACCCACTAGAATGGCTAGGGTTGAAAAAATGAAAATTAACAAGCGTTGGCAAGAATGTTGGAGACTTTGGAACCTTCATACATAGCTGGTGGTAATGTACCATGGCGTAGCCACTGTGGAAAAGTCTGACAGGTGCTCAGAAAGTTAAACATGAAATTATCATGTCACCCAGCAATGTCACTCCTAAATATATACCCAGAAAAATGGATAGCAGGTGTTAGAACAAGAACTCATTTATGAATGTTCATAACGGCACTATTCACAAGAGCCAATAGGTGGAAACAACCCAAATGTCCATCAACTGATGAATGGATAAACGATATCCTTATAATGGAACATTATTCAGCCAAAAGGAAGACAGTCTTGATCAGCTACAACATGGATGAACCTTGAGAACATAATGCTTAGTGAAAGATGCCAAACACAAAGAGCCAAATAGTATATGATCCCATGTATATGAAATATTCAGAATAGACAAATCTATAGAGAAATAACGTAGATTAGTAGTTGCTCTGGGGCTGGGGCCATGGAGGGGAATCCAGAGAAACTGCTGAATGGGTAGGAAGCTTTTATTTTGAGTGATGAAAGAGTTCTGGAACTAGACTGTGGTGATTGTTGCATAACATTGTGAACGAACTAATACCACTGAATGGCACCCTTTAAAATGGTTAAAATACTGAGCTCTATGTTATAGGTATTTTACCACAATAAAATAAAAAATGAAGGAGGCACTTACTCTCTGGTTTCTTCAAGTACAGGTCTGTGAATTCCTCCTTAAGAGTGCAGTGCCTAGGCCATACTACCCAAAGCAGTCTACAGATTTAATGTAATCCCTGTCAAATTACTCATGAGACTTTTCACATAAGTAGAACAAATAATCCTAAAATTTATATAGAACTATAAAAGCCAAAAGAACTATAAAATTGCTCAAGCAATTCTGAGGAAAAGGAAAAAAGGTGGAGGCATGACCCTCCCAGACTTCAGACAATACTACAGAGCTACAATAATCAAACCGGCATTGTCTTGGCACAAACACAGACATACGCATCAATGGAACAGAAGAGAGAGCCCAGAAATAAATCCACACACCCATGATCAATTAATGTTTGACAAGGGAGGCAAGAATGAACAATGGAGAAAAAACAGTTTCTGCAGCAAGTGGTGTTGGAAAAGCTGGACAGCTGCATATAAATCAATAAAGTTAGAACACTCCCTTGCACCATACACAAAAATAAACTCAAAATGGCTTAAAGACTTAAATATAAGATAGACACCATAAAACTCTTAGAAGAGAACATAGGCAAAACGTTCTCTGATGTAAATCATATCAGTGCTTTCTTAGGTCGGTCTACATGTATGCATGCTAAGTTGCTTTAGTTGTGTCCGACTCTGTGAGACCCTATGGACTGCAACCCTCCAGGCTTCTCTGTCCATTGAATTCTCCTGGTAAGAATACTGGAGTGGGTTGCCATGCCCTCCTTCACGTGATCTTCCTGACCCAGGGATTGAACCCGAGTATCTAACATCTAACCTGCATTGGCAGGAGGGTTCTTTGCCACTAGCGTGTACCAAGAAAATAAAAATAAAAGCAAAACCAAACAAATGGGGCCTAATCAAACTTACAAGCTTTTGCACAGCAAAGGGAACCATAAACAAAATGAAAAGACAACCTACAGAATGGGAGAAAATATTTGCAAATGGTGTAACCAACAAGGGCTTAATTTCTATAATATACAAACAACTAATACAACTTAATAAGAAAAAACAAAAACAACCAATTGAAAAATGGGCAAAAGACCTAAATAGACATTTCTCCGAAGAAGACATACAGATGACCAAGAGGCACATGGAAAGATGCTCAACATCACTAACTATTAGAGAAATGCAAATCAAACTACAGTGAGGTATCACCTCACACCAGTCAGAATGGCCATAATTTAAAAAATCTATAAATAATAAATGCTGGAGAGAGTGTGGAAAAAAGGGAACCCTCCTACACTGTTGGTGGGAACATTAAGTTGGTGCAAGTCACTATGGAAAACAGCATGGAGGTGCCTCAAAAATCTAAAAACAGAATTGTCATATGATTCAGCAATTCCACTCTGGGCATATATCCAGAGAAAACTATAATTCAAAAAGACACATACACTTCTGTGTTCGTAGCAGCAGTATTCACAATAGGCAAGACATAAAAACAACCTAAATGCCCACTGACAGATAAATGGGTAAAGAAGATGTGATTCTACACATATAAATTTATATACATATATATTATATAAAGATATAAATTTATATAAAACAAACAAAATAAATATGTATAAATTTATATAAATATATATATATATATAGAGAGAGAGAGAGAGAGGAGAGAGAGAGAGAGAGAGAAGGAAATGGTAACTCACTCCAGCATTCTTGCCTGGAGAATACCATGGACAGAGGAGCTGGTGGGTACAGTCCATGGGGTCACAAAGAGTTGGACATGGCTGGGCAACTAAGCACAGCATACACACCCACACCCCCCCCCCCCAAACACACACATATTCAATGGAATACTGCTCACCCATTAAAAAGAATGGAAATAATGCCATTTGTAGCAACATGAATGGACCTAAAGATTATCATACTAACTGAAGTAAGTTAAGACAGACACCATTTGATATCACTTGTATGTGGAATCTAAAATATTACACAGGTGAACTTATCTACGAAGCACAATCATAGACATGGAGAACAGACGTGTGGTTGGCAAAGTGAAGGAAGAATGAGCGATGGATGCATCAGGAGCTTGGGGTGAGCACATGCAAACTCATATTCAATGGATAAGCAGCAGGTCCTAGCATTTAGCATGGGGAACTACATTCAATATCCTGTGACAAACTATAATGGAAAAGAATATTAGAAAACAGAGTCACTTTGCTGTACAGCAGAAATGAATACAACACTCTAAATCAACTATACTTGACTAAGATTAATTTAAAAGAGTGACAGGCCTAGGGTGCTGGTTTGCCTTACCCGAATTTCAGTCTTGCTGGCTAGTCACATTTTCTCCATTCATTTCTTATCTCCTCAAATCAATCTCAATTCCAGGTGAGAGAAGAGAAGAGTGAGTGTAACTCTAGTGGACTTGGCATTATAACCTGTCTAAAAAACGAACTTGAGAAAATTTGCCACTAATCCTAATCCTTGTAGACTGCTAGGTAAATAGCTAAGAAAGATGGTTTTATATAGATTTACTAAATAAACATCAGTTGTTATAAGTTTTAAGATGAACACAAGACTGAGAAATGCCTCTGATCAAAACATCTTTGTATAAAAGTGCAAGTAAAAAGTTCAGGATGAATCCTTGAAAGCAAACTTTCTCAACCTGAGCATTATGTGTATTTTGGACAAGAAAATTCTTTGTGGTGGGGGCTGTTCTGAACACTGTAGGATGTTAGCATCATCCCTGGGTTCTCCCCCATTAGATATCTTCCCTCTCTGTGTTGCAACAATCAAAAATATTTCCTGATGTTGCCAAAAATCCTGTGGGAGGCAAAAGAGCACCCAGTTGAGGATCATTGCTTTCAAGTGTTTTCAGCAGACTTAAATATTTCTGAGATATGTACCAATATTCTGTACTGCAGGTTATCACTTGATGAGGTTCAAGCTTATAGACTTTACTGTGGTTAAACGTAAGTTGTCAATGAACTTCTGTGGCCCCTCACCAATACTGTAAGCTGCACGGTTAATGAAAATTCTAAGAACACTTCTTTAATAATTTTGAAAAGATCTATTTCTGCTTCACTGACTATGCTAAGAAATAGAGGAAAACAACAGAATCTGAAAGACTAGAGATCTTTTCAAGAAAATCAGAGATACCAAAGGAATGTTTCATGCAAAGATGGGCTTGATGAAGCACAGAAATGGTATGGACCTAACAGAAGCAGAAGATATTAAGAAGAGATGGCAAGAATACACAGAAGAACTGTACAAAAAGATCTTCATGACCCAGATAATCACAATGGTGTGATCACTGACCTAGAGCCAGACATCCTCGAATATGAAGTCAAGTGGGCCTTAGCATCACTACGAACAAAGCCAGTGGAGGTGATGGAATTCCAGTTGAGCTATTTCAAAGCCTGAAAGATGATGCTGTGAAAGTGCTGCACTCAATATGCCAGCAAATTTGGAAAACTCAGCAGTGGTCACAGGACTGGAAAAGGTCAGTTTTCATTCCAATCCCAAAGAAAGTCAATGCCAAAGAATGCTCAAACTACCGCACAATTGCACTCATCTCACACGCTAGTAAAGTGATGCTCAAAATTCACCAAGCCAGGCTTAAGCAATACATGAACCATGAACTTCCTGATGTTCAAGCTGGTTTTAGAAAAGGCAGAGGAACCAGAGATCAAATTGCCAACATCTGCTGGATCATGGAAAAAGCAAGAGTGTTTCAGAAAAACATCTATTTCTGCTTTATTGACTATGCCAAAGCCTTTGACTGCGTGGATCACAATAAACTGTGGAAAATTCTTCAAGAGATGGGAATACCAGACCACCTGATCTGCCTCTTGAGAAATCTGTATGCAGGTCAGGAAGCAACAGTTAGAACTGGACATGGAACAACAGACTGGTTCCAAATAGGAAAAGGAGTACGTCAAGGCTGTATATTGTCACTCTGCTTATTTAACTTATATGCAGAGTACATCATGAGAAACACTGGGCTGGAAGAAACACAAGATGGAATCAAGATTTCTGGGAGAAATATCAATAACCTCAGATATGCAGGTGACACCACCCTTATGGCAGAAAGTGAAGAGAAACTAAAAGCCTCTTGATGAAAGTGAAAGTGGAGAGTGAAAAAGTTGGCTTAAAGCTCAACATTCAGAAAACGAAGATCATGGCATCCAATCTCATCACTTCATGGGAAATAGATGGGGAAACAGTGGAAACAGTGTCAGACTTTATTTTTCTGGGCTCCAAAATCACTACAGATGGTGACTGCAGCCATGAAATTAAAAGACGCTTACTCCTTGGAAGGAAGTTATGACCAACCTAGATAGCATATTGAAAAGCAGAGACATTACTTTGCCAACAAAGGTCTGTCTAGTCAAGGCTATAGTTTTTCCAGTGGTCATGTATGGATGTGAGAGTTGGACTGTGAAGAAGGCTGAGCACCAAAGAATTGATGCTTTTGAAGTGTGGTGTTGGAGAAGACTCTTGAGAGTCCCTTGGACTGCAAGGAGATCCAACCGGTCCATTCTGAAGGAGATCAGCCCTGGGATTTCTTTGGAAGGAATGATGCTAAAGCTGAAACTCCAGTATTTTGGCCACCTCATGCCAAGAGTTGACTCATTGGAAAAGACTCTGATGCTGGGAGGGATTGGGAGGAGAAGGGGACGACAGAGGATGAGATGGCTGGATGGCATCACTGACTCAATGGATGTGAGTTTGAGTGAACGCCGGGAGTTGGTGATGGACAGGGAGGCCTTGGGTGCTGCGATTCATGGTGTCACAAAGAGTCGGACACGACTGAGCAACTGATCTGATCTGATCTGACTATGCTAAAGCCTTGACCATGTGAATCACAACAAACTGGAAAATTCTTAAAGAGATGGGAATATCAGAAAACTTTATCTGCCTCCTGAGAAACCTGTATGCAGGTCAAGAAGCAACAGTTAGAACTAGACATGTAACAACAGACTGGTTCCAAATTAGGAAAGGAGTATGTCAAGGCTCTATATTGTCACCCTGCTTATTTAACTTAAATGTAGAGTTCAGTTCAGTTCAGTCGCTCAGTTGTGTCTGACTCTTTGCAACCCCATGAACTGCAGCACCCCAGGCCTCCCTGTCCATCACCAATTCCTGGAGTTAACCCAAACTCATGTCCATTGAGTCAGTGATGCCATCCAACCATCTCATCCTCTGTTGTCCCCTTCTCCTCCTGCCCTCAATCTTTCCCAGCATCAGGGTCTTTTCAAACGAACACATTACGTGAAACACTGGGCTGGATCAAGCTTAAGCTGGAATCAAGATTGCTGGGAGAAATATCAATAACCTCAAATACGTAGATGACACTATCCTAATAGCAGAAAGTGAAGAGGAACTAAAGAGCCTCTTGATGAAGGTGAAAGAGGAGAGTGAAGAAGCTAGCTTAAAACTCAACATTCAAAAAATAAAGATCAAGGCATCTGGTCCCATCACTTCATGGCAAATAAATGGAGAACAATGGAAACAGTGAGAGACTTTATTTTCTTGGGCTCCAAAATCACTGCACATGGTGACTTCAGCCATGAAATTAAAAGACACTTGCTCCTTGGAAGACAAGCTATGCCAAATTAGACAGCATATTCAAAAGCAGAGGCATTACTTTGCCAACAAAGGTCCTTACAGTCAAAGCTATGGTTTTTCTAGTAGTCATGTGTGGATGTGAGAAGAAGGCAGAGTGCTGAAGAATTGATGCTTTTTAACTGTGGTTCTGAAGAAGACTCTTGAGATTCCCTTGGACAGTAGAGAGATTAAATTAATCAATCCTAAGGGAAATCAACCCTTACTATTCTCATGAGCAGTGTGAAAAGGCAAAAAGACATGACACTGAAAAACAAACTCCCCAGGTTGGTAGGTGCCCAATATGCTACTGGAGAAAAGCAAAGAAATAGCTCCTGAAGGATAAAAGGCTGAGCCAAGTGGAAACAATGACTAACTGTGGATATGTCTGGTGATGAAAATAAAGTTCGATGCTGTGAAGAGCAATATTGCATAGGAACCTGAAATGCTAGGTCCATGAATCAAAGTAAATTGGAACTGGTCAAACAGAAGATGGCAAGCATGAATATCAACATTTTAAGAATCAGTGAAATAAAATGGATTGGAATGGGTGAATTAAATTCAGATGACCATTATATCTACTACTGTGGGTAAGAATCTCCTAGAAAAATGGAATAACCCTCATAGGCAACAAAAGAGTCTGAAATGCAGTACTTGGGTGGAATCTCAAAAATGACAGAACGGTCTCTGTTTGTTTCCGAGGCAAACCATTCAGTATCACAGTAATCCAAGTCTGTGCCCCAAATACTAATGCCAAAGAAGCTGAAGTTGAATGGCTCTATGAAGACCTACAAGAGCTTCCAGAACTAACAACCTCAAAAGATGTCCTATTCATCATAGGAGACTGGATTGCAAAAGTAGGAAGTCAAGAAATACCTGGAATAACAGGCAAGTTTGGCCTTGGAGTACAAAATGAAGCAGCTGCTAAGTCACTTCAGTTGTGTCCGACTCTGTGCGACCCCATAGATGGCAGCCCACCAGGCTCTGCTGTCCCTGGGATTCTCCAGGCAAGAACACTGGAGTGGGTTGCCATTTCCTTCTCCATAGCATGAAAGTGAAAAGTGAAAGTGAAGTCGCTCAGTCGTGTCCAACTCTTAGCAACCCCATGGACTGCAGCCTACCAGGCTCCTCCATCCATGGGATTTTCTAGGCAAGAGTACTGGAGTGGCTTGCCATTGCCTTCTCCAAAAATGAAGCAGGGCAAAGGCTAACAAGAGTTTTGTCAAGAGAACACACTCGTCATAGCAAACATTCTCTTCCAACAACACAGGAGAAGACTCTACACATGGACATCACCAGATGGTTAACTTCAAAATCAGATTGATTATATTCTTTGCAGCTGAAGATGGATAAGCTCTATACAGTCAGCAAAAAATAAGACCAGGAGCTGACTGTGGCTGACCATGAATTCCTTATTACAAAATTAAGACTTAAATTGAAGAAAGTAGAGAAAAACCACTAGGCCATTCAGGTATGTCCTAAATAAAATCCTTTACAATTTAACAGTGGAAGTGAGAAATAGATTCAAGGATTAACTCTGATATACGAAGAGCCTGAAGAACTATGGACAGAGATTTGTAACACTGTACAGGAGGCAATGATCAAAACCATCCCCAAGAAAAAGAAAGATAAAAAGGCAAAATGGTTGTCTGAGGAGGCCTTACAAATAGTTGAGAAAAGAAGAGAAAATAAGTGAAAGGCAAAGGAGAAAAGGAAACATATACCCATCTGACCCTGATGATGGGAAAGATTGAAGGCAGGAGGAGAAGGGACAACAGAGGATGAGATGGTTGGATGGCATCACGGACTCAATGGACATGAGTTTGAGTAAACTCTGGGAGTTGGTGATGGACAGGGAGGTCTGGCGTGTTGCAGTCCATGGGGTCACAATGTATCAGACACAACTGAGTGACTGAACTGAACTGAACCCATCTGAATGCAGAGTTCCAAAGAATAGCAAGGAGAGATGTGAAAGATCTTAATGACCCAGATAACCATGATGGTGTGAGCACTCACCTAGAGCCAGACATCCTGGAATGTGAAGTCAAGTGGGCCTTAGGAAGCATCCTTACAAACAAAGTTAGTGGAGGTGATGGAATTCCAGTTGAGCTATTTCACATCGTAAAAAAGATACTGTGAAAGTGCTTCACTCAATATGCCAGCAAATTGGGAAAACTCAGTGAGGCCACAGCACTGGAAAAAGTTTTTCTTGTAGTCATGTGTGGATTTGAGTGCTGGACCATAAAAAGGCTTTTGATGCTTTTGAACTGTGGTGTTGGAGAAGATTCTTGAGAGTCCCTTGGACTGCAAGGAGATCAAACCAGTCAATTCTTAAGGAAATCAATCCTGACTATTCATTGGGAGGATGATGTTGAAGGTGAAGCTCTAATTCTTTGGCTATATGATGAGAAGAACTGACTCACTGGAAAAGACCCTGATGCTGGGAAAGATTGAAGGCAGGAGGAGAAGGGGATGACAGAGGATGAGATGGTTAGATGGCATCATGGACTCAATGGAGAAGAGTTTGATCAAGCTCCAGCAGATGGTGAAGGACAGAGAAGCCAGGCAGGCTACAGTTCACGGGGTTGCAAAGAGTTGGACACTACTGAGCAACTGAACAAAAAATTTATTGGAAGATTGATGCTAAGCTGAATCTCCAATACTGTAGCCACCTGATGCGAAGAGCAGACTAATTGGAAGACCTTGATGCTGGGAAAGATTGAGGACAGGAGGAGAAGTGGGTGACAGAGAATGAGATGGTTGAATGGTATCACCTACTCAATGGATATGAGTTTGAGCAAACTCTGGGAGATAGTGAAGGAAACCTGGTGTTTTGCAGTTCACGGAGTCACAAAGAGTCAGACATGATTGCGCATGCATGCAAATTTCCTTATAGCAGTTGTCTCAGTACATTACAGAACTTCTCTTGCTCACTGTTTTGACCTCAAATATTAAATATTTTAGGGCAGATTATTTGATGGCTGCTGCTGCTGCTAAGTCGCTTCAGTCGTGTCCGACTCTGTGCGACCCCATAGACGGAAGCTCACCAGGCTCCCCTGTCCCTGGGATTCTCCAGGCAAGAACACTGGAGTGGGTTGCCATTTCCTTCTCCAGTGCATGAAAGCGAAAAGTGAAAGTGAAGCCGCTCAGTCGTGTCCAACTCTTAGCGACCCCATGGACTGGAGCCTACCAGGCTCCTCTGTCCATGGGATTTTCCAGGCAAAAGTACTGGGGTGGGGTGCCATTGCCTTCCCCTATTTGATGGCAGGGCAATTTAAAAAAGAGCCTGTGAAAAAAACCTAAAAATAGAGCTAGTGTATGGCTGAGCAATTCCACTACCAGGCATATACCCTGAGAAAATCATAATTCAAAAAGGTACACGTACCCCAAAGTTCACTGCAGTCAGGACATGGAAGCAACATAAATGTTCATCAGTAGATGAGTGGATAAAGAGATTATACATATTTACAATGGGATATTACTCAGCCATGAAAATGAATGAAATTGCATCATTCGTAGTGATGTGGGTGAATCTAGAATCTGTAGAGAAAATAAAAGCAAATACTGAACATTAATGCAAATATATGTAATCTAGAAAAATGGTGCTGGTGAACCTTTTTTCAGGGCAGGAATAGGGATGCAGACATAGAGAATGGACTTGTGAACACAGCGGGGTAAGGAGAGGGTGGAACAACCTGAGAGAGTTGCACTGACATACCACCATGTGTAAAACAGCCAGTGGGAGAGCTCGGCTCAGTGATGATCCAGAGAAGTGGGGTGGGGTGGGAGGAGGCTCAAGATGCAGGAGATACATGTATAATTATTGCTGATTCACTCTGTAGTACAGCAGAAACTAGCACACCACTGTAAAGCAATTACACTCCAGTAAAAAAATAAGAAAGAGCCTATGAAAATGGAATTATTTGGCGTTTAGCATTTTAAAGGCTTCATGTCTTAAGTCTATTTATATGAATGGAATTAATTTTATTCCTATTTGTAAGTGGTGTTACTTTTTGATTTTCTTAAGCTAAGATTAAATTCAATTTCCACCCCCAGGCTCACTGTAATCACTTGCTGGGTGGGGGGAAAAGATAGTATTGAAATGTGTACTAGCTGATGTTAGAAGCTTTTCTAGTTTTTAAAGATCAACTACTGATAATATGTCAATGGGATGATACATGGCCCAATATTTGAGAGCCTTAGCTTGATTTTCTTTGTCCGTTGGTGCTAGGTAAGTCAGGAAGACTTCGGTAACCTTGAACCTAATTAGCTACTCCTTAGGCAACCTAATAGGATGGCTGAATCCAGTCCTGGCCAAGTCATCTCTTATCCTAAGATTCCCTTTGTCATCGCTACTCAACCAAAAGCAGAAGAATTGATGCCTTTGAACTTTGGTACTAGATAAGACTGTCGAGAGTCCCTTGGACTTCCAGGAGATCAAATCAGTCAATCCTAAAGGAAATCAACCCTGAACATTCACTGGAAGGACTGATGGTGAAGCTGAAGCTCCAGTGCTTTGGCCACCTGATGTGAACAGCTAACTCATTGGAAAAGATCCTGATGTGAGAAAGACTGAGGACAGGAGCAGAAGCAGGCAACAGATGATGAGATGATTGGATGGCATCACCGACTCAATGGACATGAGTTTGAGCAAACTCCAGGAGATAGTGAAGGACAGGGAAGCCTGGTGTGATACAGTCCATGGGGTCACAAAGAGTCGGACACGACTGAGAGACTCAACAACAACAACCAAACCACAGAGGCCACTGCAGTTATGCCTCATTGCCCTGAAGCTCAGTGTTGATCATGCAAAGCAAGAAGCAGCCCTTAGACAGATTTGTGTTTTACTTCACTCATGAGTTCTCCAAACCTCATGGTTGTGATCTTGGACTTCAGCCTTCTGTTCAAGTAGCACTATTTACTCCCCAAGTAGTTTATTTTGAGAAGCATAGCTCCAGTTGCTGAGGAACATATGCATATTGAGAATTGAATTTGGGGCAAAGCAGCTGGAGAAATTCCTGTGGGTGGAGAAGCAGATGAGTGTCTTCTAAGAGTTGCTACTCCACGAAGCAGTGTGTTTCAGGGAGAGAAATCTCAGAAAGGAAACCCCAGCTTGCCAAGGGGGACGGGGACATTGGTTGCAGGGGATGGGCTGGAGAGAAGGATTGACAAGGGAAGCTAAATAGAACATTGCTGCTGGGTGCAAGGGAGTGGGAAGAAGGGTCAAAGGAAGGCACAGTGATCTTCACTGTCTTACTTTCAGGAATACAAATGGGTTTAAAACATTCAGTTTTTGAAGATACTGTGAATTTTTTCATCTTTCCTTTCGGGGATCCATTCCTAAGACAAGGAGACGCAAACTGAGTTTAACTCTCAGTAGATTCATATCAAATTAACACATTCTTCACCTGTCACGCTTCCCCTTACCTATGTAAGTCACGTCCACATAAAGTGGATCCGAGGAACTGATTCCCATCTGGTTGATGGCGTTTACTGTGATGACGTACATCTTCCATATGGAGGTGTGCTTCTTGCTAAAGTAGCAGGAGTTGGGGCCCCCGGTTTTGTAGTCTGGACATTCATGGATGAGTGTTTCTCTGCAACAAGTAACATATTAGGAGTCAGTAAGAAAGTGGTATGGAGCTTCTTTGCTGGCTCAGTGGTAAAGAATCTGCCTGCAATACAGGAGGCATGGGTTCGATCCCTGGGTCAGGAAGATCCCCTGAAGAAGGAAATGGCAACCCACTCCAGTATTCTTGCCTGGAGAATCCCATGGACAGAGGAGCCTGGTGGGTTATGGTCTATGGGGTCGCAAGAGTCGGACATGACTTAGCAACTAAACTACCACCACCAAGAAGGTGGTATAAAGAGTGTAGTTTTTTTTTTAAAGTGGTATAAAGAGCCTAGTATGTCAATATCACTGAATTTGGAGAGACAAGCGAACAACAGAGCTGGAGAAGGGCTCCCCAAGCTTCTCGACCCTGTCCATGTCAGCGAGGGGTGACTCAGGGAAGAAGTGCTGGAGAAGGGGTGGAGGAGGCACGTCAGAGCCCCAGGGACTCTGTTTCTCACCAACCCTTCCTGTCTACAGGTTGTTGTGGACTTTGTGCTATATGCCCTCTGCCAACATACACTTGAGTTTTCCATGGCCAAGGCAGCGCCATCCTCAGGAAATTACCATTGGGTCATCTCAGGACTTTCTCTTGCATCATACAAACCAGGGTGGGGCGGAGGCAGGCATGCCCAAGGCAGCTGTTATTGCACAAATGTGTTGAATTACATGTCACTAAAAAAGCTGAAAGGGGATACAAACTCCAGTATATTTCCAATTACACTCAGGTAGCCAAGAGGAGAGTGACTCTGAAAGGAGGTACTTCAGGTCCCAGCGGCTCCTCAGGCTGCTCACATTTAGACCTGGGGGCTCCACGCAAGACTTGTCACACAGGTGAGCAGGCTTGTTTCACCATGCTGCCGCTTTGAGCTCCTGAGGGCTGTGTGTCTGACACCCCTTTGGGTCTCACAGGGGATGTCAGCTTTGTGTACCACTAAGCGCAGTCACTGGGAGGCCGTCCAGCTGTTCCTCCAGTAAATGTTTTCTTCACTGGGAAGGATATACAGCCATCCCTGGATTTCCAGGAGCGTCTCCCTGTAACTGTGATGAACTCCTTGTCCAGAGATGGCCCTGTTGAGTTTGCACTGCAATTTTTTAGCTCCCAATACCCAATCTGGGAGATCATGGGTCCATGGATTTCCTAAGGAAAAACCTCATCTTCCTTTCCTTGTAGGGCTTGTTATTTTCTTGCATGTGAAACAAGTTCAAACAGCTAATGTACCAGAGTTGTCAAGGATTACATAATAATACTCTTGGATTTCAAAAGCAATGATTATAAAAAAAATGACAACTGGCAGAAGGTTGATAGATAAGCATCCAAAATTAACTTAGGAAACACTTACACGTGACTTTGGGGTACAACTCAAGCTTACGACAGGCAATGGTAACATGGATGGATTGGTGTCACTTCATTGGTGGTGGAGTTTATGGACACGAGGGAGCTTGGCTGGGACATTAGGAGGAGGATGTGGACGTGGATGTTAGAGTCCCTGCCCCCAGTAGTGGAAGGTTATCAGTGTCCATTCAGGGAAGCACGGAAATTAATCCAGGGTCAGTGGTCCTATGGCCTGGAGGGCAAGGATACCCATGTGGGGTTTGCTAGGAGAGAAGAGAACATTTTACCCTTCCTTGTGGTAAGTCAGTGTGTAATTGGTAGGAAGTCCTCCATCTGCCCCAGGCTCCCACCAGCAGGTGAATGTTTCCTTTCCAGGAGACCGACATTTAACGAGCTTGGGTTTTTCAGGAGGTGACTGTCCTAGAAAAAGAAGGTACTGGAGTCAATATTAAGGTCCATTCAACTCTGTGACCATTCTGTTGCCAGAAGGTACTGCAGTCAATGTTAAGGTCTGTTCAACTCTTTGACCATTCTGCGGGTGACAGAAGCACGTAGATGGGGCCAGGCCAGTGACGAGGTCTCAGGGAGAGTAGGCTTAGGGGTGGGAGGTGGGACTCAGAAGTGCCAAGATGTCAGCATCCTGCAACATTCTTATGTGGGCTGCCCTGAAGTTGGCAGGATTCAGAGAGAGAGAGCTTTGTCATGGGAGTTGTGTGTATGTGAGTGTGTGTGCATGTACTGTGAGATGGAGATACCAGCAACCTAGGATCAGTGACTAACTGTAACATTTCACCAATGGTGAGCAGCAAGGGTGCGAGGGGAACACATGGGTTGAGCAGAGTCTGGCCCTTCCAGAATCCCACGGTGTCTGTGGAGCAGATATGTGCCCACAGCACCAGGGTGATCATTTAAAAAGAATTCGCCTTCAGACACAAGCATCCTGTGATCATTTGCTGATCCAATGCTCCCTGGACCTCTCCCCGCTGCTCAATGACCCCCATCTTTCCACCACTCCCACATAGTAAACCCAGTTCTCTGCTCTTTTGCTCTTTCACTGTGTTACCCAGGCTCCCCCTCTAACTGCTTCTCCCCACATCTTCTCCGTCCCTTCCTTTCCTGCTTCACTCTTCCTTGATTCTGTTCAGCTTTGACCTATGATTCAGTCTCACAGTGTGGCTCCAATCCTCCCTGTCTCCACTTCTGAAGCTGGGTTTTCAGTCCCCTTTTTGTATATATTCCCCCCTCTCTCCCTGGGTCTTTATGTGGTGAGATGGCAAAGGGTTCTTTTGTAATTCTTGGCTCTTCTGGGGGGTATGAAGCATGGGAGCTCCTAGAGGTGCTGAGTGGGTAGCTGTTCTCCCGGTTAGCAGCTACCATCATTATCTAGTCCCAGCTGGAAGCTAGTGTGGCTGAAAGAGATGATGTGGAAAACCCAATGTGGATGGAGTTTTCGAGTTCCTAGCTCCTGAAGCTTTTGGTGAGCTGGCACCCTCTTCTGTTCCTTATCTGTCAGGTCCAGGGAGGGAAAGAGTCCCTCTATCCCCAGCCATGTAACCCCAGGTGGTGTTTCATTCAGGAAATCGGGAGCAGAGAGTGGCGCTTCCAGGAGGCTATCCTTGAACTTTGGGGGGTTGTCTGTTTTCCACCACCCTTGTCCTTCATCCCTCAGGCTGGCTCCTGAGCTAGAACTGCTAGCAAGGCAGCATCAGGATGAATGAGTTCAGAGGAGGACACGGGTGGGAAGGAGGGCACTAGGCAACACCAGCCAGAAAGAAGAACTGAATGGAATGGGATGATGGGATACAAGGCTGGGCCAAGGTCCCCAGGCTGAGTCAGCTGGAGCCCAGCCAGCTCTTAGATTCCCTGAACACTGTCCATGCCAGCCAGTCTGGGCTTAACTCTGCCCATTTTGGAATGTTGCTCAGCCTCTAGGGAATATTTCTTCAGGACAATTTCACAGGGTGAAGTGATTTTTTGTTTGTTTTTTCTTGTGGCTAGGGAGGAGTGAAGTGGAAGGGAAAGCTTATATTTTAAAAAACACACAAAGTTTACAGCTCAATAATGAGCATATTTAGAAGCCAATGAAGGCAACTGTTGATTATTTGGGGCTTATTTGAATACTTAAAGTTTCCATATGGATTGTACCAATCTCCATGTTCCTTTTTCTCTTCCTGAAAACTTCTCTCTCTCACATTTCACTGGTTATTAACAGTACCTTGAGAAAACTCAAGAGAGGAGGGTAAAGCTGTGAAACTGTAATTAGTCAAATGTTTCTTTCACCCACTTTAGAAGAGATGGTTACAATGAATGGATGGTCTCACTTGCCCTGTAAAATGCACACAAACACAGGGACAACCAGAGAGGTGCTCCCCACCCCCAAGACACACATGCTCAAACAGAAGAGCTCATATCAGAAACACACCCACAGATCACAGAGGAACAATATACACAGCCGCATACTTATGGAAGTAGATACTGGTCCGCACATAGGTACATATGCAGAAATATGCACCCACAAATGGGTATGCATATAGGAGAAGGCAATGGCACCCCACTCCAGTACTTCTGCCTGGAAAATCCCATGGGTGGAGGAGCCTGGAAGGCTGCAGTCCATGGGGTCGCTGAGGGTTGGACACGACTGAGCGACTTCACTTTCACTTTTCATTTTCATGCATTGGAGAAGGAAATGGCAACCCACTCCAGTGTTCTTGCCTGGAGAATCCCAGGGACGGGTGAGCCTGGTAGGCTGCTGTCGCACAGAGTCGGACACCACTAAAGTGACTTAGCAGCAGCACACACAGAGAAGCATTTTCAATCAGGTACATACAGGAAAGCTAATAAATACAGAGATATACACAAGTATACACACTTACAAATAGACGGGGGTAGACACACTGAAATGTACACACACAGGCTCACACAGGCTAGTCTAGTTGTAAATTTCATTTCCCGCATAACAGAGTTGGGTGTTCCTGTTTTCCACCACGAAACAGCAATCCCCTAAGATCTCTTAACAGGTTTTCAAAGATTTTTCACACACAACTTTTCATCTAAAGTGAGGAAACATCATTATCTTCACTTTGAAAGTGTCTAAATCCAGAGAACTAAGTTAACTGGCTCAAGGTTGCACAACCAGTAAGGGACAGAACCTGGACTGAAATTGTGATATGTCCCTGGCAGAGTTGTTTCTCTGCACTCCCAGAATGAGGATGCAAGTCAGAGCATGGGGACAGGATGCGGCATTAACTGCATCCAGTCTTTTGCACTAATTTTTGCCTTCATTTTAATCCCTATAATATTGTAAATAATTGAAGAGAAGCAAATACCATGGACACTTTCATTTCCTGTAACTGTGCTGCAAAAGAACTGTGATGGATTCTCCCCTCCTCTCGTACAAATACCCCAGGGAGTGAAAAAGAACAGGACAGTCTCTTACTTACCCTTCAGAAGGCTGACGCTGAGAAAAAGTAGCAAAATGAAAACCACTCTAGATGCTGCATTTTCCTTCATGTTGGCTCCTTCCTCTTTCCACAGGAAATAAATATATCAGAGGTTCACTGAAAGAGAAGGCACAGGCAACTTTTTGAAATGGCAAAAGTCTGGGGAGGCACATGCACCACTTTATTCTGAGTGTTTGCAACTGATTCTTGCTCCTTGCTGAATGTGAATAACAAAACAGGGGGAAAGGAATGTAGGAAAATGTAGCAAGGATAGCTTGGCTCAGAAGCATCGCTGTGCATACGCTGGGAAAAATTCCACCACCAGAGGTCATCCGAAGACAACGTTCAAGGTCAGCCGAGCACAAAGGGCTCCTTTGCACATACCCTCAGGAAAAATTGTTCTCTTTGCATCCCACAGAGTTAGTTGCTCAGTTGTATCTGACTCTTTGAAACCCCATGGACTGTAGCTTGCCAGGCTCCTCTGTTCATGGGATTTCTCAGGCAAGAATACTGGAGTGGGTAGCCATTCCCTTCTCCAGGGGATCTTCCTGACCCAGGGTTGGAACTTGGTCTCCTGCATTGCAGGTGGATTCTTTACCGTCTGAGCCACCAGTGAAGCCACCCAATAATAGATCACCTGTTTTATGGGATACAGATTGTATGCCCTACAGTAGAATTGTTCTGGGAGGGCTTTGATCTACTAGCCAAAAATAAGGCAGGCTGAGAAGTCGATGCTTTCAGTTTAACTCCCACCTGGCCCCATGGATGCTACCAAGAAAGAGGGGGAAGGCTGTCTTGAAGGTTCTGCTTCGGAAGACTCTGGAAGTGTCCTGGGTCATGGGCAAGGCTGGGAGCCACGTAGTGAACTCTAGTGGACCTCCACGTGATGACTCTTACCTCTTTGGAAAAGCCCCATAAACAAGAAATGACAAATCCCAGTAATAATTCAAAGTCCCGTGCATTTGAAGAATTAAGCAAATTTTGAACCTGCAGGGGTTGAGAGTTTTGAGAAATTTATTATTAATATTATTTTTACCCCTGGAACAATTTTCAAAACCTCTAAATGTCCTTGTAAGAAGAAAGGATTTTGAAAGACATTTGGAAAAGACTAATTAGCCTTTTTGGACTCCAGACAACTCTTGGAAAATAATAGATTTGATGAAGTAAGTATAAACTCTTGGAAGCCCATGACTAACATTTTCCCTTTAAATTTTACTTTTTTTTTTTTTAATCAGGGGAAGGGCATGCAGGAGCAAGGCTGCCCATCCAGGGATGTTGGAAAATACTGAATGCTGTTTGACGAGCCTTGAAAAGACCAGGCTTTGCCAACCCCTCCTAGTCGGAGGGTGGATCTCCATCTGCCAGCCAGACACCACCTAATGAATAACTTCTTGAAGTTCTTTCCACCTGCTATCATGCCCCTTGAGACATACTCAGAATTCTCAGTGACAATACAGGTTAGGGGTTTTATATTGGGGATTGGAACTGGAAAATGGAACAGGAAAAAGAAAGCAGCAGAAAGGGTAGAAGTTGAGAAATTATGAAGCAGAGAGACAGCAGAGTGGCCATGCCTGCCCCCGGGGATCTTAAACACTGTTGTTCTCCCTAATCCAGCTTCACTGGGTCCACTGAGACCTGGAAGAGTTCTCTGTCCTGCACATCTGGTGATCTCAGCTTGGCCTGGGGATGGGTGTGCTACCCACTGACTGAAAAAGTTCTAAAATAAACTTGAAACTCTCCTAAATAACATTTTCCAATAAAAGTGCTTTCAGGAAGCATTTTATTCCTAAGATATCCTGGAATCTGGTGAGTAGCCATGTGCACTTTCCGCTTTCTTAAAACCCCTGTGTCTGGGGACTGGACACTCTCATTGTGGTCCCATTACTGTGTTTCAATAATGATTCTCAATTTACTCTGCATTTTACTCTCCAGCAGGGCAAACACAGTGCTGGGGTAAGTAAACCTTCAGAGAGAAAGATAATCCCGACTGCCCACTTCTAAGGGTGCTACGCTGAATGTTAACCTGATCACCTGCTGTGGTCTCTTCCTGCACTAGGCACATCTCCCACTGTGCACAGACCATTTTTTTATGACTGGTGAACACTAGGCTGGGGATAAATTTTGTCTCATACTAAAAACAGAGTTACCATATGATTCAGCCATCTCACTCCTTGGTATTTATCTAAGATACATATACCTGAATGTCACTGTAACACTATATTCAATAGACAACACATGCAAGCAACCTAAGTGTCCATGGACAGATGAATAGATAAAGAAATCTGGTATATATACACAGTGGAATATTACTCAGCCATAAAAATGACTGCTGCTGCTGCTGCGTCGCTTCAGTCGTGTCCGACTTTGTGCGACCCAACAGATGGCAGCCCACCAGGCTCCTCCATCCCTGGGATTCTCCAGGCAAGAACACTGGAGTGGGTTGCCATTTCCTTCTCCAAAAAATGACTGAAATAATGCCATTTGCAATAACATGGATGGACCTAGAGATTATCATACTAAGTGAAGTTAAGTCAGAGAAAGAAAGACAAGTAGTATATGATATCATTTACATGAGGAATCTAAAAAATGATATAAATGAACATATTTACAGAACAGAAATAGGCTCACAGACATAGAAAACACACTTACGGTTACTGAAGGGGAAAATGAGTGGGGAAGAGATAAATTAGCAGTTTGGGATAAACAGATATACACTCCTAAATATAAAATAAACAACAAGGTCCTATTATACAGTACAGTGAACTATATTCAATATCTTATAATAACCTATAATGGAAGAGAACACCCCCAAATATTTGAACGTTTGGATCAGATATTATATTCAGATCTAAAATCTGAATCACTTTGCCGTACACCAGAAACTAACACATTTGCAAACCAACTATACTTCAGTGAAAAAGTGTAGGTAACTTAAATAAAACTTTTTTGTTTGAGTTCACTTCCCCATTGCAAGCAGGATCTTGATCAAGATTGTTCATTCCAGTACCCCAATGTTCATTGCAGCACTGTTTATAATAGCCAGGACATGGAAGCAACCTAGATGTCCAACAGCAGATGAATGGATAAGAAAGCTGTGGTACATATATACCATGGAATATTACTCAGCCATTAAAAAGAATACATTTGAATCAGTTCTAATGAGGTGGATGAAACTGGAGCCTATTATACAGAGTGAAGTAAGCCAGAAAGAAAAACACAAACACAGTATACTAACGCATATATATGGAATTTAGAAAGATGGTAACAATAACCCTGTATATGAGACAGCAAAAGAGACACTGATGTATAGAACAGTCTTTTGGACTCTGGGAGAGGAGAGAGTGGGACAATTTGGGAAAATGGCATTGAAATATGTATAATATCATATATGAAACGAGTCACCAGTCCAGGTTCGATGCACAATACTGGATGCTTGGGGCTGGTGCACTGGGACGACCCAGAGGGACGGTATGGGGAGGGAGGAGGGAGGAGGATTCAGGATGGGGAATACATGTATACCTGTGGCGGATTCATTTTGATATATGGCAGAACCAATACAATATTGTAAAGTTAAAAGAAAAAAGATTGTTAATTCCAACTTGGGCTGGAACTTCCAGAGTGTCCACAGATTGCTTGCAGTGATGGTTATAGTGGTAAATGGCTCCAAATGTTGGCAGTTCAGCTAGGAAAAAGCGAACCTCACACCGCCACCGGAGGACAATGATCTTGGCTTCATTCCTCAATAGCTCTCTGAGTGTGACTGTGGTTTAAAAATTCAAGAGTGAAAACTGAAAAGCAGGTCTGTAGCAAGTCAGCACCCTCAGGCCTTACCCATGACAAACTGCTTTGGCTTCCTTGCTTCCAAATCCTCAAAGATTCTACTATCGTTATGTTCCACCCGTTATCTAATATCCCTTGTCATAGTGCTGTGTCCCACTGTGGTAGAACCCCACCCTCCCCCTTCTTCCTCATTCTGTGCATCAGCGCTAAGCCTGGAAAGCTTCCCTTCTTCATCTTTCCCATTAAGCCAAGTCTTATCTACACAGGGAAAAACTTGAGGAAGTAGTCTGGCAGTTTTTTGTTCCTTAATGTTTATTTATTTGGGTGCATGGGCCTAGTTGCCCTGCAGCACAGGGGATCTTAGTTCTCTAACCAGGGATAGAACCTTCGTCCTCTGCACTGGAAGGCAGATTCTTAACCACTGGACCAACTTGGAAGTCCCCAGTCTGGCAATTTTTGCCCTGGCCACTTGCTCTTCTGAGAAACAAGACCCACTCTCCCTGATGCAAAATCAGAGCCATGGTCCCATAGCCTGGGCAGATTCCACTGTCCACAGCAGGGAGAGCATGTTGTAGGAGAGAAGGCTGGGGGAGGAGGGTCTGCTGAGAGTTAAAAATAACAGACCTGAGCTTTCACTCTGTACCCTAGGGGGACTCTATCTGCATATTCTAGCTCATCCAGCCCCTGAACCAACCCAAATGCCAGAAATCTCAGTGCTACACTTTTGTGGGACTTGTTCCCAGGACCTGGTGTCAGGTGGCTCTGAGGCAAACACAGTTCTCACCTTGTCTTGCCTCATTTGTCACTGTTGCTCTAATGTTCTACTCAGATTTTTGGCTGAGCTCCCCTGACTCTAGAAATAGGCCTAGCATGGAGGGCAGGGGTTTGGAGGACCTCTTGCAAGCCTAATTACCACAGACAAGCAGGGCCCCATCCAAGATTTTAATTTCTTGAAGGACTGTCACAAATGTGAAATGCACAAATCTCAAGCATTCTGCTCAATGAATTATCACAAGATGGACACGTCTATGTTACAACTGGGTCAAGAAACAGATCAGTAATAGCATCCTAGAAACTCCCCCCAGTGCTTTCTCCCTGTCTCTACCCAGCCCTTTCCAAGAGGAGCCAGTTTTCTGACTTCTAACACTGAAGATGAGTTCTGCTTACTTTTGGACTTTATAGAAACATAATCATACTACATGCATATTTTGACTGTGCGTGTCTGGCTTCTTTCATTTCACAGTGTTGTATGATTCATCCTTGTTGTTACATGGAGTTTTACTAAAAATTCATTTTTAGTTCACATCATTCATCTTCATATTACACTGAAAGAAAGACCATAGTTTATTTCTTCATTCTACTCTTGATGGACATTTGAGGTTTCCAGTTTTCGATAAACTTTGAATTTTGCTAAGACTTATCAAGAGTCTGATGCAGAGGAGACCCACATACCTTATACCTGCTTTATGCTCCTTCCCAACTTTCTGTTCTCTGCCTTTAATGGTTAGGATACCGCCTGCTATACATCTTGATTATAAATGCAAATTAAGTTTCAAATGCCTGTCTTGTCCTAAAAATGCAAACCATCTCATTTCTTGCAACAACTTTTAAATACATCCATTCATGGTCTGAAATGTTAGGAACTGTGTTTGTTGCTTCCTTTGGGGTCTGCTGGGTCTGGTCCTCTACATTCTGGATCTCCTTACCTGCCTGCAGCTCTACCTGTTTGATGGCCTGAGGCTAACAGAACATGGTGAGAACCCTACAGTACTTTTTGATTTCTAGGAATCTGGCTTTTGTTTCTAATACAGAATGCCAACATTTAGTTTGGAAAACAGAGGAGATAATCTGCTCAGGGTTGGGGGAACAAGCAGCAGGAGGGATTGATTAGCTATTTCACACCAGGCTCAAGATTAGGGCCATTATACAAGCTCTGTTGTTGCTGCTGTTGTTGCTAAGTTGTATCCGACTCTTTGCAATTCCATGGATTGATGGCAGCACACCAGGCTACCCTGTCCTTCACTATCTCCCAGAGTTTGTTCCAATTCATATCCATTGAGTCAGTGATGCTATCTAACTATCTCATCCTCTGTTGCTCTCTTCTCCTCCTGCCTTCAATCTTTTCCCAGCATCAGGGTTTTTCCAATGAGTCATCTCTTTGCATCAGTTAGCCAAAATATTGGAGCTTCAGCTTCAAAACAGTCCTTCAAATAAATATACAGCATTGATTTTCTTTAGGATTGACAGGTTTGATCTCCTTGCTGTCCAAGGGACTCTCAAGAGTCTTCTCCAGCCCTACAACTTGAAAGCATCCATTTATTGGTGCTAAGTGAAAGTGAAAGTGAAGTCGCTCAGTCGTGTCCGACTCTTTGCAACCCCCTGGACCGTAGCCCACCAGGCTCCTCCGCCCACAGGATTCTCCAGGCAAGACATACTGGAGTGGGTTGCCATTTCCTTCTCCAGGGGATCTTCTCGACCCAGGGATCGAACCCAGGTCTGCCGCATTGCAGGCAGACACTTTAACCTCTGAGCCACCAGGGTGCTAAGACTATGCCAAAACCTTTGACTTTATGGATCACAATAAACTGTGGAAAATTCTGAAAGAGATGGGAATACCAGACCACCTGATCTGCCTCTTGAGAAACCTATATGCAGGTCAGGAAGCAACAGTTAGAAATGGACATGGAACAAGAGACTGATTCCAAATAGGAAAAGGAGTACGTCAAGGCTCCTTTGTCACCCTGCTTATTTAACTTATATGCAGAGTACATCGTGAGAAACGCTGGACTGAAACAAGCACAAGCTGGAACCAAGATTGCCGGGAGAAATATCAATAACCTCAGATATGCAGATGACACCACTCTGATGGCAGAAAGTGAAGGGGAACTAAAAAGCCTCTTGAAAGTGAAAGAAGAGAGTGAAAAAGTTGGCTTAAAGCTCAACATTCAGAAAACGAAGATCATGGCATCTGGTCCCATCACTTCATGGGAAATAGATGGGGAAACAGTGGAAACAATGTCAGACTTTATTTTGGGGGGCTCCAAAATCACTGCAGATGGTGACTGCAGCCTTGAAATTAAAAGACACTTATTCCTTGGAAGAAAAGTTATGACCAACCTAGATAGCATATTCAAAAGCAGAGACATTACTTTGCCAACAAAGGTCCGTCTCATCAAGGCTATGGTTTTTCCAGTGGTCAGGTATGGATGTGAGAGTTGGACTGTGGAGAAAGCTGAGTGCCGAAGAATTGATGCTTTTGAACTGTGGTGTTGGAGAAGACTCTTCAGAGTCCCTTGGACTGCAAGGAGATCCAACCAGTCCATTCTGAAGGAGATCAGCCCTGGGATTTCTTTGGAAGGAATGATGCTAAAGCTGAAACTCCAGTATTTTGGCCACCTCATGCGAAGAGTTGACTCATTGGAGAAGACTCTGATGCTGGGAGGGATTGAGGGCAGGAGGAGAAGGGGACGACAGAGGATGAGATGGCTGGATGGCATCACCGACTCAATGGACATGATTTTGAGTAGACTCTTGGAATTGGTGATGGACAGGGAGGCCTGGTGTGCTGCGATTCATGGGGTTGCAAAGAGTTGGACACGACTGAGTGACTGAACTGAACTGAAACCTTTTTATGGCCCAACTTTCACATCCATACATGACTACTGGAAAAACCATAGCTTTGGCTATATGGACCTTCATCAGCAAAGTGATGTCTTTGCTTTTTAATATGTCGTCTAGGTTCCTCATAGCTTTCCTTCCAAGGAGCAAGTATCTTTTAATTTCATGGGTGCAGTCACTGTCTGCAGTAATTTTGGAACTGAAGAAAGTAAAATATGTCCAAATCAATAGTCAATATCTGAAGAATAAGTGAATCACTTATTATTATGAAGCTTTAAAATTGGAAAAGCAGAACAAGAATCTAAGATAGAGGAGGAAATTCTGCAGACAGAGGAACTGGTCCTGTAGTAGTACTAACAAACTCTGGACTTGGAGTGAATTTAGTGTCCTGTCTTTGACAGGGGAACCTGAAGAGGTTTTCAGGACCACATAGCAGCTTCTCTTAAATGCAGACATTGAGTGTTGGGGATGCAGTCCTGGCCCAAGGGTGTGAGCATATGAAGGTTCCAGCTCTTCCTGGGTTCAATGCAAATGCGTGCCCACAGCAACGAAGTTTATCAGTCCATAGCCCAGAAATCAGAGTTACACATTAGTCTGTGAACTTTCCAAGCCAGACTCTTGCTCATATGTCACCCATTATTGTTATTATTTTTTAATCTCTGCAGTGATCAAGTTTCCATTTTATTGCTTCTCAAACAGGTGGCCATCTCATCCCTTGTCCTAAGATACCCTTTGGTGGGGAACATCTGGCACCTTCCATAAGGGAATCACTTCTATATAAAATGGCCATCCCAGTTGAACTCAGCAGTTTAGTCAGAATATCATAGCGGTGTAGACATTACTAGAAACAGTAGAGAAATTAGTAAAATATGTCCACCTCTGATTCCAGCCACCCTCTCCCTCCTCTCTTGTGAATCCCAGAACATCTTGAAGACTCTGTCTGTAAAGAGGCATCTAAGCAGAGGGGGTGGGGAAGGCAATGGCACCCCACCCTAGTACTTTTGCCTGGAAAAATCCCATGGACGGAGGAGCCCGGTAGGCTCCAGTCCATGGGGTCGCTACGAGTCGGACACGACTGAGCGACTTCACTTTCACTGTTCACTTTCATGCATTGGAGAAGGAAATGGCAACCCACTCCAGTGTTCTTGCCTGGAGAATCCCAGGGACAGGGGAGCCTGGTGAGCTTCCGTCTTTGGGGTCGCAGAGTCGGACACGACTGAAGCGACTTAGCAGCAGCAGCAGCAGCAAGCAGAGGGGGTGTGTGGGGCATGGCCATGGCCATGTGCTGAAAGAGGTAGACAATGGACAGAGATTGCAACTGTGCCAACTGGAGCCAAGTTAAGAGTTGGAATCACATCTGGGGACTCACATAGAAAGACCTTCTGGCCCTTAACCTGATCGGGTCAATGGCCACAGGGTGATGCACATGCCTTTGCACAGCAGTCGCTTTAATAAAACAGAATACTGAATGCTTCCCCACGGCTGGAGGCATGGCTTCCAAATCCAATTAAGCCAACACCACTCACCGGCCCCAACATCCCAGCAGGATCTTTGATCTGAGAGAGGCTTGTTTTCATTTAGCCTCCTTGGCTTGAAGGCAAGAACATGAACTGGGTGAGTTTCAATTCTCCCCAGTCAGTGCAGTCTTCAGACAGATGGTGGAAAATGCCCTTTGGCCTGACTTTCAGAGGAACTAGTTCCCCACAAGATCATCAACTAACAACAATAAAACAAATCCACAAATTGTACATTATGTTTTACAGTTTACAGAGCTGTTCCACAGATTTCAGTGGTTTTCAATCCAGGACTCACATTAGAACCATGTAGGGAGCCATTAGATTCACATTAGAACCATGAAGCCATTTATGGATGTGAGAGTTGGACCATAACGAAGACTGAGCGCCGAAGAATTGATGCTTTCCAACTGTGGTGCTGCAGAAGACTCTTGAGAGTCCCTTGGACTGCAAGGAGGTCAAACCCTTCAATCCTAAAGGAAATCAACCTTGAGTACTTATTGGAAGGACTGATGCTGAAGCTGAAGCTCTGATACTTTGGCTACCTGATGCAAAGAGCTGACTCATTGGAAAAGACCCTGATGCTGGGAGAGACTGAGGGCAGAAGGAGAAGTGGACAACAGAGGATGAGATGGTTGGATGGCATCATTGACTCAATGGACGTGAGTTTGAGCAAACTCCAGCAGATGGTGAAGGACAGGGAAGCCTGGTGTGCTGCAGTCCATGAAGTCACAGAGTAGGACATGACTTAGCAACTGAACAACAAATGGAGCTTATTAAAAGGACCAACTTCTACATCTTGTCCCAAGAAATTCTGATTGATTAAGAATTGGATCCACAAGCACGTGGACATTTTAACAAAGCCCTCCAGATGATTTTAATATAAAGTCAGGGCTAGGAACCACTAATGCCACCTAACACATATTATGCCTCTGCTGGGAGGCTCCCCTGGATGGGAGAGGAAACCAACTCTCAGAGAGGCTCTGCCCACCATCACACAGTGCAGGGAACACAGCAGAAGTGGGAACCCAGTCTGTAGACTGGGAGTCCTGCCTCAAATTAACAACCTCAGAGACAAAATGACAAAACATTTACATGGTGATCTATAGATTTTAAAGCACTTTCACCTCACAGTCTTAGTTTCTTCTTAGAATAATCCTGTGCAGTGGGCAGAAAGCTATTATTCTTCCCATCACTACTTCACTGCTCTCAAGTTAAAGGTGAGGAAACAGAAGCTCATGGGGGTAAGTGGTTTAAACCACCAACCTTATCTTAAAAGCCCCCAGTGTGCTCAGAACTGCATGGTGATAAAATTGACAAACCCTCATGTAGGATGCAATACGTGCCAGGCACTGAGGTGTAAGTACTATGAATACATCCATTTCACAGATGAGGACCTGGGGCCCAGAGAGGCTCCATGAGTTGTCTAAGGTCACGCAGCCAGCAAGCAGTGGATGGAGGGAAAGGAACTCTGCAGTTGGGCTCCACGATCTGCAGTTGTTAAGCTTTTCACTTCTGATGGCTGCAAAGGAGCAGTGGACCCTACCTTCAAGAGGCTCCAGTGCACAGAACCCAACTGGCCATGGCTTGGTGGATAGGTCAGAGGACTTTGGGACCACGGGTTCTGAGCCATCTAAGGCATCTCTCTTTCTAGTAAACAGTTCTTTCAGCAACTCCCCCTTCCCAAACCCTGCTCTGATTCAGGGTGCTGCTGGAATCTAGGGCTGGTCCTTCAAGAGCAGTGGATGTTCTTTGGCACTGCTTCCAGAGTCTCTCCTGGACACCACTGCTCATCCCAGGTATAATGGGTCGACATTTTTGGAGGGTGAGACCTAGGAAGTGGTACTTTTGTAAATTAAAAAATTGTATTGGAATATAATTGTGTAGCAGGCTTCCTAGATGGCACTACTGGTAAAGAACCTACCTGTCAAGGCAGAAGAAGTAAGAGACGTGGGTTCGATTCCCGAGTTGGGAAGATTCTCTAGAGGAGGGCACAAGAACCCACTCCAGTAGTCTTGCCTGGAGAATCCCAAGGTCAGAGGAGCCTGGCAGGTTGCAGTCCACGGGGTCGCAGAGTTGGAAATGACTGACGTGACTTAGCAGGGCATGGCATAATTGTGCAGCATTAGCTAAAACCTCTATCAAATCACAAACCAATCATTTCTTTCCTGTGATGGGAACAATTAAAATCTAGTCTCTTAGGAACTCTGAACTTTATTAATACATGGTTGTCTATAATCATTACTCTGTGCATGCGCTCTTCAGGGATTATTTATCTGATTGCCAGCTGGTACCAGAACCGGCATTTAAACAAACATTTAGATGATTCTTATGAAGCCTCAGTCCTAGCATAAAGGACTAGTGAAGGTAGATACTGGTTAGGAGATAGGATTGCATCTTCCTCCATCCTCTGGGCCCTGAAAGGGCACTTTCCTAAAAGGGCTGCATTGAACTGAGTGTTTCTTATGAGAAGGGCTATGAGGTCTAAGGGATTCTCCCTCAGGTATGGAGGTTCACACCAGGGAGCAACTGTTACATTTTCAGGAATGCTGTAAGCCAGTGGGCTTCAGGTTGGTAGCTTGAAATCAGTCAGAGCAGCCATTGTATAAATTCCCACACTTATATGATGGGAATTGGCAAAATCAGAATTTTTTTTTCTTCTTCCTTTTACCTTCTCTTGGGAGAGCATTTGTTAAGCATTGAAGCAGCACACCCCTAACTCCACCTCCCCAGGCTGGAAGTCCCCACAAGTAAGAGGGCTTAAAAGTGAGTGAAATCGCTCAGTTGTGTCTGACTCTTTGTGACTCCATGGACTGTCGCCTACCAGGCTCCGCAGGTGACAGTCCATGGAATTCTTCAGGCAAGAGTACTAGAGTGGGTTTCCATTTCCTTCTCCAGGGGATCTTCCTGACCCAGGGATCGAACCCGGGTCTCCTGCATTGCACGCAGACGCTTTACCATCTGAGCCACAGGGAAGCGTCAAAACTTTCAGGCCAGTTTAACGCAGGTTTGCAGACACCTTTTTGTCTGAGGGAGACGTCATGGATCCCAGCTCCTTTCTTTCTTCTCTTTCCTCTCATCTTCCTTCCTGTATGTGCTGACTGAACCCTGTTCTCCTCAGAACCCTGGTCAGACTCCCCTCATTGCTGCCCCTGACAGTTGAGGCTGTGGGGTTATTATTTTCCTACTTCCTGTTGACGTCTGCAATCTAAGGTTAGCGAGACCTCCAATTGCTTAACGGGTTAGCTTTCTTATTATGGTACAGAAACCAAAATCAAATCAAACAAAAAATTAAGCAAACAAAAAACCCCTGTAATCATAACCTAAGAACTCAGCTCACCTTGACCCTTGTTTGTGTGCCTCCCATGGTCGCCTGGGGTTCTCTGATAGAACCTTTTCAGCCCTTTTCAGCCTGGGTCTATTCACTAGGCCTGGAGCATGCCCTGACCTGCCCGGCCACTTTGCCCAGGGCTCTCCACAGTGGGGAACCACTTGAGCTCTACCAGGAAGTTCTGGGGTGAACGTCCATCTGTGAGAGAAGCCCAGGGAAGGCTTGCATTGGGTCCTATTCCATTCCTGGTGCTGGGATCCTGCCTGGTCAGTGGTCAAGACCCTAGTTCTCCCAAACTATCAGCCCTTCAGACTGATTCTCTGCTCAATGCCCAGATCAGTGGGCACGGAGAGTCACAGATAATGGACTCACTCCTAGGGCTGGCCTGCATCCTACATTCTGCCAGCCCCAGTATCCACGGTGTGTGACCAGACCATCTTTCTGGCAGAATTCCCATATACTGCCTCCTCGCAGCTCAGCCGGTCACCTATCTGCTTTCCGGTTGTTCTACTCACTGTCCATCCACTCTCCTGTTCTTCTTGGAGGACTGATTGGTTTCAAGGTCCTGGTTCCTCTTGGTCTGATCGCTCTCATTCCTAGAGAGCAGGGAAAACACCTCTCTGCATTCTCATTATCAGTTAGAATTAATCTCTGCACATTTCCCAAAGCTTCACACTTTCCCATTTCCTCCATTCCTTCATTTCTCAGTAAATCTATTAGCTGTTTTCACATCTGGCTCACTTCCCCGTCAAAATATGCTCAGCCCTGTGTAATGTGCATGTGCAAGCACATAGACTAGTGCGTGGGTGTGTGCTCAGTCAGTCATGTCTGCAGAGTCGTGTCTGACTCTTTGTGACCTTATGGATTGTAGCCCAGAAGGCTCCTCTGCCCTTGGGATCCCCCAGACAAGAATACTGGAGTGGGTTACCATGCCCACATCCAGGGGATCTTCCTGACTCAGGAACTGAACTGGTGTCTCTTGCATTGCAGGCAGATTCCTTACCCACTGAGCCACCTGGGAAGGCCCACACAGATTAGTAATAACAGCCCAAATCAGCCCCCTTCCTCCCACTCCCAGTCCAAAACAGCTGAGCATTTACTACCACATGATCCCTGCATATTTCCAGAAAAAAACCCTAAACCCCTCAGTCATTTAAAGAGAAAATCATGGTTGTATCCTCTTCCAGAAGGAGATTCATTGGTGGAGCCGGAAGTGGCAGCAACCACATGACAGGAAGAGGAGTGGGATTCAACTGGAAGATCAGTTTGAATTATGTCAGGGAGCCAGGCAGCCTGGCTAAGGCTGAGTAATAAGATAACTTGTTTGATGTCTCACTGGGAAGACTAAATATGCTTGAATATTCGTTCACTCATTTATTCATCAAATATTTATCTCCCTCACCTCCTTCAGGCCATTGCTTGCTGACACCTTATCAACAAGACCTTTGTTGACTCGTCTTCAAACCATCTTCAGCACTGCTCCACTTTCCTCATCCTCTGCCTTGCTTCACTGTTCTCTACAGCATATACCATCATCTGACCTATGATATTTTTCCATATTATTATCATTTGTTGTTGTTGATGGTGTGTGTCTCTCCACTAGGCTGTAAGATCTGCGAGAGAAGAGATCATGCAGGATAGTGCTTAGGACAGTGGCTTAAACCCCAGTAATCTCAGAATGTTCAGTTCTGTGTATGTTCCGGAAAACATGTCACATCTTACTGAAACTACATCTGTCCATTCCAGAGGGAACTGGTTTCCTTGCTCCCCTAAAATCGCAGCATATCAGCAACCAATTAATCCATGGTGCTAGAATCCTCCCATTCCTCTTTCTTTCAGAATATTTAAGAAGAGATTTTGGAACCAATTATCTGAGTTGGAATCTTGTTGTCAGTTACTAGATGTGTGATCACAGTTTACTTGCTTAAATTCTCTGTGCCATAGTCTCTCTAAAATGGGAATACAGAAAGGATCAACCTTCCTTAGAGCTATGATGAAGATTCATTGAGTTAGTATTTGTAATGGGCTTAAATTGTGCCCAGTCTACAGTGAGGACTATATAAATATTTGTTAAATTTTCTCCATTCCCCCACTGTTGACCGCTTCTCCCTCCTAACTCTCTCCCACCCAAGAACTTCCCACAGCAGAAGAACTAAGGTAGAGTGGCTTCCTCTCCATTAAAAATGTTAGTATTTCAGTGGAGGTGATGGGGATGTGAGCTGACTGGATTATAGTCCCTACTTCTGTGTTCCCTCCCAGTTGGAGGGTTCTATACCCCCATCCATTGGCACTGGACACACTCTTGTGTGAATGAAGAAGAACAAAGAGCCTGCTCAGCACTCAACTCTACAAAGATGAAGTCGCCAGCCACAGTCAGTGAATGAATGACAGTGCACCCTGAGAAGAATTCAGGATGGAAAGCAGGATGAGGCACTCAGCTTTGGAAAAACAGCTCCTTGGACAGTTAGATGTATAGCTCATACGTGCATGCACACTAAGTCACTTCAGTCATGTCTGACTATTTGCGACCCTATGGACTGTAGCCCGCCAAGTTGGTCTGTCCAAGAGATTCTCCAGGCAAGAGTCCTGGAGTGGGTTGCCATGCCCTCCTCCAGGAGGTCTTCCCAACACAGGGGATCAAACCCACATCTCTTATGTCTCCTGCACTGGCAGATAGGTACTTTTCCACTAGTGTATAGCTCAGGGTGGGTTTTAATGAATACAGGTTCTTGCATTTTCCCACACATAGAAGAGCAATAAAATTACACTTGAGATATCCATTCTTTATGACCAGCAGTAATTTTTTTCAATTATTATTGAAATATAGTTGATTTACAATGCTGTATTAGTTTCAGGTGTACAGCAAGGTGATTATATATATATGTATAATATTATTATATAATTATATATTTTTAGATATAACTTTAAAATTATTTATTTATATATATCATATATATATAAAAGATAAAGAAATGTAATAACCTCAGACATACAGATGACACCACACTTGTGGCGGAAAGCAAAGAGGAACTAAAGAGCCTCTTGATGAAAATGAAAGAGGAGAGTGAAAAAGCTGGCTTAAAACTCAACATTCAAAAAACGAAGATCATGGCATCTAGTCCCATCACTTCATGACAAATAGATGGGGCAACAGTGGAAACAGTGACAACCTAGACAGCATATTGGAAAGCAGAGACTTAAAGACTTACTTTGCCAACAAAGGTCCATCTAGTCAAAGCTATGGTTTTTCCAGTAGTCATGTATGGATGTGAGAGTTGGACAATAAAGAAGGCTAAGTGCCAAAGATTTGATGCTTTTGAACTGTGGTGTTGGAGAAGACTCTTAAGAGTCCCTTGGACTGCAAGGAGATCAAACCAATCAATCCAAAAGGAAATCAGTCCTGAATATTCATTGGAAGGACTGATGCTGAAGCTGAAACTCCAGTACTCTGGCCACCTGATGCAAAGAGCCGACTCACTAGGAAAGACACGGATGCTGGGAAAGATTGAAGACAGGAGGAGAAGGGGAAAACAGAGGGTGAGATGGTTGGATGGCATCACCGACTCAAAGGACATGAGTTTGAGTGAGCTCCGAGAGATGATGAAGGACAGGGAAGCCTGGCGTGCTGCAGTCTATGGGTCACAAAGAGTCGGACATGACTAAGCGACTGAACAACATATATATTCTTATTTAAATTCTTTTTCATTATAGGTAATTGCAAGATGTCGAGTAGACTTCCCTGTGCTATACCATAGGTCCTTGTTAGTTATCTGTTTTATACATAGCAGTGTGTGTATTTCAGCAGCAATATTTTGCAAGCTGTATGCTGAATTGCACGTATTTTTCCCAGCCAAAATTCATATATAAACTTTCTCCTCCTTTACGCCTTCAGAAGAGTTCTCTCCCCGAGAGACTGTCTCCTGGGTTATAGTCCTCAGCAAGGTCCTTGAAGAAAATCTAAACTCACAACTCTTCCATTGTGAGTCATTCTTTAAGGCATCACCTGCACCCTGTGCGTGTGGGTGGAGTTGCACTTCTCATCTCTATGACTTTGGACTTGACCACGTGAAAAGCTCTGGTCAACGGAGAGGGAAAGGTTGTGATTGTTTCTGTTGTATCCAAACAGAAGCCTTAAATACAACTGCAAGCTACTGTATTTATTGACTGAGGCCTTCCTGCTCTTGTTCTCAGGTTTTCCACATGGCGCCTTCTTCCATCATCCCATCTGGGTTTCAGAATGAGCAAACAGGTGGAGCCCAGATAAGCCAGCTCAGTCCAGCCCATCCCAGCAGAGCCATGGCCGGCCAACCTGCAGCTAAGCCACAGTCCTTACATAAAGTGAGCAAAAAGGAAACATGTTGTAAGCCACTGAGGGAACACCGTTTTGTTATCATCACAGAACTGACTAATCAAGGGCAAGAGCAGTAGAAGGAGAACATATGTTTTGCAAAACTGTTCAAGCCAGATTATTTTTTCACAGAGGGGTCTCTGTATGTGTTACATATGTGTCTATGAATATACTGTTCATCCAGACACAAAACAACTTTGCTATAAATATAATCACTCATACTGGTAATAACTTTGTCTACTATGTATATTTTAATTTCCAGAAAGGTGGGCTTGGGGAGTGAGAAGTTAAAATAAAATAAAAAATACACTGTTGACCAACTAGCATTACCTCTCTGGCACCCTGTTTATTTGTCTCAGGAGGAAATGAACAGCAGGAGTTCTAGAAGCACAGCATTTTGGATACAAAAGAGGCCAAAAGACTTGAAAGGATTCTGATCCAATGTCTCCCTTTTACACGTTGGGCAACTAAAGCCTGAATAGATGAAGTGTTTTTGCCTAGTGCCTGATGGGAGACTCTTTAGAGCACTGACAGCCGGCTGTGTACACATCTGGAGGAAGTTATCATGTCTAAGAAGAAATTCTTAAGAATGTGGCAAAAGCATTTTTCCTCTCTAATTCCTGCTTTTTCCTGCACCTCAGTTAGTTAGAATGCTGGGAGACCACAGGATTAGCAAAAGCTTCTAATGTTCACCAGAATTTGGTTCTCCTTTTCCTTTGGGCAGAGAGTTAAAGTTTGCTTCACTGACTCTGCTGTAATTAGAGTCAAGTTAAGGAGTTGGGGCCTCTGAAATGGCAGATGTACTTCTCATCTAGTCCTGGTCTCTTAAGATATTCATGTATTTTCTCTCTCTGATCCATTACTGCCCAGAGGAAAATGAAATTGGAGACTTCAGTCTTAAGGGCTTAGTACAGCCCCCAGATAGAGGAATCCTGCATCTTCTGCTGACGCCCATTGGACTGGGGACTTGGGTGTGAAACAAACTTCTGGTCATTAAGCTTCTGAGACAAAGAGAGGTTGGGTGTTACAATGACTAGTTTTACATAGCATAACTTATCCAGGGATAATCCAAAGACAATAAACGCAACTTATTGTTTAAATGGTAAACTGTTTAAAATTGTTTAAACTTTAAATAGTAATTACCATATTTAACTGAGGAGAAGAGCAGTAAATAGGAAAGAAGCCTTTGACCTCTGGCCCACATCATCATCAAAGTCTTGGACTAACCTCTGCCTTGCTTCCCCTGCATTTTCAAGTCCCACCCACTACAGTGTCACATTCATACGTGTCCATGGGTGTTCAACATCACTTGTTGGATGGCTGACTGACTACTTTTACAAAGCCATGTATAATTTATTTTGATTCACAGATCCACTGAAAGAGCACTTGACCTTGAGCTCTATAACACATTCTTCCCATTAATCAACAGGTGTTCCCTATCATTGAGGGATATGTTCTGATACCTTATGGATTCCTCCAAAAAAGTTGTTCAAATTCATCAATTTGAAATGTAGGAGAGATGGGTGACAAAGTCAATGGAGAGGTAGTTGCTGGATGCTATGCTATGCTATGCTAAATCACTTCAGTTGTGTCCGACTCTGTGTGACCCCATAGACGGAAGCCCACCAGGCTTCCCCATCCCTGGGATTCTCCAGGCAAGAACACTGGAGTGGGTTGCCATTTCCTTCTCCAATGCATGAAAGTGAAAAGAGAAGTGAAGTCGCTCAGTCGTGTCCAACTCTTAGTGACCCCATGGACTGCAGCCTACCAGGCTCCTCCGTCCGTGGGATTTTCCAGGCAAGAGTACTGGAGTGGGGTGCCATTGCCTTCTCTGAGTTGCTGGATAAGTGAGCTTAAATATTGATGCACTTCTGTAGTGCAAAGTAAGACAATTGCACTTAGAAAAAACAGATAAAATATGCTTAATATCTTGAAAGGAAAGTGCTACTGTCAATTATAAAAGAATCCCTCCATAGATTTCTTAATAAGTCTACCACCCCATTAGTGTGCATTGACAAACAGTAGACCTAACTCCCAGTTGGTTGCTAAGTTTCTGTGCAATGTATTTGCATATGGAAATAGAGTGGGCTTATGCAAATATGACAGAAGGTGAAGAAGAACTAAAAAGCTTCTTGATGAAAGTGAAAGAGGAGAGTGAAAATGTTGGCTTAAAACTCAACATTCAGAAAACTAAGGTCAAGGTATCTGGTCCCATCACTTCATAGCAAATAGATGGGGAAACAAAGGAAACAGTGAGAGACTTTATTTTGGGAGGCTCTAAAATCACTGCAGACGGTGACTGCAGCCATGAAATTAAAAGATGCTTGTTCCTTGGAAGAAAAGCTATGAATGACCTAGACAGCATATCAAAAAGCAGAGACATTACTTTGCCAACAAAGGTCTGTCTAGTCAGAGCTATGGTTTTTCCAGTAGTCATGTATGGGTGTGAGAGTTGGACTGTAAAGAAAGCTGAGAGCTGAAGAATTGATGCTTTTGTACTGTCGTGTTGGAGAAGACTCTTGAGAATCCCTTGGACTTCAAGGAGATCAAACCAGTCTATCCTAAAGGAAATTAGTCCTGAATATTCATTGGAGGACTAATGCTGAAGGTGAAGCTCCAATACTTTGGACACCTGATGTGTAGAACTGACTCAGTGGAAAAGACCCTGATGCTGGGAAAGATTGAAGGCATTAGGAAAAGGGGATGACAGAGGATGAGATGGTTGGATGGCAACATCGACTCAATGGACATGAGTCTGAGCAAGCTCTGAGAGTTGGTGATGGACAGAGAAGTCTGGCATGCTGCAGTCCATGGGGTCGCACTGAGTTGGACATGACTGAGTGACTGAACAGAACTGATGCAAATATCTGCATATTTGGCTGCCATGACATTGGCCTGGCAGAACCCAGTACATCACTGTTGACTCACTGCTTTACAATAATAACATCACCTTTTTTGTACAACATGTAATTGGTGTGTCTTCCAGACAACTCTCTCTGAGACTACCAAGGGGAAAAAAAAAGAATAGGTAGTCAGCATCTAAAAACTTAGTTAATTTCTCCTTATCTCTGTAAACACTCTTCTTGGAATATTATCCATAATGATCTTTTTTTTTTTTCATCCCTGGTCAGGTAGATGTCCCATCCTAGGCTTCTCAACTCAGCTTCAGAGACAGATATTAATTTTAATACTACAACAAGGACAATATAATTTGGAAGGGAAGTTTGTTGGTTTGCTGATGCCTCCAGTTTTGTCAATTACCAGCTTATTTACAAGTCAAAATATAAACAGTGATGGATGCTTTTCATGGGAGTGCCTCAGCAGAGGGTCTGATCTGCACCTAGATGTCTGGAATGCCTTTCTGAATGTCCTTGATTGCTCAGAAACCCATTATAATCCCCGCCTTTGCCTTCAAGCTCTGTGCCGGTGCCAGGCACACGGAGCTCAAGTGGGGCCAGTGAGTCAGTCTGGGAATAGCAGCAGATAATGTTCATTTTAATACCTGGTGGAGTTCAGAAGTCGAGTTTCCTGCTTAGGAGCAGACTTCAGGAGCACTTAAACACTGAGCAACCACCATGCCATCTTCTTTCTCCCTCTTTACCCTTCTGGACATCACACTTAGCTCCATGTTACTTCATGGGTTAACAGGAGCCAGGATTCTATGGGTAGACAGGAACCACATTCCATAGTCCAGACAGTTGGCCAAATCCCTTAGGAAGCATTTTCATCTTCCTCTCCAGAATTCCTCTCTCTGCCAGCTGCCTTGACTTGCCCTTTATCTTCCTTCTACTCTGCTCTAAACCCCAAGCCATCTTGTTCTTGCTCAGCTTGTATGTCTCATTGACTAAAATACCAGGATGATTTCTAGAGAAATTATAAATATTGTGTGCTCCTCAAAGTATGCCTCATGGGAGTGGGGGGTCTCAGCCTTTCTATGACGTGGCTTGTTAGAGTCTTCCCCCCACTGAAGTGGCTCCCATTCTATGTAGGCATGGGGCTGCAGGGAAAATGTGATTTCTCCATGCTGTTTTAGAAGCAATAAAGATTGATACATGGCTGCTCACTTGAAAGCCCAGCTGCCTCCTCATCTTCAATTTCAGCTTTCCTGTCTTGAGGCAGGGACTTCCTTGGGTCTCCCCAAAGTTGGGGATGCACAGTCCACAGAGCACCAGGACTGGACCCCATCAAGAACTGATTATGAATCTTGATTTATTATTCTTTCTGAACCCACCCAGACCAGTATTTCATGGGTATCAAGAACTGTGTTTATGTTTTTTTTTTTTTTTTTCTATATTTCTCATACTTAATACAAAGCTCAATGCATAAAAGGTACTCAGTAAATGGTTTTAAATGGTTTTGAATGAACGAAACGTACTTGGTGTTGGTTGCATTTAGAGGGAAATTGGGGAGGATTTTACTCTCTAATGGGCTACAAGTCATTGGCATATGTTGTTGAGAGAGGTAATGTTTTGTCTATTGTGGGTGGTCTAAGAAATTGATAATAATAACAATGTGTGTTTTAATTGGATTTAACATTTTCAAAGTATTTTCTTATAAAATATTTCATCTTTTTCCCCAACCCCATGAGATTTCAAGATGGATCACTGAGTATGCAAGTGCTTCTGGCTGTTCAACAGTGGAGGCAGAACTGGTGCCTTGCCTTTTGAGAGTAAACTGGTGTAATTTTTCTGGTAATATGTGTTAAAAGCCTTAGGAGTGTAGATACACTTTGACTTACAAAATATACTTCTAGAAATTCATCACAAATGAACAGAGATATGAAAAAACAATTTTGTATACACATACACACACAAATCCTCCCATGCTATTTATAAAAAAGAATATTGGGAAATATCTAAATATCAAATCATAAAGGCTTATTTAACTAGATCATGTGTGGTGTTAGTTGCTCAGTCATGTCCAAGTCTTCTGCGACACTGTAGACTGTAGCCCACCAGGTTCCTTTATCCCTGGGACTCTCCAGGCAAGAATACTGGAGTGGCTTGCCATTTCTTCCTGCAGGGGATTTTCCTGACCAAGCGATCGAACCCAGGTTCTCCTGCATTGCAGGCAGATTCTTTACCATCTGAGCCACCAGAAAAAATCATGGTATAGATATACAGCAAAATATTATTTAATCTTTAAAATAATGTGACAGAACTTTAATCATATGCAAATAAGTGGAAGAAAGAAGATAACTGGGTACAGAAATTGGATGTGTTTGACCTTAATCCTAACAATATGTGTTTTCACATGTGCACAGAAGAAAAACTGGGAATATACTTAACTATATGCACCCAGTATATCTGCAGGGGTTATCTCTGGGAGGATGATTCTAAAATTATAAAATATTATTTCAGTAATAAAATATTACTAAAATACTTAAATAAAATAAAAAGTTACTACTTTCATAATTGAGGGAGAACACCTCAATAAAACTGTTAACACCATAAAAACAATCTCTTCATGAAAACCTGGCATTTTAGGGTGTAAATACATGGATGAAGTCCCCTTGAGGGTGGGGTACAGAAACTGCTTCTCTGTGTTGCAGCAAAATTTTCAGCTATTGACAGCCAGCTTCCTAGTGTTAATCAGTGTGTGAGTCTGGGCACATGACCCATCTCTTGGGCAATAAAGATGGGTTTCGATAGTTTCTGAGGTCTTGCTCACATTGTTTTTAAGAACTTGCTCTGTTTCTCAGAACTCCATAACTATGTCCATCTTAGAGTTATTTAAAATCCCCAGGGACAACTAGCCATTATTTGCCATTAAACTTCTAATAAGTGGATGAGAGGCAGTTTCATGGAAAAACTTCTTTCGTAGATCCTCAAAGAATGGTGGGGTCATCTTATTAAAATAGAGTTCAAGAAGTTCATTTAGGTTCTCTATGGAAAACTGGGTACTTGTTTTACCCTGGCTCTTCAGCTTCTGGGCATCCTTGGTATGAAAAGCAAGAGGAACTGGAACGTTGAAATAGGGAAAAGAGGGAAAGAAGGCGAAAAAAAAAAAATGGGAGCATCTGAAAGTCCAAAGGGTGGTTAGGAAGAAGGGCAGCTGAAGGGGTCAAGGGTTAAGCCTACAGCCAGAAATCTGAGCATCTCAGCATATCCTGAAACTATTTCCAGTGCCAGTCTCTCGCTCCCCTCACCTTGCTCCATCTTGTACCAGCACATCTTGTCTCTACATGATTTAATCACACATTCTCACTCTTGTACAATATGTTATTTCAAACTTCTTCATTCAGAGCATCAAGGATACTTACCCAGCAGGATAATTACTTTTCTCTCTTACTGGCTCATATTTACTCTGTTTTATTCTTTTCTTTTTACTCATCTTCCCTCAGGAGACCTCTCTCGACAAAAAAGCCACCTATCCAATCAAAGATGTAACAGCGAGGGACCTGAGCTGGCTGGATCTGCAGGGACAGCAAAAAGTACTCCCAGAGAAGACTCAGTGAGAGAAAAAGGGAGGAGAATGGGAACCAGGATTCACCCGCTTCTAATGCATTTTCAGAAAACTTCAAGGTGAACGTAGTTTAGTGACTGGAACAACAATCCATTCATCCATTGAACCACCAGTCCATCCATCTATCCATTCATCCACCCATCCATCCACCTTCAAATGTCCACTAAGCATCTCGGATGCACCAGGCACGAGCAGGGTCCTGAGAATATAGCCTTTTGCTAAAGCAATCGTCTTAGTACTCAGGCTGGTAGAGAAAAGAAAAGCTAGTAAAACATTTTAGTGTAAATGACACAAGTATTAAGAAGGACTCCACAGAGGCCACGAGAGCCAACAGTGAGCAGATTTAACCTTCTCAAGAAGATTGGGGCTTCCTTGGGGTGGCGCCTGAGGGATGAGGAGGAGAAAGCCCCACTTGCTTCTCTATTCACCGCCCTGCATATAACTGGGCATGGCGGATGCTCCTGGTTGCTTCTCCAGCAACCATTTCCCCTTTGTTTTCACACACAGAGCTCAGTTTTGTCATCTATTAGCCATCCAGTTCCAGAGAAAGAAGAGGTTATCAGTCTACAGGAACCATGGTAATCCCACTTTTCGTTTGTCTGTGATTGGTTTAGGAATGGTTATCCCACCCAGTTCTGGCCACTGAGACATGGCAGAAATCTTCTGGGATCTACTGATGAAGATGTTCTTCCTCCTTGGTCAAAAGAGAGAGTGGGGAGGAAAAGTCTCCCCAAATGGAAAGAGTCTGGGTCCTTGATGTTACTGTGAGTTGCTGAAGCAAATCTGGGACTGGTTTTCTCAGGACTTCTTTGTCGTGAGTGTTATATGCTCATTATTTAGCCTAGTTTTAGCCAGGCATCTGGCCTTGGGGGGAAAATTTCATAAAATGTTGGCATGGAAAGCTCAGTGGTCTAATTATATCTGGGTATGTTTTCAACACTAGTGGCTTACAGTTGGAAAAGGTGGACATTGGCTGAGAACTTTTAGGATGATGCTATGAAGAGAAGAGACAAAGTAGCATGTGGCCAGGAATTCTGTGTTATTTGGGCACATTTAAAGTAATCCTTTCTTCACTATTGCTTTATATGTTTGATTATCATTTTGATTTTTTCTTTTCAGTTCTCTACACAATCGCATATTTAATGCTGGGACTCATTAGAAGTAAAAATCCAGTAATTACTCTGTCTTTTGATCTGTTGTTTGAGTGTGTACGCTCTGGCAAAGGAAATATGGAATCTCACTGGTCATTTAGCCAGGTATATAAATGATTCCCACATCATGAGACATTTTCTCAAATTTGAGAAAAATCATAAATATTTGGTATCAGCTATTAGAAGTCCTATAAATAAACTAATCTTGGTTCAGTTTTCTGGATTCTTCTCTAGCAAACAAAAGCCTGTTTCAGGGTCTCGAACCATGGACTCAAAGTTTCAGGAGCCAAAAGAACTGTATCTTCCTGTGTCTCAGGCACAGGAGAACAGAGTCAACAGCTCTGCTGCCTGGGCTGCCTTGAGCACCATTTCCTCTGATATTGTCTGGGAGGGTCTTCCGGGAAAAGTTCCTTCAGTGTTCTCAGTCTAGCCGTTTGTTTGGCTGTTCTCAAGGATTAGTTGCTAAAGAATCTGTCTGCCATTGCAGGAGATGGGGCTTTGATTCCTGGGTCAGGAAAATTCCCCTGTGATGGGAAATGGCAACCCACTCCAGTATTCTTACCTGGAGAATCCCCATGGACAGAGGAGCCTGGCGGGGTACAGACTATGGGGTCACAAAGAGTCAAACATGATGGAACACACCTCATGCATAGAAGCTTATTTGGTAAGAGTCCACGAGATAGTTGGGGCTTGGGACTAGATGTGAACTGAGGCTGCCTCATGATCCAGGTGGAGACCACGTCCTTTGGAGCTGACACACTTATGGATCTGGACAGGTACAAAGTGACCCTAATCACCTGAGATGTGATGCAAGCAGCAGAAAGTGGTGTCTAGAGCTGGTTCTGCTCTTTCTCAGTCAGATTGATTTTGGCCCGTCTCTTCCTCTTTCTGAGAGGAATTTCTGCTAATAGAGAGGGTTCAGAGGCTCCCATCTGTCTGTCTTTCCTCAGTCCATTATTGTGAGGATGAGATGAATGGAGATTATGAAAGTACTCCATGGGACTGCCAGTGCCATTTATATACAGGCAAAACAACCAATCAGATTCCATATTTCCTTTGCCAGTGTGTGCACATGTCCAAAGACAGCTATGCAGAGTAATTACTGAATTTTCACTTTTAATGAGTCCCAGTAGTCAATAAGGAGTGCATGCTCCCCAGATCCTCCATGTCGCTCAGAGTCTGTGAGCAGAGGTCTAAGTCTGGATGGAGAAGGTGCTCCTTTCTCCCTGAATGTCTTGGTTTAGGAACTCTCAAAAATCCTGGCTTTAGGACTCTTGGGTACTGAGGGGCTGCTGTGTGCTACCTGGTGACGATCTCCCTTTGGCTGGGAGCCCGGGGACTCCTGTGACCCTCTCAGTTCAGGATTCAGGACAGGGTCTCTTGGTTCACACGGAACCACAGGCCCCAGGGGCCCATACAGTAGAGGCAATAGGGCCCAAAGCCCATGCCAGTCACTCCATCATTTGCTGGGGTCAACACCAAGAACTTTGTGGTGGGGTGGATGCACGTTTGCTCAGGGCTGGACCCTTGGCAAAGCAAACACATTTGGCCTTTGGTGAATTTCTGCTTTCTCTTTGACTTTCTGTTCTCTCTCTGACTCTTTTTTGTCTTTCCCTACACAGCTGGTGATTTCAGGCTCCCTCTGGTTCCCAGAACTCTGCCACTGGCAGTAGTAGCAAATTTGAGAGGAAAGTGGCACAAGACTTTCTATAATGATGGAAAAGATCTATGTATTCTCTTTCCAATATGGCAGCCACAGCCATATGTGACTGTCGAACGTTTGAAAGGTGGCCAGTGTGACTAAGGAACTCAATTTTTAATATTATTTAATTTTAACAAACTTACATTAAAATGGCTGCATGAAGCCAGTGGCTAGTGGATTGAACTGTGCAGGTGTGGAGCTCAGTACCTCAATCATTTCAGTCCTTCCACTCTCATCACAATTAATCTGTTCTACAGATGATGGATAAAGAAGATGTAGTACAGGAGTTCCCTGGTGGTCCAGTAGTAAAGAATCTGCCTGCTGAGGCTGGGGATCAATACCCAGTCCAGGAAGATCCCACAATGCCCGCGGGGCAACTAATAAGCCTCTGTGCCACAACTGCTGAGTCTGAGCTCTAGAGCCTGTGCTCCATAGCAAGAGAAGCCATTGCCACGAGAAGCCTGCACACTGCAACAGAGAGTAGCCCCCGCTCGCCGCAACTAGAGAAAGCCTGCACGTAGCAACAAAGACCCAGCACACCCAAAAATAAGTAAGTAAATAAATAAATAAAAATAAAATTAGAAAAACATGTAACACAAATATGCAATGGACTGCTACTCAGTCACTAAAAAGAATGAAATAATGCCATTTGCAGTAACATGGATGCAAATAGAGATGATCATATTAAATGGAGTAAGTCAGAAAGAGAAAGACAAATATCAAATGATATCATTTATATGTGGAATCTAAAATATGACACAAATGAACCTATCAACAAATCAGAAACAGCCTCCTGGACACAGAAAACAGACTTGTGGTTGCCAAGGCAGAGGGGGTTGGGGGAAGGATGGAGTGGAAGGTTGGGGTTAGCGGATGTAAGCTATTATATATAGAGTGGATTCACAACAAGGTTCTACTGTATAGCACATGGAACTATATTCAACATCCTATGATAATCCCTAATGAAAAAGAATATAAAAAGAATATATATATATTTATCACTTTGTTAAACAGCAGAAATTAACACAACATTGTAAATCAAAATTCCTACCAGTAAATTAAAATCTTACTCCTATTAGGTAAATGTGTAGGTTTTCCACAATGCCATACTTTAGTCAACGCAGAGGCTCAAATGACAGGCATTTGAAGGACTCTGGCATGCAAGCCCAGTAGGTGAAAAGATTATAGGTTTAGAACTTTAGATTCACTTCAAACTATATGCTATGGACAGGCACATCCTCCCCGGTGCCCTGGGCTGCTCTGAAGTTCCTGCTAGTCTCATAAAGCCTGGAGAGAGTTAAGGTTAAAGCTGTGTAGATAGGAGCCTGGGAAAGAACTGGAGGTGGAAGGGTTGGAATGGGCAGAGCCCAAAGAATGCCAAGATCTTGCAAAAGAACCTGGCATGCCCTTCAGAGTGGCATTCTGTTCCACCCTGGGTGGGGAGGTGTCAGAGAAAGGTTGTTAGGGAGAGGTCACTGCCATGGGGACAGGATTGAAGGGTTAATAGTTTGAAAAGACCAGAAACCATACTGAAGGCCACAAAATGTACTGTGGCCCTTGCAGTGGGGGTCACAGATGGGAATTGGAATTCTACTCTTAATTCCAATCCCCCCTTTTATTTTCTTCTGAATTCTTTTCTGAACATTGCTTTTTTGGATGTTCCTTTCACCCTGAAACTGAGCAACATTTCGGTTTCTCTTCCACAACCATGGGGCAGCTCTCAAGTTCTTGCCTGTGTTTTCAGATACCTACTGCATCAGAAGCCAACACTTTCATGTCAAATACTAGGTTGGGTAAAGAGTGAGGATAATGAGGGGTGGATGTGCTTTATATTTATAAACAGGCTTCCCAGGTGGCTCAGTGGTAAAGAACTTGTATACCAATTCAGGAGATGTAAGAGACTTGTGTTTGATCCTGGGGTTGGGAAGATCCCATGGAGGAGGGCATGGCAACCCTCTCCAGTATTCTTGTCTGCAGAATCCCATGGACAAAGGGGCCTGCTGAGCTACAGTCCATACAGTCGCAAAGAGTCAGATTTGACTGAAGTGACTTAGCATGCATGCACATACATATAAACAAAAGAGTCCCCATTCTCCCCCCTGCCCCGCCCCACCTCAGATCACGCTGTGCTTTTCTGGACCTCCAGAAATATGGAAGGTAAGGGTTGCTCAAGTGTTCAGTGTTACCCTTCCCTCTCTCGTTTGTCTTCTACTCAACCAAATCTCACGAGGCACTTGGCATTAAGGAACAGAAGCCTCGGAAGAAGAAACTCTGAGAAGCCCGTAGTCTGGCTGGGTTGACTCACCAGTTGCAATGTTACCAAGTATTCCTGGACTTTCAGCCACAGGGTCTTGTTGTGCGGAAGCATTTTGACAACTCATGGCATCTCCTTCTCCAAGTCCTTGCTGATGTCTACTCTCTGAACACTATTGATTTCAATCTACTTGCATGAAAAATATAAGTTCTTGCTGGGCCAAGGTAACTAAGAGCAGGGCTTTTCCACTGGTGGGCACAGGTTGTGGGGGTAGTGTGGATTTTGCTTTCTCCAACCCAGGGGATATTTGGCAATGTCTGGAAATATGATTTTATTGTCACTGCTTGAGGCGGGGAATTTGTCCTCTCTGGAACCTTAGTCAACATCTGAAGACATGGTTGATCATTACAAGTGGGGTTAGGGGAAGAATATTGCCATTTGTTGGGTGGAATCCAGGGGTGCTGCCAAGCACGCTACAACACACAATAGAGCCCCATAACAAAGAATTATCTGTTCTAGAGCATCAACAGTGTTAAAAGTAAGAAACTCTGGCCCAGAGGGAAAGTCCAGGCTGGATTCCTGACACTGAAGCATCAGAAGGTGAGAGTCACTCACTTGTGTCCGACTCTTTGCAATCTCATGGACTATACAGTCCATGGGATTCTCGAGGCCAGAATTCTGGAGTGGGTAGCCTTTCCCTTCTCCCGGGGATCTTCCCAACCCAGGGATTGAACCCAGGTATCCCACAAGGCAGGTGGATTCTTTACCAGCTGACCCATAAGGGAAGCCCAAGAATACTGGAGTGGGTAGCCTGTCCCTTCTCCCAGTGGATCTTCCCAACCCAGATATTGAACCAAGGTCTCCTACATCGAAGGAAGATTCTTTACTAACTAAGCTGTCAGGGAAGCATCAGATGGTCCTCAAAAGATCATTATTTTCAATGGTGGAAGACTAGTAAGTATCCTGGGGTAGATTTAGGATATCATAGGATAATTTTGGCCAGAATTCTCATCTATTCATGACCTCAGTTCAGTTCAGTCGCTCAGTTGTGTCCAACTTTTTGCGACCCCATGAATTGAAGCACGCCAGGACTCCTTGTCCATCACCAACTCCTGGGGTTCATCCAAACTCATGTCCATCAAGTTGTGATGCCATCCAGCCATCTCATCCTCTGTCGTCCCCTTCTCCTCCTGCCCCCAATCCCTCCCAGCATCAGAGTCTTTTCCAATGAGTCAACTCTTTGCATGAGGTGGCCAGAGTATTGGAGTTTCAACTTCAGCATTAGTCCTTTCAATGAACACCCAGGACTGATCTCCTTTAGGATGGACTGCTTGGATCTCCTTACAGTCCAAGGGAATTGCAAGAGTCTTCTCCAACACCACAGTTCAAAAGCATCAATTCTTCAGCGCTCAGCTTTCTTCACAGTCCAACTCTCACATCGATACATGACCACAGGAAAAACCATAGCCTTGACTAGACGGACCTTTGTTGGCAAAGTAATGTCTCTGCTTTTGAATATGCTATCTAGGTTGGTCATAACTTTTCTTCCAAGGAGTAAGCGTCTTTTAATTTCATGGCTGCAGTCACCATCTGCAGTGATTTTGGAGCCCAGAAAAATAAAGTCTGACACTGTTTCCATTGTTTCTCCATCTATTTCCCATGAACTGATGGGACCAGATGCCAAGATCTTCGTTCTCTGAATGTTGAGCTTTAAGCCAACTTTTTCACTCTTCTCTTTCACTTTCATCAAAAGGCTTTTTAGTTCCTCTTCACTTTCTGCCATCAGGGTGGTGTCATCTGCATATCTGAGGTTATTGATATTTCTCCCAGAAATCTTGATTCCAGCTTGTGCTTCCTTCAGCCCAGCGTTTCTAATGATGTACTCTGCATATAAGTTAAATAAGCAGGGTGACAATATACAGCTTTAACATACTCCTTTTCCTATTTGGAACCAGTCTGTTGTTCCATGTCCAGTTTTAACTGTTGCTTCTTGACCTGCATATAGGTTACTCAAGAGGCAGGACGAGTGGTCTGGTATTCCCATCTCTTGAAAAATTCCCCACAGATTATTGTGATCCACACAGTCAAAGGCTTTGGCATAGTTAATAAAGCAGAAATAGAGGTTTTTCTGGAACTCTCTTGCTTTTACATGATTCAGTGGATGTTGGCAATTTGATCTCTGGTTCCTCTGCCTTTTCTAAAACCAGCTTGAACATCAGGAAGTTCACGGTTCATGTATTGCTGAAGCCTGGCTTGGAGAATTTTGAGCATCACTTTACTAGCGTGTGAGATGAGTGCAATTGTGAGGTAGTTTGAGCATTCTTTGGCATTGCCTTTCTTTGGGATTGGAATGAAAACTGACCTTTTCCAGTCCTGTGGCCACTGCTGAGTTTTCCAAATTTGCTGGCATATTGAGTGCAGCACTTTCACAGCATTATCTTTCAGGATTTGAAATAGCTCAAATGGAATTCCATCACCTCCACTGGCTTTGTTCGTAGTGATGCTTTCTAAGGCCCACTTGACTTCACATTCCAGGATGTCTGGCTCTAGGTCAGTGATCACACCATCGTGATTATCTGGGTTGTGATGATCTTTTTTGTACAGTTCTTCTGTGTATTCTTGCCACCTTTTCTTAATATCTTCTGCTTCTGTTAGGTCCATACCATTTCTGTCCTTTATCAAGCCCATCTTTGCATGAAATGTTCCCTTGGTATCTCTGATTTTCATGAAGAGATCTCTGTTCTTTCCCATTCTGCTATTTTCCTCTATTTCTTTGCATTGATCGCTGAAGAAGGCTTTCTTATCTCTTCTTGCTATTCTTTGGATCTCTGCATTCAGATGCTTATATCTTTCCTTTTCTCCTTTGCTTTTCACTTCTCTTCTTTTCAAAGATATTTGTAAGGCCTCCCCAGACAGCCATTTTGCTTTTTTGCATTTCTTTTTCTTGGGGATGGTCTTGATCCTTGTCTCCTGTACTATGTCACGAACCTCAGTCCATAGTTCATCAGGCACTCTATCTATCAGATATAGGCCCTTAAATCTATTTCTCATTTCCACTGTATAATCATAAGGGATTTGATTTAGGTCATACCTGAATGGTCTAGTGGTTTTCTCTACTTTCTTCAATTTAAGTCTGAATTTGGCAATAAGGAGTTCATGATCTGAGCCACAGTCAGCTCCTGGTCTTGTTTTTGCTGACTCTATAAAGCATCTCCATCTTTGGCTGCAAAGAATATAATCAATCTGATTTTGGTGTTGACCATCTGGTGATGTCCATGTGTTGAGTCTTCTCTTGTGTTGTTGGAAGAGGGTGTTTGCTATGACCAGTGCGTTCTCTTGGCAAAACTCTATTAGCCTTTGCCCTGCTTCATTTTGTACTCCAAGGCCAAATTTTCCTGTTACCCCAGGTGTTTCTTGACTTCCTATTTTTGCATTCCAGTCCCCTATAATGAAAAGAACATCTTTTTTTGGTGTTAGTTCTAAAAGGTCTTGTAGGTCTTCATATAACAGTTCAACTACAGCTTCTTCAGCATTACTGGTTGGGGCATAGACTTGGATTACTGTGATATTGAATGGTTTGCCTTGGAAATGAACAGAAATCATTCTGTTGTTTTTGAGATTGCATCCAAGTACTGCATTTCAGACTCTTTTGTTGACCATGATGGCTACTCCATTTCTTCTAAGGGAATCCTGCCCACAGTAGTAGATATAATGGTCAGCTGAGTTAAATTCACCCATTCCAGTCCATTTTAGTTCACTGATTCCTAAAATGTCGATGTTCACTCTTGCCTTCTCCTGTTTGACCACTGCCAATTTGCCTTGATTCATGGACCTAACATTCCAGGCTCCTATGCAATATTGGTCTTTACAGCATCGGACCTTGCTTCTATTACCAGTCACATCCACAACTGGGTATTGTTTTTGCTTTGGCTCCATCCCTTCATTCTTTCTGGAGTTATTTCTCCACTGATCTCCAGTAGCATATTGGGCATCTACCGACTTGGGGAGTTCCTCTTTCAGTATCCTATCATTTTGCCTTTTCATACTGTTCATGGGGTTCTCAAGGCAAGAATACTGAAGTGGTTTGCCATTCCCTTCTCCAATGGACTGTATTCTGTCAGACCTCTCCACCATGACCCACACGTCTTGAGTGGCCCCACACAGCATGGCTTAGTTTCATTGAGTTAGACAACGTTTTGGTCCATGTGGTCAGATTGACTAGTTTTCTGTGATTATGGTTTAGTGTGTCTGCCCTCTGATGCCCTCTCACAACACCTACCATCAGTTTCATATTTTCATGAGTCCTTAACTTCCTCTGAAAGAGAGAGTGCATCTTCAGGGTGACACATGTCAAACTGGTCTCCAAGGGCCTAGGTTCCATTTTACTATAGTGTATACAGAGGGAGATTTGGTTCCTCCATCTGTCAAATGGACTCATAATACTTCACGACCTATTTATCAGGTCATGAAGTATTATCAGATACCAGCTGGGCCTGGTATCTTAGGGAGATGGAATTGGAGCATAGTATGTGAGTTGGCATGAAGAGGGAACATGTGAGTTAAGTACTTCTATCTGACTCCAATTCCAGAATGGCAATAGGATATTGTAGGTGGGGAGAGGGAACCAGTAACTTGTGAGATTCAAGTTAGCAGATTGTGCCTGATGCTCAGTGGGTCATGGGGCCATGAAATGACTTTCCTTGTTGGTAGTGGATGGGGGAGTTGCAGAGCCCAGCATGTATCAGTCTTTCCATAAGTACTGTCAGTTGGTTGGGAGGGAGAGGACATGCAGCTGTTACAATATTCAGGGGCTGAAAGGGGGACAGAAAGCCATGGCAAGAATTTATGCAAAGGGACTTCCCTGGTGGCTCAGAGGGTAAGACTCTGTGCTTCCAACACAGGATGCCTGGGTTCGATCCAGGGGAATCGATGCCAGGGGAACTAGATCCCACATGCTGCAACTAAGAATTCACATGCTGCAACAAGAACCAGGTGCAGCCAAATAAATAAATAAATATTTTAAAAAATTTATGCAGAGCTTCTTGGGAAAATAAAAGCAAACATGATACTTCATTTTTTCTGATTTTATAAGAGTAAAACAGTCGGGGGCAGTCCTAAGATGGTGGAAGAATAGGACAGGGAGATCACTTTCTCCCCCATAAATTCATCAAAAGAACATTTGAAAGCTGAGTAAATTCCACAAAACAACTTCTGAATGCCAGCAGAGGACATCAGGCACCCAGAAAAGCAGCCCATTGTCTTCGAAAGGAGGTAGGGAAAAATATAAAAGATAAAAAGAGAGACAAAAAAGGTAGGGATGGAGCTCTGTCCCAGGAAGGGAGTCTTAAAAAAGAGAGAAGTTTCCAAACACCAGGAAACACTCTCAACTCTCACTGCCAAGTCTGTGGCAAGCCTTGGAACCACAGAGGGCAACATAACCGGGAGGAAAAATAAATAAATAATTAAAACCCACAGATTACGTGCACAGTGGTAACTCTTCCAGTGGAGAAGCAGCGCCAAGGCCTGTACCGCCACTACCAAGCCGGGGCTGGGCAGGGAGGCGCAGGCTGTATTGCTTAGAGTAAGGACCGGCCTGAATGCCCTGAGGACAATCTGAGGGATCTAACTTGGGCTAGCAAACCAAACTCTGGGATAGCTACCACGTGAAAAGCCCTAAACCTAAGACCCTGCCAGGGCCGCTCACAGAACAAAGGACTGACTAGAGATATGCAAAAAGCCCTAACGTAAGATACCACCAAGCCTGCTCACAGAACAAAGGACTGACAAGAGCTATGCAAAAAGCCCTAACCTAAGACATGGGGTCGCACAGAGTTGGACAAGACTGAAGGGAGTTAACAGGAGCAGGAGCAGCAAGACACTGTCAGGCCCCCTCACAAAACAAAAGACTGAGCAGAGTTAGCCGGCTGCAGGCGGGCCCATCCCCCTCTGGTGACAGGCAGGCGAGGGCAGCCAGAGCTGGAAGGGGGCAATCACGGCCCCAGAGAGGCATTATCTACCAAACTGCAAGCAGGCTTCATTGCTAACCAAGACTTCTTGGGATTCTTGACGGTCAACATCCGCATGAGAAGGTGCACTGGTTGTATACCCAGAAAACTAAGGGGCAGAGACAGGGGGAGGCAATAATTTGCAGCGACTGCACTCGCCAAACACCTGGTCACCTGAGCTGCTCGGACCTGGGAAGGACACAAAACGCAGGCCCAGTCGAGTCTGTGCCTTTGAGGACTACCTGAGTGGCTGAACCTGAGCGGCTTAGACCTGGGAAGTGCATGCAACCCAGGGCCGGCCTCAGTTCCTGGCAGAGCAACCTAGAGCCTAAGCAGTGTAGACAGGGAAAGCACACATGCCGTGAGTGGGGGCAAACCCAGTGTGGCTGAGACACTGAGCATACACACCAGTGTTATTTGCTTGCCCGTCCCTCCCTCCCCACAGCACGACTGAACAAGTGAGCCTTAAAAAGTGTCCATCACCACCCCCTTGTGTCAGGGTGGAAATTAAACACTGAAGAGACCAGCAAACAGAAGAAGCTAAAGCAGAGGGAACCTCCTTGGAAGTAACAGGTGCAATAGATTAAAACCCTGTAGTTAGAACCGACTACATAGGAAGGGGCCTATAGATCTTGAGAAATATAAGCCAGATCAAGGAACTATCCGAAAATGAACTGACCCCACACTGCCCACAACAACACCAGAGAAAGTCCTAGATATATTTTTTATTATTTTTACTATCATTCTTTAATTTTTTTTAAATTTTTTATTTTAAGTCCTCTGCTGCTGCTGCTGCTAAGTCGCTTCAGTCGTGTCCGACTCTGTGCGACCCCATAGACAGAAGCTCACCAGGCTCCCCTGTCCCTGGGATTCTCCAGGCAAGAACACTGGAGTGGGTTGCCATTTCCTTCTCCAATGCATGAAAGTGAAAAGTCAAAGTGAAGTCGCTCAGTCGTGTCCGACTCTTAGCGACCCCACGGACTGGAGCCTACCAGGCTCCTCCGTCCATGGGATTTTCCAGGCAAAAGTACTGGGGTGGGGTGCCATTGCCTTCCCCGTTAAGTCCTCTATTACTCTTTTCATTTTCATTTTTATAACCTGTTACTTTGCCAAAAAAAAAAAAAAAAGAGAGGGACCCTATTTTTTAAAGCAAATGTCATATATATATTTTATAATTTTTGTGACTTTTTTTTCTTTAATATTGAATTTTTGAAAATCCAACCTCTACTCTAGATTTTTAATCTTTGCTTTTTGGTATTTGTTATCAATTTTTTACCTTTAAGAGCCCAATCTTCAGTACCCATTTTCACTTGGGAGCTAGATTACTGGCTTGACTGCTCTCTCCCCCATTGGACTCTCCTTTTTCTCCACCAGGTCACCTCTATCTCCTCCCTCCCCCTTCTCTTCTCTACTCAACTATGTGAATCTGTGTGTTCCGGACAGTGGAGAACACTTAGGGAACTGATTACTGGCTGGATCTGTCTCTCTCCTTTTGATTCCCCACTTTATCCTCCTGGCCACCTCTGTCTCCTTCCTCCCTCTTCTTTTCTCTGTATACTCCGTGAACATCTCTGAGCGGTCCAGACTGTGGAGTGCACATAAGGAAGTGATTACTGGCTAGCTTGCTCTCTCCTCTTTTGATTCAACCTCATCTCATCCTGGTCACCTCTATCTCCCTCCTCTCTCTTCTCATCTCCATGTAACTCTGTGAACCTCTCTGAGTGTCCCTCTCTGTGGAGAAACTTTTCATCTTTAACCTAGATGTTTTATCATTGGTGCTGTATAGATGGAGAAGTCTTGAGGCTACTGTAAAAATAAGACTGAAAACCAGAAGCAGGAGGCTTAAGTCCAAATCCTGAGAACATCAGAGAACTCCTGACTCCAGGAAACATTAATCAACAGGAGCTCATCAAATGCCTCCATACCTACACTGAAACCAAGCACCACCCAAGGGTCAACAAATTCCAGAGCAAGACATACCACACAAATTCTCTAGAAACACAGGAACATAGCCCTGAGCTTCAATATACAGGCTGCCCAAAGTCACCCCAAATCCATTGACATCTTATATAACTCATTACTGGACACTTCATTGCACTCCAGAGAGAAAAAATCCAGCTCTACCCACCAGAACACCAACACAAGCTTCCCTAACCAGGAAACCTTGACAAGCCACTCGTACAATCCCATCCACAGTGAGGAAACTCCACAATAAAGAGAACGCCACAAACTGCCAGAATACAGAAAGGCCAACCCAAACACAGCAATATAAACAAGATGAAGAGACAGAGGAATACCCAGCAGGTAAAGGGACAGGATAAATGCACACCAAACCAAACAAAAGAGGAAGAGATAAGGAATCTATCTGATAAAGAATTCCAAATAATGATAATGAAAATGATCCAAAATCTTGAAAACAAAATGCAATCACAGATAAATAGCCTGGAGACAAGGATTGAGAAGATTCAAGAAAGGTTTAACAAAGACCTAGAAGATATAAAAAAGAGTCAATATATAATGAATAATGCAATAAATGATATAAAAAACACTCTGGAGGGAACAAATAGTAGAATAATGGAGGCAGAAGATGGGTTTAGTGAGGTAGAAGGTAGAATGGTAGAAATAAATGAATCAGAGGGTAAAAAAGAAAAACGAATTAAAAGAAATGAGGACAATCTCAGAGACCTCTGGACCAACGTTAAATGCCCCAACATTTGAATCATAGGAGTCCCAGAAGAAGAAGGCAAAAAGAAAGACCATGAGAAAATACTAGAGGAGAAAATAGTTGAAAACTTCCCTAAAATGGGGAAGGAAATAATCACCCAAGTCCAAGAAACCCAGAGAGTCCCAAACAGGATAAACCCAAGGCAAAACATCCCAAGACACATATTAATCAAATTAACAAAGATCAAACACAAAGAACAAATATTAAAAGCAGCAAGGGAAAAACAACAAATAGCACACAAGGGGATTCCCATAAGGATAACAGCTGATCTTTCAATAGAAACTCTTCAGGCCAGGAGGGAATGGCAGGACATACTTAAAGTGATGAAAGAAAACAATCTATAGCCCAGATTACTGTATCCAGCAAGGATCTCATTCAAATATGAAGGAGAAATCAAAAGCTTTACAGACAAGCAAAAGCTGAGAGAATTCAGCAACACCAAACCAGCTCTCCAACAAATGCTAAAGGATCTTCTTTAGATAGGAAACACAGAAAGGGTGCATAAACTCGAACCCAAAACCATAAAGCAAATGGCAATGGAATCATACTTATCAATAATTACCTTAAACGTAAATGGGTTGAATGCCCCAACCAAGAGACAAAGACTGGCTGAATGGATACAAAAACAAGATCCCTATATATGTTGTCTATAAGAGACCCACCTTAAAACAAAGGACACTTACAGACTGAAAGTGAAGGGCTGGAAAAAGATATTCCACGCAAATAGAGACCAAAAGAAAGCAGGAGTAGCAATACTCATATCAGATAAAATAGACTTTAAAACAAAGGCTGTGAAAAGAGACAAAGGACACTACATAATGATCAAAGAATCAATCCAAGAAGAAGATATAACAATTATAAATATATATGCACCCAACATAGGAGCACCACAATATGTAAGACAAATGCTAACAAGTATGAAAGGGGAAATTAACAATAACACAATAATAGTGGGAGACTTTAATACCCCAATCACACCTATGGATAGATCAACTAAACAGAAAATTAACAAGGAAACACAAACTTTAAATGATACAATAGACCAGTTAGACCTAATTGATAGCTCTAGGACATTTCACCCCAAAACAATGAATTTCACCTTTTTCTCAAGCACTCACAGAACCTTCTCCAGGATAGATCACATCCTGGGCCATAAATCTAGCCTTGGTAAATTCGAAAAAACTGAAATCATTCCAAACATCCTTTCTGACCACAATGCAGGAAGATTAGATTTCAATTACAGGAGAAAAACTATTAAAAATTCCAACATATGGAGGCCAAACAACACACTGCTGAGTAACCAACAAATCACAGAAGAAATAAAAAAAGAAATCAAAATATGCATAGAAATGAATGAAAATGAAAACACGACAACCCAAAACCTGTGGGACACTGTAAAAGCAGTGCTAAGGGGAAGGTTCATAGCAATACAGGCATACTTCAAGAAACAAGAAAAAAGTCAAATAAATAACCTAACTCTACACCTAAAGCAACTAGAAAAGGAAGAAATGAAGAACCCCAGTGTTAGTAGAAGGAAATAAATCTTAAAAATTAGGGCAGAAATAAATGCAAAAGAAACAAAAGAGACCATAGCAAAAATCAAATGACCCAATCAAAAAATGGGCCAAAGAACTAAATAGACATTTCTCCAAAGAAGACATACAGATGGCTAACAAACACATGAAAAGATGCTCAACTTCACTCAGTATCAGAGAAATGCAAATCAAAACCACTATGAGGTACCATTTCACTCCAGTCAGAATGGCTGCGATCCAAAAGTCTAGAAGCAATAAATGCTGGAGAAGGTGTGGAGAAAAGGGAACCCTCTTACACTGTTGGTGGGAATGCAAACTAGTACAGCCACTATGGAGAACAGTGTGGAGAGTCCTTAAAAAACTGGAAATAGAACTGCCTTATGACCCAGCAATCCCACTGCTGGGCATACACACTGAGGAAACCAGAATTGAAAAAGACATGTGTACCCCAATGTTCATCACAGCACTGTTTACAATAGCCAGGACATGGAAGCAACCTAGATGTCCATCAGCAGATGAATGGATAAGAAAGCAGTGGTACATATACACAATGGAGTATTGCTCAGCCATTAAAAAGAATACATTTGAGTCAGTTCTAATGAGGTGGATGAAACTGGGGCCTATTATACAGAGTGAAGTAAGCCAGAAAGAAAAACACCAATACAGTATACTAGCGCATATATATGGAATTTAGAAAGATGGTAACAATAACCCTGTATACGAGACAGCAAAAGAGACACCGATGTATAGAACAGTCTTTTGGGCTCTGTGGGAGAGGGAGAGGGTGGGATGATTTGGGAGAATGACATTGAAATATGTATAATATCATATATTAAATGAGTCGCCAGTCCAGGTTTGATACACGATACTGGATGCTTGGGGCTGGTGCACTGGGATGACCCAGAGGGATGGTATCGGGAAGGAGGAAGGAGGAGGGTTCAGGATTGGGAACAGATGTATACCTGTGGCAGATTCATTTTGATATATGGCAAAACCAATACAATATTGTAAAGTTAAATAAAATAAAATTTAAAAAAATCAAAGCCAAAAGCTGGTTCTTTGAGAGGATAAATAAAATTGACAAAGCATTAGCCAGACTCATCAAGAAACCTAGGGAGAAAAATCAAATCAATAAAATTAGAAATGAAAATGGAGAGATCACAACAGACAACACAGAAATACAAAGGATCATAAGAGACTACTATCAGCAATTATACGGCAATAAAATGGACAACGTGGAAGAAATGGACAAATTCTTAGAAAAGTACAACTTTCCAAAACTGAACCAGGAAGAAATAGAAAATCTTAACAGACCCATCACAAGCACGGACATTGAAACTGTAATCAGAAATCTTCCAGCAAACAAAAGCCCAGGTCCAGACGGCTTCACAGCTGAATTCTACCAAAAATTTAGAGAAGAGCTAACACCTATCCTACTCAAACTCTTCCAGAAAATTGCAGAGGAAGGTAAACTTCCAAACTCATTCTATGAGGCCACCATCACCCTAATACCAAAACCTAACAAAGATGCCACACACACAAAAGAAAACTACAGGCCAATATCACTGATGAACATAGATGCAAAAATCCTTAACAAAATTCTAGCAATCAGAATCCAACAACACATTGAAAAGATCATACATCATGACCAAGTGGGCTTTATCCCAGGGATGCAAGGATTCTTCAATATCCGCAAATCAATCAATGTAATACACCATATTAGCAAATGGAAAAATAAAAGCCATATGATTATCTCAATAGATGCAGAGAAAGCCTTTGACAAAATTCAACATCCATGTATGATAAAAACTCTCCAGAAAGCAGGAATAGAAGAAACATACCTCAACATAATAAAAGCTATATATGACAAACCCACAGCAAACATTATTCTCAATGGTGAGAAATTGAAAGCATTTCCTCTAAAGTCAGGAACAAGACAAGGGTGCCCACTTTCACCACTACTATTCAATATAGTTTTGGAAGTTATGGCCATGGCAATCAGAGCAGAAAAAGAAATAAAAGGAATCCAAATTGGAAAAGAAGTAAAACTCTGACTGTTTGCAGATGACATGATCCTCTACATAGAAAACCCTAAAGACTCCACCAGAAAATTACTAGAGCTAATCAATGAATATAGTAAAGTTGCAGGATATAAAACCAACACAGAGAAATCCCTTGCATTCCTATACACTAATAATGAAAAAACAGAAAGAGAAATTAAGGAAACAATTCCATTCACCATTGCAACGAAAAGAATAAAATACTTAGGAATATATCTACCTAAAGAAACTAAAGACTGATATATGAAAGTGAAAGTGAAGTCGCTCAGTCGTGTCTGACTCTTTGCTACCCCGTGGACTGTAGCCTACCAGGCTCCTCCGTCCATGGGATTCCCTAGGCAAGAGTACTGGAGTGGGTTGCCATTTCCTTCTCCAGGGGATCTTCCCAACCCAGGGATCGAACCCAGGTCTCCTGGATTGGAGGCAGACGCTTTAACCTCTGAGCCACCAGGGAAGCCCAAGACCTATATATAGAAAACTATAAAAGACTAGTGAAAGAAATCAAAGAGGACACTAATAGATGGAGAAATATACCATGTTCATGGATCGGAAGAATCAATATAGTGAAAATGAGTATGCTACCCAAAGCAGTCTATAGATTCAATGCAATCCCCATCAAGCTACCAATGGTATTTTTCACAGAGCTAGAACAAATATTTTCACAATTTGTATGGAAATACAAAAAATCTCAAATAGCCAAAGCAATCTTGAGAAAGAAGAATGGAACTGGAGGAATCAACCTGCCTGACTTCATGTTCTTCTACAAAGCCACAGTCATCAAGACAGTATGGTACTGGCACAAAGACAGAAATATAGATCAATGGAACAAAATAGAAAGCCTAGAGATAAATCCACTCACATATGGATACCTTATCTTTGACAAAGGAGGCAAGAATATACAATGGAGAAAAGACAATCTCTTTAACAAGTGGTGCTGGGAAAACTGGTCAACCACTTGTAAAAGAATGAAACTGGAACACTTTCTAACACCATACACAAAAATAAACTCAAAATGGATTAAAGATCTAAACATAAGACCAGAAACTATACAACTCCTAGAGGAGAACATAGGCAAAACACTCTCTGACATAAATCACAGCAGAATCCTCTATGACCCACCTCCGAGAATATTGGAAACAAAAGCAAAAATAAACAGTTTAGTTCAGTTCAGTTCAGTCACTCAATTGTGTCCGACTCTTTGCGACCCCATGAATCACAGCATGCCAGGCCTCCCTGTCCATCACCAACTCCCAGAGTTCACTCAGATTCACGTCCATCGAGTCAGTGATGCCATCCAGCCATCTCATCCTCTGTCGTCCCCTTCTCCTCCTGCCCCTAATCCCTCCCCGCATCAAAGTCTTTTCCAATGAGTCAAGTCTTCACATGAGGTGGCCAAAGTACTGGACTTTCAGCTTTAGCATCATTCCTTCCAAAGAAACCCCAGGGCTGATCTCTTTCAGAATGGACTGGTTGGATCTCCTTGCAGTCCAAGGGACTCTCAAGAGTCTTCTCCAACACCACAGTTCAAAAGCATCAATTCTCCAGCGCTCAGCCTTCTTCACAGTCCAACTCTCACATCCATATATGACCACAGGGAAAAACCATAGCCTGGACTAATGGGACCTAGTTAAAATTAAAAGCTTCTGCACAACAAAGGAAACTATAAGCAAGATGAAAAGACAGCCTTCAGAATGGGAGAGAAAATAATATCTAATGAAGCAACTGACAAAGAATTAATCTAAAAAATATACAACCAACTCCTGCAGCTCAATTCCAGAAAAATAAACGACCCGATCAAAAAATGGGCCAAAGAACTAAACAGACATTTCTCCAAAGAAGACATGCAGATGGCTAACAAACACATGAAAAGATGCTCAACATCACTCAGTATCAGAAAAATGCAAATCAAAACCACAATGAAGTACCATTTCACACCAGTCATAATGGCTGCTATCCAAAAGTCTACAAGAAATAAATGCTGGAGAGGGTGTGGAGAAAAGGGAACCCTCTTACACTGTTGGTGGGAATGCAGACTACTACAGCCACTATGGAGAACAGTGTGGAGATTCCTTAAAAAACTGGAAATAGAACTGCCACGAAAATAAGTGAAAGTAAAGTCACTTAGTCATGTCCGACTCTTTGCGACCCCATGGACTGTAGCCTATCAGGCTCCTCTGTCCATGGGATTTTCCAGGCAAGAATACTGGAGTGGGTTGCCATGTCCTTCTCCAGGAGATCTTACCAAGCCAGGGATTGAACCTGGGTCTCCCTCATTGTAGGCAGACACTTTACTGTCAGATCAGATCAGATCAGTCACTCAGTCGTGTCCGACTCTTTGCGACCCCATGAACCGCAGCACGCCAGGCCTCCCTGTCCATCACCAGCTCCCGGAGGTCACTCAGACTCACATCCATTGAGTCAGTGATGCCATCCAGCCATCTCATCCTCTGTCGTCCCCTTCTCCTCCTGCCCTCAATCCCTCCCAGCATCAGAGTCTTCTCCAATGAGTCAACTCTTCGCATGAGGTGGCCAAAATACTGGAGTTTCAGCTTCAGCATCATTCCTTCCAAAGAAATTCCAGGATTGATCTCCTTCAGAATGGACTGGTTGGATCTTCTTGCAGTCCAAGGGACTCTCAAGAGTCTTCTCCAACACCACAGTTCAAAAGCACCAATTCTTCAGCGCTCAGCCTTCTTCACAGTCCAGCTCTCACATCCATACGTGACCACAGGAAAGACCATAGCCTTGACTAGGCGAACCTTTGTTGGCAAAGTGATGTCTCTGCTTTTGAATATGCTATCTAGGTTGGTCATAACTTTCCTTCCAAGGAGTAAGCGTCTTTTAATTTCATGGCTGCAGTCACCATCTGCAGTGATTTTAGAGCCCAGAAAAATAAATTCTGACACTGTTTCCACTGTTTCTCCATCTATTTCCCATGTAGTGATGGGACCAGATGCCATGATCTTCGTTTTCTGAATGTTGAGCTTTAAGCCAACCTTTTCACTCTCCACTTTCACTTTCATCAAGAGGCTTTTTAGCCCCTCTTCACTTTCTGTCGGATCCGCTTAAAAGCACAACATTTCTTTGAAATTAGTGTTGCAAGGAAATTGAAGACATCCACAAATCCATGGTATCAGTTAGCCTCTTTCAGTTAATGGAAAAGAATCTCTGTACTACCATCTATGTTTTTGGCAAAGGAACTCCCACTCAAAAAAGTCAACATTCTTTTCAATATATATAGTTACTGATATGACCCAGCAATCCCACTGCTGGGCATACACACTGAGGAAACCAGAATTGAAAGAGACACGTGTACCCCAATGTTCATCGCAGCACTGTTTACAATAGCCAGGATATGGAAGCAACCTAGATGTCCATCAACAGACGAATGGATAAGAAAGCTGTGGTACATATACACAATGGAGTATTACTCAGCCATTAAAAAGAATACATTTGAATCAGTTCTAATGAGGTAGATGAAACTGGAGCCTATTATACAGAGTGAAGTAAGCCAGAAAGAAAAACATCAATACAGTATGCTGCTGCTGCTGAGTCACTTCAGTCGTGTCCGACTCTGTGTGACCCCATAGACGGCAGCCCACCAGGCTCCCCCATCCCTGGGGTTCTCCAGGCAAGAACACTGGAGTGGGTTGCCATTTCCTGCTCCAATGCATGAAAGTGAAAAGTGAAAGTGAAGTCTCTCAGTCGTGTCCGACCCTTAGCATGGACTGCAGCCTACCAGGCTCCTCCGTCCATGGGATTTTCCAGGCAAGAGTACTGGAGTGGGGTGCCATTGCCCAATGCATATATATGGAATTTAGAAAGATGGTAACGATAACCCTGTATGTGAGACAGCAAAAGAGACTCAGATGTATAGAACACTCTTTTGGACTCTGTGGGAGAGGGCGAGGGTGGGATGATTTGGGAGAATGGCATTGAAACGTGTATAATATCATATGTGAAACGAATCACCAGTCCAGGTTCAATGCATGATACAGGATGCTCGGGGCTGGTGCATTGGGATGACCCAGAGGGATGGTATGGGGAGGCAGGTGGGAGGGGGGTTCAGGATTGGGAACACATGTACACCTGTGGTGGATTCATGTTGATGTATGGCGAAACCAATACAATATTGTAAAGTAATTAGCCCCCAATTTAAATAAATAAATTTATATTAAAAAAAGAATAAAACAGTTCATTGTTGAAATTCTCTCAAGTACAGAAAACTATACAGAGAAAATTACAATCTCCCATAACTGCACCCCGTGGAAATACCATGTGTTAACAGGTATGGTACTTTCTTTGAGAAAAACAGAGAAGGGTTTTATGGGTAGGACAGGGTAGGGAGATGAAAACGGTCTTTGAGCACAGCAGAATGCACAATGTGGATATTGACAGCTTTGGAATTATTCTGTCTGTGAGCCCAGAGAGAAGAGTCCCTGCTTGAGCTTGGATGAAGCGACAGCACAACAGATGGGTGGTGTGACAGAGGGGCACGTGTCAAGTTCCCCTTACCTTAGGGTTCACTTGGAAAGTATCCTCAGCATTTGCTTCCATGAACAGAAGCGTTCTTTAGCTGAAAGAGGAAATGACTCATTTTAGCTCAAAGATGACGAAACAGGAGATGCCATTTCTGACTCACTTTGCCGCAATAGCAAGACTGAAATTACTGCACTTAAGTGATGGCATAAGCCAACTCTAACTTTTTTTTTTTTTTAGTTTTCTAGCAACCTTAGTCGCTCAGTCGTGTCCGACTCTTTTCGACCACGGGGCAAGAACACTGGGGTGGGTAGTCATTCCCTTTTCCAGGGGATCTTCCAGATCCAGGTTTCGAACCCAGGTCTCCTGCATTGCAGGCAGATTCTTTACCATCTGAGGTCTATGGAAGCCCTCTAGCAACCTTGGTGGTGGTAGTTTAGTCACTAAGTCATGTCCGATTCTTGCAACCCCAAGGACTGTAGCTAGCCAGGCTCCTCTGCCCATGGGATTCTCCAGGCAAGAATACTGGAGTGGGTTGCCATTTCCTTCTCCTTATTATGAAGTAATTTAAAAACTTATAGATAACTTGCAAAAATATTAAAAAATTTTTATATACCCTTTACCCAGATTCCCTAATTGTTAATATTTTGCCACATTTGGTTTATTCTTTTTTGTATACATAAGTGATTATTTTTACTGAATCATTTGAGAATAAGTCATGATGTCTCTTTACCCTTCCATATTTCAGTATGTTTTCCTAAAAGCAGGGGCATTCTCTTACATAACTGTAATGTAATTAATTAAAATCAGAAAATTAATACTGATATTAACAGTACATGCATGCTCAGTTGTGTTTGACTCTTTGTGACCCCATGGACTGTAGCCTGCCACACTTCTCTGTCCATGGAATTTTTCAGGCAAGAATACGGGAGTGTGTTGCCATTTCCTCCTCCAGGGGAGTTTCCCGACTCAGGGATCGAATCTGCATCTCCTGTGTCTCTTGCATTGGCAGGCATATTCTCTACCAAATAGTAAAAATCACTGATATAGTACCATTACCTAATCTACAGATCTTTGTTACATATTGTCAGTTATCCTAATTGGGCTTCAATTTTGCAAATCTGGCCCTGGAGATCCTAAATGAAATTTATTGACATATCCTGTCATAGACATGACTGAATTGGGAACCTGGCCACTCCAACTCAAAGCTCAAGTTGGATTCTATCTTATGGGTTCATATGAGCATTGGCAGAAGCCTGCTTTTCAAAATGTGAATAATTTTTGGTTGTAACCGTGTTGTTCCCCTGGCTATTGGGTGTGGGCTTCCATCAGCTGGGCTGTGGCGATCTGGAACCGTGATTCCTATCTCATTCCTTCCAGTATATCTGGCTCTAGATTTTGTCTAAGATGTTTTAAACTCTGGGGACTAATTGGCCAGGCTCCATGAGGCATAAGGTGACAACTGTTAATAGAGCGGATCTGAGGGACTTCCCTGGTGGTCCAGTGGCTAAGACTCCGTGTTCCCCAAATCAGGGGCCTTGGTTCAATCCCTGGTTGTAGAACTAGTTCTCACATGCTGCAATTAAGACCCAGTGTGGTCAAACAGATAAATAAAAATAAATATTAAAAATAGTATAGATCTGATTTAGAAAAAAAAAAAAAAGGATTTCAGGACTTGAATACAAAATAGGCTGCTAAATGCATATAGATAACAAAGCCCCTCTCCAGGTAGGGCAGTGGTAAAGAATCCATCTGCCAATGCAGGAGACGCAAGAGACTCAGGTTCGATCCCCAGGATTGGGAAGATCCTCTACTCCAGTATTCTTGTCTGGAGAATTCCATGGACAGAGGAGCCTAGTGGGCTACAGTCCATGCAGTCACAAAGAGTCAGACATAACTGAGCGCATGTTTGTACCTGCGCTCACACACACACACATGAACAATTCCTAATTTAGTGCTCAATTTTCTCTTGCACACTCCATGCAAAAACAATCTAACCAGAGTAGCAGAATAAATAATACTTAAAAATAATTTCTATGTCTTCAAAATCCAGACTTCTGGGGATTATTGTTTGAGGAATCCAGTGCTGAGTATTCTCCATGTTGACTCAACCCCTGGAGGAGGAAGTGGACAGTCGGCAGCTGTGGATTCCTGCCAGCAGCTTTATGCATCTTGAATCTCTCTCAGATACCCTACTTTTTCAACATCCTCGCTACTGGCCTAATGAATGGACAGATCAGATATCCTTTTTTTAAACATTTATATTGAAGTACAGTTGATTTACAATGTTATTTAGTTTCATGTGTACAGCAAAGTGAATCAGTTATACACACATTGTTGTTTAGTCACTGAGTCGTGTCTAACTCTTTAGCAACCCTATGGACTATAGTCTGCCAAGTTCCTCTGTCCATGGGATTTCCCAGGCAAGAATACTGGAGTGGGTAGCCATTCCCTACTCATAGGATTTTCCCGACCCAGGGATAGACTTCATGTCTCCTGCATTGGCAGGCAGGTTCTTTATCACTGAGCCGCCAGGGAAGCCCTGTACATATATTACATCCACTCTTTTTCACTTTCTTTTTCCATATAGGCCTTTACAGAGCATTGAGTAGCATGCTGTCTGCTATACAGTAGGTCCTTATTAGTTATCTGCCTTATATATATTAGTGTATATATGTCAATCCCAATCTTCCAATTTATCCCTCACTCCTTCTTACCCCCTGGTAACCGTAAACTGAAGCACATCAGACAAAGGCAGATATCATATGATATCACTTATATGTGGAATATAAATAGATACAAATGAACTTATCTATAAAACAGAAATAGAGGAATAGACAGAGAATCCAGACATCTTTGCAGTAATAGCCTATGATGTGATGAGGCCATCTGAGCATAAAATGGCCAGTCCCAAGGCACCTGAAAATGAGTGCTTATCATGCAACTGTCCAGGACAGCTTTCCCAGAAGCCATCCCTTTTTCTCCATAGGATACAGTGATACTGAATTTTTCATTTTAAAATTATGAACATTCTAGAGTGTATTTTAGATTTTGGGAATGATTCTAGGACTTAAAGCCCTCTCCTTGACAATGTTGTAACTCTGTTTAGAACAACTTCTGCTCTGCTCTGTTACCTCCCAAATTAAATCCAAACTCTTTTTACCCTTTGGCGGGAAGCTCTGAGGGGTCAGCAGGGGCTGGGGAGGGTGCAGGAGTGGAGCCCAGGAGGGCTGCACTGGGGTGGAAATTCAGTCAAGATTCTGGGGCAAGAGAATATAAAGGATATTGTAGTATTTTCACTCATTTTTGCAGTTCAACAATCACTGATTGAGTACTAGGTCTTGGACTCACTTCATTCATTCATCTATTTATTCATTCAGAATGAAAAAATGCCTGGCACACTATTTCCTGGAGAAGGGCATGGCAACCCACTCCAGGATTCTTGCCTGGAAAATCTCATGGACAGAGGAGCTTAGCGGGCTACAGACCATAGAGTTGCACAGAGTCAGACATGACTGAAGCGACTTAGCATGCATGCACACACACCATTTAGCCCTTGTCACTCTTAGCCCCCATGCCCACACCTCCTCCTGCTTCTGCTCTGTGCCCTGTGGGCTGGCTCCTCTCTTGTGACTCTTGTCATTCAGCTCTGTTTGGTTCCCACCCACAGCAGGCAGAGAATGGGAGAAGAACACCTCAGGGAACCTATCTCCCAACACCCCTGCCTTCTTCCTAGCCTGGTTCCAGCGATGTCTCTGTCTCCATGGCCACAGTTCCAGGTGGACATCTCCTTTCCATGGTTCCATCTCTCTGGGTCCTGGAAAGACCTCTGCCTGCCCATTCCCCTTGAGGCAGGGGCTGGTGACAAATTCCCTTATTAGTTTTCTCAACTCTGCCCACCAGTATGTAAATTATAACATTCTATTAAAAATCTTAGCAGAGCATGTCATCTTTTTCCTTTCTGACCCTGACTACTGCAGCCCTTGAATATATGCTGAATTGTTTTCTGATTATTTTGGACAAACTGGAAAGATTAAAGTTTTATGAACAGTGTTCAACACTAGGCTTCACAAGTGCAGGATGGGGAGGCATGACTTAACAGACGCTCCTGGGGTGGAAATCTCAGAGATTTAGTCCTTTATAGACTCCAGTATTGTGTGTCAAAGACTGACCTGATCTCTGACCACATAATTGGAAGTATGGTGACCAGACGAAAGGTGATAGTGCCACTTAATCCTGTCTCCATTTATAGTTCTAGGCTCAGTTCTGGGCTTCCCACTTTAAGAGGAGACACGTTAGTTGTCTCTAAGTGCTTGAAGTCTATCAGATAGAACAGTAGTTGAACAATTTTTTCTTTAAGGACCAAATAGTAAGTATTTTTGGCCAAGATGGCCATACATTCTCTGTTGTGACTGCTTTATTGTGCAAAAGCAGTTGTGGACAATATGTGAATGAATAGGCTTGACTGTGTTATAATAAAACTTTATTTACAAAAATAAATGGTGAGCTGAATTTGGCATTATTCTGCTGACTTCTGATGTGAAGGGAACTATTAGATTTATTCTAGTTGTTTCCAGAAGTCAGGAGTTAGATGAGTGTGTAAAAATTGTAGGGGGGTAGATTTGTGCCATGAAATAAAAAGATGCTTGCTCCTTTGAAGGAAAGCTATGACAAACCTAGACAGCGTATTAAAAAGAAAAGATATCACATTGCCAACAAAAGTCTGTCTAGTCAAAGCTATGATTTTTCCAGTAGTCATGTACAGATGTGAGAGTTGAACCATAAAGAAGGCAGATCATCAAAGAATTGATGCTTTCAAATTATGGTGCTTTAAAAGACTCTCGAGAGTCCCTTGGACTGCAAGGAGATCAACCCAGTTAGTCCTAAAGGAATCAATCCTGAATATTCATTGGAAGGATTGATGCTGAAGCTGAAGCTCCAATACTTTGGCACCTGATGCGAAGAGCTAAGTCATTGGAAAAGACCCTGATGCTGGGAAAAATTGAAAGCAAAGGAGAAGAGGGCAGAGGAGGATGAGATGGCTAGAAACCATCACCGACTCAATGGATATGAGTCTGAGTAAACTCTGGGAGATAGTGAAGGACAGGGAAGCCTAGCATGCTGCAGTCCATGGGGTTGCAAAGAGTCAGACATGACTGAGTGACTGAACAACAGATTTGTGCTAGTTTTCAGGAAGCTCTTTCTAAAGGTGATGACTATTCCCAAATAGGATGAGCTGGCTCAAGAGGTGGTAGGTTTTTTGTCACTGAAAGTATTCAAAGGAGAAGCTGAGTGTCACAGAATAATTTTCTGCAAACCACCGAGAGTAACTCAGATGATGTGGGTGGTAGAAATACCTCATGTATATGTATACTCAGTATAGTACCACACACAATAAATCTTCTAGATTTTATATTCTTGAGAAGAGAGGCTGTGCCATGTATATCTCCACATCCTGCCCACTCCTGAAAGCCTAGGATACTATTTTAAAACACGGTGGGTGTGACCAATAGATGTTTTGTCAACCTGGCTCTTTAAATAAAATCTGGCTGACAGATGAATTAAACTAATTTGTCTTTAGTACAGTCATCAGTACTAGTCATGTCAAATTAGTTCAATTACCTCTAATAAGCTTCAACATTCAGAATTTTCACTGAAAAGAGCAGACTTTAAGAGGAGTCTTAAATAACAGTCAACATTTATCAAGTTCTGAAAATATGCCAGCTACTGCGCTAAGAGCTTTATATGCATTATCTTGTTTAATTCTCCCCAAACCAATGAGGTAGAGATATCATCATCCCATTTTATTGATGAAGAAACTGAAATTCAGAGACGTCTCAAAGATGGTAAGTGGCATAACCAGAAATCGAGCTGAGATGATGTCAAAGGCTGTGGTCCAACCACAAGGCTATCCTGCTTCTCATTCATTCTTTCAGTATTCAGCAAACACTGATTGGCAGCCTGCTGTTTGCCAAACACTTCAGATGCTGAAACAGAGCTGTGATTATAAACAGATCAAATCCAGGTGACAAAGGAACTTATATTCTGGAGTATAAAGGGGATGGATGTATCATTGACAAAGGAGAAGATGTTAAATGATAATTAATCATAAGATACAGATTAAACAGATAATATGTCTGCCCATATCAGAGCTTTGGGTATAGCCCTAACTGATGAATTTATCCAAGCTCTTTTTTTTGTACTGATATTGGCTGAAGTTTAGTCTTTTTGTCAAATTCTCAGATACATTCAGATTTTCAGAAAGAAGTTTCAAGCATTTTGGCAACTTGATAGAGATCACTATGACAATTTGTAGATCTGTGAATGAAGCCCTGGAAGGGAAAATAACCCCATAAAGAACTCAGGAATCACTCTTCCAGGGTAGGTTGAATCTGAGCTTCATCAATCTGGGAGACCAGAGGCAACTGATGAAAAGAGGTGGAAAAAGCCAGTTTGGTTAAAATAAAAATAAATAAAAAAAATAACCCTTGGCAACATTTTTTTCCCTTTCCTGAAACTAAGAAATGTAAAGAGCCTAAAATTCTAACTCTCAGCTCTCAGTATATAAAACAAAAGTCAGTATTAATAACAAATGCTACAGTGTGGAGAGAACCTGATCCCATACAGCAGTCCCCAATGTTTTTGGCATCTGGAGTGGAAGATAAATTTTTGATGGACAGGGGTGTTGCAGAGGGATGGTTTTGGAATGATTCAATGGCATTACATTTATTGTGCTTTTTATTTCTTTTATTATTACATCAGCTCCACCTCCAATCATCAGGCATTAGATCCTGGAGGCTGGGGAGTCCAGCATATGGAAAGGAAAACACACCAATTTGGGTCAAGGGGATGGGCCTTGGTTAGAAGGAGGAGAGCTAGTGGGATGCCCAGGAGTGGACCGTACCAAAGGGGAATTCCAAAACCTTGACTTAGGTTGATAATGGAAAGAGAGAGAGAGCAAGAGTGCTCAGGTTCACACAGCGCAAAGCCAAATTGTCAGGTCCAACTGGCAAGTGCTGGCTGGAATGGGAAAGAGCCCGAAGGCCAGGGGCTAAATAAACACAAGCTCAGAGAAGGAAGTGAAAGGATGCAGCACTCTGTGGCTTACTGGGTGCTAAACACAAGGGGTGGGCATGGATAGCCTAGTTAGAAGAATAGGATAAGAACTGACAAACAGTAGTAATACTTTTGCAATTACAAAATTCCTTTTGTTAGTAGACTGCAGTGATTTTCAGTTTGGTGAGTCCTTACAGTGTCAGCATAATCTTACTTAGAAAATGGCTAGACAGCAGAGGACGATAATAATGACTTAACATTTATTGACTGACAGACACAGCTTTTCAGCACTTTAATGCATTGTCTCATTTAACCTTCACAAGCGCATTTTGATAACCACGCTCCTTAATAGACACCTATTTAAAAACTGATTAAAAATATAAACATGTTTGGAGGAAATGATAAAATGTCCTCAGAAACAAGTACTAGTCATTCATTCATTCATTTCCTGGACTATTTCTTCAGCCACCAGCAATCAAGTACCTACTACGTGCTGGGTACTGTTTAGGGTCTGTGCATGAGTGATTTGACCGATTTCCCTCATTGTTCAACACAGGGGTAGTAGAGGGAGCAAGGGACTGTGAGTGACAAAACATGGGTTCTGTTCTAGCCCTGCCTCTAATGGTTCCTGTGGTCCGTGGATAGATCAGTTTTCTTCTCAGTTTAATGTATTCTAGTGTAAAACGAGGAGCTGGGACTACATGATGCTTGAGGTCCTTTTGAATTTAAAGTCTTCAGGGCCCTTATAATACATTGCAATTAATAATGAACATTCATTTATATTCTATCATAATACCCTTCCCACCCCATCAGCTAAATAATAATATTTGCAGCTTTAGAGAAATTTGCCAGGGCTCAAAGCAAGTTCCTTTGCTCTTTCCACTAGAAGTCTCTGTCTTCTGCTTTGAGTTCATGCTTAGATTCCAAAAGAATCATAAGAGAGTTGGGTGCAGATATCAGAGGAAAGGAAGAGATACAGGAGACACAGAAGATGAGGAGAAGTTGTGAGTAGGAAGATGTGCCAATAGTCAGGGGCTTTGTGTGTTGTTTGGGAAACCATTTAGGGCTGCTGTGATCATTGAGAAAGTGTATTCAAAGGCACACAAAGAGAAATCCTCTAACTGGAGGAAATCACATAGCGGTAGATTCAAATTCCCAAATCACTGCTCTCTGTGGATGGTGACTGCAGCCATGAAATTAAAGTATGCTTGTTCCTTGGAAGGGAAGTTATGACAAATCTAGATAGTGCATTAAAAATCAAAGACATAACTTTGCCTACAAAGGTCTGTCTAGTCAAAGCTATGGTTTTTCCAGAAGTCATGTACGGATGTGAGAGTTGGATCATAAAAGTTGAGCAATGAAGAATTAATGCTTTTGAACTTTCATGTTGAAGAAGACTCTTGAGAGTCCTTTGGAAAGCAAGGAGATCAAACCAGTCAATCCTAAAGGAAATCAGTCCTGAATATTCATTGGAAGGACTGATGCTGAAGCTCCAATACTTTGACTACCAGATGTGAAGAGCCAACTCATTAGAAAAGACCGTGATGCTGGGAAAGATTGAAGGCAAAAGGAGAAAAGGGTGGCAGAGGATGAGATGGTTAAATATCATCACTGACTCAAGGGGCATGAGTTTGAGCAAACTCTGGGAGATAGTGGAGGACAGAGGAGCCTGGCATGCTGTAGTCCATGGGCGTGCCCATGGGGTCGCAAAGTCTGATATGGCTTAGCAACTGAACAACAGATTCAAGTTCAAAAATAGCATAGTGAAGTGTCTCCCTGGATATTTCACTTGTCCATTACTGAGCAGAAGTACAATGAATAGGCCATATTATAAGGCAGAAGCCCTGGACTAAAAAGAATGCATTCTAAATGATGACGATTATGCTCCAAAGATGAAATGAGCTCCTGTGATAGGATACCAACTCCTCATCACTGTGGATGCTTAAGCAGAGACCACATGAAACTCTGCCTGCCAAGTCGCTTCAGTCGTGTCCGACTCTGTGCGATCCCATAGACGGCAGCCCACTAGACTCCTCTGTCCCTGGGATTCTCCAGGCAAGAACACTGGAGTGGGTTGCCATTTCCTCCTCCAATGCATGAAAGTGAAAAGTGAAAGCGAATTCTCTCAGTCTGTCCGACTCTTAGCGACTCCATGGACTGGAGCCTACCAGGCTCCTCCATCCATGGGATTTTCCAGGCAAGAGTACTGGGGTGGGGTGCCATTGCCTTCCCCATCATGAAACTCTAGATGGGTTAATGGCTTGGATCAGGCCCAGAAGATGAGTAAAGGAACTTCCAACTATGCTATGGTTCTGGAGATTGAAGTCTTACCATTTAAGCCATAGTCTATCATCCCTGGGCTTCCCTGGTGGCTTAGCTGGCAAAGAATCCGACTGCAATGTGGGAGACCTGGGTTTGACCCCTGGGTTGGGAAGATCCCCTGGAGAAGGGAATGGCTACCCACTCCAGGATCTGGCCTAGAGAATTCCATGGACTATATCTGCAAAGAGTTAGATACAACTGAGCAACTTTCACTGCACTGTTATCCCGTCTTCAGACTTTAGATATTCCTGCAGTCATCTTTTGGGAATATTCAAAGACCTTTCCCAGCTACTCATATTTAGGACAAGTCCCTCAATTCATTTTTTTCCAAGAAGTTCCCTGTATGGATCTTTGGCAGGATATCTACCCTGACCTCCTTGTCTTGATGTTTTCAACCTCCTATTCTTGAAATATATCCAGGATGAGGGCTTCTCTGGAGGTCAGAGTTAAAACCAAACCCCACTGTGTTGAACCAACACAATGAAACTCAGTTAAGTTCAGTTCAGTCGCTCAGTCATGTCCGACTCTTTGCGACCCCATGGACTGCAGGACGCCAGGCTTCCCTGTCCATCATTGACTCTCAGAGCTTACTCAAACTCAGTTCATCAAGTCAGTGATGCCATCCAGCCATCTCATCCTCTGTTGTCCCCATCTCCTCCTGCCTTCAATCTTTCCCAGCATCAGGGTCTTTTCTAATGAGTAAGTTCTTTGCATCAGGTGGTCAAAGTATTGGAGTTTCAGCTTCAGCATCAGTCCTTCCAATGAATATTCAGGACTGATTCCCTTTAGGATGGACTGGTTGGATCTCCTTGCAGTCCAAGGGATGCTCAAGAATCTTTTCCAAGATGACAATTCAAAAGTATCAATTCGTTTTATAGTCCAACTCACATACATATATGACTACTGGAAAAACCATAGCTTTAACTAGACAGACATTTGTTGGCAAAGTAATGTTTCTGCTTTTTAATATGCTGTCTAGGTTGGTAATAGATTTTCTTCCAAGGAGCAAGTGTCTGCAGTCACATTTTGCAGTGATTTTGGAACCCAAGAACATAAAGTCTGCCACTGTTGCCATTGTTTTCCTATCTATTTGCCATGAAGTGATGGGACTGGATACCAAGATGTTAGTTTCCTGAATGTTGAGTTTTAAGCCAACTTCTTCATTCTCTTCTTTCACTTTCATCAAGAGGCTCTTTAGTTTTTTGCTTTCTGCCATAAGGGTGGTGTCATCTGCATATCTGAAGTTATTGATATTTCTCCCAGAAATCTTAGTTTCATCTTGTGCTTCATCAGCTTGGCATTTTGCATGATGTACTCTGCATTTAAGTTAAATAAGCAGGGTGACAATATGCAGCCTTGACATACTCCTGTCCCAGTTTGGAATCAGTCTGTTGTTCCATGTTCGGTTCTAATTGTTGCTACCTGACCTGCATACAGATTTCTTAGGAGGCAGGTCAGGTGGTCTGGTATTCCCATCTCTTGAAGAATTTTCCACAGTTTGTTGTGATCCACACAGTCAAAGGCTTTGGCATAGTTAATAAAGCAGAAATAGATGCTTTTCTGGAACTCTCTTGCTTTTTTGATGATCCAGGGGATGTTGGCAATTTGATCTCTGGTTCCTCTGCCTTTCCTAAATCCAGCTTGAACATCTGGAAGTTCATGGTTCACGTACTGTTGAAGCCTGGCTTGGAGAATTTTGAGCCTTACTTTGCTAGCGTGTGAGATGAGTGCAACTGGGTGGTAGTTTGAAGATTCTTTGGCATTGCCTTTCTTTGGGATTGGAATGAAAACTGACCTTTTCCAGTCCTGTGGTCATTGCTTAGTTTTCCAAATTTGCTGGCATATTGAGTGCAGCACTTTCACAGCATTATCTTTCAGGATTTGAAACAGCTCAACTGGAATTCCATCATCCCCACTAGTTTTGCTCATAGTGATGCTTCCTAAGGCCTTTGACTTCGTATTCCAGGATGTCTGGCTCTAGGTGAGTGATCATACCATCATGGTTATCTGGTCATTAAGATCTTTTTTGTACAGTTCTTCTGTGTATTCTTGCCACCTCTTAATATCTTCTGCTTCTGTTAGGTCCATATCATTTCTGTCCTTTATTGTGCCCATCTGTGCATGAAATGTTCCCTTGGTACTCTAATTTTCTTGAGGAGATCTCTAGTCTTTCCTATTCTATTGTTTTCCTCTATTTCTTTGCATTGATCACTGAGGAAGGCTTTCTTATCTCTCCTTGCTATTCTTTGGAGCTCTGCATTAAAACTCTAGTCCATTGACTAGATGGGGTGACCCTTGCATTTGTCCAGTGCCCTTATTTCCCAGGCTATTTTCCATCTGCCAGTTTTATCAGAAGCAGAAAGGCAATTTGTATCCTGAGGGTAATCACTTCCTCAAGAGAAGGTTCATGAAGTCCCTGCAACACTGTGAAAGGTGAGAACTTTTATAATTGTTATAACATGCCCCAGGTCACAGGACAGCAGAGCCATATCTAACCAAGGTTCTTTTAAATCCCTTTGGGAATAAGTGTAGAGTAAATAAAGAGACCCTGATGCTGGGAAAGATAGAAGGAAAAAGAAGAGGGCTGCTGCTGATGAGATGGATAGATGGCATCACCGACTTAATGGACATGAACATAAGCAAACTGAGAGATAGTGGAGGACAGGGAAGCCTGGCATGGAGCTTCAGTCCACGGGGTCACAAAGAGTTGGACATGACTTAGCAACTGAACAACAACAACAAATAAAGAAAACTATTGATAGTTTACAAAGAACCAAAGTCCAGATCGCCTTGATAGACTAGCAGGGAAGGGCAGAGTTTAGAGCTGGATTTTATAAGCCTGACAGCACCAAATTACAATCATCAAAAAATAGGCTGATTGTTCTAGTCCGATGAATAGCCATGGCCCGAATGTGAGTCTGCATAAATCTACCAGTGATCATCTTGACTGGGGCAACCATGGGTTGAATGAGGTAGCAGTGGACCTGAACCAAAGGACTTTCTGCTTTTTTTAGCTCAGAGACCACATGTGTAAATCCACCCTCCCAGAAAAGCTTGTAGCATCTACAAGCCAGGGTTACACTCCTAATTAAAAAGACAATTAAAAAAAAAAAAAACAAAAAACCTTCCAATGATGAAAAGGCCTTAGCCAGAATTCTCAAGAAATTGGTTTAGAAAATAATCCCCAATTGATTGCAACATAAGAACATTCTTAAAATGTTACCTTTGTCCTGATGTCTAAACCTTCATGAATTGGTTTACAAAAAGGTTCTTTATGCATTTGAAGCCACTAATACTATAAGTGGGGAAAGAACACACTCTTTTAATTAAAAGAGCAGATTGCTATAATTGTGGTAATCTGAATTGAGAACATCTTTTTAACCAGAAATATGAGAGAATAAATATTTCCTAGAGTTAGAATCCAAAACTTGGGATTATTTAGGATTAGTATCCAAAACTGTTCTTATTTCACACTGTGTAATCAGGAAGGCTGCTCAGAAGGGAATGTTAGAAGGAAAGTCTGTTTTAGGTTTCCAGCTAGTTGGGGACCATCTAAATACCATTTGTCTCTGACCCTTGAACTGTCTTCTCCTGGACTCCTGGGGCAACACAGTTAATAACCCTCATGGAGCTGTAAATGCGTCAGTGCTGTGTCAATGCTGACACTTGTGCTTTGCAGTCTAGTTGTTTGCTTGACTATCAGATATTGCCTTTTTTAGGTAGTTGAACTTGACAGAATGATAAACTGTTCTTCTGTTTACTCTTTAGCTCTCAGGGCTAATTTAAAAGTGCTGCTGGTGATGGCAATGGAAACACCTTAAACCATTAAGTTGACAACTGGAATATTAACACAGGCACAAGAGAGTACTAATTCCCTAGCTAATGGAAATGAGTCAGTTACCTTCTTTAACCCAAGTACCACGTGCAATGTTCTTTTAATTCCCATAAACCGTAGGGTCTGGTTCCCCTGAGTTGAGGGGATGTAGATCTCGCCAGATGATATGTCTTACTTTGAGGTCCTTTAAGCCCCATGTTTGTTCTAACAGCTTCATCTTAGTCTTTTACTGCTGTTTTCTCCCCATGGGTTTTGGTCACATTATTTTCCAAAGTGGCCCAATTGCATTCATTATTCATTTTTATTAAAACAAATGTGTTTGTTGTTATAGCTATATTCCAGTTGGCAGCATATTGGCTAGCACGATTCATTGCATATAAGCACCCTGGTGTAATGGACATGTAAAGAATCTTAATTAGACCTAAAGGTATTTTTAAACCAACTGACCTTGAGGAAGATATGTTTATACTTCCTTAAATCTCAATTTCTTCATCTGCAAAGTGGAAATACCCTTCACTACCTTTTTAGATTGCTGTGGAGATTCCATGCACAGTGTCCAGGAAATAGCAAGTAGTGAATACATGCTAGCAATATTCATGGTTAACAGTTTCCTATGTGCCAGGAATCATGGGAATCCTCAAAGCATCTGGAGAACTAAGAACCATTATTATCTTCACTTTGCTGATGAGAACAAAAAAGACAGATTAAGTACCTGTCCAACATCACAAAGATATGAAATGGCCATGCCTAGATTCCAGAGCCTGCAGTCTGGCCACTACTCCCCATGTAAGAAGAGTTTTGACACCTTGAGAAAGAAGTGCTTGAATATGAATCCCAGGCAACCTTCCAGATCTGTGGAACCTTATTTGCTCCCTCTTGCTCCTCTTTCCCATGCTTCCTCATTCACACCTGAGTCAGAAGCAGAGAAAAGACAAAAACTAGTACAATAGGACAGTACAACCAGTAGATTCCTGGCAGACCAGCTATGGAGCTTGGCCTCAATCTCAGCTGTGCACTTGTTGGCTGAACACAAAGGCTGCTGCTGCTGCTAAGTCGCTTCAGTTGTATCCGACTCTGTGCGACCCCATAGACAGCAGCCCACCAGGCTCCCCGTTCCTGGGATTCTCTAGGCAAGAACACTGGAGTGGGTGAACACAAAGGCAGGTGCTGTATTTCAATGTGGATGTAGTAAAGAGATTTCAAGCATTCTAAAATTCTTTCATTAGAAGGGATGAGTGAACACTTCTCTATACAGATCCACTCTACTGAGATAACTGAAAAGCACAAATACAAATATCATGACCTTATTCGCTAATATCATTAGGTTATCTTGCAAACATCTACTTGCCACAAACCTGAATATAAATCATTATTTTTTTGCTATCAAAACTAAATCTTAAATCCCTTAGTAATCTTATCTCTTAAATCTAACATATTAAGATCAGGATCTGTTTTGTTAACTCCTACCTTCAGCAAAAAGCTGTTCAACTCAGATTGTTGAAACTGTGGCAATTTGCTGTTTTAAGTAAAACACAAGTGTGTTGTCCATCAACTGATAAGTGGACAAGTAAAATGTGGTATATCTCCAATGGAATCTTATTCAACAACAAAATGGAATGAAGGACTGTCATATGCTACAACTTGGACAAACCTCAAAATCAATATCATGAGTGAGAGAAGCCAGCCTCGAAAGGCCACATATAGCACGATTCCATTTATATGAACTCTCCAGAAAAAGCCAATCCACAGCAACTGAAAATAGATTAGTGGTTGCCAGGGGCAAGGGTAGGGCAAAAAGGGAAAAGGGGAATGACTGCTAATGTGCACTAAGTTCCTCCTGTTGTTTGATGTAAGGTTTTAAAACTAGGTTGTAATGAGGGTTGCGCGGCTCTGTAAATATACTGAAACCCACTAAGTTGTAGGCTTTAAAGGGATAAACTTGATGGTATGTAAATTATATAATAAAAATATTTAAAAGAAATGTTAGTGTGTAATTTCCCCTACTTACTTGCAAAACTAATAGCTATCCTTTCACTAATAGCTATCCTTTCCTTTTATTAGTGTCACTAATAATGAAGGTTCATCAACCTTCATTATTAGTGACACTCTTTTTGAGTAAACAGTGACGAACATGAAAGCATTTATCCCCTTCCTCCTCTCCCCACTCCCCACCAAGAGCCTTGATAATTAATCTTGTCCTTACTTTTAACTTGTCTGTCAAGCATCTGATGGCTGGGAAGTAGGAGTTCTAGATATAACTGGCTCTCTAAGTGTAACTTTCAGGCTAAACCTTCAGATCTGGCTCTACCTTTGGTCCCTTCTCCGTGTTCTCTTTCTTTCTCTTAACTTCACTGCTAAGGACCCAGTGTTCCAAATCACAGGTGACCTGGAACAGGGCCTCCAGACTGCAGAGGGAACAGAGCCAATTGTTTAAGAATACAAAGCCCTGTAGACAGAAACTGGTAGGGGAAAAAAATAGATGGTGCCTCATCTTTTTGGATGTTGGTGGTGAAAATGTAAGCAGCTTTTATGTCAATACATGTGTGTTACAACAATAGTTAGATGAGACCTGGGATGCCAATTAAAAGAACTCCAAAAAATTGTGATTGGCACTTAGGCATTGAGAGACAAAAGTTCTCTCCTTAAGTGTTCTTGATTTGCTTCACTGGCCATACAAACTGGCTTCCCAGGTGGTGTTAGTGGTAAAGAACCTGCCTGCCAATGCAGGAGATGTTAAGAGGTGCAGGTTCATACTCTGGGTCAGGAAGATCTGCTGGAGGAGGGTATGGCAACTCACTCCAGTACTCTTGCCTGGAGAATCCCCGTGGATAGAGGAGCCTGGCAGGCTACAGTCCATTGGGCTGCAAAGAATCAGACATGACCAAAGCAACTAATGCATGCGCTGTACAAACCACAAAGGTGACGGCAAATTGTATCCTATGGACAGGAATCCTAGTCCAATTTCTAAATAGTGAGAGTCCTGTTCTCCACTGATCTTTCCTGTCAGGAGATGAGCCATGTGGATTCATGCAGCTCTAACAAAGCCCTTCCTTTCCATTCCAGGCCTCTAGTCCAGTGACATCAGGGAGGATTTCCACAAAGGTCAAGGGATTAACCATGCCAAATGTGGAGCTGGGGCTCAAGACCAGGAGGAGGCCCTGAAATCTGGAAATATTCCAGTATCTGGGCCAAATCCATTCCCTTTATCATTCAGAGATTATCACATCATAAAATGATATCTTGGTCATTTTATCCACTGCTAATTTTTTTCCCCTTTGAAACGTATTTCCCTTTGCTTTTCTTCCTGTTCCCTCACCTTCTATCCTCTGTCAATAACAAATATGGTTTAACTCCTTGACCTACCTCAGAGGCAGGTACAAGCAGTGGGGTGAGAGTGAGGGACAGATTCTGCAAACACATGTTCACTTTCCCATTGCTCCCAGAGAACCTGATCCTCACCCAGAGAGAGAGAGAAGAGAGCCTGTGGCACCAGAAATCCGCCAAGAAGTCCAGTGACTTACCCTAGGCAGGCTACAAGTCAGGTGAAGGTTGGACCTTTGCTTCAGCATGCGGAAGGCAGGGAACTTGCTAGATTCATCAGGAGTTTCTGGTAGGGTTTATTCCTGGCTCTGACCTCCTCAGAGACCAGTCTGTGCAGCTCTGATGAGCACCAACCCATTTGCTGATTACCGTTTGGCAAGCTGATTCAGGCAAATTAGTATTTGCCTTATGATATATAAGGCCCTTAACTGCCTTTTACCCTCACTGCAAAAAAAGCAATAATTGGACAACTTGCTTGCAACAGTCATTGGATTTGCTTCTTTTGGCTTAATCTGGTTTACAGTTCATTTGCCATCAAATCAAAATGGCTAGATTCAAATCAGCTGTTGTTTCCCAGCAAAGCAGGGAGGATGAGCAAGGCGGAGGGGGAAGAACTGAGAGGGTAAGTGCGAGGGCGGCAAGGGCAAGCTACAGGAGGTGAGTCATGAATTCTGAGCGACCCTGCCCACTGCAAGCTCCAGTCTACCCTTTGATCATTGCCTTGTTGGCATCCCATTACTTGAGAGCACGTCACACAGGAGGGGACACGTGCTTCTGAATGGGCGCACTGGCCGTGGAGTCTGGGCTGTTCTCTCAACCTTTCCTGCCAAACATCACTTTTCAGACAAAAGTGGATTTTTAGCTCCAATATCGTGTAAAGTCAGGAGCCTGGTCACAACGTGCGTGTGTGCATGCTAAGTTGCTTCAGTCATGTTTAACTCTTTGTCACCCCTTGGACAATAGCCCACCAGGCCCCTCTGTCCATGGGGTTCTCCAGGCAAGAACACTGGAGTGAGTTGCCATGCCCTTCTCCAAGGGATCTTTCCGACCCAGGGATCGAACCTGAATCTCTTACGTCTCCTGCATTGGCAGGTGGGTTCTTTACCTCTAGGGCCACCTGGGAAGCCTGGTCACAACATTAGATGCAAATGGAACCTTCTCACAATGTTATTTGTTTGTGATAGTATACACAAACTATCTGTATAGTTTGTGTATCTATACACAACTATCTGGATAGTATACTGGGTTGAATCATGTCCCCTCAAAAGAGGTGTTAAAGTCCCCCAATATCTCAAAATGTGAACTGATTTGAAAACTGGGTCATGAGTGATGTGACTAGTTAATTACTTCTCACATGGGCAAGAAGCAGAGACATACAAGGAAAATGACCTGTGATGACTGAGGCAGAGACAGAAGGGATGTAGCTATAAGCCGAGAGACACCAGGGCCTGCCGGTCACCACTGGAAGTCAAGAAGAAACAAGGTAAGCATCTCCCCAGAGTCTCAGAGGGAACAAGGCTCCAGGGAAATCTTTGTCCCCAATCTACAGCCTCCATAACTTGTGAGAAAATACATTTCTGTTCTTTTAAGCCAGCTGGTTGTGACACTTTGTCACAGAAGCCCGGAGAAAATAATCCAGATGGTTTGTATCCACATGATCTAGTGTGCTCATTTAAACACCTTTTCTGTGACCAGTTTATACTTCTTTTCTGCACCCATATAAAGTCTGATTGCACTTTTGATCAGTGAAAATACTTGAAATGGACAGGCTTTGGTCCCCTGGACTGATGTGGACCCAGGACATGTCCTGTTCTAGGTCAGCATCTCTGCCCCTTCTAGTGGGAAAGTTGCTATGTCCCGTAAGAAGCCAGTGATGCTTTTCTGAGTTCACTGCTATGAGGTCTTGTTAATTTTTATTTAAAGGAGAGTTCTAGCCACTCGGTTCAATTCAGTTGCTCAGTTATGTCCGACTCTTTGCAACCCCATGAATTGCAGCACACCAGGCTTTCCTGTCCAACACCAACTCTTGGAGCTTGCTTAAACTTATGTCCCTTGAGTCAGTGATGCCATCCAACCATCTCATCCTCTTTCATCCCCTTCTCCTTCTGCCCTTAATCTTTCTGAGCTTCAGGGTCTTTTCAAATGAGTCAGCTCTTCACATCAGGTGGCCAAAGTATTGGAGTTTCAGCTTCAACATCAGTCCTTCCAATGAACACCCAGGACTAATCTCCTTTAGGATGGGCTGGTTGGATCTCTTTGCAGTCCAAGGGACTCTCAAGAGTCTTCTCCAACACCACAGTTCAAAAGCATCAATTCTTTGGTGCTCAGTTTTCTTTATAGTCCAACTCTCACATCCATACATGACTACTGGAAAAATCATAGCCTTGACTAGATGGACCTTTGTTGGCAAAGCAATGTCTCTGCTTTTGAATATGCTATCTAGGTTGGTCATAACTTTCCTTCCAAGGAGTAAGCATCTTTTAATTTCATGGCTGCAGTCACCATCTGCAGTGATTTTGGAGCCCATAAAAATAAAGTCAGTATCTTTATGAAGGTGAAAAGACCTGGGCCAAGCAAAGTTCAGCTTGGATTTTGTCCAAAACCCCACAGTTGTTTACTAGCAAAGTGACTGGATTGATTCTTTTGACATATTGAAACACAATAGCATCAATGAAACACTGCAAAGGGTGTGTGAATCTGAAGGGATGAGTATTGATTTTGGAAGTGTGTAGAAATACATACTGAGAGAAGGCTAATAATTCAACAAAATGCTGGTGATAAAACCAGATGTCACTCATGACTCCTTAATTTCCAGTACTCTCCCTTCTACATTCAATTCTGACAAATTTTACCTTCTAAATTTTATCTTTTAGGGAGCCTTCCTTGACCATGTCTTCTGCCCTCAACTCCTTGTTGGATACCATGACTATCGTCCTGTACTTTGTCTACCACAACACTCACTACCTGGTCTATTCATTTTATCTTTACTGGACCTATCTCCAACATTCCATAAGATTGAAAGTCACAACATCTATGTGACAAGGTACTGTTCAGCACTATGTGTTACTCGGTAACTCACAGCCCAGACTCGGACTTGGAGAAAATGTCAATTTTCTAAGTAAGTGAGTAAGTGTTAGTCACTCAGTCATGCCTGACTCTTTGTGACCTCATGGACTGCAGCCCACCAGGCTCCTCTGTCCATGAGATTTTCCAGGCAAGGATACTGGAGTGGGTTGCCATTTCCTTCTCCAACTGAGCTACAAGGGCAGCCCCTATCAATTCACTAAAGTTTAGTGTTTTCATTGGGTGTGTATGTGTTTCAGCTCGAGCAAGTTTTGGAAGCTTATACCAACTTATGGGAAATCTTTTCAGAAGTAAGTAGGCTGTCAACAAAATCATGCAGAGACACAGACATCTTTCACGGAGATTAGCACATAGAGATTCAGGGGTATAGCTGGTAGCCTAGGTTGAACTGAACATCACAAATTTGGGCTTTCTGATATAGCTTTCCAGATGTCTAGGAATTTAATGGAAGTCCCCAGAAATCCAGGGAGGGGATGCTTAAGTTACATTGGATCCTTAGGAGATGGGGAGACAAGGAAAGTGACAATAGCTCTAATGGTGCCTCTTACAGTCAAATCAAGAGAGAAAATTGCAGAATTACCTGTTACATTGAGTCATGAGCATAATTGAGTAATTAGAGAAATAGTCTAGATTTCCAGTATAGGCATTCCTAAAAGAATTATTTACTCAATGCTTCTCAGTGAAGCTTGAAAGGAAATCACTTAGAAACCTTCTTTACATTCTGGATGCTAAGCAAGGAACAGCAGTAAAATTTGGCTCTAAAGCAAGTTCTAAATTCTTTGGAGCAAGATGTTGGCTTACTTGCGCAAATTAGGGATCGTTTCAAGCCATGGGGTTTGTTATGGTGGTGCAGCTGCAGGATGTTAAGTCACAAAGGTGGGTTAGGACAGGGTTTATGACCCAGGCTGTTTGGTTTTGAATCTTGATGCCACTGCTTAACTGCTGTGTGATATCAAGTGAGTCACTTAACTTCTCTGTGTCTCAGTTGCCTTTCCTATAACCTGGAGTGATAATCATACCCACCATGTAGGGCTGTTGTGAGCATTAAGTATAACGCAATTCACACAGAATGCTTAAAACAATGCCTGGGATGTAATTTCACTCAATAAATGTCAACTGTCCTCACTAGGTGCATTTTAACAATGTTTCTGTAAACTGTTGGTTTGATCTCACAGAGTTAAAGACAATAGAATTTTTGAAAGATCACAAATGTAATGATTATTTAAACTGGTGTATAAGATCAGGGGTTGGCAAACTTCTTCTCTAAAGAGGCAGATAAATATTTTGGCTTTGTGGGCCATGGGGTCTTTTCTGCAATGATAAAGTTCCTCTGTTGTATGAAAAGGACCATAGACAATACATAAAAGAGTAGGCATGACCGTGTTCTCAAAACACCTTATTTACAAAAACAAGACTAAATTTTTTTTTAAAGAAACAGATGACAGGTGAGATTTGCCAATCCTTGATTTAGATAATTGTATACTGCTTTTGTCCAGACAGAGCCTTTTTTGTAAACAGCAGGTAAATATTCTGTTTTCTGCTTGAAATTCTTTTCCTTCCATTTACATGATTGGCTTTAACACTATATGTAAAGTACCTTTCTATGGGCTTCCCTGGTGGCTCAGAGGGTAAAGTGTCTGCCTGCAATATAAGAGACCTGGGTTCGATTCCTGGGTTGGGAAGAATCCCCTGGAGAAGGAAATGGTAACCCACTCCAGTACTCTTGCCTGGAAAATCCCATGGATGGAGAAACCTGGTAGGCTACAGTCCATGGGGTCGCAAAGAGTCGGACACAACTGAGCGACTTCATTTTCACTTTCACCCTTCTAAACACACTCACATTAACATACCATTTGTTGTCTTCATAGCACATGCTGTAAGTTTCTAATATCTGGCATATTTTTTAGTCTATTTATTTGTTTTCATTTTTTTTTTCATCCAATACAAACTTGAGGATGAAAGTGAGTGAAAGAGTGTTAGTTGTGTATGACTTTTTGTGACTCCATGGACTATAGCCCCTCCAGGCTCCTCCGTCCATGGAATTCTCTAGGTAAGAATACTGGAGTGGGTTGCCATTCCCTTCTCCAGAAGATCTTCCTGACCGAGGGATCAAACCTGAGTCTTCTGCACTGCAGGCATATTCTTTACTGTCCGAGCCACCCGGGAAGCCCACAGGGCCCTTTATTCCTAGTGCTTAGAACAACTAACTTATCCACAATAGCAAATCAATATTTGTTAAGTAAATAAATAAGAGAATTAGTGACCATAAAGAACTAAAACATTTTGACAGTTTAAATACACATAAATTAAGTGCTACTCTCAGTAAAACACCCTTATTATTCACTTCTCTCCAAGTAAACTGATCTATGTATCTACTTTCAATATTCCAGGTTTATAAATGGGGCTTTCTTCCCCAAATCCATGGGCTCAATGATGATCTGATTCCAGCTTATCAGTTTACTCAAGGCTGTTGATTGAAACGTGTTCTGGAGAGCTTTTGAGTTAGCTCATTCATTATTAATCCATTTCTATTTAAGGCATCTATTTCACGTTCACTTTTGTCTTGATGACACAGTTTCGGAAAAGCTTGAAAAAAGATAAAAACAGCCCCTGAATCAGATGCTTCCATCTTTTTCATTGTTCTTTAAGATCTAGTATAGTGTCAGGCACACAGTGGACACTTAACATGTGTGTTGGTCGCTCTGCTGCTGCTGCTGCTAAGTCACTTCAGTCGTGTCTGACTCTGTGTGACCCCATAGATGGTAGACCACCAGGCTCCCCCGTCCCTGGGATTCTCTAGGCAAGAACACTGGAGTGGGTTGCCATTTCCTTCTCCAATGCATGAAAGTGAAAGGTGAAAGTGAAGTCGCTCAGTCGTGTCTGACCCTCAGTGACCCCATGGACTGCAGCCCTCCAGGCTCCTCTGTCCATGGGATTTTCCAGGCAGAAGTACTGGAGTGGGGTGCCATCGCCTTCTCCCTGAAACATTCTACAGTAAGACTATTAGCAGAAGAGGTTGCACAGTCTAAAACTACTGGTCAAAACAGAAAAGAATGTACTCTACATGTTGTGTGGGCACCAGAAAGTGAGAAGAGGAGGAATGTGAAATTCAATTTTGAAATAATCTTGCTTTTGATTTTTTTTTGAGTATTTGCAAAAGACAGAGAAATTTATGAGAATAAAAATGAGCAATGGGAACACTGTGTTTCTCAAATTACCATATGCATATTATTTACCAGCATGATGAGGCAAGTAATGAGTATATTAGGAGAATAGCACTCAATATCTTTGTATTTCTGATAAAATATCAGGCCTATCAAATCGCCCAGGAACAAATAGGATAGGTTATAAAATGCTAGTTCTCACATTAACATGATCCAGCAGGTGGAGAAAATTGATTTCGTAAACATTAAGCTGATATCAGAGCACAGACTCTGACTGCAACAAAATACCTATCTGGTTGTTTTTTTTTTTTTTCTGACATTTATTGCTGTAGCATCCAGTTGCCTGGAGGATTACAATGAAAAAAGCAAAGACTAGGAATATTTTTTTAAATTTAATTTTATTTAACTTTACTCTTCAGTGTCTGCTCCTCTGATAGATTCATGCCAAGAAAAAGTGGACAATACATAATTTATGTCACCTGCACACTAAATAGCTGCCTTCCTTTCTGATTCAGAGAAGTCCCCACTTTACAAAGCTCTTAGAACCTCCGGGTTGGACACATCTTTGGTGGTTGCCTGTTCCTAACAAATGCACTCTGTAAGTGCCTTTTTGTGGTACACCATATAATAGAGGGTTTTCTTAACTCTGCTTGAGTATTTACGTCACTTCATCTATGCATCTACTCTACTTTGTATATACCATTATTAGTGCATTATTGCAGCTCAAAACAAGTTTGCCTTGACCATTATGAACGTTTGAGAGACAGAGGTCTCACTTCACTTTTGTGTCTCCAAAATTTTGCTGAGTGCCTGGCTCATGGCAGGCTCACAACAAATATTTCCTGGCTGAATAAAGCAATAAATAAAAGCTTAATATGTCAAAAAAATTAATTTCTCTGCTTAGAAACTTCTACTTTCCAAAACAGTATAGAAAATACAAGAAACAGCCTGTAGTATGACCACAGCATTTGTGTGTGTATGTGTTAGTCGCTGAACTGTGTCCGATTCTTTGCGACCCTATAGACTGTAGCCCACCAGGCTCCTCTCTGTCCATGGGGATTTTCCAGGCAAGAATACTGGAGTGGGTTGCCATATCCTCCTCCAGAGGATCTTCCTAACCCAGGGATTGAAACCACATCTCCCATAGCGTGTCTATTCAAATCATTAGCCCGTTTTTAATTATTAGTTTTTTGTTGTTTGTTTTTTGCTACTGAATTGTAGGAGTTCCTTACAAGTTTTAGATATTAATTCCTTATCAGATATGAGAATATTTTCTTCCAATCCATAGGCTCCTTTTTCATTGTGCTGTTTCCTTTGCTGTACAGAAGCGTTTAGTTTGATATACGGTATCATTTGTTTATTTTATTTTTGGTGTCTGTGCTCCTGGTGTCATATTCATGAAATTATTGAAAAGACCAATGTCATGAAGCTGTCCCTCTATGTGTTCTTCCAGGAGTTTTACAGTTTCAGGTCTTAAATTTAAGTTTTGAATCCATTTTAAATTGATTTTTGTGTATGCTGTAAGATAAGGGCTCAATTTCATTCTTTGGCATTTGGATATCCAGATATCCCAGAACTATTTGTTGAAGAGACTATCCTTTCCCCATCGTGTATTCTTGGAAGCCTTGTTAAAGATCAGCTGACCACATATGTGTGAATTTGTTTCTGGGCTTTCTATTCAGTTTCATTGGTATATATGCCTATCTTTATGTTTGATCACTGTGCTTTTGTAATAGAATTTGAAGTCAACAAGTGTGGTGCCTTCAGATTTTTTCTTCTTTCTCAAGATTTATCTGGATATTCATGGTCTTTTTGTGGTTCCATGTGAATCACAGAACTTTTTTTTCTATTTTTCTAAAAAATGCTATTGGGATTTTGATAGGGATTGCATTGATTTGGGTGGTATGGACACTAACAATATTAAATCTTCCAACCCACCATAAACATGGGCTATCTTTCCATTTGTTTGTGTGTTCTTTAATCTCTTTCATCAGCTTTTTGTAGTTTTCCGTATACAAGTCTTTCACCTTCTTGCTTAAGTTTATTCCTAAGTATTTTATTCTTTGTAGTGCTACTGTGGATGGGACTGTTTCCCTGATGTCGTTTTTAGGTAGTTTGTTGTTTTTTTTGCCTAACTGCTCCACCTAGAATCTCCAATACTAGGTTGACTAGAAGTGGTGAGAAATGGGCATTCCTGCCTTCTCTCCTGATCTTAAAAGACAAGCTTTCAGTTTTTCACCTCTGACTATGATGTTAGCTATGGACTTTTCATACATGGATTGTTTTATGCTGATGTACTTTCTTACTTTTCTTGTTTGTTGAGGGTATTTATCATGAAGAGAGTTAAATTTTGTCAAATGCTTTTATGACATTTATTGAGACAATCATGACTTTCATCCTTTATTCTGTTAATGTGATGTATCACATTAAATGATTTACATATATTGAACCATTACTGCATCCCAGTGATCAATTCCATTTGATCATGGTGGATGATCCTTTTAATGTGTTGTTGGATTTCCTGGGCCACACTGGCGGGATAAGTCTGAGTTTTCTTCCATCTCTACCTTATTAGTTTAAGATTTATTCACTTGTAATTCATGAATGAAAGAGAAAAGGCATCAACAAGGAGTGACTTCATGGTCTTCACAATGTTTTTGAGCATAATTATTTATTCACAATATACATCTCTGCAATGTGCACACTATTTTAATATATTGGAGATTAAGTTTCTCCCATAAAGGTCTTTACATTCTTAAAGCCATGTCAATTTTGAAAGCAAAGTTGGTTATATTCCATGTCTACTGAGGTTAACTCATCAGTAATGCATCTAGAGAGCCCAGATACTGTAAATTTTATATTGAATAGCTAAGGCTATCGGGGAGTTTTAAATCACTTTGGAGTCTGATTGGCACTTTTGCTTGTTGGGAAAATGCTCACAGTGAAATAGAACAACTAGAATGGAGAAGGACACAGTAGTTGCCCTGGGATGGTTACTTCATCATTCACTTTCCCCAACTTTAATTAGTCTTAAGTACTACACATGTTGACCAAACATCTTACAGTGATAATTATCAGAAAGAGGAGCCCTAAGGAGAAGTCATGTAGAAACTAGCAAGCTCAGTGAGAGTTAGAAAAGCTGAAATGTTTTTCAAAATACACCCAATGCAGGTGGTATTTGAAAGCTGTTGAGTAGAGAAAGATTTTCCTCCCAATTAGTTAGGTGTTAATAATTGCTTCAAGAATGGCTGTTCATAATAGACCTCATAAAATTTCCTTTAGTCATTGGTAGTATGAACAAATTAACAGAGAACCTCCACAAACCCTTTATCATAATCTTCAAATCTAAGATTATGAAATTCTTACAGAGCTTGACTCACCAAGTCACTGCCAGAGTCTGGTTCTATCAACAAACCAATTTGTGAACTGATATGACCTGCTGGTTGGGGAATACAGTAAGACATAATACATTTTATCACATATATAGATGTAATATCACAAACTGGAATCAAGATTGCCGAGAGAAATACCAATAACCTAAGATACACAGATGACATCCCCCTAATGGCCAGAAAGCAAAGACAAAATAAAGAGCCTCTTGATGAAGGTGAAAGAGGAGAGTGAAAAAACTGGCTTAAAACTCAACATTCAAAAAATGAAGATCATGGCATTCGGTCCCATCACTTCACAGCAAATAGATGGGGAAAAAATGGAAACGGTGACAGACTTTATTATCTTGGGCTCCAAAAATCACTGCAGAAGATGACTGCAGCCATGAAATTAAAAGACACTTGCTTCTTGGAAGAAAAGCTATGCTAAACCTAGTGTATTAAAAAGCAGAGACATCACTTTGCTGTAGAGTATGTAGAGTCAAAGCTGAGGTTTTTCTAATAGTCATGTATGTATGGATGTGAGAGTTGGACCATAAAGAAGGCTGAGTGCCAAAAATTAATGCTTTTGAATTGCAGTGCTGAAGAAAACTCTGGAGAGATTTTTGGACAGCAAGGATATCAAACCAATCAATCCTAAAGGAAATCAACATTGAACATTCATTAGAAAGACTGATGCTGAAGCTGAAGCTCCAATACTTTGGCTACATGATGTGAAGAGCTGACTCATTGGAAAAGACCATGATACTGGGAAAGATTGAGGGCAGGAGGAGAGGGAGGTGACAAAGAATGAGATGGTTTGATGGCATCATCTACTCAATTGACATGAGTCTGAGCAAACTCTGGGAGATAGTGAATGACAGGGAAGCCTGGCATGCTGCAGTCCATAGGGTTGCAAAGAGTTGGACACGAATGAGCAATTGAACAACAACAATACATCTTATCACATATACAGATATAGTAAGTGTGATGCTGGCCTTTAAGAAACCTGTAGTGTAGTGGGAAAAAGAACATGCAAAGGAATCATTTGCAATACAGGTTTGTATCTGTGTTTTTGAGTATAGTTACTTTCTTCATAACATACATCTCCTTGCCATGAGCACACTGTTTTACTACACTGGAAATTAAGTTCCTCCTGCAAAGGCCTCTGCATTCCCCAAAAGACATACACTTTAACAGAGCCCTTTCTTAAACACTGTTGTAATCAGAATGTGAGCGGCAACCTCATTTCCTAATTGAGGTTTAGGAAACACCTCAATGTCTTCCCCATGAGTGTGGGGATTATAACTCCTCCTGAGACCATAACGTCAAGTACATATTCCCAGAGTGGGGCATCACACATTCTGTCAGTAGTTTAGAAAGGTGGAAATTTAATTCCTCTCTCTGTAGCGAAGGATGGCGGTCTCAGAATATAAAGGCTGAGAGCAAGGAAGGGCAATCCCAGTGTTTGTCTGAGAGTAGTGCTCTGGCCAGAGCAACTATTAGATTAACCAGGGAAATCAAGGTAGGTTAAAAAAAGAAGGCAGATCCAGGTTCTGCACTAGACCTTTCTGAAGCAAGATTTCTTTTGCTCTTTTGGAAAAGAGTTGGAGAAGAAGAGGGAAGGGAAGTTATCCAACTGGCTTGTGAACAGAAAAGGATCTCCAATCACGTCACCACTCCCACCTCCCACCTCCTGCATTTGTCCCTAATTTCTTACATCAACCCAGGTAGAAAGTAGAGTAAAGATTTAATGCAGCAATGCAGGGGGACAGCCACAGCTGGGAAAATGACCAATGGACCTGCTCCCAAGAGACCCACATTTCTGCTGCCAGTGGCTGTTTTGCTCAGCTCTCTGAGATTCACTGCTCACACTTAGTTGCACTGCTTCCGGCTGTGCCTAAGGAGCAGTGTTGCTTCATTTCTGCCCTCATTTCTGGAAGATGAAATGTTTCCTCAGGTTCACATGAATCTGCTGTCTTTCCCATTTCTGAAATTATTAAGCCATGGCTTTAAAAAGCAGATTTCTTTCCTGTGATGAAATGAAATGCAGAGATAGTGCAACCATTTTTCACTCAGAGTAGATGTTGACAATCAGAATGTATGTCTTGGGAGGCAGAGTTTAACCAAGGCTGAATGGTAATGGCATTCGATGGTAGCTAAAAGCTATGATTGTCTGACATGTGTACTCAGGGTTTGCTGAGAAAAATGCTTTTGTAAAAATCAGAGCCAAAATAAAAGACAAATTCCGAACCAGAAGAGGCAAACTTAGAACAACTACAATTGTAAAAGAATCAGAATATAGACAAAATTCAAAGCACTACTGACTTTGTGAAAAGAAATCTTGGTTTGTACTTAGACAAATATATTTTAACCCTCAAAAAAGAATGACAATAAAATGTGGTAAAAAAAAATTGACTTCTCAGATATGTACTGTGCTTCTTTTGGAACCAATTGGATCAAACGATTTTCATCAGTGGCATATGTCAATACATTTACTGTGGTAGAACTGGAAGAAAACTGATTTTTAAAACTTTATGAAAGTATGTTAAATATATCCATGTTTATAATGCAGATAGGGAAACAATAGAGAATTCATCACAGGTTTAATTCTTTCATCTTTAAAGGAATGAAGTTGGAAAGGTGTTCATTCTCTAAATATTCTTTATATATTTGGAGAATTTTAGCTAAATTCTCCAAATATATAGGATGAACATAAGTTGGACAATTTTACAACCCACTTTTTGAAATATTTCAAGTTGTTGTTTCCTTAATACAGTTACTTTGACCTTAGTTATCTAGAAAATTATTTCAATCTCCAATTCACTTTGTGGAATCAATCTTTAGACATGGATCTACTACCCTCTGGGGTTTCCCAAGTGGTCCAGTGGTAAAGAATCTGCCTGCCAATCCAGGAGCCACCGGGGTCGGGGTCAGGGGCTTCCCAAGTGGTCCAGTGGTAAAGAATCTGCCTGCCAATCCAGGAGCCACAGGGGACGTGGGTTCGATCCCTGGCTTGGGAAGATCCCTGGAGGAGGAAATGGCAATCCACTCTAGCATTTTTGCCTGGAAGATTCCATAGACAGAGGAACCTAGCAGGCTACAGTCCATAGGGTCACAGAGTCGGACACGACTGAGTGACTGAACATGCGTGCACCACTACTTTCTACATATTAATACTAACGATATTCCAACTATCCCATTTCAGCTGAACTTCCAGAGTATGGGCCTTTTGAGAATTAGTGATACTTTTTGTGATGCTAATAAAGGGAGCCCCTCTAGAGAAAAAAAAAAAGACAACATTTTGGGTATGAGTAGTCACTGTTTACTGCAAATTCCCATGTGAGCCAAGGAGGAGTAAGGAGGTATAGAGCGGGCTTTGATGCTGGATAGGTTTGGGGTGGAATTCTAGGTTTACAGGAACACTAATAAGCTTTTTTTTTGACTTCAAGGCTTGCAGGATCCGCCCTGACCAGGGATTGAGCCCTGGCGATGGCAGTGAAAGCGCCTGTCCTAACCAGTGGACCAACCAGGGGATTCCCTGAACAAGCTTTAATCTTTAGGAGGTCTGGGTTTTTCACTAGTAAGAGAAGAATATCTACATTTACCTTATGGGGTTGCTGTGAGCACAGGGTACATAGTATATGCCCAGAAAATACTGGTTTCTTTCCTCTCAGAGAAGGGAGAAATCCTAGAAGTCAAACCTTGATTTTAAAAGAGACAATTTTTTAAATTAACATTTTACAGGAATTTGATATTGCCAACAAGAGAGATCCAAGCTTCAGATTTTAATATACCCATTACTTGCACTTAAGTAGGGAAAAGAAGTGAATTATAGGTAGCGTCTATGTTTGGGAATTTTTTAAAGTATGCATACACATAGAGTTTTAAAGATGTAAGACATATACATCAAATAAATACATACATACAGAGTTTCTTTAATTTTTTGAGAACTAGTAAGCCTTCACACATTTTAGAAGAGTGCAGGCAGGTGACCTTTAAAAGTATAACTTTGGGTTGTAAAACAGTGTTTCGGACTCCAATGCACTAAATAAGTGAAATTGGCAATCTTTATCCACCAATCTTTATCTAATGTAATTAAAATTCTTAGAATTCAAAATGTCGAGCTGCTCAGTAATTTCGTTTTAGTATAATCGTCTTCATCTAGCTCAGTTTACATTTGACTGATCTTAAAAGACCTGCTGCTGCTGCTGGTAAGTCGCTTCAGTCGTGTCCGACTCTGTGAGACCCCATAGATGGCAGCCCACCGGGCTCCCCCGTCCCTGGAATTCTCCAGGCAAGAACACTGGAGTGAGTTGCCATTTCCTTCTCCAATGCATAAAAGTGAAAAGTGAAAGTGAAGTCGCTCAGTCGTGTTGGACTCCTAGCGACCCCATGGACTGCAGCCCACCAGGCCCCTCCGTCCATGGAATTTTCCAGGCAAGAGTAAAAGACCTGAGGTTTCATTAAAGGTAAAGTCATCATTGGAATACCCACTGTCAGTTTTGTTTGTGGTTTTGATAACATCTCTGTTTATTCCTTTTGGCTTAATCAAATATTATATGTTAAATCTGAGGGCTAAATGGTTGACCTAGTTTGGAAGACCTAAGGAAGCCATGTAGTTTTAGCAAATTAAAATCTATGTTAATTAATTAGTAACCCTGTAAATAACCAGCTTTCACCCAGCTCACCTGTAAAACACTAGCAGACAACTAAGTTCCTCATACAATTTCTACCAAGGCTGAATTGTGGGTGCACTTCAAAAGTTAGGGATGTCTGCTGAAGACGTTTAGCCATCATAATTTTAATTTTACCATCTACACATTTACATGGGCTTCCCTGGTGGCTCAGATGGTAAAGAATCTGCCTGCAATGTGGAAGACCCAGGTTTGATCCCTGGGTTGGGAAGGTCCCCTGGAGGAGGCTGTAGCAACTCCCTCCAGTATTTTTATCTGGAGAATCCCCATGAATAGAGGAGCTTGGTGGGCTACAGTCCAATGGTTTGCAAAGAGTTGGACACAACTGAGCGACTTAGCACACACATTTATATAAACAGATCTTGAAAGTATTTTTAATGTGCATCTCTAATCATTTTCATTGTCTGTAATTCATATTATTTGCTTTTAAATAAGACCTTTCCTAAGTTCTCAAATTAAAAGACACTTACTCCTTGGAAGGAAAGTTATGACCAACCTAGATAGCATATTCAAAAGCAGAGACAACACTTTGCCAACAAAGGTTCGCCTAGTCAAGGCTATGGTCTTTCCTGTGGTCAAGTATGGATGTGAGAGCTGGACTGTGAAGAAGGCTGAGCGCCGAAGAATTGATGCTTTTGAACTGTGGTGTTGGAGAAGACTCTTGAGAGTCCCTTGGACTGCAAGGAGATCCAACCAGTCCATTCTGAAGGGGATCAGCCCTGGGATTTCTTTGGAGGGAATGATACTGAAGCTGAAGCTCCAGTATTTTGGCCACCTCATGCGAAGAGTTGATTCATTGGAGAAGACTCTGATGCTGGGAGGGATTGAGGGCAGGAGGAGAAGGGGACGACAGAGGATGAGATGGCTGGATGGCATCACTGACTCGATGGATGTGAGTCTGAGTGACCTTCGGGAGTTGGTGATGGACAGGGAGGCCTGGCGTGCTGCAGTTCATGGGGTCTCAAAGAGTCGGACATGACTGAGTGACTGATCTGATCTGAAGTTCTCAAAAAATTAGAAAAATTCAGTGTGAAATTTCACAGTATGCTTTGCTATATGGATCAACCAAGTTTCAGAGTATTTCCCACCAACCCAAAGTCACTCAGAAAGACAGTCATTGAGGCAAAAACACAATATTCTTGTTTCAGTCTATCACAGAGCTCATTTCTTCCTCTTTAGTTTTTCTTACCAGAGTGGGAGGACTGTTCTAGAGTTTTCCATTAAAAACACACACTTTATAACTGAGGACAAGCTGGCCCCAAACAGAGCTCCTGCTGTTTTTTGTTCTTTTTATTGTTGAAATGTAGCTTATGATCTCTGCGTTTGGAATGCAGGGGACTTCTGGCCAGACTTATCCACTGTTTACAGCCCTGAAATGTAAATCTCCTTTAAAACAACAACAAATGGAATCATGCTGTCTGACTAATGATGTGTGATAACCCCAAACTGGATTTAAGCCATTTATCATACAGTTTATTGCCATGGCAGGGTCTGATTAATAGTCACCATCTGCATTTTCTGGAAATACAGTTAAACCCTCAGTAGTCTGTTATGAAATTAAAGCCTGCAAAGGGGGAAATACAGGATGAATATTGAAAAGGGATCTGACTAAAATAGTATGAAAATGATAAAATCACCAGTGTGGGTGGTAAGGAGAAAGAAGTTTTATTTTCATATGCCTTTGAGAGGAAAGGATAGTGTAGGATCTGAAAAAGACATCCCTTTACCTCCATAGGAGTCAATTTCCAAGCAATGGAAATTTCCATTGTTTTTCTGAAGTAAAATTACATGCTTTTGGGGGGCAGTTGACTTCCCTCCAGGAACTGCGTAGTAGGTATCTAAAACATATTTGTTAGTGGATGAAGGGATGAATGAAATGATTTAACAAAAACCTGCACAGAATAGAATCACAAGGTTTCACCACTCAGGCAATATCTTTGAGGCTATAATAAACACTACTGTCACTTACAATATTTCTAGCTCTCTTTTCTTTCTGGGCACACAGGGAGGCCCCACTTGCTTGCTCCCCTGAATTTAGGCATGACCATGAGGGCCATGAAATGAGAGTAGAACTGACTTTTGTCCCTTCCTGGCAGTTGTATCTAAGAGCTGGTGTGTGATGCTTCATGCACCTTGCAGCAGTGAAATCATGAGCTGATATGAAGAGGTTACAAGAATTGAAGCAGCAGGTTGGAAGGCTAAGTCAACAGGAAGACATCTGCTCTGGAGAACTGCCTGGATCCACAGCAGGCTTTGTTGGAACAAGAAGTAAACCCTTGTTTTTATAAGCCAATGCATAGCAGCTGGGATATTCCAAAGATGATCAAGATGGCCCATAATATCTCCCATCCAACATGATCTCCCAAAATCACTGCAGATAGTGACTGTGGCCATGAAATGAAAAGAAGCTTGCTCCTTGGAAGAAAATCTATGACAAACCTAGACAGCATATTAAAAAGCAAAGACATTACTTCATCAACAAAGGTCCGTAGAGTCAAAACTAAGGTTTTCCCAGTAGTCATGTATGGATGTGAGAGTTGGACCATAAAGAAGGCTGAGCACTGAAGAATTGATGCTTTTGAATTGTGTTGGAGAAGATTCTTGAGAGTTTCTTGGACTGCAAGGAGATCATACCAGTCAATCCTAAAGGAAATCAGTCCTCAGTATTCACTAGAAGGACTGATGCTGATGCTGAAGCTTCAGTACTCTGGCCACCTGATAAGAGCTGACTCATTAGAAAAGACCCTGATGCTTGGAAAGATTGAAGGCAGGAGGAGAAGGGAACAACAGAGGACAAGATGGTTGGATAACATCACTGACTCAATGGACATGAGTTTGAGCAAACTCCAAAAGATGGGGAAAGAGAGGGAAGCCTGCGTGCTGCAGTCCATGGGGTTGCAAGGAGTTGGACATGACTTAGTGACTGAACAACAACAAAGGTCTGTTCCATAGCTTCTTAATTAAACTTCATGGGCTGATTTTCATTATTTATAACATGTTGGGAGCTATGTGTCCCAGAGAAAATATAAAATGTACATTGGTAGTTTGTAGAGAAGGCAAAATAAATATTCCAACAAAGGAGCAAACCAATACAGAGCAAGGAACTAACTACACATAGATGACATTGACACATGTGACGACTTCATATCATTCATGTCTCACTCAGAGCAACAGGATGGGCAGAATGGAGAGAGGATGTGGGGCCATGTACACATTCATAAAGCTTCACCCAGTTTAACAGAGGCAAGCTAGGGGATTGGAAAGGCTATGGGGCTTGCCATTCACAAGACCCGGAATTAAATTGCAGGTCCTCTGTAACTTGCTGTTTGAACTTGAGCAGATAACTTTTCCATGTCTCAATTTCTGTATTTTATTATGGGAATAATAATTTCCATCATGCAGGGTTATTTTGAGGACAGAAAATCACGTACATAAAATAAAATGTCTGGTATGTTGTGATCATTTAATAAAGGGTAGTTATCATTGTCATATTTTAGTAAGAAAGACAATTAGTAGCAATCTCTCCAACAAAAAGTGTTTTGTAAACCCTTGGATTACAAAATCCAGCCGTCAGTTTGCTTCTTGGTGGTTTGCTGAGAGAGCTGCCATTTGGATTTAGGCCAAGGTGTAGACTGTCCCCTTGTTCTGCCCTTTCATTTCAAAGCAAATTCTTCTGGGACCTCCTCTCTCAAAAATCTATTGTAGTGACCAGTCTCAAATCTGCCTGGTTCAGGTCTATGGGTCAGAAATATAGGTCTCCACGTGTGAGGACTTATTCCACACAAAAGCCATATGCAAAAGTAGCCAGTAAGCCATGGTCCCTTCTGTGTTTTCAGCAATAACACTAAAATGATTGTTATTATATAACAAAAAGAGGGAGGAAGTGATTCGCAACCCAATTATTCACACGCAGCCAGGGTTGCATTCTAAGAAATTCTTCGATTTGCTCAAGGTGGATTGCCATTTTTACAATTGTATTTCTTTTCCCCATTTTTTCCTCGTCTCTCTGTCAGCTGCCCCGATCCGATCCCTTTACCCCATCATACACACACATTCACAAACATACACATCATTATTTCTCCAGTGCTATGGGAAGCCAGCCGCCTTGACCCTGTGTCATCATCTGGACCCAAGGACAATGGTTACACATTTGGCTACATCTGCAATAGTATCCAAATGCCTGGTGCCAGCGTAGGTTGCTTTATTTACTGCTAAGTCTGCTGATCATGAGGTTCCTTGCCTCCAGAGAGAGCCCTGCTGATAGATTTCAAAATCAATCACACAGACTTGACGACTCCTTTCACTAGGCTTGGTAATTTTCTCAGATCCCTGAGGATTTGTTGACAAATTACTGTAGTTTGCCAACACTGTATTCTAACATTTGGGATCAAATAAAATATATATGTGAGGATATTTTCTATACCAAATGCAATGAATAGCTTCCAGATAGAAGGCTCATAGAATTATGATCTCTTATGCTGGAAGATCCCTTCCATCTAAAGGAGTCCAAATTCTAGGGGGAAGCAAAGTCTCTGACAGCCAGCACTGAAAGCTCAAATAATTTAAGGTGTAGAAACTCTTGGGGGTCATGAAAAGAATGTCACAACCATTTCCTTGCCTAAATACTTCATGACACATTTTCGGTTTTATACAGTTATTCAGTCTCACACTGTCCTTTCTCTAACTCATTTTTAAAATGTTTTTCTTTATCCACTGCCATCATTGCAAAGCATTCAAGGTTGTGTCCTTACAATGTGAAGAAATAGTACTCTCAGCAGGGACACTTTTTTTTTTTTTTTAAAACTGTTTTCTCAATGGTTGTGATGGATTTACACTCTCTTGTCTGATTCACGTTGTAATCAATTTCACTCATTTGTGCAACTGAGTAAGGTGTGTGACCAGGAAACAGAGTAAAGCTAATTTGTGAGACAATAACCAATTGAGCTGGTGCCACTAGTGGTAAAGAACTCTCCTGCCAATGCAGGAGACATAAGAGACGAGGGTTCAATCCCTGGGTTGGGAAGATCCCCTGGAGAAGGGGCTAGCAACCCATTCCAGTATTCTTGCCTGGAGAATCCTACGGACAGAGTAACCTGGAAGGATACAGTCCATGGGGTCACAAAGAGTCAGACATGACTGAAGTGACATTCAAAAGCAGTCAATGGCTTCCCACATCACACAAAGCAGAAATCGAAGCTACTATAATGACCCATAAGACTCCTTAGGACCTGGCCTCTGGGTATGAAATCACCTCTTTCTATTCACCACTCCTCCACTTGTGCCACTCCAGTCACTCTGGTCTCCTTGATGCTCCTGGAGCATACCAAGCATGCACCTACTTCAGGGTTCTTGCACTTGCCATTTCTGCTGACTCCAGCACTCCTTCTTCAAATATATCTTCATGGTTTGCTCTCTCAATTTTTGGGGGGAAGGTGTCTTTGTCCTAAATTACTGTGTGTCAGTGACTTCCTCACCAATTTTGTCCTTTGACCTGGGTAAGAAGGGCAACTGTCTGGGCTTTCCCACTTTAGAGTGCCCAGCTGTGATTTACCCCTCCCCAGGGGGCAGAGGGTATGTGGGGCTAAGTTGTGTTGACTGATTAGAGCCCACTCCTCTCTTCCCACTTCTGGACAACATTCCAAGTACCTACAATTCCCTGACCCAAAGGCCCTGAGCCCATATCCAAGGCAGTGCTGTCAGTGGGCACAATCTGGGCCTGAGAAGAGGGCCAAGAAGCAGCTGTTTATGGACTATGTGATTAGAACCGACACCTAGGGGCTCAAGCATCCACATGCACATGTTTGAGAGCCCTCATGGTGCATGGTCTTGCTGCATGCAGGGCCTTGCTGTAGGTAGGGAAAGAGCGAGTGAACTCTTTCTAGCGCAGCACTTGGAGGGGTCTGAGAAAGTCAAATTTGAATATGACCTTCTAAGATGTAATGAATGAATATTTATGGTTAAGGTAGAGGGTGGCCCATATTTGATTTCAGAGATTATCAAATATTTGGAGGTTTGACATGAAGACCTTCATTTGTACTTTTCCCCAAACCCTGCAAATATTAGGGGCATTTCTGACTCTCTATGACTACTTTTTCTGTAATTGCTTCCCCTCCTGTGGACACTCCACATCACTCCACTCTTCTTAGCACTTATCACCATCTGACACACTATTTATTCAGTTCATCTCCTACACAGACATGTAAGCCCCATTGAGGGCAAGAGTTATTTTCTGTTTTGGTCATTGCTATTTCTCTAGTACCAAGAATAACTCTTGGTGAAAAGTGAAAGTGTTAGTCGCTCAGTCCTGCCCAACTCTTTGCAACTGTAGTCCACCAGGCTCCTCTGTCCATGGAATTTCCCAGGGAAGAATACTGGAGTGCTTGCCAATCCCTTCTCCAGGGGATAGACACTCTTAAACATTCATTGAATGAATGAATGAATGGTTGATGGCTATCCTCCATTAAGCACATACCATTTACATGAATCATGTCATTTAAATCTAACTAATCCTGTGGGCCTACTATAATAAACCTAATTATTATCTCCATTTTACAGTACAGTCTTGCTATGTTATGCTAAGTCACTTCAGTCGTGTCCGACTCTGTGCGACCCCATAGACGGCAGCCCACCAGGCTCCCCAGTCCCTGGGATTCTCCAGGCAAGAACACTGGAGTGGGTTGCCATTTCTTTCTCCAATGTGTGAAAGTGAAAAGTAAAAGTGAAGTCGCTCAGTCGTGTCTGATTCTTAGCGACCGCGTGGACTGCAGCCTACTAGGCTCCTCAGTCCATGGGATTTTCCAGAGGGTTGAAATAGCTTCCCTGAAGTCACACAGCTTCTGAATAGGAGAGCTAGAATTTGATCACAGGTCTCTCCACCTCCAAAACCCCTGTTCTCTCCACCATATTGCCTTTGGATAGGCCAAAATCCAAACAGATTTAGAGGATGTGTGATACAAGGATTTCTATCCCATTTGCCCGGCTGGCTGCCTCTTCAAACCTAAGACAGCACTGAATTGACAGGAGAACTTGAAAATGGTAAGCACTTTTCTTTTAGAAATTTGAATTTATTTCTTTTCTTTGTTTAGCCAGGCCAAGGTAGTGATAATATATATTTGTTGAGGAAAATTCACATAAACAAGGTGCTTGGACTGAAAATATTTGGAAGGAGAATCAATATTTTCCATTAGTCAGATGTGTTCAAGATGGATGACTTACACAGTGATTTGGGGTCAGAGTAGACAATTAGGACAGAGGAGCCTGACAAGCTGCAGTTCATGGGGTCGCAAAAAGTCAGACGTGACCGAACAGCTGAACAACAAGAGCAATTATCAGTTGTCCGTAAAACAGCCTGCACTTCAGAACAAAGGCAGAAATTGGAGGAAAAAGAGGACTTCAGTTCTGTTTTTCTCAGTGTTAGGTTTATTCATATCTGTTTTCATTTAGTTAGGATTATGAACATTGGCGATAGCATTGCCACTCAATGGACATGAGTTTGAGCAAACTCTGGGAGATAGAGGAGGATGGGGTTGCAAAGAGTCAGACATGACTTAGCAACTGAGCAACAAAAACACGAGCATTGCATTCTCATGTAGACTTTGGGTTGAGATATCATGGAAAAATTACAGATGCCTCAGTGGGGCTGCTTCTCACTCAAGCTTCCTCAGGATCTTCTGGTTTGCTTACTGTTGACGAAAACCACACTCTTACTAAATACAGAGTAATTTACTAGCATAGTGTACAACTTTCAGTTTTGTGTCTCTCTCACATTCTTTTATTTTCCGAACTTCCTCCTGCTCACTCCACCTCATTCTAGTAAGACTGAACAGGTGCGCATGTAGTCCATGCAAGCCAGTCATGTGCCTCTTCAACTCATGAGTAAGTGTAAAGGTTAGCATGTGACTCAAGCAGAGACACTGGAGTCTCTTCACAGAAACAGGAAGAGAAGCAGAGAGAGATGCTCTCTCATTTGGAGACTGTGAGCTGCAAGAACCTACGAGTCTGGTAAGGCTGATGCCTATCTTCCCTTTCACATGGAGAGTTTGCTGGAGCACAAAACCAACGCAGATGGAAGCAGAGAGGAGAGAAAGAAAGGGAAGGAGAGATGATGTTTGCTCTTTGGATACTGGTACAATTGTCTGAAGGTCAACCTATAGTTTTTTTCAGACTTTGGAGCTGATGGTATTTATTTATTTTTTGAATGGATTTAATTTTGCTTGGGTCAGTTTGAGTTAGGCTCTATCACTTGCAACCAGAAAAGTCTTGATAACTATAAATATTATGATAGGCAACACTGCACCGAAATAAGTGATTATAGTCAGGCAGCACTTGTGACAACATCACAGGAGCAATGTGAGTTAGTGCTCCTCAGTGCCTGGTACCCAAGGGAAGGAGAGATGTTGTTTGCAGACTGGGTCTGTTGTTTTTTAGTCCTTAAGTAATGCCTGACTCTTTTGCAACCCCACGGATTATAGCCCACCAGGGTCCTCTGTCCATGGGATTTCCCAGGTAAGAATACTGGAGTGGGTTGCCATTTCCTCCTCCAGGGTATCTTCCTGACCCAGGGACTGAACTTGTATCTCCTGCACTGGCAGGAGGGTTCTTTACCACTGAGCCATCTGAGAAGCCTGTAGCCAGGATTAGAGTCCAATTAACAGCCTGCTTCCTCCCAGCTTGGCCAGAGAGCTTGAGTTACTAAGGTGCCTCAACTGAGCATTTTTCTAGCCTCTGCCCAGGCATTCACTCTTAAGCTTTCATCCTGTCAGCCCCAGCTTCCTGTTCTGTGGGGCTGGGAACCATGAGGCTAGAAAGACTTCCTGGGGAGATGGCCAAAGCCTTGATTCTGAAAGCAGAATACTGACAGATCTCTCAAGCAGGCCCTGGAGGACCCAGGGGGAGCAGCGAAGTGAGTCTACTAGACCAGTGAGTTCCACTGGGCACGTTCAGAAGTCACCAGTGAATGGGAAAGGCCTCCTGAGAGCCATGGTGGTTCACCGAAGGCAGAGCAGAGAAGGCTGCAAATGGGGGCGACTCGGATAGATGCAATCATGTCTGAAGATCGGCCTGTAGTACTCATCTCTAGTCCCTTCACTTGCTGGTGGCTCTTGCCAGAAGTTACTACTATGGCAACCAAGTGCTTTGGCATCTTTCAGCCTTCTCTTGGCTTCTAGAACACCTTCATGGCATGCTCTTTTCCTCTGAGGGCAATCCAGTCAAGAAAGGAAATAGAGTACAAAGGTTTCTTCCCTGAGTTCAGATCTAGTGCCCACATCCAAGTCAGAAAGGTCACAGACTGGCAACTGGTTCTTCTCAACCTGGAAAACACTAGAACCTGTTCCCAGAGGGCGGTCCATCCTATTGATACAAATAAATAGTGTCAGCAGGACAGACACTGTTATGTTGAGTGAGTAAACAAATGAGCCCCGACTAGGGACTGGGCCACCAGGGCTCTTATCCGAGGAATGTGGCAAATTTCTGAGGCTATTATTTACTTATAAACTCAAGTATTTCCTTTCATGGTAAACAGGTAGTTAGCAATCTTAGCAAGGAGTGTGGAACATTTTCTGTATTTCTCACTAAAGTCATACTAGCAAGCAAGATTCAAATTCTCTTTTGCTCTGTGTTATTTAGTGCAACCCAAGTCACCAATGCCCAGTGAGGATGTATCTGGCATTTGTGGCCGGGTCTAGGTCAGAAGGAATTCTTCCCCTTGATCCTGTTTCTAAGTCAGCCCTGTGACATTGATCTTACCTATGATGACTTTTATTAAATAGGGCACTTGAGAGACGAAACGCAAAAGTGACCTCACTTCAGTGTCTAAAGTGACAGCACCCAAACAGAGGAAGAATGAGTGGGATCTGAGATTCTGGGGTGTGGTGGGGAGACAGAGAGGATGACTACTACCCAGGATGTAGGTTCTCTCCTGGGCTGGCATGTGTTACTGTGCAATACAGATAGCCGAGCACTGCCCTTGGGCCAATTTCAGCCCACCATGATCTAAGAATGCTTTCACATCTTTAAATAGGTGGAAAAACTCCAAAATGAAATCATGAATCATATTTTGGGATATGTGAAAAGGATATCGAGGTCATATTTCAGCATTCATTAATAAAGTTTTCTGAGAACACAGCCCCGCCTGTTTTGTTACATACTGTCCATGGCCGCCCTTATGCCACAATGACAGAGTTCTGTCATTGCAAAAGAGACCATGTGACATGAAAAACCCCAAAGTTTACTTTCTGGCCCATTATGAAAGATCTACAAAGATCTTTCTTTCAAGGCTATGGGTTATATTGCTCTCCTTTGCCAGCAGAAGACAGATACAATGACACAGTGAAAGAGCAACCAGAATTCCCCTCCTGGCTTCATGACCATCTACCTGTGTAATCCTGAACTTATGGAGAGCCTGTTTCTCCCATCTCATCCCTTATGACTGAGCTGATCCCAGCTCTAAACTTATTTGCTCCCATGAAGGCCTGATGATGGTTGCAAAGGGCGGGACTGGACTGCTTAGATGCCCGTTCATCATGGCCACAGATCAGCGCTCGGGAAGGGACCTCTGCATCACCATCATTGTACAAAAGAAGGCGGTACTGCATCCTTAAGAGGCATTCCGAGGCCTAAACTTCACAATTCTACCCACAGGACTTTATTTTCAAAACCGTGGCTGTTATCATGGAAGCAAAGTGAAGGAGAAAATTGAAGGAACTAGCTGAATGGTTTCCAGCTTGCCAAATGCTTTGTCCTGAAAATATGTGCTTGTGCTGTGAGTCATAGAAGATGCATTAAATCTCTCATCAGGGAAGCTCCTTGCTGCAACAGGCACACTCCTTTCAGTTTCTGAAACAAGTAGCTGATGTGGGATTATCTGGATAAAAGGCCTGACTGTCCTTTCGAATTGGCTAAAGAAGATCTCACTAGAACTCGTGCCCCTGCCAGCCCAGATTCATGCTGGAAAATCCAGCTGGCACAGAGGGTAATTTTGCGAGTGACAGATTCTTTTCCTTGGAAGTCTTTAAACACTGTTGACCCTGGTTCTGCTCCAAAAGTCTTGTGAGAAAGGGAAAGCCTGATATTTGCCAGATAATACTTTCTAAAGCCAATTTTCCAAGGCTTTATAGCCCTTGAGCCACTGTGGTTAGCACTGAATCGCATTCTTCTGTGGATGAGATGAATGGTCACAATAAGTGGCTGTCACTCACCCAGTGAGTCTTCTGCATAAAGAAAAATTCTGGGCATCTAATTCTAACATTGATCCAACCTTTTAAATTTCCCCCAAACAAAGGCTTGTTAGTGATTGTGGTTAAACAAACAAAAAGTTCCAGTTACAACTTAAATGCAGTACAAAATAAAATCTATCACAGCATCAGTGTTTCATAAACTTCAACCTCATTTGACATGTCTGGTAGATCACAAGAGATCTTAAATTCAAGCTTAGGCCCTCCATCCCCAAACCAGCCACAAAGCTTAAATAGCCCACATTCATTGGCCCCAATCGTGTCTTTAACCAAAGGAGCCTGGTTGGCTTCTAGGTTCATTTTTCCTCCTATTTTCCTCCATGTATTGAGCAAGTGTATACAGGGTTTTTCCATTCAAAATAAGCAGGAATATGAAAGCAGCATAAAAATGGATTTCACTGGATGCCTGTCTTAGAATACTAAGTATGTAATGATATATTCAACCTTTTGAGGAGATTCTTGATTGGACTGAAGTTTCAGAAGACAATGCTTCTCAAATCAAAGCTGCTCAGAGTTGAGAGGGATCTCAGAGGTGAGTGGTCAGATGTTGTATATTCCAGATCTTGAAGAGGAGAGGAGAGGGGAGTGATGTGCCTAAGGTAAGCAGCACACTGACACTGACTCTAAGACAGGATTCACCGGACCACTTCTTCTAGCCCACTTCCAGTTTGACAGCTGGGAACTGACATGGCTATTTTTAAGACTTATAGCCATGTGAAGGTGAAAAGGGTGCGTGATAGTATTTCAATGGACACCTTAAGTGGCCATGTTTATATTTTCTACCAGTGGGTCTTGTTGGATTAGACTTTCCTCTGCAGCTAGGACTTATTTGCACTGCCCAGGCAGGAAAGTCTTGAGCCGTCTGGAAAGCCTGCCAGAGTGATGTGGAACCTGTTTTGCCCAAAGATGGGAACTCAACAGATCCAGACAGATACTGCTTCCTAAGGAGGAGCCAGGATGTGAGATGAAGATGAAGTGAACTGTGCTTGAGGCCACATAAGAGAAAGGCTTCTGTGAACATGAATATGAGCTGAAGGAGTAAAGCTGTGCCTCCTTTTAGTTCTGTTCAAGGTTTCACTGTCAGAGTGGAATTTGCAAGGCAAACGGTCATAAACATGGTAAGTGCAACCTGGGGATGTATTTGCCTACATGAAGCATATGTATTCCTGAAATCTTACATGTACATTGAATCACAGATATCCATTATAATGTCAAAGCAGGATTATATTAATTTCTTAATACTTTTCAAATACCAAAGTTTCCGACAACTCCATCTACTGTGGTTCTGAACAGTCTCCTGCACCATTGAGCTTTCCTCAAACTTCCTTCTTCCTACAGGGCCCCTGTCCATGGGGACCACTCCACTCTCCCTACAGTTTCCTCAGCAGCAAGAGGTCTCTTCTCACACCAGGTGGATCCTGCTGGCCCCAACCCACAGTGGAGGCTGGTGTCTGCCTGAAGCTCTTCACCGTTTCCCACAGTGGCTGCACCAACTTACATTTGACTTGGCTGCTTTTGTTCATTGTTGCCATTGTTCTTAAAATGGTCTCAGAAAAATGAGCCTTGACAAAACTTGACTGGTGGTGAAGCACACTTTATTCCCACTCTTTGCCCACACACTTGCTGCCCTTTTTGTCCTTATTCTATTTCCTATCCTTCTCCCATCCCCACCCTCTGTCCCATTTGTGATTTATTTATCAAGGTCTTGATCTCTAGGGACATCCACATAGATGTTAGCTGATAAAATTTAGTATCTTCCAGGGGTGGGTTCATCTTTATGAGGGCCTCTTACAATCTAGAGATCCTTCACTGTGATGGTGGGGTGGCAGGCAGACAAAACACAATTATTATTTTAGCCACAGGATCCATTTATCACCTGCCTTTTCTATTCCTTAGCTTTGATGTGGTTTCCTAGGGAGAGTCATTCCAGCAAAGGAGAAACAGCTCAGGCAGGTCTGCTGGACCCTGCACAATGCAATTCTAAGGGATCTGCATAATCATTTAAAAACTCAAAGGGCAAGACTGACCTGAAGTCCATGACCATTTATTTAAGGAAAAAAGACTGGAAAACAAAATGCAGAACCTTGCCTTCCTCAAAAGTCACTGCTAGCAAGAGTGACCTTCTAGTTCAGATGTTAAATTGTTTCCAGTTTCTCTTTTATTTTTGGCAACTGAAACTTTTCTGCCTCTTACTTCTACAAAAAGAAGTGTCACATTCAACTGAAAGACACATCAACTGGTGTATCAGCAAACAAATAATGAAAGAAATGGGAAAGAAAGAAATGATTGTTACTATGCGTTTCTTTTAAGGGCAGGTTTTTGCTGTTCTTTATTTTTTATGTTGATATATGCTGTTCTGGTTTTATTAATTATCCATGATGATTTACATCCCCCTCCCTCCTTCACCCCAGTTAACTTGTTCATTCCTGTTGATGAGTGTTTCCCTCATTTTTTTCTTACAATGCTGTAGTGAACCTTCTCTAGTTCAAAGCCAGGCACAAATGCAGAGATGTGGCCATTTTGCCCCAACCACTGTCACTCTCTGTCTTCCAAATCCTTTTACAGGGAGCCCTATTCCTCCACCACATATTCAAGCCACTCTGTTTGGGCTCCATCTCTTTGCTCCCACTGTCTGACCAGGCCCTTGTTTCCACAACCTGTTTTGGGATTTGCCAACTTGACTTTACCCTTGGGAACTCCTCCAAGACAAGGCTTTTGTTTCTGCCTTCCAGCTTAAGACTGGAGAGAATAGGTAAGATCCCCACCCTGAGCTCCACAAAGCCTGTGGGACTTGCTATACCTGGACCAGCTCTTTCCTGGCCTCTGCCTGAGTAGACTGCAAGCCCAGAGGTGCAAGAAGGGGCCTGGCTTAGTCAGATCCCTGATAGATGTTCAGCTCAGGTACAAGGCCTGGCACATGTATAATCTCAAGGATGATTGTAAAGTTATTTTATGACTTAGTAGGTTAATTTCCATTACTTTTAGGTGTCAACTGCCTTGTAGAAATAATAAAGATTAAAGATAGATAGATAAATAGATCTGTCATCAGCCCAATATCTAGTGATTGATATAGAATACACACGTAAGTGTCTCAACCCAAGGGAGAATCTGTGAATCAAGATGAAAAAGCCTTTTGTATGCTTTGACTCCAGAGTTTCTAAGAACAAGCCTCTTAAGCATCAACATTTCAGATGCCATACTATGCCAAAATTTTCTGCAGTGTTGCACGCCTTGCTCTCTTTTCTCCCAACACAAAGACATGTCTTCTCAATGAGAACATTATTTGTCAGTAAAACTTCAAAAACTGCCCCTAATTTCCTGGTATGATCAGAGAGTACACTTTCTCAAACAATGTTCTTCCACACTCACTTTTTTGTCCTTCCTATTTAACTATTTCTCTGTGATCATGTACACAAAGTAAGAGAATGCTGAGAAGCAAAAGGAAGAAAAGGATTAAAATAATCTAAAATCCCACTAAACAGGGGCAACTCCTGTTTAAATTTGGCGGTATATTATTTGAGAATTTCTCCCATGTGAACACATATATAAATTATCTATGGTATAATATTATATATGAACATATATATTACAAATACACACACACACACACCCTCTTCATGTGATCTGTCTGGTTGTTTTAATAAACCTCAAGTTAGTCTCCCTGTGTACCATCTCTTGTTACCATAGAATTCTTTCTCAGTCTTCTTTGATGAAACCATTTCTTTGTTTACAACTTCTCCCAATTACATCTTTTTGTGGCTTTCCCCCAAACCAAGAATTTCACTAAATGCTCATCTGCTTCAAAAACCATCACTTCCAAATTTCATCTTTTTTAACCCTCTTTTTTGATTTTTTTAAATGAAAAAGTAATTCAAATATCACAAAATTCACCTCTTTAAAGTACACAAGTCAGTGTTTTTTATGGTATGTTCTCAAGGTTCAGCATTCATCACTATAATTAATTTCAGGGCATTTTGTCACAACCAAAAGAAACCCTGAAACATCAATAGTTACTCCCCATTATCGACTTTTGGTCTCTAACTATTCTGGACATTTTATACAAATAGAATCAGTAAATATATGGTATTTTGTGATTGGATCCTTTCACTTTGCATAACATCTTTGATGTTCACTGATGTCATAGTGTGTGCATGCATGCTAAGTTGCTTTAGTCGTGTCCAACTCTTTGCGACCCTATAGACTGTAGTCCACCAGGCTCTTCTATCCATGGGATTCTCCAGGCAACAATACTGGAATGGGTTGACATGCCCTCCTCCAGGGGATCTTCCCAACCCTGGGATTGAACCCACGTCTCCTGCAGCTCCTGTATTGCAGGGAGATTCTTGACCACTGAGCCACCAGGGAAGCCCCTATGTCATAGTATATATTATTTCATTCCTTTCTATGGCTGAATATTATTTCATTGTTTGGATCACTACATTTTGTTAACGCTTTTATCCACTGGTGGATATTTGAGTTGTTTTCCCCTTTTGGATACTGTGAATTGTGGTTCTATTAACATTCATGTACAAACATTTATGTGTCTGTTTTCAATTTGGGGGGTAGATATTTAGTAGTGGAATTGCTGGATCATATAACTTTATGTTTAACTTTTTGAGGATATACCAAATTCTTTTCTGAAGTTGCTGCACCATTTTGTACATCCATCAGCAGAATATGAGGGTTCTATTCTCTACACAGCCTCACCAACACTTGCTATAACCTGTCATTTTGATCACAGCCAGCCTAGTAAGTACAAAGTAGAATCATATTATGGTTCTGATTTATACGTCTCAAGCAAATAATAATGCTGAACATCTTTTAATTTGCTTATGGGCCATCTGGATACCTTTTTTGAAGAAATACCTATTCAGATTTTTGCCTATTTTTAAAATTGGGTTATTTGTCTTTGTATTGCTCTGAATTTAACCTTAAAATTTTTTAAATTATGAAAGTATGACATCACATTTACAGGGGACTTGGAAAATATAGAACAAAGTTACATATAGTTCCACTATGTATTATAATTATTTTTTAAGTAGATAAATTAAGATTTTTAGTTGGAGTTTCAATATCAAGCTATCAAAAATTATTATGATGAACAGACAGAAAAGCAGAAAGCTACAGTAGACCTGAAAAGGAATATGAACCAATTCAACATATTTAAGATTTATGCAATTTTCACACAAGAGCAGGGTACAAATCCTAATCAAGTTCTCATAGACTGTAAACCAGGAGACACTATAACATATCCAGGGACATAAAACAGGGCATAAAACAAAAAAAAATTTCATGGTCTAAAAGTATAGAAATCATACAGAGTCTGTTCTCTTATCACTATGGAATTATAGTAGAAATCAATATTAAAAGATATTTGAAAATAACCTACATATTTTCAAGTGTAATGTGACACTTACCCAGGGAGATGGTTGACTTAGCCATTGAAAGCCTCAAGAAGGTTAAAAGACTGAAAGAGCACAGAGGGTGACTGCAGAGAAGGAAGTATTTAAATGAGAAGTGAAGTGTCAGTTGCTCAGTCTTATCCGATTCTCTGTGACCCTGTGGACTGTATAGCTCACCAGGCTCCTCTGCCCATGGCATTGGCTCCAGTCAAGAACACTGGAGTAGGTAGCCACTCCCTTCCCCAGGGGATCTTCGTGACCCAGGGATTGAACTCGAGTCTCCTGCATTGCAGGCAGGTTCTTTACCATTTAAATGAGAAATTAATGTGAAGGACACTTTAAAAACTCCATGTATTTGGAAATTAAATGTCCACTCTTAAATGAGGAGTGTATCTAAGAAGCCTATGAAAATATGATAATTAGAAAATATTTGTAATAATAAAAATGAAAACAGAATTTGTCAGAATTTGTTGCATGCAGCTGAAGCTGCTCAATGCAAGTAAATACAATGTAGAATCTTGAATAAGGTATGAAAATAAATAATGGACTAGCATAAAATTTTGTGAAATTTGAACAAATCTGTACTTTAGTTAATAATACTGTATCACATGTTGATTTCCTGTTTTTTTTTAAAACATAATATTTCTTTATATTTTCAGAATTGGATTAGAAATTTCACGCCTCATTCAGATTTTTTAAAAAAGATCACTAAAATGATAAGCTTTCTAGACTTTCAGTAGTAATATTAAGTGTAAACTTTTTTTTTTTTTTAATGCATTTAGTTATTTATTTATGACTGTGCTGAGTCTTCGTTGCTGTGAAGGTTTTTCTCTAGTTCCAGAAAGCTTGAGCTACTGTCTAGTTGTATGAACTTCTCATTACGGCGGCTTCTCTTGTGGAGTGCAGGCTCTATGGCTCATGGGCCCAGGAGTTGTGATTCCCGGGCTCTGGAGCACAGGATCAATAGTTGTGTCAGCTGGGCTTAGTAGCTCTGCAGGATGTGGGATCTTCCTGGCCCAGGGATCGAACCCAGGTCTCCTGCACTGGCAGGCAGATTCTTTACCACTGAGCCACCAGGGAAACCCAGGTGTAAACTTTTTTGAAACCAGATATTTGCTGCTCAGTTGCAAACTAAGCCTTCAGGAAAGATGATATGAAGGAACATTTCTACATTAGATCTTCATCTTACCACTTGCCCATAGAAACCAAATATGCTTGGCTCTTACACACCATAGACACCAAGAATCGGTCATCTGTGCCATCACCTACAGTTTTCGTGATTTGTGGGGGTTGAACATAGTTACCTGGCTTGTGAAGGAACTAGCTTTCAATCAGGATATACATTGTTAAAATCTGGTTGCCTATACAAAATGCAAAATGTTCATTGTATGTTCCATAGAAAACAGCACAAGGAAGAGGTGGTTTAGTTACTGATGTTAGTTGTTACAATGGCTAACTTTACTTAGACATAAATGCAAAGGAGCAGATGAATCCTAGCAAAGTTTGCTCTATGATGAAAGTTTCATTATCCCATTGAATTATATTATGAAAGTATGGTCTGTTGGAAAAGACGTTTGTCTATGAATATAGTAAAACCACATTTTAACAATGTACCAAATCTTCTTAGAAAAATCATATTTAAAGAAACAAGTTATATTTATGAAAACATTACCAATCACTGTTAATATATTGGTTAAGTAAAAATGAAATAGAAAGTGCAAATATAATCCAGTCCTGAATATTCTAATTGTGTGAATAAACATCTCACTGCAAGTTTGAGATAGCACTTCTTAAAGTGTGTCCATCCTAGCTAAAGCTTCCATCACTGACGAACTGTCTCTTAACAAGGATGTTATAAGAATTCCTGGGGCATTTCCAATGACCTTTCAGTCCTTCTTAGTTTAAGACTGGTTGCTGGCTTTCACTGTTCTCAGAACAAAGACCTCAAGGCTCTTCTCACCTGTGACCTCTGCTCCTTGCATCACTGTTTCTCCCAGTCAGCCCTGGCCCACCTCACACCACACAGGCTGGTCTCAAAAATCTCTCCTCTGTCCACAGGAATGGTTTTTTCTTCCTCTTGGTACCCATACTAACCATTCAGTATCTATCTAGCACACAGTGAGGGAGCTGCAAAGGTTTGCTGAGAAAATGACAGGCTATATTTGCCATGGTAATCCTTGCTTCCTGATTTGGCTCATAAGTTCATCCTGCCATTAAAGTTTCATGTGTGTTAAAATTTGGCCCATCCCTCAATATTTACTTCTCTGTGGAGCTTCAGCCATGCGACAGTCTTTTACTGATTGCTAGTTACAGGCCAGATGAATAGAATAGACGTGATAAAAGTAGAGGTATGGGCCTTGCTCTCATGGTGGTATAATTACACGCAAATGAACAGATGAAGATCCATCTATCATGGTAAGTGCTTAGGGAGCACTGGGGGCCACACTGACTTCATATGGCACTCATCTATGCTTCTCATTTGGACATTTATTGCACATTTGTGCAATAGAGTTAATATTGCTACTGTACAGTTAGTTTTTAAAAGAAAGTATGTATCTCCTACCTCTTTCATTCAAGACTGAAAGTGTTTCTGAGAGCAGCGGCATACGGTGGGTATTTAAGAATATGTCATTGATTACCACGTCCTTGGGCAAAAGCACTGAGAAGCATATTCAGTTAAATTCTATAATGTTTAATTCTTGAGGTTCCATAAATATGACAATTTGTCCTAATATTTGTACTGGTATATGTAGTTGAAGGTCAATGACCAGCCAGCTAACGTCTGTTGACAATTTTTACATTGGAATGCCACTGGCCAAGAGTGATCTCTTCAGAGACTAGGATTTATCAAAGTCATGATTAATAATTCTGGCATTAACTAACCAAGCACTTACTGTTGTTTAGTAACTCAGTTGTGTCTGACTCTTTGTGACTCCATGCACTGCAGCACGCCAGGCTTCCCTGTCTTTCACTATCTCCTGGAGTTTACTCAAACTCATCTCCAATGAGTTGATGGTGTCATCCAACCATCTCATCCTCTGTCGTCCTCTTCTCCTCCTGCCCTCAATATTTCCCAGGAGCAAGGTCTTTTCCAATGAGTCAGCTCTTCGCATCAGGTGGCCAATGTATTGGAGCTTCAGTTTCAGCATCAGCCCTTCCAATGAATATTCAGGGTTGATCTGCTTTAGAAACGACTAGTTTGATCTTCTTACTGTCCAAGGGACTCTCAAGAGTCTTCTCCAGTACCACAATTCAAAAGCATCAATTCTTTGGCAATCAGCCTTCTCCAGCAATGTGTGAACCGTGAACTTCCTGATATTCAAGCTGGTTTTAGAAAAGGCAGAGGAACCAGAAATCAAATTGCCAACATCCGCTAGATCATGGAAAAAGCAAGAGAGTTCCAGAAAAACATCTATTTCTGCTTTATTGACTATGCCAAAGCCTTTGACTGTGTAGATCACAATAAACTGTGGAAAATTCTGAAAGAGATAGGAATACCAGACCACCTGATCTGCCTCTTGAGAAATTTGTATGCAGGTCAGGCAGCAACAATTAGAACTGGACATGGAGCAACAGACTGGTTCCAAATAGGAAAAGGAGTACGTCAAGGCTGTCTATTGTCACCCTGTTTATTTAACTTATATGCAGAGTACATCATGAGAAATGCTGGACTGGAAGAAACACAAGTTGGAATCAAGATTGCTGGGAGAAATATGAATAACCTCAGATATGCAGATGACACCACCCTTATGGCAGAAAGTGAAGAGGAACTCAAAAGCCTCTTGATGAAAGTGAAAGTGGAGAGTGAAAAGGTTGGCTTAAAGCTCAACATTCAGAAAACGAAGATCCTGGCATCTGGTCCCATCACTACATGGGAAATAGATGGGGAAACAGTGGAGAAACAGTGTCAGACTTTATCTTTCTGGGCTCCAAAATCACTGCAGATGGTGACTGCAGCCATGAAATTAAAAGACGCTTACTCCTTGGAAGGAAAGTTATGACCAACCTAGACAGCATATTGAAAAGCAGAGACATTACTTTGCCAACAAAGGTTCGCCTAGTCAAGGCTATGGTCTTTCCTGTGGTCATGTATGGATGTGAGAGTTGGACTGTGAAGAAGGCTGAGCACTGAAGAACTGATGCTTTTGAACTGTGGTGTTGGAGAAGACTCTTGAGAGTCCCTTGGACTGCAAGGAGATCCAACCAGTCCATTCTGAAGGAGATCAGCCCTGGGATTTCTTTGGAAGGAATGATGCTAAAGCTGAAACTCCAATATTTTGGCCACCTCATGTGAAGGGATGACTCATTGGAGAAGACTCTGATGCTGGGAGGGATTGGGGGCAGGAGGAGAAGGGGATGACAGAGGATGAGATGGCTGGATGGCATCACTGACTCGATGGATGTGAGTCTGAGTGACATCCGGGAGTTGGTGATGGACAGGGAGGCCTGGCGTGCTGCGATTCATGGGGTCGCGAAGAGTCGGACACGACTGAGCGACTGATCTGATCTGATCTGATGGTTCAACTCTCACATCCATACATGACTACTGGAAAATCCATAGCTTCAGCTAGATGGGCCTTTGTTGGCAAAGTGATGTCTTTGCTTTTTAACACACTATCTAGGTTGGTCATAGCTTTTCTTCTAAGGAGCAAGCACCTTTTAAAAATTTCATGGCTGCAGTCACTGTCTGCCGCCAAGAAAATAGTCTGTCACTGTTTATATTTTTTTTGTCTCTATTTGCTATGAAGTGATGGGACTGAATGCCATGATCTTCATTTTTTGAATGTTGAGTTTAAGCCAGCTTTTTTCACTGTCCTCTTTTACCTTCATCAAGAGGATTTTTTATTCCTCTTTACTTTCTGCCATTAGGGTGGTATCATCTGCATATCTGAGTCAGGCATTAGGTCTATCTATTAGTTTAATACAAGTTAAGCTGATCTAACACAAGGGTGAGATATACCCTTTAATACAAGTCAAGTTGGTTTACTACAAGGGTGAGATATACCTTCCAGCTGGCAAAGTAATAGCAAGAAGGATGATTTGGCACACTTAATTTTAGTAAGGTTGTGGGGGAGAGATGCTGTATGCTTATATTAATTTTGAATTGTTTAATGGAACCATTAAATTCAGAAACATTTCTAAGCAGAAAATTTCTTAATGGGTTTCTCTATGCCTATTAGCAAGAGATGCTGCTCAGATTACATTATTCGTCTAAAAGAGAATCCTTTCCTCTCTCTTAATACGTTTAATACTACCAATCTACAATATTCAGTTTTCGTAACATCAGAACTCATTTATAGATTAAGTGCAATTCTCTGTGAAGTCAGGAACAAAATGGAGGCTAAAATAACTTGACCCGGTAAATTTCTTTTTATGATTAAGGAGAATAGATCCTAAAAGCTTCCTAAGTGGGAAAGGCTCTTAGGAGAGAGCGAGCACCATGGCAACCCCAGGTTCTGTGTGCGCAAGACCTTGGCTCTGATGCTGTCTTCCTCTGCCCACACTCACTGAGGTGTTTCTGTAGGTTCTTCTCTCTGGATCTCTTCCATGGAGTCCTGACAGCTGTTTTAAGGTCTTCAACTCTTGTCAGGTTGAGTTAACAAGTGATCACATGTGGTTGAGATAGGGGGCACTCCGAGGACATCACATGACATCCGACCCATGTTCACTGAATGTTTTCATGATATATTTTCTACCTTGGAGATCATTACATGCTGGTTCACAGTCTCATGCCAACAGGCTTTGTGGGCATTCTTGACACAGAGTATGTAGAATCTTCCAGACAAATAAAACCTTTGTGAACAAAAATCTGCCAGGTTTAACCATCATCTGTTTACATGTTAGGTCAAATAAAGAACTAAGTGAAGTAAGCCACAGAAAAAGACAAATACTGCATGATATATCACTTATATGTTGTATTAAAAAATACAACAAACTAGTGAATATAACAAAAAAGAAGCAGACTCACAGATAGAGAGAAAAAGCTAATGGTTACCAGTGAGGAGAGGGGAGGGGCAGGGGCAGTATAGCAATAGGGGAGTAAGAGGTGCAAACTCTTAGGTATAAGACAAGCTACAAGGGTAGTGCAAAGAGATCAGACCAGTCAATACTAAAGGAAATCAGCCCTGAATATTCACTGGAAGGAGTGATACTGAAGCTGAAGCTCCATACTCTGGCCACTTGATGTGAAGAATTGACTCACTGGAGAAGAGCCTGATGCTGGGAAAGGTTGAAGGCAAAAGGAGAGGGGGGCAGCAGAGGATGAAATGGTTGGATGGCATCATCAACTCAAAGGACATGAACTTGAACAAACTCCAGGAGATAGTGAAAGACAGAGGAACCTGGCATGCTGCAGTCCATGGGGTCTCAAGGACTCAGACATGACTTAGCGATTGAACAACAACAACAAGAAGGATATATTGTACAACACAAGGAATATATCCAATATTTTATAATAACTATATGTGGAGTATAACCTTTAAAAATTGACTCACTATATTGTACATCTGTAACATATAATATTGTACATCAGCTATACTTCAATTAAAAATAAGAAAACAAACAAACAGAAACCGACAAACAGACAAAAAGAACAAACAATAATTGTTGACCTAAAGAAACCGATTCTACCTAGGGCAAAAGTTAGCAGGCCCAAAACAATGCCTTCTTTAAGTGAAAGGTTACTATTGCCAGAAATACTTTTTCCGTCTGTGAATTAAGTGATTGCATGTTATATACAGTAGATAAATTTCCACGCAGATAGATTTTAACGGTCATAAGCAATAAGAGAAATAATGAAAGAAAAGAACAAAGTGATCACGAGAAACAATTTTCATCTTCATTTGATTCTCACTCACGTTTCATCGCCACTCAAAATTTGAGGATAGGAAGGAATCGACAAGTTGAAAGAGTCCTAGGAGATGCACATATGTGGAAAAATGTCATCTTACATAATCACTGAATTGTGATTCAGGAGCACACTAATGAAGCATAATAGTTCTCAGCATTTTGTAATAATGTTGGTTTTATAGACAACCTAAGGAGAAAGGAAACAATTTACATGGTCATTCTAGACACCATCCAGATTCCAAAGAGACTCTCTGGAGTTGTCTGTGGCTTCCTGTCGTATTTACTGGGAGTGTGAAAAATAAGCTTGTCCTACAATATGTGATGGGTCATTTAAAGTTAGGAGAGAGCTGCCTTAATTCACAGAGAAACGATGTAACTCTCAGGACTGGAAAACATTTTGCTCAACAGCAGACCTCTGCTGTTTCTCCAGAGATCCATTTCATTTGGATAAATGAGCCAGCAGAATCTCAAGAGCTGCCTGATATGTCCTGAGAGGGATGTTTGAAATCTTTCTCCCCTTCCTTTCATGAACTGACAGTTTAATAAAGTTGAGAGTGTGAGAAATTCATCTAATAAAGATGAATAATAAAATTCATCTAATAAAGATGAGAGTGTGAGAAATTCAAAGGATCAAAGGAGGAATGAATGGCTCCTAGACCTCAATAAGCCTTCTCAGCGTAAAACATGAGGTAATTATCAAGATAAGAAATTAAACCATGTCCTGGCTATTATAAACAGTGCTGCGATGAACATTGAGACAGCAAAAGAGACACTGATGTATAGAACAGTCTTTTGGACTCTGGGAGAGGGAGAGGGTGGGATGATTTGGGAGAATGGCATTGAAATATGTATAATATCATATATGGAACAAGTCGCCAGTCCAGGTTCGATGCACGATACAGGATGCTTGGGGCTGGTGCACTGGGACGACCCAGAGGGATGGTATGGGGAGGGAGGAGGGAGGAGGGTTCACGATGGGGAACACATGTATACCTGTGGCAGATTCATTTTGATATATGGCAAAACCAATACAATATTGTAAAGTTAAATAAAAAAAAGAAAAAGAAAAAAAATGAAATGCATGCTGCATTAAAAAAAAAAGAAATTAAATCCTCTTTCCTGTTTTTCTCCTCTTTTCCCGTGGTGATTTAGGTGCCCACCCCAGTACTTTTGCCTGGAAAATCCCATGGACGGAGGATCCAGGTAGGCTCCAGTCCATGGGGTCGCTAAGAGTCGGACACGACTGAGCAACTTCACTTTCACTTTTCACTTTCATGCATTGGAGAAGGAAATGGCAACCCACTCCAGTGTTCTTGCCTGGAGAATCCCAGGGACGGGGGAGCCTGATGACCTTCCATCTATGGGGTCGCATAGAGTCGGACACGACTGAAGCAACTTAGCAGCAGCAGCAGCAGCAGGATAAGAAAAAAAATTTAGGGTAGATATAATTAAGTTGTCAGCCAGATGTTACTGCACTTTCAACATGGGAGCAGATGAACAATCTGGATGAAGCCTTGATTTTTATTTCTCTTGGGGAACCGCAGAGCCAAAATACAGCCACAGGAAACAGTGGAAATCCCAGGGACTTGGCTACACTTCCATTCTCTTTGGGCTCCACTACTTAAAAAAAAGGTCACTGGACTCTGTTTGTTCTATTGCTTCACGGGACTCAGCTGTCATTCACTCCACTTACAGGATTCATCACCCCTGAATGGGCCCCTGAAATGTTCATTATTACCAAAGACACAACCATGTTTGACTTGTCCTTTTCACGATATCACAAATCAAAAAAAGCATACACATTTGTTGTAAGCTGATACCATGTTGTTTAAATTCTGTCATGCACTTAAGAAATAATAATGATTACTCCTCGTCTAACAAGCACTAGCCTTTACTGTGTGCTCACTATGTACCTGGCACAGTTCTCATGTTTTAGGTACTTCAGGCTCACAGTGGCAGTGGAAGGCAAGGGTTAAACTTTTTACCTTACAGCTGCAAGAGTGAGGGCATAAGTCAAGGGAGCCCATCCAAGTTCGTGGAGTATAATGAGGGCAAAGGCAGGGTTTGAGCCCTTGTGGGCTCTGCTTCCATAGCCCAGGCCCTCACCCACACTGGGCACTGACTTTTGTGATCTGATGGTCTTCGAGAGAATATTTTTAAATTACCCTGCAAACCTCTGAGCTTTCCTGTTTCTCAGACTTTCCAGGCATGAAATAGTTCACATGAGAAAGTGAATTATTTAGTTTGTGGAATACAGAGATCACAAACCCACCTTTATTGCTCATCCACTTAAAAACATCATACAGCTATTCTCTTTATAATTAGCAACAACCTGGGCTTCCCAAGTGGCACTAGTAGTAAAGAACCCATCTACTAATGCAGGGGACATAAGGGATGTGGGTTTGATCCGTGGGTTGGGAAGATACCCTGGAGGAGGGCATTGCAACCAGTATTCTTGACTGGAGAATTCCGTGGACAGAGGAGCCTGGTGGGCTACAGTCCACGGGGTTGCAAAAAGTAGGACACAATTGAAATAACTTAGCGTAAGTAAATCTCTAGTCCAATCTCCCATTGAAGGGAAATCATCCTGCTTCAGCCTCCGCTACTTGTGTCTCCTCCTTCAGCCACTGAATCAACACGTGAAGCACCAAGAAGGGCACGGACCTGCAGTATTTCCGCACTGAAGACAGCTCCAATTGCTAGAAAAACCTGGGTATCCTACAGTCTCCTTCCACTGGTCCTACTTTTCACATTTGAAACAAAGGAGAATGCCTCTTCTTCCTCTTCTATATGAGCACTTTAAAGAGCAGACAGCCACCCCATTCCTCTGGGGCTTTCTCTTTTACAGAAAACAAAATCTCAATTTTTTCCCTTACAATTCTCTGGTTCACCAATCTGCTTCCTTGTTGCCTCCTACTGGACACATTATGAGTTGCCAATGCCCCTAGTCAGAGGTTCATCACAGAATTAGGTACAGGGATCTCAGTGTGTCCTAGCTTTAAGCCTGGGGTCCTACATTAAAGCTGGCAGGTCTGTGGCATGCCTTCCACAGCCAGAAAGTGTGGCCTGATCCCAGATCCTGTGTCTCTCTCCCATGAAGCCCATTCCATTTGCTTCATTTAGGCCAAGAGTCTTCAGGACACAGAAAAGACTTAAGACTCCTAACCCTTAGACTCCATGCATTTTCCCTTTCATTTTACACATGGAAAAGGACAATGAGCCCAAATGAAATCCTGGCTCTGAGTCAGTCCATTTGAAGTTAACTGTAGACACACATGTGGGCATGTGACCATTTCATTTTAGAGAGCCCGGAACTGACTGGAGTGTTGAAATCTCAGGGTTATAGACTGATAAGTCTCTGAGAAAAACAAAACAAGTATGCTATTTGGAGGACCCTGACATCTGCTTTTACAAAGTCATTCATTCAGGGTTACATAAGAGTTTTCAAAACATTTTTCCCATCTGAAAGAAGGCAACCCAAGAAGACTTGAATTTATTCTCAGAGAAAAAGTCACTCTGGAGTACGTTAAGCTAGTGTCATACAATCATCTCTTACAGTCTGAATTCTCAGGCATCAAGGGTTGGCCTCTTCTTGTGCCTTTACTTATATAATCTGTTCTTTCAGATTTCGGGGAACATGGAAAAGAAGTTCTGGAGATGGTTGACTGATTCAAATCTTACTTCTCAGAAGAGTATTTGCTTTTAAGAGAGGCATCCTTAAATGCTCAGATGGAAAAAAAAGAAGTAGACCTTGGTGGACTAGAATCAATTAGACATGGACTTGGGGGCCATCACACCACAGAGCCCCTCACCCACAGGAGTTTACCTGTAAGGTCAACCCTGCCTGCATATGACCTCCTTCCCTTCCTCACAGGACATGGTTATACTTGGCCAAAGCAGGGACACGCTGAGGCTGTAGGTGAGACGGGGTGATGGAGTTCTAAGCACTTTGTATGTATTTATTCAATCTTCCAAATAACACAAGTATCTGTGAGGCACCTGTGGGGTAAGTCACCCAACTATAATTGCTCAGTTAGCACAGTGCTACACATATAGTAAGTGCTCAGCTATATATATGTGTGTATATATATATTCATGCAGCCATGAAATTAAAAGACGCTTACTCCTTGGAAGGAAAGTTATGACCAACCTAGATAGCATATTCAAAAGCAGAGACATCACTTTGCCAACAAAGGTTCGCCTAGTCAAGGCTATGGTCTTTCCTGTGGTCATGTATGGATGTGAGAGTTGGACTGTGAAGAAGGCTGAGCGCCGAAGTATTGATGCTTTTGAACTGTGATGTTGGAGAAGACTCTTGAGAGTCCCTTGGACTGCAAGGAGATCCAACCACTCCATTCTGAAGGAGATCAGCCCTGGGATTTCGTTGGAAGGAATGATGCTAAAGCTGAAACTCCAGTGTTTTGGCCACCTCATGCGAAGAGTTGACTCATTGGAGAAGACTCTAATGCTGGGAGGGATTGACGGCAGGAGGAGAAGGGGACAACAGAGGATGAGATGGCTGGATGGCATCACTGACTCGATGAATGTGAGTCTGAGTGACCTCCGAGAACTGGTGATGGATAGGGAGGCCTGGCGTGCTGCAGTTCATGGCAAAGAGTCGGACACGACTGAGCGACTGATCTGATCTGAATATATATATATATATATATAAAATTGCTTCTATGAGTTCAGAATGATATTTTGGTATGTGTTAAGCCAAGGACCACTTTTATATTTTATCAACAAAGGAAAGTTTTGTTTTGCATAAAAAAGTTCAAGGGACTGCTTGAAGGACTTTAGAGAAACGACTATTATATAAAGCTCCCATGGCTTTCGGATCCCCTTGGACAGGAAGCACACTGACCTATGAGCCATTAGTCTTATTCTGTAAACTTGAACTTCCTTTTATTTCAGACATTTCATCCATGTACTGAGAAAAGACAAAATGAGTTCCCACATCCCTTCCAACCAAAATTCCAGGATATGTTCTTTCATGATGAGTATAGTAACCAAGGAATCTCCTGAGGGCTTACCATCATTTAGAATTATCTTGACCTATGAATGAAGTTCTCTTTAGGTACTCCCCAAATCAGGCCAGACTACCGCAGTTCCTTCTAAGGTAGTGTGATCTTATTCTCCCAACACAGCCCAGATGACTCAAGTGGTAAAGAATCCATCTGCCAATGCAGGAGACACAGGAGACATGGGTTTGATCCCTAGGTCAGGAAGGTACCCTGGAGAAGAAAATGGCAACCTACTCCAATATTCTTGCCTAGAGAATCCCATAGACAGAGGAGCCTGGCGGGCTACAGTCCATGGGATGGCAAAGAGTCGGACATGAATGAAGCGACTGAGCATGCAGCATATTCTCCCAAAACACCTGTTTCGTTGAGATGTCAAGTCAAAAAGTCTGCTTTCCTAGAAAAATCTTCCAAGTTAGTTCCCTGAGGTTTTAGGCTTGGGCCTCTTCTAACTAAACTGATAAGGCCCAATGTTTGTCTATCTGTCTGTCCTGGAGCCTGAGGAGGAATCCTACAGGGGCAAAATCTTCACAGAAACGTGCTTCTAGAAAACACGTAAGTCCTGGCTCATTGTGAATCTCTTTGGCTGTCAATAATTAACTCTGGGACTCCTAACTGCAGCAGTCACACCGGTGGAGGGCAGAAATTCTGTCTATACATACACAGTGCTGAGAACTAGAGGTGAAGGCTTATCACGGGCGAAAAACAACTGTCTCCACTTGTATCAGGTGTCTTTGCACGTCTAAGACTAGCCTGTTGACCCTGCTGAGAGCCTAGACAGGGAAGTCGAAAACCTGCTGCAGCATGTTTTGCAGCATCTGTTTCTGTTCGGAATACTGGGAACACGAGGAATATTTTCCCAACCAGATCAGTGCATTCATTCTATGATGACCAGGTGGTGCTGGTGTAATGGGTCCAAATAACTCACAAAGAGTCGGAAATGACTTAGCGACTGAACAACAACAAGCTGCCAAACATCAAGACTAAACTTTATCTAGACTCACCAAGGAGAGATCTTAGAGATCTTAGTGATCTCAGAGGGTGTCTCTTCTCTACCTAGAGGAAGTGCTGATACTCCATGGAGGCCGAAGTTTACTCAGAGGGAGCGGCTCTCCCCAAGACTCCAAGGGGTGCTGGCACCACTTGGAACGTCTGTTCTGGTGCACCTGGCCCTTTAGGTCAAGGACGATAGGGTGACGTCAAGACAGTCAGTATAAAAAACTCACTGAAGCAGACAGGGAGCCTAGGGTGGACCTGGCTAATTCCTTTTGCTCCATTTTGATCAAACATTTTATTTCTAATATCACATGGAATATTTTCGTAAAATCTCATCTCTCCATTGCAAACTACTTCACACTGGGAAGCTGGCTATGACTTCTCTGCTGCTTTGAGAATAAGTATTCTTGCTTGCTTGGTCCCACTCCTGGGACCGACCTGGCAGCTCTCAAGAATCAGGCCCCTGCTCTTGCGGGGGTTGGTGCCAGGGCACCCAAGGTGCCCCATGGCTGGGATGTTCTGAGGGTAATCGGAGGCAGCTGGTGTGCAGCAGGAAGGGCACCAAACCAGCAGAGTCCCAGCTTTTCTCCTCAGTAGCTGGGGATCTTGGTCAAGTCGGTTTCCTTATCTATAAAATGGGTATAAGAATCTCTATCTCAGAAAGTTGCTTTGCAGGGTAAATGTAAGCAGTCTGACACATTATAGACAGAGGATGGATCATTGTCATTAATGGGATGGGCCCCAGCTTGGGGTCACGATACCAGAGTCCTAGGTTCCTGTCCCTCGTTAATTCAATGACCATGAGCTGCTCGCTTCTCAGCCTTCTCTACCTTTTCTACGGGATTTCCAAGATCTTTTTTTTTCACCTGAAGAGTCCATACTTCCATGACTCCAAGCCCTTCAAATAACAGAAAAGGAAACTCAGCCCAGAAAGGTGAAAGCCCTTGTCTAAAGTCACAGAGCCTGGGGGGGCAACAGAACCAGCGGGTGTCCTCCCCTCCCAGTCTAGGGTTTTCCTACTGGAGGGCAGAAGCTTTCCTGTTTACCTAGTGAAAGGAGACAGGAATTCGAAGGGCAAGAAGGAGAGAGGGACCTTGCTTTGGCCTTGGAGGTCAGTGTACATGTTTCTAAGATGAGGGCTGTAGGACGTCAATCAACAGCAAGGTCCATTCTCTCAAAACCGTTCTGTGGACACCACCCTTCTGGTATCTCCCGCCACTGCAACTCTATATCCCCAGTCTTTTTTCTCAGCAGCTACTTTTGACTTTGGCCTGAGTCAGCTATCCTGTCCCCCAGGCCCATGCCATCTCCTTAACCCCTGGCTGGTGCAGTCATGGGGCAGCTGCCCACAGAGGTCAAGGGGCCTGCTAAGAAGAAGAACCTGGCAATGCCCAGAAAGCTCTACGGAGAGGCCACTGGGTCCTTTAGGCCCAGCTCTGGCAGATTTCAGCAGCTTCTTTACCTGGAATTACTTGGGGCCACCAGATTTGTTTAACCATCCACACAAAAGATCAACACACCTTATTTATTTTTTAAAGGACTGATTCTAAGGTGAACTCAGGTGAGCAAACACTTTACTCAGGTCAGCAGCTCCCTTAGGTGGCCTGGGGTCGGCCCATGTGGATCACCCTTCAGTAATCTTCATCTCTAAGGCTGGCAAGCTGGCCCGGTCCCAGCTCCCAGGGCTGAGTCACTGACAATGGGAAATTTCCTTCCATGGATTCATCAGGAAGACAGTACCTTCCCTAGTTCCTTTCTAAAAGAAATGGGAATTGCTTTATTTCCTCCCTGGGCTAGTTGCATCATCCAGTATGCACAGCTTGGAGAACAGGGAAGAAAAAGCACAGACCTCATTGAGCCTCCACATTCTCATCTTGCACACTGCTAAGTCACTTCAGTCGTGTCCAACTCTGTGCGACTCCACAGATGGCAGCCCACCAGGCTCCCCCGTCCCTGGGATTCTCCAGGCAAGAACACTGGAGTGGGGTGCCATTTCCTTCTCCAATGCATGAAAGTGAAAAGTGAAAGTCAAGTCGCTCAGGCATGTCCTACTCTTAGTGACCCTATGGACTGCAGCCTTCCAGGCTCCTCCATCAATGGGATTTTCCAGGCAAGAGTACTGGAGTGGGGTGCCATTGCCTTCTCCGCTTGCACCTGTTAGCCAGGAGGATTATCCAAAATCCTCATTTGGTGGGTTATAAGCCCTGACTGACAAAAAAGACTCAAGCTGTGAATCACTGGTAAGGCCCTACTGGTGCAAACCTGCTGAATTTCAACCCTGCTATCCATTCACCTGGGTGTTTTTAATTTATACCTGGCATAATTTAGCATTATTGAGAGCTTCTAGGTTCCAGGCACTGATTCATTTAATTTTCATTGAAGAATCTATTTACGTGGGGTTATGTGTGAAATTTCTCCAAGCCAGGCTTCAGCAATATGTGAACCGTGAACTTCCTGATGTTCAATCTGGTTTTAGAAAAGGCAGAGGAACCAGACATCAAATTGCCAACATCTGCTGGATCATGGAAAAAGCAAGAGAGTTCCAGAAAAACATCTTTTTCTGCTTTATTGACTATGCCAAAGCCTTTGACTGTGTGGATCTCAATAAACTGTGGACAATTCTGAAAGAGATGGGAATATCAGACCACCTGACCTACCTCTTGAGAAAGCTGTATGCAGGTCAGGAAGCAACAGTTAGAACTGGACGTGGAACAACAGACTGGTTCCAAATAGGAAAAGGAGTACGTCAATGCTGTCTATTGTCACCCTGTTTATTTAACTTCTATGCAGAGTACATCATGAGAAACGCTGGACTGGAAGAAACACAAGCTGGAATCAAGATTGCCGGGAGAAATATGAATAATCTCAGATATGCAGATGATACCACCCTTATGGCAGAAAGTGAAGAGGAACTAAAAAGCCTCTTGATGAAAGTGAAAGAGGAGAGTAAAAAAGTTGGCTTAAAGCTCAACATCCAGAAAACGAAGATCATGGCATCTGGTCCCATCACTTCATGGGAAATAGATGGGAAAACAGTGGAAACAGTGTCACACTTTATTTTTCTGGGCTCCAAAATCAATGCAGATGGTGATTGTAGCCATGAAATTAAAAGACGCTTACTCCTTGGAAGGAAAGTTATGACCAACCTAGATAGCATATTCAAAAGCAGAGACATTACTTTGCCAACAAAGGTCCATCTAGTCAAGGTGATGGTTTGTCCAGTGGTCATGTATGGATGTGAGAGTTGGACTGTGAAGAAAGCTGAGCGCCAAAGAATTGATGCTTTTGAACTGTAGTGTTGGAGAAGACTCTTGAGAGTCCATGAACTGCAAGGATCCAACCAGTCCATTCTAAAGGAGATAAGTCCTGGGTGTTCACTGGAAGGACTGATGCTAAGGCTGAAACTCCAATACTTTGGCCACCTCATGCAAAGAGTTGACTCATTGGAAAAGACCCTGATGCTGGGAGGGATTGGGGGAAGGAGGAGAAGGGGACGACAGAGGATGAGATGGCTGGATGGCATCACCGACTCGATGCACATGAGTTTGGGTGACCTCCGGGAGTTGGTGATGGACAGGGAGGCCTGGTGTGCTGCGATTCATGGGGTTGCAAAGAGTCAGACACGACTGAGTGACTGAACTGAATTGAACTGTTGGTTAAATTGTCTCCCTGTCAAATTCATATGTTGAACCCCAAGCACCTCAAAAGTGACCATATTTAGAGACAGGTTCATTACAGAGGCAATGACATCAAAATGAGGTCATTAGGCAGACTTTAATCCATTATGACATGTCCTTATAAAAAGGGGAAATTTGGATGTAGACAGTCATTTGGAGTGGACGTCATGTGAAGATGAAGGCAGAGATTGGAGTGATGTATCTACAAGCTAAGAACACACCAAACACTGTCAGCAAATCACCAGAAACTAGGTGACAGTGAGGAAGCAGAACTGTTTCCATGGCTGTCTGAAGGAACCAACCTCGATCTCATGTTACTAGGCTCCAGAACCTGTGAGACAATACGGTTATATCATTAAAGCCTCTCAGTTTGTGGTACTTTGTTATGACAACCCTAGCAAACCAATATAGGTGAGAAATAGAATGATCTCATGTTACATGTGGACACTGAGGCACAGAGAGGCCAAATGCCTCCCTAAAGCCACACAGCTCACAAAGGGCAGGCAGTTTATTCCGGAATTTGTCTTCTTACCTACATTAGAAGTGGGTGTTTGTCTATTGCCAGGCTCAGAGACTCAGCTGCCTGGCGTATCTTCACAGCCTTTTTGGGGGTATGTTTTCTCTTGGATTCCATGCAGGGACACAGCTGTCAAGATACTTGCCCTACCACAGGATAGCAGACCTATGTGGGCTGGACTGTGGCTTCACTAGGGAGAGATCATGGACTGCCAAGGAGTTCATCTGCTTCTTTCCCTTTACAATAGGACTCTGGCCACGAGATGTGAAGAACTGACTTATTGGAAGAGACCCTGATGCTGGCAAAGATTGAAGGGAGGAAGAGAAGGGGATGACAGAAGATGAGGTGGTCGGATGGCATCACTGACTCGATGGACATGAGTTTGAGCAAGCTCCAGGAGTTGGTGATGGACAGGGAAGCCTGGTATGCTGCAGTCCATGGGGTCGCAAAGAGTCAGACATGACTGAGCAACTGGACTGAACTGACGCCGAAATTAAGCTTCATTTCAAAGGATGAGCATTCAATTGATTAAGACCAAGACAGAATTATTTTTAAATACTGCAGTTGAGAAGACAGATGCTAGAACAACCTGCTTGCCACTGCTTAGCCATGTTGCTCTGGGGAAACACTGACTGTCTATGCCTCAGTTTTCACAGGTAACATAAGATCATTATAATGTAATGCCCACCTGTATAGGCTGCCAGGCTGCCACATCAAAGCCCCACATGCTGAGTGGCTTGTACAACAGAAATTTATTTATAATCTCACAGTTCTGGAGGCTAGCTTTTATCAGGAGGAAACACATACATGATGTTGATTTTACACGACAAGAGACTGTAAAAGAAAGCAACAGGGTCACTGACAGCACCAGGACAATTAACAAGCGAGCTATTTTTCTGAAAGCCTGCTGTGCCAGCTTGTCTTCCCCTGACAGGAGGCCCGAGGTGGACAGTGTGGAGAAGGACTTCCGAGGAACACCATTTCCAAGTGATTTTATTGCAACAGCCTCCTAAGAGTTCCCTGGGCCTCTGGGCTTGCTCCTTCCAAACTGATCACCACATTTTAGCCAGGACTGCCCTTCTGTAAATGGGACTCTGATCGCACATCTCTCCTGTGCACCGTCCTTCTATAATCTTCCATAGCCTCAGCCTTCTTGCTGGCCTCAAAGTTCATCCTGAGCTGCTCTGCCTTCTGCCCTCAGGTCTCCCCCAGTCTCCAGGCCACACACTGAGGGTTCTGACCACTTCACATCCTAGGTTCCTTGATACCACCCGCTCTCTAGGGCCTTCTGTTCCCGCACATGGATCCTCCGGCCAGGAACATGCTATCCGGGGGCCCTCCTCCTCCACACTTTACTCTCAAGACTCAGGTCAGGCATCAAGTCCTAACAAATTCTTCCCAGAGCAGCTCAGTTGGGTCCCAGGCCATCTCATGCATACCCACTGCCCTGGGGTCTTTCAGGACTACCGACTCCTTCACACTTTTATCCCCATTACTGGTCCATGTGCCTCTGTTACCAACTAGCTTCTCAGGGACAAGGACTTTCATTTATCTCTATATCATTAAGACCTACCTTGTTATATAACTGGTGCTCAATAAACATTTATTGAGAGAATAAATAATTTGTTGCGAAATGAATAAATGAATGAGTCATAGTTTAATATTATAGCCAGGGTAAGGATCTGGACTGTGTTGTGGGTACCTCTCCTGTCATGTTCCCAGATATTTAGGGTCTCTTGAAGGAGCTAGTGCCACTCTCAGCTCTGTGTCTTGCTCTCCCCAGCTCTGTTTTCTGGGAAGCTCAGACCTCTTGCTGAAGTTTTACCTTTGTTGTGGGTGGATATTTAAATGTGCCCCAATGCAGGTGGCTGAGAAATACAAGGTAAATGGGAAGAAAGGGCCTAGACTAAGATAGAAGGAAGTTAAGTCTAAAGAGTGTTCTGGAAAGCTGGGGATAAGAAGTATGAGTGGGAGGAGGAGAGCAAGGAGTCCCAGTTCCAGGACAGAGTAACAAGCCTCTTAACATTTCCATGCATAGCCCCTCTGATGAAGGCAAACACATAGAAACAAGAAAATGAAATTAAAATGTCATGCTGGCGAGCACCCAAATGGTAGATGCCCTCAAAGAAGAGATGGATTGTGGTGAGACACAGGCACTATCTTTCTCGTAGAAATATCTGGAATCAGAGAACTAACTTGGTGGTAGTTCCCTGGGAGCCGTGTGTGTGTGTGTGTGTGTGTGTGTGTGTGTGTGTTAGTCGCTCAGTTGTGTCTGACTTTATTTGATCCCATGGGCTGTAGCCCACCAGTCTCCTCTATCATGGAATTTTCCAGGCAAGAATACTGGAGTGGGTAGCCATTCCCTTCTCCAGGGAATCTTCCTGACCCAGGGATTGAACCCAGGTCTCCTGCACTGCAGGGAAATTCTTTACTGTCTGAGTCACCAAGGAAGCCCCTATGTGCAAGAAATGCCCTGGAGACCAGCCAGGCTCAGCAGAAGGGGCCAGCTGCCCCAACACTGACAGACTGGCTCTTCCCTGCCTGCTGGGGCCACTTCTGTTGCCCCAAGGTTGAAGGAGCTTCAAGGCTGGCACCTTGGAAACACACAGAATCAACACTGGGCCACCCACTCCATGGGTATGCCCCTTTTCTTCAGGGGCTATCATTTAGGGGGCCTCAAGGTGGGAAGGCTGTTACTCCTCACCCCACTCACTGCCCCTACCTCAACCCTCTGCATCTGATTAACTGTCCACCTTCACCCTCAGCTCCCCAGGAGACAGGGAGCAAAATGTATGTCTCTGGATGAGCCCCACTGTTCAAAACAGGCTTCGGGCCAAGCAGCCCACATTCCTTCCCCCAGATAAGAAATTCTCTGGATCTCCAGTGGTTATGACTCCATGCTTCCACTGCAAGGGCATGGGTTTGGTCCCCGGTTGGGGAGCTAAGAGCCCACATGCCACACAGTGCAGCATAAATAAATAAACAAAACAACTAGTTCCCAAACATTATAAAAGAAAGAAGGAAGGAAGAAGAGAAATTCTTAAGCATTCTCTACCCTGGTCCTGATTCTCTGAGTCAGGTGACTATGAACGGGGTATGGACAAATCCCAAGCAAAATACCCTCATTGTCTTACTGGATTCATTCACCCCTTTCATCACAAGGAGAGAAAGTGATACAGGTATCAAGAAATGCAAGTATCACACTCTGCAGAGGATCTTATTTTAAGCAGTGACCTTGCCCAAGACTAAGGTCTGCTTGGTGAACTCTTTTGCCTGGGGAGCACTACCCATGTGATGAATTTTGATCGGTGAATAGCTATTGACCCTGCAGTTTCTGAGCTGACTTTTCAGCTCACCTGGAGGACCATCCCTTCCACCCAGACTCTAAGCTGCACTCCAACAGCTCCCACACCTGAGCTGCTACTGTGTGGCACGGACCTTCTCTCCCCTCAAATATGAACATCTGGGGGGTTTGGCTCATCTCCTCTCACAGCTGTTTCCTAGCACCTGAATCCCCTGCTTGCTCTTCCTGTTTCCATAGCGATTATTTGGGCTACTTCTGCCGCATTGTGATTGGGCTGGAAAATGAACGCTTGGAAAGTTGGATTCTGATCCCTTGGTGAGAGTGCCTTTTTTTAACCTGGGATGTGAAGTTAGCTTGAAGCTCCCTTGGTTTTCATGGTTCCCTACAGTTTGCCTCTGGTTCTGTCCATGGAACATCTCACAAGGGAGATGGATTCTTGGTTGAGGAGGGGAACATCCCAGGCAAGTTTTGCCCCACTGCAAAAAAAAAAAAAAAAAAAGGCTCAGCAGAGCGAGCAGTGAAGACCTGCTTGAGATGACCTCAGAAGCTTCAGATCTCCTGGTGTCTGGGCAAATTTGCTCTTTAAGAAAGATCTTGGAAGGTTGAAAGGGTTCAACAAATATTTATTGGATGTCTGCATTGTCGTGGTCATTGTTCCTGTCCTCATGAAGTTTCTGTCTATAAGAACTGGAAAGGCCTAGCGGGGGTCAGTGGGGAGCTGGCTTTTCCTACCAAGCATTGGTCTCAAGAACCTACCTTTGGTCGATTCAGGCCTCTGTACTAATGTTTATTTTTCCACTTCAAACCTTCCTTCTCCTTCTTTCTACAACATCCCTTGGACCTCGCTGCTTTCTTGCCATTCACCCTTTCCATTGTTTCTGCCTTTTATCTCCCCAAATGGATAAAAGTCTTGTGGTACATCCATACAATATGAGATTACTCAGCACTGAATAAAAATGCTTCCTTGGTGGCTCAGCAGTAAAGAATCTGCCTGCCAATGGAGGAAATGTGGGTTCGATCCTTATGTTGGGAAGATCCCCTGGAGAAGGAAATGGCAACCCACTCTAGGATTCTTGCCTGGAGAATTCCACGGACAGAGGAGCCTGGCGGACTACAGTCCATGGGGTCGCAAACAGTCAGAAACAATTTAGCAACTAAACAACAACAACAACAACAAAAAGAAATGAGCTATTGAGCTATGAATAGACATGCAGGAAATAAAAGACATGCAGCATATAACTAGGTGAAAGAAGCCAGTCTGAAAACACTACAGCCTGTAAGGTTCCAACTATATGAGGAAATTCTATGTGGAAAGACAAAACTATAGAGAGAGTAAAAAGGGCCACTGGTTGCCAGGGGCTTGGGGGAAAGGAGGCAGGATGATGTGATGAAGCACAGGGGACTATTAGGGCAGTGAAACTATTCTCTATGACATTGTACCGGGGGATACATGACATTATAAATTTGTCAAAACCATGGACCTTCGCAACACAAAGAGTGAACCTTAATGTAAACTATGGACCTTAGTTAATACTCATGTATCTATACTGGTTCATCACTGTAATAATTGTACCATATTAATGCAGTTCAGTTTAGTCGCTCAGTCGTGTCCGATTCTTTGCGACCCCATGAGATGGCCAAAGTATTGGGGTTTCAGCTTTAGCATCAGTCCTTCCAATGAACACCCAGGGCTGATCTTCAGAATGGACTGGTTGGATCTCCTTGCAGTCCAAGGGATTCTCAAGAGTTTTCTCCAATACCACAGTTCAAAACATCAATTCTTCAGTGCCCAGCTTTCTTCACAGTCCAACTCTCACATCCACACATGACCACTGGAAAAACCATTGCCTTGACTAGATGGACCTTTGTTGGCAAAGTAATGTCTCTGCTTTTGAATATGCTATCTAGGTTGGTCATAACTTTCCTTCCAAGGGGTAAGCATCTTTTAATTTCATGGCTGCAATTTTAGAACTAACACCCAAAAAAGATGTCCTTGTCATTATAGGATACCGGAATGCAAAAGTAGGAAGTCAAGAAACACCTGGAGTAACAGGCAAATTTGGCCTTGGAGTACGGAATTAAGCAGGGCAAAGGATAATAGAGTTTTGCCAAGCGAACTAACTGGTCATAGCAAATACCCTCTTCCAACAATACAAGAGAATACTCTATACATGGACATCACCAGATGGTCAACACCAAAATCAGATCGATTATATTTTTTGCAGCCAAAGATGGAGAAGCACTATACAGTCAGCAAAAATAAGACCAGGAGCTGACTGTGGCTCAGACCATGAACCCCTTATTGCCAAATTCAGACTTAAATTGAAGAAAGTGGGGAAAACCAGTAGACCATTCAGGTATGACCTAAATCAAATCCCTTATGATTATACAGTGGAAGTGAAAAACAGATTTAAGGGACTAGATATGATAGACAGAGTCCTGATGAACTATGGACAGATGTTCATGACATTGTACAGGAGACAAGGATCAAGATCATCCCCAAGAAAAAGAAATGCAAAAAAGCAAAATGGCTGCCTGGGGAGACCTTACAAATAGCTGTGGAAAGAAGAGAAGTGAAAAGGAAAGGAGAAAAGGAAAGATATAAGCATCTGAATGCAGAGTTCCAAAGAATAGCAAGGAGAGATAAGAAAGCCTTCCTCAGCAATCAATGCAAAGAAATAGAGGAAAACAACAGAATGGGAAAGACTAGAGATCTCTTCAAGAAAATTAGAGATGCCAAGGGAACATTTCATACTAATTCAAGATGTTAATAATAGAGGAATCCATGTGTCAGGGGAGGAGGGATGTGAGAATTCACTGTATTTTCTGTGCAATTTTTTTTTCTGTAAACCTAAGATTGCTCTAAAAATGAAGTCTGTTAAAAACAAGTAAAACCCAAAAACTTCAGCCCAAATCACCCAGATTTCTCTTGATTCACTCGTATGGGCTCCACTGGGTCTTCACAGTTCACTGCCTGGCCTCCCTCTGCCTCCAGCGGTCTGGAGATATTTCCAACTTGCCATCAATGCAATGCATCCTGACTTCATCATCTTTTGCTTCCCCTTCCCACATCTCCAGGCCTGATCTGTCAAGTGACCAAGCAGCTGTGTCCTCATGCTGTCCTTCTGATCTTCACCCCCATGCCAGCCCACACTCTCTCCCTGGAACAGCCAAGATCTAGAAGGGGCCTTCGTGTTGGTCTTTATATTCACTTGCTGCTTTCTTGCTCTTCTCTCCTCAAAACAAGGACTTTTCCCTAAGAACTTTGTGCAGTCATTGACACCCTAATCTTACTGCATGCCTCCCACCCATTACCAAACACAGAAGACAAAAATGAAAGAGAAGACTCAAAACTGACAAAGAGAGCTGAAAGCCTCTCACCTGTGGCCTTCCTGTTGTCTGTCACCTGGCTCCCACTCTGGGCTGGAGCCTACCGCATCTTTGTTTTGTATCTCAGAGGCCAGTGGCCTCAGATGACATTCCCTCTACATTTCCTTCCCCAACAAAGAGAACACTGGGACTCTAATCAGTCATCTTTTTACAACCTGGGAAAAGGCACAGCCCACTGTTAATAATTCATCTGTGTATTAAAGTACGCAGGGTTGTTAATCATTGTTCAATTATGGGGACAGGGCAGGCAAGACAATCTCTTGCTGAAAAACACATAGGCACACTTGGTCTCTGCACGTTCCAAGGGTCAAGAGCCTGGGGTCAGGGGAAGGCTTGCTTACGTGTGTCTATTGATGAGGGTGGGGAGTGGGAGAGAGGACCTCAGTCTTTAACAGGTTCTAAGCAAAAAGACAAAGTTGATTTTGAAAGAAAATACTCATCCTCAAGTTTCCAGAAAAACAGTTCATCAATTCCTGTGAAACAAAGGCAAAAGAATGGCTCATTCTGATACCACATTCAGTGATCTCATACTGAACCTGCACCCCACAGAAGGCCACATTGAGGAGCTGGGGCTCAATCTTACAGGCGGCAAAGAGCCTATGAATCCTGGGAGGTGACAAGAGTGTGGCAGGATGACGAAAGGGCTGCAAGTGAAGAGAGGAAACTCAGTGGAGGAAAAACAAAGGGAATGAGAGAATAGTTTTACTTTCTTAAGGTTCTCTTTCTCATACTGCCTGCCTGCCCAGAAACTTAACACGCATAAACAAAGAGGACAAACACATTTTGGGATGTCTAAGGCCAACTGAGATCCTTGAAGGGATTCTCCAGACTGCCCCCCCCACCCCCACCACCAGTGCCCTGAAGAGGAATATCTCCTCATACCCTCATTCCTAATACCCTATCTCTTCCTCCCACCAGGGAAATCCAGCAAGGGGAGAAGTCCCCCAATACTGGGGGTGTGTGGAACTAGCTAAGGCTAGGAGACACCTACCCTGTGCATGTTTGCAAAAAGATGAACTGACCACCTGTCAAGAATAGGTCATGGGGTCCAAGGGTTGGGTGTTTAAGTCCTTGGGAATCACCTCCCTCTGACCTCAATTTTTTTTTTTTTTTTTTGTCCAAGATGGATGCATTTGAAGAGCTTCAGCCATGATGAGACAGAAAATGTCACAAGAGGGAAAGGAAGAGGGTGAGACTGGTTCTACTTGTGAGCTTTGCTATAGGACCTGGTGGAATTCACAGGGTCAATGGGGGTGTTTGAAGCTACAGTCATTTTTAGTTTTCTTTTTTCTTGCTTTGAATTCAATCAGCCACAGGGCCAACGCCTCCCCTTCTGCCTGTGTTCCCTAAGAAAATCAACTGCTGGGCTTCCCCTTGGGAGGGTTCCCTCATGGCTCCAAACTGGAAGCAACCGACTCAGGTGAATGACTAGGGCCCTGATGAATGATTATGACTCTGCCCAATTCTGCCCTTGCTGAGTCTGCACAGGCGCCATGGCTCAGCAGCTTGGCTTCTTCTGTCACTCATGACCACAACCACTCAGCCCCTCATTATGCCCTTCAGTCTCTGAGGCTGGAGAGATGGACTTATGGGGTCTAAGTGTGGGTGGAGGCTGACGGTAAGCCAGCCAACTAACCTGGCACCATCTCTGGGCACTCCTGGGCCGGTGGCAGAGATCCACCTGCTTCGGGAAGCCTCTGTCATCAGCGAGCGCTGATCAGAGCACGTGGCTTTAGCCCATTTGTGAATTAGAGCAAAGCTCCCTGAAGGGAAGATTCAGGGTTCCTTCCCACTCGGGTTTGCTGACTGACATCTGTGTCTGGCCCTGAGGATGCTTCTTGGGAAGGCCAGAGCATGAGGACAGAGGCTGGTGAGCCAAAGGAGTGCTGCCTGCCTTGGTGAGAGGGAAAACCAGCTTCAGAGACCTGCCTTGATGACAGTGGAGCAGAGTCCAGGGTGCTGCACTGTAGATGATGTTGGGACCACTTCTCTAGCCAGCCCTTCAATCCTTCTTTCAACAATCTTCACTCTCCCCTCGGATCCCCCAGTGACAGAGCAGTCTTTTAGGTAGCTCAGCTCTACTTCAGGAATTGACCAAGGATGCTGACAAATTTTACATTCCTGCTGTGGACATTTCAAGGCCCCTCTGAGAGCAGGAAGGTTGAGAAAACATTGTCTGAGAGAAAGACTACATTTTCCTGCTCAAAGGGTGCTGGCCCCAGGCCCTAACAGGGTATGACTTGGTAAAGTTGTCTTACACCTGCCACAGTAAGCAAACAGAACACTATTATACCATGCCCTGGACTTTATGGAGTATTCCTCCAGGCTGTAGGGAGTTGCAAAGCTGATAACCTTCAAAAAGTTTTTGGCATCAGACAAAAGGCATGTTTCTGAGGGATGCTTACAGAAGTCTGTTTTTATTTCATTAAATGAACACTGACATTTTCAACTTCTCTTTGCCTCTTTCCTTTCTCAAGAGCCTGAATTTCTGACTCTGATTCCCTTGCCCCTGTTAGCCTTTTAATCTTATTTAATTTTATTTTTTGGTATTTGTGGTTAAGTAGGAGACACTCATTCTCTAAACAGGAAAATATTTTGACTGCTGAAAAAAAAATCCTTTGGGTTTCCTGCTTTGTTTTTATTTCTAAATTCTACCACATGGCCCTTTATCTCTCTTTCCTCCCTGTCCCTTCTTTGCCACTGAATAGTATGTGCTGCATACCTGGTTTAGATTATAAGATAGCTCAATGGATTCCCAGGTAGCTCAGTGGTAAAGAATCTGCCTGCCAATTCAGGAGATGCAGGAGACATGGGTTCGATCCTTGGGTCGGGAAGATCCCCTGGAGGAGGAAATGACAATCTACTCCAGTATTCTTGCCTGGAAAATCCCATGGACAGAGAAGCCTGGCGGGCTACAGTCTAGAGGGTCACAAAGAATTGGACACGATTTCGCAACTAAAGAACAAATGAACTCTGACTGTGGTGTCCTCAGTGAACTGTAGACACTCTATAGGTAAACTGTTAGTGAGGTGATTAGCTTATACCAAGAAGCCTGAAACCATCCCTGCAGCCAGATAATCTGTCCCCCTTGAAGCCTTTGCTCCTAAATCACATTCACCACCACATTAACAGCAGCAAAGTTCAAATGAACTGAGTATGTGTTGTCTGCCCATGCCTTGGGCTGTTCCCTCCAGGCTGGGTTTCCGGTCCTCCCCAGAAATGGCTGCAGAGAAACTGGGGTCCATTAGCAGAAAGCTCCAGCATAGGAATAGAGCTTCTTTTACTCAGAAGCAGGAAAAGTAAGAGAAAATGCACAGAAATGTGACCCTAAGCCTCCCAACTTCACTAAAAAATTCAGAAGGTTCATACAATTCACAGGTCAATGAGCTTTTTATTCAATGTAAAGAAATTCTGCAGGATAAACACACAATCAGCCAAGGGTCAGAATTTGATGCAGACCCTCTTTCTTTCCTGCCCCTAAGCCAGGCTGTGTCATTTGTGGACTTTTTCAATTTAAGATATGCCAGATATGAAAGTGATTATGATGGTGAGACAGACAACAGCAGCTGGTTGAAAAATGTCACTTTCTGAAAGGATGAGCTGTGATCTATTTTGTAGTACCAAATGGTTAGGAAAAATAATAATCCCCAATTATTTTTCCTGTGATTAGGATTATGATAGAAAGGTTTTCATGGTGTCATTTTTTTATAGCTATAAATCTACCCTTAAAAGAGATGAAATTTCAAGAAGTAATAAAAAAGTTTTCTAAAATCTTTTTTTCAAAAATTGAAAAAAAAAACTCATTTAAAATATGTTCTCCCTCTTTACATTTTACCTTTATCATTCTCTAAATAAAATCTGGTTATTTACATGAGCAATGCATGTAATCTATCTTGATGGTCTAAAATCAGGTGACAATAAACCTGTAAATCAGACTGAAAATTAAGATTTTGTGCATTTTCAATTCCCACTATATTTTGAAGCTGCCGTATCCTCCATAAATTCCAAATTTGTACTCTAAGGTAGCAAAATTTCCAAAAAATCTATCATAACTAAACAATGCACATAAATAAAGCAAAAACTCTGATATACTGTCAACAACAATGACAAAGCAGGGGTAGAAGTTGGTCACAGTCCCTACCCCTCCCAAATCGTGAGTGTGAAGTTTAGAAAATGCAGGCTTTCTTTCCTGCCAGCATGGTTCTCCAAGCCCTGAGAAGATCAGCAAGAAAGAATGGTAGCATTGGATGAGGAAAGGAGGGAACTTTGAGGATGGCTGGTTGTTTAGGTGATATGGAACGGAAGACACAGGAGGAAGACCGGTGGGGAACTGACAAGCTCTGAGGTCTGGATAGTTTCTGAAGAGTCTTCACCTCTATAAAATGGGAATAAGAGAACTTCATGTGGCTATGGTGAGGTTCAGAAATAATATGTTTAGGGCATGTGTCCAACTGGAAGCACTTGGTAAGTGGTAGCTCTCATGAGAGTCAATGACCCTAAACACAAGAACAAATCAGTTCTGTCTTGGCCACAAGTTGCACCAGGACCTTCCCTCTGAAAGTTCTGTTTACTCTAGGGCAGAGGAGGTTGCAGATCATTCTCAGAAAATAAAATCTCTCAGGGCAGTGATTCTGCCCACTTAGTTTATTAACAGTTGCTTTTCCCAGCAGCCAATGAGAGGGTTATCAAAAATATACTCTTTGTAAATGGCAGCTAAATTTCACTTAATGAGTTTTTATACTATAAGGAAAGGGAGTAACTCTTATGGACACATTCTATATGAAGAAAAAAATTTTTTTAAATAACCAAACTGGTCTTACAGCTATGGAGAGAATATGGGACTGAAGGAAGAGCCCAGAATTTCTGGGCATTGCCATCAGCTGTTGAGATACTAGGGTGGTAGTTTACATTCTAACACAAAGACAGATGCTTTGCCTTTGTACCATTCTCTTTAGTTTAGTCAGATCCTGAGTATGTCTGACCTGATGGAGCCTCCTATGTGATATATTAGTCAAATAATACTGATAGGGACAGAGTAGGATAATCAAATAGTCCATTTAGAAATCCCAGTAAGGGATTTAGGACAGAAAGGGAATTTTAAGGGAGTTTGGGAGACTGTTTCATGTTAATGATCACTCAAAAAAAGAAGCCAGTAATCAAGCAATAATGTATACTACCTTGAAGGAAGATGGGGTGCATTTAAGCACCAGACATACTCAAGCCACAAACCCTGCTGGTTAAAACACAAGACAGTAAGTATAGGGGTCTGACTCTTGTTACAGGAATTCAGAGTGTTAACAGTCCTTGAAGAGTAGCATTTCTGCATGTAGCCAAGAAAGAAATAAGAATTTGTGTATTTCAGTTCCCACTACATTTTGAAGCTCTTATCCCCATAAATTCCAAATTTGTACTTCAAGGCATCAACATTTCCAAAAATATATCTATTGCCATAATTAAATGTGAGAAACCCAGGATGGAATGCACATAAGAAAAACAAATGCCTTGATAAAACATCAAAACAAAAAAAAATAAAAGAGAAAAGAAAAAAAAAAAGGTGAAAGGGGAAAGAAACTAGGTGAAAGGGGACATTATCCCCAAATCCCAAAAAAGGTAATAATCCCAAGATAAATTACCACATTTTAGTACATATTACCACACTTTTGCTGATACACATATGATTTAAATAGCACCATAACAGTTTCAGTTAAATGATACAGGGCTAAAGGAGAAACTAATGATGTAAGCCTTGACATCTGCCCAAGAATGAGAAAGAAGGTGGTCTTCTCCCTTCCCCACCATCCTACCGGCCAGCTTGTATCTCTCACAAGTGTCCTAAGCTAACAAACTCACTCTTGGCTTCCTACTTTGCCTCACCTTAATTCTTTCTGCAAAGAGACAAAAGAACCCAAGGTTCAGTAATAGGTAAGCAGTGTGGATGGATTCAAGTCCTAGCCTGTGGATTCAAAATTGAGTCTGAGTTTTGGCTGCATTTGAGTCCCACCCAGGGAGGAATGTGGTTTCAGGATCAGCCCTGTTTTATACTAAGAAGCCAAGACTCCAATGGATTAACAGAATTTCCCAGGATCATATTGTAAACAGAAGCAGAGCTAGAACTCAAATTCACATCCTTAGCCTTCACAAGACCCTGCTCTTTCTCTCAGATTTTAGCTATATGGTACTAGTTAATTCTACAGCTCAACATCCAAATCTAGAGTCTCTACCAATCTGTATCTTTATGCAAATCACTTTATGTTCTCTGAAACTCAGTTTCTCCTTTCAGTGGGGATAAATGATAGCCTCAAAAATTATGAAGAGTAGAAGCAATAATGCATATAAAGTAATTAGTGCAATATCGAACACACATGCATTCTCAGTTGCTCGGTTTTGTCCAACTCTTTTGATCCCATGGACTGTAGCCCACCAGGCTCCTCTGTCCATGGGATTTCCCAGGCAAGAGTACTGGAGTTGTTGTTGTTGTTCGGTCACTCACTCCGGTCCAACTCTTTGCAACCCCATGGACTGCAGCATGCCAGGCTTTCTGGTCCTTCACTATTTCCCAGAGCTTGCTCAAACTCATATCCATTAAGTTGGTGATGTCATTTCATCCTCCAGGAGATATTCCTGACCCAGGGATAGAACCTGTCTCCTGCATTGGCAGGCAGATTCTTTCCACTACACCACCTGGGAAACCCTATCTAGCACAGAGCAAAGGCTAAAAATTCAGTTATTAATTTTACTATTATTCTTGTTCTAGGCTTTGATTCCCTTCCCAGAACTAAAAAGCCAGCGTGGAGTAGAAGACAGAGCATAGGACATGGCGTGTGTCAGAAGACCAGAGTCTGAGTCCTGGCATGCCTGCTTCTCAGCCACTTGGTCATGGACATGCCATTTACTGTTGTGGCTTAGTCTCTTCATTTCTGAAAAATGAAGCTATTAATATATACCTCCTGGAGTCGCTGTGGGAATGGAATGAAAGATAGCAATATAATCTTCAGAAGAACTCTGCAAAGGAAAGGCTGTGTGTAGCAGTAAGCAAAAATCCAACTACAGCAAACCTTCTCTACTTCTTCTACATATTTTAACAATGAAATATGTTGCTGAAGAGTAGCTAAGAACTTGGATCCATCTTCTGTGATTCAAGAAAGCAGCATAAAACAAAAGATGTTGAGTTCAATCATTCACTTGCCTGGTACCATCTTGAAAATCCATAAGGAGAGTGGCATAATTACACCAAGCATTGGTTTGGAGCAATGGAGTAAGATGAAAGAGAAGAAGTGATAATTACCTGAAACAAAAAAAGGCAGAATTTTCAGCAGAGTTGGCACAGGCTAATTTTGAGGGGGTCACCTCAGCAGTTAAAGAGAAGGGCAGCTGCTGCTGCTGCTAAGTCGCTTCAGTTGTGTCCGACTCTGTGCGACCCCATAGATGGCAGCCCACCAAGCTCCCCTGTCCCTGGGATTCTCCAGGCAAGAACACTGGAGTGAGTTGCCATTTCCTTCTCCAATGCATGAAAGTGAAAAGTGAAAGTGAAGTTGCTCAGTCGTGCCCGACTCTTAGCGACCCCGTGGACTGGAGCCTACCAGGCTCCTCCATCCATGGGATTTTCCAGGCAAGAGTACTGGAGTGGGGTGCCACTGCCTTCTCCAGAAGGGCAGCTAGCACTGATGTATGCTTGCCTAAGTTATTAATTATAGCTAGAGAATAATTGACAAGTATTACAAATGAATCTTTATGGCAAGAGATAAGACTGCTTAGAACACAGAAAGACCCTAGGGAGTGGGCTTATTTGATTTAGTTTCTGTCAAGATCCCTGGGAACTCTGGCAGTTTTAAGAAGAAACTCAGTTCTCTCTTTGGGAGAACATAGCCCATTCTTTTGCAAAACTGTGACCCTCCACCCCCCCCGCAAAATATGTAGCCAATCCTTGAGTGAGATTTCTTATATAAGAAAAGCCAAAGCAAAAAGAAATTGATTCTTCATTTGAGTTCATTTCCAAGTAGACAACTTCATATTTTGTTTTTGATTTTGGCTCTCCAGCAGGATGAGGCAAACAATTATCATTATTTTTTAACCTTGTGAAAAGAAAACAAACTCTTTTCCATTGGGCAATTATCTGGGCTTTATACAGCTTCCCTAAAGCAACAAGCACTGGAACCAGTTTAGCAAATGCTTCTGATAAATATATCATGTGACTGAGACAAGAATTGATTTATGGAGGGAAATTTGGTTTAGTCACCTCTTCACATTTATCTTGTTACTTCTTTCATGCTAATATTAGTAGTATCAGATTTGTCTTCTTATCAGGATACTTTGACTTGCAGTAGCTTCATAAAATGTATATTGTGTGTCTCCTTTTGCTCTCACCCAAGAGACTGGGGAAGTCCTTGTAAACCAACTCAATCTAATCTGAGCTTCTTAAATATTAGCTATGTTGGACTGTAGCATGCCAGGCTTCCCTATCCTTCACTATTTCCTGCAGTTTGCCCAACTCACATCCAATGAGTTGGTGATGTCTTCTAAACACCTCATCCTCTGTCATCCCCTCTTCCTCCTGCCCTCTATCCTTCCCAGCATCAGGGTCTTTTCTAATTAAGTTGGCTCTTCACATCAGGAGGCCAAAGTATTGGAGCTTCAGCTTCAGTATCAGTCCATCCAATTAATATTTAGGGTTGATTTCCTTTAGGATTGACTGGTTTGATCTCCTTGCTGTTCAAGTGACTCTCAAGAGTATTTTCCAGCACCACAGTTTGAAAGCATCAATTCTTCAGTGCTCAGCCATCTTTATGGTCCAACTCTCACATCCATACATGACTACTAGAAAAACCATAGCTTTGACTAGACAAACCTTTGTCAGCAAACTAATGTCTCTACTTTTAAATCTGCTATCTAGGTTTGTCATGACTTTTCCTCCAAGGAGCAAATGTCTTTTAATTGCATGGCTATAGATACAGATATATCTATCAGTATAGTTCAGTTCAGTCACTCAGTCCTATACGATTCTTTGCTACCCCAGGAATCACAGCATGACAGGCCTCCCTGTCCATCACCAACTCCCGGAGTTCACTCAAACTCATGTCCATCGAGTCGGTGATGCCATCCAGCCATCTCATCCTCTGTTGTCCCCTTCTCCTCCTGCCCCCAATCCCTCCCAGCATCAGGGTCTTTTCCAATGAGTCAACTCTTCACATGAGGTGAACAAAGTATTGGAGTTTCAGCTTCAGCATCAATTCTTCCAATGAACACCCAGGACTGATCTTTAGGATGGACTGGTTGGATCTCCTTGCAGTCCAAGGGACTCTCAAGAGTCTTCTCCAACACCACAGTTCAAAAGCATCAATTCTTCGGCGCTCAGCTTTCTTCACAGTCGAACTCTCACATCCATACATGATCTCTGGAAAAACCATCGCCTTGACTAGATGGACTTTTGTTGGCAAAGTAATGTCTCTGCCTTTTAATATGCTATCTAGGTTAGTCAAAACTTTGCTTTCAAGGAGTAAGCGTCTTTTAATTTCATGGCTGCAGTCACCATCTGCTGTGATTTTGGAGCCCCCAAAATAAAGTCTGACACGGTTTCCACTGTTTCCTCATTTATTTTTCAAGAAGTGATGGGACCAGATGCCATGATCTTAGTTTTCTGAATGTTGAGCTTTAAGCCAACTTTTTCACTCTCCACTTTCACTTTCATCAAGAGGCTTTTTAGTTCCTCTTCACTTTCTGCCATAAGGGTCGTGTCATCTGCATATCTGAGGTTATTGATATTTCTCCTGGTAATCTTGATTTCAGCATGTGCTTCTTTTAGCCCAGTGTGTCTCATGATGTACTCTGCATGGAAGTTAAATAAGCAGGGTGACAATACATAGCCTTGACATACTCCTTTTCCTATTTGGAACTAGTCTGTTGTTCTAAGTCCAGTTCTAATTGTTGCTTCCTGACCTGCATATAGGTTTTTCAAGAGGCAGGTCAGGTGGTCTGGTATTCCTGTCTCTTTCAGAATTTTCCACAGTTTATTGAGATCCACAGAATCAAAGGCTTCGGCATAGTGAATAAAGCCAAAATAGATGATTTTCTGGAACTCTCTTGCTTTTTTGATGATCCAGCAGATGTTGGCAATTTGATCTCTGGTTCCTCTGCCTTTTCTAAAACCAGATTGAACATCTGGAAGTTCACGGTTCACGTATTGCTGAATCCTGGCTTGGAGAATTTTGAGCATTACATTACTAGTGTGTGAGATGAATGCAATTGTGTGGTAGTTTGAGTATTCTTTGGCATTGCCTTTCTTTGGGATTGGAATGAAAACTGACCTTTTCCAGTCCTGTGGCCACTGCTGAGTTTTTCAAATTTGCTGGCATATTGAATGCAGCACTTTCATAGCATCATCTTTCAGTATTTGAAATAGCTCAACTGGAATTCCATCACCTCCACTGGCTTTGTTCGCAGTGATGTCTTAGGCCCACTTGACTTCACATTCCAGGATGCCTGGCTCTAGGTGAGTGAGCACACCATTGTGATTATCTGGGTCGTGAAGATCTTTTTTTGTACAGTTGTTCTGTGTATTCTTGCCACCTCTTCTTAATATCTTCTGCTTTTGTCAGATCCATACCATTTCTATCCTTTATCAAGCCCATCTTTGCATGAAATTTTCCCTTGGTATCTCTAATTTTCTTGAAGAGATCTCTAGTGTTTTCTATCCTACTGTTTTCCTCCATTTGTTTGCATTGATCGCTGAGGAAAGCTTTCTTATCTCTCCTTGCTATTCTTTGGAACTCTGCATTCAGATGCTTATATCTTTCCTTTCCTCCTTTCCTTTTTGCTTCTCTTCCTTTCACAGCTATTTGTAAGGCCTCCTCAGACAGACATTTTGCTTTTTTGCCTTTCTTTTCCATGGGGATGGTCTTGATCCCTGTCTCCTGTACAATGTCACGAACCTCTGTACATAGTTCATCAGGCACTCTGTCTATCAGATCTAGTCCCTTAAATCTACTTCTCACTTTTGCTGTATAATCATAAGGGATTTGATTTAGGTCATACCTGAATGGTCTACTGGTTTTCCCCACTTTCTTCAATTTAAGTCTGAATTTGGCAATAAGGAGTTCATGATCTGAGCCACAGTCAGCTCCTGGTCTTGTTTTTGCTGACTGTATAGAGCCCTTCCATCTTTGGCTGCAAAGAATATAATCAATCTGATTTTGGTGTTGACCATCTGGTGATGTCCATGTGTAGAGTCTTCTCTTGTATTGTTGGAAGAGGGTGTTTGCTATGACCAGTGCGTTCTCCTGGCAAAACTCTATTATCCTTTGCCCTGCTTAATTCCATACTCAAAGGCCAAATTTGCCTGTTACTCCAGGTGTTTCTTGACTTCCTACTTTTGCATTTCAGTCCCCTATAATGAAAAGGACATCTTTTTTGGGTGTTAGTTCTAAAAGGTCTTGTAGGTCTTCATAGAACTGTTCAACTTTAGCTTCTTCAGTGTTAACTGGTTGGAGCATAGGCTTGGATTACTATAATATTGAACGGTTTGCCTTGGGAACGAACAGAAATCATTCTGTCGTTTTTGAGACTGCATCAAAGTACTGCATTTTGGACTCTTTTGTTGACCATGATGGCTACTCCATTTCTTCTAAGGGAATCTTGCCCACAGTAGTAGATATAATGGTCATCTGAGTTAAATTCATCCATTCCAGTCCATTTTATATCTATATCTATATAGAGTTAAAAGTGTATGAAAATGTTGTAGATATAAAAATTAACATGAAGATGACAACCCTCCAAAAAGTGAACTAAATACCATTTTCCAAGTAGGATGGGTGAGCATGATAAAATAGAGTACTGAGGTCTTGGTACAGTTCAGTGCTTGCAGATTATTTCACAGTTTCAAGGTATAGAAACCTTCCAAGACCAGTTTTGTACAGCCTCAGACATCATGCTCTTACTCTTCCCTAGCACCAACCTTTCTTAGTTATTTAGTGTCTGCTAAAACATTTCAGGGGAAAAGGAAGTGAATACTGCACATAAGAGAGGCAGTGTATCGCAGTCCTAGTTAACTGGAAAGCTTTCCTTTATAATGCTAGATATGTCTTGCTGTAACAATTGCCATTGTTCTGGTTTTAACTTTAAAGCAACTATACCTTCTCCTGCACAATAAATCTTTGATGTTGAACTTCCAGCAAATACTGATTCCTAGTAAGACATTGAAGAAACACAAGCTGGAATCAAGATTGCCGGGAGAAATATCAATAACCTCAGATATGCAGATGACACCACCCTTATGGCAGAAAGTGAAGAGGAACTAAAAAGCCTCTCAATGAAAGTGAAAGGGGAGAGTGGGAAAGTTGGCTTAAAGCTCAACATTCAGAAAACTAAGATCATGGCATCTGGTCCCATCACTTCATGAGAAAAAGGTGGGAAAACAGTGGAAACCGTGTCAGACTTCATTTTTTTTTGGCTCCAAAATCACTGCAGATGGTGATTGCAGCCATGAAATTAAAAGACGCTTACTCCTTGAAAGCAAAGTTATGACCAACCTAGATAGCATATGAAAAGGCAGAGACATTACTTTGCCAACAAAGGTCTGTCTAGTCAAGGCGATGGTTTTTCCAGAGGTCATATATGGATGTGAGAGTTGGGCTGTGAAGAAAGCTGAGCACTGAAGAATTGATGCTTTTGAACTGTGGTGTTGGAGAAGACTCCTGAGAGTCCCTTGGACTTCCAGGAGATCCAACCAGTCCATCCTAAAGGAAATCAGTCCTGGGTGTTCAGTGGAAGGACTGATGCTGAGGCTGAGACTCCAATACTTTGTTCACCTCATGTGAAGAGTTGACTCACTGGAAAAGACCCTGATGCTGGGAGGGATTGGGGGCAGGAGGAGAAGGGGACAACAGAGGATGAGATGGCTGGATGGCATCACTGACTCGATGGACATGAGTTTGAGTGAACTCCAGGAGTTGGTGATGGACAGGGAGGCCTGTCGTGCTGTGATTAATGGAGTTCCAAAGAGTCTGACACGACTGAGTGACTGAGCTGAGCTGAGCTCAATAAGGTATTGAGAAGCTGGAGAAATTTGAAACACAGTAGCTGATTCATAAAAATCACAAAATTTGAGTCATGCTATAAGGGTATATTTAACACTTGGGCTTCCAAGGAAAATGATACCCTACTGTTCTGGTAAGGGCAAAGTAAGAAGACAGCTGTAAGGCCTGTTTGGGTGTTATTAATATCAACGCAAAAAGAGAAGCACTTGCAGGACCTGTCTGTCCGGTTTTAACTTCAGCTTATAGTCCAACGTCTTTTTTATTCTTAAAACCAAACAACCATTATTTGTCATGCACATGATGTTCCTATTCGATTTTTAGTTTTTACCTTTCAGTGTCTTGGATAGTAAATGCAATTGCAGTGTTTGTAGCATTTCAGAGGTCTCATCAAATCTGTTAATATTCCCTTGAGAGCTTTCTAGTATTTCTGTGCCCTTAACAGGACAAGGATGCCCAGTTCCACATATCTGGCTTCCTATAGCCACAAAAGGGTAAAGGAAAAGATATCTGAAGACATGATTAGGGATTATCCTTCATTCTTTGACCCTGATATCTGTATTATTACATACATTAATCTTTTCAGTTAAAATTGACCAATTATCAAAACTGATATAGAAGGCTGACTTTACTTGTCAATGCAAGTATTAGCAGAACACAGATAAATGCATAAAGATCTCTAGATCAAGAGAAGATAAAGTATGGTTAAAACTACATACTCTGTAGTCAAAATGTCTGGGATCACCTAACTAGCTGTGTGACCTTGGACACATTACATAACTTCTTTATGCTTTAGCTTCCTAATCAGTAAGATGGAGATAATAGTAAGAGTAGTCAGTCACCTGTTGCTTCTAATAGGTAATTTATATATTTCCATTAGGGAAGTGAGTGAGTCACTCAGTTGTGTCCCACTCTTTGAGACCCCATGGATTGTAGCTTGCTAGGCTCCTCTGTTTGTGGGATTCTCCAGGCAAGAATACTGGAATGGGTAGCTTTTCCCTTCTTCAAGAAATCTTCCTGACCCAGAGATTGAACTTGGGTCTCCTGCAATGCAGGCAGATTCTTTACTATCTGAATCACCAGGGAGACCCCTTCCACTGCGTGATCATTAGTCAAATCCAGTGTGGTGGCCACTGGTGTTTGGAGGCATAAGTGCAATCCAGCAGAGAAAACCATGCCTTTGAATCAAGAGACTTGACCCCAAATCTGCTACTAACTGTGGCTCCCCCAAAGCACAGATCAAACCACTTAGTGCAGTATTCAAAGCCCTTTACCATCTGACCCCAACCTACTTTTTAGCCATACTTACTGTCATTTTCTACTTCTTTGTATGTTCTGCCCATTAGACTACTTGTAATTGCCCAAAATGTTAGGGAAATAAGAATCACTATAAGTTTGTGCATGCCATTTCCTCTGTAAATCTCCTCCTTACTCTCTTCCTGCTTCTTCAGTAACTGCCCCACTTCCGCCTGTGACTGTATTCAGCTCTCACCTCCACTAGACTATGCACTTCTGGAAGGTAGAGAGTGGTCACCTTTTCATCTTGGTGCCTAGCATAGCATCCAACATGGCAGGGAGACAAGAGCTGACTGCAAGTGATTGAAAGAATGAATGAGTATATTTTATGTTAGTCTTTTAAGAATGGTCATCATAATATGGGTTCTTTCTTCATTAGAAAAATACAAAAGGACATCTGTTTGAATATAAACTAATAATACAAGCTATACTGACAAGGCAACTTTGACTAATGACATGAATGCAATACAGCCTCAGGTCATTTCTACACTCGTTTGAAAGCCTGAAAAAAACATTCAAAATTCAAGTGGCAATTATTCTATGGGTCCCTGAAAATGTCAGTGGAAATTCCTCTGTTAATGGAGCATCTGTCCTCTGACAATCAAATGGGGGATCTTGCATAACAACCCCATTCTTGGTTTTGTTCTTAAACCCATTATAAATCCCCTAATGACTTCTCATTGTTAGCTGTGTCCTGGATAGATCCTGCCTTAAAGGGACAACTGAGTCAACTGCATCTTCCATCTGGCTCTGGAAGGAGCACATCAACAGGCCACCTTGTTGACATGTTGTCTTATATACCCCTTGTTTGAGAACAATCCTTTTAGAAAGACTGAGAGGTCCTTTTCTACAGGCAATAGAAAACTAACACAAAATAGATTCTTGTGGGAATAGAGGTTGGGCTTTTGGCAAAATATGATTTAAAAATATCTTTGGGCACCATCAAATAACTGATTATACCCGAGGTGATTGTGGCCACAGAAGATGCCCTGCTCAGCAGAACATGCTGAGGGTGTCACCAGCAAAACCCAACCAAGATTTCTTGAGCTCCTACCATGGCAGAGAGTCATTAGGTTATATCTGAAATCATCACGAGGAGTAGTCAGCATCCCATTGGGCCCAAACTTTGGGTCATTCTGCCCATTTGTGGTCTGAGGTACTGACTACCACTCATGGTGTAGAGGGAAGCAGATGTCTACTAAATGATGGGCCAGTGGCTGGAGGTGTTAATGTAGATCTGATGGGGCTTTGTGCTAATCTAACAGCTTTGCTAATAACTTGTCAAACATTTGAGTCAATAGAGCAATAACTTATATGGAGTATTAGAGGTGAAGAAGGAAACAGACAGAACAGGTTCCATCTTGAAAGTGGGACTCCATCTTGGGCCTGACTATGGACTTTGAGCTATATGCCTAGTATCTATAGAAATGACATACCAACTGAAAACCAGATCCCCCCGTGGAAGAGCCCCAGGGCTTGTACCTAGACTCTCCATCACCTAAAAGAATACCCTCATTATCTGTGTAACTGAATAGAATCATAGAGTCTATTATGCTTATTGGGGTATGACCACAGGTCTATTGATAACTGTCCACTCTTAACTACCTAGGCTTAAGGCATACAAATTATGGGTTAACTTTGATTGTATCTTTCTTTTCCTTTGTTCAGACAAGTTTCAGAGAATTTGGGGAGGTAGGTTTGAGCACGTACACTTAGGGTATACAAGGTTTTCACAAAAACTGGTCGGGGTCCTTGGCTAAAAGAGGAGACTCTGCCTTGGGCCCGCTGGTGTAATAAACTGCACTCCACTATCTGCATTGTCCTTCTGAGTGAGTTGTTTCCTGGAATGTGTGGCTACAACTTTTGGTGCATTGACCAGAAAACTCCTCACTTTGAGGAGATAAGTCCCATTTGGGACTACTCCAAGGCCTTGCAGCTTGAATCTTCTAGAGAGGGGAAGGCGCCTTGCCCTTCTGGAAGGATTCTGCTTCTCAACGCCCGGACCTTTGACATTAGCAGATAGTGGACGTCAGCAGGGGAACTAAGCGCTCAGATGAGGAGGAACCCACCCAGTAGGGTGGAAGAGGGGGCCTGATCACCCCCCTGGGAGGGATTAGAAGGGGCACAGACCCACAGGAGCCTGGAACAGGCAGGTGGCAGCGATTGCTTGGTACATAGGTTGATGAGCATGTTAGGGCTTAGGAAGAAAATTTGTGAAGGTCATTTAGGAGGTGGTGTCCACACCGTCTTGGGGAAAATTATTACCAAGCAATTGCCAGGGGATGTTTAGGAGAAGAAACTTGGTCTTTTTGTGCACATATTCTGCCCTCCCCAAGGAGGTGTCCCATCTGCTATGAAATTCCCCTCGGAATTGTCAGGCTAGAAGGAGGGGGATACATAAGTGAGTACGAATTGGCTTTTCCAGAGATGGCCTGGGACATGGGATATTTAACCCATTTGTGTTTTCATCCGCACCTGATCAAGCCCACCAAGGCAGAATGGACTTTAAAAGTTAAGGGAGAAACAGTCTTGGACCACCTGGTGTTCTGGTTCAGCCATGCTGACCGGCAGGCAAAGACATGCCAATCCTCCTTCTCCCTCTGGGATCTGGCAGGTAAGGCTCTTCTCACCCCAATTAGGAAGGAGGCAGAATGGCAATTTAAGTGTCATTGAGTGGAAATATCAGAAGTACAGAGGGTACTGAGAACTTCATAGATAGAACGAAAAGGAAAAGTAGAAGGTCTGAGAAGGTAAGCAAGATGGGGGGGGGGGGGGGGGAGTGCATCTAAGGCAACTGTATTGGAGTGCATGATTAAAAATTTAAAGGAGGGATTTGGAGACTATGGGGTGAAGATGAAGCCTAACCGCTTTCACATATTGCTGAAGCCTGGCTTGGAGAATTTTGAGCATTACTTTACAGCGTGTGAGATGAGTGCAATTGTTCGGTAGTTTGAGCATTCTTTGGCATTGCCTTTCTTTGGGATGGGGATGAAAACTGACCTTTTCCAATCTTGTGGCCACTGCTGAGTTTTCCAAATTTGTGGTATTGAGTGTAGCACTTTCACAGCATCATCATTCAGGACTTGGAATAGCTCCACTGGAATTCCATCACCTCCACTAGCTTTGTTCGTAGTGATGCTTTCTAAGGCCCATTTGACTCACATTCCAAGATGTCTGCTCTAGGTCAGTGATCACATCATCATATTATCTAGGTCTTGAAGCTCTTTTTTTCAGTTCTTCTGTGTATTCTTGCCACCTCTTCTTAATATCTTCTGCTTCTGTTAGGTCCACCCATCTCTGTCTTCGTGCTCTGATGAAATGTTCTGTATTGATTTCTTGAAGAGATCCTAGTCTCCCATTCTGTTTTTCCTCTTTTGCATGATCACTGAGAAGGTCTCTCTCTTTGGAACTCTGCAAGATGTTTTATCTTTCCTTTTCTCCTTTTTCGCTTCTCTTCTCACACGCTAGTAAAGTAATGCTCAAAATTCTCCAAGCCAGGCTTCAGCAATATGTGACTACTGATGTTCAAGCTGGTTTTAGAAAAGGCAGAGGAACCAGAGATCAAATTGCCAACATCCGCTGGATCATGGAAAAAGCAAGAGAGTTCAGAAAAACATCTATTTCTGCTTTATTGACTATGCCAAAGCATTTGACTGTGTGGATCACAATAAACTATGGACAATTCTGAAAGAGATGGGAATACCAGACCACCTGATCTGCCTCTTAATAAATCTGTATGCAGGTCAGGAAGCAACAGTTAGAACTGGTCATGGAACAACAGACTGGTTCCAAATAGGAAAAGGAGTACGTCAAGGCTGCATATTGTCACCATGTTTATTTAACTTATATGCAGAGTACATCATGAGAAATGCTGGACTGGAAGAAACACAAGTTGGAATCAAGATTGCCGGGAGAAATATCAATAACCTCAGATATGCAGATGACACCACTCTTATGGCAGAAAGTGAGAGGGGCTAAAAAGCCTCTTGATGAAAGTGAAAGTGGAGAGTGAAAAGGTTGGCTTAAAGCTCAACATTCAGAAAATGAAGATTATGGCATCTGGTCCCATCACTGCATGGGAAATAGATGGGGAAACAGTGGAAACAGTGTCAGACTTTGTTTTCTGGGCTCCAAAATCACTGCAGATGGTGACTGCAGCCATGAAATTAAAAGACGCTTGCTCCTTGGAAGGAAAGTTATGACCAACCTAGATAGCATATTCAAAAGCAGAGACATTACTTTACCAACAAGGTTCGCCTAGTCAAGGCTATGGTCTTTCCTGTGGTCATGTATGGATGTGAGAGCTGGACTGTGAAGAAGGCTGAGCGCCGAAGAATTGATGCTTTTGAACTGTGGTGTTGGAGAAGACTCTTGAGAGTCCCTTGGACTGCAAGAAGATCCAACCAGTCCATTCTGAAGGAGATCAATCCTGGGATTTCTTTGGAAGGAATGATGCTAAAGCTGAAACTCCAGTATTTTGGCCACCTCATGCGAAGAGTTGACTCATTGGAGAAGACTCTGATGCTGGGAGGGATTGAGGGCAGGAGGAGAAGGGGACGACAGAGGATGAGATGGCTGGATGGCATCACTGACTCGATGGATGCGAGTCTGGGTGACCTCCGGGAGCTGGTGATGGACAGGGAGGCCTGGCGTGCTGCGGTTCATGGGGTCGCAAAGAGTCGGACACGACTGAGCGACTGATCTGATCTGAACCGCTTTCACATACTCTGTGAAGTCGAATGGCCCCCTATCGGAGTAGGATGGACACCAGAGAACACCATGAACTTAAAAACAGTGAAAGCAGTCTATACAGTAGTCACAGGAGAGCCAGGACACCTGGATCAATATCCATATATTGACTCATGGCTAGGGTTAGCTGAAGACCCTCCTACTTGGACAAGGTTTTGTATCCAGATGGGAAAGGGAAAAATATTAATGGCACAAGAATTGACTGATGATAAAAAAGGAAATTCTACAAGATTTGGACGGGGATGACCTGACCCCTCCGCCATACTGGATAATGATGTTCCTGCCTCCCAGTGCTCCACCAGGACTGGAGGCCGCCTTAATGCCCAATCCAGGGCCAGATGAAGTTCCTGCAGCAGCCACTGCTCCTCCGCCAGCTCTCCCAGAGTTCGTAGAGCCACAGTTTTGGCAGGCTCTGATCCCAGCAATGGAGACCTCTGGTCAACACCCCCGGAATTTCACCTCAGCTGGACCTCCTAGATTGTATCCACCTCTCCCGGTAAGTACTGATGGGAAGGGGGAAGGAAACACAGCAATTAGACAGAGGCTGCACTCCACCAAGGAAGAGGGGGAAAGAACCCCACTACAGATGCCCCTCAGAGAGCTACAACAGCCTCTGGTTCAGGACGCATATGGGCACTACCATCAGCTCCCTGTAACCTAGTATTACCAGCCATTTTCCTCTATGGATAAATTAAACTGGCAGAGACATACTCCACCATACTCAGGGGAGCCACAAGCCATCATTAGGCTAATGGAGACTATTTTTTGAACCCACTGCCCTACACGGGATGACATAATCCAACTACTAGTCTCCCTTTTCAGCACTGAGGAAAGACACAGGATCCTAACTGAGGCCAGAAAATGGTTAAGAGAAATGGCACCTGAGGGTACTGCAAACCCGCAGCGGTGGGCAGAACTAGCCACCCCCAAGGAGAAGCCCAACTGGGACTGTAACGCAGAGGAAGGAGGGGCCACCTGGAGAGATATCAGGTGGCTATTTTACAAGGTCTCAAGAGGAGAGCCCGAAAACCTACAAGTATGGCGAAACTCTCTGAAATTCAAAGGGAAAGCAAATCACCCTCAGTTCTATGAAAGACAGTGCGAGGCCTGTAGACTTTATATGCCAATAGATCCAGAGACTGCTGGGTCTCAGATGGTAATAGGCTTGTGTCTCAAGCCTATCCTGAAAACATCAGATGGGGGGACACGAAGTGACTCATTAATTTTTATACATTCCTGAATGCCCAATACCTTTATTGGGAAGACACTTGCTGTCTAAATTGGGGGCACAAGTGACCTTTCCCCCTATGAAAGACCCACTCTTCAAGGGGGCTCAACACCTATTTACTCTGCCTCTTGGTAACCCCTCAAGATAAATGGAGGTTGCACGATATCCCGGAAGGGAAAAACTCACTGGATGGGCTAAACAGTCGAGAGAGAAAGTTAACTCAACAATTCCCTGAGGTCCGGGAGGAAGACAACCCCACCCCCACAGGCTTGCAAAACAAGTCCCACTGGTAATAGAACTTAAACCCAATACAATTATGTCAGCATCCACTTTGGGCCTGCCAGACCTTGCTAAACTGTTTACTCTTCACGTGACTGAAAAGGACAAGGTGGCTATGGGAGTGTTGTCCTAGACTATGGGGACATGGGACAGACCCGTGGCTTATCTCCTGAAACCACTGGACAATGTTGCCACTGGGTGGCTGGGATGCTTACGGGCAGTTGCTGAAATTGCCTTACTGGTCCAGGAGGCAACCAAGCTGACTTTGGGCCAAGATTTGTTCATAAAAGTTCCTCATGAGGTCAACACTCTCCTGCAAGGGGACCCCCATAAATGGCTGTCAACATCCCAGATTACTCAATACCAGGGACTGTTATGTGAGAACTCCCATGTTGCTACTGAGCCATGTCAGGCCCTGAATCTGGCCACTCTCCTGTGGGAGAAGGTGGGTCCTCATATGATTGCAAGGAAATATGCCAGCAGACCTGCCTTGAGAGACCAGCCAATCCCGGACCCAGATTTGGTCCTGTACACCAAGGGCACCAGCCTGGTGAAACAAGGACAAGGACTGTCGGGATATGCAGTAGTTATGGAAGAAACCATCGTTGAGGCTAGCTCTCTGCCATCACACTGGTCCCCTCAACAGGCTGAACTATATGCTCTAATCCAGGCCCTCCAGCTGTCAAAAGGTAAGAAGACAAACATTTACACAGACTCCAGGTTTGCTTTTGCCACACTACAAGACTCTGTATAAGGAGAGAGGCCTTTTGACAGCTAGTTAAAAAGATATTAAAAATAAGGAAGAAATTAAGACCCTATTAGATGCTGCCTGGGAACCAGAAAGGGTTGCAGTCATACACTGCTGAGGACATCAAAAAGAGGATACCCCCAGGCTCAGAGAACAGACTGGCAGATAAGACCACTAAATAAGCAGCTGAGGGCTTGGGGGTGACAAGTGAGGCCCCCTATTAAAGCCCTTATATTGGCGGAGCTACCTGAGCTAACGCTGGACTCTCCAAAATACACTGAAGCCCAAAACCAATTAGCCAAAGCAGAAGGGGCCATCAGGACTGAAAAAGGATGCTGGGAATTGCCAAGTGGCAAATTATTGGTACTGGAGGAGCTGGCACCGGCTCTGGTAAGCCAAACACACCAAGCGACCCATCTAGGCCATAATAAACTGGAATAGCTAATTTGAAAATATTTCTTGGTTCCCCACCTCTCTTTCCTATGCAGGACAAAATCTCAGAACTGCACTGCCTGCTCACAGGTTAATGGTGCCTCTCGGCACAGACGGAAACCTCCAGGGATTCAGCTAAAAGGCATTCTGCCCTTTGAACACCTAGAAGTGGACTTCACTGAAATGAAACCTCACCAACACTACCATTACCTGCTGGTCATCGTATGTACGTTCTCAGGATGGGTAGAAGCTTTTCCTACGGGACTGAAAGAGCATCAAAAGTAGCCTGGTGCCTGCTTAGGGAGCTAGTTCCTAGATTTGAATTTCCTATCAGCACTGGATTGGACAATGGCCTGGCTTTCGTAGCTGATTTAGTATGACAAGTAAGGGAAACTTTAAACATCAAGTGGAAATTACATACAGCATATAGGCCCCAGAGTTCTGGGATAGTGGAAGGAACCAACCAGACACTTAAAAAGACACTCTCCAAGTGGATCTTAGAGACTGACTGTTCCTGGGTGGACTTGTTTCCAATGGCTCTGTTCAGACTCAAGATGACCCCACAGTTCCATGGCTATTCTCTGTACGAAATTGTGTATGGAAGGCCCCCTCCCATAATAAAACAGGTGTCAACAGATTTGCCTCAGGTAAGGGGAGATGAGATTTCACAGCATATGGATCAACTGGGTAAGGTAATAAATCAGGTAACTAAGTTTGTACAAGAAAGGGTGCCATTCCCCCTTGGGGAAGAGATTCATGAATTGTGCCTGGGGATCAGGTGTGGGTCAAGTATTGGAAACATGACTCCTTGGCCCCACATTGGAAAGGTCCATATACTGTTGTTCTAACCACCCCTACTGCAGTTAAAGTTGCAGGTGTCACTCCCTGGATCCACCATATGAGGGTGAAAAGAACATACCACGCAGACCCAGAAAATGCTGAGTGGACTGTGCAGAGGCATCCCACTGACCCTCGAGAGACTAAGATCATCCTTACGAAGAAGAAGGAAAAGAAGATCCTGGATGAGCACCTTCAGGATGAAGCCCCGTAATCAACTCCCCGCTGCTTGGCCTCATCAACATGATTTTGAATTTAACTTCCATTTCAACTCAGGACAATGTTTTCATCTCATAATTTTGAATTTAACTTCCATTTCAACTCAGGACAAATGTTTTCATCTCATGGGCACATTCCTACGTGGACTTCCACAACACCTCTAATTGCTGGGTATGTGGGGCTATGCCTCTGTCTGTGATGGATGAACTTCCTTGGTGGGTGTCACTGCTCTGCCAAGGAGATTTTAAACCACTCTGCTCTTTTCTGGGACAACAAAAAGAGACTTTCTTTTCTCTTGTCAATCATAATCTCTTCCTGTTCTCTTGGTATAAGCCAGATCTACAGTCAATAGACTCAGGTCATGGGTTTACATTTGAGGTAAAAACCAGTTTCATGGGAGTAACAAAAGCCTATACCTCATATTTAAAGAACAAAAGGAAAAAAGCTCCCTGATTCACAAGAGAGGATAGGCCTCTAGGTATGTTGAACAATTCTACCAATTCTGGGATGGATATTTCTGGATGACCCCAGAAAAGGGTCAATTAATTACTCCCACTGCTATATACTGGGAACAAAAAGAACAAAGGGTAGGATTTGGTGACCTCCATTAGACCCAAATGAACAGTGTAAATTAACATTTGAGGTCACATACCACCCCAACCAGTCCATCCATTGGCCAGGCTCTGATTGGAAATACAACCCTGGAATCCATTGGATGGCGCCCAATGGAACTCAATGGCTTTGTGGGCCTAACCTTTGGCCTTGTTTACCAATCGGCTGGGTAGGCTGCTGCACACTGGGATTCACTTTTGCCCATGGCAGCGGAAGGCAATGGCACCCCACTCCAGTACTCTTCCCTGGAAACTCCAATGGACAGAGGAGCCTGGTAGGCTGCAGTTCATGGGGTCGTGAAGAGCCGGACATGACTGAGTGACTTCACTTTCACCTTTCACTTTCATGCATTGGAGAAGGAAATGGCAACCAACTCCAGTGTTCTCGCCTGGAGAATCCCAGGGGTGGGGGAACTTGGTGGGCTGCCGTCTATGGGGGTCGCACAGAGTCGGACACGACTGAAGTGACTTAGCAGCAGCAGCAGCAGCAGCATAAAGCCTAACCTACAATCTACCTTATTTACATGCTAGGTGGACAAGTCTGTGTTTCAATGCTATGAGTATATTGCTGCCTTATTCATACCTTCTATAGGGACAACAGGTATTATGATTAAAGTAGAGGCCTTGATTAATTTCACAAAACAGGCCCTCCTAGATGGTGCTAAAGCCATCCAAGTCTTAAATGAAGAACAAATCCAAATGAGAAAAGAGGTAATTCAAAACAGAATGGCTTTGGACATGCTCAAAGCTGCTCAAGGAGAGACCTATGCTATAATTAAGGTTGAATGTTGTGTTTTTGTGTATATATTCCTGATTTATCTGGCAATGTATCAGCTGCTTTAGATGACATGAAAAACCGGATAAAAGCAATCTCAAATGAAAACATTCCTTTCTGGACTTCAGTCCTATCTTGGGTGGAGGGTGATTGGTGGAAAACTATATTTACCATTGTCACAGTTGCCTTGATAGTTCTGCTTTGTGGACCCTGCACTTTACAATGTATTATGAACTTTGTAACCCAAAGATTGGTGTCATTCTTCAAAATTGGTGGTCGGAGAGCCAGGGTGCAATATATCCCTATGAGTGATGCTTGTACTATGAGTTAAGAGCATCAAGATTGGGGAATGAAGGCAGGACTCCACCTTGAAAGCAAGACTCTGTTTTGGGCTGGACTGTAGACTTTGGGCTATATGCCCAGTATCTATGGAAACAACATACCAACTAGAAAACCAGATCCCCCTGGATGGAAGAGCCCCAGGTCTCATACCTAGACTCTCCATCACCTAAAAGAATACCCTAATTATCTGTGTAACTGAATAGAATCATAGAGTCTATTATGCTTATTGGGGTATGACCACAGGTCTATTGATAACTGTCCACTCTTAACTACCTAGGCTTAAGGCATATGAATCACGGATTAACTTTGATTATATCTTTCTTTTCCTTTGTTCAGACTAGTTTCAGAGAATTCAGGGAGAATTCAGAGAATTGAGCATGTACACTTAGGGTATATAAGGTTTTCACAAAAGCTGGTCGGGGTCCTTGGCTAAGAGGAGACTCTGCCTTGGGCCCGCGGGTGTAATAAACTGCATGCCACTATCTGCATTGTCCTTCCGAGTGAGTTGTTTCCCTGAATGGGTGGCTACAACAGTAGGACTAACATCTTGAATACGGTTTCCTAATAACAAAGATTCTCTTTTCATCTAGTGGACAAACATGGGGATTTTGAACCTTTATCAAGAGCTCAGAATGTTTATAGTAACTATTTTGGGCAGGTAGTTAATGTTTCTCTCCTTGGACCTTTCTCTTTGTTTGGTATCCTTGATGTTGCAACCCAATATTGAGAAAGCTGAGATTGATTTTTTTGAGGGTCATGAAGAGAACAACACAGCTCTTATTTTTACTAATTGTGATACGAAAGAACATCAAGATGAGGACATAGGACTTTCCTAGAAACACTTTTATGAAACAAAGTTTTCATGGTACTTTAGGGAATATACATTTCAAAGGCTAATTGTGTGCAACTTCTCTCAAAAAAAGGTTGGAAATCAACCTTTGTTGATTGTTGTCTTACTTCTGGATAAGAAAGTATCCTGGGCTGAGAGTATATAATACATATATTCATAAGCATGATGTTGAAACACTTAGCAACACTTTCAATCTTATGACTAGGGTAATCTATTTCCTGAGGGAGCAGGTTTTAGGGATTTTTTATTTTATACAGCGAGGGTACCTACAAAATGCCCATAGAGCTATGCCAAGTTTTAGTCTTAAGCTTCTGAGCAGAAGTGGTAACATCTTGTAACATCTCGTCTTGTAACATCCAACTTCATTGTTTTCTGGGTATTGAGACTTTTATACTTCTTTTTATCCTCAGAGGGTAAAAATCTGCCTGCTATATGGGAAACTGGAGTTTGATCCCTGGGTTGGGAAGATCTGGAGAAGGGAATGGCTACCCACTCCAGTATTCTGGCATGGAGAATTCCATGGACAGAGGAGCCTGGTGGGCTACAGCCCATGGGGTTGCAAAGAGTTGGACATGACTGAGCAACTAAGCACAGCCCATCACATGTGTATAAAATAGAGAAAACATGAGTTGTTCATACAAACTTGGATTTGATTAAACTGAGGAGTTTAGTCAAGATTCTTGGGGGAAATATATAGAATGAGAAACTCTTAAATGGAGAAGGCAATGGCAACCCACTCCAGTACTCTTGCCTGGAAAATCCCATGGACGGAGGAGCCTGGTAGGCTGCAGTCCATGGGGTCGTGAAGAGTCGGACATGACTGAGTGACTTCACTTTCACTTTTCACTTTCATGCATTGGAGAAGGAAATGGCAACCAACTCCAATGTTCTTGCCTGCAGAATCCCAGGGACGGCGGAACCTGGTGGGCTGCTGTCTATGTGATCACATAGAGTTGGACACGACTGAAGCGACTTAGCAGCAGCAGCATCAAACTATTAAAACTGGATAGAACTTGAAAGGACACATTAGCTTTCTGGAAAGATGTCCCTATTTTTTTTTACTTATAAAGACATGAAGTGGAGAAGGGGAGAGAAGGAAAACTAAAAACACCCCAAACCAAAATGTACTGTTAGACTATAGCCAGAAACTTGAAAGAAATATCAGGATTAACATAATCCATGGTACTGAATTGAGAATCATCATTATTAAGCAACATATGATTTGCTGCTAGAAACAAAGCCAAACTGTTGGCTTCAAATCAGGTAGGGAAAGTTCATTCCTTTCCTGAAACTGTAGGTGGGTTCTTTTCCACTAGCACCACCTGGGAAGCCACTGATGGAGCTCTGTGTATTGAACGAGGACCACTCAATTAGATGATGCACAAAAGTGCCTCATCTTTAGAAGGTCCTTCTTCCATGGACTCTTCCTTTATCCCCACCTAGACTTTTCTTGCTAGATGTGTGTTCCAGGATTCATTGTTTCACTACTCAGTCTTGTAACATCCAACTTCATTGTTTTCTGGGTATTGAGAGTTTTATACAGATATGGCAAGGGACACCCCACTGGACTGAAGATGGTTCTGTTTAGCAGACAGAAAGCTAAATGGTTCTATTTAGCAGAGGAGTTGCACAGAGTTGGACATAACAGAAGTGACTTAGCACACACACCATCAGTGGCATTCCTTGTCAGGAGCTGATCTTGAACTAGGAGAAGACAATGGCATCCCACTCCAGTACTCTTGATTGGAAAATCCCATGGATGGAGGTGCCTTGTAGGCTGCAGTCCATGGGGTCGCTAAGAGTCAGACACGACTGAGCGACTTCACTTTCACCTTTCACTTTCATGCATTGGAGAAGGAAATGACAACCCACTCCGGTGTTCTTGCCTGGAGAATCCCAGGGATGGCAGAGCCTGGCGGGCTGCCGTCTATGGGGTCGCACAGAGTCATACACGACTGAAGCAACTTAGCAGTAGCAGCAGCAGATCTTGAACTAGGACGTGTCACTCAGTCTTCCAGCTGTGGACCAGAAAACTTATAGCTCAGTACACATTGAGCAGGTCCTGGAACACACTGTACATGCTCTATGTTCCCAAATATTGGGTCTAAGGAGATTGATTTTCACTCCTGGATGAGTTAACGTGAAAAATAAATAGCCCAGCTAGTGGAAAAAGGGCATAACCAGGGAAGTGAAGCATCACCTCAAAGACAATTTTAGAACTGTTTCTCACCCTCCGTGTATGTGGAAAAAGGACAGGCAGACATTGTGAGATAAAGAGATGGAAGAAAAAAAGGTGCTGGATGAGATAAGGAGGGATTATAGGGAAGGAAAAAAATAGTAATAATATTCAGCTGACCAAAAAGTTTGTTTGGATTTTCCCCTAAGATGTTATGGAAAATTCCAGACGAACTTTATGGCCAACCAAATAGTATTAATAGATCCACTGAAGGCAATAAGAGGTGAAACTGATACTATAAGAAACAGAATCGGACACTCTCTAAAGTATAGAAGCTGTACATTGTCCTCCCTCAAAGGAATAAATGAGGCAAGAGATGATAGATCCCTAAAATGAGGAACAAATCAAATTAGTGTTAATTTGTACTCATGAAAAAGAGAAGAGTTATCACAATGAGACAGCACTACACACCTCCTAGGACAACTATAATGAGAGTAAAGACACCATATGCTAAGTGGTATTCAGGATAGCTGAAACTCACACGGCTGGTAGGGGTGTTTTACACAACTACTTTGGAAAATTCCTAGTAGCTTCTTAACAGTTAAAATTATGGTCATCTTTTGACTTCAAAATTCCAGTCTAGGTAATTAATTATCCAAAAGAAGTGAAAAATATGTCCACAACAACACTTACAAAAATATTATAGCTGCTTTATTCATAGCAGCCCCAAACTGGGTATCCTTTCCCTTCTCCAGGGGATCATCCCAACCCAGGGATCGAACCCAGGTCTCCCGCATTGCAGGTGAATTCTTTATCACCTGAGTCAAAGGGAAGCCCAGAAACAGCTCAGATATCCACAAATAGGAAAATCAATAAACATATGGTATTGTATTCATAAAATAAAATTCTATTCAGCAATAAGTGAAATGAATTACTGATATAAGCAATAACGGACAAATCTCAAAAAAAGTCTTATACATAATATTATATTATGTATTATACATATTATACATTATTACATAATGTATTATGTAATATTATAAGATTCCATTTATATGATTTCAGAATAGCATAATCCAAGTTGATAGAAATCAAATCAGCAGTTACTTCTGGTCATGGGGTTGCTTTGGAAGGAACATGAAGGAATTTTCTGGAATGATGGAAATTTCTGTATCTTACAGGGATTGGGTTACTTAGATATATGCATTTGGCAAAACCACTAAAATTATACACTTCAGAGTGCTTGTATTTTATCAGATGTAAATTACCTATCTAAAAAAGCATTAAAAATTTAAAAATATATTTTAAAAAGAGAATAAAGATTCTTTTCCTTTATAGGTTATTACAAAATATTAAATATAGTTCCCTGTGCTATACAGTGGGTCATTGTTCTTTACCTATTTTATATATTGTAGTGTATATCTGTTAATCCATACTCCTAATTTATTCCTCACTCCCCTTTCCATTTTGGTAAACATAAATTTGTTTTCTATGTCTATGGATCTGTTTGTAAATATGTTCATTTCCATAATTTTTTAGATACAACATTGTAAATCAACTATGCCTCAATCATTTTGATGTATGGCAAAACCAATACAATACTGTAAAGTTAAGTAAAATAAAATTTAAAAAAAAGCAAAAAGAGAATAAAAGAAAATATAATCAAAGGAATATTCAGAATTATTTAAAAAATTAAAACAATCTCCCCAATACTCTCCAATACTTATGCAAGATCTGACTCTGGAAATTTAATTGATTCAGGAAGTACTATGCAAAATCAGCAAAAAGACCTCACACCTAGATACATTGTGATAAAATATTTGAATTACAATGTAAAAGCCATAAAAATCCAGGAAGAAAAACAGATGAATAAGAAACAATAACATGGAAGAGCTCAGATTTTTCTACTACATGACTAAATATGAAAAGTAAGAAAGATGGTTAGATAAGAATTTTATACCCAGACAAATCATTATGTTTAAACCTGAGAATTTGTTCAAGTTAAGCAAAGGATATATATATATATATATCTCGGAGAAGGCAATGGCACCCCACTCCAGTACTCTTGCCTGGAAAATCCCATGGACGGAGGAGCCTGGTAGGCTACAGTCCATGGGGTCGCTAAAAGTCAGACACGACTGAGCAACTTCACTTTGACTTTTCACTTTCCTGCATTGGAGAAGGAAATGGCAACCCACTCCGGTGTTCTTGCCTGGAGAATCCCAGGGACGGGGAAGCCTGGCGGGCTGCCATCTATGGAGTCGCACAGAGTCGGACACGACTGAAGTGACCTAGCATAGCATATATATATATATATAACCAACTTGCCCTGCTTACAATAATTCTTGAAGACATTTCAGCTGCCTGAAAGATGAATTAAAATAAGTCAAAAGTAAGAAATTAGGGAAAAGGACAAGAGCTATGGACACAGATATCAAGTAACCATAGAACTGTCCAGTAATATATCATAAATATGATTGCCTGCTGAGTAGGTAAAATAATTCACAAAAGAGAAATCATGTAATATAAAATACTGACAGTAACTTGAATAAAAATGCTAAATTATTCTTATAAATACTGAGAAAAAGGCTGCTGCTGCTGCTAAGTCACGTCAGTCGTGTCCGAATCTGTGTGACCCCATAGACAGCAGCCCAACAGGCTCCTCTGTCCCTGGGCTTCTCCAGGCAAGAACACCAGAGTGGGCTGCCATTTCCTTCTCCAATCATGAAAATGAAAAGTGAAAGTGAAGTTGCTCAGTCGTGTCTGACTCTTAGCAATCCCATGGACTGCAGCCTACCAGGCTCCTCCGTCCATGGGATTTTCCAGGCGAGAGTACTGGAGTGGGTTGCCATTGCCTTCTCTGAGAAAAAGGCTTGAAGGATGTAAAAATGGATTAAATTTCTCATCTCTGTGTGTGTGGGGTGTTATTCAAACACACCATTTCACTCTGAACTTGATTAGAAAAGTAGGTGTTTATATCTTTGACTTTGGTAAGCATACAGCATAAGTAGAAATGCTGTGAAAAATTTCAAGTGCAATCACTTGTAGAAATAAAGAGCATGACTATTTTCTAAGTTATTGAAAAAAATTATTAGCAAAACCATAGTGCCCATGGCAAAAGACAGAGACAAGGATGCACAAAATATTGTGAAAAAATTAAGATCAAATTAATATAATTTTGATTGTTATAACTGACGTAAATTTCCAAATGAGAGAAGAATACTGTGGGCAAATGAATTTAAGAAATGCTCAAACTCAGGGGAATATTTCTTTACTGCAGATCTCAGAATCTTAATTCATTAATACAAATTACGAACACCTGGGGGACAGGATTTCATTTGGAAGAGTAGATAAAACAAGCTTATTTTATTAGCTCTCACAGAATATACTTTAAAATATGTTAAACAAAGAAGCAATCTTTTTAAAATTGGTATTAAAACAGAATGCTCACTATTATCTTTTAGTTACCAGAAGTTACAATCAGTATTTTAAGACATCAAACAGAAATCAAAGGCAACTATTGGAAGGAGGGAAATTATCATTATTTACAGGCACTATGATTACAAATTCTTACAATCAATGAAAAACTCATAATTAATTTTAATGAGTTATATAGATGGAAAAAATGTCCATATATTTCAGCTGTATCAGACAGAAGATATTTAAAAAAGATCCATTCATAATGAGAAACTAAAATTATAAAATACAAAAGAATAACTCTAATAAGAAATGTGAGGACCTATATTAAAAAAATTGTAAGGTTTTGAAAAGGAATATAAAAGATAATTCAAATAAGTTCAATGTTTCTTGATGGGCTGACTCAATACTAAAATGAATGCCATTTATTCCACAACTGACCTCTAGGTTCATCATCTGCATGTGTGCTAAGTCGCTTCAGTCATGTCCTAGTCTGTGCGAGCCTATGGACTGTAGCCCATCAGGCTCCTCTGTCCACGGGGATTCTCCAGGCAAGAATATTGAAGTGGATTGCCATGCCCTCCTCCAAGGAATCTTCCTGACCCCAGGATTGAACACACATCTCTTGTCTCGTGGATTCTTTACCACTAGCGCCACCTGGGAAGCCCAGGTTTATCATATTCCCAGTCAAATTATCAATGGGATATTTTATGTGTGTGTGCATGTGTGTGTGTATACAAATGTGTGTGTATGATGGTGGTGGTTTAGTTGCTAAGTCACGTCTGACTCTTGCAATCCCATGGACTGTAGCCTGCTGGGCTCCTCTGTTTATGGGTTCTCCAGGCAAGAATACTGGAGTGGGTTGCCATTTCCTTTTGCGCTAGTGGTTCTTTACCACTAGTGCCACCAGGGAAGCCCAGGTTTATCATATTCCCCGTCAAATTATCATTGGGATATTTTATGTATGTGTGTGTGTGTGCATGTGCACACATATATACATATGTATTTATACAGATGATATAAATGCATATACTCTTATAATTTTCAAAGTCATTTTGGAGTTTATCCAAGAGAACACATTGGCAAGAGTAGATAAAGCAATTTTGAAAGTAAAAAGTGATCAGACAGTACATGCCCTACTGGTTTAAACGTTTCATAAAACTCAAAACCAGCACGATTCTGGCCCAAGAACTGACATGACATAAACCTAAGTAAAACATTCTGTAATAATATAATGTGCATAAGAACTTAATATATATAATTAAATCACTACTTACTGAATGAAAAGGCATGAATTATACAGTACATTCCCTACCCATGGTTACCCCTCTCCTGGACCTCAGCAACAACCTTCCCAAGGGTCCTCTGCTCGACCTATTGACGACTGCGCCCCTCACCCCATTGCGCATGCGTGTGCCCTCTGGGCACTCTGTGCTGCAGTCACTATCTAGCATTTAGGTGACTGAACCTGCACATATACTGTTTCCTCTGCCCCAATTCACACTGCCCTTGCCTCTTCATTCTCAGCTAGGAGGCTGCTTTCTTCTAGAAGCCTTCCCATATCCCCAAAGTCCAGACTAATGTCTCATACCACTCTGTACTTCCTCTTGCACAGCTTATAATAAGCTATATTATAATGGCTTGGGTTTTGTTTGTATGTCTCCCTTATTAGGCTGTAAGCTCTGAAGAGGTGAAGTCATCTCTGTCTTCTTTTCTGTTTTATCCCTAGTATCTTACTTGGTGGGCTTCCCTAGTGTCTGGGTGGTGAAGAATCTGCCTGCCAATGCATGAGACGCAAGAGATGAAGGTACAGTCTCTGGGTTGGGAAGATCCCTTGGGAAAAGGAAATGGCAACCCACTCCAGTATTCTTGCCTGGGAAATGCCACGGACAGAGAAGCCTGGTGAGCTACATTCCATGGAGTCGCAAAGAGTTGGACATGACTGAGCAGCTGAGCACACACGGATGCCTCTTGCTCAGTGCCTGAACATATAACGCTGTTAGTGATTTGCTGAGTGAACCGCTAAAAAGTAATCACAATGGAAACATCTAATAGACTTCAAGCCACAAAACTTTACAAATTTGCTTGTAAAAATATTTTCAACAGAATTAAAAGACAGTCACCAAATTGGAAAATTATTTATAACAAATATAGAAAACAGATTGATACCCTCCAAATATAAAGGATTCATTTTTTTAGAGTTAAGAAATACTAAGAAAAATGAAGAAAATATTGAGTCAAATACAAATAATAAATCAACTTGAAAGCATAAGAAACAAAGTAAGAAACATGGAGGGTATTAAATGTATGAAAAATTAGTTATACCAGTTAATTTGAAGAAATAGGATTAATATTATTTTAGACTTATTAGATTGAGAAAAAAGTACATTCATATGAGAGAACATTATGTGAGCTTAAAAATCATGCTTTCAGAAACTATTGACATAAGACTATCATAAAATATTGTTTAAAAATGAGATTTTAAAAAGAGAAGCATACAAAGAATGAAACAGGAAAAATTTTCATCATATATAAACAGAGTATTTTGGGGGGAGGTGGTTGAATTATGGGTGCTACCAATTTTCTTTATCTTATTTCATAATGCCAGAAAAAAGGTAAAAAATTTTAAGCCTATATAAAAATCCCTGTTCCTAACCCTTTACCAACTTCAGGAACTCACTCTATAGTATGAGAACAGTTTTCATATTCTCACGCAAAATTACTCTGCCTACTGCCTTGTGCTGTGTTGTGCTTAGTCGCTCAGTGGTGTCCGACTCTTTGGGACCCCATGGACTGTATCCCACCAGGCTCCTCTGTCCTTGGGATTCTTCAGGCAAGAATACTGGAGTGGGTCGCCTGTCCCTCCCACAGGGGATCTAACTGGCCAAGGAGTCAACCCGGGGTCTTCTGCACAGCAAGTAGATTTTTTGCCAGCTGAGCTACCAGGGAAACAAGGTACCAAATAAAATTAAACTCTCTTAGAATCCACTGATGGAGAAAAGATGCTTATCCTTGGGCAAAATGAGTGTTGAGAGGCAGGTCAATATAAAATAAACAAACCCTCAAACATCAACAGGGTACTTAACACCGATGGTTCAGAATTGACCAGACTTGAGGGGTAAACCAGTTAGTTGGTTTATTGCTGGAAACAATTCACAGAGATGGAAATCCCAAGAAGACATTAAGGAAAATTACAACATGCCTGCAATCCTGAAGAATTAACACTCATGGAGGCTGTCAATCAAGCTGAGTGGTACAACAGTCATTTGCACCTCTTCTCAAAGGAAAACATCTTAACTGTGTGACTATACCCAGGCTTGGGCCACCTGCCAGTCTATTATTTAAAAATCATACTAGGCCAGCCAGTATCTTACCAATTGCCTGAACTTCTGAGTAAGTTCACAGGTATTTACTCTTGCCTCCCACAAGAGTCTCCACAGAGTAGAGTGCATGGTTCTTGCTATTTATCTCTTATTTTTTAAGTCTGAGAGTCCCTTGGACTGCAAGGAGATCCAACCAGTCCATTCTGAAGGAGATCAGCCCTGGGATTTCTTTGGAAGGAATGATGCTAAAGCTGAAACTCCAGTATTTTGGCCACCTCATGCAAAGAGTTGACTCATTGGAGAAGACTCTGATGCTGGGAGGGATTGGGGGCAGGAGGAGAAGGGGATGACAGAGGATGAGATGGCTGGATGGCATCACTGACTCGATGGATGTGAGTCTGAGTGACCTCTGGGAGCTGGTGATGGACAGGGAGGCCTGGCGTGCTGCGATTCATGGGGTCGCAAAGAGTCGGACACGGCTAAGTGATCTGATCTGATCTGATTTTTATTTTAAAATTATTTTTAATTGAAATATGGTTGATTTACAATGTTTCAGGTGTATAGAAAAGTGATTCAGTTTTATATATACACACACATATATATATGTGTGTGTGTGTATATATGTATATATTCTTTCTCAGATTCTTTTCCATTATAGGTTATTACAAAATACTGAATATAGTTCCCTGTACTATATGTAGGTCTTTGTTGTTTCTCTATTTTATATATAGTGGTGTGTCTGTTGGGGCTTCCCTGGTGGCTCACACGGTAATGAATGCAGGAGACTCAGGTTTGATCCCTGGGTTGGGAAGATCTGCTGGAGAAGGGCATGGCAACCCACTCCGGTATTCTTGCCTGGAGAATTCCATGGACAGAGGAGCCTGGCAGGCTACAGTCTATAGGGTTGCAAAAGAGCTGGACACGACTGAGCGATGAACACTGTTCCTACTACTACTACTATGTATTTGTTAATCACAAATTCCTAATTTATCTCTCCCTACCCCAGTTCTTTTAAAAATACCTATTGGGTCATGCTATGCCTTTTCTTCAAACACCCCAAAGACTTCCTATTGCTCTTTGAGAGTTTGCATGGTCTGGCTTCTCTCTTTTTTTCCTCCTATTTTGTTTCATCTTGGTTTAGTCACATGGTGTTTTTTCTGTACCCCCACATTTGGTATGCTCTCACTTATACCTTTGCAGGTGTGGTTCCTTTTACTGAGAAAGCTCTTTCTTCCCAGTTTGATTTTAGGTGAATCATCAATTTCTCAGGGTTGCTCTCTTAAAGAGTATAAGTCCCCTCCTTTCCTGTCCTTACCATACTCACAAGGGCTCAGGAATTTGTTTGATATCTGCTTCCTTGTCATAAGCTCCATACAAGCAGAGACTATTATGTTCACTATGATTTCTCCGGCATCTAGCACAGTTTCTAAGGGGCTTGATAAATGTTTGAAGGATCACTTCCAATGCTGATTATGATCGATTTTAACCTGAACATTTCCACAGGACTTTGAATGATGACACAGTCCCTCTACAGCTGATTTTGCTAAATTCAGGTTAACATCCCCCACTGGATCAGGAGGGTAGAGGTGAGAATTCAATGCCAAGGCAGAACTTTCCAGATTAGCAGTGTAGTCCTGTCTGGGCAGCAGAACTCATTTCATGGTGCTAAGGGAAATCCCAGATTTTCTCATCCCACATCAGAAGTGTGGGTTTGTGAAAACTCTGCATGATTAGTATCCAAGAGTGATGAATTCTCACCAGAGCTCTTCACTCTATTACAACAGGAACACTTCTAGGCAAAGCAGGATGCTGGTTTTGTTGTTACTCTTTTCAACACTCCAGAAAGCTTAACTGTGGTCACAGTGACGACTTAAGGAATTATGGAATGCTTTTAGTAGCCAGTTCAGTGTTTTGCCAGAGGCAACGATTTCCTTTCATGTAGTCCCTTTTGCTCTTCCCCAAATCCTCTGGGCTTTCTCAATTTCTTCCCTACTTTCACACTTCTTTGTTTATTGCTTGCTGCAGTCAAAAGGTACAGCTGGGCATCATTAGGGAAGAGCTGATGTGACCAACCTGGAACACTGTGTTCCAGGCTAGTCACTAAACTTGAAGGATTCACAAAACCCAAAGAGACTCGATGATGGAGGCATAAAATGATTGAGGAGCCAAGGGAGGGGGTGGTTATCTAAGGATACATCGTGAAGATCAGAACTACTCAGTCTGCGAAGATAAAAGCTATCGCAGGACATGGGTAATAGCAAGGAAGGGACAGGATAAATAGACTTTTCCCCAATTCTGTAATTATGTAAAATCCCTTTGTGTCAGAAAAAGCTTAGGGATGAGCAAAGGATTTACTATATTATCCAACAGATAGTTAACTGAAAATACTCTTTACTTCAAGATGTGTTTATTGTTGACTACAAATATTGATAAACAAAAGGTAAAATAAATTTCCATAGGACAGGACAACAGATTCATGAGGTAATAGCATAATGTCTAAATATTAATAGATCAAATCAATGTTTAGATGAATTCCTACATGGTATGACAATATATAGGGCTTCCAAGGCGGCTCAGTGGTAAAGAATCCACCTGCAATGTGGGAGACACAGGAAACGCAAGTTCAATCTCTGGGTTAGGAAGATCCTCTAAAGGAGGAAATAGCAACCCCCTCCAGTATTCTTACCTGGAGAACTTCATGGACAGAGAAGCCTGGTGGGCTACAGTCCATAGGGTAGCAAAGAGTCAGCCACGACTAAGCACAGCATGGTATCAGCAGAACAACAGGTTCAGAAGGTCTTATATAACATGGACTACAATATCCGTCCATGGGATTTTCCAGGCAAGAGTACTGGAGTGGGGTGCCATTGCCTTCTCCAAAAACAGAATTTAGGATAAATTAAATGGATAAATTAAATCTATGTTAGGGCTTCCCAGGGGGCGTTAGTGGTAAAGAACCCTCTAGCCAATGCAGGAGACATAAGAGATTTGGGTTCAATCCCTGGGTTGGGAAGATCCCCTGGAGGAGGGCATGGCAACCCACTCCAGTGTTTTTGACTGGAGAACTCTGTGGACAGAGGAGCCTGGTGGGCTATGGACCATAGGGTTGCAAAGAGTCAGACATGACTGAAGCGACTTAGCCCAGCCTATGTTAAGACAGAGGATGGATACTGTGGCATTAAAAGACTATAGATCAAGGGTTAGCCAAATATAGTCCATGGGCTAAATCTGACTCATTGACTATTTTTGGTGAGGAAGGTTTGTTGGAACAATGTCACACATTCATTCGTGTATTGGCTATGGCTGTTTTTGTGTGATAAAGGCAAGAGTTGAATAATTGTGACTGACAGTGTGCAACTTGCAAATTCTAAAATACGGACACTCTGTACCTTTACAGAAAAAAAGTTTGCTGATTCCATTCTAGGACATACTAGCAGCATGCTAATATTCTTCATATCTGAGGCCCACATTAAGCAGGATGAAAAAGATCTTATAGATAATACCCTCTGGTAGGTGCAGAATATTAGCTAGGGCAGAAATTACTGACAATCATATGAAGAGTCTGAAAAATGCATATTTACCAGTCATTTAATCATCACATCTTTGGGGGTTTGGTAATAAAGTTAAAGAGGCTTTCTGGATTTGAGGAATATGGTGAGAAAATGGGCTTCTGACTATATCTACCTGTATTCGATGTTCCTCAATTCTGGGCTCCTCATCTACAAAGAATCATGGAACTTTGGGAAAACAAAGTTCAGAAGTATAATGTCATAAATTAGCTGGAACTAATATTAAGGCTTCTGATTTTTAGATAAAAATATTGTACTTTCCTAAACACCAAATACATTAGCAGCATTTTATCCACACACAAAAAACAAAACTCATAGTCTTCAGAATAGTGGCTTCCTTTTTTCCCAGTGAAGTTCCCTGGTATGAAATCAATTTGTATACATGCATTAGGACATAACTTTGGTAATCCCAGTAGTTCTTTTGCACCAAAATGTTTACGTGAGAACAACCTAGGAAAATGATTCTATAGTTCTGGCTCTTTTGTTCCCACTATGCATAATGAAATACATTCTGGGACAGATTTCCATTTATGTATCCCTTTTCTGATAACAGTGCTTAGAATACAGAGACCACTGATAAAGATGGGGTTCACAGTTGAATCTAATTCATACTTGACAAACTGGTATCAATCAGAAGGCAGGGAGTTGCTATTTTTGGAGTTGGCTTGATTAATTAAGATCCTTTTTATTGTCTAAAACTTTGAATCCCTTAGAGAATTTAAAATTTCTATCAAAACAGAGGGGAAGAAAGATTCATCACTCAGTAATGAGATCTAAATTTTGAGATGCCATGGTTAAGCTCTTCAAGTACAAGGCTCTGATTCAGTTATCCAGTCCAAGTATGAGATTCATTATTTCATTTTCAACCTGTCATCCATAATAATCAGTGTCATTCTCCCACTCCCACTGGAAGTTTGCCATTTGCTAGGCAAAATAAACCACAAAAAGGAAGTCTTGATAGCAGCCATCTACCTACACAGAAGAAAGATTCCCAGAGAGGCTTAATGCTTTGCCACTGTTTAATGTCCTAGCAACTCCGATAATCTGAGCTACCGGCAGAATTGTCAATAATCATATCCTATCTGAAATTCATTATCTGTTTCCAGAGAAGTATCAGTAAGAAGGTCACAATCACTGGCCACTTTGTAAAGTAGGCCTTCATTATCCCTGTAGGGAAAGCTGTTTTACCTTTGAACATGTATTTGTCAAGTTCTTACATAACACAGTCTCCTGATGACTCTGGTGAGAGACCATAAACATTGCATATGCTCCTGTTGAAGATTTCACTAAGTTACATGTGATTTCTGTTTTAAAAGGAATCCACAACCTTTTGATCATGCCTGAGATTTCAAAGTATTCCCTGTGTACATTGTTGATGCTCACCTTAACAACTTAATACAGGATATTTGGAGCCCATGTTATGCAGTTTCCACATCTGTTTTAGTCTCTTAGAAATTTTTTGCTATTGAATTCTCACTACACACTTTGTTCACAAGTGAATATTTCCTTTTTATACCACTAATTACAATTATGTTTAAGAAATTAGAACTAGGACTTCCTTGGTGGAGCAGTGGATAGGAATCTGCCCGTCAATGCAGGGGACATGGATTCAATCCCTGATGTGGGAGGATCCCATATGCCCCGTAGCCACTAAGCCCATGTGCCACGACTATTGAGCCTGTGCTCCAGAGCCCGGGAACCACAACTACTGACCCATGTGCCACAACTACTGAAGCCCGCATGCCCTAGAGCCTGTGGTCTGTAATAAGAGAAGCCACCATAATGAGAAGCCTTCACACCACAACAAAGGGTCTCCCCACAGGCCACAACCAGAGAAAGCCCACCCATAGCAGTGAAGACCCAGCACAGCCAAGAATAAACAAATACACAACATTTTACAAAATGAAATTTGAAATACATGGAAAGAACCAAAATTAAACAGCAAATAATAATAAGCATCTAAACCCGACAGTTCCTTCTGGCACACACACAGCCATCCAAGTCTGAGGCCTCCTCCGCGTGGCCGAAAGAAGCCAAGCACTTTGCTTTTGTAATTGGTTGGCCTTCCAGGTGTGTCAATGAGTCACAAACCCTGTATCATTTCATCACTCACAAATGGAAATGGGCCTGCTTTGGTAGGCTGATGTTTAATGCTCGGTGCCCAGGGCCCAGATCTTGCAGAGCCCAGCCCTTGACCATTCAGGGCTTTGTCCAGTCTGACAGGTTCTCTAGCATCAGTGGGCAGCAGTGCTTTCCCCAGCAATATGCAATAGGAGTTTTTGCTGCCTTCCCCATTGTGCTTGCCAGTGGTGCTGACATATTTCTGAGCTTTTCCAAAATTTGCCTTTCAGAGGAAGAACAGGTACTTCTGCCTGTTTCTCAGAATTGCACACTGTCCAACCAGCTCTGATTTGCCTGTGGCATCAAATGTAGGGAGAATGGAGACAGTATATTCAGCTAATCTTCTAGCTTCATCTCTCTTGAGAAGTTTTCCTAAATGCTTATCAGATCTGGGTCCCATCATAACCTAGCTCCTTGGTTAAATATTTGGCAAAAACAATGGCCTTGAAAGTGTGCCGTTTGTGGTTGGGTGTACACAGCACCAAATCAACAAACTGTTTGTTACCATTCCAGAGCTTTCCCTCCATATGTTAATCAACCACATCCATGGGGTCGGGAGTAGGGGAATGCCCTTATTTTGAAGGCAAACTATAGATGAGGTGCTTCTAACCCATTATCTTATGCCATCCTCAAAATAATCCTGGAATAAAGACATTAACTTCATTATCATGTTTTTACAAGTAAGGACACAGGCTCAAAAAAGTTAAGCAAACTTTCCAGGGGTCACACACCAGCTCCAAGGCACAGCCTTGAAGCAGATTCAGCAGAGAGAAGGAATACGCTGCTTCTGTATTCAGAGAAGGTAACTTCTTTGTAAGGGTTACCAACCAGAAGTTGATCTGCTAGAACAAGAAGGAAAGGGAATGGCTGAACTGAGTGGCTCACAGGAGGATTTCTGAGGACCTTACAGGCTTCTGAATTCATACTAAGCTCACACTCAACACTACCTCCATGTCCTTGGAATTTTGCCTCCTGGACTGTGCATCTCTTGGTCTCCCAGTAAGCCATGAAGTCTTTGAGGAAGGTGACACTAGCTCCTGTGAACTGAGTGATTACTTACTGCCAAGGAAGTTTTACACACTCGACCAGGTCTTATTCTCCCAGCAGCTCCGGGATGTATGTTTTACTCTCCTCACCTCACAGATGAGAAAGTAAGTTGAAGCCTTGCCCTTGAAGAGGCAGAGTTGAAATCTGTGCTGAGTCTGTCTGATTCCAGTGAATGCTCTTACTGGCAAGACACACACCAGACTAATCAAAAGGGCAAGTTCTGGGTTCTTAAAAGGCCCAAGTTCATTGATGTATTAAGAGTAAGGGCTCTGGCACTTAAGACTTACTTTTTTCATAGCTGTACATTCTCTCTCTCTCTTTTTAATTGCAGTATAATTGCTTTACAGTGCTGCGTTAGTTTCTGCTGTACAACAAAGTGAATCAGCTATTTGTATACATATATCCCAAGACTCCTGAGAGTCCCTTGGACTGCAAGGAGATCCAACCAGTCCATTCTGAAGGAGATCAGCCCTGGGAGTTCTTTGGAAGGAATGATGCTAAAGCTGAAACTCCAGTACTTTGGCCACCTCATGCGAAGAGTTGACTCATTGGAAAAGACTGATGTTGGGAGGGATTGAGGGCAAGAGGAGAAGAGGACGACAGAGGATGAGATGGCTGGATGGCATCACTGACTCAATGGACGTGAGCCTGGGTGAACTCCGGGAGCTGGTGATGGACAGGGAGGCCTGGCGTGCTGCGATTCATGGGGTCGCAAAGAGTTGGACACGACTGAGCGACTGAACTGAACTGAACTGATCCCCTCCCTCTTGGGCCTTCCTCCCCGCTGTCCCTGCCTTATTCCACTCCTCTAGGTCATCACAGAGCAATGAGTTGAGCTTTCTGGCTATACAGAAGTTTCCTACTAGCTATCTATTTTACACATGGTAATGTATATATATCAATCCTAATCTCTCAATTTGTCCCATCCTCCCCTTCCCACTCTTGTCTACATGTCCATGTCTCTATTTCTGCCCTGCAAATAAGTTCATCTGTACTATTTATCTAGATTCCACATATGTGTGTGTGTGTGTGTGTGTGTGTGTGTGTGTGTGTGTATACACACACATGGAATATTGAAAGTGAAAGTGTTAGTTGCTCAGTCATGTTTAACTCAGCCACCCCATGGATCGTAGCCTGCTAGGCTCCTCTGTCCATAGAATTTTTCAGGCAACAATACTGGAGTGAGTTGCCATTTCCTTCTCCAGGGTCCTGACCCAGGGATTGAATCCAGGTGTCCTGCACTGCAGGCAGATTCTTTACTGTCTGAGCCACTGAGGAAGCCTGTGTGGTATGTGTATATATATATATTCATCTATATACATATATAGATGAATTTATCTATATATACATATATATTATACACACACACACACACACAATGGAACAGTACTCAGCCATAAAAAGGAAAGAAATTAGGTCATGTGTAGAGATGTGGGTGGACCTAGAGTCTGTCAAGCAGAGTGAAGCAAGTCAGAAAGAGAAAAACAAATATTGCTTATTAAGGCATACATGTGGAATCTAGGAAAATGAGGGCTTACTTTTAACTCAGGTGGATACCAACTAGCCTTCTCATAATTGTAATATTACATGTCAGCAGCAGAGGAGTTTATATGTGACTGGAGGTCTTCATCTGCCCCAAATATGTTTCCCCCACCTAGTTGTTAGTGGTTTCCACCCGTGGGGATGTTGGGTTCAACCATTGCTATTAAAATGCCAATGCTGCTATTAAAATGCCCATGCTGGGAGTGTTCATTTCCTGAACTATGGGAGCCTGAACTGTTGACCAAGTTCTTTAACACACTCTTAGGAACATCCAGTTCAGAGGAGGAAGGTGTTTGACAGAGGAATGCAGACCATAGAGTGGGAGCGGGGACAAACAATTAGCAGATGAGACCTCCTCTGAAACTACTGCTGTCATCCTCTAGTAAAAGAATTTAAGCTGAGATAGGAAGCTGCAGGCCCAATAAGAAATCAATGCTGGAAGAACTGGGGGGTCAGTAATACAGTACAAGTTCTGACTTCTCAGAGTCTAGCATCTCAGATGGGAAACAACTAAAAAAGAACATCTAACCCATATATATATACACACATACATAGTGTCTCTTTGTAAAGGTACAGGATATTCTTTATAATAATCTAGTAAAAGTGATTGCCTTTGGGGGCAATGGATGGCTGGGATAGGAGATAGAGAAAAAGTCTATTTTTCACGGGCGATTCTGTCATATTTTGAATTTTAAAGCGTGTACAAAAATAAATAAAAATTTAAAAGTCACAGATATGAACAATGCTATGGCTTCAGTGATGTCCTCTGAAAAGTAAAATCAGAAAGGTTTGCTAAAGAGAAATTAACCTCTTCCGGTCTAACTCTGAGTGAAGCAGTGGCGTCACCCCTGTGATCACATAGTTGCCACTGCATTGCTCTGATCTTTGAATGACTTGGTTTTAAGGTGTATCTACATTTGATACATATCACTCTCACCTTCACCTGAATATTTAATCCAAACCATCCATCAAGGGAGGAGTTTACCTTATTAATTTAAAGATATATTTTTAAAAATTAAACTGTAAGATTCTGATCTATTTGAGGGATATTCAAAGACCTGAAATGGCTTTCAAGCTTTCTTTAATGAACTGATGTTCCATAGCAATCCTCCTGGAGAAGGCAATGGCACCCCACTCCAGTACTCTTGCCTGGGAAATCCCATGGACGGAGGAGCCTGGTGGGCTGCAGTCCATGGGGTTGCTAAGAGTTGGACACATCTGAGCGACTTCACTTTTCACTTTCATGCATTGGAGAAGGAAATGGCAACCCACTCCAGTGTTCTTGCCTGGAGAATTCCAGGGAAGGGGGAGCCTCGTGGGCTGCCATCCACGGGGTCGCACAGAGTTAGACACGACTGAAGTGACTTAGCAGCTTAGCAGCAATCCTCCTAACTTCAATAAGATGATAGTTTAATACAACTGTAACTATATTTGTTTCCTTTGTAGTTTTGAATTTGGGAGTTAATAACCATAGGGAACATCTGTCATGTATAACATTTAAACATAACACTTTTATTGAAAATCAGTTGAATGAGCATACATGCTGTGATTAGATAAATTCAACAATTCCTATGAACGCACATCACTCTTCACAGAAAATTACCCTATGACGATTGGAGCAAAAGAGAAAAAGTGCCTTCTGTTAATTAAAACATATAACAAGTTAAAACTTATAGCACAGAAGATGAATCACCACAATTACTGCCTTTATAGTCATTGCTAGAGAATTCATTAATGGAATTAAAGAAACAGTAATGAATTTCTTTGTATAAACTTTCATTGTGCTAAATTCATCGTCATTATCTCCATGAGGAAGAGGTGAAGATCTGTTGTTTTCACACTGATTATCGGCAATCATTTGTGAGAAGACTTTTCTGGGGCAGTTATGCAGTAGAAGGTGCGGAAGACAGAATAATCTACTCTGCTGCCCGGACTCATTTCACTTCTAATAATACAACTCTGCGGAGACTCCTCGACATGTTTAAAGCAAAAATGTGATAACTAAATTAAGGACTCTTTCTTGATTAGTTTCTGAAGGCCAGTCTCAGATGACTTTGGAGAACAATCTTCTGTACAGCTTTTTGAGTAACTCTAGTATTTTCCATCCTTTGCAAGGGGATAGGTAGGTGGGTACCACTATAGGAACTATGCAAAGTGAGCAGGAGACAGGGTGAGAAGAGGGAGCATTTCCTTGAATGTCTTCTGGTGTTGGCACCTTTGTCCAACCAGCTCCTTAGATAGGGATTTATCCTTTTACCTTGGCAGATGGCAGGAGGTTCAGATGCGAGACCCTCCTAGAGGATGCTGGATCATCCAGCTGCAGAATTACGCCGTTTCCCCAGCAGTCCTGCTCCTGAAAGCCTTGCTCAGTTGAAGCGCCTCCTAGTGGTACCTTGAGGTTTTTGCATGAGTTGTTCAATAGTCAGGCCATGTCTGACTTTGAGACACCATAAAAGGCAGCACGTTCCCTGCTCTTTGCTATCTCCTGGAATTTGCTCAAACTCGCGTCCATTGCATCTGTGATGCCAACCAACTGTCTCATCCTCTGTCACCTGCTTCTTCTCTTGCCCTCAATCTTACCCAGAATCAGGGTCTTTTTCAATGAGTCGACTCTTCACATCAGGTGGACAAAGTATTGGAGCTTCAGCTTTAGCCTCAGTCCCTCCAGTAAATATTCAGGGTTGATTTTTTTTTTTTTTTTTTGCAGGAAAAATAAGTTTAATTTTGAAGTCTCAGCTTCAGTGATACAGGAAAGAGTGAAAAGTAGATCCATGGGATGTGGTACAACCAAGCTCGGCAACCAGATTCTTTTCAAAACCTGGCTTTGCTACTTTTATCAGCTATGCTGCTGCTGCTGCTAAGTCACTTCAGTCGTGTCCGACTGTGCAACCCCATAGATGACAGCCCACCAGGCTCCCCTGTCCTTGGGATTCTCCAGGCAAGAACACTGGAGTGGGTTGCCATTTCCTTCTCCAATGTATGAAAGTGAAAGGTGAAAGTGAAGTCGCTCAGTCATGTCCAAGTCTTAGTGACCTCATGGACTGCAGCCTACCAGGCTCCTCCATTCATGGGAGTTTCCAGGCAAGAGTACTGGAGTGGGATGCCATTGTCTTCTCCGTTAGCAGCTATGTGATCTTGACAAATGACTTAGACTTTTTTTTGCCTCAATTTCTTCTTTCATAAAATGATAATAATAAAGATACTCACTAATCAATGGCTGGGAGGAACAAAGCAATTAAAACATGTAAAATTCTTAAAACAATGCCTTGGCATACAGTAAGTGCTCAGTAAATGTTTGCTATTATAATATTAGCATTTATATGGAGAAATTGACCAACTGCCAAAGGCCATGTATAACTGTCTGGCAACATGAAGAGCTTAGTTAATACAGCCCAAGTGTCAAAATAAACTAGCAATGTGAATGTCATATTTCTATCACTTATGAAAAGCAGAGTAATCAGAAACACCAACTACCAAGGGGAAAAAAGGGAGGGGTGGGAGGAATTGGGAGATTAGAATTGACACATATACACTACTGATACTATGTATCAAACAGATAACTAATGAGTATATATTGTAGAGCACAGGGAATTCTACTTAATGTACTGTGGTGACCTGAATGGTAAGGAAATCCAAAAGGGAGGGGATAACTCACTCCAATGTTCTTGCCTGGAGAATCCCAGGGACCGGGGAGCCTGGTGGGCTGCCGTCTCTGGGGTCGCGCAGAGCAGGACACGACTGAAGTGACTTAGCAGCAGCAGCAGCAGCATATGTATATGTATAGCTGATTCATTTTGCTATACAGTAGATCCTAATATAACATTGTAAACCAACTCTAATAAAAATTAATTAAGAAAAGAAAAGGCAACAACAACAACAACAAAAAAAAACACCTCATTAGAAGAATCTTACAAGAAAGGATGAAATTTTTATGGGTAGTAGGTAAAAAAACAACAAACAGATTTCTCCTTGGACAGGAATTTGTTTTTCTCCCTTTGTAAATAAGTCAGGGTCAAAATCCCCAAAGTTTTCAAATAACACTAGATGTTTTTCCACTTTGGTTCAAAATCAGTAGCCCAAGTCAAGATAGGGGAGGGGCAATGATCTCAGACAGAACAAGGTCTGGCCTCACTGTCACTGCCCTTATGCATCTAGAAGCCTTGCTGGCCCTCCCTTCACATTCACTCCTGAATCTAACAATTCTTCTCGCCACTGCTACCCCTCAGCTGACGCAGCGTCACCTCTTGCCAAACTCCTGGTCAACCTCCCAATCTTTCCCTCTGCTCTCAGTCTACAATCCATTCTGTACACAGGGGCCAGGAGAGCTCTAAATGCAATGGAAGACACATCACATCCTTGCTTAAATACTCCCAGTGATTCCCTTAGAGCATTTAACCCTAATTCCACTCATGACCTCAGACTCTCTGGGCTATTTTCCTGTTTGACTCCACTCCTTCCTTCCTAAGTGTTCAGGCACACTGGTCTTTCTATTTTCAGAATATGCAAAATCTTTTTCAACCTCAGAGCTTTTGCTGTTGCTGATCCCTCTGCCAGGTTTTGTTTTTTTTTTTCCCCTGATCTCTGTGTGGGTTTAATCTTTACACATGCTAGCTCAAATGTCACCTCTTCAGAGACAGTGACTCTTGTAAGCCTATTGAAAGCAGCCCTCGTCAGTCTGACCGCTTTATCTCACTTCATTTTTCTTCATAGCACCACCTAACTGATTTTATTTATCTTAGTATTATTCTTAGTACGGATATCTGTTTGCTCTCACTGCAATATAAACTCCACATGAACAAGAACACCATCTCTTCAACTCCAGCTCCTTGAAGGGTCCTTGGCACAAAACAGAAGCTCCATAAATATTAGTTGAGTGAATAACAATTGCCAGTGCCTACGATGCTTGGACAACAGCAGACCTTTGCTCATCTTTCTCCTTGCAATCTCCTTGGCAACTTCTTATCTCCTAATCCTGCCATCTCAGCACTCAAGAAAAGTAGAGTGGTCCATCCTTTCAATCCCTGCCAAATCTAATACAAAATCTTGGTTACTTTTTGGTATTTATACAACTTTTTGAGAAGGACTGTCATCTTAGATTTAACTGGATCCTGGATAATTATTCTCAGACTGATCCTAGAATCCTTTTCCATACTCTAAGTTCTTCTCAATTTGGTATGACTTGCAATTGGTTCTTTCCAAACTCACATTCATGGCTATCCTAGCCCAGCCTCTTGCTGGTAGCCTCTGCAACCCAAATGATCTCCTGAGCCTGAGAGAGTTTTACACAACCTAGTTAGTTCTTGGCCAATTCACCTCATAAAGTCTACCCAATGACAGAGAACACTGCTATAATTATATTTTTAATAAGGGTGTGGACAGGAACGGAGTTAATTGGCTTTAAAATGGCTGAGACAGGAAAGCAAGGGTTGGCTGACTAAAGATCGACATAGCAATGGGAAATTTAATACATGGATGGCAGGAAGGCTTAACCTTTATCTTCCAATCTCATGATTATCAAGCCTCTGGCAACTTGATTTACAAATTGCACATACAAGAAATTTTAGTCATGAGTTTATACAGGGTCACTCTGAAGAAGGAGTTAGTTCATATATAGGTAGAAACCTCAATTTTATGCTAGAATCCTGCTTCCCAAAGAGTAGACTGATGAAGTTGCTACCCAATGAAAATATGATTTAGATGGTTCTCTGGGGTCCATGACACCTAGAACAAGGCAGAAGAAGAAACAGAAATAAATCATGAAGATTTGTACTTTCGCTGAGAAGTAAGGTCCACTTTGTGAAGATCAACTACTGCTAAGTCACTTCAGTCGTGTCCAACTCTGTGCGACCCCAGAGACGGCAGCCCACCAGGCTCCCCCGTCCCTGGGATTCTCCAGGCAAGAATACTGGAGTGGGTTGCCATTTCCTTCTCCAATGCATGAAAGTGAAAAGTGAAAGTGAAGTCGCTCAGTCCTGTCCGACGCTTAGCGACCCCATGGACTGCAGCCTTCCAGGCTCCTCAGTCCATGGGATTTTCCAAGCAAGAGTACTGGAGTGGGGTGCCATTGCCTTCAACTGGAGAATTGTAAATAAATGTGATATGGAGCCTCCACACCCAGAATCTTGATTTAATAGGTTTATGGATAGGGCTTGGGCAGCTGTATTTTTTTTTAAATCTCCTGAGGTGATTTTCATGTACAGTCAGTGTTGAGGACCACTGTTTTAGAGGCTTGCTTTTTGCTATAGTTAAATATACTAGAAATTGTTTTTTAAATAAGTAATGGATTTCAAAAGAGAGAAAAAGAAAAGAACCATTTTGGAATGGCACAAAACTGACCTATCCTCATATCCTGTGGGAGAGGGAGAGGGTGGGATGATTTGGGAGAATGGCACTGAAACATGAATGATATCATATATGAAATAAGTCGCCAATCCAGGTTCGATGAACGATACTGGTTGCTTGGGGCTGGTGCACTGGGATGACTCAGAGGGATGGTACGAGGAGGCAGGAGGGAGGAGGGTTCAGGATGGGGAACACGTGTATACCTGTGGTGGATTCATGTTGATATATGGCAAAACCAATTAAAATTAAAAAAAAAAAAAGCTATAGTGCTAAGACTCTAACCTTTTTCCATTACTCTTCATAAAGACCTCCCAGCTTCACCACTGGCAATAAACCCAGACATTCTTGAGACATAACAAGGAATTCTTTAAAAATGCAGCTGTAAAAATTGCTCAGCTTTCTTCTTCGTTTTTTTTTAGATGTGTAACAAAACCCATTATCTTTTAAGCGAACAGAAGCTTCAGAGAAGAGAAATCAGAACAGTTTGAAAGCTCTGAGACTAAGGAGTCTTTACTTCCCACAGGTGGGAGTGCATAAGCTGTAAGTATGCATGGCCACGCTTTTACTTGAACTCCAAGACACTAGGGACGGGGCTCCTGGGACCACTCCTGCTGCCTCCAAGCTGCTGACACTTAAAATCACAGTGTTGCCAGCTCGGGCAATCTAGTCACCTTTTACCGATTGATCTGTAACACTAATTCATTCATGGAAGTGGTAACAGGGCTAGGTACAGAGTATTGTAGCAGCAACAGGAGATGGGGCACCACGCGCTTTAAGAACCAAATAAATATGAGGAATTCAGTGGCTGAGAACCCTAATTTCATCCTATCATCAGTAAGCCTCAAGGCCCAAGGCCAGTAATTAAACTGCATTTCCTAATTTGTAAAGTTGGAAAGGTGAGACAAGGTTACAGACTGTTATAAAATAGCTACTATGGCACTAATGGGCTCGATAATGAAGCCCTCTGCAATGATCACACAAAGCCTGGTGGATACAAAGAGCCATAAGACACCCAGCACCCTATACTTAGCCAGGGTTGACTGCAGGGCACCCCCAAAGCTCACAGAGTTCAGGAAGGGGAAGCTGGCTACACTTTTTAGCCACAACATCCAAGTCAACAGAACGATTACAGACAACAATTGTGAAGAAAACAACGGAGTAGAAATATCTGTGTCCATAAACCGTCTACACAATTAAGACCATGCACCTTAACTGTCCATTTCTTTCCCTTGAAAACATTGTCCTTTTAATTTTATTGCCCATGATGATAAGACAAAAACTCAGTGTGTTTACTCAATGACTTTTGACTCTGACTTCACATTAGAATGTTCTGGGGAATCACAAACGACAAAGAACAACAGCACCGGCACCATGGCCCCATTCTTCAGTGAAAATTCTAGAACAAGGTGGGGGTATCAGTAATTTTTAAAAGCGCCCCTAGTTGTTCTCCATGTTCTTTTTCATACTGCCAAATACTCTGTGCACATTTCCATATGCAGGCCAACTGCGTATGCATCCTTACTCGAAATGCCTTCCTCTCCAGCTCCCACCCCCACGCCTGTGCCTGTTTCCATTGGTCTACAACTTGGCCTGGGAAGGTGCCACACTCAGTATGCCAACTAATTTGGAAAACTCAGCAGTGGCCACAGGACAGGAAAAGGTCAGTTTTCATTCCAGTTCCAAAGAAAGGCAATGCCAAAGAATGTTCAAACTACCACACAGTTGCACTCATCACACATTCTAGCAAAGTAATGCTCAAAATTCTCCAAGCGAGGCTTCAACAGTACATAAACCAGGAACTTTCAGATGTTCATGCTGAAATTAGAAAAGGCAGAGGAACCAGGGATCAAATTACCAACATCCACTGGATAATCAAAAAAGAAAGAGAGCTCCAAAAAACATCTACTTCTGCTTCATTGACTATGCTAAAGCTTTTGACTGTGTGGATCACAACAAACTGGAAAATTCTTTAAGAGATGGGAATATCAGACCAGCTGAACTGCCTCCTAAGAAATCTGTATGCAGGTCAAGAAGCAACAGTTAGAACTGGACATAATAATTTTCAAAATTGGCAAAGGAGTAAGTCAAGGCTATATATTGTCACCCTGCTTATTTAACTTTTATGCAGAGTACATCATGTTAAATGCTGGGCTGGATGAAGCACAAACTGGAATCAAGATTGCAGGTAGAAATATCAATAACTTCAGATATGAAGATGAGATCATTCTTATGGCAGAAAGTTAAGAGGAACTAAAGAGCCTCTTGATGAAAGTGAAAGAGGAGAGTGAAAAAGCTGGCTTAAAACTCAACATTGAAAAATGAAGAGCATCGCATCCGGTCCCATCACTTTTCGGCAAATAGATGGGGAAACAATGGAAATAGTGAGAGACCTTATTTTCTTGGTTTCTAAAATCACTGCATATGGTGACTGCAGCCATGAAATTAAAAGACGCTTGCTTCTTGGAAGAAAAGCTATGACCAACCTAGACAGCATATTAAAAAGCATAGACATTACTTTGCCAACAAAGGTCCATCTAGTCAAAGCTATGGTTTTCCCAGTAGTCATGTATGGATGTGAGAGTTGGACCATCAAGAAAGCTGAGCACCAAAGAACTGACGCTTTTGAACTGCGGTGTTGGAGAAGACTCTTGAAAATCTCTTGAACTGCAAGGAGATCAAACCAGTCAATCCTAAAGAAAATCAGTCCTGAACATTCATTGGAAGGACTGAAGCTGAAGCTCCAGTACTTTGGCCACCTGATGCAAAGAACTGACTCATTAGAAAAGACCCTGATGCTGGGAAAGATTGAAGGCTAGAGGAGAAGGGGATGACAGAGAACGAGATGGTTGGATGGCATCACTAAGTCGATGGATGTAAGTTTGAACAAGCTCTGGGAGCTGGTGATGGACAGGAAGCCTGGCATGCTGCAGTCCATGGGTTGTAAAGAGTCAAACACGATTGAGTGACTGAACTAATAGCCTGGCCTTACATCCTTCAATGTCATCTCTTTTTCTTTTTTAAGATTTTTTTTAAAAAAGGTAGACCAGTTTTAAACTATTGAATTTGTTGCAATACTGCTTCTAAGTTTTTTTTTTTTTTTTTTTTTGATCCCAAGACATGTGGGATCTTAGTTCCCAGACCAGGGATAGAACTGGTATCCCTTGCATTGGAAGGCAAAGTCAACCACTGGACCGCCAGGAAAGTCCCTCAGTGCCCATCTCTTACCCTGTATTGTCAATGTACTTTAGGGCTATGGGCATAATGCCCTCTGGAATTCCCAACTCAACTGTCTGTTTCATGGAACACTTAGAGGATGTCATCTTACACTGCTCTTGGCATTTTATGTTTGTGCCCATCTTCCCTGGTAGATAATATGCTCCTCTAGAGCAAGGACCTTGTTTAAGATTTCTTTTTTTAAAATTTTTCCTATGGACTCTGGCACAGACTTCTTGGCTTAGAAGATGTTGAAGAACAGGTATTACTGTTGAGGTAGATACACTAAAATTCATTCCTGTTAGCTTCTTACTGACATTTCCCTGGAAGATGGAGATTTTGAGTGGAAATGAACAAATGTTATTTGTAGATCTCAAAGAGCATCTGGTACAGGCACACCTCATCTTATTGCTCTTCACTTCATTGTATTTTGCAGGTAGTTTGGTTTTTTTTCTTTCTTTCTTTTTTACAAACTGTGTTGTCAGATGGTAGTTAGCATTTTTTAACAATAAAGTATTTTTCAAATTAAGATACATACATTGTGTTTTAGACATAATGCTTTGTTGTTGTTTAGTCAATAAGTTGTGTCTGACCCTTTTTGTGACCCTAGGGAATGTAGCGCACCAGGCTCCTTCGTCCACAGGATTTCCCAGGCAAGAATACTGGAGTGGGTAGTCATTTCCTTCTCCAGGGGATCTTCCTGACTCCGGGGTCAAACCTGCATCTCCTGCATTGCAGGGGGATTATCTACCTCTGAGCCACCAGGGAAGCCCTATGACATGATGCTACTGCATACTTAGTGGACTATAGTGTAGGGTAAATCACTTTTATATGGACTAGAAAACCAAAAATATTTGTGACTCATTTTGTTGCAGTATTTGCTTTATTGCAATAGTCTGGAACTGAACCAACAATATTTCTGAGGTCTGTCTGTATATCCTGTTCAAACTACAGAAAAGAAACTCTTCACTGTAGGCAAATGTCTACTACAGTCAGTGGCCAACCATTTTCTAGAATATTTCTCCATTAGCCTGTTATGTGGTATTGTCTCACCAACACTGACCTTTTCTAGAGGATTTTTGAGGGAAGGAGGGTAAGGGTAACACAGAAACCCATAGACAAACTCAAATGCAGGTCTGTGATATTCTAGGCCAGAGACTTCCTCTAACAACACCAGAATCTGAATGTCCTTCCCTTTGGCATATATCAAACCAATTGTATTTGTATTTCATTGACATTGTCAAAGAGCACTTTAGCTAGTGGACAACAGTAGCCAAAGTGGCCATCTGTGATGTCCTTGAAACAGCCCTTCTGGAACCTTGGACTGCATCTTATTCAAGCTGTTACAAGCAAAAGGACAGAGAAGGGAAAACATTTATCACCACAATAAGATGATTCATTTCATGATCTTTGCAGGCAGGCACAAAACCCTGGCTGTCTCCTAGGCTGATTTTACAAAGTCCCAGAATGTCAAAGACACTGTCCTAGGAAATGATTTTATGGTGAAAGCATATCTGAGTTTAAAATAACCCTTTGGTGATTAGGATGCTTGAAAGCTTGAGGTTTGTCTGGGTGAGGGAAAGGGTCCTTGTGATGAAAGGAACCACTGAGTCTATTTCATATAATGGCATGATGTAGTGGGCTTTGAATGATCACCCATTCAGCAGAAAAATGAGGGTGGAGGAGGACGCAGAGCGACCCCTTTTTTTCTTGTTTACTTTCTTCACCGAGTAACTGAATTAGGAGACACACCTGAGAAGGAGTCTGAGCCAAGAATACAGGAAAAGTTATTAAGAAGAAGGAGGAACAATTCCCTACTCTATCCCTGTCAACTAATTAGTCTACAGAAGTGCTATTTGAAAGAAATACAATTCAAGTCACATATGTGATTTTAAATTTTCTGCTGAACACATGAAAACAAATTTAAAAAGAAACAGAATCAATTTTAATAATGTACTTCAGCTAAACTACTATGTCTAAAATACTATCATTCTAACATACCGTCAATATAAAAACTCAAGAGATAGATATGTATTTTTCGGTACTAGGTCTTTGAAATCTGGGGTGTACTTTACACTTATGGTACACCTCAATTTGCACATTTCGGACACGACTGAAATGACTTAGCAGCAGCAGCAGCAGTGCTCAGTAGCCACATAGGGTGAGCGCTACCACACTATGCAGTGCAGGTTTAGACATGCTAACTGGAAATTGGGACATCAGACAGAAATCACTGCCAGCATTGAGCTACCTAATAAACATTGGATATTTCTTGCTGCTAGCTCTTTCACTATCTCCTAGAAGAGATGATCTCAAAGACCACATGCTGTGTTAGCAAAAAGTTTTGGGTTTTGGTGCAGAACAGACTGTGGAATTCAAATACCAGCTTTATAACCTTGGTTGGTTACCCTCTGCAAGTCTTGGTTTCTTTAACTATCAAATCAGGACAGAAAAGCTAACTCAACAGATTGCTGAGAAGATTAAAAAATAAGGTAGGTATAAAGTACACAGAACAAGCTAGACTAGGCATTCAAACAATGATTTCCCCTTTGTAAACCTCAACTTGATAACTTAGGGGCCATCTTATTGTACCTGGGGCCATACTGCTTTATTTATTCATTTTCAGAACTTTCCCTTGAGATTTCTTATGCTAAGGCAACCCTTTCCCCAGATTTTCATGGGGCTGGTTTCTTCTTATTATGCAGGTTAAATTTAAGGGTGACCTTCTTATGGAGATCTTCTCTGTTGTCTTAAAGTTGCCCCCAAGCCCTGTTACCCTCTAGGCCCCCAGCTTCTCTTTACTTTCTTTCTGATGTGTATGCACAGATATAAGAGTTGGATCATAAAGAAGGCTGCATGCAGAAGAATTGATGCTTTCTAATTGTGGTTCTGGAGAAGATTCTTGAGAGTCCTTTGGACAGCAAGGAGATCAAGCCAGTCAATCCTAAAGGAAATCAGTCCTGAATATTCACTGGAAGGACTGATGCTGAAGCTGAAGCTCCAATACCGTGGCCACCTGATGTGAACAGCAGACTCACTGAAAAAGACTCTGATGCTGGGAAAGATTGAGGGCAATAAGAGAAGGAATGACAGAGGATGAGGCGGCTGGATGGCATCCCTGACTCAGTGGACATGAGTTTCAAAAAAACTCCGAGAGACAGTGAAGGACAGGGAAGCCTGTGTCCTGGTGTGCTGCAGTCCATGGGGTCACAAAGAGTAGGACACGGCTTAGCGAATGAACAACAATAACAAAACATTTATCAATATCTGAAATGATCTGATTTATATCTGTGTTCACCTGCCTCTTATTCATCTCTGTAGCATAGAAGCTTCACAAGGGCCAAGGTCTTGTCTGTTATATTCAGAGCTCAGCAAGTATTCATGGAATGAATGAATGTTTAACACAGGGAGGCAAATGGCAAGGTGTCCTGATTCTAAAGGTAACGAAGAATAAGAATTTCAGAGCTCTTTCCGACATAAATGAATTGCTCAGGAAATCAGTGGCCTAGAGCTAGCCTCACCTGCTGTGGGTAACTATTGACTTTATAGCTGGATTTGGAAAGGGTAGGAAAATCACTCTCCATAGGTGATTTCACTGTTGTTTCCTGTTGATGTGTTCACACGTAAAGTGTATGTTCATGCCATTGAAATCACCCAGTGGATTTGGCGATTCTTGCCCTTCAAAAGAACTAGTTTGGATCATCCAATTAGCATAATGCAATTTTCTGACCCCAGGGAGCCTGGCAGCTCGGGTTAGTGGAACAAGAGTGGGTATCAAGATCAGACAGATCTGGGCTTATGTTCTGATTCGGTTCTACCTTTTACTTGCTGTGGAGACTGGGCAAGTCATGTAAATTTCCTTAATCCTCAGTTCCCTTATCTGTAAAGCTTTATCTGATAATCCGTACCCTGCAGTGAGAAAATTAATTGAAGAGAGTTCATTGAATTACCATGAAAATTGACAGAAGGAACATAGGGAAGTGCTTAGCATATCTTGAAGGCTCAGTGACTAGTAGGTATCAATACTGTCATCTTTGCATTCAAGAATGCCTTGCCAGAATATACTCATCAGTCTTGGAATGGATACTTAGCAGGAATCCAATTTTCTTTTAAGATTCTGCTATTTCTGTCCCTTACTTCTATGCCATTCAATTTCTTGCAACTGAGGGGCCAGGACTGCAGGGGGTGGGGGGTGGTACTAGCTGAGTTGATTAAATCTATTCCAAGCTGTGAAAGATGGAAATGAAGACATTTCTCTTTACAGAGACAGTTTGTGTTGTACCTGGAGATGGATGCAGCCATTAGCCCTCTCCAGTTTCTATACTGAAATTCATGCAGCTACAAGCACAGATCTAGCTGTTTTCTGTTCAAGATTATGGGCCAAAAGGGAACTCAGAGAAAGGGTCAAGACTTCATACTAGTCTGGACACATTTCACTTGCTGGCAACACAGAAAATTCCTTGACAAAGGTGAAGCAATAAACCCAACATTGTATTCTGAACTCACCATTCATCTTTTAGAATAACTAGATCAGGACTGATTGTACTCATTCTTTTGCTGACATAAGCCCCATAAGACAGTAAACTGCTCTAAAAAATGTAGGAGACTATTTAACACTGACTTATAAACTCACATTCATATCAGTAATAGCAGTTTATCATAGACTAGGCATTTCATTTTCCTAATAACCATGCATGAAAGCACAAGAGGAAAAGTGAGACTCAGAGAAGTTCAGTGACTTGCCTGAAGTAAGGGAGACAAGATCTGAAGCCTGGTTTGTTGGGCTTGAAAGCTCCCCGTGTCCTCTGCTACACCTTGCTGGCACTGCCAATGGAAGACCCAGGTCCTCCAAGGCACGGGAACCTAGTGCCTTAAAGGAAAAGTGCAGAGGTGCACAAGGAGACTGTTACTATTCCTACAAAGCACTGGGGAACAAACAGCACTTCATTTCAAAACCAGACCTCGGTCCCAGTGTCTGACATCCAACTGTGGGACCTGAAGAGCTCTCCTTAAGACAGTGACCCTCCGCAGGTGTTCTCCAATGCTGTCTGTAAGACTGAAAACTCCAGGGCTGAGGATGGTCACCTTAGGAAAGCCATTGCAAGAGCTTGTGAAGAGGGTTTCCCACAAGGCAGAGATCAGTGAAGCTCCTGGGAAACAGTGTCCCGGGAGCTCACTCATGAAAGCCAGGCTCTCTCCTTTGGCAGGGCTGACTCCAGACCCCCAGAGAAGGCTGCAGATGGCTCCCACAGCCAACCCAGCTGCCACAGAGGTTTGGCTGGATCCTTGATGCAGACCCTAGAGAGGAAGGCAAGGGATGTTCACTAGGGGCTCAGGCAAAGACTTCAGGGCATGTCCACAACCTTCTGTGACTGCTTGAAAAACTTTATGAACATTCCATAAAAATGCTTTCCCCTCTTGGAAGAGGACTCAGCTCATTCTCAAAAGGACTTAATGAGCACCAATTTTTAAGAATCACTAAAATACACAATTTCATCAGTTTCTTACTTACATGATTCAGCAGCACTTTTGCTCCATTAGTCTTAAATATATTCATATACCAGTAATAATCTAAATATATATATGTATGTATATATGTGTATGTATATACACATATGTACACATTTAGAGCAGAATATATACACACACATATATTCATACATATATATACACACAACACATATATCCTTAAATGTTGCACACACACATATATACACATGCAAAGTACATGTGCAAAGAAAATCGAGGCCCACAGACCTCAAGGGTCTTGCCCAGCTTTGCACAGCAGGGGTAGAATGAGCAGCACTCCACTGAGCAAGAAGCATGAGACTCAGGTGGGAAAGCTTAACCAACCAATTTGATGGATGAAAACAAGCGGATCCCTATAGTGCCATAATAATGTTTTGCAATCATTTTCAAGTCCAGTTACCGAAAATCCTAAATGCTTGTTATTAGGGCAAGGTGGGCTGCTTCCGCAGGACAGGGAGAGGCCATTACAAGGATGTTCTCCACGCAAAGAGCTGCAACTCCAGCCCCGGCTCCGGTAGCGCCCTGGCTGCCTTCCACCTTCCCTTACCTGTTTGCCCAACTTCCCCCTCCTCTCCTCTGCTCTCTCGTCCTCTCTCCTCCAGCGGTTCCTGAAGCTGCTTCTCCAGCTGGAATTCCTTCGCTGAGGTCAGGCCGCCTCCCTTCGGCTGAGCTACGTACGGGTGACAGCCGGGAGGCTGCTTACCTGTCACTACCCCCACTGCCTCTGAGGGGGCGGGGAGCCACACCTTTCGGGTCGGCACTGCGATCGCTCAACTTTCCGCCGGATACCCCGAGGCGGCCGCGGCTGATGCTGGGAGAATCCTCAAGCCCGCCGTCCGCACATCACCTGTCTGAGCTCCTTCCCCTCCCCGCTCTTTTTTCTTTTCAGTTTGACGTGAATAATGTATCTTCTGAGACTCCCCCAGTCACGCCGAAACTCATTCTCAAGATGCTTTTTATAAAGACTAATGTGTGCCGTCGTAAAAGCGGCGAGGGTGGGGGCGGATAGTCTTTTTAGTTCCTTTGGGAGGGGACCTCTGTGCTGTCAGAGTCCCGGCTCTGCCCCAGGCTGCCGCTCGGCGGCTCCGGCGGGTTTCTGGCGTCTTCCGGAGCAGCCCGAGCCCAACCGCCGGTGCGCGTCTGCCTGCACTTGGCCTTGAACCCGCGACTCCGGCGCCACCCCCGCTCCCTCGGCTCCGCCCGCGGTGGGTACTCACTTTTCCCCGGGAGCGAGGTCTGCCATCTCACTCCGTGAGCAGTTCCTGCACGAGGATGTGGACCTCCATCGTGCGTAAAGACTCCAGAAAGAGGGAGAGGAGCGAGTTAGACTTAAAGAGAAAGGGCGCGGGGGGCGGGAGCAGGGGAGGGGGTGGGAAGCCCAAGACCAGCAGGCTGGTGTCTGGGTATCCCAACCTGGACTCCAGAAGCCCGGCGGGTCTGGGACAAGAAGCCCAGCAAGTGCACTTGTTCACTCTTTCTTTGTGAGAGGAGGAGTCAAGGTTGCAACATTTGTGTTCCTTGCCCGAGGCGAAACAGTGATTTTCTTAAGCCTGCAAAATTTCCAGAGCCGGCCAGCTTCACCAGGTGAAGGAAGGAGCTGGGGAAGCCGGAATGCAGCAAAGAAGTGGAGAAGGAAGAACGGTTTCACCTTTAGATGAATTTTGCACGATAGATGGGGACCACAGGTCTTCCGATGAGACTGCATCACAAAACATATTGGCAAAACAATAATAGTAATAATTTAAAAATAGCTTCATAAATGGAACGACCTCAAAGCTGGTATTTCTCCTGGCAGCCAAGACGTGGAGTGTCTCCGTGTCAGATTTCTTTCCTTATTTTCGAATAACAGCTTGAACAGCAGCTTGACAGCACTGGAGTGAGGCTCCGGGGAATTGAATCTCACCTTCCCTCAGCAGGAGGGGTAGGAGTGAAAGGGGCAAAAACAGTCAGTGACCCGAGAGAGCAGAGAGAGCGAGAGAGCTGGTTTTGCTCTCTTTTTAGATACCCCACTGCCTGTCTATTCTCTGCCTCATGAGTGCAACACAGAAGCATTGGTGGTGCTGAAATAACCACACTTTTGTTCTTTTCCACAAATATACAATTCATGTTTTCTATTGTTTTTTTCTGTATGGGGGTCTGACTTTTTTTTTCTCTTTTTCTGGCAATAACAGAACCATGCATAACCACTACCTTTTCTCTCTGGCAAAAGTACTGAAACAAAAGTAGTAGCTGCCTGAAGGAAATACTTATCGCTCAATTAGTAAGTTGTTAGTGTCTGTTTGCTGCTATTAATTAATATCTTATCTGCTTATTTAATTACCCAGAGGGACACCATAAAGAATATTTTAAACAAAGACAATACATTCTCAACAAAAAAATTATTGGAATTCTAGGTGTATTCCCTTTTGAATGATTGACACTCTGGAATTACTGGCAAATGGCACTCAGTAGTAGCCTCCTGCTGAGTCTCCAGAAGCCACTGAATATTCCAAGATGGTTTGGTGATCTTTTTGGATTGGAAGCCCAGAGGCACCTGTATAGGCATGACCACCTGATGCTTCCTGTTCAGTAATGTGACCTTGTGCAATTAAACTGTAAACCCCATCTGGTTGTCTTTGTTGTTCAGTTGCACAGTTGTGTCCCACCCTTTGCGACCCAGTGGATTGCAGTATGCCAGGCTTTCCTGTCCTTCACCGTCCCCCAGAATTCTCTTAGCTGATGGGAGAAGCTTCTTTCTTGCACACTTACCTTGTTCATGGGGGCGCCATAAAGGTATGCAACCCCTGTTTATTTTCAAAACCACTGGGTGACATGGGATTGTCAGTGGCAGAATGTTTCTACATGGCCTTTGCAAAGCAAGGCATCATCAGTTTTTTTTTTTTTTTTTTAATGTTCTAATCAGATGATTTTAATAGTTGGTGGAAAACACCTCACCCGAGTAACTCTAGACTGTCAGGTCTTGGAAGGTAAGGCCCTTGTTCTTCCTGTTTGTGGTTCCCAGTTAGCTACAGACAGCTCAGTACATCAGTTCTCCTGGTTTCCAGATTGGCAGATGGGTTGTTGAGTGACTAATCCACATCTCATTAGAAGGGAAGGACGAGGCTTTCCACTCTGTTGTGTAGCACACAGGCACCGTCCACGAACCACCAGCGTTAGTTCTCATGGAATTATTTTGCCCCGGCTCTACTGAGATGATGCAAGAAGTCAACTGTGAACCTCAACCCCATTCCAAACTGTCTCCCTGACCCTTTTCTCTACAGATTCACAAGCCCTACCCCTTTACTTGTGTTCCCTTCTTGCTTGTCTCTGTCTTGTCACTGTTTCAGCGGGTGTGTTCCTCCTTTTTCCTAAGCTACTCTTCCAACTGAGTCCTAGACCCCAGCCCTACCAGCTGCCTCCAAGAATTTACTGTACAGCCAGTACAGAGGAAAGAGCCCAGCTCTTTGTTGGCATGGATTTGGATCTTCAGTATTTACTTGGCTTCCCTAAATTTCATTTGCCACATTGTAAATCTGACACAGTAATATAGGCCTCAAAAATAACAATAGTGATTATTAATTATCAGCAAAAGGAGCCATAATGTGATAATATAAGTAAAATGCCTGACAAATAACATTCAGTTCCCCTCCTTCACTGCCCCCTTCCTTTTCTCCCTACCTTCAACTCACAGTTAATGTTTTCTGCCTTATCAGCTTCTTTCTCAGCCTACAATATCCTCGCATCTTCCTTGACCCTGCTAACCCTTTTGGTGGCTTTATGATTTAATTCGCTCCTTTCTTCATCTGTCAAGCTTGGTGAAAGAATGAGCTATAGTTCTCAGTTGTCCCTGACTCAGTAAGCTCTCAACACCTTCTCTCAGTGATTCTTAACTCTGGCTGTACTCTGGTCATCTGAGGATGGGTTCAAACACACTGTATCTGGGTGTCACTTGCAGAGCTTCTGATTCAGATGGTTTGTGGGGAGGGCCCCACTCTGTCTGTTTCTATGAAGATGCCCTAGCAGAGTGGACAAAAACTGCCTTAATCCCCCTGCACCCTGGCTTCCACCACTACTACTCAGCGGCTTTCTTTCTCAGGGCTGTGCCTTCCCAGGGCTCACGGCACCCCTTCACTCCCTCCTCTTGAGATCCTCATTGCATTGCTCTCAGGCCTTGCCCTCCTCCCCTGACTGTCCTCAGTCTGTCTACGGCCCTCCTCTGTTGCTTCGTGCCATGGCCCCTCTTTTTCTCCTCCTCCCTGAATGGGAACAGTTTTATCTTTGGTCCATTACACATGCTCCCTCTTTCATTTGACCCCACCTCCAGAGGCGACCACCATTTACTTACTGATGTGTAACTAGCTTTGGCTTCCCAAGTGGTGCTAGTGGTGAAGAATCTGCCTGCCAATGCAGGTGACATAAGAGATGCAGGTTCCATCTCTTGAGTCGGGAAGATCCCCTGGAGGAGAGCATGGCAACCCACTCCAGTATTCTTGCCTGGAGAATCCTGTTTACAGAGGAGCCTGGCAGATTTCAGTCCATAGGGTTGCACAGAGTTAGCATGCATAACTGAAGGGACTTAGCATGTACAACTCTCCTCATCCTACATGTATGTAGCCACATCTCTATATGTACATGCTTCTCTTTTTTCAAACTAAAAACTAAATAATTTCTGTGACTTGTATTTTGTGTCATGCAATTATATATTCTAGGTTACCAGCTATAGAATTAGCCCATCCTTTTTAAAGGCGGCCTCTTCTGTAATTTATTCTACCATTCTTCCATTGCTAGATCTTTGATCATTCAATTTTTTATTGTAAAAAGTGCTGTCATGATTATCTTTGCCTGTACCTTAGGATGCGTGCGTGCGTATGAAGTTACTTTAGTTATGTCCGACTCTTTGCAACCCTATGAACTGTAGCCTGCCAGGCTCCTCTGTCCATGGGATTCTCCAGTCAAGAATACTGGAGTAGGTAGCAATTTCCTTCTCCAGGGGATATTCTTGGCCTAGGGATCGAACCCAGGTCTCCTGCATTGCAGGCAGACGCTTTAACTTCTGAGCCACCAGGGAAACCCTATACCTTAGGACAGATACTTAGAAATAGTATTGTTAGGTCAAAGGAAATGAGAACTAAAATTTTGTAAGATCACTGTCAGATTACTCTCCAAAAAATGTTGTAGAAAAAAGTCCTAGAAATGAGAACCCTGAGTAAGAACATTAAAAATTCTCATATGTATTGATAACTTTAAATTCTTCCTCAATACTTATCAATACAGATGTGTACCAGTATACACTCCAACCAAGTGTTTGCTCGCATCCTTGCGAGGAATGAATTTTATCAAAATAATTTTTTTCAGTTCAATAAGCAAAGTATTATATCTTAGAATTGTTCTAATTCATAGTCCCCTAAATACTTGTGAGGGAAGACATAATTCATATGTTTATTATCCCTTGAGATTTTTTTCCCTCTATTTTCAATCTTATGCCTATTTTTTTTTCTGGTATATTTGTTTTTCTAAAAAAATGATTTTTGTTTACTATTGTATATACATTAACATTTTGTTAAATATATTGCAAATGTTTAATATTTATCGTGTTTCCTTTGATTTTATTTATGGGCTGTTTTATTGTACAAAAGTTTTAGATTTTCACCTAGTTGAATCTGTCAATTATATTCTATTAAGTCTCTGAGTTTTCTCTATTGTTTCTTTGCTTCTAATATTGTTAAAAATACTTTTAAAGATTTTTAATTATCCTAGAAATGGTTTTTAAATATTACATGAGATAGAGGATTAAATCAGTTTTCTTCTGAATGCATAGTCAATTATCCTACTAGGTTCATTGAAAAAAATCCATAATTTCCCACTGATTTCTAGTGTCAAATATTATACATTTCCATATATTTACATCTGTTCTGGACGATACTGTGCTTTGTTTGGCATGAGTATTTACATGCCAATAATGAACAATTTTGAGGAACTTCCATACTGTTTTCCACAGCAGCTGCACCATTTTACATTCCTACCAATAGCACTTGAATGTTCCACTTTCTTCACATCTTCACCAACACTTTTGAAAAATAATTACCACCCAGCAGGTGTGAGGCACTACCTGGTCATGGCTTTGATTCATATTTCCCTGGTAATTAATGATGTCAGGTAGCTTTTCTTCTACCTGTTGGCCGTTTGTATGTCTTTTGAGAAATGCAATTTAATCCCTCTGGCCATTTTTAAATCAGATTATTTATGTTGTTATTTTTATTGTTTGCTTTTGAGTTGTTCAGTTCAGTTCAGTCGCTCAGTCATGTCCGACTCTTTGCGACCCCATGAATCGCAGCATGCCAAGCCTCCCTGTCCATCACCAACTCCCAGAGTTCACTCAGACTCATGTCCATTGAGTCAGTGATGCCATCCAGCCATCTCATCCTCTGTCGTCCCCTTCTCCTCCTGCCCCCAATCCCTCCCAGCATCAGAGTCTTCTCCAATGAGTCAACTCTTTGCATGAGGTGGCCAAAGTACTGGAGTTTCAGCTTTAGCATCAGTCCTTCCAAAGAAATCCCAGGGCTGATCTCCTTCAGAATGGACTGGTTGCATCTCCTTGTAGTCCAAGGGACTCTCAAGAGTCTTCTCCAACACCACAGTTCAAAAGCATCAATTCTTCGGTGCTCAGCTTTCTTTACAGTCCAACTCTCACATCCATACATGACCACTGGAAAAACCATTGCCTTGACTAGATGGACCTTTGTTGGCAAAGTAATATCTCTGCTTTTTAATATGCTATCTAGGTTGGTCTTAACTTTCCTTCCAAGGAGTAAGCGTCTTTTAATTTCATGGCTGCAATCACCATCTGCAGTGATTTTGGAGCTCAAAAAAATAAAATCTGACACTGTTTCCACTATTTCCCCATTTATTTCCCATGCAGTGATGGGACCAGATGCCATGATCTTCGTTTTCTGAATGTTGAGCGTTAAGCGAACTTTTCAATCTCCTCTTTCACTTTCATCAAGAGGCATTTTAGTTCCTCTTCACTTTCTGCCATAAGGGTGGTGTCATCTGCATATCTGAGGTTATTGATATTTCTCCTAGCAATCTTGATTCCAGCTTGTGCTTCTTCCAGCCCAGCGTTTCTCATAATGTACTCTGCGTATAAGTTAAATAATCAGGGTGACAATATACAGCCTTGACGTACTCCTTTTCCTATATGAGTTGTAGGAGTTCCTTATATATTTTGGACATTAACTTTTTATTAGATACGTAGTCTGCAAATGTTTTCTTGCATTCCATAGATTATCTTTTCACTTTGTTGTTCCTTTGTGTGCAGAAGCTTTTTAGTTTGAGGTAATTGCACTTGTTTGTTTTGTTTTTGCCTATTCCTTTGTTGTCATATCCAAAAAGTCATTTCATGACTGATGTTAAGATGCTTTCCCCTCAGTGACTTCTAGAAGTTTTACAGTTTCAAGTCTTACATTTAAGTCTTTAACTTGTTTTGAGTAGATCTTTGTGTATCTGTATGATAAGGGTCTAGTTTCATTTTTTGCATGTGGATATATAATTTCCCCATCCATCCATTCAGGGAGGCCTGGCGTGCTGCAGTTCATGGGGTTGCAAAGAGTCAGACATGACTGAGCGACTGATCTGATCTAATTTCCCCATCACCATTTGTTTAGGGACTCTTCTCTCCCCGTTTTGTATTCTTGGCACCCTTCTCAAAGATCAATTGATAGTAAATGTATGAATGTATATCTGGTCTCTCAATTCTGTTCTGTTGGTCTATATGTCTGTTTTAGTGCCAATACCATACTGTTTTTATTCTTGTATCTTTGTCATATAGTTTAAAATCTGAAAGTATGTCTCCACCTTTGTTCTTCTTCCTCAAAACTGATTGATTATTAAAAATATTTGGTGGTTCCATATGATTTGTAGAACTGTTTTCTTATTCTGTAAAAAATGCCATTGGGATTTTGATGGAGATAGCATCAAATTTGAATATTGTTTTGGTTAATGTGGGCATTTTAACAGTAGTGAGTCTTTCTATCCACAAACATGAGATATATTTCCATTTATTTGTGTTTTTTTAAACTTCTTTCAGCACTATTTTATAGTTTTCAGTGGACAAGCCTTTCACCTTTTTAGTTAACTTTATTCCTGAATATTTTATTTTTTTGATGCTACTGTAAATAAGATTATTATCTTAATTTCATTTTGTATAATGTATTGTTAGTATATATAAATGTAACTTTTTGTATGTTGATTTTGTATCCTGTAATTTTACTGAATTTGTTCATTAGTTCTAACAGTTTTTTCTTTGTGTGTGTATGGAGTCTTTAAGGTTTTCTACATGCATGATTATGTCATTTGCAAACATAATTGTGTTTCTTTCTCTCTAATTTAGATGCCTTATATTTCTTTTTCTTGCCTAATGGCTCTGTTAAGGACTTCCAGTGCTATGCTCAATAGAAGTGGTGAGAGTGGATGTCCTTGCCTTCATGTTTCATTCTTTAGTTTTTTTTTCAGCAGATGAAGGGATAAGCAAGCTGTGGTACATATACACAATGGAGTATTACTCAGCCATTAACAAGAATACATTTGAATCAGTTCTAATGAGGTGGATGAAACTGGAGCCTATTATACAGAGTGAAGTAAGCCAGAAAGAAAAACACCAATACAGTATACTAATGCATATATATGGAATTTAGAAAGATTGTAACGACAACCCTGTATGTGAGACAGCAAAAGAGACAGATGTGTAGAACAGTCTTTTGGACTCTGTGAGAGAGGGAGGTGGGGGATGATTTGGGAGAATGGCATTGAAACATGTATAATATCATATAAGAAATGAATCGCCAGTCCAGGTTCATTTTTAGGTGCTGGTTTACAGCAGGAACAATGTAACTGGACTCAGTCTGAGATCCGGTATTATATTCTGGAGTTTGGAGGAGGAAAGATTAAAAATAAACAAAGAAACAAATTGTATATCAGGTGATGATATATGCTGAGAAGTAAAACAAAGCAGAGAGGAGATGTGGATTAAGTCAGAGGGTCAATATTGGGCCTCTTTGATAATATAATGAGGTGAATCTTGTAAGGACACTGAAGAACTTTTTTGGAATAAAGCTCCTCCTGGGAAGGAAGAAGGAAGCCATTGGAGTGTTGAGCAGAGTGCCAGGAGCTGACTTTTATTTCAAATGGGTCACCATACCTGATGCCATGGAATGCTATTGACAATTGTCATCCCTGTCTCCATCCTTTGTTTCTTTCTGAGATTTTTGCCATATGAACTTGTCTTGAGAGCTTACTTTCTTGATGAAATCTTTCAGATTCAGCTTTGTAAGCTGAAGTCGTCCCTTCCTCCGAATGCCTCCTCTCAAACCCCGGGGGAAGAAGGAAAACACTATACAAAGAAGCTTTCACTGGTGAGCTTTCACCATCTAAACAGCCTTTGGTGACAAGAACCTGTGGCTGGAGGCTACTGCTTCCTTCCTGGTTCAGAGTTAAGACTTCCTTGAACTTCGTCTTCCCCGATGCCTAAATTATGAGAACTAGGGCAAGTCTTAGAGTCTTTTCTTAAGCAAGACTGCTTTCTGTCTTTGCCAAAGTTCATATTCCTGACTCAATTGAGAAATGGGGAAGGTGATTTTCTACTTTTGGTAAGATAATTGAAAGTTCTATTGTTAAACATTTCTCCTGGGGATTTGGAATTGGGAATTTTATACTCTAGTTCTCCTTCTTCAAAATTCTCCTACCTTCTCCTCCAGGCATTCCATCCACACCCAGGATAATGTGACATGGTAGAAAGAGCACTGAACTGGGGACCAGAAGGCCTGAGTCTTAGTCTGAACTCACACTGAAACTGGCCATGAGGTTTTTTAGTGGAAATCTTTGGACTTTAATTCAAAATAAAGGAGAACTTTTGATAGAAATAAACATTTCCTGTCTTCCACTCTGGGATGTAATATTTGACAGTCACTACCCTTATGGCAGAAAGTGAAGAGGAACTAAAAAGCCTCTTGATGAAAGTGAAAGTGGAGAGTGAAAAGTTGGCTTAAAGCTCAACATTCAGAAAACGAAGATCATGGCATCTGGTCTCATCACTTCATGGGAAATAGAAGGGAAAACAGTGGAAACAGTGTCAGATTTTATTTTTGGGGGCTCCAAAATCACTGCAGATGGTGACTGCAGCCATGAAATTAAAAGACGCTTACTCCTTGGGAAAAAAAGTTACGACCAACCTAGATAGCATATTGAAAAGCAGAGACATTACTTTGCCAACAAAGGTGGTCTAGTCAAGGCTATGGTTTTTCCTGTGGTCATGTATGGATGTGAGAGCTGGACTGTGAAGAAGGCTGAGCGCTGAAGAATTGATGCTTTTGAACTGTGGTGTTGGAGAAGACTCTTGAGAGTCCCTTGGACTGCAAGGAGATCCAACCAGTCCATTCTGAAGGAGATCAGCCCTGGGATTTCTTTGGAAGGAATGATGCTAAAGCTGAAACTCCAGTACTTTGGCCCCTCATGCGAAGAGTTGACTCATTGGAGAAGACTCTGATGCTGGGAGGGATTGGGGGGCAGGAGGAGAAGGGGACAACAGAGGATGAGATGGCTGGATGGCATCACTGACTCGATGGACATGAGTCTGAGTGAACTCTGGGAGTTGGTGATGGACAGGGAGACCTGGTACGCTGCGATTCATGGGGTCGCAGAGTTGGACATGACTGAGCGACTGAACTGAATGGATTTTCTTATTTTAGAGACTAGGAGATTAGAGCCCAGAGAAGTAAAGACTTTCATAAGTTCATAAGATGTGACAGATTTGGGTTTGATCCCTGGGTTGGAAAGATCCCTTGGAGAAGGGCCTGGCAATGCACTCCAGTATTCTTGCCTGGAGAATTGTATGGACAGAGGAGCCTTGGAGGGCTACAGTCCATAGTGTTACAAAGAGTTAGACACAACTAAAGCGACTTAGTATGCATGCGTGACAGAGCAAAGTGGTATGAATAGTATGATCTCCAGAGTCAGACTTGCTAGTCAGAGTGTCTGGCTCTACTACTTATTGTTTAAGTGTCTTGGACAAATTGCTTAAGTTTTATATTTTCAGTTGTCCTCATCTATAAAATGGGAATAAAAAATATACCTATCTTGCCAGACTGCTTGAGTATTAAAAGTGATTACTGAAGTAAAAGAACTTAGAACAGCATCAGGCATGTAGCAAACTTTATGGTTAGTATGATTGTTGACAAGACAATCATCGAAGTTATGTATAAGTGCTAGAAATTGCATCATATGTGGAAAGTCCTATAGACCTGATGATGTTTGGCTGAGTAGAAGGAAGGCAGATTGGTTAGTTTTCTTTAGTCATATAAAGAGTTGTAACCTGAAAGAGGTACTTCTTTGAAGTTTCTTAAAAAGATCTTTGGACTTTAATTCAAAATAATGGAGAATTTTTGATGTAAACAATAGTTTCCTATCTTCCTCTCTGGGTTGTAATATTTGACAGTCACTGATGGATTTTCTTATTTTAGAGACTAGGAGATTAGATCCCAGAGAAGTAAAGACTTTCCTAAGTTCACAAAATTGGGCCCAGGCAAAGTGGCCTGTGACCTCACGGTACCTCATGAGTCTAGCAACTGTTGTCATTTAGTTGCTAAGTTGTATCCAACTCTTCTGTGACCCTATGGGCTGTGGCCCACCAGGCTCCTCTGTCCATGGGATTTCCCAGACAAGAGTACTGGAGTGGGTTGCTCTTTCCTTCTACAAGGAATCTTCCCAATCCAGGGACTGAACTTGGGTCTCCAGCATTGACAGGCAGATTCTTTACCTCTGAGCCACCAGGGAAGCCCTTAGAAACTATTAGATGTTGGCAATTTAATTTATGGGATTGAGGTTGCCAGCCTCTGGTCTCCTTCTAAGCCAAAAGAAAGCAGATCCTTTGTAAACATTTGGAAAGCCAAGTTGTAAACTCTGAGGACCTGGAGTTCTGTAGGTAGCTGAGAGCCTGGCTGGGCTACCAAATGGCTTCAGAAATGGCAACCATCTGCCAGATCATGTGCTTTCCATGCAGTAGGATTAGCTGGTTCTCCCTAAGATTTCCTGGACTGCCAGCACCCTTCAACGCAGTCATAAAAAATATTGACACCAGGAAGTCCTGTTAAGAAGAGATTTTCTTAAACATTATTTAATTTTTTTTCCATCTTGGAAGTGAGAACTTTCTCTGAGCCTGCCTCTCTCCTTGCTTGTCCTTTCCTCTCTTCTTTTGTACTTCCTACATGGAACGGAATAAATGGAGGGCATCTTTCCAGCATCAGCGTTTCAGGGCTGGGGTTCTAAGAGAACAAACCTTCCAATGGTTGTCATCTAGAAGGTGTTACGCAGATTTCCTCCATAACTTCGAGTTCTTTGCAGGAGCCAGAGAAAGAGCTGCTGGCAAGGGGGAACAAAGGACTGGGCTGGCAAACCAGGGCTTCACTCTCTGCTAACTTCCTTTAACCTCAGGTCACAAAGAAACATTTGGGAATCTGGATTCCCAACCAGGACCGTAGGTGGAGTGCCTGCCATGTAACTGCGTCTCAGGGCACAGTGTAGCTATGAGCAGGGTCTGATTTAAGGGGGAAAAAAGAATCACAAGTTTGCAGGGACCAGATGGGTCAGGATGGGGCCACTGGGGAATGAAAACACACTCTTCAAATGCTGTTTTTTTTTTTTTTTTTTTTTTCAGATGTTATAAACCCACTCATCTTCAATGTTCATGAGTGAGGAAAGGAGAGAGAGAGGGAGAGAGAGGTGGAGGGGGAGAGAGATAGGGATAGAGAAATAGAGAAATTGAAGGAGAGTGACAGGGAAAGAGAGAGAGAGAGAATTGGCAGGGAGGGGAGGAAAGGAGAAATCCAGGAGAGGAAGAACATAGGTATGTATTTGTCTTGCCTGTTGCCCTTACTCCTTATACCTTCTCAGCTGGCTTTTTCAGCCTGGGAACACAGATCTGCCTTGTCACATATGTGAATGCTCAGTCTCAGCTTATTTACACTGTGGCCATCCAACCAGATGGAGTTAGGTCTCCCCTCTGCCAAGGCTTGTCTTCAGGGTGAGAGATGGGGCAGTGGGAGCAGAGTCAAGGAAGGGGAATAGAAATGGTTTCACAAGCTCTGAAATCTTGTCACTCATATGCTGAATTGATTACTAGCCCCACTGGCCACTTAGCTGGAAAGTGAGAGAAGAGCTAGGAAATTATTCTGTTGCCTTCTGGTTACCTTCCCCCACCCTTTCTTTTTCTTCTTAATTTTAAAGGGAATGTGGATTCTCTGATCAGAATGTGGTGCATGGGACCAGCTGCTTCCTTGTGGAATGAGAAGAGCCACGGGCCAGGCTGAGGCACAGCTGGGACACTTGGCAGGATGGATGCCTCACCAGTTCCTGCCAAAGAAACCACAGCCAATATCTTCTCCTACCGTTCTGGGTCCCTCTCCCCTACCTGTGGGGTTCCTGTGTTGGCTGAAGGCATGAAACCAACTCTTGCTTCATGTGGGATTCATATCTCAGGATTCACCCCTGGAGAAAGAGATCAGAGGAGCTAGAGGCAGCATGGCACGCTATGTCCCCTTCACCCTGTCACCTGGTGCCTGTTGACTAATAGTGCAAGGGCAGGTCAGGCAATTCACAGAAATCCTATGTGCTAGTGTTGCTTTCGTGGGCAGGACGTGGCTGCCAAGGAAAACAAATCCCATTCTACTTAGGCTGAAAGGCAAACAACATCAGTCATTGTTTACGTGGTAAGGCAGACCTTAGCACCATCCATGGAGATGCATGGCACCATCCTAAACTGTGTAAAGTGATTTGTTGTTTTTGTAGTTGGACCACCTGCCCTCCATCAGGCAGTGTTTCAACCAGTATACATTGGTCAGTGCTCAGGCCAAGTGGAAACACGTCCTTTGCTTGACTCACTTGGCTTATTCTCTTCCAGAGTTAAAAAGCCCACAGGACCTAGATTGCCATGAGATCTTACACTCTTACTGGGAAGTGAGACTGCTCCGAAAATTGTCCTGATGTTAACTCTTCTCATAAATACCTCTCTGAAAGGGAGACTACAGACCTTTTCATCAACCACACAATGCTTCTGGGAAATAATACATTTTGTAATGTTAAATCTCTAATACTGCCATTGAAATTTTAGCCAATCACATCCTCAGGTTTCAAAGTCTTACACTGTATCATTTCATTCATATATGAAACAGGTCATGCATAGCAGCCTCAGATTTGAAATTAAATGCAGCTCATCGACTTGTTTCACCAAAAATTGTGAAATATTACCATAAAATCCATACGTGCAGCATTTCTTGAAAAATGCTGTCTGTGTCCATGGGACACACATCCCTGCTGTCAACAGCCCACTGTCACTGCGCGTAGCCTCCTTCTTCCATGGGTCCTCCTCTCTGCCTCACCAGTCTCCTTGGCTTCCTCCATCTCCTATTGACCCTGAAGCCACCCGTCAGTTACTACATAATATTTCACTTGCATTGTTTTTCTTAGACTAGAAATATAGTTTTTAAATGCTAGGTAGTTATTAAAAGTGAGAGAACAAACTTTGAACTGATGGAGGGTCATGTTTCCAGGGGAATGTATGGGAAGATGACAGTTGTTAACTGGAAGAGAAGTTTTTTGTACCTAGGCTTGCTTCACTCATTCCTGCTGCCTCCTGGCTGCTGTGCAAATTCATGTTTGTGACTCCTGTTTCCAACACCATCTCCACACATTTTGAAAAGTTAGCTCATTTACTACAACTTGTCTTTGGTCTTCCCTCCATCCACTACCTCATTCCTTTTAGAGAACCTCCAAGAAATGAATGTCAAATGATTTGAGACAATAAGACATCAGTGGATCAAAGGTAAGATTAGAATCCCCCATGATCATCAGCAAAGGACAAAAGTAAAATTTGGAGATAATAGGAGATGTGGGTTTTTTTCTTTTTGCAGGTTGGTTGGAGAAACAGACTGTGTTTTGAAAAATCACTGTTGAGGCTCATAAAGGACATACTTTTCATCATGCATAGGTATAATTTGTGTTAACTTTCTTCAAGATATCCATAGAAAATTATGCAAAAGTTCCCAACATGGTAACTATAATAACCTTCATTTCTGCAAAAGTTTCTCCTTAGAGATTTTAGGAAAGTGCTTTGAGGCGAAAGTTTTCCAAACAAAGCCACAGTATATCAATTTCCTCCTTTTCGTGACAAACCAATAGAAGATGAGTGACCAGAACACAGATATGGTATTGAAAAAGGAGGATCTTCATTAAATGTCTACTCAGTGTCTACTGAAGCTCCAGAAGAATGTTATAAATCCCCAAAGAAGTATAGCCCACCCCTTGCAGTGAATCCCAGGGATCTATAGTTCCTTCTTACCTCTCACCCCAATAAACAGCACCTGAGAGAGTAGGACCCAGGAAAAGTAGGAAAACCTTTCTGTATCAGAAAGGTGTGATTCATCCAGAATGAAATGGGGAAAAAATGCACTTTTTAAGAGAGAGAACTGTGAGAAAATAAACTGTGGAGGCAAGGGGTCCAGAAAGGAAGGAGTTTAAAACCTAGAGGAAGGGATTAATCTGTTTGGGATTTAAAAAGAGAGTTATTTTGTAAGAATTTATATACAAGTTGGTGTGTGAGGAAAATAGGGGCCAGGGAAAGACTGAGAGGTAAATAACTGAATGGGGAATGCTTTCTAGATTGCAGAGAAAGAAAGAAACCTTCACACACATACATACACAATACACAATTACTTGACATTTGTAATATCTCTCATTCTGTGTGTGTAAGTATAAAAATTGTCCCCAAATGTCCTATATGGCTGTGCCTGTATGTTTTCCTCAGACCAGAATTCACTGATGTTTTGCATCTGATTTTCCTGTCTCTTTAATCTTTATTCTACAACTATCAGCCTGTCCTCCATAACACTGGTATTTGTGATGAGTTTATGTCAGTAGTCTTCGGTCTTTCTGTATTTTTCAACTGTGTGTGTGTGTGTGTGTGTGTGTGTATGCGTGTTTGCTTGCATTAATAGGCAGATCTCATTGTTTAAAAGCACAGGCTCAGAAGCCAGGTGGCTTTGGTTGTAACCGCAGATCCATTAACCAGCTTTGGGACCTTAGGCAAGTTACTTTACCTCTCTGTGCCTCAGGGACATCTAGACAATGACTATAATAGTTACATGTGGCTTCCTAGGTGGCTCAGTGGTAAAGAAGCCGCCTGCCAATGTAGGAGACGTGGGATCGATCCCTGGGTTGGGAAGATCCCCTAGAGAAGGAAACGGCAACCCACTCCAGTCTTCTTGCCTGGGAAATCCCATGGACAAACAGGCCTGGCGGGTTACGGTCCTTGGGGTCTCAAAAGAGTCGGACATGACTTAGTGACCAAACGGCAACAACATCTTAATAGTTACGTGGATATTTGTCTAGTATTGTTTTTGTTGTTATTATTAGAGAATACACTCCAATTCAATCTTATAGCAGATGGGAGAGTTTTGTATAATTCCTGATATTCTTTGGTTGCAAATGACTTGAGAGTAATTTATTCTTAATTTAGAATAATAATGATAATTGTATAATAATAACTGTAGTAACATATACTGACTTCTCAAGATAAAATTATGTGGTCTCTAACTGCTGTATCTAAAAGTCCAGATTTAAGAAAATGTCAGCATTATATATCTAATTATGGCACTGGAACACTTCATGATCCATATCTAAAAATTGTGTCTGTTAATACCACGAAGGCTTCCAGTTCCGGTCGTGCTGTCAGGCTCATGATGATGATTTTTCTAAGTTGCTGTTTTTTCTCTGGAAAGCTCAGATTTTATCACTGGCAACAAAGCTGTCAGTTGATTTCCTTGATGTGACAGATGTACTTTGTTCATTCCTGAGATGTCTGTCAAATACCTGAGTCTAAATAGCCATAGTTCATCATTCATTTTTTCTTACAAGTAAAACTGAAAAAAAGAAGAAAAGAAAAAGAAGCATCTGGGCTAGGTTGCAAGTCCATCACCTGATTTCTTTTTCTCTTACAACCCTTACACTTGGATATGAGGAAAAGCATTTCAGTGAACTTCCCATTTTTCCACACAGTATAAAAGATTTGTACTCAAAGTTTATGATCTTATAAAATTAGTACACTTTACTGTTTCATTAAAGAAGCTGTTAGGTGAAACTGGCTTCTTTGAATTTTCCCAGTGAGTGTGTGTCTGTTAAAAAAAAAAAATACAATGACTGTTAACACAGTGTGAGCCCCATCCTGATTTATACTCATGCAATTTTACCCACTGTGTCTTGTACCAAAGTAAACATAAGCACAATAAAAAAAAGAGCAAATAACTCTCATTATTAACCTAATATTATTATGAAAGTAGTTTCACCTTGTACCCCCAGCTCTGAAAGGGTATTAGGTATTCCTGGCAGTCTGTGAGCTATAATTTGAGAATCATTGTGTTGAAGGATATGGGTCAGTTGAGTTTTGATTCTGCTGGTATTTCTGCTAGTCTTCAGGGAGAAAAGTAAATTATCTGAAACCTAGCCTTGGGGAGCTAAAAATCTGGTGGATAAGGTAGACGTACATACCACTAGGTAAAAAACATTGCAAACATTGGGTTTTATAATGATGAGGAGAAAGTAATTCTTGTGGTTTGAAGAGGTTGTGTACGTCTTTTCAAGTAGATCATGTGTCCTGGGATTTGCAAACCTTGTCAGATTTCCACGTTCCAAACACAGGCATTAGCCCATACATGTATGTGTCTGAACACTTAGGGAATGGCAAGGGGCCTGGGTTGGCTGGATAGTAGGGTGCCTCAGAGTGGTCCTATGAAACTGGAAAGGTAGGGGGACTAGTTGGAGGAGACACTGAAGGCTTTGAGGACACATAGTTTTTCAGGTTACCCAGAGAAGCCACATTAATTTGGCCCAGAGTAGTAGTTCACAAGGTGTTGTTCCAGACCAGCATCATTGGCATCACCTGGGAACCTGTTAGAAATACAGATTCCCAGGCCCCACCAAGGTCTATTGGACCAGAAACTCAGGGTAGGGCTAGCCATTGGTGTTTTAGTAAGTTCTCATTAAGATTCTGATGCCTGCTAAATTTGGAGCACCACCTAGAGCCTAGAGTGTGATTCTTTCCACAGAAATCCTACCTGCATCAGAATCACCTGGGGGCAGGGGGTGTGACACCTGAATGTCCCCAGGCCCTATTTCAGGGCTACAGAACCAGAACATCTGAAACAAAACCCAGGAACCTGGATGCTGGCAACTCTGGTTGAAGCACAAGCATCTCTGACCTAGCAGAGATAAGGCTGAAGGAAAACTGCTTAATTTTTACCAGAAATTTTATTTTGATAGAAGGAATTTCAGAGGAAGGAATACAAATATGCATTTCACCCAATTTCCATTGCAAGTCACTGTCTGTGTGCATTCTGCCGGTCATAAGAGAATCGTGAATTCCCTGCAGGATCGCCAAGGAGATATGCCAGTTCTTCCTCCAAAGCCTCTTCATACAGTACTGATCTTTACAACTTATGAGTGGAGTTGGAAGGTAGGGGCAAAGTAGGTGACTAATTGCATAAGTCGCAAAGCTCAGTAAGATCTGGCGGAAGATCTTCTGCTGGAATGAAGGCACACACGTTACAATTATGTAACAAAAGTCTTATCTCCTTATGGCTTACTAAAAGCACCTAGATATCAAGTTTTGTTTTCCTTTCAGCTAAGCAACTAATACACATACACATACACACAAGCATATATTAAGTCTTCTGGACACTCACAACTTAATTCCCTTAAAATAGTCTAATCAGATGTGTTATTTTCTCAATCTCTACAGAAGACTTGAGTTAAATATAATGTGGCTGGATGTTTAATGGACAGTAATTTGCTAAGCACTTTATAGGGTTTCCCACTTAGATCTGTGGGAGAGGAGGGAAAATACATTGAGGGGTTTAGTTGATGTGTGTGAGCCTAGAAAGTGAACACTAGTCCAGGATTTTAACCAGCAAGTGCTCTTAGAGCAACCCCATGTAACCCTGTGTGAATGGGACTGGTTGGGGCAGAGGGCAGAACCAGAAGAAGGGTGGAGTTTAAGGAGGAGAGGCTATTTGAATCTTGCAGTTCGCTTTTTGTTCTCTTCTGCCAAAAGGAAGCTATTTAATGTGCTTTTATGTTTAAATCTTATAAATGAAATAAAAAAGAGAAGATTTTTTAAAAAGAATTTGTATAACAATCCTGCTGTACAGCAGAAATTAACACAATACTATAAATCAACTATACTTAAAAAAAAAACAACCCACAAATGACTAGTTATTCTGCAGTGGTTGGCTAGTGTGTTTACTTTGAAGGTGGCTGGAGTTTTATTTTCTGTGTTTTATAATGTACTTTGAGACAAAATGTACTTCGAGACAAAAATTACTCTGAAATCAGAAAAAAGAAAAATCAGATCAGATCAGATCAGTCGCTCAGTCGTGTCCGACTCTTTGCGACCCCATGAACCGCAGCACGCCAGGCCTCCCTGTCCATCACCAGCTCCCGGAGGTCACTCAGACTCATGTCCATCGAGTCAGTGATGCCATCCAGCCATCTCATCCTCTGTCGTCCCCTTCTCCTCCTGCCCTCAATCCCTCCCAGCATCAGAGTCTTCTCCAATGAGTCAACTCTTCGCATGAGGTGGCCAAAATACTGGAGTTTCAGCTTTAGCATCATTCCTTCTAAAGAAATTCCAGGATTGATCTCCTTCAGAATGGACTGGTTGGATCTTCTTGCAGTCCAAGGGACTCTCAAGAGTCTTCTCCAACACCACAGTTCAAAAGCATCAATTCTTCAGCGCTCAGCCTTCTTCACAGTTCAGCTCTCACATCCATACATGACCACAGGAAAGACCATAGCCTTGACTAGGCGAACCTTTGTTGGCAAAGTGATGTCTCTGCTTTTGAATATGCTATCTAGGTTGGTCATAACTTTCCTTCCAAGGAGCAAGCGTCTTTTAATTTCATGGCTGCAGTCACCATCTGCAGTGATTTTGGAGCCCAGAAAAACAAAGTCTGACACTGTTTCCACTGTTTCCCCATCTATTTCCCATGCAGTGATGGGACCAGATGCCATGATCTTCGTTTTCTGAATGTTGAGCTTTAAGCCAACTTTTTCACTCTCCACTTTCACTTTCATCAAGAGGCTTTTTAGCCCCTCTTCACTTTCTGCCATAAGAGTCGTGTCATCTGCATATCTGAGGTTATTGATATTTCTCCCGGCAATCTTGATTCCAACTTGTGTTTCTTCCAGTCCAGCATTTCTCATGATGTACTCTGCATATAAGTTAAATAAACATGGTGACAATATGCAGCCTTGACGTACTCCTTTTCCTATTTGGAACCAGTCTGTTGTTCCATGACCAGTTCTAACTGTTGCTTCCTGACCTGCATACAGATTTCTTAAGAGGCAGATCAGGTGGTCTGGTATTCCCATCTCTTTCAGAATTTTCCATAGTTTATTGTGATCCACACAGTCAAAGGCTTTGGCATAGTCAATAAAGCAGAAATAGATGTTTTTCTGGAACTCTCTTGCTTTTTCCATGATCCAGCGGATGTTGGCAATTTGATCTCTGGTTCCTCTGCCTTTTCTAAAACCAGCTTGAACATCAGGAAGTTCACGGTTCACATATTGCTGAAAGAAAAAATAGGACATACTATATACTCAGTGTGTAAGTCTTTCTCCCTCCTCTATTTGCCAGAGATCATCTACATAAAATGTTTTTTTTGTGATTAGATATACTTATAAGCAGTTCCCAGGCGGCACAGTGGTAAAGAATACACCTGGTGATGCAGGAGGTGCAAGAGATAAGGTTTCAATCCCTGGGTGGGGAAGATCCCTTGGAGGAGGAAATGGCAACCCTCTCCAGTCTTCTTGCCTGGAGAATCCCATGGATAGAGCCTGGCTGGTTACAGTCCATGCGGTCGCAGAGGCGTACATGACTGAGTGACTGAGCACACACATCCACATAAACTTAAGTCTACTCTGCACTGGAGGGAAATTTCCCATACCCAGAGGGTCTTTTAAAAATTCTAGCAAGTTGACTTTAATTTAAGAGAAAAGGTGTTGTGGGCTTACAGGAAGAGAAAGAGGATTCTCAGATGCCTCCTCAAGGCACTTTGATCAGAAGTCTAAGTTTCTTATAGATACTCTGTGGTCCCATTTGTGTGGGGACATTAGTTTCTGAGGTGCTTGACAGAAAATGAAACTCCCCGGCCCTGTGCTCTAACTGATTCACAGGTGTGACATGTGTGCAGAGCAGCAGGAGCTGGCCCCAGAGCAAGGGATGCTACCCAAAGGGACTACAACAGGTCCAAGTGCAGAGCTGAGTCAGAAAACCTAGTTCTTGGCTCTAAACTAAAAGAAAATCTGCCTGTGACCATTTAGAGACACACACCCTTTTAAGAAATCATTTGAGAAGAACTTGCCTGTGTGTTAACTGAGGAAATAAAGTTCCAGTCTGTTGGGTCTCTGGGGTCTTCTTGGCTGTAGAACTGTCCATGTTGATAATATTATCTGTGTTTCCCAAGTGGGAAGAAAAACTATCTCTGGTGATAGACAATTGCAATCTAATTGATGTTACTGTCTGTTTGAAAGGAGCAGATTAGGGAAGCATATACCTGAGGTATCTTCTTGCCCAAACCTGCAGTGATTGAATATCACCTTAATATTTCATATCATTATGAATGCTTTCTCTCAAATTAAGCTGAACTTTATTTTGAGTTTTCCATATAAAAAGCACTCTGTGCAATCAATCCAGTGGAAGGCTCCTCTGAAAAGATCTCTGGTTCCCATCTCTTGAGAATCTCTGATTTAGAGGAGGATAAACAAGTCTGTAAACACTGTTAATACAAAGCCAGTTCTGATAGGTGCAGTAATGAAAGCAGAGAAACAGTAGATCCCCAAACATAAACACATGGACACTATACATACACACCCATTCAAATGTACACTGAGTGGGTTGTATATTTCTAAAGCAAGTCTTGTCAATTCCTGTTGTATATCTACAGTATCTTTATCACTATTTAACCAAATGAGATAGAAGCACATTCTTCTGTGAATAGTTGCTTATGAAGGTTAGTTATAACATATTCAAGAGATTTATTTATTATTCAGCAACATTAGAGAAATGCCTTTTAAAATCTTGAACAAATTTTATCATACAAGCTTACAATCATTTAGAAATATTATTCCCCCAATCCAGATGTGAACTCATTTTGTCTGCACAGAGGAGAAAAATACATAACACAAATGGAATTAAGTAATGTGAAGCATTCAGTGAAATGTAAAGTACTGATGAAACCTAATGAGGTCAGCCTTGAAATGGGAATGAGATGAACAGGGAAGATGTGCCACGAGACGGAGACGTTCTCAATGATAACACGTAGCATCACTACCTACTCACAGAAGCACCCCCCCCCATTATTGTTGTTCAGTCACTAAGTTGTGTCTGATTCTTTGTGGCCCCATGGACTACAGCACGCCAGGCTCCTCTGTCTTCCGTTATCTCCCAGTTTGCTCAAATTCACGTCCATTGACTCAGTGATGCCTAACCATCTCATCCTCTGCTGCCCCCTTCTCCTTTTGGCTTCAGTCGTTCCCAACATTGAGGACTTTTCCAATGAGTTGGTTCTTCACATCAGGTGACCAAATTTTGGAGCTTCAACTTCAGCATCAGTACTTCCAATGAATATTTAAGGCTGATTTCCTTTAGGATTGACTGGTTTGATCTCCTTGCAATCCAAAGGATTCTCAAGTGTCTTCTCCACACCACAATTCAAAAGCATCAGTTCTTCAACATTCAGCCTTCTTTCTTTGTAGTCCAGCTCTCACATCCACACATTACTACTGGAAAAACCACAGCTTTGACTATATGGACATTTGTCAGCAAAGTGATGTCTTTGCTTTTTAATATGTAGTCTTGGTTTGTCATAGCTTTCCTTCCAAGGACAAACGTCTTTTAATTTCATGCCAGGAAACTGGGACATTCTCAGTGACAACAAACAGCACCACCATCTACTTATGGAAGGCCTCCCATTAGAGCCTATATATTGGAATACGAAGGCAATGAGATATAAAGGACACATTCCTTCCTGGACTTCCCAATGTATTGAGAAAGCATCGAAATGTGACAAAGGACAGATGGATGATGCAGATAAGGAAAGCCTCAGGAGTCCAAAGTAGGAGAACTTCCCAAGAGCAGGGAAAGGTGGAAGATATGGTGTCTGTGATACTGTTTCTAGAAGAAGGTGGGATCTGAGTTGAGCTTTCAGGGCCAGGTGGGAGACAGGAGGCCCACTTTCCAGGCAAATAAATACTCCAAGTGCTTCTCTTCGTGCATGCACATTATGGCCATATTTTGCCTAACACTTCAGGGGAGGTTATCAACCCCACAATGTCCCATGGACCTTATGGGAGTCTGCAGACCTGAAGCGAAGATATCCTGCTCTAATGCTTATGAAATTACAATATAGTGTGCTAGTTGTGCCAAATAACATTCTTTTTTTTTTTTTTTCCACAGTTATAGTAGGAAGCAGCACACAATACTTGGTGATTGGGAGAAATCGCAAACAATACTTGGAAATCGTGTGGCACTCCTGTGACGCAAATTCCTCAGTTGTAAAAAATGATTACTCAAAAGCAAACAAAAAATCCTGTGTATGTGCTCTGTTTCTGTTCAGTACTCTTTGCTTCTGAACATTCAATTTTGTGTATTTAAAAGCAATAATTGTGATTTGCAAAGCAAAGGTAGAGACACAGGTGTAGAGAACAAACATAGACACACCAAGGTGGGAAGGTGGGGGTGGGATGGATTGGGAGATTGAGACTGATGTATGTATAATATTGATACTATGGATAAAATAGACAACTAATGAGAACCTATTATAAATCACAAGGAACTCAACTTAATATTCTGTGGTGACCTAAATGGAAAGGAAATCCAAAAAAAGAGGGGATATATGCATATGTACAGCTGATTCACTTTGCTGTACAGAAGAAATTAACACAACATTATAAAGCTACTACACTCTAATAAAACTTAATTAAAAAGTAAAATAAAGCAACGATTGTGGTTCCACTTCTTGTTATCAGATATCTCTATGTGTTTTTCTTTCTACTCCTCAACAAATGAAATTACAGGCATTAATAATTAAATTGCAGTATTTTGAAATAAGATATGGTTCAAAGTGAAAGTGAAAGTTGCTCAGTCATGTCCAGACTCTGTGTGACTCCTTGGACTGTAGACTGCCAGGCTCCGCTTTCCGTGGGATGTCCCAGGCAAGAATACTGGAGTGGGTTGCCATGCCCTCCTCCAGGGGGTCTTCCTGACACAGAGATTGAACCCAGGTCTCCCACATTGTCTCCCTCTACTGTCTAAGCCACCAGGGAATTTATTTTTTTATAAAATTATAGTGTTTCAAACACCTCTACCTAATACTATTAATAAAAGTATGAAATGAAATTAAGAGATTCGTAGCCACATAGAACTATTGTTCTTATAGGTTTAATGTTGGAGTGTTTTTCAAGAGCAAGTATCTGTATTCTACTTCTCCAAGGTGGCGCTAGTGGTAAAGAACCTGCCTGCCAGTGCAGTAGACATAAAAGATGAGGGTTGGATCCTTGGGTTGGGAGGATCCCCTGGAGGAGGATCACTTCAGTATTCTTGCCTGGAAAATTCCATGGACACAGGAGCCTGGTGGACTACAGTCTATGGGGTCACAAAGGGTCGGACACAACCGAGCAGGCATGCACAACAACAGACAACATACACTTTTGCCTCCTAATGGAGGACTACTTTTTTTTTTTTGCTTAATAGTTTTTCTTCAGTGATATTCTGAAACACATATTTAGCTTAGCTATCGTGAACTTGAATTCGCTGAGGTAAAGAAGGCGGCATATCTTCATCATTTGTCCAAGGTTATACCAGTCTCGTGTTTGCAATGTGAGTTGATTTAGAACATACTATACAATATTATACAATATTACAATTAGCAGATACAGGATTCACCAATATGACACATCTCCATAATGGGACCCCACATCTTCACTGAAGGAGAATCTGCGTTTGAGAATCAGGGACATCACTTGCTTGGAATCAAAAGGAAATCTGTGTCTTAGACACATAACCATCACCTAGAGAAGGGCAAATATTAGGAACACATTAACATGACAGCAAATGATGCAGTGCAGTAAGGACCAAACCATTCTCCCCCACCCCTAAATCTTTGAATTATAAAAGAGACAGATAATCACACATTCATCAAATAACTCTTTCAGAACAGAGAAAGTTTGGAGTGTACACAAGACTAGCTACTTAATTTGCCCATCTAGTAAAAAGTGAAAATACACGGCCTCTTGTTCAAAAATTATTGAGAATTTCAAGAGGACAGGAGCCAAACATTAACCCAAGAAGCCTGGAGCCCTCTTAAGTGCAGAGTCTTGTGTGACTGCCTTGTCTATATCTGTAAAATGGTGCAATTGCTAACTAACCAATCTCTAGGGGCTTCCCAGGTGGCGCTAGTGGTAAAGAACCCTTTCGCCAATGCAAGGCCTGGGTTCGATCCCTGGGTTGGGAAGATCTCCTGGAGAAGGAAATGGAAACCTACTCCAATATTCTTGTCTGGAGAATCCCGTGGACAGAGGAGCCTGGAGGGCTACAGTTCATGTGGTTACAAAGAGGTGGACACAACTTAGCAACTAAACAACAGATTTATGTATTTATTTGGCTGTACCTTGCGGCATGTGAGATCGTAGTTCCCCCACTGGGGATCGAACTTGCACCTGTTGCATTGGAAGGCAAGAGTCTTAACCACTGGCCCACCAGGGAAGTCCCAGGATCTGTTTTCTGAATGGCTCAATCATGAGGCTGGCACGTGGGTGTTGATTTTAAGTGAAAGCTTGCATTGTCCTCCCCACATGGGCCTCTCCATAGAGTAGCTGGAACATCAATAAGACATTAAGCTTATTTCTCCAAAGTGAAGGATTCAGTCTTCAGGCTGAAACTACACTTAACTTCAGGAGTCACACACTATTCTTTTTACCATATTTTATTTGTTTGAAGTGAGTCATTTAATTTGACCCACATTCAAGGAAGGCAGGATTCAGCTCCACATTAAAGGAAGGAGTGATTAAAATTTTACAGACATATTTGCAAACCATCACATCATCCTTTTCTCTACCTGCTATAAGCCACCTTATATGTTCCTTCCATATCTACCTTCCTAAATCAAGGCTTTAGCTGATCCTGTTTCCCGATCGGAAAATATAAGTGCCTTTAAAGTATCAAAGACCAAGTAAGAACATCCCTTATTGTTCTCCTCAACGCATCTGTCATCCATTATACTTCTGGACCTTGTCATTCTTTCCAGTCACGCCTAGTCACTCACCAACCTCAAACAGCTGGATCCTTCCAGCTGTGGACATCTCACCCCTCCTCCCAGTTCCAATGGTTTCTGCTTCAGCGTTTTCTAGTTTCAGAATAAAACCCATTCCAATTTTCTATGGAAAGTCTTCCAGAATTAAGAAACACACAATGGTTTTTCCTTTACTTTCATTTTTTTAAGCCCTTCACTGGTGGTTTATTGGACATCTAAGATAAAATGTGCTAAGAGGTGAGGATATAAAGGTGGAATTGTTCTAAAGTTTGAAGTATTCCTCTCTAGTGCTCATAAGATTTCCTTTTGGAAGAGGTCTTAGGAGTCCTTGTCAGTGAGCCTAGCTTGGTGCTAGGGATCTTCTGGTTGTTCATTAAATATTCAGTGATTGAAGAAGCAAATATAGGTTATAATAGGTAAGGCTTTATCAATAAGTGAGGCTAATTCTCTCTATCAAGAAGTAGTATTTTGCTTTTTTCCCTTAAAAAAGAGAGCTGTTTTGAAGGTTTTGAGAGAACTGAACCTACTTTGGCCTTAAACTGGAATTACAATGTGGATGTATGTGCGTGTGTGTGTGCTTAGTGGCTCAGTCGTGTGCCCGACTCTTTGCAACCCTGTGGACTATAGCCTGCCAGGCTCCTCTGTCCATGAAATGTTTCAGGCAAGAATACTGGGTGTGTGTGTGTGTGTGTGTGTGTGTGTGTGTGTGTGTGTGTATTACTCAGTTGTGTTAGACCCTTTGCTGATTCTTTACCATTTGAGCTACCTGGGAAGCCCCAAGAATACTGGAATTTGGGTTGCCAGTTCATACTCCAGGCTTCTTCCCATTCCAGGGATCAAATCCTTGTCCCTTGAAGTATCCTGCATTGGCAGGCAGATTCTGTACCACTGAGCCACTTGGGAAGCCCAAGATTGAGTAAGAGGTTTCCCTGGTGGCTCAGTGGTAAAGGATCCACTTGTTCATGCAGAACACATGGATTCAGTCCCTGATCTGGGAGGATCCCACATGTGGAGCAACTAAACCCATGCACCACAACTATTGAGCCTACTCAAATGGTAATCTGGTTATTATAATTATGTATATATAACATCATATAAATGTTAATTTGATTATAGTAAAAAAGGTAACAGCTGCTTGGTGTTCTGCTACCTTCTTCAGCCCACCCTCTAATCGTATATCTGGTTTAGAATACTGTAATCCTGATGATCTATTTTTGATATTTAAATCAGTTCTTTGTGAGTTCTGAATTGTCACACAATACAGTCAATATGCCAGTATTCTTGGGCTTCCCCAGTGGCTCAGACGGTAAAGGAAACCACCTGAAATGCAGGAGACATGGGTTCGAAACCTAAGATCCCCTGGAGGAGGGCATGGGAACCCATTCTAGTATTCTTTCCTGGAGAATCCCCATGGACAGAGGAGCCTGGCAGGCTACAGTCCATGGGGTCACAAAGAGTCAGACACAGCTGAGCAACTAAACACAGTACATGCACACAGGAAGCACAGTCAATATGATAAGCTTTCAGAAGGGGCTTCTGAAAAGCTTTGTGGGACCCTACCACAACTCTCGATCCAAACACTCCTACAGTCAGATGCCCTAAGTGCCTCTTGTTTTGATTTTTTGTAGCTACCTGGTGAGACAAAGGAGCAAATCTTTAGAGTGAAACACTTTAGCTACCAGAGCTCTGCCAGTGTAAATGTTCCCTAAAAGCTTAGAAGCTAGTCATCAGTCTGACTCCAGGAAAACCTTCATCCACATGGGTCTGAATCACTTCTCCTAAGAGACAAAACAAAGTGCCAAACAAAAATTGCCTGGGGCAGAGGGAATGTGATCTGTGATGTCATGCCCTACAAACACAAGGGATCTGCTGTTGGGTAGACTTGGATTTTACTTTTTAAAATCATACCTAAGATGAGCATCAGTAAATGGGGGAACTTGACGTTATTTGACCTAAGGGAAGAAATAAAACTAGAATCAGGGCTAGATTTCCAGGCAACTGTAGAAGGAATCCTGTTTGACTCACTAGATGAGCGGCTAGATTAACTATTTGAGTCCTTATTACTAAGAGAGAGAAATGTAGAGATCAGGATCATAGATACTTCTGAAATTAAAGTTTGTCCACCAGAGCCAAAGACAACTGCTGTGTTGTCGCAGTTCCTCACTGGGAAGTGTTGTGTGGCTAGCTGATCCATATGAAGCTTTATTTTGTTAAGAAATCAACCATCTAAGAAATGACTTATTATTCTCTTCATATTCTGCCTCCACAAAGACAGTGTGGAGCTGAGTTGCTTGGTTTTCAAATGCATAGTTTCAAGCTTAAGCAGCTTTAGAGTTGGGTACAGAGTAAACTTCTTGATTGCATATGAGCTGAATATTGGAAAAATTGGAAAATTGGGTTTTAAAGATCTTCAAACTAGTAAACTGTAATGGAAAAGTTTAAGAAAAAAATAATATAGATAGATATCTATGTATTATAGACATGTGTATATATAACCGAATCACTTTGCTGTACATCTGAAACTAACATGATATTGTAAATCAACTATACTATGAAGATAAAAATCTTAAAGATGAAACAAAATAGGGTAGCATTTCATTAAAAAAGAAAGAAAGAAAAAAATCTTAAAAATGAAACAATATAGAGTAGCATTTCACTAAATGGGAAAGGTTACCTGATGGTTTTTTCTGGAGGTTATAGGAAGCACTTAAAATTTATTTCAAAATATGCAGAGTATCTGAAAAGTAACCAGCCTTGCTCCATTTGTAAGAATATGTCATAATCCCCATGGATTTTCTTTTTATCCAGAGATGGATTGTCACATGCTGGTTATTTTCTGGGTTGTCTAAATGTTCCAATGACCAGATGACCACCTTTAGATCATGCTACAGAACTATAGCAAACACCCTTGCAGCTGTTATATAACCAATCTTGTAACCCAAGGACAGCAGGACATTCTGGGCAGCCCTTCCATTCACAGCTGGAGGGGCAGGAGCTGGGCCTCCTGGAAGGGCATTGTCCACAGTGCCTCTGGGGAACTAGGAAGCTCTGACTTCTTATCTCAGGCTCCAGCCATGGCTTCCTCCTCTCCCAACAATGTTTGACCAGTGAGACAATATTCCCTATGGACACAAGGTGAAGTTCTCAAAACTTTTTCAAACTTTTTTGATCTAGTGGATGAGGGGAAAGTCACCTGAGGATTCACAGTTAGAATAGATCTATTTTTAGTTGGTGGTAGCCCAGATACAGTTTGTGAGAAATTAGAGATGTGGTGTAGCTATTACTTCATTCTTCTTCCTCCCACTGATCTGTGTCACAACCACCTTCTTGAGAATCCTCACTATGGAATACATCAAGATTTTTGTCAAGATCCCAGAGACCTGGGGTGACCTGGGGTGATGCAATGAATGGGATTCTGTAGTTCTCTTGACACTAAGGTCAATATGGCTCCAAGTCATATTGAACATGGTTGTTTTTTTATTCTTTCAAATTATAAACCTGGAAAGAGTGGGAAGCCGGCAAGGGAGAGGAAGAATTTTTTCCCTCCTTTGTAGCAAATAATGCCAGTGCGAGGTAAGAAAGCCTCTATGAATGATATTAAGTGATTGTATTAACAGAAAGAAAACAGGAAAAGTTTCTTTTTGTTGTACACAGATACCCACTGGGATTTTAAATACCTTTCTTTAAAAAGGACAAACGTATTAGGTGAATTATGACCATTCTAGAAAAAGTATAAAAGTCAGACTTTTTTATTAGCATGTCCTGCCTCCCATCAAAGTATCCTCAGTTACTCAGTCAAAGCTGCATCACACATCACACATCTTACTACAATTGAGTCAAGCCATTCTCATGATTTAGGCTCTGCCCATCTCCCAGACCCCAATATTAACTCTGCTGTTTACTGGACTTACCTTTTAATAATTTTTTCATGTAGATTAGTCTTATTAATTTCAAGGAGCAAAGAGGAGTTATGCTCTTGAGGGAATGATAGGGGAAAAAAAAATGAATTCAAAAGATGCAGAGACAAAGGTCCTTGAACCTGGGCAAATGGTGCTTCTTTTCATGAAGCACCACTTCACTACTATTTTGCCATTGATCATTCATTTATTGAACTTATGGTTTGCCATAAGCTGTGAAGGATGAATAAAATTAATCAAGGAGGGTAGATAAAAATGTAAATAATAATATAACATTATTTCAATCACATATTTACTTACAAACTTCTACTGAATTCTTACTATACTCTATTTTCTCTGCTAAGTGCTGGCAATATAAAGATTAAAGACATTGTCTTAATTTTCTATCATTAAGAGTACTAGAAATAATAAAGACAAAGTGCCTTGGAATCTTAGGAAGGAAAAAGAGTATACATATCAGGGAAAAAAAAAATTAAAGGCAGGTGGTTCGTCTAGTCAAGGCTATGGTTTTTCCTGTGGTCATGTATGGATGTGAGAGTTGGACATGAAGAAAGCTGAGCACCGAAGAATTGATGCTTTTGAACTGTGGTGTTGGAGAAGACTCTTGAGAGTCCCTTGGACTGCAAGGAGATCCAACCAGTCCATTCTGAAGATCAGCCCTGGGATTTCTTTGGAAGGAATGATGCTAAAGCTGAAACTCCAGTACTTTGGCCACCTCATGTGAAGAGTTGACTCATTGGAAAAGACTCTGATGCTGGGAGGGATTGGGGGCAAGAGGAGAAGGGGACAACAGAGGATGAGATGGCTGGATGGCATCACTGACTCGATGGACATGAGTCTGAGTGAACTCTGGGAGTTGGTGATGGACAGGGAGGCCTGGCGTGCTGTGATTCATGAGGTCGCAAAGAGTTGGTCATGACTGAGTGACTGATCTGATCTGCACGCTGATAAGGGAAATAATGTAAAGAGGCCAGTGCGAAGATTATATCCAAGCTAGGCTAGACATAAAATAAATATTTACTGAAAATAAAATCAAGAATCATCTTTTTTATAGAAAAAATAATTTTGCTTGTATTTTTTCCTCAGACGAAGATGTATTTATTTTAAAAATTTACCAGCTATAGAGCAGATATGGATAATAGCTAAGGGTCTCAACCTAAGTAAACAAAGGACATAATATATAGAAATGAGAAGGCAACAGAAATACTCTCAAATCTTAACAAATCTCTGTGAAGTAAGACAAAATATTAAAATAAATTTACATCATGGTTACAAACAGGGGCTTAGTGATGGGAAAAAAAACCCCAATAACTATATTTGCCTATAATTAAGTCAAATAAAGGAGAAGGAAATGGCACCCTACTCCAGTACTCTTGCCTGGAAAATCCCATGGATGGAGGAGCCTGGTGGGCTGCAGTCCATGGGGTTGTGAAGAGTTGGACATGACTGAAATGACTTAGCAGCAGCAGCAAGTCAAACAAACATCCCTCTCTTTTAAACAAATTGTTAATGTAAATGATTAAACCTTTTCTAAAGGGGTTGGATATAAAGAAAACCAAGTAATACACTCAAAGGATACCTGAGAGAAGAGACTCTTAAAACTCTCTCCCAAGTTCCCCATCCCACTCTATCCTGCATGGAACAGTCAGCTCCATTGAACCTATCACAATCCAACCTACTCAATACTAGAAAAAGTCTAATCCTGATACTTTTAGGAAAGATAATTACTTTCTGGTACAATTTTAGTTTTGTTTCTGACTGTCCAAAGATGGACAGCAGTCCCACAGGCCTGGTCTTGCCCAGCAGGTTGCATGCTGCATCTCTGTAAATCCCTTGTCCTCTATAAATGGGAAACTGTGAGATCCAGCAGACCTCATGGCTCTTGGCCTCTTACTGTCTGGACAATAGGATTTGTTGGCATCAGCAGTGGGAAAAGCTAATTAAGTCATTATCCAACTCTCAGGTAAGAATGGAAGTACTCTTTTTGATTATAGCATTGTTATGTGCATTATTACCTTTTTGCACTATAGAAATAACATTACAATTATTTTGTTCTAAATCCAGGATCTCTGTCTTTGTCAAGCATAGGGTATATATGTTGGATACATATGTATAACTTAGTTGTATAAGTTATATGTAATTAATATGTATGATTTAAAAGCATGCTTATAAGCTCTCTTGCTCCTGGTTTCCTTTTTTCTTTCTCTTGATGAGGGAGAAATGGTTCAAATGACCACAGGAAGTAAAAAGGAGAGGGAATGAAGAAAAGATGATGGACAAATTGGTATCTGGCCTCTGAAATTGTACTTTGACTTTGAAAAATGAATGTAACAATATTCCATCCAATTGGTTTGCATCTCCTAGGCTTAAAGTGGAACTTAGAGCACACAGAAGATGGTCTTCCCACCATACACCCAGGATATTTTGGTCACTATGACATTTATAGATTTATATTTGGAAAGATCTTAACTGACCTTTAACAGTGTATTAGTATGGTCTTTGGAATTGACTTTAAATGGAAATTAAGAAAGATCACAGTTTTTTGTTAAAATTTAATCTTAAAAATATTCGAACTTAAGTATGGGCCCCACTCTCTACCTGCTGTGATAATTTTTTCTATTAAGGTGATGCATCTAAGAGTGTTCCAGAAAACTCTTGAAGCTAACCAATTTAGTAGTTATTCTGATATATCTCATTTAAAGCAGGTGTTATTTCTGGATTGAAAAACCATAAGTAAAAAGATAATACATTTTGCAGATGTTTCCACTAAATTATTAAATACATAAACTCCTCTTAGGTGTTATGAAGAGTATTCAGACTTTTAGAATAAATCTCTAGTTTAAAACAAGTCTCAAATCAACTAATTAAAAATTCAATTAAATTGTTTATTTTTTCTCTATACTCTACTTTTATAACAAAGAGTCAAATCACAAGAAAAAACCCCCACTGATTTCAGGGCTTTATTTTTACACACAGTCATTTACATTTACACATTTATTTACCAAAGCAGATGGTATACAGTCAATATTCTTCCTTCTTCTGCTTTCCTTTTTCCCTTCCTCTTAGAGTTCACAAATATTTACTGAATACCAACTGTGTCCCAACCTTTGCCAACTGACAGAAAAACAATGATGAGCAACAATAATGGGCCAGGTTCCAGGCCTGATGGAAGTTACAGTCAGCTGGTAGCATAAAAAAGCAAGCAAGGAATTCCAGTACAGGCCTGTGACGGGAAAGCCCTGAGTGCTTGGAGACCACAAGGGAGAGATGCTTTAATCCAATTTGGAGGTTAGAGCAGTGACATCCAAGCTGAGATCTGAGGGGTCAGTAGCAGTTGCCAGTCAAGGAAGGTAGAGTAGTCTTCTACCTGGAAGGTACAGCATGTGTGGAGGCTCAGGTATAAGGGGGAGAACAGTCAAGGGCCTCCCAGGTGGCTCAGTGGTAAAGGACCCACCTGCCAATGCATGGGATGCAGATTCAATCTCTGGGTCAGGAGGATCCCCTGGAGAAAAAAATGGCAACCCACTCCAGTATTCTTGCCTGGAAAAGTCCCATGGACAGAGGAGCCTGGCAGGCTATAGTCCATGGGGTTGCAAAGACTGGGGCATGACTTGGTGACTTAACAACCACAACCAGTGGCAGTGGGGATGGAGCATAATAGATAATTTCCAAAGCTATTTGAAAGGTAGGGTCAATACGTGGCTTTGAAGAGTTGTTTGTGTGTGTGTGTGTGTGTGTGTGTGTGTGTGTGTGTGTGTGTGTGTGTGGTGGGGCTGTGCAGGAAGAAGAAGAGGAAGTAAAGGTCTGGTTTTGGCAATTGCAACAGTATGATGATACCTCAGATACAGAACACAAAGAAGAAAGAGAGTGTGAATTTAATTTAGTGAGAAATGAGCCAGCAGGGGTTTCCCTGGTAGCTCAGATGGCAAAGAATTGGCCGGCAATGCAAGTGACCCAGGTTCGATCCCTGGGTTGGGAAGATCCCCTGAAGAAGGAAATGGCAACCCACTCTAGTATTCTTGTCTGGAGAATTCTAGGGACAGAGGAGTCTGGCAGACTGCAGTCCATGGGATAGCAAAGACTTGGACACGACTGAGCCACTAACACTAGAGTCAGGATGACTTACAGACAGCTGGCTATAGCATTCTGAGAATGAGAAGCGCTCTCACAGCTGCGGATGCAGAACTAGCAATGTAAACATGATTATTACAGCCATGAGAGTGGGTGAGGCCACGCAAGAAACATACCAGAGAATAAGACTAGAGTTTAGATAGATATCTGTCTATTGTGCTTGTAAGTGAATAACAATCTCAGATACAATGAACAAGTTAATGTTTTCTTGTGATGGGGGTTGGGGGTCTCTTCTCATCTGTAGAGATTTCAGATTATGACTCCCCTCAGGACCTTCTATGACGTATGGTAGGAAGAGTTGCTTGGAAGAACCAGTTTCCAAGTGCCACAGAGGAGAAGATAGTTGTGGGAGAAGTCAAACTATTTGGATTCAAACTGTTTTAAAAGCTGCCACGTTTCCTATGCATGGTTATACCAGTCACTTTCAGGTATCTGGTTTTAAACTAGGGAGAGAAGGGAGGATTACATCTGCCTCCAATCCATGTAGAACAGCCCATGCTTTTCTATTTCCCACTCATAGTGTGTGAACCTTTAGTACAGAGTGCCAGACTTTTCATCTAAAACTAGACATTGAATTACTCTTGACAAAAACCCCAATGGCAAAGTTGTATGTGTGTGATGGTGGGTCTCTGTGTTTAAGAAGATGCAAAAAGGGAATGGCACTTGCTAAGTATAAAATCAAGCAAGTTATGCAGAATAATAAGTAGGATTCAATTCAGTTCAGTTGCTCAGTTGTGTCCGACTCTTTGTGACTGCATGGACTGCAGCATGCCAGGCTTCCCTGTCCATCACCAACTCCCAGAGCTTACTCAAACTCATGTCCATAGACTCGGTGATGCCATCCAACCATCTCATCCTCTGTCGTCCCCTATCTCCTTCCGCCTTTAATCTTTCCCAGCATCAGGGTCTTTTCCAGTGAGTCAGTTCTTCACATCAGGTGGCCAAAGGATTGGAGTTTCAGCTCTAGCATCAGTCTCTCCAATGAATATTCAGGACTGATTTCCTTTAGGATTAACTGGATTGATCTTGCAGTCCAAGGGAGTCTTAAGAGTCTTCTCCAACACCACAGTTCAAAAGCGTCAACTCTTTGGCACTCAGCTTTCTTTATAGTCCAACTCTCACATACATACATGACTGCTGGAAAAACCATAGCTTTGACTAGACAGAACTTTGTTTGCAAAGTAATGTCTCTGCTTTTTATTTTTTTGATCAAAACCAAATCTTTATTAAATGACATTTTTTAAAGTTAAAAAGTACATAGTTACAGCTATAAAATAAATAACTCATAGGGATACATAACATTTTATTGTTGTTTAGTCACTTAGTCATGTGTGACTCTTTTGTGACCCTGTGGACTGTAGCCCACCAGGCTCCTCTGTCTCTGCTTTTTAATATGCTGTGTAGGTTTGTCATAGCTTTTCTTCCAAGGAGCAATTGTCTTTGAATTTCATGGCTGCAGTCACCATCTGCAGTGATTTTGGAGCCTAAGAAAATAAAGTCTGTCACTGTTTCCATTGCTTCCCCATATATTTGCCATGCAGTGATGGGACCAGATGCCATGATCTTAGTTTTTTGACTGTTGAATTTTAAGCCAACTTTTCACTCTCCTCTTTCACTTTCATCAAGAAGCTCTTTAGCTCTTCGCTTTCTGCCAAGGGTTGATGTCATTTGCATATCCAAGGTTATTGATGTTTATCCCAGCAATCTCGATTCCAACTTGTGCTTCATCCAGCCTGGCATTTCACATGATGTACTCTGCATAGAAGTTATATAAGCCAGGTGACAATATACAGCCTTGATGTACTCCTTTCCTGATTTGGAACCCCAGCTTTATTTCTTGAAAAAACTACGTGCCTTTGGAGAACACTCAGCACTATTGAAAGAAAGATTAAGTTTCATTAGAAACACAGCTGAAAATGTCAATCAAAAGAAAGTGTGGTCATCGACATTTCATAAACTTTCTAGACAAATCCCAGGTGAATGTTTCCCTTGGGACTTTTGTCCAAACTATAGTTTAGAAACTCATTTTGGGGGAAATTGCTTGAAAATAATGTGTGCACTCGGAGAAGGCAATGGCAACCCTCTCCAGTACTCTTGCCTGGAAAATCCCATGAACAGAGGAGCCTGGTAAGCTACAGTTCATGGGGTCACTAAGAGTCAGACATGACTGAGCAACTTCACTTTCACTTTTCACTCTCATGCATTGGAGAAGGAAATGGCAACCCACTCCAGTATTCTTGCCTGGAGAATCCCAGGGACGGGAGCCTGGTGGGCTGCCGTCTATGGGGTCACTCAGTCGGACACGACTGATGTGACTTAGCAGCAATGTGAGCACTACAGCAAAACTGTATAATTCAGGTTGGTAAAATAAGTACTCAGAAAGGTACACAGTTAAATAAGTTGAAAGTACATGCATGTGATGAAATTCTCTGGGGACAACTAAAAGCAAAGAGAAAAAAAAAATCCCAGAAAAACTGATTATGTCAGAAAATGGCCAGAAAACTGGGATTCTGCTTGCATGATAATGAACATCAATATTTGCATTACCTTGCCTATTGACTTCCTGTCTAAAGAGGAAAGAAGTTAACACATACAATAAAACTGTGAGGATTAATGACTGTGCATATAAGGCCTTGCAAAGAATCCAGATAAAAGACATTGTACACAAACAAACCATTTGTATTGTTCAATCTAACCATGGTTAAAAGCCCAGCAGTACCATAAAAAAACATCTTTCCACGTGAAGGAACTTGAACTTCAAAGAAAGGGAGAAAAGTGCTCAGCATCACTGACATATTCTAAATTTTCCTCCTCCAGATTTTCTTGATGGTTGTGATTTTTCTTTTTTATAATTCCCCAAATTCCAAACAGTTAAAGAATGTGCTTTTTTCTTACTACACGGGTTTCTTCTAAAGTCAGAACGGGGTTCAACTTTCCCCTTCACATCTATATGATGCAACAGGATGCTCATGAGGAACAATGGAGGGAGTTCAGAGTGTTGCCCAGACCATCCTCAGGCATATCTAAAGCACTCAGATTCTTATGTGTGGATTATTAACAGTAGAATACAAAACAGAAGAGTTAAGGGCACTTTAGCCTAGACACAGAACATTAGTGTTGTAATAACCAAAAGTTTCAGCATTTTAATTTATAACTTGTCCAAGATAGGACTTTTTTTCATTGTTTAAAAAATCTGTTTGTTTTCAATTGGAGGATCATCATTTTAAAATATTGTGTTGGTTTCTGCCATATATCAACATTCATCAGCATGGTCATACATATGTCCTCTTGCTCTTAACTTCTTTCCAAGCTCCCACACCATCCCATCCCTCTAGGTAGTCACAGAGTACCAGGGTAGGATTATAATGTGGGATTGATTCCACATTACAATTCCATCCACCTGTTACTTGGGCACAGAGTGATTTATCAGTAATAACATTGACCATTACTGGAACATGTTTATAATACTCTCCAAGAGCAGGTATGAGTGCTGGCTAATGTTCTCAGTTCAGGTTCCAAATAGGAAGGAACTCCTTCTAAATGTAGTTTACCCAGACTACTGGAGAAATCAAAGATAATATACTGCCAAAAAGAACATGCCTCCAGAGAGGATGTAGGTAGAAAACATTTAGGCTAGAGAGAGACACAGAACTGAAGAATTATGGATGACTTTAAGATCTCTGAATCAAGAAGAGTATGTACCCACAAGATGGCCTGGTAAAACTTGAGGGAGTTTGAGAATGTCCAAAGGACAGATAAGAACTGATACAGAGAAGAGGCATTACTAGATTCTTAGGGAAAAGAAGAAAAAACTGATACAAAAGTCCCCTTAAACTTTAAAAATGATCATTTTTAAGTTTTGATCTTGACAGAGAGTGTGGTCCAGATATTCTCATACATCTATTAAGATACTTTTTAAATATAAGGACACATGAACTGGGTGGTCACTCCTCAGTTATTTAAAGATTGTGGTGGCTAGTGGAAAGATGTTCAGGTGAGAAACACCCTTATGTTATACTGGTTAGTGAGGTATTGTTGTTCTTTAGTCGCTAAGTTGTGTTCAACTCTTTGTGACCCCATGGACTAAAGCACACCAGGCTCCTCTGTCTTTCACTGTCTCCCAGAGTTTGTTCAAATTCATCTCCATTGAGTCAGTGATGCTGTCTAACCATCTCATCCTCTGCTACCCTCTTCTCTTGCCCTTATCTTTCTCAGTATCAGGGTCTTTTCCAATGAGTTGACTCTTCACAGCAGGTGACTAAAGTATTCATATTGGAGCTTCAGCTTCAGCATCAGTCCTTCCAATGAATATTCAGAGTTGATTTCCTTTAAGATTGATTGGTTTGATCCCCTTGCAGTCCAAGGGACTCTCAAGAGTCTTTTCCAGCACCACAATTCGAAAGCATCAGTTCTTCTGTGCTCAGTCTTCTTTATGGTTAAACCCTCACATCCAAACAGGACTACTAGAAAAAGCAGAGCTTTGACTGTAAAGACCTTTGTTGGCAAAGTAATGTCTCTGCTTTTTAATATGCTGTCTAGGTTTGGCGTAGCTTGTCTTCCAAGGAACAAGTGTCTTTTAATTTCATGGTTGCAATCACCAGTGAAATCACTGCAGTGATTTTGGAGCCCAAGAAAATAAAATTTGTCACTCTTTCCACTTACTCCCCTTCTATTTGGCATGAAGTGATGGGACTGGATGCCATGATCTTAGTAGTCTGAATGTTGAGTTTCAAACCAGGTTTTCACTCTAGTTCTTTCACCTTCATCAGCAGGCTCTTTAGTTCCTCTTCCCTTTCTACCATTAGAGTGGTATTATCAGCATATTTGAGATTGTTAATATTTCTCCTCGCAGTATTGATTCTAGCTTGTAATTCATCAAGCCTGGCATTTCACATGATGTGCTCTGCATAAAGGTTAAATAAGTAGGCTGACATTATACAGCTTTATTGTACTCCTTTCCCAATCTTGAACCAGGCAGTTGTTCCATATTCTTCTAACTGATGCTTCTTTACTTATATACAAGTTTCTCAGGACACAGGTAAGGTGGTCTGATATTCCCATCTCTTTAAGAATTTTCTACAGTTTGTTGTGATCCACACAGTCAAAGGCTTTAGCATAGTCAATGAAGCAGAAGTAGATGTTTTTCTGAAATTCCCTTGTTTCTCTATCATCCAACAAGTGTTGGCAATTTGGTCTCTGACTCCTCTGCCTTTTCTAAATCCAGCTTGTACATCTGGTTCACATACTACTGAGGCCTAGCCTGAAGCATTTTGAGCATAAGTTTACTAGCATGTGAAATAAGTGCATTGGACAGGAGTTTGAACATTTTTTGGCATTGTCCTTTTTGGAATTGGACTGAAAACCCACCTCTTCCAGTCGTGTGTCCATTGCTGAGTTTTCCAAATTTGCTGACATATTGAGTGGAGTACTTTAGCAGCAACATCTTTTAGGATTTGAAATAGCTCGGCTGGAATTCCATCACCTCCACTGGCTTTGTTTGTAGTAATGCTTCTTAAGACCCACTTGACTTTACACTCCAGGATGTCTGGCTCTAGGTTAGTGACCACACCATTGTGATCATCCAGGTCATTAAGACCATTTTTATATACTTCTTCTGTGTATTCAACCACCTCTGCTTAATATCTTCTATTTCTGTTAGGTCCATTCCATTTCTGTCCTTTATTGTGCCCATCCTTGCATGAAATATTCCCTTGATATCTCCAATTTTATTGAAGAAATTGCTGGTCTTTCCCATTCTATTGTTTTCTTATTATTTATTTATTTGCATTGTTCATTTAAGAAGGCCTTCTTACCTCTCCTTGCTATTCTCTGGAACTCTGAATTCAGTTGAGTACATCTTTCCTTTTCTCCCTTGCCTTTCACTTCTCTTCTTTCCCCAGCTATTTGTAAAGCCTCTTCAGACAACCACTTTGCCCTCTTGCATTTCTTTTTCTTTGGGATGGTTTTGAATCAAGAGGGAAGGGGGTAGGGCACAACTTTTAAAAGAATGGCATAGCCTAAGGACACAACCTAAACCTATTAGAATCAAATTGGTCCAAGATGGTAGATGAATCAACTTTGACTAGATCTTGATCCTCAATCAGCAAGCTAAATGACACACTCAGAAGTGCCATGACAGCTCCAAGGCACCATCAAAGTGGTGGTGGCCCAATTGCTGAAAATCTCCACCCCTTCCCCAAAATAGTTAGAATAATCCTCCCACTCATGAGCCTATGAAATTACCCAGTCCATAAAAGCTAACCATGCCACATTTTGAGGCTACACTCACCCTCTGTGATGGCCCACAGTCTGTCTCTGAAGTGTGTTTCTCTCTGAATAAATTCATTTTTCACCTATCACTTTATCTCTCACTGGATTCTTTCTGAGATGAGACATCAAGAACCGAAGCTCCATTGGGTCCTGAAGCCAGGTCTGTGATAATCAATTGGAAGACTGTGGGTTTTGGCTGGCACGGAGTCCCAGCACATAGGTTCAAGTCTCAATCTAAGATAAAAGGTTTCCATTTTGGTCACTGCCTACTAATGTGGTATGCTTATGACCAAAAGACCTAATGTTTCAGAAAGGCTCCACTTCACTTATCTTTTCTCATTTGTTAAATAGTCCTCACATTATATAAGGATCTTGAAGATCAAAAGAGAAAATACACAATAAGCCTAGCAAAAGGTGAATGCTTAATATATCATTATTCACTGTCACCACTCACACACAGGAGTGTCTGTGTGCACCCCTCTTCATAGATGCACAAACTCTCATTTAGTTTTTAAAAACAAGAGTCCTGAAAAAGAAAATAGAGATCAAAATGAAAGTATAATTTTTTTGAAAGAAGAGAACATTTTTATTCTCCCAGCACACAACATATTGCATTCAACAAAAAAAAAGCAATAGTTCAAAAATATTGTGGGTCTGTTCTAGACCACTGCAATAAAGTAAATGTCACAAAAAACTGAGTCACATGAATTTTTGGTTTCCCAATGCATATAAATGTTATATTTAGAGAGTCCCTTGGACTGCAAGGAGATCCAACCAGTCCACTCTGAAGGAGATCAGCCCTGAGATTTCTTTGGAAGGAATGATGCTAAAGCTGAAACTCCAGTCCTTTGGCCACTTCATGTGAAGAGATGACTCACTGGAGAAGACTCTGATGCTGGGAGGGATTTGGGGCAGGAGGAGAAGGGGACGACAGAGGATGAAATGGCTGGATGGCATCACTGACTCGATGGACGTGAGTCTGAGTGAACTCTGGGAGTCGGTGATGGACAGAGAGGCCTGGCATGCTGCAATTCATGGGGTCACAGAGTCGGACACGACTGAACGACTGAACTTAACTGATAGTTTGTTAAATATGCAGTAGCACTATGCCTAAAATAATTATGTACATACCTTAATTAAGGGCTTAATTAAGGGCTTCCCTGGTGGCTCAGTGGTAAAGAATCTGCTTGCAATGCGGGAGATCTGGGTTCGATGCCTGGGTTGGGAAGATCCCATGGAGAAGGGCATGGCAACCCACTCCATTATTTTTGCCTGGAGAATCCCCATGGACATAGTTGCCTGATGGCCTACAGTCCATGGGGTCCCAAAGAGTCAGACACAAATGAGTGACTAAGCACAGCACACATTAGTTAAATATAATTTGTTGCTAAAAAGTGTTATCTCTCATCTGAGCCTTTAGTTAATTGTCATCTTTTTGTTGTTGGAGAGTCTTGTCTGGATGTTGATGTCTGCTGACTGATGAGGGTGATGGTTGCTGAAGATTAGAGTGTTGTTGTTCAGTTGCTCAGTTGTGTCCGACTCTTTGGGACCCCATGGACTGCAGCACACCAGGCTTCCATATCCTCGCTATTTTCCAGAGTTTGCTCAAATTCGTGTTCATTGAGTTGATGTTGCCATCCATCCATCTCATCCTCTGTCACCCCCTTTTCCTGCTGCCTTCAATCTTTCCCAGCATCAGGGTCTTTTCCAGTGAGTCGACTCTTTGCATCAGGTGGCCAAAGTATTGGAACTTCAGCTTCAGCATCAGTCCCTCCAATGAATATTCAAGGTTGATTTCCTTTAGGATTGTCTGGTTTGATCTCCTTGCAGTCCAAGGGACTCTCAAGAGTCTTCTCCAACACCACAGTTCAAAAGCATCAATTTTTTGGTGCTCAGCCTGCTTTATGGTCCAACTCTCACATCTATACATGACTACTGGAAAAACCATAGCTTTGACTAGATGGACCTTTGTTGGCAAAGTAATGTCTCTGCTTTTTAATATGCTGTCTTTTTAAATCTAGCTTTTCACTCTTCTCTTCACTTTCATCAAGAGGCACTTTAGGTCCTCTTAGCTTTCTGCCATTAAGGTGGTATCATCTGCACTGGGTTTGTTTGTTTGTTTGTTTGTTTTTAATTTTGAAGAAAAAGTTTCTGCCTTTGAATGATCTAATTTGTGAATAAAAGCATTATTATTTATGTATTTTCATTTATAGTGAGTCTATTTCTTGAAAAACCTTATAAAAAAGTTAGTAAACATTCCTATAAGACAAATCAACTCTAAGATTTATATGCTGGTGATGTTAACAGTAATAAAACATTTTCCAGAACATGTTACTCACATCAGACATAACTCTTAAGACCCTGTGCCCAGCTGTAGTGAGAAAACACTGTAGCAATACAAGTCAGAATTGGAATGGAAATATTTTGTATTCATCAGGCTGTCTCCTGTCTTTCTATTGATGCTAATGACTGCTGGTAAAATCTTTACTTTGTCTTGTTTATTAAATATGATTCAGTCTTACTTTACCAGTTTTCACTAAGGCCACATCTATATTATCAAATCTTTCATCTTCTCTGATATTCTGCTAAATATAAAGTCAGGTACAATAGAGACTTAGAAACAATTACAGTCCTCATCAGTTCAGTCAATAAGAGGTGTCTGACTCTTCACGACCCCATGAACCAGAGCACACCAGGCTTCCCTGTCCATCACCAACTCCCGGAGTCCACCCAAACCCATGTCCATTGAGTTGGTGATGCCATCCAACCATCTCATCCTCTGTTGTCCCCTTCTTCTCCTGCCCCCAATCCCTCCCAGTATCAGGGTCTTTTCAAATGAGTCAGCTCTCTGCATCAGATGGCCGAAGTATTGGAGTTTCAGCTTCAACATTAGTCCCTCCAATGAACACCCAGGACTGATCTCCTTTAGAATAGACTGGTTGGATCTCCTTGCAGTCCAAGGGACTCTCAAGAGTCTTCTCCAACACCACAGTTCAAAAGCATCAATTCTTCGGCGCTCAGCTTTCTTCACTGTCCAACTCTCGCATCCATACATGACCAAGGAAAAAACCATAGCCTTGACTAGATGGATTTTTGTTGGCAAAGTAATGACTCTGCTTTTTAATATGCTGTCTAGGTTTGTCATAGCTTTCTTCCAAGGAGCAAGCGTCTTTTAACTTCATGGCTGCAGTCACCATCCGCAGTGATTTTGGAGCCCCCAAAAATAAAATCAGCCACTGTTTCCACTGTTTCCCCATCTATTTGCCATGAAATGATGGGACCAGATGCCATGATCTTTGTTTTCTGAATGCTCCCTACTAAAGTGGCTGGGGAAAATGGTTAGGAGTAGGAGGTAGCTGCTTTGTTCTACTAATTGCTTCCTTTTTCATTCCTTTCTTAGCAAGAATTGGCTAGTGGGTTGCTCAGGCCATAGAAAGTTAACAGTATTAAGACTATTCTTGAAAGGAGAATATATCCACCCAGCACATTCCACCTGTCTTATTCAAATACCCACTGGAATTGAAGAGTTTGAAAGGGTTGCTAGCTGCCATTCTCAGGTATGAATCAAAGGAACATTTCCAAACTGGTATTAATGGACAATGATTCAAAGTGGATTTTGGTAAAATGCTGAAGCAGTTTCATGTGTACATTTGTGAATGGTCAATAAATAACCCAAACATTCAACTTGTTTTGAAGATAACAGAAGATGTCTGAGTTTGAGCTTATAGTATTTGCCTAGTTTTTCAGCTAGGAAGGAATCTGGTCAGCTGACTTAATTAAAGGGAAGAAAGTGGTAAAAAGAAGTTGTTTGGAACCTAACAAAATCAGCATCACCAGGAGTGATCATTTATTCGGCCTACAGTCAACCTGTTTGTTGTTTGTCCCTTTGAAATTATGTGTTAAACTTAATTTCCTGTATTTCTTGCAAGGGTTCTGCAGATTTTTATAATGTTCAGTTAAAAGAGCATGGTGTATGCACTCATAGGTACTCAGGTATAAAGAGAATTTTATTAATAATCTTTTTAGTGGAAAAAAATTATTTGATTTCACAGAGCCTTGATGCTGCTGCTAAGTCGCTTCAGGCTTGTCCAACTCTGTGTGACCCCATAGACGGCAACCCACCAGGCATCCCAGTCCCTGGGATTCTCCAGGCAAGAACACTGGAGTGGGTTGCCATTTCCTTCTCCAATGCATGAAAGTGAAAAGTGAAAGTGAAGCCGCTCAGTCGTGTCTGACTCTAAGCGACCCCATGGACTGCAGCCTACCAGGCTCCTCTGTCCATGGGATTTTCTAGGCAAGAGTACTGGAGTGGGGTGCCATTGCCTTCTCTGTCACAGAGCCTTGCTTAAGCCAAATTAAATGGAAGGACACAATAATTGGAAGTTTTTGGCTCTCAAGGGAAGACTACTGTCAGCTTCTATTGTTAAAGACAAAGATGTTCTAGAAACATAACAAAATAATGCAAATAATGAACATTTGTTATTTTCTTGCTAAGATTCAGAATAAATGCTAAGCACTTCAATGCACTGAATCATTCAGATTTATGACACATCCACCATGAGGGTAGTTTTATTGTCCTCATTGTACAAATGAGGAAACAGGCTGGCAAGAAGTAGAGAAGGAAACAATGTTAAGTCAGCCTAGCCTAGAACCTGTGTACATTCAACCACTGGATACTGCCTCCAAAGAAAACTCTGGAGAGCCATAGAGATGGCACAGATACTCATTCCAGTGTCCTGGGTTGAGTTCTGCTTGGGAACCAGGACAACTGTTAACAACAACTCAATATCAGTATTTTCTCAGCACCCAATTGAATCATCATCTGCTTGATCTTATTATGACTGAAGGAGCAGTGATTTATTACTGCTCAGTTTTATAAGTGATAGATAAATACACAGAGGGGGAATAATGAAGAAAAAACAGTGATAACTGATAGTCGTGACAGCTGGATTTTAGACTCACTTTTTCTATTAATTAACTGCGTGCATTTTGTGAAGTCATGCTGCTGTTTTCCACCTCAGCTTATGTTACATTTGTCTGCAAGACAAGGCAAGACTGCTAGCAATTGCCTCTTTCTTGGTAGCAGAAATTACATAAACTTCCTACTTCTAAAAAGGAGTAAATCTGGGGACTTGGGAATTTAGCCAGCTTAACCTGTGGAGTTTGTTCAATTCTGGCCACATTAGATGTAAAATTCTCCAGGGTGGGGTCTATTCCTGATCAATTGTTTTTTGGAAACATATACAAGACAGTCTCTCCTGTAATGTTATTGGATAATGAAGTCAAGTGGGCCTTAGAAAGCATCACTATGAACAAAGCTAGTGGAGGTGATGGAATTCCAGTTGAGCTATTTCAAATCCTGAAAGATGATGCTGTGAAAGTGCTGCACTCAATATGCCAGCAAATTTGGAAAACTCAGCAGTGGCCACAAGATTGGAAAAGGCCAGTTTTCATCCCAATCCCAAAGAAAGGCAATGCCAAAGAGTGCTCAAACTACTGCACAATTGCACTCATCTCACACGCTAGTAAAGTAATGCTCAAAATTCTCCAAGCCAGGCTTCAGCAATATGTGAATCGTGAACTTCCTGATGTTCAAGCTGGATTTAGAAAAGGCAGAGGAACCAGAGATCAAATTGCCAACATCCGCTGGATCATGGAAAAAGCAAGAGAGTTCCAGAAAAACATCTATTTCTGCTTTAATGACTATGCCAAAGCCTTTGACTGTGTGGATCACAATAAACTGTGGAAAATTCTGAAAGAGGTGGGAATCCCAGACCACCTGACCTGCCTCTTGAGAAATCTGTATGCAGGTCAGGAAGCAACAGTTAGAACTGGACATGGAACAATAGACTGGTTCCAAATAGGAAAAGGAGTACATCAAGGCTGTATATTGTCACCCTGATTATTTAACTTACATGCAGAATACATCATGAAAAATGCTGGGTGGAAGAAGCACAAGCTGGAATCAAGATTGCTGGGAGAAATATCAATAACCTCAGATATGCAGATGACACCACCCTTATGGCAGAAAGTGAAAAGGAACTAAAAAGCCTCTTGATGAAAGTGAAAGTGGAGAGTGAAAAAGTTGGCTTAAAGCTCAACATTCAGAAAACGAAGATCATGGCATCTGGTCCCATCACTTCATGGGAAATAGATGGGGAAACAGTGGAAACAGTGTCAGACTTTCTTTTTGGGGGCTCCAAAATCACTGCAGATGGTGACTGCAGCCATGAAATTAAAAGACGCTTACTCCTTGGAAGGAAAGTTATGATCAACCTAGATAGCATATTCAAAAGCAGAGACATTACTTTGCCAACAAAGGTTCGTCTAGTCAAGGCTATTGTTTTTCCAGTAGTCATGTATGGATGTGAGAGTTGGACTGTGAAGAAGGCTGAGCATCAAAGAATTGATGCTTTTGAACTGTGGTGTTGGAGAAGACTCTTGAGAGTCCCTTGGACTGCAAGGAGATCCAACCAGTCCATTCTGAAGGAGATCAGCCCTGGGTGTTCTTTGGAAGGAATGATGCTAAAGCTGAAACTCCAGTACTTTGGCCACCTCATGCGAAGAGTTGACTCATTGGAAAAGACTCTGATGCTTGGAGGGATTGGGGGCAGGAGCAAAGGGGATGACAGAGGATGAGATGGCTGGATGGCATCACTGACTCGATGGACGTGAGTTTGAGTGAACTCCAGGAGTTGGTGATGGACAGGGAAGCCTGGCGTGCTGTGGTTAACGGGGTCGCAAAGAGTTGGACACGACTGAGTGACTGAACCCAACTGAACTGAACTGACAGTAGTAAGTTGTAGAGGGGTAGAGGGCAATAGAGTACACGTGAAACAATAGTTTTAGATGTTGGACAGTAGGCAATGCATGACAATAATTCCCAAGTAAAAGGGCAACCAAAGAGGTGAATGCTGTGATTGCTCCAGTTTACTCCCTACACAGAATTTCCAGGCTACAATATAGAGTTCAAAGATAGCCCAGCTATCTCCCCAAATTGACGAGAAAAAGTGTGAATTCAGGGAGATCAAGATAGCTAGGATTTACATGAAAGGTACCAGAGAGGAAACTTTAAGAAGAGGAGCAAGTGGGAGCAGTGGAGAGAGAGAGAACAAACCACTCTGGAGGTGAGGGTCCCACTCAAGTCTTTGATTGAGTATTGATCAATGCATGCACGTAAAGAAACTAAGAATTGAAACAATTACAGAAAAGAAACAGGGAGAGAATAATTGAAATAATTTCACATACAGGTCTGAGAATTGCTTTTGTTCCCAGCAGCCGAAGTGAAATGCCTCCTAGTGTGCAAGGCAACAAGTCCTGTCCTGGGAAAGGTATTGCTTCAGTAATGATATCAAATCAGCTCAAGGCTGAAAGTTCTTTTTGCCACATCTAGAAAAGCTTAAAAGTAAGCATTGAAAGGATAAACCTGTTTCCATGTAAATAAACTAAATGTAAGAACAAAATATCAAAATAAATTCAAAATAGAGCTAACATTTGATCCAATAATTCCACTTCTGGGTATTTATCTGAAGAAAACAAAAACACTCTTTCAAAAAGATGTATGCACCCTTTTGTCCACTACAGCATTATTTACAATAGCCAAGGTATGGACACAACCTAAATGTTCATCCATAGATGAATGGATTAAAGAAGCTGTAGAATATATGTACAATGGAATACTACCCAGCTATAACAAAGGATAAAATCTTGCTATTTGCTACAACATGGATGAGCTAGAGGATATTATGCTAAGTGGAATACATTAGACAGAGAAAGACACTCTGTATTATAATTTGTATATGGAATTAAAAAAATAAATCATAAACATAACAAGATGGAAACAGAGTCAGTGATACTGAGAACAAATATGTGGTTGCCAGAGGGAAGTGGGTCAAGGGATGAAAGAAATAGGCATGGGAGATTAAGAGGTATAGACTTTCAGCTACAAAATAAATGAGTCATGGGGATGGAATATACCAGGAGAGGAATACAGTAAATAGTAACTTAATATCTTTGTAAGGTGACAGATGGTAACTACTACTCACAGTGATCATTTTGGAAAGTATAGAAATATCAAATCACTATGGTGTGCACCAGAACTAACATAGTTTTGTATATCAGTTATGCTTAAAAACAAACAAACAAACTCGTAGAAAAAGAAATCAGATTTGTGGTTACCAGAGGTGAGGAGTGGTGGGAGGGTGTACTTAATGAAAGTGGTCAAAAGATGTAAACTTACAGTTACAAGGTAAATAAATGCTAGGGATGTTATGTACTCATAGAATTAATACTGGTCTATGTTTTGGAACATGAAAATTGTTAGGAGAGTAAATTCTGAGTTCTCATTATAAGGAAAATATATTTTTTCTTTTACCTTCATTTTGTGTCTCTATAAGATGATGGATGTTCACTTAAATTACTGTAGTAAACATTTTATGGTGTATGTAAGTAAATCATTATGCTATATACCTGAAACTTATGCAGTGCTCTATGTCAATCACATCTCAATAAAATTGGAAGAAAAAACAGCTATTTTAAACATAGTTCATATATCAAGAAGGTAAAATAAGATAGGAATACTATGAAGGAAAAAACGATACAGAAAATATCTGCACTAAACTTGCAGAGACACATGTAGTGCCTGCTCTGTCCACATGCTGCATGACTGAGAAATAAACCTGCATTTATTTCAAGCTACTGAGATTTTGAATTATTTACTTTTTCATTTTAACTTAGCCATATCCTAAGTGATACAGAACATAAGAGAGAACTAGGAACAATTCCAATAAAAGCACAGAGGCTTGGGGGATTAAGGAGTATTAAGAAGGTCAGTGTGATCGAAGTGTAGAAGCATGGAGCAGAGTGACATGGAAAAAAACCGTGAATGGCAGTGAATGCCAAGTTAAAGCATCTCAGCCATTTTTTCTTTTTGATAATGGGAAACCATTCAAAATTTTAATAGGAGGAACAAAATTAAAATAAAAGTTTACTAGTGGTAGTGTTCCGAATGGACCTAAGGGGAAAAGAATGGTGGTATATCGTTCTATAAAGTAAGTTGAAAGAAACGAGTGGGTTGTGTGTTTGTTCGTTATCATTTCCAGGTTCACAAGAATTTACATGGACATATGCCTTTCAGCCCTGGAATTTCTTTGGAAGGAATGATGCTGAAGCTGAAACTCCAGTACTTTGGCCACCTCATGCGAAGAGTTGACTCATTGGAAAAGACTCTGATGCTGGGAGGGATTGGGGGCAGGAGGAGAAAGGGACGGCAGAGGATGAGATGGCTGGATGGCATCACTGACTCGATGGATGTGAGTTTGAGTGAACTCTGGGAGTTGGTGATGGATAGGGAGGCCTGGCGTGCTGTGATTCATGGGGTCGCGAAGAGTCGGACTTGACTGAGCAACTGAACTGAACTGAACTGATGCCTTTAATATTCTATAGATTTTCTATTCATGCATATTTGATAATGCATACATATTTTCTATTTTTACATCTTTTGTGTGTATGTGATGATGATAAAGCTGGGCTTTAAGGCCGATTTCTCTCATGTCTCAGAACTGCAGCAAAATTTAATACTTCTCTCTGGTATTATCAGTTCAGTGCAATTCAGTTTATCAGTCATGTCCAACTCTTTATGACCCCATGGACTGCAGCACACCAGGCTTCTCTGTCCATCACCAACTCCTGGAGCTTGCTCAGACTCATGTCCATCAAGTTGGTGATGCCATCCAACCACCTAATCCTCTATAGTCCCCTTCTCCTCTTGCCTTCAATCTTTCCCAGCATTAGGGTCTATTCGTCTAAAAAAACAAGTAAATCACTCCAAAGTATTGTTAATGGCTGAAAGTATCACTTGCTACCAATTATAAAAGTCAAAAGATAAGTGATATACATATTTCTGTATGTATCTACATATTACATATATATCTAGATAGATGATAGATGTACTATGTTTGTTTATAGTTTCTTCTGAGCAACTCAGCTCTAGATATTTCCTCAGAGATTTGCTGTTGTTCAGGAACTAGGTCGTGCCCAACTCTTTGTGACCCAATGGACTGCAGTACTCCAGGTTCCCTGTCCTTCATTGTCTCCTGGAGTTTGCTCAAATTCATATCCATTGAGTCAGTGATGCTATCTAACCGTCTCAGCCTCTGTCCACCCCTTCTCCTCCTGCCCTCAATCTTTTCCAGCATCAGGGTCTTTTCCAATGAGTTGGTTCTTTGTATCAGGTGGCCAAAGTATTGGAGCTTTAGCTCCAGCATCAGTCCTTCCAATGAATATTCAGGCTTGATTTCCTTTAGGAATGACTGGTTTGATTTCCTTGCTGTCCAAGAGACTCTCAAGCATTTTCTCCAGCAATGCACCTAAAATGATACTTCTAATTTCTCAGTGTCTTAGTTGTTTCCTTCAAGAGAGTCATTCAGGGTATCTGGTGTGTTGTATTACTGGAAACAGGAGTCCACCATAAAATTTTAAATTATTTAGTATATTCTTAGCCATAAACTACTTAATTCATATCTATAATGGCCCATTAAGTGAAGTCAGGAAGGATTAGGTGTAATCAAGTTAAAACAAAACTTAATGAAGAATATAAAACTGATTATATATCTGCAACTTTACTTCAAGATGCCTTTTAATAGCTCTATCAGTTGTATTCATTTGGTCAATTAGTATATTGACCAAATATTTCTCTAATGTTTCAAAAATCTACGTTGAAGAAAGTATGATAAATAAATGTGACTTGGCTTTTAATTCAATGGTAGCAAATGTTATTTATATCTTTAATGCACTGTATACAGAAAAGTGATTTAAATTTTTAAGTCTCATCTTGTCATTTGGAATAGATGTATAAAAATAATGCAGTTGATTTTTTTTTTTGTAAAACAAAATGAAATAATTCAAGGTTAAGGTAGAATTTTTTCTTCATTTCAGTGCAATTTGTTGTTCAGTCCAGTCGCTAAGTTGTGTTCAACTCTTTGTGACCCCATAGACAGGAGTATGCCAGGCTTCACTGTCCTTCATTATCTCCTGGAGTTTGAGCAAATTCATGTCCATTGAATTGATGATGCTATCTCACCATCTCATCCTCTGCTGTCCTCTTCTCTTTTTGCCTTCAATCTTTCCCAGTAGTAGTCTTTTCAGTGCAATTGCCACTCAAATTTTAATCTTTATACTCCATACCAAAACCTAATATAATACAACATCCTTTAAAATAAATTTGTTGATAAATAATGCATTTCTCTTAAGCAGTTTAAATCACATAAAACCATAAGCATCTCTAATCATCTCTGAGAAAAGTCATGTTTAATATCCTTACATATCATAAGACTCATGTGGGAGTCCTTACTTTTAGAATCTAGAATACCTTTATTTAATCACACTTAATCTTATTGCAAACAGACATATGATTAAAACAGTTCTTAATGTGGTTTGCAGGATTATGAATAACAATGAGAAGAGTCTGGCAACAAAAATTGGATGGAAAAACTGCCATGCTTGAGAGCCCCCACCAGCACCAATGAGAAGAAATCTTTTTTTTCTGACAGGGTCAGAAATTGAGCCATAAGGAAGTTGAATGGATCTGGTGAGGAGCAGCAGGGAAGCAGGGAGTAGGCTGCTGAGTTGTCTGAAAGGTAGGGACAAAGTTATAAGGCTAGAACAGCATTGACTGCCCTGTATCTTGATCTACTCTCTTGCCCACCTGGACTTTAGCTCCATACCGGGAGAGGTGGAAACTAGTCAAACATCTGACATGACTGTCCTCCTTATTTGTAATGGACCCCCATGACTTTATTTTTCCTTTCAGCTTTATTGAGATATGACTGACATACAACACTGTGTAAGTTTCAAAGCGTGGGACATGATGTGTTGATACACTTATGTATTACAAAATGATTACCACCATTGCATTAGCTAACACCTTATGTCATATAATTACCTTTTTTTTTTTTTGGTGAGACCATTTAAATTCTACTGTCTTAGCAAGTATCTGACACAGTATTAGTAACTATAATCGCAATGCAGGGCATTGGATCCTGAGAGCTTATTCATCTTCTAACAGCCCCCAATTCTTCTATCCCCGATCCCCTGTAACCACCATTTTATTCTTTAAGTAGGCGAGTTTCTACGAAGTTTGAATTTCACCCATGAGGTCATATAGCACTAGTCTTTCTCTGCCTGACTTATTTAACTTGGCATAATGCCCGCAAGGTCCATCCATATTAGACCCCATGACTTTAAATTAATTTGGAGAAGACTTTTGAGAGTCCCTTGGACTAAAAGGAGATCCAACCAGTTAATCCTAAAGGAAATTAGTCCTGAATATTCATTGGAAGGACTGATGCTAAAGCTGAAACTCCAATGCTTAGGCCACTTGATGTGAAGAACTGATTTACTGGAAAAGACCCTGATGTTGGGTAATATTGAAGGCAGAAGGAGAAGGGGAGGACAGAGGATAGGATGGTTGGATGACATCACCAACTCGATGGACATGACTTTGAGCAAGCTCCAGGAGTTGGTGATAGACAGGGAAGCCTGGCGTGCTGCAGTCAATGGGTCACAAAGAGTCGGGCACAACTGAGTGACTGAACTGACTTTAATTTAACCCAAATGTGACTGACTTTTAAAAATAAATCTAAGAAAAGCTTTCAGTTCAGTTCAGTTGCTCAGTTGAGTCCAACTCTTTGAGACCCCATGAATCGCAGCATGCCAGGCCTCCCTGTCCATCACCAACTCCCAGAGGTCACTCAGACTCACATCCATCGAGTCGATGATGCCATCCAGCCATCTCATCCTCTGTCATCCCCTTCTCCTCCTGCCCCCAATCCCTCCCAGCATCAGAGTCTTTTCCAATGAGTCAACTCTTCACATGAGGTGGCCAAAGTACTGGAGTTTCAGCTTTAGCATCAGTCCTTCCAAAGAAATCCAGGGCTGATCTCCTTCAGAATGGACCGGTTGGATCTCCTTGCAGTCCAAGGGCCTCTCAAGAGTCTTCTCCAACACCACAGTTCAAAAGCATCAACTTCTTCACAGTCCAGCTCTCACATTCATACATGACCACAGGAAAGACCATAGCCTTGACTAGATGGAACTTTGTTGGCAAAGTAATGTCTCTGCTTTTGAATATGCTATCTAGGTTGGTCATAACTTTCCTTGCAAAGAGTAAGCGTCTTTTAATTTCATGGCTGCAGTCACCATCTGCAGTGATTTTGGAGCCTAGAAAAATAAAATCTGACACTGTTTCCACTGTTTCCCCATCTATTTCCCATGAAGTGATGGGACCAGATGCCATGATCTTCTTTTTCTGAATGTTGAGCTTTAAGCCAACCTTTTCACTCTCCACTTTCACTTTCATCAAGAGGCTTTTTAGTTCCTCTTCACTTTCTGCCACAAGGGTGGTGTCATCTGCATATCTGAGGTTATTGATATTTCTCCCAGCAATCTTGATTCCAGCTTGTGTTTCTTCCAGCCCAGCGTTTCTCATGATGCACTCTGCATAGAAGTTAAATAAGCAGGGTGACAATATACAGCCTCGACGTACTCCTTTTCCTATTTGGAACCAGTCTGTTGTTCCATGTCCAATTCTAACTGTTGCTGCCTGACCTGCATACAAATTTCTCAAGAGGCAGGTCAAGTGGTCTGGGATTCCCATCTCTTTCAGAATTTTCCACAGTTTATTGTGCTCCACACAAAGGCTTTGGCATAGTCAATAAAGCAGAAATAGATGTTTTTTTTGGAACTCTCTTGTTTTTTGCATGATCCAGTGATATTGGCAATTTGATCTCTGGTTCCTCTGCCTTTTCTAAAACCAGCTTGAACATCAGGAAGTTCACGGTTCACGTATTGTTGAAGCCTGGCTTGGAGAATTTTGAGCATTACTTTACTAGCATGTGAGATGAGTGCAATTGTGCGGTAGTTTGAGCATTCTTTGGCATTGCCTTTCTTTGGGATTGGAATGAAAATTGACCTTTCCCAATCCTGTGGCCACTGCTGAGTTTCCCAAATTTGCTGGCATATTGAGTGCAGCACTTTCACAGCATCATCTTTCAGGATTTGAAATAGGTCCACTGGAATTCCATCACCTCCACTAGCTTTGTTCGTAGTGATGCTTTCTAAGGCCCACTGGACTTCACATTCCAGGATGTCTGGCTCTAGGTCAGTGATCACACCATCGTGATTATCCGGGTCATGAAGATCTTTTTTTGTACATTTCTTCTGTGTATTCTTGCCACCGCTTCTTGATATCTTCTGCTTCTGTTAGGTCCATACCATTTCTGTCCTTTATCGAGCCCGTCTTTGCATGAAATGTTCCCTTGGTATCTCTAATTTTCTTGAAGAGATCCCTAGTCTTTCCCATTCTGTTGTTTTCCTCTATTTCTTTGCATTGATCGCTGAGGAAGGCTTTCTTATCTTTTCTTGCTATTCTTTGGAACTCTGCATTCCAATGGGAATATCTTTCCTTTTCTCCTTTGCTTTTCACTTCTCTTCTTTTCACAGCTATTTGTAAGGCCTCCCCAGACAGCCATTTTGCTTTTTTGCATTTTGTTTCCATGGGGATGGTCTTGTTCCCTGTCTCCTGTACATTGTCACGAACCTCATTCCATAGTTCATCAGGCACTCTATCTATCAGATCTAGTCCCTTAAATCTATTTCTCACTTCCACTGTATAATCATAAAGGATTTGATTTAGGTCATACTTTAATTGTCTAGTGATTTTCCCTATTTTCTTCAATTTAAGTCTGAATTTGGTAAAAGGAGTTCATATTCTGAGCCACAGTCAGCTCCTGGGCTTGCAGAAGTTAAAGGAATAAGATCTAGGTAGAAAATTTAAAATGAGTCCAGAAAATAGAAAAACCATGAGACAACCAGCCTGCTTGCATCACACATTGACTAATGGTTTAGTCAAAAGTGGGATTCCAGGATGACAGCACTTAGCCTGGAAATGCATGACCATGGACAACAGAGTTCTTTTCTTAAGCCAAAATGGTGTTTCAATGAGTCCCCCCCAAAAGAAGAGTAAGACTTATTAAGTCTTCCATCTCAAGAGCATAGTGCAGTAACAATCATTTCTAATTATGTAAATAATGGGCTTCCCTGGTGGCTCAGTGGGAAAAGAATCTGCCTGCAATGCAGGAGATGCAGGTTTGATCCCTGGGTCAGGAAGATCCCCTGGGGGAGGGCATGGCAATCCACCCCAGTATTCCTGCCTGGAGAATCCCATAGACAGAGGAACCTGACAAGCTAAAGTCCATAGGGTTGCAGAGAGTTGGACATGACTATAGTGACTGACACATGCCTGCACATGTAAATCATACAAATTTACTAAAACTTATCAACTCCATCATGTACACAGAGTCTGGTAAGGGTGCCCACCTGAACTTTGTTTCCCTGTTTACCAATTTTCTACCAAATGTTAAGTTGTGCCAATCTGGAGATAAGCCATGGCTCATTGGGGGATGCCATTACACTTTCTAAAGGCCTAATTTGTTCTTTTAGTATAGTCAGGGAAAAGAAAGAAGAGAATTTCCCATTTTAAAAATGTACTGGTGTTTAAATATTTTCCTATATTCCTTACATTGTTACATTGAAACAGGAGGGAAGGGGGCAAGGCACAACCTTAAAAGAAGGATATAGCCATTGAGGCTATAACATAACTGGTTAGACTCAATTAGGACCAAGATAACGGAAGAATCAATTTCAAGTGGATCTTGGGACTCATGACACTTTCACTGCAATACATTAGCATGTTAAATGACACACCCACAGACACCATGACAGTTCTGAGGCCAACCTTAAAAGGCCAAAATGTACATGGTGGCCCAATTACTGGAAATCTCCACCCCTTCTCTAAAACAGTTGGAATAATTCTCCCATTCATTGACCTATGAAATTACCCAGCCCATAAAAACTAACCAGCTCATATTTCGGGCGCCTTTCACCTTCTGAGATGGCCCATGCTCCTGTTATTTTTCCAGTGTCTCTAAATAGATTTTTAAATTTTTAATAGGTAGAACTGCTTACTAACAATTGCAGTAAATCAACAATTTGGTCAGCAAAGATGTCCCCATGGGGACAGTACACAAAATTCCATTGCCAGGATTGGATGTCTATATTAATGCAAAATAGTTGGGCTCATCAAACAAGAATAAGAACATGTCTGAAGCCAAATTGGCTACATGCTACTTTTGTGTTGGGTGAGACTCAGGAATCAGGTGTCTGCAGTTTGAGTCTTCTCTTGAAATGGAGTCTCCCTAAAACTGAATTCCTTTGATGAGATTATAATTAGCCTTTCTATTAAAAACTTCGCTCCCTCTCTTGTCCTACCCTTGTTCCGCTCAGTATCAAAGAAAAGAGAGGATGAAACTGAGCGGGACCCTGCAGGGTCCTCCTGGGTACAGAAGCTCTTTCATTTGCTCCATTTCTTATTTGTAGAAAAAGCTTTAGTCTCCTAGGCATTCCCAGAGTTCCAAAGATCAGGCAGAGGTAGTTACTAATTAGGGAAGGGAGGAATACAGAAACAAGGAAAAGCAGTTAAATAAGAAAAGTAATGACGATAGTTCAGCCATAAAAGAGTCTCCATTCTTCTTCAAGGGGTATGGGTACAATATAATGGATATCTTTGACTTGTTCTTCAGGAACTAGGATCCGTCCCCACCCCATGGCCCCTGCCTGCCCCTTGCTTATGCCAGAAGTTTGGCATCTCTGACTTCATATTGTATCTACCTCTTCTGCTATTTAACCTCTAAGTCATAAGCCTCTGCTTAACCCTGCATGAATACATTAATCACTAAGAGATTCTGCTTACAGTTTATGATTTATGCAAACAGTCCCTGACCAAAACTTGCCTCCTTCAGGCATTAAAATATATGAACAAAAGTAATGATTATTTTTGTCAAGATTTACAGGAACATTGTGACCAGACTCACACCAACTGAAGTCAACTGACCAAGAACAAAGAGTTTTCATAACCTTGCTTGGACCTTTGCTGGTGCCCAGATAACTTTGGTTGTCCATCACTTCCTGATCTTAACCCCATCCTGCTTCCCCATTACCTAGCATAAAAGCAGCTTGAATTTTACCCCAAATTAATATGTTTCTTAAAGGCATGGTTCACCATCTTCTTGGTTTGCTGGCTTTGAGAATGAAGTCACTTTTCTTTGCCCCAACACTTTGTCCCTTGACTTATTGGCCTGTCCTATGGCAAGTAGTACAAGCTTAAGTCAGTAACACTCTTACCTGGGGGAACAAAAGTTCTTCTAGGTATTCAAACCCCAGAGTCTAGGCCACTGCTGTTCAGTAGAAATATAATGTGAATTACATATGTAATTTTACATTTCTTAGAATCCTAGCATAAAATAAAAAGAAATAGAAATTGACTGTAATATTATATTGATTTTACTCTACTATATATTAACATCATTTCAACATGTAATTAATATAAAAATATTAATGAGATATTTTACACTCCATTGTGTGCCTTGTGTACCTTACATTTACAGCCTGTGTCAGTTCTAACTAGCCCATTTCAAGTGTTCAGTAGACTCCTGTGTAGACACACAACCATATTAAACAATACAGCCTCAACCCTGAACTCGAGATTTCTCTTCCACAAGTTCCAGGGGCATCCTGATGGTCCTGATTTCCTTCCATCAGTGAGACTTCCAGTTCACTGCAGAGAACCCCTTGCCCCTCTGAAGTAACCTGTGAGTTTCCTGCTCAGATGGAGGAAAAGAGCTTTTAAGATAGAGAACCATGAGATGTGGCTGAACCAGTAAGCCTGCACCACTTCAGTATGAAAGGAGTCAAAAGCAAAAGCATAGTCAGAGGGTGCAGCGAACATTCACATGTTTCACTTTGGAGCTGTGGTCGTTGAAGCTTTAAGAGTTCCCCTGCCCAGCCTCCTCTCTCTACCCATCTGTACCATCATGCTAGATTTCCTAAATGACTGACAGCATGTCTGTGCCTTCCTTCAGATCAGATCAGATCAGTCGCTCAGTCGTGTCCGACTCCTTGCGACCCCGTGAACCGCAGCATGCCAGGCCTCCCTGTCCATCAGCAGCTCCCGGAGGTCACCCAGACTCACACCCGTCAAGTCAGTGATGCCATCCAGCCATCTCATCCTCTGTCGTCCCCTTCTCCTCCTGCCCTCAATCCCTCCCAGCATCAGAGTCTTCTCCAATGAGTCAACTCTTCTCATGAGGTGGCCAAAATACTGGAGTTTCAGCTTTAGCATCATTCCTTCCAAAGAAATCCCAGGGCTGATCTCCTTCAGATCCAGCTCTCACATCCATACGTGCCTTCCTTGGGGCTCTCTAACTTGTGTGACTGTCAGATTCAGCCTGCCTTACCTTGATTCCTTTCTTCTGGGGGGCTGCAACCCAGCTGTCTTGCGTTACAACCTCAACTCTTGCTAATTCTTGGCTTTTGGGGTCAGATTTCTAGCATCCAGAGGACATCTCTAAATAATTCCCAAAGAAACTATGTTAGGGTTGACCATTGAGCTTTTCTGTCTAGGTTGGTATAACACAAGAGATAAATGTAGATAATCATGTTTATTAGATTTGGCAGCCTGAAAGCCTTTAAGCCAAAATGTCCACCAGTGGCTTAAATAAGACAGAAGTTCATTTCCTTCTTGTGTAACTTTTTAAAAAAATTTATTTATTTTAATTGGAGGCTAATTACTTTACAATATTGTATTGGTTTTGCCATACATCAACATGAATCTGCCACAGGTGTACATGTGTTCTCCATCCTGAACCCCCCTCCCACTTCCCTCCCTGTACCATCCCTCTGGGTCATCCCAGTGCACCAGCTCCAAGCATCATGAATCCTGCATCGAACTTGGACTGGTGATTCATTTCTTATATAATATTATACACATTTCAATGCCATTCTCCCAAATCACCTCACCCTCTCCCTCTCCCACAGAGCCCAAAAGACTGTTCTAGACATCTGTGTCTCTTTTGCTATCTCGCATACAGGGTTATTGTTACCATCTTTCTAAATTCCATATATATGCGTTAGCATACTGTATTGGTGTTTTTCTTTCTGACTTACTTCACTCTGTATAATAGGCTCCAGTTCCATCCACCTCATTAGAACTGATTCAAATGTATTCTTTTTAATGGCTGAGTAATACTCCATTGTGTATATGGACCACAGCTTTCTTATCCATTCATCTGCTGATGGACATTTAGGTTGCTTCCATGTCCTTGCTGTTATAAACAGTGCTGCGATGAACACTGGGGTACATGTGTGTCTTTCAATTCTGGTTTCCTCGGTGTGTATGCCCAGCAGTGGTTGTGTAACTTTTTCACTTCACTTTCACTGTGTAACATTCAGAAGTAGGTGGTTCAGGGTGGGTATAGAGACTTTAATCTATGAGCGTGTAAGAAACGTTTTTGCTGTTCTGCCATCTCTAGAGCACTGACTTTACCTGATGGCCTAACATGGCTTAGCACCAGGATTATTTTCAAGAGCATCATGAAAACAGGGAGAGGAAATAAGAATGGCTTATCCTTCAAAGACACAGTTGGAAGTTGTTTCCATAATTGCTTCTCACATTCTTTTGACCAGATTTTTGTAGGAGAGCTATATCTAGCTACACTGGAAGATGGGATTTGTGATCTTCATCCCAAGTGGCCTTGCATCCAACTGGAAATAGGAAATTCCATTATTTCTCAGAGAGAAGAAAGGTTGTTAAGGGACAACTCATAGGCTCTGCCATCTGTAAGGAGATGTATTCTGTCGTAGTTTAGCTGCTAATATAGGACAATTTGTAGGCTCTGCCTTCCATAAGGAGATGTATTCTGTCATAGGTTAGCTGCTAATATAGCACATATAGCACTTTTCAAAATTACAGGTCAGCAGTATTCTCAGATGATGGGGAAATCCATGAAGAGATGCAAGATATTAATGCAAACAGTGTGCGTCCTTATGACCACTGGAGTTTGAATGAGTGGGATAGAGAAAGACCGAAATGAAGGCCAAAGAGATTTAATTTGATATAAGAAAATTCTCATTGACCATAAAGTGTGACACTGCAGTGGGTTAAGAAAGAGTCCAGTCAATCGTGTGTCCTCGGCTTTCTGAGGTAAATTCCTTTTCGTGGTATCCTCCAAAATTCTGTTCTAGTACATTCAGGGGTACTTATGTATTGTTTTCACCACCATAATCTTGGTGAAGAGAGCTAGGTTATAATAGAAAGAGGCAATTAATGGTGATAGAAAAGAGATGAGAGAGGAAGTTGGTGGTTGTGAATAGCTGAGAGAAAACATGAAATTTTCATCTTAAGAAAAAAAAAGCTGAAATAGACTGTTGAATCAGAGTACTAATATTTTGTGGATCAAGTATTCCAGTTGAACTTCCCTAAGTAACAGCCCTGTATTGTGTTACTGTCTGTCTCACAGGAGCTTTGCTAGTCACTCCGTTTCCAGCTTCTCAGAGTGAATGAGGGGACAGAAATGAGAGTTGCCCACCCATGAAAAAGAGACCACAGATGCATGCTCTGGTCTGCTCTAGATCCTATGATCCTTGTGGTTCTAAATATGATTTGCTTTCCTAATGGAAGAGATGCCTGTCTTCTTTAAGGAAGTTGCTGCCTTAAAGAAGTGTCTTCCTTGGGGATTAGGGTCAGAAACAGGTCTTGAGGGCTCCCTTCTCCAGAGCGGGCACTCCTTGTGGGTCCCCTTTCAGCCTGCCTGAGTGGTTCTCCTTGATCCCCTCCTGCAGCTGCTGTGGTTGCCATGGCGCTGCTGGACCCTCTCCACTCCTGGTTAGATTAATTCCACAGTAGTGGCAGAGCTAACAGCTTCTATGGCCATCTTGCTGAGGCTGAAACCCTTAAAAAAGGCTCTTCTCTTTTTCTAGATGTAATGAGTTGGAATGATGCCCTAAATCCTCTTTCCTTGGTGCTTAGGGTTTTTGTTGTTTTCTTTTTCCCCTAAATTGCATTTAGTGGACTTGGAGCCTTTAATATGTTACTCTGCCCTTCTGCTGATCATCTCGTCTTTCACCAATTTGGCTCTCTGATAATGAAAGGAGCCAAAAATAGCAGTTGTGAGGCATAAGCTTTTTGATGTTTACTTGTACACTGCAGCAGATTGCAGATTGAATGGAGTCCAACATAAAATGACTGTCTTTTCTATATTACTTAAGCACATACTCAGAAAGCAAAATCTGCTGTTACATTGCACCTCTGTTCTTGGGGTGTGTTGCACCTGTGGAACTCAGAACAGTTCAACACATACTTCATCATAAAAATACATTTTGGATATCAGTCTCCCCAAAATATATCTGAAAGCTTCCTGCGTTTTATCTATTAACTTGCAGAAAATCTTTAATATCTACTCTCTTGAGCCTGTTACTCACCATTTAGCAAGATGATGTCAGTTATTAGCTTAACTCATTCCATTTAGATATTCCTAATGAATACATTTGGAGTGTTGTGTTTTTTTTGGTTTAGGCTGTATATTATCCCAGTCTGAATATTATGATTCTGTTTAGCACAATTCCATAAAAACAGAGACTTAAAGATTCAAAGCAGTGCTCCTAAAATCAATTCTACTGTGAATGCGGCTTGTGAGTTTAGGTTGAAGATCACGCATCCTCCAGACTGGCAAATTCAAATATCCCCAGGGAGAGTGGTAGACTGTTTGGATAATCTTAACCTCTCCAAGACACGTAAGTCATCAGGTTTGGCCCATTCTTAAAGAACAGGTTGTCCTGGGATGTCAAAGCTAAAATATATCATTTAAGTTAAAAAAATTCCAATGACTCAGTTGGATGACATTGTTTATTGTCAGGTGGAAAGTTACTCAGGCACCACATCTCTCTCTCTTAAATCATTAGATCATCAGAAGTCAAACTGAAGTTCTTTTATTAGTCATAAAAGTATTTTATGTTGTTAGCAATGTTTGGCATCACCTCTTTGTATAACAATCTTGTTACTTAATAAAAGCATAAATCAATGTAGAGGTTTTGTTAAAAACAAGAAACTATACATCGAAACTGATTTTTCATTATGTTTGCATTTTTAGGGGGATCCCAGGTTAATAGTTTTCTACTTTTTTCACGTATTATATTTTGCTCAGCCGAAGATACTGCAGGAAGATAGAGCTTTAGGCTGCCGATCAGGAGAATGGGGCTTCCCACTGTTGGTACGGAGTCAGTACCCGGCCTTCCCAGGTTTCATGGGGAGAAAGCATGGTGGGAGGTAGCTGAATTCAGAAACCCCGTTACTGCCCTTTACCAGCTGTGTGACCTTGGGGAAATCACTGCATCTCTCTGAGTCTCAGTTTGCTTTTGCATTGACTGTTTCTAAATCAAGTCCAGAAAACATCTGCAAATAAGGCAGGAGATAATGTCAAAACACAAATCAAAGGGGCCAAAGAGTCACAGTCATGAACTTCAAATTAGGCAGGAGGGAACAGATAGAAAAACTAATGCAGGTGGGATAAGAGTTAAGTCTGAGAAGACCATGTGCCAAAACTGAGGGATCTAAAAAGTGGTGGGAAGCCAGACTGAAGATCTCAGATAGAAGTGAAGTCAACCAAAGAGTGAGAGAAACAAAGGGCAGTGTCTGGGCATAGGTCCAGGTATCAGGTAGAAGACACCAGCAACCTGAACAAACATCAGATCAGATCAGATCAGATCAGTCGTTCAGTCGTGTCCGACTCTTTGCGACCCCATGAATTGCAGCACGCCAGGCTTCCCTGTCCATCACCAAGTCCCGGAGTTCACTCAGATTCACGTCCATCGAGTCAGTGATGCCATCCAGCCATCTCATCCTCTGTTGTCCCCTTCTCCTCTTGCCCCCAATCCCTCCCAGCATCAGAGTCTTTTCCAGTGAGTCAACTCTTCGCATAAGGTAGCCAAAGTACTGGAGTTTCAGCTTCAGCATCATTCCTTCCAAAGAAATCCCAGGGCTGATCTCCTTCAGAATGGACTGGTTGGATCTCCTTGCAGTCCAAGGGACTCTCAAGAGTCTTCTCCAACACCACAGTTCAAAAGCATCAATTCTTCGGCATTCAGCCATCTTCACAGTTCAGCTCTCACATCCATACATGACCACAGCAAAAACCATAGCCTTGACTAGACGAAACTTTGTTGGCAAAATAATGTCTCTGCTTTTGAATATGCTATCTAGGTTGGTCATAACCTTCCTTCCAAGGAGCAGGCTACCTAAGACCTGGGCTTTGTATTTGCTTGAAGGAATCTTGGCGAACTTGTGGGTCTGATTCTACAGAAGATAAGAAAAGACCAGAGAAGGTTGGTGTGACCTTCTGATGAGGCAGTTCCTAACATCTGTGGAAGAAAAAAATACCTTTCAGATGCTCTTTTCTCAGAAACAAACTCACTTTTAAAGTAGAGGCCAAAGTGGGTATTCCCCATAAAAAATGAATAATAAAAATAGCAATAAATTAATATGTGTTGAAAATACAACCCTCTAGCTAAATATTTGGTAATATCAAGGGTTTGTCACTTTAAATAAAGTTACATTTCTGTAAATATGTGTGAATATCTATGACTTTGATCAGGATTTTTTTCATCAGTATATTATAATTTGGGTATTGTTGGAGAAGACTCTTGAGAGTCCCTTGGACTGCAAGGCGATCCAACCGGTCCATTCTGAAGGAGATCAGCCCTGGGATTTCTTTGGAAGGAATGATGCTAAAGCTAAAACTCCAGTATTTTGGCCACCTCATGCGAGGAGTTGACTCATTGGAGAAGACTCTGATGCTGGGAGGGATTGAGGGCAGGAGAAGAAGGGGACGACAGAGGATGAGATGGCTGGATGGTATCACTGACTCGATGAATGTGAGTCTGAGTGACCTCTGGGAGCTGGTGATGGATAGGGAGGCCTGGCGTGCTGCGGTTCATGGGGTCGCAAAGAGTCGGACACGACTGAGCGACTGATCTGATCTGATCTTGTGTCCTCTTGGATTGTTCTTAGTAGGCAGATGAGACAAATAAGTTCTAAGTTGTTCACCCATTGGTCATGAGTTTGGGCAAACTCCAGGAGATAGTAAAGGATAGGGAAGCCTGGCATGCTCTAGCCCATGGGGTCACAGAATCACACATGAGTTAGCTACTGAACAACAACAAAGTTACTCAGAACCACTGAGCATAGAACAAGCAAATTAGATTTGGTAAACTTTTAATATGTACTTTTACTGTTAACCACTGTTTAAAGAAGGGAATATGAATTACTCCAAAAGACTTTTTTGAATTAAAAGCAAAAATAAACAAATGGGATCTAATCAAGTATAAAAGCTTTTGCACAACAAAGGAAACCATAAACAAAATGAAAGGACAACCTACACACAATGAGAGAAACTATTTGCAAACTATGTGACCCAAAAGGGCTTAGTTTCCTAAATATACAAGTGGCTCATACAGCTCAATATCAGAAAAACAAACAACTCAATCAAAAAAATGGGCTGAAGACCTAAATAGACACTTCTCCAAAGAAGACATGACAGATGGCCAATAGGTACATGAAAAGATGCTCAATATTGCTAATGATTAGAGTAATGTAAATCAAAATTATAATGAGATATCACCAGTCAAAATGGCCGTCATCAAAAAAGTCTACAGATAATAAATGCTGGAAAGGGTGTGGAGAAAAGAGACCCCTCCTACACTGTTGATAGGAACATAAATTAGTGCAGTCACTATGTAAAACATCATGGAGTTTCCTTAAAAAGCTAAATATGAAATTGCCAAATGGCTTAGCAATTTCACTCCTGGGCATATATCCAGAAAAGATGGAAGCTAATTTGAAAATGTTTATAACAGCACTATGTACAATAGCTAACGACATGGAAGCAACCCAAGCATTCATCAACAGATGAATGAATGAAAGATGAATTGTATATATATGCAACCAAATATTACTTGACCATAAAAAGAATGAAGTAGTGCTCTTTGTAGCAACATGTATGGACCTAGAGTTTATCATACTAAGTGAAGTAAGTCAGAGAAAGACAAAAATTATACACTATCATTCATTATGTGAAATCTAAAAAAATTACAGATGAACTTATTTGCAAAACTGAAACAGATCCACAGACATAAAAAACAAATTTATGATTACCAAAGATGAAGTAGGGGGAGGGGGATAAATTAGGAATATGGGATTAACAGATACATATTTCTTTATACTTTATATAAAGTAAGCAATTAGGATTTACTAGATAACACAGAGAGCTATATTCGATATCTTATAATGACCTACAATGGAAAAGAAGAAAAAAATATATGTATATATAAACTGAATCACTTTGCTATAAACCTGAAACTAACACAGTATTGTAAACCAAATATTCTTCAATAAAAAATACTTCTGTAAAGGAAATCTGATTTGTAAATTTGTACACTCACATACCTGGTAAAGGACTACTTGTGAATGCATTCTCACTCAGAACATTTAGTTCTACAGGCAGCATTATAATATTAAACTGTGCAAATGATCAGATTATTGAAATAGGAAGACACATGTCTCTGCTGCTAAGTCACTTCAGTCATATCCAACTCTGTGCGACCCCACAGACGGCAGCCCACCAGGCTCCTCCGTCCCTGGGATTCTCCAGGCAAGAATACTCGGGTGGGTTGCTAGTCTTTACAATAAATGTCTTATCTTTTTGGGACATTCAAAAACTGTTTGTTTATGTTAACTATGTTGTTGCTGATTTTATCACCAAGTCCCTGAGGGACCCCATGGACTGTAGCCAGGCAGGCTCCTCTTCATGGGATTTCCCAGGCAAGCCTACTGGAGTGGGTTGCCATTTCCTCTGTAAGGGATCTTCCTGACCCAGGGATTGAAACTGCTATGGCTGACTCTTGTTGATGTTTGACAGAAAACAACAAAATTCTATAAAGCAATTATCCTTTAATTAAAAAATAAATTTATTAAAATTTTAAAAAATTTATTTACAATATTGTGTTAATTTCAAGTATATAGCAAAGTGATATATATATGCACATATCTATATCTTTTAAAAACTTCTTTTATATTATAGTTTGTTACAAGATGTTGAATATAGTTGCCTGTGCTATACAGTAAGTAAGTCCTTGCTGTTTATCTGTTGTATACATGGTGGTGTGTACCCATTAACCTCCTAATCCATACTCCCAATTTAACCTCCCACTCACTTCCCCTTTGGTAAACATAAATTTGTTTTCTACATCTGTGAGGCTGTTTATGTTTTGTAAATAATTTGTACTATTTTTTAGATTCCACATATAAGTGATAATCAAAAGATAACTTGTCTTTCTCTGAGTTACTACACTTATGATAATCTTTAGGTATATCCATGTTGCTACAAGTGACATTATTTTACTCTTTTCTTTATGGTTGAATGATGTCCCATTGTATATATGTAACACATCTTCAGTATCCATTCATCTGTCAATGGATTCTTCAGTTGCTTCCATGTCTTGGCAATGTAAACAGTGCAAACACTAGCTACATTTCAAATGCTCAAAGGTCATATATGGTTAGTGGCTACTGTACTGCACAGCACACATATAGAATTTTTCTATCACTTAAGATAATTCTATTGGACAGTGATAGTTTTCTGATTCTAGTTTTATGACCATATGACATCTGAGCACATTTTAGACAATATGTGTGCATTTTTGGTGGGCTTTTTCTATTAACAATGCATTTTTGAAAACTGAATCCATTGGGCTCATTGGTTGGGGGTTAATAAGACTTTAAGGGTAGTTAACTCTTTGAGGTCTTCATAGAACTGTTCAACTTCAGCTTCTTCAGCGTTACTGGTTGGGGCATAGACTTGGATTACTGTGATATTGAATGGTTTGTCTTGGAACCAGAGATCATTCTGTCATTTTTGAGCTTGCATCCAAGGATTGCATTTTGGACTCTTGTTGGCCATGATGGCTACTCCATTTCTTCTAAGGGATTCCTGCCCACAGTAGTAGATATAATGGTCATCTGAGTTAAATTCATCTATTCCAGTCCATTTTATTTTGCTGTGAAGAAAGCTGAGTGCCGAAGAATTGATGCTTTTGAACTGTGGTGTTGGAGAAGACTCCTGAGAGTCCCTTGGACTGCAAGGAGATCCAACCAGTCCATCCTAAAGGAGACCAGTCCTGGGTGTTCATTGGAAGGACTGATGATGAGGCTGAAACTCCAATACTTTGGCCTCCTCATGCAAAGAGTTGACTCATTGGAAAAGACCCTGATGCTAGGAGGGATTGGGGGCAGGAGGAGAAGGGGATGACAGAGGATGAGATGGCTGGATGGCATCACCGACTCAATGCACGTGAGTTTGGGTGAACTCCAGGAGTTGGTGATGGACAGGGAGGCCTGGAGTGCTGCAATTCACAGGGTCGCAAAGAGTTGGACATGACTGAGTGACTGAACTGAACTGAACTCTTTGAGGAACAATATATCAAAAATTTAAGATGACTGATGTTCATAAAGTAGATACAAAGTGAAAAATAAGTTTCAGGGAAAAAGTTGTAGAGAGAATCTAAACTTTTATTTGGATTAAAAAGCAACCTAAATTTTAAATAATTGAAACTCTGTAGGCTAAACCCACTAGTGGTCATTACCCTGAATGACCAGGTGGTACTAGTGGTAAAGAACCCACTTGCCAGTGTAGAACTAAGAGACACTGGCTGGATCCCTGGGTTGGGAAGATCCTCTGGAGGAGGGCATGGCAACCCACTCCAGTATTGTTGCCTAGAGAATCCCATGGCAGGCTACAGTTCATAGGGTCACAAAGAGTTTGGACATGACTGAAGTGACTTAGCACACACATCTGACCTCAGTTAGAGACTTGAAATATTGTGCCCTTTCCTCTTCTTTTTTCTTTGCCCACAGTGTATACTGACAAAGCATATGGAGGTCACTAATCCATACTGGACATGCACCTCTTCATCTCAGATGCAAATAGATCAGCTCAAATCTGTGGCCTTTCTCCATCGTTGACTATTTTACTTCACAAGAAAATGTTGAATAAAGAAGTATTATGGAGCACAAATTGTCTAACTTATTACAGTTACTGGAATTTTTAATTAAAAAAGACAGAATCATGGTAATAAGCTGCATTTTTCTTATTTTCTTATTAGTGATGGTCATATATTTTCATTAGAGAATTATTTCATAAAGTCACAAGGAAGTTTAGCAATGATCATTTATGTATAAAAATGAAGATAAATTTTCTTTTCAGTAAACAACCTGAAGTCACAGAGAGATCCCACTAGGAGACTCCTCAAATCATTAGCCTGTAGTTAAGAGCTGCTTTGACTGTAGAGGTGGTAATTTGATTTGCTTGAGTAGAGGATTAAAAACTAGAGACCCAGGGCCACACTTCCTGTCTTAGGATATCTTAAGTCTTTGGGAATTTAGTGTTGTCAGCATGTTTGGAAAATATTGCAAGATTTAGCAGCAGATTTTCAATCACAAAACCTTTTCTGAGAGTCAGTTTATTTATCTGCAATGAGGATTTACCAGGGAGACATGTCAATGAATAAGCAATGCTCAATGTTTGTCTCTTAGATGAGGAGAAAACTGGCACTGAAAGGAGAAAATACAGTGGTTTTTCTACTTCAAATAGTTAAAACATTAAGATGAGTTGCTTTCTGAGTCCCAGCTTAGCATCTTGGTAAGATTTATGTTAGCAAAATCAATGAATTAGGCATATAATTACATGTCTGTGTTTGACTCAATACTTAGAGAAAACCCTTGTGGGACAACCTCTGTAGATAAAAAACTAGTGTTTTCCAGTGTGTATCCTTGGAATACATCTTATATTTTATTTGAGTTGGTTAAAAAAACTTTTGAAGTTGTACTTTTAGAAAACATAGGAAGTTACTTCGGAGTATATGTGTTTAGGGAAATAAATGATAAAGCAGCAACCTTAAGTCATTTAAGATCAGAAAGGAGAGCTGTTTAGTTTATCTGTTGCGTATAACAAATTTCCCCCAAACCTCCTCACTAAAAACAACACATACTTATTATCTTATAGGTTTTTATGAGTCAGACATTAGGGACAAGCTCAGTTGGTTGGTTCTGGTTCAAGATCTCTCATGTTAATGCGATTGAGATACTGACTGTGATTGTAGTCATCCAAGGCTTAACTGGATGAAAGGATCTGTTTCCAAGCTCATTCCTGCAGATGCTGGTAGGACTCCTCAATTCCTCACTGGCTGTTGGCCTCAGTTGCTCTTCACAAATGGGTCTTTCCATAAGGAAGTTTCAATGTTTTCAGGAAAGGGCAACTACCTTCTTCCAGAGCAAGCAATCAGAGTCTTTTATAACTGACCTCAGAAGTAACATTCCATCATCCTTGCCATGTCTCTTGGTCATGTAGACCAATCCAGCTAAAACATAGAAGGAAAAAAAATACACAAAGATCTAAGTTCCAGGGTTTGAGGACCATGGGGGCCATGTTAAAGGCTGGTTACCAGAGTAAGAGTGATCTAAAGAAACCAACTTTATTTTAATAGATGTAGGATAATCTACCCCACTCCAGTACTCTTGCCTGGAAAATTCCATGGACGGAGGAGCCTGGAAGGCTGCAGTCCATGGGGTAGCTGAGGGTCGGACATGACTGAGCAACTTCACTTTCACTTTTCACTTTCATGCACTGGAGAAGGATATGGCAACCCACTCCAGTGTTCTTGCCTGGAGAATCCCGGGGACAGTGGGGCCCGCTGGGCTGCCGTTTATGGGGTCACACAGAGTTGGACACGACTGAAGTGACTTAGCAGTAGCAGCAGCAGGATAATCTAAAATATTTGACCATAGAACCATGATTTAAGAAATTGAATCAGATTCTCATTTAATTTTCATATCCCAAAGAACATACTCATGGATTGAAAATTTCCTTGTACCTAAACCAATAGATGTGAAAATGTTATCATTCTATTCCCCTACTTCACAGGAATTATGTAAGAAATAATCATTTGAGCAATTGTTGGTGCTGTATAGCAGGGAGATATAACACAGTTTTCCTTTTTAAATCTTTGTGTAGAACAAGTTCAGGTACCCCTCATGACTTTGTACATTCTGGCTATCAGAAATACCCTAACTAGGGGTTGGGTTATTTGCTTCATTTTGAATGACTATTTCTTTATAGGTCCCTTGAGGATTGAGCACTTAAGTACTTCAGTAGCCTCAAGGATTGAGAATATTGACTTTACATAGCCCTTAGGTTTTTTTTTTTTTTTCTGAAAATTCACACAATATGGGGATGACAGTGAATGTTCTAAATCAGAGGATGTGGTCTTGCTCTGAGTGAAGAGTTATGTGAACTGGTTTCTAAGTGTCTGGCACTGTTTTCAGAATTTCCGAAGCTGGAAAATTAGATGGATATAAATTCCAAACAACATATTATTAAAACAAATAGAAATACAAACACAGGCATCAGCGACTAACCCAGGGCAGTTTACCTTGTTTTGTCACTCATCACTAGCTCATGGGAACACACTTACTGATCATCAGCCTTATTCCATGCTGTCTTGGAAGCATCTAATGAGATTCGTGGAGTCCACGTCTACTTCTCTTCAGGGACACTTTCTGTCTCAACATGGTAGAGTTTTCAAGGCAGAGTCTAGATGTGATCTAGAGGTGATCACAAGCTATCAAACCAGCTCTGAGTCTTACCCTAGCCCTCAGAGCCCCCTTCTTTTCTCTGTGTTTAGGTCAGATTTGCTGAGAGTTTGCATGGTCTCCTCCACCTTCTTTAGCTTTCATATACTTTCTGAGGATACTACCCTGTGCTTGACAGTGGCAGCTGCTGAATGAAAGACTTTCATTGGAAATCTATTCAATATGCCAAGGCTAATGACTCTGTCCATTTGGGGGTCAAAGAGATGTTTCTATCTTCAAGTGAGAAATGAAGGCAAAAGAAATTGGAAGAGCCAGGCTTTCTTGGTTCTGTGGAGGCACCAGAAGGACAGGGAGTTAAACCACTGAATTGCTTTTTGGAGGAGGGCAGGTTACCCACCACTTTGCCTCAAGAACAGTGATTTTCACTTTCTTGTTTACTACAGAATTAGCTTCAAGTTGAAACCTATAACCACAGCTCAAAACAATGAACACCTTCAGAAAACTCACCGAGGGCTAGAGAATTATCAGCAAGCCTAAGAGGAGGAACTAAAAATTCCCCTGACAGTTTCTCTAGACTGTTCTTGGAAAGCCCCAGGCTGGTGCTGGTCATATTGCTATATATTCAGAATCTTAAGTGCTAAACCATGAAGGGGACAATTTTGAATTTTTCAGGAGCACCAAAGCACCAGAAATTACTAGGGTCAGTAAGTTTGTAGATGGGAAAACCCGCCAAATACCTAAAACTAAGAAGTCCTATAGAATTGAAAGAAGTTATTCGGGAAAATTTGGGTTATATTGCAATTGTGTGATTTGGATATTTTCTATACATCCTTCAGCTGCTGTGTTGAACAAAAAGTTTTGCCTTTATTCTTTTTTTGACTGCTCCCAAGGGAGACTAGCCCTGGGTGTTCTTTGGAAGGAATGATGCTAAAGCTGAAACTCCAGTACTTGGGCCACCTCACGCGAAGAGTTGACTCATTGGAAAAGACTCTGACGCTGGGAGAGACTGGGGACAGGAGGAGAAGGGGACGACAGAGGATGAGATGGCTGGATAGCATCACCGACTCGATGGATGTAAGTCTGGGTGAACTCCCAGAGTTGGTGACGGACAGGGAGGCCTGGCATGCTGTGATTCATGGGGTCGCAAAGAGTCGGACATGACTGAGCGACTGAACTGAACTGAACTGAGCTGTGGGAAAAAATCTGACAGCAGATATTCCTCAAAGCTGCATTGAGAGGAGACCTTTCTCATCAAAGTCCCTCAGCAAGATGTTATTTTAAATGAGAACGTTAGCTCTATTTGAAGGCAAAACACACTTGAGTAAAAGATTGCCCACACTTTGTAAGGCCAGCTTATTAAAACGTTCTGCAATGACAAGATGGTATTGTGGAATGACTTTTTAAATTGTTTTTCCAAGTAATTGGCAATGTTTAATTAGGCTTCAGCTAACAGACTTTAAGTTAATTAAGACAAATGGCTCTGCTGTGGCTAATTATTAGAATATGCTGATCTGGGAACATCTGATGATGATGGGAATCTGTCCTGTGTAGGTATCCTGAACATCGCTGAGATGACCCAGACAGGCCTGTCTGTCCCTGCTTGGAAATCATTTGTTTGGGGTGAGTCGTCTCATCACACTCCTGGAGTTGACCAGAGTTGATCACACTCCAGAGTTTGAGCTAACCTGCTACTGATTGAGAATTTAGAATTTCATTATCAAACAAATCTGTGATAGCAACTGTATTTATTAGTGGTAAAGAACCTGCCTGCCAATGTAGGAGATATAACAAGCATAGGTTGGATCCCTGGGTTGGGAAGATTCCCTTGGAGGACATGGCAAGCCACTCCAGTATTCTTGCCTGGAGAATCCCACGGACAGAGGAGCCTGGTGGGCTACAGTCCATGGAGTCAGAAAGAATCCACATGACTAAAGCGACTTAGCACCTACAGGCTTGCATCCCTTGCATCAAATTCCTTCCCAAATTCACATTAGGGCTGGAGTGGACCTCAGAGAATAGCTGTGCCAGTGCCTGCAGTCTGATAAAAGCAAAGGATCAGAAAGGAGGAAAGATTCGCCCAAGGCCACCCAGACTTTAGAACTGGGATCTTCTGCTTATTTCCCTTTTCTGCCCTCTTTCTACTCAATAAATTGTATTCAATTTACCAGTTAAATTGAATCTAGCTCTTTCAGGACAGAGATCGGAAAGGATTTGCGGCTGGAAGGTGGGAATGAGCATTTCTAACTGGCTGCCATGTCCAGCTTCCGAACCCCTGACAGCACTGGCTGTTGATGGCCTGTCTCCAGTCCTGCTTCCAAGGTTCAGTGCCTGAGAGAGCAGGGCCTGCAGACTGGCAACAGGGGTCATTTACCATGGGCATCCTGCGGACTGAGAACGACACCTGCCGTGATGAGAGGACGGGGAAAGACTTTGTAATACAATTTAATGAAATAAAGCATAATGCCTGAAAGTTGTGCTTCTAACTGCTCAGTCTTCTTGTTTCCGTCTCCCTTTTCGAAGAATGAATTCTTTGACTTTCTTATTTTCAGTCATTTCCTGTCACTCACTACCTTCCTGTCATCCTCCTCCTGCCCTCCACTTGCCTCTGCTTATTTCATGTTTACTTACCTTTGCTTCATGGTGGTGACTCTCTTGAAGTTCTCACTTCCTTCCTGATGTTTCAACATCTTTTCCATTTTCAGCTTAAACGGAACAGTTTTCTGATTTTCCTAAGTTGGTATTTGATTGAGTTGAAATATACAAACATCCCTGAACAATGACTGATGTATAATAAGCACTCTCCAACGTGTAGCTATTTTTTCCTTATTATCAATCCATTTGTTTTCTTATCTTTCTCTCCTTCTGTCAACCGTTCTATTTTTATACTATGCTTATGCTCTCTTAATAAAGTCTTACTATCTCCTGTCACTCAGCTCTTTATTTGACTTTGAATGTTCCCTCCATGCTTACCCTCTAGACCTGACATAATTAAGGACAAGCTGTTCTTCCAAAAGGATTTTCACCTCCTTGGTGAAAAAGTGAAAGCATATGACTCTAAGATGCTTGACTCTATTTCAAAAATTCACATTATATACCCCAATTATAAACTATTTTAGGATAGCTGTTTTGTTGGAGCTATGTACTTTATTCAATATGGATAACTATTGTAAAAATTAATCTTAGTCTTCTGAAATTTTTAGTTTGTAGAATATTTATAGAGTTCTTAAAAGTATAAATCTTGAAAAAATTGCAAATTTTTTGGGGAAAAGAACAACAAAAAAATGAGCAAAAGTTGATCTGAAGGCAATAATCAAAATGAGTAATGACCTTGTCAGTGTAAAAATTTTGTATGGAGAGTACTAATAGAAAGTCACTTCAGATATCTGTCATAATGGGAAGCTAGGCTGTTTGTCAGTTATCCTAACAACTGATGAGGTAACAAACATTAAAAAAAAAAGTCTACATGAAGATTAAGTTTCTCTTTAACAGACAGATTAGATAGACATTAAAAGAATAAATATACGATTTGGAGTGTATGTAAGAAAAAAGAAGGCAAACAACTAGAACAAATGTTGAATATATTTAATTAAATAAAGTGTTACAGTTCACAGTAATTTCACTGGCCTAGTTTTCCATCCTATACATTTTCCATCCTATACATTGTTGGAATGCGATAAATATTCTACATAGATTGAGGCTGATTAAAGATAGGACTTCGTGTGAATTGACTGCCACTGATAGTTTCAACTGAATCCCAGAATAGAAACGCTGTGGTTTACAATTTCACAATTATTTTCAAAAGCAATGCAGTTTCTTTTTTCAAACCGTAAAGCAAAACAAAACAAAATGGTGCTACATTTGTTGAAACATTTTTGCCACTTGTCTTTAACTCTTGATTGCTAGCAATATTTTAGATTCCTAATTAGTATCAAGAAAAGAAATATCGGCCACCAAATCAAAGAAAACATGGTTTTACCTGATATAAAAGCATACCAGTGAGAATGGGAAACTTGTTAAGTGTGCCTGGGTGGATGTTTAAAAAAATCGTGAAAAATGAAATTCGAGAGAGGCTGGGGAAAAAAATGACAAAATATATCATTCCATGTACCATGACAAACTCGACCCTGGACCTGTCTTCTAGAGGGTTGAAGTTTAGATGCTTTTCCAGCAACAAAACTCAAAGGCTACATCAGTTAAGTACTCTGTGGTCATACTGATAGCATTTGGTAATTTCTGTCTTCCTGATTGATTTACAAAAGATAAAAGCCCTGATTTCTATATGGCAGAGATGAACATGGTAGCCAAATCTTTTGATTCAACTGTGGGTCAATTGGAACATGAAAAGAATCTCTATGCTCTGGCCATACAAACTTAACTTTATTAGTTTCTCAGTCCTTTCTGCCTCACTAGACAAAACTCTGGGTTACTTTGCTAGCCAAAATATCCTAATCTTTTCCTCAGGAAGATTATAATTGGTGATAAAAGTGGAGGTCTACGTATGTGGACTTGGATCAGACTTTCTGGTGGAATTTGGGCTCTACCTTTCTCTGTGACTTAAGTAGGTTAGATCACCTCTCCACGTCTCACTTTTCTCATCTATCAAGCTGGGGTGAATATTAAGAAAGATAATACCTGCAAAGTGATGGCACAGTGCCAGGCGTGCAGTAAGAGAGCTCTCTATAGTTCACTTGAGATGGTGGTGATGGGCCTTTCACAACCTCTCAGCAGTACCCTCGGCCTCACTTAGGACAGTACTCATCATGCAGTGTTGCTATTGCTCACTTAACTGTCTCCCTTCACAGACCATAGGCTCTAAGAGAGTGGGGACCATGGACATCTTATTTCTTGATTGATCACCAATCGATTCCAGCACCTACCATATTGCCTGGTCCTTAGTAGGTTCTCATCAATAGTCTTCAGTGAAGGAATAATTGATATATGGCTCTTTAAGAAGATTTACTCACCGTGGGATTCTGGGAAAGTCACACCATCTCTTTGAGGCATATGTCCCTCAGCTATAAAATGGGGATGAGAGATTTGAGATAACTACTGTGAAGAGCTTTTTAAAGTTTTGTTTTCTTTGATTTCCATTTTACAAAGGTACAAGATAGTTAACAAGCACAAGTACAGCAAAGGGAAACTAGTCATGATTCACTTCCAGAAAGGTAGTGCTATCTAGTAGTAAACAAACTTTGCTTAGTCCTAATCTGCAAGGAGATCCAATCAGTCCATTCTGAAGGAGATCAGCCCTGGGTGTTCTTTGGAAGGAATGATGCTAAAGCTGAAACTTCAGTACTTTGGCCACCTCATGCAAAGAGCTGACTCATTGGAAAAGACTCTAATGCTGGGAGGGATTAGGGGCAGGAGGAAAAGGGGACGACAGAGGATGAGATGGCTGGATGGCATCACTGACTCGATGGACGTGAGCCTGAGTGAACTCCAGGAGTTGGTGATGGACAGGGAGGCCTGGCGTGCTGTGATTCATGGGGTCGCAAAGAGTCAGACATGACTGAGCGATTGACCTGAACTAAACTGAAAGCCTAGTCTGGTTGTGGCCCAACATACTTATCTGTCCAAAGACTTGCACATCTAAAAATAAAGCCTTTCTAAAGCTTAAAAGCCTTCATATACTCCCCATTGAGGGACATCCAGATTGAAACTACTCTGAAAGAGAATTCAAGGTCCTCTGCAGTGTACACTGACCAGTAACGAGGACCTGGGACTTGTGCACAGGCTGCTTGGGACTCTCAGATAATGGACACTTGCTAGGCTTATCAGAGGATGTGTCTGCATGGTAGGTGTGCTCAGCAGATGTCATCTTACTGATCGCTTATGGTGAGCGATGTTGGATCTGTGATCTCTGAAGAAGAAGATTTAGCTTCAGGACCAGGGTCCAGGCTTGATCACTCAAGAGCTTTTGTGTGGCAGAGTTTTATTCAAGTGAAGAAGGGACAGAGAAAGCTTCTGACATAGACATCAGAAGGGGGATGGAGAGTAACCCCCTCGCTAATCTTACCAAGGGAATTATACACTTTTTCAATTGGTTATTACAAAAAGAATGTCTCAAGGTTGTAAAAATTTTATCAGATCCACTCCCACAACATACATTTTAAGATAACAGGTTTAGTCAGAAGGTTTTCAAGAAGGAGAAACTGTCCTCAACCAGGATACATTGTTATTATATAATTCTTACTAAGGAGTGTAGAAAAAAATGTTTGTCCTTTACTCCTTCTTGAGAATTCCAGGCCCCTCTCTCCTCCCTGAGAGCCCCAGACCCCTTTCTCCTCCTCAGGGACCCCAAACTTCTTAGCAGTCTGTCTAGGAATTGACTTTCTCATTTCCTTGTCATTTTTTCTTCTGGGAAGATCTACTCCCATGGTGAGATAGCCAGAATGGTACAGGCCCATTTATTCCTACTCGCAAATCCTTTCAGCAAGATGAACAGGCTGACTCCCCATCTCTTTAGCTGTACTCCTCTCAGAGTACATGTGACCCTTTGGGGTGGGGGGCAATCACTGGTTATCATAAAGTCACTGACTACCATCAAAGACTAGTGTCTTGAGGCCATGTTCTAAATTAAACATAAAATTAAAGGGGAAAATATTACTTACAAGTTAAAGTCCCTGTAAAAAGCAAGAGGTGTTTACTTTAGGCAACATAAATATTTTAACCCTGTTCTCCTTGGCCATTTCACAGAATTTATTCTTTGCCCAGTCTACAAGTATACCTACAAGAGGTGTAGACCACGCATGTTGTTCATAGTATACAGTGGTCTTGCAGGAAGCAGAAGATCATTCTAAAATATAAGATTTCATAAAAACAACAACAAAAAAATCAATTGCTTTAACACTTGACAGTAACACACTTATATGCCCAATTGAAGTATTGACCCTACATTAATGCCCTTATGTAGTATATACTAACAAGAGTACATTTGAGAAAAATAGAATGGTAAATATCTTGAAATGTTACATACGTTGCAGCAACATACTGTAATAAGACTTCATTGCAATACTAAATTTCATACTGAAAATTAATTCTCACTTTATGATGTTTTTCATAAACTCTCATAAGAGTACTTTGCTTCAAACAGGTAAAGAAAAATCATTTACCTACTGGTAAAAAAAAAATCCCTTGGAGACAAAATTTAAACTACAAACCACAATCTCCTCACTGGATAAAGCATATAATTTTCCTTCTTAGGTGCATGGATTTAAAACAGCTGCCAAGCCTACTTAATTATGGGCCCTTAGAGTCAATACAGAAATGATGGATTTTCATTTTGATAGCAGCCACATTGGGTGTTTATTTAGTCAGTGTGGGTAATTATTCCAGTTCTTATTTGAAAATTTTCTCCAGAATTGGTTGCATAGTGTTCATGAAAGGCTGTGATCTCAATACTCAGCATTTCAGGGCTTCTCTTTTCTCTTCCTTTTTTTTTTTTTTTTAATTTTTTAAATGAGATTTTTTCTCTGAATTTAAAAAGTGACTTTTTGCCTACAGGTACACAAACATTAATCCCTTCTCCAGAAAATGAGAGGTACTAAAGTGTTGTATGGAAGTACATTTTTACGTTTCAGGGCACAAGTCTGAAAGTAAAATGGACTGGTCAGCAACTCAGGGGGCCACTTTTATGTCCAACATTTTTCATTCCAATTCTTAATCCTTTACTGTAAAGTACTGAAGCCAGGGAAGTGGTTCAAGGAGGCCCTTAATTTATGAAAGGTAAGATGTGGAGGTGCCCACACTCTATCTGCTGATTTTATTTGGTTTTCTGAGTAAGAAATAAGGCAGAACTTCAAGCTCCTAAATTCGAAGCTCTAAAAACAACAACTTTCTACTATGATAGCGCTTATGTATTTGGGAAGTGTCTTCACTTCATTTATCTTGTTTTAGCATCACAGCAATAATAAAAGGCCAGTAGGAAAGATATTCTTCTATCTATTTTTAACTGATAATGAAACTGAGTCTTACAGTTGTTAAGTGCTTTAAGTCAAAGGCCTATATATAGCATGGGAACATATATACTACCATATGTAAAATTGATAGCCAGTGGGAATTTGCTGTATGTCTCAGAGAACTCAAACCAGGGCTCTGTGACAACCTAGAGGGGTGGGATGGAGTGGGAGGTGGGAGGGAGGTTCAAGAATTTCAAGAGGGAGGGGACATATGTATACCTATCTATCACTGATTCATGTTGCTGTATGGCAGAAACCAACACAATATTGTAAAGCAATTATCCTTCAATTAAAAATGAATAAATTAGAAAATAACCAAAAACACCTACATAGTATATTGGGTGCTCAGAACTCAAGGCTCAGAGCTCCTAGTGCAGGTTCTTTGCATGTATAGCCATTTCTTCTTGTATCTTGATGGGGTAGATGAGAGGAACCTAGAAGCTATCAGAAGAAGGATCGCAAGAGTCTGTTTTAGGATTACCAGATAAAACAAAGGACGCCCAGTGAAACATGCTGTGTTCAGTCAGCATTCTGTGTCTGCTCAGACACAAAATGATACAAGAACTGCAGCACGACAGATTTCCCTGTCCTTCATTGTCTTCTGGAGTTTGCTCAGATTCATGTCCACTGAGTTGGTGACACTATCTAACCATCTTGTCTTCTGATTCCTCTTCTCCTTTTGCCTTCAATCTTTCCCAGCATCAGGGTCTTTTCCAATGAATGTAGTCTCTTCACATCTGGTGGCCAAAGTATTAGAGTTTCAACTTCAGCATCAGTCCTTCTAATGAATATTCAGGGTTAATTTCCTTTAGGATTAACTGGCTTGATCTCCTGGCAGTCCAAGGGACTCTCAAGAGCCTTTTCCAGGGTCATAATTTGAAAGCATCAATTCGTCAGCACTCAGTTCTTCATTATGGTCCAACTCTAACATCCGTACATGACTACTGGAAAACTCATAGCTTTGACTATATGGGATTTTTGTTGACAAAGTAATGTCTCTGCTCTTTAATATGCTGTCTAGGTTTGTCATGGCTTTTCTTCCAAAGGATAAGTGTTTTTTAATTTCATGGCTCCAGTCACCTTCTGCAGTGATTTTGGAACCAAAGAAAATAAAATCTATCACTAAGTTTCATATAAAAAACCAATACATTTTTAACATAAGTATGTTTCCTAAAATATTTGGACATACTCCTACTAAAAAATTATGCATCATTGATCTACAATTCACATTTAATCAAACAACTTTTTTCTTCTAAATCTGGCAGTCTTATCCTATCCCTGTCTGGGTAACCCAGGTTACAGCTTTCAGTGTCAACAACCTATAGTCTAGCCTAGTGTTATGGGTTGAACTATGTCCTCTGAAGAGGATATTCTAACCCCTGGGACCTCAGAATATGACTTTATGTGGAAATAGGGTCTTTATAGAGGTAATCAAGTTAACATGAGGTCATTAGAATGGGTCCTAATCAGTATGTCTGGTGTCCCTATAAAAAGGAGACTTTTAAAATTTTTAATTTTTATTATATATTGGAATATGGCTAATTACAATGTTATGCTAATTTCAGGTGCACAGCAAAGTAATTCAGTTAAATATATACATGTAGTCTATTCTTCTTCACATTCTTTTTCCATATAGGTTATGAACTAGAGTTCCACTCATAACTAAATGTCAACATTCTAGGAATCAGAGAACTAAAATTGACTGGAATGGGTGAATTTAAATCAGATGACCATTGTATCTACTACTGTGGGCAGTAATCCCTCAGAAGAAATGGAGTAGCCATCATGGTCAACAAAAGAGTCCGAAATGCAGTACTTGGATGCAATCTCAAAAACGACAGAATGATCTCTGTTCGTTTCCAAGGCAAACCATTCAATGTCACAGTAATCCAAGTCTATGTCCCAACCAGTAATGCTGAAGAAGCTGAAGTTGAATGGTTCTATGAAGACCTACAAGACCTTTTAGAACTAACACCAGAAAAAGATGTCCTTTTCATTATAGGGGACTGGAATGCAAAAGTAGGAAGTCAAGAAACACCTGGAGTAACAGACAAATTTGGCCTTGGAATACAGAATGAAGCAGGACAAAGACTAATAGAGTTTTGCCAAGAAAATGCACTGGTCATAGCAAACACCCTCTTCCAACAACACAAGAGAAGACTCTATACGTAGACATCACCAGATGATCAATACCGAAATCAGATTGATTTTATTCTTTGCAGCCAAAGATGGAGAAGCTCTATACAGTCAGCAAAAACAAGACCGGGAGCTGACTGTGGCTCAGATCATGAACTTCTTATTGCCAAATTCAGACTTAAATTGAAGAAAATAGGGAAAACCACTAGACCATGCAGGTATGACCTAAACCAAATCCCTTATGATTATACAGTGGAAGTGAGAAATAGATTTAAGGGCCTAGATCTGATAGAGTGCCTGATGAACTATGGACTGAGGTTCGTGACATTGTACAGGAAGACAGGGATCAAGACCATCCCCATGGAAAAGAAATGCAAAAAAAGCAAAATGGCTGTCTGGGGAGGCCTTACAAATAGCTGTGAAAAGAAGAGAAGCGAAAAGCAAAGGAGTAAAGGAAAGATATAAGCATCTGAATGCGGAGTTCCAAAGAATAGCAAGAAGAGATAAGAAAGCTTTCCTCAGCAATCAATGCAAAGACATAGAGGAAAACAACAGAATGGGAAAGACTAGAGATCTCTTCAAGAAAATTAGAGATAGCAAGGGAACATTTCATGCAAAAATGGGCTCGATAAAGGACAGAAATGGTATGGACCTAACAGAAGCAGAAGATATCAAGAAGAGGTGGCAAGAATACACAGAAGAGCTGTACACAAAAGATCTTCAAGACCCAGGTCATGAATCACGATGGTGTGATCACTGACCTAGAGCCAGACATCCTGGAATGTGAAGTCAAGTGGGCCTTTGAAAGCATCACTACAAACAAAGCTAGTGGAGTTGATGGAATTCCAGTTGAGCTATTCCAAATCCTGAAAGATGATGCTGTGAAAGTGCTGCACTCAATATGCCAGCAAATTTGGAAAACTCAGCAATGGCCACAGCACTGGAAAAGTTCAGTTTTCATTCCAATCCCAAAGAAAGGCAATGCCAAAGAATACTCAAACTACTGCACAATTGCAGTCATCTCATATGCTAGTAAAGTAATGCTCAAAATTCTCCAAGCCAGGCTTCAGCAATAAGTGAACCGTGAACTTCCTGATGTTCAAGCTGGTTTTAGAAAAGGCAGAGGAACCAAAGATCAAATTGCCAACATCTGCTGGATCATCGAAAAAGCGAGAGAGTTCCAGAAAAACATCTATTTCTGCTTTATTGACTATGCCAAAGGCTTTGACTGTGTGGATCACAATAAACTGTGGAAAATTCTGAAAGAGATGGGAATAGCAGACCATATGATCTGCCTCTTGAGAAATTTGTATGCAGGTCAGAAAGCAACCGTTAGAACTGGACATCGACCAACAGACTGGTTCCAAATAGGAAAAGGAATACATCAAGGCTGTATATTGTCACCCTGCTTATTTAACTTATATGCAGAGTACATCATGAGAAATGCTGGACTGGAAGAAACACAAGTTGGAATCAAGCTTGCTGGGAGAAATATCAATAACCTCAGACATGCAGATGACACCACCCTTATGGCAGAAAGTGAAGAGGAACTAAAAAGCCTCTTGATGAAAGTGAAAGTGGAGAGTGAAAAAGTTGGCTTAAAGCTCAACATTCAGAAAACGAAGATCATGGCATGTGGTCCCATCACTTCATGGGAAATAGATGGGGAAACAGTGGAAACAGTGTCAGACTTTATTTTGGGGGCTCCAAAATCACTGAAGATGGTGACTACAGCCATGGAATTAAAAGACACTTACTCCTTGCAAGGAAAGTTATGACCAACCTAGATAGCATATTCAAAAGCAGAGACATCACTTTGCCAACAAAGGTCCATCTAGTCAAGGCTATGGTTTTTCCTGTGGTTATATATGGATGTGAGAGTTGGACTGTGAAGAAGGCTGAATGCTGAAGAATTGATGCTTTTGAACTGTGGTGTTGGAGAAGACTCTTGAGAGTCCCTTGGATTGTAAGGAGATCCAACCAGTCCATTCTGAAGGAGATCAGCCCTGGGATTTCTTTGGAAGGAATGATGCTAAAGCTGAAACTCCAGTACTTTGGCCACCTCATGCGAAGAGTTGACTCATTGGAAAAGACTCTGATGCTGGGAGAGATTGGGGGCAGGAGTAGAAGGGGATGACAGAGGATGAGATGGCTGGATGGCATCACTGACTCGATGGACGTGAGTCTGGGTGAACTCCGGGAGTTGGTGTTGGACAGGGAGGCCTGGCGTGCTGTGATTCATGGGGTCTCAAAGAGTCGGACACGACTAATTGACTGATCGGAACTGAACTGAGAGTTCCCTGTGTTATATAGTAGGTCCTTGTTGGCTACCTATTTAATATATAATTGTATGTATATATTAATCCCAACCTTGCAATTTACCCCTTTTCCCCCCAAAAGAGGGACATTTGAACACAGAGACAAACATGCACAGAGAGAAGACAATTAAAGACACATGAGAGAAGACGGCCATGTGACTGGAGTGATGCGTTGATAAGCCAAAGAAAACCATTCATTGCCAGCAAATGGAGGGAGGGCAAAGGAGAACTCTCCTCTGGAGTCTTTAGAGGGAGCGTGGTCCTGCCAACACAGCCTGCAGAACTGTGAGACAGTAAATGTCTACTGTAAGTCACCGCATTTTGGGTACTTTATGATGACAACCCTAGGAAACTAACACACCTTATTTAAGGTGGCATACAACTTACTTCTCTTATTTTCACATTCTTATAGGCCAGTGGCTCTCATGTGCTCCTTGCACATACTCACTGTGTATCTTTTCATTTGGGGACCAATGTGGATGGTGTAAAGCTCTATGCCTTGTGGTAAGTACTGTAGCCACGGTGAATCACTAATTTTACAGTTATTGGTCTACCTGAGGTCTTACTGGAGCTTCTGATTCTCCTGCCTTTGTATACCCAAATGTGAAAAATTCCCCTCCTATCCTAGAGGAACATACCACAATGTGTAAATGATAGATTAATCAGGGAAATTACTAGAGAATAAGTTTGGTCACAAATCCAATCAAAACCTCCTGCCAAGTTCTAATACTTTTCAAAATATTTGACATCTTGGGATGGTGTAATCAATCAGAGCCACAAGAAGATATGAAATGTGGCAGCAGAAACTGTCAATACCATGGACTCTTTAGGAGAAAACAACTCTCCTCAAGACATTACCTATGTGGTAGCTCTGCTCCTGCTCTGTTGAGAGGCCAGTCAGCCCCAGTTCAAGAGCCCTAAGCAAATTGTCTCCTGTGGTGCCCCAGTAGCCAAGTAATGATTTGGATTGCTGTGTTCATTAAAAGCTTGTTTTCCTCTTTTTCTCTCCAGTGATGCTTAATGGATAGGGCGTTTCTTTTGAAGTTAGCACCTGACAAGAAACACAACAGGCACATTCAGTTTCTGATCACCCTGTCACCTTGAAATCACAGAATGGCAAATATATAGAACACATGTTTTTCGACTTAAACAAATTGATGACTAGGGACATTACAAACCCAGAAGACTGCTAAATGCCATCTAGCCCTGGTGGCTCAGATGGTAAAGAATCCGCCTGCCAATGCAGGAGACACAGAAGACCCAGGTTCTGTCCCTGGGTTGGGAAGATCCCCCGGAGAAGGGAATGGCAACTCACTCCAGTATTCTTGCCTGGGGAATTCCAGGGACAGAGGAGCCTGGTGGGTTGTAGTCCATGGGTCGCAAAGAGTCAGACATGACTGAGAGACTAACACACATTCATTCTCTGATTAAGGCTAAAGTTACAAGAGATTTGCCCAGAGATGCAAGCCTCCTTTTAAGGTAGTAAGACTATCAACTGCTTGTTGCACATTTATGAATGTACAGCCCATGTTCTTGATTTCACTCTTGCTGTTCCCTCTACTTTTCTGCTGTTCTGCAGCTCTTCTTCATCATTCTGGTGTCGCTGAATGTTACTTCTTCAGGAGCCTTTCTGAACACACCTCTCTTGGTCCATAACTCTCTCTTTGTTACCCTGTTTTATCTTCTCAGTGCAGTTATTGCTTTGAAAATTCTCATTTATGTGTTTGCTATGTGTTTATTGTCATCTAGCTGCATTAGAATAAAAGGCTCCCTGAAGGCACCTACCTGGCTTTCCATCCATATGTGTTGAATGAATGAATACTAGCTCTGTGATTATGGTCAATATTCAGTTGTCTCATCTGTAGAACTGAGGCAATATTAGTATCATAGGGATGCTATAAGAATTAAGTGAGGTAATGATTCTAAGGACAGAAGTTTGTATCCTTTATCTTACTTCTTATAAGCATTTCTGGAGCCAAGTCCTAAAACATCACCCCTATTTTACAAAAGAAAAATCAAGTTTCAGAGAGGTTAACTAATCTGCCTAAGGCTATAGAACTAGCAAATGTTAGATCCAGTATTTGAACTAAAGATTCTAGACTTTAAAATTGCTTTTCAGAACTGCTGATGAACTTCACAGATAAAATCAACATGAAAAATTTCAAGGATGTCCAACTTTGGATTTTGTTCTTCTATCCTGACCCCTGTCTAAACTAAATTTTGTCCCAGTATACAACTTCTGAAGACTGGAAAATATGGAAACAATCAAAAAATCTGGGATCAGCATATTTATTAGCAAAAGAAGAAAGAGAAAATAAACTTTTTTCTTTTATTAAGCAAACACCTATCAGATAATATGTTAAAATACATTTTGAAAAATTTCAAAATCTGTCAAATTTGAGTGTTAGGGAGCAGATGTAGGTAAAAGAAAAAATGTTACTATGTAATTTTAGAAGGTGTGAAGTGACAACTAAAATTCAATCCTAGTGAAAGCCTACAATCGGAGCAGAATCAATGACATGAGGCCACCAGAAGTAATATCTGTGAGACACAGAGAAAGGAAGTAAAAAAGTAGCTTCTTCCTCCCACTTCTCTCTAATGATTGAAAACACATGCAGCTGTGAAAGCTGGGGTTGGAACAAGATGACTAAGTAGGAAGACCCTGAACTCCCCTCCCATCTTAGAGCACATCAAAAGCACAACTACATAGAAAGCAACCATCTCTGCAGATCACCTGAGGACTATCAGAACAGCTCTTTTGTGATGAAGGTTGTACAGAAAGAACTGGGATCAGGTTGGAGGGAGGAGGTGCAATCTATTCAAGATCCACAACCATGGCATGTGACCCAGAAGATGAAGGGAATGTCATAGCCCTAAGGATCCTCCCTAAGAAATGAGGGGTTTCAGCCCCATACTGGGCATCCCAACCCTGGGATCTAGCACTGGGAAGATTCTTTGGCTTGTTTGAAGACCAGTAGAGTTCCAGGGAGCCATAGGAAAGTGAGACTCTGCTCCTTATGAACTTGCAGACAGCCTTACTTGTTCCCAGTTCCAGAGAAGAAGCAGCAGGTTAAAAACTGCCTGGTACTCAGTCAGCCTGCCAGGACCACCTCAGTTTTTCTCCCAGCCTGTATAAGGCTCCTGCTGCAGCCTCTTCTGGTCTGGCACTATTCCCAGCCAAGGAGGAGATCACTATCATGCTAGGGATAAGAGAAGCTAGCTCAGATTTTCAGCTTTAGCCTCTTGGACCTTGGCTCCACTCCTGATCAAGGCAACTACCTCTGCATCAGGGAGAAGTGGAATTAGCTCAGATTTTTGTCTCTAGCCTCTGGGGCCCTGGCTCTGGCCCCAAACAAGGCAGAGACCAACATTGTCCTGGGGAAAAGCAGAAGTAGCTGAGATTTGTGGTTCCAGCACCTTGGGCTTTGGCCCTACCCCCAATCAAGGCTGAGACCACAATTGTGGTGAGGAGAAGCCCAGCTCATTTAGGGCTCTTACGCCAGCCCCTTGGGCCCCAGCCCCTCCACCTTTAGGGTGTCAACTCCGATGAAGCCTGGGAGAAGCCCTGGCTCACACCTGGCTCTGGCTAGAGCCCCTCCATCTCCAACCTTATGCCCCACCAAGGTGTCAGCTGCCAGTGCACCCTGGGAGAACACATAGCCTGTCCTCACTTCAGATTCAGCTTTCACACCAAAACCACTGAACACAGGTAGACTGTATGAGTATACATTCACATAGGGATAACACCTTCAAGACAAGGATAGGTAACTGTTTTGCATAAGTGCACAGAGACAAACAGAAAAAAATCAAACAAAATGAGGAGACAGAGGAGAGTGTTCCAAATGAAAGAAAAGATAAAACACCAGAAAAACCCCAACTGAAACAGATGAATAATTTATGTAATGAAGAGTTCATGCAATAGGATTAAAAATGCTCACTGAACTGGAGAAAAGAATAGACAAAGTGAAACTTCAACAAAGAATAGAAAATATAAAAAGGGACAAGTCAGAACTGAAGAATAAAATAACTGAAATGAAAAAAATAAACTAGAAGTAATTAACAGCAAATAGGTGATACAGTGGAGAAGGCAATGGCAAGCCACTCCAGTACTCTTGCCTAGAAAATCCCATGGATGGAGGAGCCTGGTAGGCTGCAGTCCATGGGGTCGCTAAGAGTCGGACACGACTGAGCGACTTCACTTTCACTTTTCACTTTCATGCATTGGAGACGGAAATGGCAACCCACTCCAGTGTTCTTGCCTGGAAAATCCCAGGGATGGGGAAGCCTGGTGGGCTGCTGTCTATGGGGTCGCGCAGAGTCGGACACGACTGAAGCGACTTGGCAGCAGCAGCAGGTGATACAGAAGAAACCATAACTATCAGAAAGAGAAATCAAGAAAAAAATCCCATTTATAATTGAATGAAAAGCAATAAAATACTTAGGAATAAATTTAACCGAGGAGGTGAAAGATCTGTACTATGAAAACTGTGACACTGATGAAGATGATATAAACATAAATGAAAAGATATATCATGTTCATGAGTTTAAAGAGTTAATATATCCATACTGCCCAAAGCAATATACTTATTTAATATACATCCTATCAAAATAAGGAGCTTCCCAGGTGGTACAAGTGGTAAGGAATCCATTTGCCAATGCAGGAGACACAAGAGACACAAGTTCAATCACTGCGTCAAGAAAATCTCCCGGAGAAGGAAATGGCAATCCTCTCCAGTATTTCCTGCCTGGAAAATTTCATGGACAAAGGAGTTTGTTGGGCTATAGTCCATGGGGTCACAAAGAGTCAGACATGACCGAGCACACATATACACACTATCAAAATATTCATGGTGTTTTTCACAGAACTAGGACAAATAATCCTAAAATTTGCATGGAATCAGAATTCCAAATAGCCAAAGCAATCTTAAGAGAGATGATTAAACCTGGAGGTATCACATGCCCTGACTTCAGACTATACTGCAAAGCTATAGTAATCAAAAGAGTATGGTATCAGCACAAAAACAGACACATAGATCAATGGGCTAGAATGGAGAGTCCAGAAATAAACGCATACACCTGTGGTCGATTAACTGATAACAAAGCAGACAAGAATATACAAAGGGAAAAGATAGTCTCTTCAAAAGTTCTACTGGGAAAACTGGACAGCTACAAGTAGAAATATCAAACTAGAACATTTTCTTTTACCAAATACAAAAATAAACTCAAAATAGATTTAAGATCTAAATGTTAGATCTGAAGCCATAAACTCCAGTATGCTCTTTGACATTGGTGTTAACTATTTTTTTTTTTTTTTTTGGATATGTCTCTTCAAGCAAGGGAAACAAAAGCAAAAATAAACAAATGGGACTCAATCAAATTTAAAAGGTTTTGAATAGTGAAGGAAACAATAAACAAGATGAAAAAGACAGCCTACTGACTGGGAGAAAATATTCTCAACAGATTTATCTGAGAGGGGTATAGTTCAGGCATTCAGTGGTGTCCAGCTCTTTGTGACCCCATGGACTGCAGCACGCTAGGCTTCCCTGTCCATCATCAACTCCCAGAGCATGCTCAAACTCATGTCCATAGAGTCAGTGATGCCATCCAACCATCTCATTCTCTCATTTCCTTCTGTCTTTGATCTTTCCCAGCATCAGGGTCTTTTCTAATGAGTCAGTTTTTCGCATCAGGTTGCCAAATATTGGAGCTTCAGCTTTAGCATCAGTCCTTCCAACCAACATTCACAACTGATCTCCTTTAGGGTTAACTGGTTTGATCTCCTTGCAGTCAAAGGGACTCTCAAGAGTCTCCTCCAGCACCACAGTTCAAAAGCATCAGTTCTTCAGCATTCAGCTTTCTTCATGGTCCAACTCTCAAATCCATACATGACTACTGGAAAAACCATACCTTTGACTATACGTACCTTTGTTGGCAAAGTAATGAGAGGGGTTAATATTCACAATTGATAGTCAAACACCATGGACTCGGTGTGTGTGTTAGTAACTCAGTCATGTCTGACTCTTTGTGACCCCATGGACTACAGCCTGCCAGGCTCTTCTGGCCATGGAATTCTCCAAGCAAGAATACTGGAGTGGCTACCCTTTCCCTTCTCCAGGGGATCTTCCAGACCCAGGGATCGAATCCAGGTCTCCTGCAGAGAGAACTGCACGCAGATTCTTTACCACCTGATCCACCCGAGTTCATGGACTTGGTAACTTATTGATAATTTAAAGTCTTTTGCAAGTTGCCACATTGGTGATTACAAAGTTCTCAAGTACTTTGCCCTTCTTGATTTCATACTAATCATTGGTATCTTATTATTAATCAGGATAGATTCATCATGGGGAAAAAGAGATATTTGGATTGTGTGGCCCAGTCAACCTCGAGGGAATTAAGATTCAGGTGCCCAGAATGGGCAAGAATATACTGACTATTCCAAAACTATTTCCTTAACAGCCCCAGTTGTCAACTATTTTTATTTTATTTTATTTTTGTGAAGAGGAACTAAAGATTCATGTAACATTCTTTGAAGATTCATAATTTTATGTATTTTAGGGTCTTGACTAACATGTACTTCATATTATGTGATAATTTAGTAAGAAATTTAAGAGCTTGCCATCGTGACTAGTCCTTCTTGTTGAAACTATTCTATTAACTACATTTCCTTCTTATCCTCCCTTACAGAAATTTGTCCTTATGAGTTTTTTCTTTGAGTGCATCCTGTATTACACAAGTGAGGAAAAAATTCATGATTTATGTTGAAAGGGAAAGATTTTGAAACACTTGCCATTAATTAGTTTTATGACTTTCCACCAGTGTCAGTGTGTTATGTAAAATCTCTCCAGCCCACTGTGTAGAGAAGTCCCTAGGAGGATTAAATCCTGATCTTAGGACACGGAGCCAAATACTAGGCTAGCTTAGAATCTGGTACAGAGTTCAAATAACTTATCAGACATATGTTAAAATGGTATTTTAGGTTTGACTTAAATTGTTTTATAATAAATCATGTGCACAAATGCATGCCTTTTAGAAATGTTATAGAAGGTGGTGAAGAAACCCTAAAAGTCTGCTGTAGCATAGACACTTCAGAGTGTAATAGAAAAAAGAAGCAAAATATTCAGCTTTAAATATGTATATATATATATAGTATACTACATATATATTTTAAAACATAATACACACATATTTATCTCCACCATCTTCTCAGATCAAGGCTTTGAAATGTCTGCACTGCTCTTGAAACCACAGTTGTGGATTCATGACTGTGTCTTTTGGTTAAAATCATTGATTTGAATGAAGTCTGAACTGGAAGGCAGATGGCAAACTTCATATGGCAGAAAGTCCCAGGGGCTTTTATAACTCAGTAGTAATGTCCAATCATGTTAGGCCTGGGTATCTACCTATTAAATAGCTCTCAGCATCCAGTTTTAACAAACCAGACTCAGCCACCTCAGCTGTCAATTGTTTTGCATACTTTGAGGGATAACTCTAGAAATACTGCTGAGATGAACATCTGCCTCTTCATAAGCTGGCAACCTGAACAAGGTGCTGTGCAGGGACATGAAAAGGTAGCGAGATAATCTGTTGACAAGTAACGGCAAGGATGGTGCAGAGTGCCTGGCATCTTAACTGAAGTAATGAGGTCAGAATGTCTTCCAGCAGGAAAAGAAGAAAGCAGGCCATGTTTATGCAAGTTTCCTCCTGCCTGGAGAATCAGAAACCTGGTCATAGTGTCGTTGCTTAAATATAAATTTCTATCTCCAATTTTGAACATGTATCTAATTCTACCCTGTGAGCAACTTGAAACATAGTGCTACAGATTCTATTATAAATTCACCTGGTAGTAACAGTAGCCAACGTTTACTCAACAGCTCACTTCTTCAACAAACCCCTCAATAATCCCATGAAATAAGCACTAATTACTTTCAATTTATGCCTGAGGTTACTGATGTTTTCAGAGCTTAACTAATTTGTCCAAGGTAGTCAAAACACTTAATAAATCTAGAACTGGGATTCAGATCCAAGGAGCCCAATTCCAGACTCCATGGCTTGATCACTATTCTTTAATTCCACTGGCCTTAGGGGAAAATTTAACCACCAGATGTCATAAAATTAAGTCAAATGTTTAAAAACAGTACTCAAAGGGATAAATCACATGTTGTAAGTAAAAGAGAAAGAACTCAATGCGTCCTCTAAAATCTTTTTAGTTAATTCATTTAAAGCCTGTATTTTAATGGAAAGTGCATAGCAAAAAGGAAATTAGACTGCATGTGTCAACAAAAATAACCCTAGTAAATGCTCAGAATTCTCACTAGCAGTGTCTAGAGATAGTAGTTTGACATTAATAATTAACTTAGTGAACATACACTGTTAGTCATTCCTCCAAGCACTGTACATATGTTAACACGTCATTCATAAAATCTTCCTGAATTGAGCATTATTATCCATATTTTACAAATAAGGACCTTGAGACACACAGCTCATACAAGCCATTAGAGGCATAGCTTGGACGGGAGCCCCATAGTTTGGCTTTGGTGTCTATGTGCCAGACCACTAAGCTATGCTCCTTTGTAAGAATCTTGAGTGATGTCTATTTTCTCCTGGAAGTACCATTAACAACAATTTTTCACAGCCTGATCATGAGCTCAGTATTTACATCTGTATACTTATTTCTACCCAGTGGATGCAGACAAGTTTCACATACCATATGCTACTTATTTCATGCAACATCACTGTAAGGAAGCAGAGCTGTTGCTACCCACTGTCTCTGTTTTGCAGATAAGGGAAACACAAAGCCAGAAAGAGTAAGTCATTTGCCTGAGGTTAGACCACTGAAAAAAGTCCAGAATGAGACTCAGAAACCAAGCTGACTGGCTCCTGGGCCCTGTAACCATGTTACTTGAGGGTGGCTGACAGCAAAATAGCAGTCATTTAGAGTTCACATACCTCTAGTTTTGAGAACAACCATATCTTAACTCAGGGGAACTGTGCCCCTGCTAAAAGTTGGGGCAGGAAATCCGTACACAGGCTGGTTGCAGAGACTCATTAGCAAACATGAAGAAATGCCTTGGGTCTAACTTAAGGGCATATCCTATGACTGATTTACAGATAGATGAAGAAAGAGTGGGTTCATTTACTGAGTTAGTTCCTCATTTTTTCTAACTAGTGGAGTGTTTCCCAAATTTTAGCCATTTGCCTGCCCACCATTATGACTTTTTCCTTATCTGTATATCACCTAGGCTAGTTTGCACAGTCTATGTTTCCAGTAGGCTCATGACTTTTATTTAGCCCAAGAAATACAATTTGAAATTACAGGTTTGATATGTGAGTTACATTTTTTCAGGCATGCACTGAAATAAGTGCACAGTTATTAAGAATATTTATCTGTAAAGCCCTAACATCATCTTGCATAAAAACAAATATTTATTGAGTACTTACTAGGTGCCAGATACCCTTTAAAATACTTTTTATATGTTAACCACTTAATTCTCATAACTATAAATAGGTATTTGTATTATCCCCATCTTACAGATGCAGAAACTAGGGCAAAAAAATTTTGGTAATCTGCATTAAAAACATGGAATTGGTCAATGGCAGAACTAGAGTTACAAATGCAGATGGTCTCTCTTCAGAATCTGGGATTTTAAGAACTAGTGGCCTCCATGTTGGATAAACTTAAATTGTATGAAAGCAAAACAAACAAAACCCAAACTCCTGTAGGATCCTGGACAACACCGTGACTGTAAAAACCCAAGTCTCTACTTGACAACACTTCTATGATGAAGTGTGTAAGGAAAAAGATATTTTCCAACTATGAAAGTCCAAATTGACTGATGCTTACAATTTAATGTGGGAGAGGATGAAGAATTGCTAATGTAAGTCCATTACCCAAGAATTTACCACTAACTTGAAGCCAAGGAATAAGGAGAATTTTGAGGTGGAGCAGGTGAAGGAGAGGACGGAGCATAGGAACTCAAGGTTTCTGATGTCCTGTCACACTCTTAATGTTTATTTGCCCAGATATTAAGAAACAAAGCTTCCTTTCTTCTTGATAAAGGTCACTGAGCTGGAAGGAAAGCTTGAATTGTGCAAGACAATATAGAACTGTGGTTGGAATTCATTACAACAATCAGGATCAGACGAGGAGCATCAGAAGGGGCAAAATGCTCCATAAACATAAAATTGAACCTTAGCTAAAGGCCACGGAAATCTAAGATTTTGCCAACCCTTTTGTCTTGTAGTGGGAGTAACCAGGAGGCACTGGCTGCTGAATTTTCAGAGTGGTATTGGAATGCTCCATAGGCATTTTAGAGCTAAAATGTAAACCTCTGCCACATCCCCCTCCCAGAGTTCATCTCGTCGTAAAGCTAAGCATAATCCTCATTTGGATTCTAGACATAGAAACTGCAACAGACACACAAGTAGAGGATTCCCAAAATGTCACCTCTGAAACTAACATTCTGTTTTATCTAGCTAATGTCTTGATAGTTATCCCTATATTTCCCATTTATATGTATTTCCATTATTTATATGTGCAGCCATGAACATCATGTAATTTTCAAGGACTGAAACAACATTATTTAATTTAGCTTAATTATTATAATAACCTCTATCAGTGACATCACCTCTATTTTGTGAAAGGGAAAATAGTCTGAGAGGTTTAGAAACATGCTCTCAGGTAGAAAATGGTAGAGCTGTGATTTGAACCTAGGTCTATGGAACTGATGAAAGACAACCACAAAATCTTTTTAACTCCTTCCATTGAGAGGTGGAGTCTAATTTCCCTTCCTTGAGTTTGGACTACTCTTAGTGACTTTCCTGATGAATAGAATGCAGTGGAAGTTGGATTCTGGAATCTGAGGTTTGATCATAAAAATGCAGCTTCTGCTTTTTGTCTTTGAGAAACCTTATTCTCAGGAAATTTCTTCTAAAGACATTCCCTCTTGGAAGCCAGGTACCATGCTTTGAGGAAGCCCAAGTGGCCCCATGGAGAGGCTCACATATAGACTATTGCAGCTGCAGCTGACAGTCTTGGTCGAACTCACAGCCAACAGCCAGCACCAACTTGCCAGTGATCCCAGTGATCCCACTGACTCATCCTCAATGACTTCTGGCCTAGGTGAGCCTGCAGATGTTTGCAGTACTAGCTGATGTCTGATTACAGTCACAGGGGAGACTGTTCACTTCTTAGGGCTGCTGTTACAGAGTGCCACAAACTAGGTGCTTTAAAACAACAGAAATGTGTTCTTTTATAATTCTTGAGGTTAAGGGTAGGAAATCAAGGTGTCAGAAGGGCCATGGATTCTTGGAAGTCTCTAGAAAAGAATCCCTACCTGCCCCCCACTCCTCTTTTAGCTTTCAGTGTATTCCTAGGCTTGTGGCAGCGTAAGTCCAAACTCTGCCCACCTTTACCTTCGTATTATCTTTCTCTCTCCATGTGTGTGTTTCTCTAGGTCCTTTCCTTTCCTTACAAAGATGTCATTGGATTTAAGGCCCACTCTCAATCCAAGATGATTTCATCTTGAGATCTTTGATTACATCTGTGAATAGTGTGTTACTCAGTCGTGTCCAGCTCTTTGTGACCTCATGGACTATAGCCTTCTAGGTTCCTCTGTCCATGGGATTCTCCAGGCAAGAACACTGGAGTGATTTGCCATTTCCTTCTCCAGACATCTGTGAATATGCTATTTTAAATAAGCTTCCATGCTAATATCCTTGGTGGATATGACTTTGAGGGGATACTGTTCAATCCTACAGATGCCAAGCAAGAAATGTACAGTCAAGCTCTTTCTGAAATCCACCCACAAAATGATTGTCCTTATAAATCCATTTTTTAAGCCACTAAATTTTTTGCAGCAACAGAAAACTATGTCATTCTATCTTACTACACTGCCTCTTTTCATAGAATGTTTGTCATGCATATTACAAAAAATAGTTATTTTTAAAAATATACTTGAAGTTTGCAAATACTTGTATTCTTTATTCACAGAAAATTTGATTTGTGATTTGCCAAGCACATAACCTCACACATGATAGGTGTTAGTAAATATCAGCAGTTTGTAGTATTAATATTTTTTGAACCACAAAGATTTATTTAAATGCATCTTCTCAGACAGAAAATCTTAATCTTGTCTCTCTGTATGAACTAAGTCTCTAAATATAAAAGATTGTTTTCTTTGTGTTTGTGCTTTATAATTTCTTGGAACCACTTCAAAAATTTAACCTGGCATGGAGTATGTGAACACATCCTGAACTATAAAAGGATGAGGCTAACTTGGCATCAGTCATGCTACTGGGTTTGCCAAAAGTAAAGCATCTTTAGTGTGTGTCTGTGTTGGTATGAATGTGTGTACACACACTGCACTCCCATGCCATTTTATCAGCAACTGTGTTCTCTATTACAGTTTTCTTAACTAAGGCAGAGGAGGGAAATGAGCCTACTGGATATGTCTTTCTTGGACTCAATATTTAGTAGATTGACTTAAAATTGAATTCAGGGGATAATATTCTCCCACTGCTTTTGGACATATCAAATAATTTTCCAAACCTAATAGTGTCTCATTAAGAACAGAACATCCGAAGGGTTAGGGCTAAAGAGAAGTTCAGTCAGTTCAGTTCAGTTCAGTCGCTCAGTCGTGTCCAACTCTTTGCAACACCATGAATTGCAGCACGACAGGCCTCCCTGTCCATCACAACTCCTGGAGTTCACTCAAACTCATGACCATTGAGTCAGTGATGCCATCCAGCCATCTCATCCTCTGTTGTCCCCATCTCCTCCTGCCCCCAATCCCTCCCAGTTTCAGGGTCTTCTCCAATGAGTCAGTTCCTCTCATCAGGTGGCCAAAGTATTGGAGTTTCAGCTTTAGCATCAGTCCTTCCAATGAGAACTAAGAACAGTGGTGATGTTGCCAATTTCAAACCACAGAAAGTAAAAAGTAAACATTTTCCAAACCCATGACCCAGGTGAAGAGCAGGGGAAAGATGAAAGTTTAGAAATATCTAAGAAAGTGCTCAATCATGTTCTTGTCCAACTTCTCTTGAATTCTCTCTGTATGTGTCTTTCTTTCCTTCTCAGTGCTGTGTCTCCTCATTCCATTTTTCTTGCCCTATCCTATCCTTGATCTGTTAATTTTTTTCCCAGTGACTTTTGTCCTTTTCATTTTTTATTTTACCCACTGGCAATTCACAAGCAATTGAAATACTGTTTATATACATACAGAATTTATCAAATGAAATTTTTTCTAATTTTTAGTTCTTGAATGCTTATCTCAAACAACTATAAATTCACTGAACTAAACTACATTATTATTTACTTCTTTCTGTCAAATAGTGTCAATAATTTATTTTGCCTCTGGCTCACTACTTCTATGATGCTTTTGACTATGTGCTTAGTTATGTTTTATTTTTAAAATAACCTTTCCAATATAAGAGGACATTAAATACCGTATCCTTTCTAGAAGGAGAACAAACGTCATTAATTGCTATTAATTTGGAAAGATTTATTTTGAATTAGTGTGGAACTTCAATTAAAAATGTGTGTAATTTTCTTCCATGAAGTTTAAAATGTTTAGCCTAAGAAAATTGTCATTAGGCTACACTCTCAATTAGCAGAGGTCTTTAGAGACCTGCTTTGGAGAAGACTCTTGAGAGTCCCTTGGACTGCAAGGAAATCCAACCAGTTAATCCTAAAGGAAATCAGTCCTGAATATTCATTGGAAGGACTGATGCTGAAGCTGAAACTCCAATACTTTGGCCACCTGATGCGAGGAACTGACTCATTGAGAAAAGACTCTGATGCTGGGAAAGATTGAAGGTGGGAGGAGAAGGTGATGACAGAGGATGAGATGATTGGATGGCATCACCGACTCAATGGACATGAGTTTGAGTAAACTCTGGGAGTTGACGATGGACAAGGAGGCCTGGCGTGCTGCAGTTCGTGGTGTCGCAAAGAGTCAGACACAACTGAGAGACTGAACTGAACTGACTGAACTGAATTGAATGTGATGAGGGTATGTAATAAAGTATAAAGAATACAAATTTACTCATCAAGACTCTTCTCAAAGACTTCTCAAGAGAAAAGGATTCAGAATGTAGGAAGTATGTTTCCCAGCATAGACTTATGCACTGAAGTATCAGGAATAAATGTAAGGAGCATGGAGCTGCTGGTTCCTCCAGCTGTCCTAGAGTGACCCCATATGGCCTTTAAGAGTGAGCAGAGCACACAGGAAGGGAGGTGAGACTGGTGTAATGAATAGTGTCTACCTCCATGACAAAAACTAAAGCTGTTTAAGGAAGTCAAGGCAGATGTAAATGTGAGAAGATAATAGCAATGCCTGATGCCCACCAGGTAGCTAAATATCTGGTTTTACTGGTCCAGCAACCCATATGTAGTGATTTGCTTGTAAACGCTCTATGCAGTTGTCCTAAGAGAGAAGGCTTTACAATAATCCTGCACACAGATGTCTCTCAGCTCACTATTAAAATGTCTGGTTTAAATGTGAATCCTGTTTTGCATTTGGCCCGTTTTATTTTTTTTTAATAAGAATAAATAGACTATTCAGACAAACCTCACTAATTCACACCACAGGTTCAGATTAAGTCTGAGTTTAGGCTTGTCTTTTCACTAAGAATAAAGACATTTCAATGAATGATCATCACTAAAACAAAATTAGAAGATTCAACTACAAATGGAAAAACTGATTTTCTTTGTGTTCAAAAGAATTGCTGTGCAACAAACAAAAACAATCCTATTTTATATATGTATGTACTCAGTCTATATGTGTGCTCAATAAATATTCATTAAATTGAGTTCGCTGGAATTTATATGTGTGAGCTGCACATTGAATTGTGGAAAAAACTTCAGAGGTTCATTATCACAGCCTGAAAGTAGAGAGTTCTTTTATTTGGTGGGAATATTTAGGACTCAGAATCTCAGTAGCTCTGGGAAAACTGCTCCAGGGAGGTACAAGGGGAAGTCAGGTTACATACAAGTTTGCAGCAAAGGGAGCAGGCAGTCTGAGCATCAAAGATCAGGTACCAAGTTAAAGAATTTAGCATTCTAAGCACGGGAAGGTGTAAGCCTCTGGGCTCGCTGAATTCATTCCTTTCACGCATCTCAGCTATCTGGGGGCCAATCCTGTTTCTTAGTTCACATTGCTGCTTGTATTCCCCCAGCTCCTCAGCCATCACCGTGGGAGGGGTGGTGGGGTGGTGGCAGCATCCGCTGGATCATTTCGAAGTTTTGGAAGCCCTCAATTACACTTGGGCTTCCCTTGTGGCTCAGCTGGTAAAGAATCTGCCTGCAATGTGGGAGACTGGGATTTGATCCCTGGGTTGGGAAGATCCCATAGAGAAAGGAAAGACTACCCACTCCAGGATTCTGGCCTGGAGAATTCCAAGGGGATCACAAAGAGTCAGACATGACTGAGCGACTTTCACTTTCTTTCACTTTCATTCACATTTGGAGGCCAGAAATCACTGATGGCTGTGACATTTCTTATTTATTGACATGGCAGGAGATTCATTTCGTACATATGATCAACTCAATTATACCCTGAGAGAGAGACTGAATATTCAGAAAAATTTCTCAAAATTTTGTTTTCTTTTGTGCAGAATTACAACTTTATTTATAGTACATGAAAGAGATCTCTTTCAACCTCCACAGCTTAAGACTGTGCCCCAGGGAAGCCATCACTAAGTAGTCAAGGAAATAATTATGAGACTTATAACAAAGAAGTGAATAATAGTAAGCTTCAAACTCAAAATATCTCAAACTGAATCTGCCATGCTCTTCCCAATGCTATGCTATGCTATGCTAAGTCACTTCAGTCATGTCTGACTCTGTGTGACCCCATAGACGGTAGCCTACCAGGCTCCCCTGTCCCTGGGATTCTCCAGGCAAGAACACTGGAGTGGGTTGTCATTTCCTTCTCCAATGCATGAAAGTGAAAAGTGAAATTGAAGTTGCTCAGTCTTGTCCAACTCTTAGCGACCCCATGGACTGCAGCCTACCAGGCTCCTCCATCCATGGGATTTTCCAGGCAAGAGTACTGGGGTGGGGTGCCATTGCCTTCTCTGGCTCTTCCCAATGCCCTTTTTCAAATCTGGCTTTTATACTGAGTCCACTCTTCTAACTGGTCAGTGTGTTTGAAGTCTCATAATGAGCTTCTTGGTTTATATACAATCAGGCTTATCATGAAAGCCCCTTTTCTCCTGAGTTTTATCTCTTAATTTCCATTTCCATGATTCAGATCCTCATCTTCTCATGCACATATGCTTCAGATTGATTCCTTAATTCCAGTTTCATCTTCTGTCAATCAAACCTGCCTCTTGCTTTTAACATCCTATTTTATTTCACTATCTCATTCCCTAAGCCTTCAGTGGCACCCTATTTCCCAGTCCTTTAAGTTGTAGTTCTCTATATGGTGTTCAGGTATCTCCCTTGCATTTACAAGTACAACATCACTGTAGATTATTTATTACAGTTGTCCCATGCTATCCACAGGGGGATTGATTCCAGGGCCCTCTGTGGATCCTGAAATCTGTGGGAGCTCAGGTCTCTTGTATAAAGTGGTGCAGTTCAGTCATCCCTCTCTTTCCGTGGATGCGCAACTTGTGAGTACGAGATGGACAGTACTTCTCACCCTGGAGTCCTATATCCTTGTGAGGTCAGGCATCTTCTTTTTCTACAAACACATCACACTTCCTCCTTATGCTGTATCTTAGATCCTTTTGCTTCAAAAATACTTTTTGGTATGATGACAGATGCTAACCAGACATTGTGATGGTCATTTTGAAATGCATAGAACCCAGGTGGTATTAATGGTAAAGAACCCACCTCCCATTGTAGAAGATGCAAGGGTTCGATCCATGGGTCAGGAAGATCCCCTGGGGAGGGCATGGCTAACCACTCCAGCATTTTTGCCTGGAGAATCCCTAGGACAGAGAAGATTTGCAGGCCACAGTCTATGGTATCGCAGAGTCAGATATGACTGAATAAACCAATCTTGCATGCAACACAGTGTTGTAGTTCAGTTACACTTCAAAAAATTGATATGAAAAAGAGATCAAAATAGTGGACACCAGAGGTGGAAGGTGGGGAGAGGAAGAATTGAACTAAGGCAGACAAGTACAAAGTTCTGCTTATAAGATAAATAAGTATTAGGGAAGCAATGTATAGCATGAAAAGTATAATTAATACCACTCTATGTCATATATGAAAGTTGTGAAGAGAGTAAATCCTGAGTTCTCATCGGCAGGGAAAAATTCCTGTTTCTTTGATTTTGTATGTATATGAATTTATGGATGTTCACTAAACTTACTATGATAATCATTTCATAACGTCTGTATAATAATTGCATTGTATACCATAAACTTATACCATGCTGTTCGTCAATTATATCTCAAGAAAACTAGAAGAAAAAAAAAAAAAACCTTTGGATTTACTGTTAATCTAAAGGGAAGAACTGTGTCATAATTTTAAAAAAATCTCCTTCATAAACCAGGAAAACAAGCCAGCAAGTCCTGAGAACTTGAATCACCTGAGGTGAGGCCTGAGCTTTCCCAAGTCTGGAAGCATGAAGGCAAATATTGGCCGTTCTTCTCCTCTGTGATGCCAGGAAAGAACATGTTCCTTGGATCCTTACTGAGCACAGAGTTTTAGGGGAAGGGTGATAACAGGGCATGAACAAGTACAGTGGGGACTTAAGACATATCTGGCATCCGTAACTCCAACCCAAGGACCCTTTTGTGCTTGGAGCCTGCAGTCACTTATGAGCCCAAGGAGTAGCAGCACCAATTTAGATCCTTTAAGAACTGCCAGTCCTGAGGCTTCCAGGTCCTAATGCTAAAAATGCAGCCTGGGCACTGAACTGACCTCCCAAATTTGGAGCTCTGTCACGCAAAATCTGAGTTTCTGTGTCTTCTTTATTAAAATGACTAATAACCCTTCATTGCTTCTGCAGTCTTTTCGTTGAGTCTTTGGAATCTCACAAGAACTCTACCTTGTTTTAGGACTGCTGCTAAGCTGTTAAGTCACTTCAGTCATGTCCGACTCTGTGCGACCCCATAGATGGCAGCCCACCAGGCTTCCCTGTCCCTGGGATTCTCCAGGCAAGAGTACTGGAGTGGGGTGCCATTGCCTTCTCTGATCTTGTTTTAGGACAGTCTAACTTAAACTGTGTCTGTGTAGGGGAAGGGAAAAGATTCTGCTTCTTGATGACCTACTAATGTCCATCTCTCCTTTCAATCTCGTTGATCTTCCTAAATTTCTAACAGAAATTCTTAACACAAAGATCATAGATAGCTCTGCAGATTCTTGAACATCTATGTATGCAGTTATCTAAACTTTTCTGGAATTATCTAACCTTTTATACAGCTATCTAACCTTTTCATCATAGGGGTCTGGAATGCAAAAGTAGGAAGTCAAGAGATATCTGGAGTAACGAGCAAGTCTGGCTTTGGAATACAAAATGAAGCAGGACAAAGGCTAACAGAGTTTTGCCAAAAGAACGTACTGGTCATAGCAAACACACTCTTCCAACAACACAAGTGATAACTCTACACATGGACATAACCAGATGGTCAATACCAAAATCAGATCGATTATATTCTTTGAAGTTAAAGAAGGAGAAGCTTCATACAGTCAGCAAAAACAAGACCGGGAGCTAACTGTGGCTCAGATCATGAACTCCTTATTGTTAAATTCAAACTTAAATTGAAGAAAGTAGAGAAAACCACTAAACCATTCAGATATGACATAAATCAAATCCGTTACGATTATACAGTGGGAAAGCGAAAGTCCCTCAGTCATGTCTGACTCTTTGCACTCCCATGGAATATACAGTTCATGGAATTCTCCAGGCCAGAATGCTAGAGTGGGTAGCCTTTCTCTTTTCCAGGGGAGCTTTCCAACCCAGGGATCAAACCCAGGTCCTCTGGATTGTGGGCCAGTTTCTTTACCAGCTGAGCCATAGTGGAAGTGACAAATAGATTCAAGAGATTAGATTTGATAGAGTGGCTGAAGAACTATGGACAGAGGTTCATAACATTGTACAGCAGGCGGTGGTCAAAACCATCCCCTTGAGAAAGAAAAGCAAAAAAGCAAACTGGTTGTCTGAGGAAGCCTTACAAATAGCTGAGAAAGAAGAGAAGTGAAAGGCAAAGGAGAAAAGGGAAGATATATCCATCTGAATGCAATGTTCCAAAGAATAGCAAGGAGAGATAAGAAAGCCTTTCTCAGCAATCAATGCAAAGAAATAGAGGAAAACAACAGAATGGGAAAGACTAGAGATCTCTTCAAGAAAATTAGAGATACCAACGGAATAATTTATGCAAAGATGGGCACATTAAAGAACAGAAACTTTATGGACCTAACAGAAGCAGAAGATACTAAGAAGAGGTGGCAAGAAGACACAGAAGAGTTATTAAAAAAAAAAAAACCTTAATGACCCAGATAACCATAATGATGTGATCACTCATCTAGATCCAGACATCCTGAAGTACAAAGTCAAGTGGGCCTTAGGAAACATCATTACGAAGAAAGCTATTGGAGGTGATGGAATTCCAGGTGAGCTATTTCAAATCCTAAAAGATGCTGCTGCTAATATGCTGCATTCAAAATGCTAGCACTAGACATTCCTGACCAATCTGTAGATGCTTATTGATACCCTATCATATGGTCAGTACTATCCAAGGCATATGGGCTTGTATGATGACCTTTGCTTTAAAAGAGTTGCTTGGACTCTAATTTTACTAATATCCATTCCCAAATAAAGGGCACTTTCCTGTGCCCCTGCTCCCTGTTTATCACCTCTACGCTGATACGGCTCCCATTGTGCTTCAGTCTGAGGAAAGAGGGACCCTGCCACTGAACAAAGAAGACTTGGAAGTCATAGTCTTGTGCCCAGCAGTGGTGCTATAAGTAGCAACCAACTCATCTTGGATGAACATCTCAGGACTCATTAAATCATTAAGCTTACTGTTCAGAACAGGCTCTTGCCTCAGATACCTGATTTTAAACCCCAGTTCTGCTTCTTATTGGTTGGATGGTATTAGACATGTTACTCAACTAATCTCATACTTAGTTTCTTCCTTTGTGAAATGAGGACAATGATAGCTATTTTTTTTTTTTTTTTACAGTTAATGTGAGGGTTAAAAGATATAAGACCCGCAGAAGGCTTAGTTTGACATAGTATCTAACATAAGGTGAGTACTCATTAAATAAAAAAAAATTACATTCGTTATTAAGTATTGAGAAAAGAGCCTTCCTTCTATGTGCCAATTAGTTTTAAGAAAGCAACAGAAATTCAACTATGTCACTGCTCTGTCCAGCCTCAGCTCCACCATGAAGCCCTTGAATCACCATGAATCACCAAGTATTCATTTTGGATTTCACATTGCAAGGGATTTCCTTTGAAAGATTTTCTTTACCCATGATGTTTGTGCTCCTTGATCTTCTGTTTTCATTTGCTTTTTAAAAAATGGTTAATAGCCAACATATAAACAACTTATACAGCTTAACATTAAAAAAAAATTTAAAAATGGACAGAAGAATTGAACAGAAATTTTTCCAAAGAAAATTCAGATGGCCAACAGGCACATGATAAAATATTCAACATCATTAATCTTTAGGGAAATACAAACCAAAACCACAATGAGATATAATCTCACACCTGTCAGTTTGGGTGTCACCAAGAAGAACACAAATAACAAGTGTTGGCAAAGAAGTGGAGAGAGGCAACACTCGTACACTCTGGGGGGTAATGTAAATTGCTGCAGCCACTATGGAAAACAGTATGGAGGTTTCTCAAAAAACTAAAAATAGAACAACCATACAATTCAGCAATTCCTCTCCTAGGTTTATATACCTATAAACACTAATTTGAAATGATACAGGCACCTCAATGTTTATAGCAGCATTATTTATAATTGCCAAGATACAAAAGCAACCTAAGAGTCCATCAACAGATGAATAGGTAAATAATATGTGATACTTCTGCCTGGAAAATCCCATGGATGGAGGAGCTTGGTAGGCTGCAGTCCATGGGGTTGCTGAGGGTCAGGCACGATTTGAGCGACTTCACTTTCACTTTTCACTTTCATACATTGGAGAAGGAAATGGCAACCCACTCCAGTGTTCTTGCCTGGAGAATCCCAGGGACGGGGGAGCCTAGTGGGCTGCTGTCTATGGGGTCGCACAGAGTCAGACACAACTGAAGTGACTTAGCAGCAGCAGCAGCAGCAGCAGCAGCATGTGATGTTTATATATGCAATAGTTCTCAGCCTTAACAAAAGAATGAAATGTTGCCATTTGCAGCAACATGGATGGATTCTAGGGCATTATGCTAAGCAGAGTGAGTCAGACAGCTAAAGACAAATATCTGCATGGCATTTGTATGCTAACACTCATATGTGGAATATATATAAAAAAATACAACAAACCAGTGAATAAAACAAAATTAAGCACCTCACAGACATAGAGAACAAACTAGTGGTTACTAGTGAAGAGAGCAGAGGGGCAGGGGCAATATAGGGGTAGAGAGAAAAACAACATTATTATGGGATTATATGAAATCATGTCTGTGAAACTTGAAAATTGTCAAGTACTATAGAAGTTAAATAAAAATATTTAAATTTAATAAAAAAGAAAGAGCAAAAATAAAGAGATTATAAAAACTTTAACAATCTATAATGAAATATAATCTGCAAAAATAGAGTCACTATGCTACACACCTGAAATCAGCACAATATTATAAATTAACTATCAGTTCATTTCAGTTGCTCAGACATGTCCGACTCTTTGCGACCCCATGGACTGCAGCACACCAGGCCTCCCTGTCCATCACCAACTGCTGGAGATTACTCAAACGCATGTCCACTGAGTCAGTGATGCCATTCAACAGTCTCATCTTCTGTCCTCTCCTTCTCTTCCTGCCTTCAATCTTTCCCAGCATCAGGGTCTTTTCCAATGAGTCAGTTCTTTGCATCAGGTGGCCAAAGTGTTGGAGTTTCACCTCCAGCATCAGTCCTTCCAATGAGTATTCAGGACTGATTTCCTTTAGGATAGACTTGTTGGATCTCCTTGCAGTCCAATGGACTGTCAAGAGTCTCCTACAACACCCAATTCAAAAGCATCAATTCTTCAGCACTCAGCTTTCTTTATCATCCAACTCTCACATTCATACATGACTACTGGAAAAACCATAGCTTTGACTAGATGGACCTTTACTGGGAAAGTAATATCTCTGCTTTTTAATATGCTGTCTAGATTGGTCATAGCGTTTCTTCCAAGGAGCAAGTGTCTTTTAATTTCATAGCTGCAGTCATCATCTGCAGTGATTTTGGAGCCCAAAAAAATAAAGTCTGTCACTGTTTCCACTCTTTCCTCATCTATTTGCCATGAAGTGATAGGACTGGTTGCCATGATCTTCATTTTCTGAATGTTGAGTTTTAAGCCAACTTTTTAATTCTCCTCTTTCACTTTCATCAAGAGACTCTTTAGTTCTTCTTCACTTTCTGCCACAAGGGTGGTGTCATCTGCATATCTGAGGTTATTGATATTTCTCCAGGCAGTCTTAGTGCCAGCTTGTGCTTCATCCAGCCCAGTGTTTTTTATGAAATACTCTGCATATAAGTTAAATAAGCAGGGTGACAATATATAGCCTTGACATATTCCTTTCCCAGTTTGGAACCAGTCTATTGTTCCATGTCCAGTTCTAACTGTTGCTTCTTGACCTGCATACAGATTTCTCAAGAGGTAGGTCAGGTGGTCTGGTATTCCCATCTCTTTCAAAACTTTCCACAGTTTATTGTGTTCTACACAGTCAAAGGCTTTGGCATAGTCAATAAAACAGAAGTATATAGTTTTCTGGAAGTCTTTTGCTTTTTTAATGATCCAGAGGATGTTTGCAATTTAATCTCTGGTTCCTCTGCCTTTTCTAAAGCCATCTTGAACATCTGGAAGCTCACAGTTCACATACTGTTGAAACCTGGCTTGGAGAATTTTGAGCATGACTTTGACTAGCGTATGAGATGAGTGCAATTGTGCAGTAGTTTGAGCATTCTATGGCATTGCCTTTCTTTGGGATTGGAATGAAAACTGACCTTTTCCAGTCCCATGGCCACTGCTGAATTTTCCAGATTTGCTGGCATATTGAGTGCAGCACTTTGACAGCATCATCTTTTAGGACTTGAAATAGCTCAACTGGAATTCCATCACCACCAATAGCTTTGTTCATAGCGATGCTTCCTAAGGCCCATTTGTCTTCAAATTACAGGATGTCTAGCTCTAGGTGAGTGATCACACCATCCTGGGTATCTGGGTTATGAAGATCTTTTCATATAGTTCTTTTGTGTATTCTTGCTATCTCTTCTTAATGCCTTCTGCTTCTTTTAGGTCCATACCATTTCTGTTGTTTATTGTGCCCATCTTTGCATGAAATATTCCCTTGGTATCTCTAATATTCTTGAAAAGATCTCTAGTCTTTCCCATTCTGTTGTTTTCTTCTATTTCTTTGTACTGTTCACTCAAAAAGGCTTTCTTATCTCTCTTTGCTGTTCTTTGGAACTCTGCAATCAAATGGGTATATCTTTCCTTTTCTTCTTTGCCTTTCACTTCCCTTCACAACCGTTTGTAAGGCTTCCTCAGATGAGCATTTTGCCTATTTGTGTTTCTTTTTCCTGGGGATGGTCTTGATGCCTCCCTCCTATACAATGTCATGAACCTCCATCCATAGTTCTTCAGGCACTCTGTGTATCAGATCTAATCCCTTGAATCTGTTTCTCACTTCCACTGTATAATAATAAGGAATTTGATTTAGGTCATACCTGAATTGTCTAGTGGTTTTCCCAACTTCTTCAATTTAAGTCTGAATTTGGCAATAAGGAGTTCGTGATCTGAGCCCCAGTGAGCTCCCAGTCTTCTTTTTGCTGACTGTATAAAGCTTCTCCATCTTTGATTGCCAAGAATACAATCAATCTGATTTTGGTATTGACCATCTCTTGATGTCCATGTGTAGAATTATCACATGTGTTGTTGGAAGAGGGCATTTGCTATGACCAGTGCGTACTCTTCACAAAACTCTATTAACCTCTGTCCTGCATTTTTCTGTACTCCAAGGCCAAATGCTCCCGTTGCTCCAGGTATTTCTTGACTTCCTACCTTTGCATTCCAGTCCCCTGTAATGAAAAAGACATCTTTTTTGGGTGTTAGTTCTAACACCTAATCTTGGTTCCAGCTTGTGCTTCATCCAGCCAAGCATTTCTCATGATATACTGTGCATATAAGTTAAATAAGGAGGGTGATAATATACAGCTTTGACATATTTCTTTCTCTCTTTGGAACCAGTCGGCTGTTCCATGTCCAGTTCTAACTGTTGCTTCCTGACCTGCATACAGATTTCTCAAGTGGCAGGTCTGGTTAACTATCAGATCAGATCAGATCAGATCAGTCGCTCAGCCGTGTCCGACTCTTTGCGACCCCATGAACTGCAGCACGCCAGGCCTCCCTGTCCATCACCAGCTCCCGGAGGTCACCCAGACTCGCATCCATCGAGTCAGTGATGCCATCCAGCCATCTCATCCTCTGTCGTCCCCTTCTCCTCCTGCCCTCAATCCCTCCCAGCATCAGAGTCTTCTCCAATGAGTCAGCTCTTCACATGAGGTGGCCAAAATACTGGAGTTTCAGCTTTAGCATCATTCCTTCTAAAGAAATTCCAGGATTGATCTCCTTCAGAATGGACCGGTTGGATCTTCTTGCAGTCCAAGGGACTCTCAAGAGTCTTCTCCAACGCCACAGTTCAAAAGCATCAATTCTTCGGCGCTCAGCCTTCTTCACAATCCAGCTCTCACATCCATACATGACCACAGGAAAGACCATAGCTTTGACTAGGCGAACCTTTGTTGGCAAAGTAATGTCTCTGCTTTTGAATATGCTATCTAGGTTGGTCATAACTTTCCTTCCAAGGAGTAAGCGTCTTTTAATTTCATGGCTGCAGTCACCATCTGCAGTGATTTTGGAGCCCAGAAAAAGAAAGTCTGACACTGTTTCCACTGTTTCCCCATCTATTTCCCATGTAGTGATGGGACCAGATGCCATGATCTTCGTTTTCTGAATGTTGAGCTTTAAGCCAACCTTTTCACTTTCCACTTTCACCTTCATCAAGAGGCTTTTTAGCCCCTCTTCACTTTCTGCCATAAGAGTCGTGTCATCTGCATATCTGAGGTTATTGATATTTCTCCCGGCAATCTTGATTCCAACTTGTGTTTCTTCCAGTCCAGCATTTCTCATGCTGTACTCTGCATATAAGTTAAATAAACATGGTGACAATATGCAGCCTTGACGTACTCCTTTTCCTATTTGGAACCAGTCTGTTGTTCCATGACCAGTTCTAATTGTTGCTTCCTGACCTGCATACAGATTTATTAAGAGGCAGATCAGGTGGTCTGGTATTCCCATCTCTTTCAGAATTTTCCATAGTTTATTGTGATCCACACAGTCAAAGGCTTTGGCATAGTCAATAAAGCAGAAATAGATGTTTTTCTGGAACTCTCTTGCTTTTTCCATGATCCAGCGGATGTTGGCAATTTGATCTCTGGTTCCTCTGCCTTTTCTAAAACCAGCTTGAACATCAGGAAGTTCACGGTTCACATATTGCTGAAGCCTGGCTTGGAGAATTTTGAGCATTACTTTACTAGCGTGTGAGATGAGTGCAATTGTGTGGTAGTTTGAGCACTCCTTGGCATTGCCTTTCTTTGGGATTGGGATGAAAACTGACCTTTTCCAGTCTTGTGGCCACTGCTGAGTTTTCCAAATTTGCTGGCATATTGAGTGCAGCACTTTCACAGCATCATCTTTCAGGACTTGGAAACCCAAGTAAGACAGTAGGTCTTGAAAGAGGGCATCAGAGGGCAAATACACTAAAACCATTCTCACAGAAAACTAGTCAATCTAATCACACAAGGACCACACCCTTGTCTAACTCAATGAAATTAAGCCATGCCCGAGGGGCAACCTGGAATGGGCGGGTCATGGTGGAGAGATATGACAGGGTGTGGTCCGCTGGAGAAGGGAATGGCAAACCACTTCAGTATTCTTGCCTTGAGAACCCCATGAACAGTATGAAAAGACAAAATGATAGGATACTGAAAGAGAAACTCCCCAGGTCAGTAGGGGCCCAATATGCTACTGGAGATCAGTGGAGAAATAACTTCAGAAAGAATGAAAGGATAAAGCCAAAACAAAAAGAATACCCAGCTGTGGATGTGTCTGGTGATAGAAGCAAAGTCCGATGCTGTAAAGAGCAATGTTGCATAGGAACCTGGAATGTCAGGTCCATGAATCAAGGCAAATTGGAAGTGGTCAAACAAGAGATGGCAAGAGTGAATGTCGACATTCTAGGAATTAGCGAACTAAAATGGACTGGAATGGGTGAATTTAACTCGGATGACCATTATATCTACTACTGTGGGCAGGAATCCCTCAGAAGAAATGGAGTGGCCATCATGGTCAACAGAAGAGTCCGAAATGCAGTACTTGGATGCAATCTCAAAAATGGTTAACTATAGTTCACTTTAAAAAGTAATCTAATATTACAAACAATATTAAATAAGTAAATGAACAAACTAGTGAATAAAATTTAAAAATCATTCAAAAGCACACTTTAAATGGGTGAATTGTTTGGTATGTGAATTCTATCTCAATAAAGTTGTTACCCCAAAACAAAATAAATAAATACAGATTATAACATTGAGTTTATTGTTAGGTAATTCTCTTAAGAATATTCAATTAAAAACTGGTAGCTTACCTACCTTCAATTCAGTTCAGTTGCTCAGTCGTGTCTGACTCTTTGCCACCCCATGGACTGAAGCCACCAGACCTCCCTGTCCATCACCAACTCCCAGAGTTTACCCAAACTCATTTCCATTGAGTCGGTGATGCCATCCAACCATGTCATCCCCTTTTCCTCCTGCCTTCAATCTTTCCCAGCATGAGGGTCTTTTCCAATGGTTCAGTTCTGCACATCAGGTGGCCAAAGTATTGGAGTTTCAGCTTCAACATCAGTCAATGTACACTTAGGACTGATCTCCTTTAGGATGAACTGGTTGGATCTCCTTGCAGTCCAAGGGACTCTCAAAAGTATTCTCCAACAGCACAGTTTGAAACCATCAATTCTTCCGCACTCAGCTTTCTTTATAGTCCAACTCTAACATTCATACATGACTACAGGAAAAACCATAGCTTTGACTACTTTGTTGGGAAAGTAGTCTCTGCTTTTTAATATGCCGTCTAGGTTGGTCATAGCTTTCCTGCCAAGGAGTAAGTGTCTTTTAATTCCATGGCTGCAGTCACCATCTTCAGTGATTTTGGAGCCCCACAAAATAAAGTCAGCCACTGTTTCCACTGTTTCCCCATCTATTTGCCATGAAGTGATGGGACCAGATGCTATGACCTTAGTTTTCTGAATGTTGAGTTTTAAGCCAACTTTTTCACTCTCTCTTTCACTTTCATCAAGAGGCTCTTTAGTTCTTCACTTTCTGCCATAAAGGTGGTGTCATCTGCATATCTGAGGTTATTGATATGAGGTTATTGATATTTCTCCCAGCAATCTTGGTTCCAGCTTGTGCTTCTTCCAGCCCAGAGTTTCTCATGATGTACTCTGCATATAAGTTAAATAAGCAGGGTGACAATATACAGCCTTGACGTACTCCTTTTCCTATTTGGAACCAGTCTGTTGTTACATGTCCAGTTCTAACGGTTGCTTCCAGACCCGCATATAGATTTCTCAAGAGGCAGTTCAGGTGGTCTGGTATTCCCATCTCTTTCAGAATTTTCCACAGTTTATTGTGATCCACACAGTCAATGGCTTTGTCATAGTCAATAAAGCAGAAATAGATGTTTTTCTGGAACTCTCTTGCTTTTTTGATGATTCAGTGAATGTTGGCAATTTGATCTCCTTACTTGATTTTAATCCTGACTTGAATATTATGAACTCTTTCTGAAAGTATAGAGTGCACCCACAGTATTCTTGAAAGAAACAAGCACCAACTATTTTATAGTTCTGAGAAACTGTATATGCAAATATATTTTCAAAGTAAATTAACTAATTTCCCATAAGTATTCTAAAATATAATGGCTTTGTTATGAGTTCACATAGAATTTCAACTTCAAGGATATTAAAGATTTTAAGATATCCACGTTATCCTTCTCTCTGTCTCCCCCTAATCCACTCAGCTTCTTCTGGCCTTCTTTAAATGATAGTGGCAATTACTACAATGCCTTTGTAGTAAGTGAAACAGTAAAAGGATACCTCCAATTAAATTTTTTATAAAATAAGAAATTACCAGATTAACGTGTTTTATAGTTACATTGGAATATTTCAGGCTCAAGTCAGTGGTTGCCATATAACTGTATTCCACACTGCACATCATTAGCTCACACATACACACGTGAACATACTTAACATGAAGAAGGCTAACACTAACTTTACAAGAGCTACTTCTTTGGCTGGGTTCTTGCATATCTTTTTCATCATAAGTGATCTTATCAAAAAATATTTAGCATAAAAATGTGCACTGTCAGGTTGAGTGTTTTGGAGTCAGCACCTTCTTTTTCAGTCTGAGTGTTGTAGGCAGAAAGATGACTCTAGAATCTTTCTAAATTTAGCTGAGCAGTTAACTGTCTAACAGATGTTTTTATATGATCTTTCAGCTGATTAGTGTAACCCACAGAGACCTCATTACAATATTGTCACTGAATGCTGTGTGCTTGGGTTTGGTGGTTTTCAAACAAGCCAGGAATACCTAAACTTCAAATTTAGTTCCTTTCCAGCCACATTATTTCCTATGCGGTTGATAATGATTTTGACTTTTACAATAAACAACAGGAAACTGTTCAAGGCTCTTTAGACTCACCTGAGCAAGAATGCTCAGACTACCACACAGTTGCACTCATCTCACACGCTAGTAAAGTAATGCTCAAAATTCTCCAAGCCAGGCTTCAGCAATACGTGAACTGTGAACTTCCAGATGTTCAAGCTGGTTTTAGAAGAGGCAGAGGAACCAGAGATCAAATTGCCAACATCTGCTGGATCATGGAAAAAGCAAGAGAGTTCCAGAAAAACGTGTATTTCTGCTTTATTGGCTATGCCAAAGCCTTTGACTGTGTGGATCACAATAAACTGTGGAAAATTCTGAAAGAGATGGGAATACCAGACCACCTGATCTGCCTCTTGAGAAACCTGTATGCAGGTCAGGAAGCAACAGTTAGAACTGGACATGGAACAACAGACTGTTTCCAAATAGGAAAAGGAGTACGTCAAGGCTGTATATTGTCACCCTGCTTATTTAACTTATATGCAGAGTACATCATGAGAAATGCTGGACTGGAAGAAACACAAGTTGGAATCAAGATTGCTGGGAGAAATATCAATAACCTCAGATATGCAGATGACACCACCCTTATGGCAGAAAGTGAAGAAGAACTAAAAAGCCTCTTGATGAAAGTGAAAGAGAGAGTGAAAAAGTTGGCTTAAAGCTCAACATTCAGAAAACTAAGATCATGGCATCTGGTTCCATCATTTCATGGCAAATAGATGGGGAAACAGTGGAAACAGTGTCAGACTTTATCTTTTTGGGCTCCAAAATCACTGCAGATGGTGACTGCAGCCATGAAATTAAAAGACGCTTACTCCTTGGAAGGAAAGTTATGACCAACCTAGATAGCATATTCAAAAGCAGAGACATTAGTTTGCCAACAAAGGTCCGTCTAGTCAAGGCTATGGTTTTTCCAGTGGTCATGTATGGATGTGAGAGTTGGACTGTGAAGAAGGCTGAGCACTGAAGAATTGATGCTTTTGAACTGTGGTATTGGAGAAGACTCTTGAGAGTCCCTTGGACTGCAAGGAGATCCAACCAGTCCATTCTGAAGGAGATCAGCCCTGGGAGGAATGATGCTAAAGCTGGAACTCCAGTACTTTGGCTACCTTATGCGAAGAGTTGACTCACTGGAAAAGACTCTGATGCTGGGAGGGATTGGGGGTAGGAGGAGAAGGGGACGACAGAGGATGAGATGGCTGGATGGCATCACTGACTCGATGGACGTGAGTTTGAGTGAACTCCGGCAGATGGTGATGGACAGGGAGGCCTGGCATGCAGCGAATCATGGGGTCGCAGAGTCAGACTTGACTGAGCGACTGAACTGAAGTGAACTGAACCAATAAGCTTCACATGCCCTGGGGTTGAAATAAGAAATATTGCCATTTCCCAGGGGCCTTGAGTGTGGAATATTTTGAAGGAGGAAAGTGAACAATGAAGAGGCCAAGACTTGACATTTTACAAACCAGCAGCTTTATTTAGCCAGATGACATCTGTGCTGCTCCTTCAGTCACTCTTTCTCTGTAATGTTGTAAATGTCAGCAAGGGGCCAAAAACATGGATCATAGGATGAATGAGCAACTGCCACAGAGAAGAGAGGCTACTGTGGTGTCAGCAGCAGCGAGAGCAGTAACAACACAATTTTGGCCATTTTCTGGTGCTGCTTTCAACCTCTCTCTTCTTCCATACTATCCAGAAGAGCCTGCACTATTTGAATGGTGACCCCCAAAGAGGACTATTCAACATGCAGGGCTCAACCTTGAAAATGAAAACAAGATCTGGTGGTAAAGACTCTCATCAGTTTGCTCAATAGAGAGAGGTGAATAGCAGTGCTGCAGGCAGAGAGCAGTGACCAGTACAGTCACTGGATCAGGCTTATGTGACCTGATTCTCTTGCTTACCAATGTCATGATGCCCTAAAGAGCACAAAATCCTTGAAAGATCAACAGAGAACTGTACTGGACAGATTCCAGTGACATCATCTTGAGGCCAAGGGAGAAGAGAACAAATATTGAAAGAATAAGAAAGTATATAGCCCATAGCAGATACCTGCCTACTTTCAGACCAACAATACGTACTAAAAGTATGTGGATGACAGTGACCTAAAATGACGGAACAAAGCAAACAGATTTGTCTATTGCTTTAACTCTTCATCCATTAGCCAGTCAAACCTCTCCTTTCTGCTGGGTTCTAGGACCTTTCACTTGCTTTTGTAGTTTTTAGTATTTAGCAGTACAAACCCTTCCCTTTCTTAAAGTCCTTTGCCTGGTTTGAAATTAGTTCATTTTTACATCTTCCAGTTTGCTTTTTGATATGTTCTTTGGATCACCAACCTTATTCATCTAATTGGACTTTACATGTGACTGGTTACCTCTCCATCAAACTGACACACACTGGATTCTTGCCAGATGACATCTGTGCTGCTTGGCCCTTGGTATCCAGAATATATTCATGCCTCGCTTCTCCAAAGGATGCAGGTTCCAACAGGATTGTCTTGACTGTATGTGGCATCCCATTCATTATGCCCTTTAGGCATGTCCTGACCCACTGGTGCTTCCCACTAAAGTTGGGTTTGCCTGGTCCACTTCTCTTGCTGATCTGTGTCACTCTTATTGACGTCAAGCAATTTCTGAGAGGCAGACTCTGAAAAAAGGGATATTTGCAAGGAATTATTAGGAAAAATCAACAGGACAGGACACCAGTAGAAAGTGATAGAGGAAGGGGAGGAGCCCCCCTTCCCCAAAAGGTGAGCCATCAAACAAATTAGCACCATGGCCACTTCGTCTGGATTATAAATGAGAGAGAGTACAGCACATATACCAGAAAATTATCCTGCTTGAAGGACATAGGATATTTACCCATCAACTCCTTACCGACATTGTTTAAGGGCTGTTCCCCAGGCTGTTAATTCTTTAGTGCTTCTTGTTTGCCTTACATGTAGGTCGAGGGGGCTCTGGTGGGCAATGAAAGTCCTCAGGCAAAGGGTTGTAGAGGTTGACAATGAAAGTTGGCTCACTGCATGGAAATGGTAAGCTACAGCAAAGGTAGGCATCTGCCCATCCCCAACCATGGATCAAAACACCATCTGCCTCTCTTTCTCAGAATGCGTCTCTTCTTATACTCTAGCCATTCACATCTCTATTTCTAGCTTTGAATTTATGCTAGTTGTACACATACAGTACTCAAGTTCAAAGTGAACCATGACATATCATTCATTTGTTCCTCACACATGGCTTGAACCCATCATTTTCCTGATACTGTGCTAAGTGTTGAGGATTCCAAGATGAATGAGACACGTTTCTTATCTTCAAGGAGTAAACTGTATAGAGCTTAAAATGATTTCCTCCCCACTCCCGCCTGCCTAAAGAAGCCTACTTCCCAACTTCCTTTACACACTGTGCTCTCTTTCCTAAGACACCCAGGTTCACTACTATGCTTCTAACATGTCTTCACTGAATCCATCATCTTCAGGTAACTTCTCTTTACCATGAACCACTAAACATTTTCAATCCTTCCCTCCCCCCCAATGTTTCTAGCCTGTTTATTCCATACCATTCTAACTGCCAGTATCCAAACAGATCATATCAATATCAACTTGTTTTTTGTGATAACCTCAGATAGTACCCTTGCTTCTATACTTCTAAATCCCTCTGTGCAAGTAAAGTTTATACCCTACACTACAATGATATGATGAATCTTCCTACGATGTGTCATTTTCCTCTGAAATGCCTTTCCATCCCTTGCTCTTTCAGGAAGATTCAAGATCTTCCCCAATTTTTCCCAGCTCTACCTCTCCAGCATTCTCTTCTACTGTTAATTTACATGGATCCTCTGAATAAAGCAGATTAATCTATTCACTGTCACTCAGCAAAACATATATATACAGTCTTTATAGTCACTGCTCATATCACTGTCGTATCTGTTATGATCTCTCCTCTCTATCAAACCCTACCACTCAGATTTTAAGATAGAATTCAGGTTGCACTTGCCCTGAAGCTTCCACATATCTCAACCCATCATTATCTTCCTCCACAGAATCTCTTCTCACAAATACTAATTATCTGATATTTTGTCATTGTCTGCAATATGTGACATTGTTGTTGCTCAGTGGCTAAGTCATGTCCAACTCTTTACAACCCCATGGATTACAACATATTGGCTCTTTTGTTCACCACTATTTCCTGGAGTTTGCTCAAATTCATGGAGCAAATCACTCAGTCACTATTGAGTCAGTGATGTTTTCTAACCATCTCATTCTCTGCTGCCCCCTTCTCCTTTTGCCTTCTATCTTTCCCAGCATCTGGGTCTTTTCCACTGAGTCAGCTCTTCACATCAGGTAGCCAAACTGTTGGAGCTTCAGTTTTTGAATCCATCCTTCCAATGAATATTCAGGACTGATTTCCTTTAGGAGTTACTAGTTTGATCTCTTTGCAGTCCAAGGAACTCTCAAGAGTCTTCTCCAGGACCACAATTTGAAAGCATCAATTTTTTGGCAGTCAGTCCTATTTATGGTCCAACTCTCACATTCACACATGACTACTGGAAAAAACATAGCTTTGATTACACAGCCTTTTATCAGCAAAGTGATGCCTCTGATCTTTAATATGCTGTCTAAATTTGTCACAGCTTTTTTCCCAAGGAGCAAACGTCTTTTAATTTTCATGGCTGCAGTCACCATCTGCAGTGATTTTGGAGCCCCAAAATATAACATCTCTCACCTTTTCCATTTTTCCCACTTTTATTTGTCATGAGGTGATGGAACATGATGCCATTATATTAATTTTTTGAATGTTGAATTTCAAGTCAGCTTTTTCACTCTTCTCTTTCACTCTCATCAAGAAGCTCTTTAGTTCCTCTTCAATTTCAGCCATTAGAATGGTATCATCTGCATATCTGAGGTCATTGATATTTCTCCCAGAAATCTTGATTCCAGCTTGGGATTCGTCCATCCCAGCATTTTGCATGATTTACTCTGCATAGAAGTTAGATCAGCAAGGTGACCATTCGCCTTGCCACACCCCTCTCCCAATTTGGAACCAGTCTGTTGTTATATGTTCAGCTGTTATTGTTGTTCTTGATCTGCATACACGTTTCTCAGGAGACAAGTATTCCCATCTCTTAAATAATTTATCACAGTTTGTTGTGACCCACACTGTCAAAGGCTTTAGCATAGTCAATAAAGCAGAAGTAGATGGTTTTCTGAAATTCCCTTGCTTTCTCCAAAATCTAATGGATTTTGGCAGTTTAAGCTCTGGTTCCTCTGCCTCTTTGAAATTCAACTTGTACATCTGGAAATTCTCAATTCACGTACTACTGAAGCATAGCTCAAAGGATTTTGAGCATAATTTTACCAGCATGATGATAGTGAAAGAGGAGAGTGAAAAAGCTGGCTTAAAACTCAGCATTCATCGCAGCACTATTTATAATAGCCAGGACATGGAAGCAACCTAGATGTCCATCAGCAGATGAATGGATAAGAAAGCTGTGGTACATATACACAATGGAGTATTACTCAGCCATTAACAAGAATACATTTGAATCAGTTCTAATGAGGTTGATGAACCTGGAGCCTATTATACCATGTGAAGTAAGCCAGAAAGAAAAACACAAATACAGTATACTAACGCATACATATGGAATTTAGAAAGATGGTAACAATAACCCTGTATACGAGACAGCAAAAGAGACACTGATGTATAGAACAGTCTTTTGGACTCTGTGGGAGAGGGAGAGGGTGGAATGATTTGGGAGAATGGCATTGAAACTTGTATAATATCATATATGAAACAAGTCGCCAGTCCAGGTTCAATGCACGATACTGGATGCTTGGGGCTGGTGCACTGGGACGACCCAGAGGGATGGTATGGGGAGGGAGGAGGGAGGAGGGTTCAGGATGGGGAACACATGTATACCTGTGGTGGATTCATGTTGATGTATGGCAAAACCAATACAATACTGTAAAGTTAAAAAATAAGAAAAAATAAAATTTAACAAAATTTTGAATTTTGTAAAAAAAAAAAAATGGACAGGAACAGGTGAATTTAATTCAGATGGCCATTATATCTACTACTGTGGGCAAGAATCTCTTAGGAGAAATGGAGTAGCTCCCATAGTCAACAAGAGTCCAAAATGCTCTTCTCGGGTGCAATCTCAAAAAGAACAGAATGATTTTGTTTCATTTCCAAGGCAAAACACTCAGTATCACAGTAATTGAAGTCTATGCTTCAGCCACTAATGCAGAAGAAACTATAGTTGACCAGTTCTGTGAAGACCTACAAGATCTTCTAGAACTAACACCAAAGCAATGTCCTTTTCACCATAGGGGATTAGAATGCAAAAGTAGGAAGTCAAGAAATAACCAGACAACAGCAAGTTGGGCCTTGGAATACAAAATGAAGCAGGACAAATGCTAACAGAATTTTGCCAAGAGAATACACTGGTCATAGCAAACACCCTCTTCCAACAACACAAGAGATGACTCTACACATGGACACATTGACCACATGGTGAATACTGAAATCAGATTGAACAACAGAATGGGAAAGACTAGGGATCTCTTCAAGAGGATCAGAGATACCAAAGGAACATTTCATGCAAAGATGGGCACGATAAAGGACAGAGATGGTATGGACCTAACAGAAGCAGAAGATATTAAGAAGAGGTGGCAAGAATACACAGAAGAACTGTACAAAAAAGAGCTTCAAGACCCAGATAATCATGATGATGTGATCACTGACCTAGAGCCAGACATCTTGGAATGTGAAGTCAAATGGGCCTTAGAAAGCATCACTACAAACAAAGCTAGTGGAGGTGATGGAATTCCAGTGGAGCTATTCCAAATCCTGAAAGATGATGCTGTGAAAGTGCTGCACTCAATATGCCAGCAAATTTGGAAAACTCAGCAGTGGCCACAAGATTGGAAAAGGTCAGTTTTCATCCCAATCCCAAAGAAAGGCAATGCCAAAGAATGCTCAAACTACCACACAATTGCACTCATCTCACACGCTAGTAAAGTAATGCTCAAAATTCTCCAAGCCAGGCTTCAGCAATATGTGAACCGTGAACTTCCTGATGTTCAAGCTGGTTTTAGAAAAGGCAGAGGAACCAGAGATCAAATTGCCAACATCTGCTGGATCATGGAAAAAGCAAGAGAGTTCCAGAAAAACATCTATTTCTGCTTTATTGACTATGCCAAAGCCTTTGACTTTGTAGATCACAATAAACTATGGAAAATTCTGAAAGAGATGGGAATACCAGACCACCTGATCTGCCTCTTAAGAAATCTGTATGCAGGTCAGGAAGCAACAGTTAGAACTGGTCATGGAACAACAGACTGGTTCCAAATAGGAAAAGGAGTACGTCAAGGCTGCATATTGTCACCATGTTTATTTAACTTCTATGCAGAGTACATCATGAGAAATGCTGGACTGGAAGAAACACAAGTTGGAATCAAGATTGCCGGGAGAAATATCAATAACCTCAGATATGCAGATGACATGACTCTTATGGCAGAAAGTGAAGAGGGGCTAAAAAGCCTCTTGATGAAAGTGAAAGTGGAGAGTGAAAAGGTTGGCTTAAAGCTCAACATTCAGAAAACGAAGATCATGGCATCTGGTCCCATCACTACATGGGAAATAGATGGGGAAACAGTGGAAACAGTGTCAGACTTTGTTTTTCTGGGCTCCAAAATCACTGCAGATGGTGACTGCAGCCATGAAATTAAAAGACGCTTACTCCTTGGAAGGAAAGTTATGACCAACCTAGATAGCATATTCAAAAGCAGAGACATCACTTTGCCAACAAAGGTTCGCCTAGTCAAGGCTATGGTCTTTCCTGTGGTCATGTATGGATGTGAGAGCTGAGAGACATCACTTTGCCAACAAAGGTTCGCCTAGTCAAGGCTATGGTCTTTCCTGTGGTCATGTATGGATGTGAGAGCTGGACTGTGAAGAAGGCTGAGCGCCGAAGAATTGATGCTTTTGAACTGTGGTGTTGGAGAAGACTCTTGAGAGTCCCTTGGACTGCAAGAAGATCCAACCAGTCCATTCTGAAGGAGATCAATCCTGGAATTTCTTTAGAAGGAATGATGCTCAAGCTGAAACTCCAGTATTTTGGCCACCTCATGCGAAGAGTTGACTCATTGGAGAAGACTCTGATGCTGGGAGGGACTGAGGGCAGGAGGAGAAGGGGACGACAGAGGATGAGATGGCTGGATGGCATCACTGACTTGATGGGTGTGAGTCTGGGTGACCTCCGGGAGCTGGTGATGGACAGGGAGGCCTGGCGTGCTGCGGTTCATGGGGTCGCAAAGAGCTGGACACGACTGAGCGACTGATCTGATATTGGTTGCAGCCAAAGTTGTAGAAGCTCTATACAGTCGGCAAAAAACAAGACTAGGAGCTGACTATGGCTCAGATCATGAGCTTCTTCTTGCAAAATTCAGTCTTAATTTAATGGAGAAAACCATTAGACCATTTTGCTATGACCTAAATCAAATCCCTTATGATTATACAGTGGAGGTGACAAATAGACTCAAGGTTTTGGATCTGGTAGACAGAATACCTGAACAAATATGGATATAGGTTCATAACATTGTATAGGAGATGGTTACCAAAACCATCCAACGTGACATTATTTGTTTATAATTTATTATATGTGTTTTAGAAATTGTAATATCTGTCATTAAACACATGTGCCAAGATCTTTTAAAACATTTTTACCAATTTTAATTTCATAACAATACCATGACACTACTCTTGCTTTCCCTATCTTAAGATGAAGAAACAACATGAGAAAGGATAAGGAAAGGGAAAGAGTATGTAGAGCTTTTTAGAATTAGAATTTGAAACCAAATCTTCTGACTCATAATGCTTACTGTATCTTCATAACAAAGTTATAAATTCTTTAAGAACAAGGATTGAGCCTATTATTTATAAACAATGCTTTATATGTAGAAAGAGTTCAATGAAGTTATTCAGTTAAATTTGGGAGAATTTTCTTTAATAACTTTGAAAAGCTGAGAGCTCTAAAACACTGACTTTGTCCCTATTTGGTGAATCCACAAATCTGTAAATTCCATAAACAGTGTGTGTTTTTTCATCACTATGTTTCTGTGCCTACTCTAAAAATTAATTACTTGTTGGATGAATATTTTGGAATTGATAAGCCCATATACAGGTAAGCTTATTTTAAACAAAATAAATTTGTTTATTAATAATAATAATTATTATTATATAGCAATATAGCAAAAAATTAGAATAATAGGTCATGATATAGAGGTCACCCTGTTTATTTAACTTATATGCAGAGTACATCATGAGAAATGCTGGACTGGAGGAAACACAAGCTGGAATCAAGATTGCCGGGAGAAATATCAATAACCTCAGATATGCAGATGATACCACCCTTATGGCAGAAAGTGAAGAGGAACTCAAAAGCCTCTTGATGAAAGTGAAAGTGGAGAGTGAAAAGGTTGGCTTAAAGCTCAACATTCAGAAAACGAAGATCATGGCATCTGGTCCCATCACTACATGGGTAATAGATGGAGAAACAGTGGAAACAGTGTCAGACTTTGTTTTTCTGGGCTCCAAAATCACTGCAGATGGTGACTGCAGCCATGAAATTAAAAGACGCTTACTCCTTGGAAGGAAGGTTATGACCAACCTAGATAGCATATTCAAAAGCAGAGACATCACTTTGCCAATAAAGGTTCGCCTAGTCAAGGCTATGGTCTTTCCTGTGGTCATGTATGGATGTGAGAGCTGGACTGTGAAGAAGGCTGAGCGTCGAAGAATTGATGCTTTTGAACTGTGGTGTTGGAGAAGACTCTTGAGAGTCCCTTGGACTGCAAGGAGATCCAACTGGTCCATTCTGAAGGAGATCAGACCTGAGATTTCTTTGGAGGGAATGATGCTCAAGCTGAAACTCCAGTATTTTGGCCACCTCATGCGAAGAGTTGACTCATTGGAGAAGACTCTGATGCTGGGAGGGATTGAGGGCAGGAGGAGAAGGGGACGACAGAGGATGAGATGGCTGGATGGCATCACTGACTCGATGAATGTGAGTCTGAGTGACCTCCGGGAGCTGGTGATGGATAGGGAGGCCTGGCGTGCTGCAGTTCATGGGGTTGCAAAGAGTCGGACACGACTGAGCGACTGATCTGATCTGATCTGATAGAGGTATGATAGAGTCTTAAAAGAATTGATATTGTAAATACTCAAAAGTGAATCATTTAAAGTAGAGAAAACAGGATGTCCTCTTGGCCCTGGGCATTTGACTTTTGACTTGGCTTCTATTGACAACAAAGATAACTAACTTATGTTCACATGCAACCTTCTTCACTGAACAGAGCAACTTACTTGGGATGAAATAATTTAACAATCATTTCTCAATTCTCTAATGATAGCTATATCAAATAGCTTTCTCCTTTATCAATATCAATACATCAATATCACTCAAGACTGGTAAATATACCAGTCACTGATAATTTATGCTTCTTTATGTCAGAATTTCTTAAGCTGGAGTCCATGGATCATCTCTGAATGTACTGTGGACAATGCTGGATGCATGTGCATACTATATTCTGGGAAGACATGTCAGAAGATTCCCAAAAGAATTCATGACCCCTGCAAACAGGTTAAGCATACCTGTTTACTGTAAACTAGTGAATTGCTATCCTGCTTATGAACTATTTATTAGCAGGATGCTATATTTTGCAAAATTTTTTTTTACTACGTCCCACACTCCTGGCACAGTGGTAGATGTAATGAGAGATGCAAAAATTCGCAAGTCAGTTTGTTAAAAGTTTTAATTTATAAAATAATCTTTGAATTTGATCTCCTTCAAGTTAGTTGTCAGTTAAATTTCTAATCTGTAAAGCAGAAACTTAATTTTCTTGTCCAGAAGTAACCTTCTTCAGGGCCTCTCAGCACTATAAACCTTGAGAGATCTCAAGTCTACAAGTTCACCTTCTAGAGGTACGGTTGCAATGCCAAACCACAGTACTGAGCACCTGCATACAAACTGTCCTTCATATGTTCTGATGCCAGGAACCCTTGTTTTGCTGATTATATGCATGAAAATTAGATTTACCATTAACTGTCCACAATCTCATCAAGTCACTTGTACATCAGGAGCGTCTAAGAGCAAGGTGCCTAATTAGGGTTAGAAGTAAGGACCTACTGTATAACATGGGGAATGCTGCTCAATATTCTGTAATAACCTAAAGAATCAGAAAGAGAATAGATTTGAAAAAGTATGTGTGTTTATAACTGAATCACTTTGCTGTATACCTGAAACTAACAAACACTTTTAATTAACTATGCACCAATATAAAATAAAAATTTTAAAAATAACATTACAAAAATATAAGACAACAGTGAAAAAAATGGATTTTGAACACTGCATTTATATTCACCGAGAATGGATATAATGAGTTCAGCTTTATTAAAAAAAAAAAAAAAAAGGTCAATGGCCAAGACCTTGAAGGGGAGCAACCATCACATAAAACGGAGTCTATAGGTTTAGCCCTCCAGTACTAGATGTCAGGCTATACATTAAGATAACTGTGGTCTTTGACACCTCTCCAGAGGTGTTTTAATTCTGCGAGGGATTTATTAACAGAATATAATTCAAATTTGGTAATATCGCTAATTTTTAAACTATTAGATTTGAGGAAACAAATTCATATTTTTTTCCTCTACTGCTGAATTATATTTCATCATCACTCAATACATTTATTCCAGTGTAATGAATACATCACAGTAAAGAAACACTGTACCTAGTAGGAAATATATTTCTCTAACTTTTCTGTAATAATTATAGAACTAGAAAGTTTTAATCACAATTTTCACAATATCCCATCTCCAAGTTTACCACTTTAGTGTCCAAAATTTAATTTTTATTCTTTTTTTCCTCCTCTTCTCCTTTTCTTCCCCTTTCTTTAGGATGTTTTTAAAAAAACCTTAACAAGAAGCTAACATAAAAGAATTTCACTTTCCTATTACCTTCCTTAGGAATACTGTCACTATCTTGCCATCTGATTTAAGTTATGGATTTCTTTTCATGTAAACTTTCTGTGCTGCAAAAAAACAAAAATAAAAGAACTAATTTGTCAGAGACCATTTCTCCCTATAAAAACCTCTTATTTCAGGATACTGTAGCAGAAAAATGGGCAAAATAAATAATTTGAATGAGTAAGGAGACATCTTGTCTACATTCCCAGTGATGTAAAGGAGACCACAAAGAGGCCTGGACTTGTTTATGTTCAGAAAACTGTTTCCCTTGAAAAACATGTTTGTATTTAGAAAAACTTAAGGATGTTGTGGCTTGCTTTCCTCCTTAAACATTGAAGATCCCAAGTCAGTTCACCTTGCACCCCCTGGTGGGTTAGAGGCTAGACACACATTAGACAGATTGTTTTTAAAAGCTAATTTATGTTGCTATGGTAAAACCTAAAATTCCAAAGTTTCCTTGTTTTCAAAAAAAAAAAAAAATAAAAGTCTTCTTTAATGTTTGCCAAGCTAAAAAATCTGACTGTTAGAAAATAGGCCATTTTTCTATTTTTTTGAGCACATTCTTTCAAGGAGACTTTTTTGCCTACATATCAGTCAAGCGTCAATCCCCTGTGAAGCAAAAAATTCCAGGAAGAACAATCAATGTGTTTTGGAGCAGGCTGACTGGCTATAAATTTTAGCCAGAGGCAGAGTGGAAGAGCAGAAAAATATGAACTTTGGAGCTGTAAGGCTCAATTCAATTTCCTATTTTACTACCTAGCAGTTATGTGACCTTGGATAAGTTACTGATCCTTTTGGACCCTCAATTTTTCAACAACAACAAAAAAATTGAAAAATAAAATGAACCTCTCTAGATATTTTTAGTAATGAAAGATAGCACATGTACATTGTTTAATATAATGTGAAACTCACTTAAAGGCTTAATTGTATCCTTCCAAAATTCATATATTGAACTCCAAGCTGCCCACAACCTCAGATTGTGCCTGCTGCTAAGTCACTTCAGTCATGTTTGACTCTGTGAGACCCCAGACACGGCAGCCCAGCAGGCTCCCCATCTCTAGGATTCCCCAGGCAAGAACACTGGAGTGGGTTGCCATTTCCTTCTCCAATGCATGAAAGTGAAAAGTGAAAGTGAAATCGCTCAGTCGTGTCCGACTCTTCACGACCCCATGGACTGCAGCCTACCAGGCTCCTCCACCCATGGGATTTTCCAGGCAAGAGTACTGGAGTGGGGTGCCATTGCCTTCTCCGCAGAATGTGCCTACCTCAGAGATAAGTCATTAATTGCCTTGAGAGGTAATTAAGGTAAAATGAAGTCCTATGGATGAACCCTTACCCAATATGACTGCTGTCCATATAAACAAAGGAGATTAGGAAGCAGATATGGGTGCAACTAGAGGAAAGGCCGTGTGAGGACCCAGTGAGAAGGTTACCATGTGCAAACAAAGGGGAGAGACCTCAGAAGAAATCAACCCTGCAGACCCCTTAATCTTGAACTTCTAGCTTCCAGGACTGTGAGAAAAGAAATTTCTGTTGTTGAATCGACTCAGGCTATTATATTTTGTTAGAGTAGTCCTAGTAAACTAAGTCAGGCTCATAATAGACTTTTGATGGATAAGAGTTGTTATTAGTTTTTCCACTGAGACATCAGATATGAGCCACTAAGTTGAGCAAACAGTACTGGCTCACAGCTGACAGTGAGCAACCAACCCCTGAAGAAATTAAAGGCCATACAGTGCAAGGTATGAACTAGCACATCACAGTCCTGGAAATTCCTAGCTCAGTGAGGTTAAAGTACTAAGGAGTCTTTTTAAGATGCACATTAAGCCATTATCCTCCATTAATGCCTTTGGAAAAATAATCTAGAATATTATAGCTGGCCTTAGATGTTGGCATCTTGAGAACATAATATCCGGGGGGAAAATAAGCTTTCAAAGGGGAGAGGGAGGTTAAAAACCCGAGGACAGAGGCATTGTGGGTGAGGAAACGCCTCCCTGGAGATCCCAAAGGAGTACAGAGCCCTGAGGCCACACATTCACTGAGTTCAAGAGACACTCAATCAAAACCAAGAAGGCAGGTGGTGCTAGTGATAAAGAATCTGCTTACAAACACAGGAGAAAACGCAAAAGACGTGGGTTCGACCCCTGGGTCACGAAGATCTCTTGGAGAAAGGCACGGCAACCCACTTCAGTATTCATGCCTGGAAAATCCCATGGACAGAGGAGGCTGGCGGGCTACAGTCCACAGGGTCGCAAAGAGCGGACATGATGGAAGCGACTTAGCATACGTGCACGCTGATGAAGAGACACTGAGGACCAATTTTCCCAAACCACAGTTTGTTTACAGAGGAGATTTGTCCCTAAGAGACAGCATCGTTGTGTTTGTAGTGCGCATGCGTGTGTGTATGTGTCTGTGCGCATGCATTTTCTCACACAAAATCCAACGATCACACACAGGACCATGAATTTATGCTCCTATTTATATGCTAAGGATTAAATGATGTCTCAGCTTGGCAACCATTAAGACATTCATGAGGAGAAGAAGTGTGAGTTCACACTTCTATTGAAGAAAGGTGAGGAAATAAATTGAAAATGTGAGTGTATATGGAGACCAGATGTAAAGTAATAGAGAAAAAGGAAATCCTAAATGCAGAAGAAATGATAGACTCAGAAGATTGAAAATATTCCTTAAAAAGCCTGCTATCACTGTTCTCCATTTCTTCCTCATATTTAGCTTAAATCTCAATCAGTTCAATTTAAGATGATCTCACCTTTAGAGAATACTAAATAATGGCTGTCTCTTTGTCTCTTAATAGCTCTTCATAAACTACTTGGACCATCCGTTGACTTGGAAGAAGCTAAAATGAAATAAACTGAAGAAGAAAAATAGAGTGAAGGAAAAAAAAAATAATAAAGCAAGTGAATCAAAAGAATCCTACTAAAATGACACAACTTTTATTTGCCAGTCCACACTGCTGTCAACCAGTCAGTTTGGTTGGATTGTTAAGAAATAGTTAAAGCTGAAATTTGAAACTGAAAACTCAGAGATACCAGTTTCCATATTTGGAAAATGATGGAGTTTTTCTACCTGGAGCTCATGTCCCTTCCAGCCATTTTATTTTTGTGATTCTGTAGCAAAGTGACTTTCTTTAAATTTTTCTGCCTGTCAGATGCTGGCAAAGATCCCAATGGCCAAAGGAGGATAAAATTAAATAATATGAAATTCATAATTATTATAAATTATCAAAAGGACACAATGGTAAATCAGATCATTTTCCAAATAATAAGTTCAAGGTTCTCCATTCGACTTTTATTTTTCATACAACCAGCCGAAAATTTAGGGGTGAAGTCATTTCTTGGACAATGACTACTTTTAAGTTTAGTTCACCAAATCCGAGTTTCATTCACAATGAAAGTCTGTTGCCTGCTTTATGCCAGTTCCAAGATATTCACCAACACCTGCTTCTTCATCAGTACAGACTATGGAACAAAGGATGCCACGAAGCAAATAGCTGTGATTCTCCTGATAGAGAAACACTTCCAATTCAGTAAAATATTTAAGATGTTATTTTGTAAACTGGTGATAATAATAAATTCTCAGCCACAGCACAAACACTATTGCAAAATGCTGGTAATGAAATGTACCTCAAACACAATAGCTGGCTTTAAATGTTTCAGATCTTAGAGTCAGCCAAATAAAAACAGCAAAACAAATGCATGAACCCATATAAGTCAATAAAGAATAAATCCACAGTTCTCCTTTAGGTTTTGTTGGAAATGAGGAAAGGAGAGTTCATGTCTTCAAAGGATTGCGTTAAGATGACTATACAGCACCAAAGATGATAATCCATTTCAGTCAAGACTTGTCGGCAACTTTCTTGAGAGCAAGAACCATTTCTTGTTAATCTTTGTCCCTTCAATGGCATTTTACATAACAGACATTTTCATTATACATTATACACTAATCAAGTCCATGAGGTAGAGTTCCTACTGTGAATTGGGATAATTTAGAAGCCTTAAAATTTTACCTAACTAGAGCTAATTTATAAAGGATAATTTTCCTTGAGGAGCTTTTGCTTTATCCTGGCTTGAAATGGAAACACTAGTAGAATAAAATGAAAGAAAAATTGACCTAAAAAAAGAGATCAATGCATTTCAAAATGCAAAAAAATGATATTTGAGCTATATTTTTGATATGAAATATGCTATGCAGTGCAAAACAGTTCAGGTGAACTAAATAAATACAATTGGGAAACCCATCTGGTTTTTACACATTTGATATGAGGTTATGCAATCATATATACTATATCCATAAACAAGGGTATGCTATGCTATGCTAAGTCACTTCAGTCGTGTCTGACTCTGTGTGACCCCATAGACGGCAGCCCACCAGGCATCCCAGTCCCGGGATTCTCCAGGCAAGAACACTGGAGTGGGTTGCCATTTCCTTCTCCAATGCATGAAAGTGAAAAGAGAAAGTGAAGTCACTCAGTCATGTCCGACCCCCAGCTACCCCATGGACTGCAGCCTATCAGGCTCCTCCATCCGTGGGATTTTCCAGGCAAGAATACTGGAGTGGGATGTCATTGCCTTCTCCGAAACAGGGGTATAGGAAAGCTTAATTGAAAGAGGAATTCTATATGTACTTTTTATGAATGGGTTGCTTAGCCCTGGCACTCTCCTTGAATATACAGCTTTTAGACCTATAGTTTATTAGTCCAGTTTTAGGAAAGAAGTATTCAGAGGGAGTCTTAAGCCTTTCAAAGATATTGTAGGCCAGGTGTAGATTGAGTTTATGATTGATTTCTTGCTACTGCAATCTCAGCATGACATATTAATTTGAAATATGATATTGTTCCTTATTACCATTTTGCATGAGAGGAAAACATTCAGTAAAACAGATGAAAATCATTTTCCAGCTCCCCTGGACTTTTCTAATCAGTGTCATTGAAGGAATTGACGTGCTTTACTCCTCTGAAATGTTTAATAATCACAACATTCACAACATACGTGTTATATGTTCTACTTTCATAGCAATGCTCCTTGGTAATTGAAATCAACTATTTTTCTAGTTTTTTTTTTTTTTAAAGAAATTGCCATTTAAGCCATCAAACCAGAATAAAGATTCACTTGTTTGAATAATCCAAGTATGATATTTAAATCAGGTACATTATGCACAATTTTCCTTCCCTGCTGAGGGGCACGTGCGCTTGAAAGAACAGACAGATCTTGTTCCACCCTGATAAGGTCAGAGAAGCTTAGCTAGAATGAAGATGCTTAAAGCTCATTGGTTTTGCCTCTGAAGCACAAGGTTGTTACCATGACTACAAAGCTACTGTTGCTAAGGCATACACAGGCTCAACTGATGTCAAGGATTCCGGGTGGCCCAGCAACAAAAGCTATTACTTTATGTTGTTCAGTAGAAGTTTTTGAATAGTAGTACAGCGACAGAGCAATTCCAGGTAAACATGGTTTTCTATATTTCCCATGTAGATATAAGATTGTACTTCAAAATGATAGTAAATGATTGGAAACAGATCCATTTCTTCCAATCAGTTAATCAAAGAAATAGATTGAAGGGAGTTGAAAGGAGAAAAGTGTGCACAACCAGTATTAAAACACTGCTTTACTTTCTATTTTCTGAATATAGAATTAAAAGCTATGAAGAATTATAAAATAACCTCATAGATCTGTAAATCAGTTATGTTGCAGACCACAACAGCCAACTCACTGTTCGCTAGGAAGAATTAGAAAATTAGGAAAACAGACAATAAAAGAATGTATCAGAAGGGGCAACTCATCCACAGTCTTGCCTCTAGAATAGATAGCAATGTCAATTCTTTGTTATTTGTTTATCACAGCTTAACTGAGGTATGATTGACCAGTCATCATTGAATATATTTAAGGTGTACAATGTGATGCTTTAATATGTGTGTACATGGTGAAATCACACCTCCAGTCAAACTTTTTAATCTTTATGTGCATGTATGCATGTGTGGTGAGAGCATTTAAGATCTACTCTCTTACCAAAATTCAAGTGTACAATGCATTGTTATTAACTATATTTTTACTATTAACTATAGCACTATACACTATAGTGCTGTACATTAGATCTGTCAAATTTATTAATCTTATAACTGAAAGTTATTTTTTTTTTCCTGGCCAAAGTGCTGGAGTTTCAGCTTTAGCATCATTCCTTCCAAAGAACTCCCAGGACCGATCTCCTTTAGAATGGACTGGTTGGATCTTCTTGCAGTCCAAGGGACTCTCAAGAGTCTTCTCCAACACCACAGTTCAAAAGCATCAATTCTTCTGCGCTCAGCTTTCTTCACAGTCCAACTCTCACATCCACACTTGACTACTGGAAAAACCATAGCCTTGACTAGATGAACCTTTGTTGGCAAAGTAGTACCTGCTTTTTAATATGCTATCTAGTTTGGTCATAACTTTCCTTCCAAGGAGTAAGCGTCGTTTAATTTCATGGCTTCAATCACCATCTGTAGTGATTTTGCAGCCCCCAAAATAAAGTCTGACACCATTTCCACTGTTTCCCCATCTATTTGCCATGAAGTGATGGGACCGGATGCCATGATCTTCGTTTTCTGAATGTTGAGCTTTAGGCCAACTTTTCACTCTCCACTTTCACTTTCATCAAGAGGCTTTTAGTTCCTCTTCACTTTCTGCCATAAAGGTGGTGTCATCTGCATATCTGAGGTTATTGATATTTCTCCCGGCAATCTTGATTCCAACTTGTGCTTCTTCCAGCCCAGCATTTCTTATGATGTACTCTGCATATAAGTTAAATAAGCAGGGTGACTATACAGCCTTGACATGCTAAAGCTGAAACTCCAGTAGTTTGGCCACCTCATGCGAAGAGTTGACTCATTGGAAAAGATCCTGATGCTGGGAGGAATTGGAGGCAGGAGGAGAAGGGGACAACAGAGGATGAGATGGCTGGATGCTATCACCAACTTGATGGAAGTGAGTTTGAGTGAACTCCGGAAGTTGGTGATGGACAGGGAGGCCTGGCATGCTGCAATTCATGGGGTCACAAAGAGTCAGACATGACTGAGTGACTGAACTGAACTGAAACACCTTTCCTGATACTCATACCAGACTGCTTCTCTGTGCTATAAACTCCTAGACTGCCCTGTTGTTCTTCATAGAACTTGAAACACTTGTAATGAAAGTCAGGCTTTTCCTCCAGACTCTACAGAGTGCAGGTTTGTTACGGCTCTATCACCCAACACAGTGTCCATAGCAGTGTTCAGTGAATATGTGAAAACCGGCTTAAAAGAAAATGTGCAGCTTGTTTGGAAAGAGACAAGTTGCTCAGTTTGCATATCAAGTACAGGGTTCATGAGATGAAGTAGTGGGAGATAAGTTTGGGGTTATAGTTTCTAGAATTTTCCAAATAAGACTGAAGTATTTATATCTGAGTCAGTAGACAAGGGAAGTCAGTATAGGACTCTGAGATGAGATGTGACAAGGTCAACGTGGAGGGTATTTCCACTGCTTCCTGTTCGGAACTGAAGGCAACCCAGCCCAGGAACCATGTTGCATTGTCTTGTCTTGATTACAATGATTTTGATGGTCTCCAGAGTTGTGATCTTTGATGCTTATAAATGCAGACTTGCTTATGGCAGTGTTTCAGGTCCAAGGTTTCTTCATAATGTGATTTATGAATTTAGTCAATGTTACCTGACAACACAGAGTTATGAAATTTTGTTTTTCCTGATGCCACCATGGGTTTGCTGCCAACTTGCTCTGAAACAAGAAAGGCCAATTTAAAAATAACTCCAGGAACTGCTGTAAAAGTACACACCTCTGTTTGGGCACAGGTGTGATGTTGCATGGGGAACAAAAGCACAGCTAAATCAATAGTGGTAACATTTTTCCTATTTTCTGCTTAAAGAAAAATAAACAGCATCATTTTACTAATGTCAGCTGCTCTGAAGAGCAAGATCATAGATGACAGCATAAATGAGATGAGAAAGCAGACAGAAAAAGGCTGTATTTCTTAGTTTGTGGCCCTTTTCTCCTTTTTTTTTTTTTTTTTTTTTCTTCTTTGAAGCAAATTGTTTATTGGCAATTGACTGGCCTCTAAATATATCTTTCCTTATAAAATCTCATCCCTGTGGGATTGTGAGTTCATGATTGTCCACTCATCCTCAACAAACACACACACTTCTTTTCTGAGCCTTGTCAGATCTTTGTTAAGTATCTGGTTCTGTGCCCTAAGCACTCAATAGATCAGATCAGTTGCTCAGTCGTGTCCGACTCCTTGCGACCCCATGAACCGCAGCACGCCAGGCCTCCCTGTCCATCACCAGCTCCCGGAGGTCACTCAGACTCGCATCCATCGAGTCAGTGATGCCATCCAGCCATCTCATCCTCTGTCGTCCCCTTCTCCTCCTGCCCCCAATCCCTCCCAGCATCAGAGTCTTCTCCAATGAGTCAACTCTTCGCATGAGGTGGCCAAAATACTGGAGTTTCAGCTTTAGCATCATTCCTTCTAAAGAAATCCCAGGATTGATCTCCTTCAGAATGGACTGGTTGGATCTCCTTGCAGTCCAAGGGACTCTCAAGAGTCTTCTCCAGCACCACAGTTCAAAAGCATCAATTCTTCGGCGCTCAGCCTTCTTCACAGTCCAGCTCTCACATCCATACATGACCACAGGAAAGACCATAGCCTTGACTAGGCGAACCTTTGTTGGTAAAGTGATGTCTCTGCTTTTGAATATGCTATCTAGGTTGGTCATAACTTTCCTTCCAAGGAGTAAGCGTCTTTTAATTTCATGGCTGCAGTCACCATCTGCAGTGATTTTGGAGCCCAGAAAAACAAAGTCTGACACTGTTTCCACTGTTTCCCCATCTATTTCCCATGTAGTGATGGGACCAGATGCCATGATCTTCGTTTTCTGAATGTTGAGCTTTAAGCCAACCTTTTCACTCTCCACTTTCACTTTCATCAAGAGGCTTTTTAGCCCCTCTTCACTTTCTGCCATAAGAGTCGTGTCATCTGCATATCTGAGGTTACTGATATTTCTCCCAGCAATCTTGATTCCAACGTGTGTTTCTTCCAGTCCAGCATTTCTCATGCTGTACTCTGTATATAAGTTAAATAAGCATGGTGACAATATGCAGCCTTGACGTACTCCTTTTCCTATTTGGAACCAGTCTGTTGTTCCATGACCAGTTCTAACTGTTGCTTCCTGACCTGCATACAGATTTCTCAAGAGGCAGATCAGGTGGTCTGATATTCCCATCTCTCTCAGAATTTTCCATAGTTTATTGTGATCTACAAAGTCAAAGGCTTTGGCATAGTCAATAAAGCAGAAATAGATGTTTTTCTGGAACTCTCTTGCTTTTTCCATGATCCAGCGGATGTTGGCAATTTGATCTCTGGTTCCTCTGCCTTTTCTAAAACCAGCTTGAACATCAGGAAGTTCACGGTTCACATATTGCTGAAGCCTGGCTTGGAGAATTTTGAGCATTACTTTACTAGCGTGTGAGATGAGTGCAATTGTGTGGTAGTTTGAGCATTCTTTGGCATTGCCTTTCTTTAGGATTGGGATGAAAACTGACCTTTTCCAATCTTGTGGCCACTGCTGAGTTTTCCAAATTTGCTGGCATATTGAGTGCAGCACTTTCACAGCATCATCTTTCAGGACTTGGAATAGCTCCACTGGAATTCCATCACCTCCACTAGCTTTGTTCGTAGTGATGCTTTCTAAGGCCCATTTGACTTCACATTCCAAGATGTCTGGCTCTAGGTCAGTGATCACATCATCATGATTATCTGGGTCTTGAAGCTCTTTTTTGTACAGTTCTTCTGTGTATTCTTGCCACCTCTTCTTAATATCTTCTGCTTCTGTTAGGTCCACACCATCTCTGTCCTTTATGTGTGACCTTAGGCAAGCTATTACTGAGTGATTTCCTCAGTGTCATGACACTGACCTTGTGCCAGCTACTTTACCCTGAAATAAATTCCCATCATTATCTCCATTTTTCATGCAGAAAACTGAATCAGGGAGTTTAAGTAACTTGCCCAAGTTTGTGGAGCCAATAAGTGGTATATTCAGGATTCTAACTCCAGCAGCCTGGATTCTAGACCTTGATCTTATACTGTAATCTCTAAGCCTTAGTTTCTTCTCTGAAACAGTTGAAATGATACTTACCTTCTAAGGCTGTTAAGGAGGACATAGTAGCTCCTTAATAAATGCTGGTTATTGTAATTAATAATTTGTGAGATCTATGCTCTTAAATATTATTAACTGCATACTCCAAGACCAGTTATCCATGTATTGCCTTTTTTTCTTTTCTGGGTTATCCACGTTTAATCTTGGTCTTAGGCTAAATTTCTTCTTGTAATGAGTATAACTCTGGGGCATTGCCCCTTCCCTTGGCTGATAAACGTTTAGGGAATATTTGATATTAATACAGTGCATTGTTATTCCAGATACCAAGACTCAACAGTGAATATTTACTTGTTTAACTGTATCTTGAAGGTATTTATGCTATATATCTATACTTGACGAGGGAATAGACATCGAAAAAAGATATCTTTTTCATCAACAGTTTTGGAATATTCTGAAATAAGCAAAATTAAGCATTTTTCCAACTATATACTTTGAAGCTCCATTTAACAGCTTTTTTTTTTTTTAATTTGTACACAGAACATGCACCCCTTTAAACTCTTATCTGAAACTTCCAGTCCTTGTTGATTATAATTATTCTACCATTAACTGATTGAAGATCACTAAAGAAGGTAGAAAAAAAGTACAATTAGCTTATAGGTTCCCCACCCTCTGCCATTCAGAATCTCTTAACATGCTACTGATCCACCCCAGGTGCTGATTTTATTCTCTTTGTTCTTTTTCCCCCTCTTAAAAAGGGCTGGTATAGTTTGGATGTCAGCCTTCCTGTTTCTATTCTTAACACAGGGTTATGCCACTCCTTTATACTCACTGATGGGTTTATATCTTTCTTCCACTTTTAAAAATATAAATCATTGTTCTAATCAGATGGACATATACTAAAGCCTGGAGGTGAAATGTTTGTGCTAAGTACTAGACATATGAATATCAAACATAGACGAACACAAACATTTAAAAATAGTTTGGAAAAAAAGGACTACAAGTAGAAAAAGCAGAATAGCCAGAGGGTTGGGAGGAAATCCAGATATTTACAGTATAATGAAAGTCAAAGGAAAAGGTGGTTATTGGCTTAAAACAGACCACTCAGTTATGATCTGAGGATCAGCAGAGTATTTTTATTGCAAGTATTTTCTCTTTCTGGGCATTGGATAAGCCTGAATATTAGGGTTTGGTTCAGCTAGAGGGCCACTGAGGTAGAAAAGAAGGTAACAAAACTTTTACAAGTCACTTGCTGTTACTAGGACAATACTGGAAAAATGAAAGGTCTTAAACATATGGTGTTTACCTACACAAGATATGTATTTAATTTTAAACTACTTGGGAAGCTAACCCAAAGCCCCTGGAAAAGAGAATGAAATCTTCCACAATCTCATGAAACAATGACCCCTGTGAAAGAAGGCCTGAACTAAGTCACCTGCAGAATTTCAAGGTGAAAGAGTTAAAGACCATCTGACTGTCAGTGGAAGTCCTGGAGGTTAGTACCAGTGTCTTAGGAACAGTGATGAATCTGAGTAAGACTGAAGCTTACCAAATCTGTGACCCAGGACTGACCCAGCTTAATCCCTGATTGGATTACGGTGATATATGATATGCTTTCTCTGTCTACCAGAGGAAAGGTTAAACCCCATCTGTGGGAAGAGAATATCATCTGGAAACTATAGTTCTTTTGTACTCAATAAATTTAAAATATTTGACATGAGATAAGGCAAGAACATTTGGTTAAGAGCCAATAGGAAAAAAAAAAAAAAAAAAATAGACAATGGGAACCTGCCCAAAAGTGATTCAGAATTTGTGGTTAGCAGCATGACCTTGAAAATAACCATGATTAATATGTTAATAAAACAGAGAAAAAGATGAAGAAAATACATGAAAAGATAAAGTATTTCACAAAATTGAAATCTATGGGAGAACCAATGCACATCTTAGTGTTGCAGGAAGAGGGACCCTTTCCAGGGCCCAAAACTGGGCTCTTGTCTAACACTCGGAAATGAATTGTCTGACAAGACACATGCGCTGACAAAGCAAGAAATTTTATTGGGAAAGGGCACCCGGGTGGAGAGCAGTAGGGTAAGGGATCCCAGGAGAACTGCTCTGCCGCGTGGCTTGCAGTCTCAGGTTTTATGGTGATGGGATTAGTTTCCGGGTTGTCTTTAGCCAATCGTTCTGACTCAGAGTCCTTCCTGGTGGTGCAGGCCTTGTTCAGCCAAGGTGGATGCCAGGGAGGATTCTGGGAGGTGGTCGGACATGTGGTGTCTCCTTTTGACCTTTCCCGGATTCTTCCGGTTGGTGGTGGCTTATTAGTTCTGTATTCCTTAGCAGGACCTCCTGTGGTAAAACAACTCGTGAAAATGGTTACTATGGTGCCTGGCCAGGGTGGGCGGTTTCAATCAGTATGCTTCCACTAACACTAGAACTAAAAAATACAATATTTTCATTAAGAATTTAGTGAACGCATTTGATAATAGGTGGAATACACTGGAAGACTGCTAAGCTGGATAGTAGATAAATAGAAAATATGCAATGAAGTACACAGAGAGAAAAATTATGAAGAAGAAAGATGAGCAAAAATGTAATAATCTTTGCAACCCATGAACTGTAGCCCACCAGGCTCCTCTGTCTATGGAATTCTTCAGGCAAAAATACTGAATGGAGGAATGGAATGCCATTTCCTTCTCCCGGGGCTCTTCCCTACTCAGGGATCAAAACTGAGTCCCCTTCATTGCAGGTGGATTCTTAACCATCTGAGCCACCAGGGAAATCCAATAATTGGGTACAACATGATAATAAAATTCTAATGTTGTATAGAAAAGTGAAGTCGCTCAGTCATGTCTGACTCTTTGTGCGAACCCATGGACTGTAGCTTACCAGGCTCCTCTGTCCATGGGATTTTCCAGGCAAGAGTACTGGAGTGGGTTGCCATTTCCTTCTCCAGGGGATCCTCCCAACCCAGGGATCAAACTTGGGTCTCCTGCATTGCAGGCAGATGCTTTACTGTCTGAGCCACCAGGGAAGCCAGGAAAGAATGTTGTGTAATTGGATTCAGAAAAGGAAAAATGATATAGACTTAGACAGAAGCAATTTTTGAGCAGACAATGGTAAATAATTTCCCATAATTGATGGAAAAATCTCAAACAGAGACTCAAGAAGCTTAGAGAACCCAAGACAGTAAAAATTTGAAAAATCATACTAGGCACATCATAGTCAAACTGGCTAAAAATCAAAGACCCAGAGAAAATCTTAAAGGTGACAGAAAAGAAGAGACACTTAACCTTCAAAGAACTCATATTGACAGCTGACTTCCCACTAGGAGTGATAAAAAGACAGATGAGAGTTGAATCACATATTTAAAGTGCTGAAAGAAAACTGCCAAATTTGATTTCTATACCCAAGGAAAACATCCTGGTAATGGCTTCTGAATTATTCTGTCATCTACAGACTGTCTAAACAAACAAAAACAATAAAAGTCATTCTATAGACAGTGGGGAATGAGCCTAGATGAAAACAGAAATGTCAGTAGGAAGAAAGAGCATGAGGAAGGATAAATATATAGATAAATATCAATGAAATTGATCATATAAAGCAATACAGATCTTTCTTGACTTAAAATGAGGTTATGTTCCTGTAAACCCATCATAAGTTGAAAATGGAATAAGTTGAAAATGCACTTAATATACCCACTGAACATCACAATTAGCCTTGCCTACCTTAAATATACTCAGAACACTTGCATTAGCTTATAGTTGGGCAAAAGTGCCTAACACAAAGCCTATCTTATAAAAAAGTACTGAATAGCTCATGGAGTTCATTGAATACTCTACTGAAACAGAATGACTGTGTGTGTACAGAATGGTTGTATGTGTATTAATTATTTGCTCTCATGAATCATGTGGCTGACTGGGAGCTAAGATTCACCTCCCAGCATCACAAAAATATTATGAAGCACGTTGCTAGTTCAGAAAAAGATCAAAATTTAGAATTTGAAGTATGATTTCTTCTGAATGTGCATTGCTTTTGGATCATTATTAAGTCAAAAAATCGTATGTAGAACCATTGTAAGTCAGGGATAGACTATATGATATTATGCCATGGAGTTAAAAACTCTATTGCACTAAAATGCACGAAAATAACAACACAAAAATTGGTAAGTAGATGTAAAATATTCTAAGATTGTAGCATTATGAGGTAAGTGGCAAAAGCAATACTTTGTGTTATCATCAAGGTCGACTCTGAATCTCCTTTTCCTGAAGCCTAGGCAATAGCTGATGATACCTAGTGTTAACTTCCTTTGATACTATAAATCCACTTTCTTCCAAGGATCCTTCCACTTCCATATCCTCTATAAGTTTTCCTTGACCAAAATTAGAACTAGAGTAAACCTTAATCTCATTATTTCATCTACCTCTGTGTATTTAGCAAGTCAAGAATCTGTAGGTCCATTGTCTTTTAGCAGGGAAAGTCTGCCAACTGATGCCTAGACATGCATCTTTTTGCCTCTCTAATATGAACCATTGTGTTTGCCCTCTGATGCCCTCTTGCAACACCTACCATCTTACTTGGATTTCTCTTACCTTGGGCATGGGGTATCTCTTCATGGCTGCTCCAGCAAAGCACAGCCATTGCTCCTTACCTTGGATGAGGGGGTCTCTCCTCACCACCACCCTTCCTGACCTTCAACATGGGATAGCTCCTCTAGGCCCTCCTGCACCCACACAGCCACAGCTCCTTGGATGTGGGGTTGGTCCTCCCGGCGTGGGGCAACCCAAGATGGGTGGGTCATGGTGGAGAGATCTGATAGGATCTGGTCCACTGGAGAAGGGAATGGCAAACCACTTCAGTATTCTTGCCTTGAGAACCCCATGAATAGTGTGAAAAGGCAAAATGATAGGATACTGAAAGAGAAACTCCCCAGGTCAGTAGGTGCCCAATATGCTACTGGAGATCAGTGGAGAAATAACTCCAGAAAGAATGAAGGGATGGAGCCAGAGCAAAAAGAATACTCAGCTTTGGATGTGACTGGTGATAGAAGCAAGGTCCGATGCTGTAAAGAGCAATATTGCATAGGAACCTGGAATGTCAGGTCCATGAGTCAGGGCAAATTGGAAGTGATCAAACAAGAGATGGCAAGAGTGAATGTCGACATTCTAGGAATCAGTGAACTCAAATGGACTGGAATGGGTGAATTTAACTCAGATGACCATTATATCTACTACTGTGGGCAGGAATCCCTCAGAAGAAATGGAGTGGCCATCATGGTCAACAAAAGAGTCCAAAATGCAGTACTTGGATGCAATCTCAAAAATGACAGAATGATCTCTGTTTGTTTCCAAGGCAAACCATTCAATGTCACAATAATCCAAGTCTATGCCCCAACCAGTAACGCTGAAGAAGCTGAAGTTGAATGGTTCTATGAAGACCTACAAGACCTTTTAGAACTAACACCAGAAAAAGATGTCCTTATCATTATAGGAGACTGGAATGCAAAAGTAGGAAGTCAAGAAACACCTGGAGTAACAGGCAAATTTGGCCTTGGAATATGGAATGAAGCAGGGCAAAGACTAATAGAGTTTTGCCAAGAAAATGCACTGGTCATAACAAACACACTCTTCCAACAACACAAGAGAAAACTCTACACATAGACATCACCAGATGTACAACACCGAAATCAGATTGATTATATTCTTTGCAGCCAAAGATGGAGAAGCTCTATACAGTCAGCAAAAACAAGACCAGGAGCTGACTGTGGCTCAGACCATGAACTCCTTATTGCCAAATTCAGACTTAAATTGAAGAAAGTAGGGAAAACCACTAGACCATTCAGGTATGACCTAAATCAAATCCCTTATGATTATACAGTGGAAGTGAGAAATAGATTTAAGGGCTTAGATCTGATAGATAGAGTGCCTGATGAACTATGGAATGAGGTTCGTGACATTGTACAGGAGACAGGGATCAAGACCATCCCCATGGAAAAGAAATGCAAAAAAGCAAAATGGCTGTCTGGGGAGGCCTTACAAATAGCTGTGAAAAGAAGAGAAGCAAAAAGCAAAGGAGAAAAGGAAAGATATAAACATCTGAATGCAGAGTTCCAAAGAATAGCAAGAAGAGATAAGAAAGCCTTCCTCAGCAATCAATGCAAAGAAATAGAGGAAAACAACAGAATGGGAAATACTAGGGATCTCTTCAAGAAAATCCAAGATACCAAAGGAACATTTCATGCAAAAATGGGCTTGATAAAGGACAGAAATGGTATGGACCTAACAGAAGCAGAAGATATTAAGAAGAGGTGGCAAGAATACACAGAAGAACTATACAAAAAAGAGCTTCACGACCCAGAGAATCACGATGGTGTGATCACTGACCTAGAGCCAGACATCCTGGAATGTGAAGTCAAGTGGGCTTTAGAAAGCATCACTAGGGACAAAGCTAGTGGAGGTGATGGAATTCCAGTTGAGCTATTCCAAATCCTGAAAGATGATGCTGTGAAAGTGCTGCACTCAATATGCCAGCAAATTTGGAAAACTCAGCAGTGGCCACAAGATTGGAAAAGGTCAGTTTTCATTCCAATCCCAAAGAAAGGCAGTGCCAAAGAATGCTCAAACTACCACACAATTGCACTCATCTCACACGCTAGTAAAGTAATGCTCAAAATTCTCCAAGCCAGGCTTCAGCAGTATGTGAACCATGAACTTCCTGATGTTCAAGCTGGTTTTAGAAAAGGCAGAGGAAGAAATTACCAACATCTGCTGGATCATCGAAAAAGCAAAAGAGTTCCAGGAAAACATCTATTTCTGCTTTATTGACTATGCCAAGGCCTTTGACTGTGTGGATTGCAATAAAATGGAAAATTCTGAAAGAGATGGGAATACCAGACCACCTGATCTGCCTCTTGAGAAATTTGTATGCAGGTCAAGGAGCAAGAGTTAGAACTGTGCATGGAACAACAGACTGATTCCAAATAGGAAAAGGAATACGTCAAGGCTATATATTGTCACCCTGCTTATTTAACTTCTATGCAGAGTACATCATGAGAAACGCTGGACTGGAAGAAACACAAGTTGGAATCAAGATTGCTGGGAGAAATATCAATAACCTCAGATATGCAGATGACACCACCCTGATGGCACAAAGTGAAGAGGAACTAAAAAGCCTCTTGATGAAAGTGAAAGTGGAGAGTGAAAAGGTTGGCTTAAAGCTCAACATTCAGAAAACGAAGATTATGGCATCCGGTCCCATCACTTCATGGCAAATAGATGGGGAAACAGTGGAAACAGTGTCAGACTTTGTTTTTCTGGGCTCCAAAATCACTACAGATGTGACTGCAGCCATGATATTAAAAGACGCTTACTCCTTGGAAGGAAAGTTATGACCAACCTAGATAGCATATTCAAAAGCAGAGACATCACTTTGCCAACAAAGGTTCGCTCTAGTCAAGGCTATGGTCTTTCCTGTGGTCATGTATGGATGTGAGAGCTGGACTGTGAAGAAGGCTGAGCGACGAAGAATTGATGCTTTTGAACCGTGGTGTTGGAGAAGACTCTTGAGAGTCCCTTGGACTGCAGAGAGATCCAACCAGTCCATTCTGAAGGAGATCAGCCCTGGGATTTCTTTGGAAGGAATGATGCTAAAGCTGAAACTCCAGTACTTTGGCTACCTCATGCTAAGAGTTGACTCATTAGAAAAGACTCTGATGCTGGGAGGGATTGGGGGGCAAGAGGAGAAGGGCACGACAGAGGATGAGATGGCTGGATGGCATCACTGATGGCATCACTGACTCGATGGCATCACTGACTCGATGGACACGACTGAGCGACTGATCTGATCTGAATATGCACCATTAAGATCTGTTTTTGCTTTTTTTTTTTTCTTGGCCAGACAATTTGCAGTCATGTTCTTTTATTCACACCTCAGTGTGCTTTGTTTCCTCTTCACTTTGCAGATCTAAGGAACAAGCATGTTTTACTTATTTTTATTCTTTCTCTTTCAATTCAATCTTTTTTTTTTTCGAATGAGAAATATTTTAAATATCTGTACCAGGACACTTTATCAACTGTGTGCTATAGATCTATGAGTAGTTATGACCCTCTGTTTATGTTTATTTGTTGACATTTGCATTTTATCTTATTACTTCAACTTTGTAGACCAATCACCTTGTTCCTACCATCTTTCCTTTTGTTTTCTCCCATAAATTTCAGTTTGTTTCTTTCTCTTGACTACAATGTAGGTAAAAATACGGACTCTGGGGCTAGACTGCCTTGCTTCAAAATCCCATCTTCTGTAACTACTGGGTAACTGGGGAAGTTTATCTTAACCTTTCTTAACTTTGACGAAGGCCATGAAGATAATAGAATCTACTATTACTTGGGATTTGGGGGGTTTGTTGGAATTAATATAAATGAGTCTCTATCATTTGTGCTGGACAAATGGCAACACAAAAAATAAGTGCTAGCTATTGTTCTTATGGTTCCTTATTTGTTATTTCTTTTTGATGTACTACTTAACAGTTTTATGCAATGATTTTTATTACTTTCACACTGTAAGTTTAGAGTTATTTATAATCTTTATTGAAATCTGATGCTACTTTTTGCAACAACAAAAATTATCCTTGTATTGATCTAAACCTTCCTGTCTTCACACATGCTTTCCACTGGTGGCTCCAGTTCTGCCTTTTGTGTTTAGTCGCTCAGTCGTGTCTGATCCTTTGTGACCCCATGGACTACAGCCTGCCAGGCTCCCCTGTCCATGGGGATTCTCCAGGCAGAAGTACTGGAGTGGGTTGCCATGCCCTCCTCCAGGGGATCTTCCCAACAGAGAGATCAAATCCAGGTCTCCCACATTGCAGGTTGATTCTTTACAGTCTGAACCACCAGGGAAACTCAAGAATACTGGTGTGGGTAGCCTATCTCTTCTCCAGGGGATCTTCCTGACCTAGGAATCAAACCACAGTCTCCTGCATTGCAGACGGATTCAGAAAACAGAAATGTTTCATTTTTACACATCAGCTCTTCTGAAGACAACCATGTTATGCACTCTGAGTGGTCTCACACGTAAACTAAATGTTTTCATTTCACCTCTTCATTTCTCCAAGAAACATCCTGTTCATGATGCCAGTTGTCTTGCTGTTTGCCCAGTTTGCTGAGCCCAGGATAGGCAAAGTGCAGACTAAGAGGCTGGAAGGAGACTCTAGGAGCCATAGGAACTACAGATGTAGTTTATTCTCTCCTGGCTGGTACGGCAGCCATAACACAGCCTCTCTCCTAGCTGGCATCGCAGCCATAACATAGTCATATTATAACCTCATCTAACATAACCATGATGCCTCTCTAGTACAGCCCCAAAGCAGCAGCAACCAGGGCTTCCAGGGTGAAGCTCATACAGGTATAAACCAAACCACACAACCTATGACCAAGCGAGTACCTTGTGATGCACATGTGCAGTGCTGTAAGTGATTTTAGTCATTATATAACCAAGCAAAGTCATCGTTTACAGAGCATGGGGTGAGACTGCATGAGAGAGGTGACTGGTGCCATCTTGTTCGTTTCCCCACAAACATTCCTCTGTTCTTGTCATTTTCTTTGCTAGCAAGAAAGGTGAATTGTATCTTTCATGCTAATCACTTTGGGACAGACAACACACACTACCGAATGCACATACTGTATTTTGCAGTTGAATGTAAGTGACCACCAACGTCCTTGTGTTGTTGCTTTAATTTTAAGAAGCTACCATTTTCTTAGATCAAGATGTTCTCACCTCGGACGTATACAAGTAGACTAGCCCCAACGACTAAAAACTAAACTTTGTATTTGTATTTCAGTAGATGATGGGAAGAATAGTAGAAGTTCTGAAGCTCTGACTTGCCCTGGCTAACCAAGCATTCATCTACACTCCACCAGGTAGTATGGTCAGCAGCCATAGGAGCTGCAGAGGAAAGACAGGGCGGAGATGGGGAAAGCTGGAAATGAGGATACAGAGGGCCAAAAAGGAGAGACGAGCTGGAATGAGGCCAAGCACAGCAGACAGATGCTGTCTTCTCATACCCAGGAACTAGCCTTAGTCCATGAAGTTGCCTGAAAACACAATGGGAGTGACTGATTCATTTAGCGAACACTTCAAACACTATGATTTAAATGTGAAGGATTTAGTTTGGTAAATCAAAAACATTCTAACAAAACACTGCTACCTCTCAATGTTTAGTATGTCTGGAGGATTTTGTTACTTTTTTATTTCCTTCACCAACAGTTTCTCAGAAGAGCCCTTGGATGTTAAGAAGTTCTTTCTATGTGACTTGAGAATATTCCTTTTTCTTTTTTTCTTTCTGAGAAACAGAAAGTTATATACTTTCTCTGAAGTAAGCAAGTCAGAATGGCAAAGGGTTCTTTTCAGTTCACAACTTCAGTTCCTCGGGGAAAGCAGGCACCTCTACAACTCCATCCTCCAGGGTATAAAACCGGTCCATTTAGTACATACTGAGCTGTTTCCTTCTTGTCCCTGGGCAGGAAGCTACTCCTTTGCTTTAACTAGAGTTAGTGTGCTGATGACAGACTGAGTCTTGTTTTGATGCACAACGTAAGATTGACTTAACCGATTTTCCTATATCAACTCACCAACTTTAAGCTCCAAAATCAGATAACTTCTAAACCATTATAAAACAAATAAAAAGTATTTCTACACACACACACACACACACACACACACACACACACACACAATTACTTTGTATGCTGGGAAAAAGCTAAATATTCTTTGATATCCATCTGTGATGGGGCTTAAATAAGAGACTTGGTCATATTCTTTATTTAAAATACTATTTGAATATGCATCTAGTTGAGGCCAGACTACAGAGTAGTCATCTGATTCTCAGAGGAGTATTTGAAACTATTAAATAGCATAAGCCAGGAATGCTGCAGTAACAAATGAAGCCTAGTATATCAGTAACTTAGAATATCAATGTGTATTTCTTGGTCTTGAGTATATATGCAATGCACTTTGGGGAAGGAGAGGAGTAGAAGGCTTTGTTTCTCACAGTCACTCAGGGATCCAGGCTAACAGAAAAAAAAAAAAAAAAATCATGGCCTTCTTAGTTACTAAGGCAAAGAAAAGATAGCATGGAGACCTCATACCTCCCTTCTCCGTGTTTCTTCCCAGAAGTGACATGTGTCACTTCCATTTATTTTAGTCCTTTGATGACAACCAGTCACATGGCCCCACCTCACAGTAGTAGGGCTGGAAAGTGTAATTTTTTATTTTATGCCTAAAAAGAAAGGAAAACCAGTCACTGATTTTGCAAGAGAAATTTCTACTGTGGACCCTAAAGAGGTCTGAAATGTTCTAGAGGCTTATCAAATAGTTTTATCAAAAATCAGTGCCTCCATTTGGTAGCTGGGACTCTATAAAGGACAGAGGCAATATTATGCATATTTGATTGATAAATACATAAAGGATTTGGAACTTAATTGTGGGGCTTTTGGAGTTATGTTTTATAATAATATTTGTACTTGTGAACTGAGAAACATTTAAGTGTGGGACAGGAAGTACTATCAATTATGTCTTTGGTAACATAATTCCATTTAGGAAGGTATAAATGCTTTCAACAGTCCAAAAGAAACTCAATTTCTCTTGGGCAAAAAAGCACTAAACTACAGGGATCTCTGAATCATAGTTGAAATAGATTGCTGGCATATGGAACTGTTTCAGAATTACACTTGTATCATTTTGGAATTAAAGCAGAATTGAGTATGCCAGGAGAAGGGATTTTCAGGTCCACACATCAGGGGATTTACTTTGTTTCGCCAGGTTCTTTCTCCACACAAGCCCTAGGGTTATCTGTCTCACTGCATTCCTGAACAGCTCAAAATCTTCCAGCTCCCCATCAAGCTCAGAATCAAGTGCAAATTCCCCAGCACACGGTGTAGAATCCTAGATCACTGAGCACTGCCTACTTCCATTTAAAGCTTTACCATCACCAGTCACTTATCCCATTCTATTGGAATCCCAAACTTCTTCACTTAGGCTGTGATCTGTTAGCTTTGAGTACTTTATATATTTTCACTATGGAGGAAAATAATTAGCAAAAACAATTATTAGAACATTCTGATTACAACCCTGGTGTCAAAGATTAGCTGAAATATGTTTCCTTATTTTAAGAAGAAGGGAAAGAAGAAAGGAAAGGAGGAGAAAAGCTAGGAAGAAAGGCAAATATAGGCTCGAATTTTCACAGACACATTTGGACTTTACATTTCATTGTTTCTTAAAGCAATAATATATGCTTATTGATACAATAGGCAAAGTGCTGGATCTTTTCTAAGTTTATGTTTCAAATTTTAATCATGCTAACAATAACAAATGAAATCCAAAAGTATATTCATATTTTTATTAATAATATAGTAAATATGCATAGTAACATTATACTAATGTTTTAATTAGTAACAATTCAATTTTCCTCTCTCAACTCCCTCCAGTTTCACCCTTTTAAGTAATCAGTAAAAACATCTTCCATTCTGTTATTCCCCACCTTTTTCTATATTCATGCTACCAAAAAGACATAAATGTATCAATAAGGACTTTTTTTTTAAAGTACAGAAAACTCAATCCTAATTTTTATTTTTGAATAGTTGAATGGAGTCAATTTGCTAGAAAGATTTGTTAAAATACAGTTATATTATTCTTTTCCTGCCCCCTTGGAATTTTCCTTTTTGGATATTAAGTTTCATTTATATACTTGAATCTCTTTCCAGAGTATTTTAGTCTATTTTACTCATACTTTTCTTGTTTGTACCAATGTCATACTATTGTGATCACGTAGTTTTGTGGTAAGTACAAATAAATGTGCAGTTTCCCTAAATATTCTTTCTAAAAGATTTCTTAGCTCTTTTTGGACATTCTTATATATAAGTCATAAATTAGTTTTGCCATTCAATCCCTCTAAATACATACATACAAACCCAATAATCTTAAAAGTTCAGCTGTTTCTAGTGGGTTTGCAGTTATAGTTTATTGTTTTTAAACATCATCTCTTTGATATATAATTATTTGAATATCCTTTCATGTGCTCGTTGGCCATGGGTATATATTCTTTTCTGAAGTTTTGGTTACAGTTTTGTAAATTTTTTATCAGATTGTTTGTCTTCTTATTAGGGACTTCCCTAGTAGCTCAGCTGGTAAAAAATCCATCTGCAGTGGAGGAGACTCGGGTTCAATCCCTGGAATGGGAAGATCCCCTGGAAAAAGGAATGGCTATCCTAAGAAGTGTGTGTGTGTGTCTGTGTGTGTGTGTGCACGTATGCGCATGCTCATAGACTGTAGCCTGCCAGGCTCCTCTGTCCATGGGATTCTCCAGGCAAAAATACTGGAGTGGGGTGCCATGCCTTCCTCCGGGACATCTTCCAGACCCAGGGATTGAACCTGTGTCTCTTGTGTCTCCTGCATTGGCAGGCAGATATTTTACCACTAGATTCACCTGGGAAGCCCGCCACCTGGGAAGACTTTTGTGTCATTCTGAATTCAGTTCATTTCTCAAATATACATATTATGAATTGCTGCTTGCAATTTCATTTTCTTAATGGTATTTTGAAGAGCAGTACAAAATTGTAATGAAATCAACTTCTCATGTTTTTCTTTTGTTATGAAACATTTTTGTGTTTTATCTAGTAATTTTTTGTTGACCTAAGTTCATGAAATTTTTGTGTTTATTTTCTAGAATTTATAGTTTTAGTTTGCATTTTAGCCTCTGATCCTCTTTGAATTGTTTTTGTGTATTATACGAGAAAAATTCTGGGACAATATATTTCTGTCTGTCCTTGTGCCCAAGTTCAGTTTGAAAATTTGCCTTGTGTTTTCAGACCCGCTAGAACTGGAATCTGTCTTTTGTTGGTCCATACATTCCCATCCTTTTCCTGACTTGGGGACAGATTTTTAGAGATGAATTCCTGCCCAGCCCCATTTTACTTAGATTTCCTGAGGCTGATTGCTCTTTTCCAGTTCATGCCTACTCCTTGATTCCTCTGCCCATATTCCATCTCTTTCCTTTCAGCACACCCTGCCACTTCATGTACTTGTTTTTTCTGCCACTTGCAATACAACACTAGCCCCATTATCCATTGTCCACTTCTCCAGCTTCATTGAATATCCTCAAAACACCTTCACGCAGCTTTTCCTTCTAGAGCCTTCTCTGCTTTAGACTGGACATCTGATTCCAAGAGTGGCATCTTTCAGGCTATGCCATTTGGGCAATTTAAATATATCATGCCCAATCATTTCCAGAATTTTAACACTAGTTCTTTTATTTCAATTTTTACTGAAGCATAGTTGCTTTACAATGTTATGTTCATTTCCATTGTACAACAATGTGAATCAGTTATGCATATGCATATATCCTCACTTTTTACATTTTGTTCCTATTTAAGTCACCAAAGAGCATTGAATAGAATTCTCTGTGCTATACAGCAGGTTCTCATTAGTCATCTATTTTATATATAGTAGTACTTTCCTGATAGCTCAGTTGGTGAAGAATCCACCTATAATGTGGGAGGTCAGAGTTCCATACCTGGGTAGGGAAGATCTGCTGGAGAAGGGAACAGCCTTCCACTCCAGTATTCTGGCCTGGAGTATTCCATGGACTGTATATCCATGGGTTTGCGAAGAGTCAGATCCAACTGAGCCACTTTCATTTTCAGCCTATATATGTCAGTCCCAATCTCCCAATTCATCCCACCTTCCCCTGCCCACCCTTGGTATCCATACATTTGTTCTCTATATGTGCCTCTATTTCTGGTTTGCAAATAAGTTCATTTGTACCATCTTTATAGATTTCACATTTAAGTGATATTTCATGATATTTTTTCCCTCTTTCTGACTTATTTGACTCTATAGGACAGTCTCTATGTCTATCCACGTCTCTGACTAATGGCTAAGTAATAATCCATTATATATATATCAGATCAGATCAGTCGCTCAGTCGTGTCCGACTCTTTGCGACCCCATGAACTGCAGCATGCCAGGCCTCCCTGTCCATCACCAGCTCCCGGAGGTCACCTAGACTCATACCCATCGAGTCAGTGATGCCATCCAGCCATCTCATCCTCTGTCGTCCCCTTCTCCTCCTGCCCTCAATCCCTCCCAGCATCAGAGTCTTCTCCAATGAGTCAACTCTTCGCATGAGATGGCCAAAATACTGGAGTTTCAGCTTGAGCATCATTCCTTCTAAAGAAATTCCAGGATTGATCTCCTTCAGAATGGACTGGTTGGATCTTCTTGCAGTCCAAGGGACTCTCAAGAGTCTTCTCCAGCACCACAGTTCAAAAGCATCAATTCTTCGGCGCTCAGCCTTCTTCACAGTCCAGCTCTCATATCCATACATGACCACAGGAAAGACCATAGCCTTGACTAGGCGAACCTTTGTTGGTAAAGTAATGTCTCTGCTTTTGAATATGCTATCTAGGTTGGTCATAACTTTCCTTCCAAGGAGTAAGCGTCTTTTAATTTCATGGCTGCAGTCACCATCTGCAGTGATTTTGGAGCCCAGAAAAACAAAGTCTGACACTGTTTCCACTGTTTCCCCATCTATTTCCCATAAAGTGATGGGCCAGATGCCATGATCTTCGTTTTCTGAATGTTGAGCTTTAAGCCAACCTTTTCACTCTCCACTTTCACTTTCATCAAGAGGCTTTTTAGCCCCTCTTCACTTTCTGCCATAAGAGTCGTGTCATCTGCATATCTGAGGTTATTGATATTTCTCCCAGCAATCTTGATTCCAACTTGTGTTTCTTCCAGTCCAGCATTTCTCATGCTGTACTCTGCATATAAGTTAAATAAACATGGTGACAATATGCAGCCTTGACGTACTCCTTTTCCTATTTGGAACCAGTCTGTTGTTCCATGACCAGTTCTAACTGTTGCTTCCTGACCTGCATACAGATTTCTTAAGAGGCAGATCAGGTGGTCTGGTATTCCCATCTCTTTCAGAATTTTCCATAGTTTATTGTGATCTACACAGTCAAAGGCTTTGGCATAGTCAATAAATATACACACACACCACATCTTCTTTGTCCATTCCTCTGTTGATGGACATTTAGGCTGTTTCCATGTCCTGGCTGTTGTAAACACTTCTGCAATGAACACTGGAGTTCATGTACATTCTTAAAGTTTGGTTTTCTCCAGGTATACACCCAGAGGTGGGATTGCTAGGACATGTGGTAGTTCTAGTTTTAGCTTTTTGAGGAAACACTATATTGATCTCCATAGTGGCTGTACCAACTTACATTCCCACCAATTGTTGGAGGGTTCCTTTCTTTCCACATCCTTTCCATCATTTATTGTTTATAGAGTTTTTGATGGTGGCCATTCTGACTGGTGTGAGGTGATATCACATTGTTGTTTTAACTTGCATTTCTCTAATAATTAGTGATGTTGATAATCTTTTCATGTTTTTTTGCTGGCCATCTGTATGTCTTCTTTGGAGAAATGTCTATTTAGATCTTCCGCCCATTTTTTTCTGTGAGCTGTTTGTAACACTGAATTGCATCTTACCCATTTCTGTGTGTCTCTGGTCTCAACTATTGTGGTTAATTTTATGTGCCATTTTAACTGGTTCATAAGGCACTCTGATATTTGACTAAATATTACTTTGAGGTGTGTCCATGCAGATGTTTCTGGATGAGGTGAGCACTTTCATCCATAGATTGAGTAAAGTGGATTGCCCTCCCCTGTTGACAGGAATTATCCAGTCTCTTGAGGGCCTTCATAGGACAAGAAGAGGAAGAGAGGGAGATCTCTCTCTCTCTCTGCTTGACTATTTGAGCCAGGACATTGGTCGTCTCTTGCCTTTGGACTAAGACTTACACCATCAATGTTCTTGGTTCAAAAGCAAGAATCTATGTCCACAATTGCATACACATTCTTGCATTCAGCACACCAGGAACTATTTCTGTTCTTTCCATTGCCTTCCTCTTTCTTTATTGGCCCCAAACAATGGAAAAACAAACATTTTGGAAAAAAGATAAATTTGCAAATAAGCTTAAGTTTTACACAGAATTTTTCTAAAACATTAAATGTTTAAAAGAGTTTCTGTCACACAATCTGTCTCACAGATCATGTGTCCAAATTGAGGTAAATATGCAGTTGCTCACAGGCTGATATGGTTTTAATACCATCCATTTTCTTTCAGATAGTAGTTTTACGGCCTGTGTTGAGACTGTCTGGTCAATTCAGAAGTTCAAGAGCAGCTTAGACTTGCTCTTTTTGACTAGGGTAAGACAACCTGCAATTCCTTGTTCTCAAAGGGCAGTATATTGCATTGTATTCATTATCCTGAAGCTGGTTGTCAGATGTTATAAAGAAATATATTTTGCAAGAAAGTTTCCAAGCCCTTCAACTATATAAATTACCTAAACACTTGCTCTCTACTTAGGAAATTATCTTATTTCTCCTCACAAATTAGACTGCCTTTTCTGATGCATTTGATTATGTTTATTTGCTTGCTTATTTAATTTTGGAATAACTATCCAGTTCATATAGATCAAATATTTTAAAATATCCATAGAAGGAAATAATGCTCTTCAGTCTCAGTCTTCCATCCAATCACTTCCTCACCAGCTCCACTTTTAACAAAATAGGCCAGCACCCTGGTGGCTCAGACGGTAAAGTGTCTGCCTGCAATGCAGGAGACCCGGGTTTGATCCCTGGGTCAGGAAGATCCTCTGGCGAAGGAAATGGCAATCCACTCCAGCACTCTTGCCTGGAAAATCCCATGGATGGAGGAGCCTGAGAGGCTACAGTCCATGGGGTCTCAAAGAGTCAGACACGACTGAGAGACTTCACTTCACTATTGTTACTTTCTTGCACATCCTTCTGGAGGCTTTGTATGCATAAACAAATGAATGTGAACTCATATTCCAGTCTCACATCTGCTAATGAAAACGGGAGCTGGACTTAAGGGGAGATTTCTTGATTTTAGCACGGAAATTTCTGTGTCTTGGGAAACTTCTTAGCCCTGGGCTAACTTGGATGATAGGCTGCTATAGACCTTTTATACCTTATCTGGCACCAATGTATTTTTTGGAGATGTTTTCATATCAGTTCTATGCATTCCATGGAATTCTCTAGGCCAGAATACTGGAGTGGGTAGCCATTGCCTTCTCCAGGGGATCTTCCCAACCCAGGGATCAAACCCAGGTCTCCCTCATTGCAAGCAGATTCTTTACCAGCTGAGCCACACCGGAAGCCCACGAATGGTGGAGTGGGTAGCCTATCCTTTCTCCAACAGGTCTTCCTGACCCAGAAATCAAACTGGGGTCTCCTGTATTACAGGTGGATTCTTTACCAATGGAGCTATCAGAGAAGCCCATATCAGTTCCAAGATCTTCCTTATTTTTTCTCATTCTTTTCATGGCTGCATAATTTTGTGAATGCACCAGTATTTTAGTATCTCCCTATTGATGGATCCATGAGTATTTGTTGGTAATCTTTTACTATAACAAGTTGTGATAGAATACTGCAATGAGTAAGCCTGTTCATAAGGCACATATTCTCAGATGTAGAATTGTTAGGCAAAAGGGAATACGCATTTATGATTTTGACCGATACTGCCAGATTATTATCTGTAAGTGCTGTGCCAATTGACACTCCCATAGAAATGCATGATAATTCTTCTTTCCCTAAAAGTTTTGCCAAAAAATACTATTCCTTTTACCAAGTTAACAAAAATCCACAAATTTGACATATCTAAAGAATTTTAATTTTCATTTCCTTTTTTTAATAGGTGATATTGAGCTTTTATTAATAGATAACTTTTTGTGATTTCTTTTCTCTGAGAACTCTTCTACCTATTTTTATTTTGTATTGAGTTTTTTCCTTATGAGAAATATATTACATATATTAAGAAGCTCTATACAGTCAGCAAAAACAAAACTGGGAGCTGACTGTGGCTCAGATCATGAATTCCTTATGGCCAAATTCAGACTGAAATTGAAGAAAGTGGGGAAAACCACAAAACCATTCAGGTATGACTTAAATCAAATCCTTTATGATTATACAGTAAGACTAACAAATAGATTTAAGGGACTATATCTGATAGACAGAGGGCCTGATGAACTATGGACAGAGGTTCGTGACATTGTACAGAATACAGGGATCAAGACCATCCCCATGGAAAAGAAATGCAAAAAAAGCAAAATGGCTGTCTGAGGAAGCCTTACAAACAGCTGTGAAAAGAAGAGAAGTGAGAAGCAAAGGAGAAAAAGAAAGATATACCCATTTGAATGTAGAGTTCCAAAGAGTAGCAAGGAGAGATAAGAAAGCCTTCCTCGGCGATCAATGCAAAGAAATAGAGGAAAACAATAGAATGGAAAACACTAGAGATCTCTTCAAGAAAATTAGAGATACCAAGGGAACATTTCATGCAACGATGAGCTCAATAAAGGACAGAAATGGTATGGACCTGACAGAAGCCATAGAAGAAGATATTAAGAAGAGGTGTAAGAATGCACAGAAGAACTGTACAAAAAAAATCTTCACAACCCAGTTAATCACGATGGTGTGATCACTGACCTAGAGCCAGACATCCTGGAATGTGAAGTCAAGTGGGCTTTAGAAAGCATCACTAGGAACAAAGCTAGTGGAGGTGATGGAATTCCAGTTGAGCTATTTCAAATCCTAAAAGATGATGCTGTGAAAGTGCTGCACTCAATATGCCAGCAAATTTGGGAAACTCAGCAGTGGCCACAGGACTGGAAAAGGTCCGTTTTCATTCCAATCCCAAAGAAAGGCAATGCCAAAGAATGCTCAAACTACTGCACAATTGCACTCATCTCACATGCTAGTAAAGTAATGCTCAAAATTCTCCAAGCCAGGCTTCAGCAATACATGAACCGTGAACTTTCAGATGTTCAAGTTGGTTTTAGAAAAGGCAGAGTAACCAGAGATCAAATTGCAAACATCCGTTGGATTATTGAAAAAGCAAGAGAGTTAGTTCCAAAAGCGTCTATTTCTGCTTTATTGACTATGCCAAAGCCTTTGACTGTGTGGATCACAATAAACTGGAAAATTCAGAAAGAGATGGGAATACAAGACCACCTGACCTGCCTCTTGAGAAACCTGTATGCAGGTTAGAAAGCAACAGTTAGAACTGGACATGGAACAACAGACTGGTTCCAAATAGGAAAAGGAGTTCATCAAGGCTGTATATTGTCACCTTGCTTATTTAACTTATATGCAGAGTACATTATGAGAAACTCTGGGCTGGAGGAAGCACAAGTTGGAATAAAGATTGCTGGAAGAAATAGCAATAACCTCAGATATGTAGACGACACCACCCTTATGATAAAAAGTGAAGAGGAACTAAAAAGCCTCTTGATGAAAGTCAAAGTGGAGAGTGAAAAAGTTGGCTTAAAGCTCAACATTCAGAAAATGAAGATCATAGCATCTGGCCCATCACTTCATGGCAAATAGATGTGGAAACAGTGGAAACAGTGGCTGACTTTATTTTTATAGGCTTCATAATCACTGAAGATTGTGATTGCAGCCATGAAATTAAAAGACGCCTTCTCCTTGGAAGGAAAGTTATGACCAACCTAGATAGCATATTAAGAAGCAGAGACATTACTTTCCTGACAATGGCTAGTCAAGACTATGATTTTTCCAGTAGTAATGTATGGATGTGAGAGTTGGACTATACTGAAAGCTGAGTGCAGAAGAATTGATGCTTTCGAACTGCGGTGTTGGAGAATAGTTTTGAGAGTCCCTTGGACTGCAAGGAGATCCAACCAGTTCATCCTAAAGGAGATCAGTCCTGGGTGTTCATTGGAAGGTCTGACGCTAAAGCTGAAACTCCAATACTTTGGCCACCTGATGCGGAGAGCTGACTCATTTGAAAAGACCCTGATTCTGGGAAAGATTGAGGGGAGGAGAAGAAGGGGATGACAGAGGATGAGATGGTTGGATGGCATCACTGACTCAATGGATATGAGTTTGGGTGGGCTCCAGGAGTTGGTGATGGACAGGGAGTCCTGGCGTGCTGCAGGTCATGAGGTCACAAAGAGTCGGACACAACTGAGTGACTGAACTGAACTGAAGATATGCCCTTCCTGTTGTGATGTTCAACTGTTTTTCTCACTTATCCTTTGTGTATTATTCTCGTTTACATTTTGACTTTGATTTTTCTTTTAATACAGTTAAAAAAAACTTGTATGTAGTCAAAACTTCCTTTATAACTTACAGGTTTTGGATCATGGAAAGGCTATCTTTACTTCAAAAGTATAAAGAAACTAATTTTTAAACTTACTGTTTCATGGCTTTATTTTTTATAATTAAATAGCTGATCCATTTGGCATTATTCCCATGAAGGGTGTGAATATAGTCCTAACATTATTTTTCTCAGGCAGTTACCTGATTTGAAATATTATCTAATTATAAACTAACTTTCTAGATGTGTTTGGATCTTTTTCAGAAGTAATTTTCTGTTCCATTGTCCTGTGTATCTGTTTATGCACCAATATGGTATGGTTTTAATTATTGAAACTTTATAATATACCGTAATATCTGGTAAGGCTATTCTCATCATTACTGCTTTGTTTTTCCAGAATTTAATGATTGTTATTGGGTCTTTATTATTTATAAAAACATTAAACATAGCTAGATAAAGTAAAAATTTTATTCTATTATAATTATAAAATCAAGGTAAAATTATAATTATGTTCGTGTGCCTGCATGCTAAGTTGCTTCAGTCATGTCTGACTCTTTGCAACGCTATGGACTGTAGCCTGCCAGGCTAATCTGTCTACGGGATTCTCCAGGCTAGATAACTGGACAGTGTTGCCATGCCCTCCTCCAGGGAATCTTCCCAACTCAGGAATCAAACCTGAGTCTCTTATGTTTCCTGCTTTGGCAGGTGGATTCTTCACCACTAATTGTAACTGGGAAGCCCATAATTATGTTTGCTATATAATTATTTTCTTATTAAAATAATATATATTTACTAAGTATATAAATCTATAATGCTATATATATGTCTTATTGTTTATGTGTGTGAAAACAATGGATTTTGTACTCCCCAAACTTATCCAACATTTTATCCTTAAATATTTTTTATTTTATAATTTTCAGTTTTCTGATTATATAATAATACCACCTGCAATAGAGATACAGTCATTTTATCCTTTTCAAATTTTGTAACTTTGATATTTTTCTGTTGCTTAATTGTTGTGACTTTTTACCTGTAATAAGATGTTAAATAAAATAGCAGTAGTGGAACTCCTTGTCTTATCCCTGAATTTAGTATTTTCTTTTTAATCATGATTCTGGAGTTGACATAGAATAGTTTGTTATACTGACTATTCATCTATCTTTATTTTCTTGTTTCTTTGTTATGTCTCAAGAATCTTAAATGTTGTCGTATGCTTTTTAAGTTTGCTTTGAAATGATCACATCATTAGTATCCTTAAATATAATAATATATTATCTCAATTAATTTCCTAACATTGAGACAGTATGACATACCTGGTATTAAATTGCACTTGATCATAATGTATTATTCATATAGTTGGAAATATTTCATTTAGAATTTTAGTTTGGTAGTTTTGCTTTCCCAGTATTATTATTGCATCATTAATGTTACATATAGTAATGTGGGTATCAGGTAAAAATTTTGGAAATTTTCCATTTCCAAAATTTCAATTTTCTATTGAAAATTTCCATTATTCAATTCTTTTAGTCATGTAATAGCATGGTAAATTTTAAGATTGGGGGAAAACTCTTCAGATCTGGTAACCATGAGGTTGTTTCTTTGAAAAAAATTCTCTTTTTTTCCCCTATATAAAACGTCTTTTAAGATTGTGTATTTTGTCTGAGATAAATTTTAAGTTATATTTTCTAGAAAATTATTTGTTTAATCCAAATTTTCAGTTTACTTGTATGAAACTGTACAAAAGCTTTCTTACGATTCTTTAAATTTTGTTTGTTATTATTATTTTTTGGTACAGTCATACCTTTCTTTTCCCCCTTAAAGTAGTTAATGATTATTTTATTGAGTTTCTCAAAAAACCAGCATTTGGATATATGTATTTTTAATTTTACTGTTTAAAATTTAAATGTTACTCTTTAAAAGCCACTCAAGTTGCTCAGTGGTAAAGAATCCACCTGCCAGTGCGGGAGACACAGGAAATGTGGGTTCAAACTCTGGGTCAGGAGGATACCCTGGAGAAGGAAGTGGTGACTTATTCCAGTATTCTTGCCTGGGAAATCCCATAGACAGAGGAATCTGGTGGGCTAGAGTTCAGGGGGTCAAAAAGAGTCAGACATGACTAAGTACACACATGTGAGGTTGGGTATTTTTTTTTTTTAGTTCTATTCTTTTTCTACTTTCTAATCTATTAATTCCTACTTTCATTTTTAAAGTCCTTTTTATATTTTTATAACCTATTTTATTGTGCTTTTTTCAACATACTAGTCACAAATTCATTAGTTCTTTTTAAAATTTCTTCTTTTATTGACTAGCTTATAAAACTTTTTTTATCTTGGTATCAATTTTCTTGATTTCTATAAATTTGATTGCTCTCTAAAAATTCCAAAATTTTAGTATGTGTTTCCTCCATTAGTAAGGATTGATGAGATAAATTAAAAAAAAAAAAAAAAACATAAAGCACAGGTATACATGTGTTTCCCATCCTGAACTCTCCTCCCTCCTCCCCGGTGTATACCTGTGGCAGATTCATTTTGATATATGGCAAAACCAATACAATATTTTAAAGTTAAATAAAATAAAATTTAAAAAAATAAATGATGACCTATGGGGGGAAATGGAGAAGGAAATGTCAACCCACTCCAGTGTTCTTGCCTGGAGAATCCCAGGGATGGCGGAGCCTGGTGAGCTGCCGTCTATGGGGTCGCGTAGAGTTGGACACGACTGAAGTGACGCAGCAGCAGCAGCATGGGGGGAAAAAAAAAACATAAAGCATTTGTTTCTTATTCCTATAATCAAGGCAAAATCTGAACACAATTGGCATTGATAATAGAAATATAATCAGAACCATTATTCATGAGTTTACAGTTGATGAGGCTTTTATGTTTCCAGTTTGAAGACCATTTTTGCAAGAGGTTTAAGCAGGCATCTTACACCTAGGAAACACAAGTAGTCAATGTACATAGGAAAAGAGTCATAACAGTATTGAGAATTAAGGGAATACTAACATATACTTCAGAGAAGGCAATGGCACCCCACTCCAGTACTCTTGCCTGGAAAATCTCATGGGCAGAGGAGCCTGGTAGGCTGCAGTTCATGGGGTTGCAAAGAGTCGGACATGACTGAAGTAACTTAGCAGCAGCAGCAGCAGCAACATATACCTTGGGCTTTCCTTGTGGCTCAGCTGGTAAAGAATCCGCCTGCAACGTGAGAGACCTGGGCTTGATCCTTGGGTTGCGAAGATCCCCTGGAGAAGAGAAAGGCTACCCACTCCAATATTCTGGCCTGGAGAATTGTCCATGGGGTCACAAAGAGTCAGACAGGACTGAATCAGGATGACTAGTATTAAAATAAAATGACCAAAACAACCAAGGTTATGGGGCAGTGGGAACTCCCAGGTGTGACCAGTGTAAGTGTAATTTCTGATGCAGTCACATTAGAAAGGAGTTTGACAACATCTACTAAATTTAAAAATACGCATGCCTGATAAACCGGCAGTTTCACTTATAGTTATACCTATCAGAAATAAGCACCAACCATGAATGAGAATATTTATAGATATAGATATTAGTAATATTATACAGAGAAGCCCCAAATGAAAAACATCAAAAATGTCCACCACAGTGGAATGAATAAACTATCCATTGAATAGTATACAGTAACACTGCCCCAAAGAAGCTTTATGATTCCAGTTACGCAATATTTAGTTAGCAGTCAATGTTTAGGATTATTCTAAGATGATGAAATCAAGCAAGTGATCGCTTAATAATTCAGAATATCAGTTACATTTGAGAAGAAACAAGAGGGTTAAAAGTAGGATTAGGAACAAACATGCAAAGAGCTTCTGAAATGCCAGCAATGTTGCATTTGTTGTTGAGGCTGAGGGTTCCCTGGGTGTCTGCTTTAAGATAATTGTTCTCTGTTGCCTGGAAAATCTCACGGATGGAGGAGCCTGGAAGGCTGTAGTCCATGAGGTTGCTGAGGGTCAGACACGACTGAGCGACTTCACTTTCACTTTTCACTTTCATGCATTGGAGAAGGAAATGGCAGCCCACTCGAGTGGGTTCTTGCCAGGGACGGGGGAGCCTGATGGACTGCCGTCTATGGGGTCGCACAGAGTAGGACACGACTGAAGTGACTTAGCAGCAGCAGCATCTTGGTATACATGTTTCAGGATAAATACTTTCAACACTTATGGAATATCCAGTGTTCCAAATACTTTGTTAGTATCTGGATAGACAGACAGATAGATATGAAGGCACAGATATTGTATGAGAAAAGTCTATGATCTGTTGCGATGCTGGTTTGTAAAGAGAATGTGGTGAGTATTATAGAAGAGGTGTAGGATGCTGTGTGAGTGCTCTTTTTTTTGGTGATTAGTTCACTACCAAAGGAATTTGTGAGGCCTGAATGGAAAAGATACAGACTATGAGCTGGACTATGAACACTGAAGAGATTACATTATTTTTCCTGATTGTATGTCTATAAAAAAGCCTAAAGAATCAAACACACATAAAGTAGAAGATAAGAAGCACCTATCATATCACCACTCAGAGATGGGCACTTAAAAATAAAATCTGGTATATTTTCTTCCACTCTTTTTTCCCATGCATTTGTCCATTAGTCATTGGCTGACCAACAATAGTCCATTGTTGAGGTAGAGACTCAGTAATGATAAAAACAGCTAATGAGCATCTATTATATTGTGTGTACTGGGGGGTAGAGCATGAAGAATGATAGGCAATAAATATCTAAACAAAAGGACCAAGAAAATTTTAGGTATAACAAGTGGTGGGAAAGGTGAAATAAAGTTCTGGTTCCCAGAGGTAGATGTGAGGAAGGTTTGCTTTCACTAGCGGGCTCTGGAAGTCATTCTGAGCCAGGAACATTTGCAGTGAGATTTGAAAGATAAGGAAGAAGCCATTAGAAGATCTTGGAGAATAGTTGTTGTTGTTCAGTTGCTTAGTTGTGCCCTATTCTTTGCGACCCCATGGACTGCAACACACCAGGCTTCACTGTCCTTCAACATCTCCCGGAGTTTGCTAAAACTCATGTCCATTGAGCGAGTGATGTCATCTAACCATCTCATCCTCTGTCATCCCCTTCTCCTCCTGCCTTCTATCTTTCCCAGAATCAGGGTCTTTGCATTAGGTGGCCAAAGTATTGGAGTTTCAACTTCAGCATCAGTCTTTCCAATGAATATTCAGGGTTGATTTTCTTTAGGATTACTGGTTTGATCTCTGTACAGTCCAAGAGACTTTCAAGAATCTTCTCTGAATCACAGTTCAAAAGCATCAGTTCTTTAGCACTCAGCCTTCTCTATGGTCCAACCCTCATATCCATACATAACTACTGGAAAAAGCATAGTTTGACTACAGAATCTTTGTAGGCAAAGTAATGTCTCTGCTTTTTAATACCTTGTCTAGTGTGTAGCTTTTCTTCCAAGGAGCAAGCGTCTTTTAATTTCATAGCTGCACTCACCATCTGCAGTGATTTTGGAGCCAAAGAAAACAAAATCTCTTACTGTTTCTATTGTTTTCCCATCTATCTGCCATGAAGTGATGGGACTTGATGCCATGACCTTAGTATTTTGAACGTTGAGTTTTAAGCCAGCTTCATCACCCTCCTCTTCACCTTTGTCAAGAGGCTCTTTAGTTCCTCTTCACTTTCTGCCATAAGGCTGGTGCTATTTGCATATCTGAGGTTATTCATATTTCTCTTGGCAATTTTGATTCCAGCTGTGCTTCATCCATATGGACATTTCACATGATGTACTATGCATAGAACTTAAATAAGCAGGGTAATAATATATAGCCTTGAAGTACTTCTTTTCCCAATTTGGAACCAGTCTGGTGTTCCACATCCAGTTCAAAACCTCTGTCTGGTTCCTCTGCCTTTTCTAAATCCAGCTTGCACACCTGAAAGTTTTCAATTCATGTATTGTTAAAGCCTAGCTTAGAGAATTTTGAGCATGACCTTATTAGTATTTGAAATGACCTTATTAGCATGTGAAATGAGTGTAATTGTGCAGTAGTTTGATCATTCTTTGTCATTGCCCTTCTTAGGGATTGGAATGAAAACTGACCTTTTCCAGTAGTGTGGCCACTGCTGAGTTTTCCAAATGTACTGGCATATTAAGTGTAGCACTTTCACAGCATCATCTTTTAGAATTTGAAATAGCTCAACTGGAATCCCATCACCTCCACTAGCTTTGTTTGTAGTGATGCTTGCTAAGGCCAACTTGACTTTGCATTCCAGGATGTCTGACTCTAGGTGAGTGATCACAACATCATAGTTATCTGAGTCATTAATATCTTTTCTATATAGTTCTGTGTATTCTTGCCACCTCTTCTTAATACCTTCTGCTTCTCTTAGGTCCATACCATTTCTGTCCTTTATTGTGAACTTCATGATAAATAGATGGCAAAACAATGGAAACAGTTACAGACTTATTTTCTTGGGTTCTAAAATCACTGTAGTTGGTGACTGCAGCCATGAAATTAAAAGACACTTGCTTCTTAAATGAAAGGCTATGACAAACCTACACAGCATATTAAAAAGCAGAGAGATTACTTTGCTACAATTGTCCATCTAGTCGAAGATGTGGTTTCTCCAGTAGTCATATACGGATGTGAGAGCTTTCACCATGTGAAAGCTGACCATGGAAGAATTCATGCTTTTGAACTGTGGTGTTGGAGAAGACTCTGAGAGTCCCTTTACTACAAGGATATCAAACCAGAAAATCATAAAGGAGACCTATCCTGAGTATTCATTAGAATGACTGATGCTGAAGCTGAAGCTCCAGTCCTTAGGCCACTTGATATGAAGAGCTGACTCATTAGAAAAGACCTTAATGCTGGGAAAGAGTGAAAGCAGGAGGAGAAGGGGAGGACAGAGGATGAGGTGGTTGGATGGCATCACTGACTCAAAGGACATGAGTTTGAGCAAGCTCTGGGAGTTGGTGATGGCTAGGGAAGACTATGTGCTGCAGTCCATGGGGTTGCAAGGAGTCAGACATGCCTGAGTGACTGAACTAAACTGCCATTATGCATAACATAGTTTGACCTCAGGCCAAACTATAGGGAGGAAACACAGCCCAACTCATCAGCAGAAAACGGGATTTAAGATTTTATGTACATTGTCTTGCCCACCTGAGCAAGACCCAGTTTTCCCCACAACCAGTCAATCCCACCAGGAAGCTTCCACAAGCCTCTTATCCTCATCCATTAGAGGGTAGACAGTATGATGAGTAGTATCTAAGCAGAAAGCACAGCCAGTGCTTGAAAAGAGCCTTAAAAAAGAGATATTTGAATCCTAGTGTTTCACCTAACATATGCCATGAACATTTCCTACCTTGACTAATTCTCCTTAAAGGCATAACTTTTCTTGTGGTCTCATGGGATTTCATCATATGATTGTGCTGTCATATTTGATCTTAATCCTCAGAAATTTGAATTGTTTCTAAATGTCTGCTATTATAAATACCACTGCACTGGACATTCTAGGTCATAAATCTGCATGCAATTCTTGTATATTCCTTTGCAATAATTCATAGTAATAGGAACAATAATTTACATTCTGAAAATTTATTCACCTGGTCAAATCGTCCTATAGAAAATAAGGTACATTGTTAGAAATGGTGAGTAAAAGGGTCTATTTTACTGCATATTCACCATTATGAACAATAGCAGCAACAGTACCAAAATATTCACCTAGTTGAAAAGCAAAGACATTGTTCACATTATTATGAAATATGTTTAAATTTAACTACTAATGAGGTTGGGTGTTTATTATATTTATTGACCATTTGTATTTTTCTATTCTGAAATTCCAATTTGCTTATTTTTCCACCAAAGTTTTTTTCCTATTACAGAAATTTTATGTTTATCATATGTATGAAACATATGGAAATATCTTTCCAAAAATTTTATGATATATAATTTTTATGATATTAATTTTATGTGACTAAATTAAATTTAATTCATTAATATTTTCCTTTGTGGTTTACTATTTTTTATGGATTTTTGATTAGTCAAGTGTTCACATCCCTAACTGAGATGAATATGTATCTATACTTTTAATATTTTTAACACTTTATTTCTAATCCATGCAAAAGTTAGCTTGCTATATGGAATGAAATATGTATCTGCCACCACTGTTTTCTCAGGTTTATTTTCCAAGCAGTTTATTGAATCACTTTTTATTTCTCCACTGATTTGAAGCACCGCTTCAAAGAATATATGCTATGTTCTTCATATAGATTCTGTGATCCACGTGTACCCCAATGTTCATCGCAGCACTGTTTATAATAGCCAGGACATGGAAGCAACCTAGATGTCCATCTGCAGATGAATGGATAAGAAAGCTGTGGTACATATACACAATGGAGTATTACTCCGCCATTAAAAAGAACACATTTAAATCAGTTCTAATGAGGTTGATGAACCTGGAGCCTATTATACAGAATGAAGTAAGCCAGAAAGAAAAACACAAATACAATATACTAATGCATATATATGGAATTTAGAAAGATGGTAACAATAACCCTGTATACGAGACAGCAAAAGAGACACTGATGTATAGAACAGTCTTTTGGACTCTGGGAGAGGGAGAGGGTGGGATGATTTGGGAGAATGGCATTGAAATATGTATAATATCATATATGAAACGAGTCGCCAATTCCAGGTTCAATGCCTGATACCGGATGCCTGGGGCTGGTGCACTGGGACGACCCAGAGGGATGGTATGGGGAGGGAGGAGGGAGGAGGGTTCAGGATGGGGAACACATGTATACCTGTGGCAGATCCATTTTGATATATGGCAAAACCAGTACAATACTGTAAAGTTAAATAAAATAAAATAAAATTAAAAAAAAAAAGATTCTGTGATCTCTTCCTGGGCTTTCCAGGCTAGTTCACTGATGTTTATCTATCACCACATCATCAATAGGTAGAAGTTCAGGACTCTCCTCATAGCTATTACTTCTCAAAATTGTTTGGAGAAAACAAGCATGTTCATAATTGCTGGTGGGAATCTGAGTTGGCATGTCCTCAGTAGAAGGAAATTTGGCATTAGCTTTGAAAATCACAAATGTCCATATGTTGAGTTGGACCCAGATTTTGTGGGGCTGAAGCATAGATTTGGGGATTTCTCTTTAAGGAATACACACACAAGCAATTACAGACACAAAGGAAGTGTGATAGTGAATGTTTACTTAGAATGAGAAAAGAAAAACATAGCAATTTATCCATTTTCAAAAGCTTATAAGTACCACAAACATCAGAAAATCCAGAAAAATTCACATGATATTTTTAATAATTAGTTGTCAGATGCACTTTATTACTTTTTCTCCATTGTTTCCTATGTCCTCTTTAGTTGTTTCTTTCTGTAATATTTTTCCACAGCAAGAACAGATTTTAAAATATCATCTATAGAGCAAAGAAAAACAACAATCTCTTTAACATAATTGATCAGAATTTTTCATTATTGATTCATCTTCACATTTTATTGGTAATGTGATGTGAGCTGCAAATTTGGAAAGCCTCTCCTACATAAGCTATAAGATTTCAAGACATTTCAAGTTTTTTTTAATATGAGACTCTTCTTAAATGTGCTTCCGTGGTGGCTCAAATGGTAAAGAATCTGCCTGCAATGCGGGAGACCTGGGTTTGATCCCTGGGTTGCGAAGATCCCCTGGAGAAGGGGACAACTACCCACTCCAGTATTTTTGCCTGGAGAATTCCATGGACAGAGGAGTCTGGTGGGTTACAGTCCATGGGGTTGCAAACAGTCCAACATAACTGAGTGACTTTCACTTCTTAAATACTCTAATTGATGATAATCATTAGCCAGTTTCTTGTCAATGACCTTATTTTAGTGTGGAATATTATAAGTTTTATGGGTTTCCAAGGTGGTGCTAGTAGTAAACACCTATCCTGCCAATGCAGGAGACATAAAAGACGTGGGTTCCATCCCTGGATCAGAAGATCCCCTGGAGGAGGGCATGGCAACCCAGTCCAGTATTCTTTCCTGGAGTATTCCATGGACAGAGAAGCCTGGCAAGCTATGGTCCATAGGGTCACAGAGTTGCACACAGTTGAAATGACTTAGCACACATGCACATTATAAATTTCATATTATCTTAACCCAAAACAGTATTTCATGGTGAATTAGTAAACTCCACAAATAAACACAGTGAATGGTTACTTTATAATTGCGTACTGTATAGTCCTCACAGGAAAACATTTCCATTTTGACTTGGCATTGCATCTAGACATGGTGTCTTATTTACTTTTAAACTCTGTGCTGCTTAGATATTTTCCATAAGCAGCATATGTAAGAATTATGAAGGACAACATTTGCATTTTGATAGAGCAGTTTACTCATACATACTTACAATGGAAACCTAAGTAGTGTTAATTCTGTCTACCTCTCTTTGGTTTTCTTTTGTTTCCTTATATTTTGTGTACCAATACAGAAAGAAAATAACTAGTATTTTATCCCCCTGTAGCTGCTCTTAGTTTTCCCAAACACAAGGTTAAACTGGGTGCAAGCCTTTTGACATTCCCCTGGCTGTAGAAATTTAGAAAGAAAATAACTAGCATTTTATTCCCTTGTTCAGTTCAGTTCAGTCGCTCAGTCGTACTGACTCTTTGCGACCCCATGAATCACAGCACGCCAGGCCTCCCTGTCAATCACCAACTCCCGGAGTTCACTCAAACTCATGTCCATCGAGTCAGTGATGCCATCCAGCCATCTCATCCTCTGGCTTCCCCTTCTGCTCCTGCCCCCAATCCCTCCCAGCATCAGGGTCTTTTCCAATGAGTCAACTCTTCACATGAGGTGGCCAAAGTATTGGAGTTTCAACCTCAACATCAGTCCTTCCAATAAACACCCAGGACTGGTCTCCTTTAGGATGGATTGGTTGAATCTCCTTGCAGTCCAAGGCACTCTCAAGAGTCTTCTCCAACACCACAATTCAAAAGCATCAGCTCTTCGGCGCTCAGCTTTCTTCACAGTCCAACTCTCACATCCATACATGACCACTGGAAAAACCATAGCCTTGACTAGACAGACCTTTGTTGGAAATGTAATATCTCTGCTTTTGTATATGCTATCTAGGTTGGTCATAACTTTCCTTCCAAGGAGTAAGCATCTTTTAATTTCATGGCTGCAGTCACCATCTGCAGTGATTTTGGAGCCCCCAAAATAAAGTCTGACACCATTTCCACTGTTTCCCCATCTATTTCCCATGAAGTGATGGGATCAGCTGCCATAATCTTCATTTTCTGAATGTTGAGCTTTAAGCCAACCTTTCCACTCTGCTCTTTCACTTTCATCAAGAGGCTTTTTAGTTCCTCTTCACTTTCTGCCATAAGGGTGGTGTCATCTACATATCTGAAGTTATTGATATTTCTCCCAGCAATCTTAATTCCAGCTTGTGCTTCTTCCAGCCCAGCGTTTCTCATGATGTGCTCTGCATATAAGTTAAATAAGCAGGGTGACAATATATAGCCTTGAAGTACTCCTTTTCCTATTTGGAACCTTGTGCTGCTGCTGCTGCTGCTAAGTTGCTTCAGTCATGTCTGACTCTGTGCGACCCCATAGACGGCAGCCCACCAGGCTCCCCCGTCCCTGGGATTCTCCAGGCAAAAACACTGGAGTGGGTTGCCATTTCCTTCTCCAATGCATGAAAGTGAAAAGTGAAAGTGAAGTCGCTCAGTCGTGTCTGACTCTTAGCGATCCCATGGACTGCAGCCTACCAGGCTCCTCCATCCATGCGATTTTCCAGGCAAGAGTACTGGAGTGGGGTGCCATTGCCTTCTTGCCCTTAATTTTATCAAACACATGGTTAAACTAAGCCTGCATGCATGCTGTGCATGCCAAGTCACTTTAGTCGTGTCCTACTCTTTGCAACCCTACGGACTATAGCCTGCCAGGCTCCTCTGTCCATGGGATCTCCAGGCAAGAATACTGGAGTGGGTTGCCATGCCCTCCTCATGGTGTCTTCCCAACCCAGGGATCGAACCCACACCTCATATGTCTCCTGCACTGGCAGGCCGGTTCTTTACCACTAGTGCCACCTAACTATTGAAAGTAAAAGTCGTTCAGTTGTGTCTGACTCTGTGACCACATCGACTGTATAGTCCATGGAATCCTCCAGGCCAGAATACTGATGAGGGTAGCTGTTCCCTTCTCCAAGGGATCTTCTCAACCCAGGGACTGAACCCAGGTCTCCCAACATTTCAGGCAGATTCTTTGCCAGCTAAACCACCAGGGAAGACCTGGGCTAAACCTATATTTCTGTAATTTTCAGCCAATAGTAACATTTTCTCTTTCATGTACAATCAATAAGAAGTTTGCCATGGATTTCTCTCACTCCATTATCTCCTCTTCTTAACTTCTCAGCATTATATTTATTTAATCTGGAGCTGTGAGTCAGCTTACATTCTGCATTTTTTTTTTCTCCATAAAATCACCTTTAAGAATTAATTTGGCTGCTTGCATTCAGAGTCCTAACTAGCCTGCAGTGCCCCCTGTCTGTGGCACTTGACATTCGCCTAGCTGTAACCACTGCCCTGTGCTCCTGCTGATCCTCATATCCCATGTCACACTTCAGGTCCCCAAGGCTGCACAGGGGGCTCTGCCCAAAATCCAGGCTGGAAATTTGTCTGAATAACTCACTCCTGAAGTTTCTCAACAAATGGCTGGTGAGCACTGATGTATAAACAGCCCAGCACTCTTGCCCCTTTGGTTCCATAACTCTGGGACATGCAATTTGTTTGTGGGATTATACTCCAGTCACCCTCAAGGTAACTGGCTTGTTGATTTATCCTATACTGGTTACTTTCCTTTTCTTATTCCTCTACATGTTTCTTAGCATCCTGAAGAAAATACTTGCCCTTAATTCCATGCCTCAGGCTCTATGTCTGGGGGAACTCTACCTAAACAGGTATTTTTAATGATTTATACTTAACTCTACTTTTAATGTCTTTTGATATTCACTCATAGACTATAATGGAGAAGGAAATGGCAACCCACTTGGGCAACCCCCCCAAGTACTCTTGCCTAGAGAATTCTGTGGACAGAGGAGCCTGGTAGGCTGCCGTCTATGGGGTCGCACAGAGTTGGACACAACTGAAGTGACTTAGCATCAGCATAGACTATAAATAAAACAATTTTCACATTCTTTTAAAAATTATTTATTTATTTTTATTTGACAGTTGCGGGTCTCAGTTGCAGCATGTGAGATATAGTTCCCTAACCTAGGATCTAACCTGGGTCCCCTGCATTGAGAGTGTAGTCTTAGCCACTGGACCACCAGGGATGCCTCAATTTTCACATTCTCTACTTTGATTTTGGTTAATTTCTTAGCCAGATAGAGCACATTTTAAAAAGTTACCCCTGTCACCCCACTTCAATGAATATGCAAATAGCATATTTTTTTCATCACTTGAGCATGTTTGAATGGATTCCTCTTGCTTTGGTAGACAGCAAGTTAACCAGGAAGAGGGGTCCCCATGTTCCCACAAACATCTATTAATCATATACTGGAAAAATCTTCCATCTTTTAGTGCTGGTGACTATCTAAAATCAGGATGATTTTTGTTCCTTTTTGCTACAACTTCAAAAAATTATTTTTGTATCTAGATTAGTACAGGAATTTTCTTTAATCTTAGTTTTTAAGATTCCCAGTAAACATTTAAGTTTGAAACTCTTCCCATTCATTTTTTTAAAAAATAGAACTGTATGTGGCCATTGTTTATCTTTTTTAGTCTTCAAAATGTTTTACGTAGATAGCGAAGTTGATGGAACCTTCTACTTTGAGCCTCAGGCCTCCTTCCCCCTCCTCCCTTTTCCCTTAACGTTCTGTTGCACTTCTTTGGTGGGTGTGCAGGGTATCTTGGCTGTTGTTTCGTCACTAAATCATGTCCCACTCCTCTGTGACCTCATGGCCTGTCACCCACCAGGCCCCTCTGTCCATGGGGCTTCCCAGGCAGGAATACTGGAGTGGTTGCCATTTCCTTCTCCAGGAGATCTTTCTCACTCAGGGATCGGAAGTTGCCTCTCCTGCATTTGTAGGCGGGTTCTTTACCACTGGGCCACCATAGAAGCTCTAGAAGGGTATCTTTGCTTCCATTTTAATGAAAATTGGGAAGAAGTCTTCCAAGAAGAAAGGAATTTCTTTCTGGAAGAAAAGGATTTCTCTCTTCAGATTTTGATTAAAGCTCTTTTCTTTCCCCACCACCACATTCTGACATAACAGTGTTCACAGACTTTTTGTTAAACACTTTAAGCCAATAGGTTCCTAGTCATTTTTGTCACTTTAAATTGGTGGTCATCAGAGTCCCTAACTATGCAAAGTGGTTTGTACTCCCAAACCAAAATTATTTGTTTTTGTCTTGATAAAAGAGTCTGTTTCCATGTGTTTCTATGGTTCTATAACTTTTTAGTTTTGCTTTAAAGGTCTTCCACTTTTCCCACTTCTATTTCCTGTGAAGTAATGGGACTGGAGGGCTTCCCAGCTGGCACTAGTGATAAAGAACCTGCCTGCCAATGCAGAAGACATAAGAGACATGGGTTCGAACTCTGGTTCAGGAAGATCCTTTGAAAGAAAAAATGGCAACCCACTCCAGTATTCTTGCCTGGAGAATCCCATGGACAGAGGAACCTGGTGGGCTACCATCTACAGGGTGGCAAAGAGTCAGACATGACTTAAGTGACTTAGGACATATGTATGATGGGACTGGAAGAAGGGGAAAAAGTGGAAGCAGTGACAGATCTTTTCTTGGGCTCCAAAATCACTGTGGATGGTGACTGCAGTTTGAAATTAAAAGATGCTTGCTATTTGGAAGGAAAGTTATGACAAACCTAGATAGCATATTAAACAGCAGAGACACCACTTGCCTTCAAAGATCCATATAGACAAAGCTATGGTTTTTCCAGTAGTCATGTATGGCTGTGAGAGTTGGGCCATAAAGAAGGTTGAACACCGAAGATTGGTGCTTTTGAACAGTGGTATTGGAGAAGACTCTTGAGAGTCCCTTGGACTGCAAGGAGATCCAACCAGTCCATCTTAAAGGAAATCATTCCTGAATATTCATTGAAAGGACTGATACTGAAGCTGAAACTCCAATACTTTGGCCACCTGATTCAAACAATTGACTCATTTGAAAAGACCCTGATGCTGGGAATGATTGAAGGCGGGAGGAGAAGGGGATGACATAGGATGAGATGGTTTGATAGCATCACCAACTCAATGGGTATGAGTTTGAGTGAACTCCGGGAGCTGGTGATGGACAGGAAGGCTTGGCGTGCTGCAGTCCATGGGGTTGCAGAGTCAGACGCAACTAAGTGACTGAACTGAATTGAACTGTGGTGCTAGAGAAGACTCTTGAGAGTCCCTTGGACAGCAAGGAGATCCAACCAGTCAATTCTAAAGGAAAGCAGTCCTGAATATTCATTGGAAGGACTGATGCTGAAGCTGAAGCTCCAATACTATGGTTACCTGATGTGAAGAGCTGACAAATTGGAAAAGACCATGATGCTGGGGAAGATTGAGGGCAGAAGAAGAAAGGGGCAACAGAAGATGAGATGGTTGAGTGGCATCAGCAACTCAATGGACATGAATTTGAGAAAACTCTGGGAGATAATGAAGGACAGGGCAGTCTGACATACTGCAGTCCATGGACTTGCAAAGAGTTAGATGCAGCTTAGCGACTGAACAACAACAACAAAAGATATGCATCATCATTTAATAGACATATAGCCTTACAGCGTATTAATAATTGGGATACACCTAGGTAATCCTTCCAATGTGAACTTAGGATGCAAATTGAAACACTGGTAGGGTAACTTTTCTAGGTTTGTTTTCAGCTTTATTCCCATGTGAATTTCTCCTTGACTAAATAATCTAAACATTTTTCTATTATTAATTAGAAAGCAACTTGGTTCATTTAGCTGAGTGGATATATTTAGATCTGTTAGCACTGTGACCCAGCTTTCACTTGGTGTCATTTTTTTTTTGCAGCTTCAAATGGGCCAGCTATTTGGAATTAGACTACTCTCACTCCCTACATAATTGCTGAAGCAATAGAACATACTATTATAGAGAAGCTCTCATACTAAATGGATTTTAATGTATTTATGTATTATCTATGGAAGAGGGCAGAGAGATGAGCAGGGAAGTGATCTAAGTACCTACATTTATTCAGACTGAATTTGATAGTTTTCTCATGGCTTATTTCAATTTTTTTCCACTGGAATTTTCCATTGTCACAAAACTGCCAGATATGTAGTATAGTCACTGTCATTGTAGAGGATTTCTTTGTGATTCAAAGGATCTGGTTAAGACAGGCTTAAATGCATTATGTGTATTAAACACGCCTTTAAACATAATTTAATATATTAAAAAATAATTACACAATCATCCAGTTATATCATCAGCAATTTATACTTAGTTAATACAGCAAAAGCGGTAGGTCAGTGGTGGAGAAATACAAACAAGCATGGAACCTGAATTAGCCTACAATTCATGGTCCTAGGCTGCAAACTACTACTGCAATATTATTTTTCTAGAAAAATTGCAAGAAAGTGTTGAATGAAAACATAAATATCTTTGTATTTAAATCCATATCTACATGTTATTATATCTTATTTAACTGCATTCTAAAATTCACACTCTTTGAATATTTATCTCCATGCTTTATTCATCCTTGTATCCCTAGTGGCTAGCAGAATACTTAATGTATATTGTACATGATATATATTTGAATAATGTAACATGATTTAAAAATTACTTTGAGATAAACTGGGTTTCCCTGGTAGCTCAGCAGGTAAAGAATCCACCTGCCATCCAGGAGACCCAGGCTTGATCCTGGTTCAGGATGATCTGGAGAAGGGAATGGCTACCCACTCTGGTATTCTTGCCTAGAGAATCCCATGGACAGAGGAGCCTGGTGGGCTACAGTCCATTGGGTCACAAATGACTTACACTTTGAGATAAACTAGCTTCATCCTCACAAGGCCATATAAATAGATTCTTATGGTATTATGCAGTCATCATTTTACAGACGAGGAAACTCAACATTAGAGAAGTTAATTTATTTTCCCAAGGCCACACATAGTAAAGGGGCTTCCTAGGTTGGGCAGTGGTAAAGAATCCAACTACCAATGCAGAAGATACAGGAAACTCAGGTATGATCCCTGGGTCAGGAAAATCACCTAGTGAAGGGAATGGCAATCCACTCCAGTATTCTTGCCTGTAAAATTCCATAGACAGAGAAGTCTGACAGGCTGCAATACATGGGGTCTCAAAGAGTCAGACATAACTGAGCAACTGAGCATGCACAATCAACACACATAAGGGGGTGAGATTTGACCAATCCAAATCTTTTTATTTCTAGCCACCAGCTTTTCTTTTCTTAGAGATGGGGGGAAGGGGATAAAAAGCACATTCCCAACTAAAATGAAAATCAAATTGAGTCAAGTAATTGAAGACAACATTTCTTTTACCTACTATGAACATATTTGGGATTAGTGCCAAATCAGTCAAAAAATTTGGTCAAAGATTGATTTATCTTTCAACTTGTGATGTACATGGTCATTTCCCCTGAAATAAGCTTTAAAGTTAAAACAAACTTTATCAAGCTATAATGAACATACAAAAAATATACAAATTGCATACATACAGCTCAATAAAATTTGGAAAAATTTGCCAGGTGTGACCAGCACCTGCATCAAGAAACAAAACGTTACCAGCATCCCAGAGGATTCTTCATGTACCTTCTGTTGTGCCCATTGAGCTTTTCTACTGCTTCTCAGTAGGAACATTTTCTACCACATGCTCTGTGGCATAGAGGAGGCTCAAGTCCTGGGATGGAATAGTAACTCTCTTTGAATTGGTGAACAATAAATCATGAGAAATAACTCCACATAGCCTGATCATAATCTCAGAGCCATTTTTTTATTCCTCTTTTTCTTCGTCTTCCTTACCAAATCAGTTGCCAAATCCAATTAATACTTCTTTCTAAATATCTTTGATAATTGGACCTTCTTATCATGATCACTGGTCCACCTTAATTCAGCCTTCATTATACTTCCCTGAGATGAGGTTAATATTCTCCCTACCTATCTCTGCCTCTAGAGTTTCACCCATCCTTGTCTTTGATTCAGTGTCTAGTATTTGCCAACCAGGACACTAGGTAACAAAGGATCACAGGAGAATAAGGAACATCTCTGACCCTTTATAAAATTTCACTGTCTAGAAGAGGAGACAGTGAACACGAAAATAGATCATTTTTACCTAATGCGGTACTAATGTTGTAAGTGCAATGGCAGAAATATGCATAATGTGCCATCAGAAGGCAAGAGGGTATCTTAAGATTGCTACTAGGGTTTTCTCTCCAAATCACAGATTTGACCTGAAAACTCTTCAATGGTTACCACTTGTTTACAGCAGAGGTTGCAAACTCAAATGCCCATGGAAGTCAGCAGGTATAAATATTTCTTAGGTGGGCCGATATCTTAACAAGAGTGAGTGGTGTAGAGTTTGGAAACTGTAGAATGGCAAGAACAGGCCTAGAATATGGCGTCAGAAGCTACTCGGCTCTAACCATTTGTGGTCAAGTGAGGTCAAATGTGGTCAAATCATCTGTTTTAAATTTTTGCTGTCATTTTTTTCCCAAGTGAAGCTGGATGTCTAGAACTTTATGTTCTCCCAATTTAAAAAATGTTTTTAATTTTGTAATTCAAATTATAAACAAAACACAACAAAACAAAACAAAAATCCCTAGTACATACAAAAATACTATGACAGCCAACTAAAATACCTCCACAAGCCTCTAGTTTGTGACCTTCAGCCTGTAAGAAAGTCAAAACGTTTTAGGAAGACCAAGACTTTGCATGATCTGGACCAAATCTACTTTTCCTTTCAACTTGTAGGTCACCCCACACAAAGCACCAGTGTAGTTTCCGGAACATACCTTCCACACTCATGCCAAATGTCTTTGGTCTAGGTCTTCAATGCCTTTCTGCCTTCCTCACTAACCTGGTGAAATTTCACTCTGGTTTCCAGTTTATATGTCAAGGAAGTCTGTTAGGCTCCCTTGCATACTCAAGGTGTAACTCACTTCTTTCTTTTCTCTGCTGGAACATTTTATTCCCATTACCAGTAGAATACTTGTGTCTGCTTTAAAATTCTACCAGTTTTGAGTTTTTCCCACTGGTTTTAAATTCTCTCTTCATATCTTCCTCCAAGTGATTTTATTTTCTTTCCATTATAGCTTGTAATATATATTGTTAGTGGTCTGTGGTGTTGGATGACTCGAGAGTCCCTTGGACAGCAAGGCGATCAAACTAATCAATTCCAAAGGAAATCAACCCTAAATATTCAGTGGAAGGACTGGTGTTGAAACTCCAATACTTTGGCCACCTGATACAAAGAGCCAACTCATTAGAAAAAACCCTGATGCTGGGAAAGATTGAACGCAGGAGAAGGATATGACAGAGGATGAGATGGTTGAATGGCATCACCTACTCAATAGACATGAGTCTGAGCAAAATCCAGGAGATGGTGAAGCACAGGGCAGCCTGGCGTGCTGCAGTCCTTGGGGTCCCAAAGAGTGAGACACAACTGAGCGACTGAAGAACAATAAAAGGTCTATGATATTTTATGCAGTATCAAGTCAGTAGCATGAAGTTTAGCTATGTTACCTCAATCTACTCTGTGGCTGGGATCATTTTTTCTCCAAGTACTGATATTCCAGAGCACCTGATAACATTTGTATTAGTTTTCTATTGCTGCCAAAGCAAGTTATCTCCAAATTCATGGATTTACACAGATGTCCTATTTTTCTAAGTCCCACAATGGTCTTGAAGTGAGTGAAAGTCACTCAATCCTGCCTAACTCTTTGCCATCTCATGGACTACACAGTCCATGGAATTCTCTAGGCCAGAATACTGAAATGGGTAACTTTTCCCTTCTCCAGGGGATCTCCCAACCCAGGGGTCAAACTCAGGTCTCCTGCATTGCACACAGATTCTTTACCAGCTGAGCCACAAGGGAAGCCCCGCAATGGTCTTAATGGACTAAAACAAAGATGTCAGAAGAGCTGTATTCCCTCCTGAAGGCTCTACGGGAGCCTGTTTATAAGTGCCCAATTTTTAAAAAAAATTTTATTGTAGTATAGTTGCTTTGCAATGTGTGTCAGTTTCTGCTATACAGCAAAGTAATCAGCTATGCTGCTGTTGTTCACTTGCTCATTTGTGTCTGACTCCTTGTGACCCCATGGACTGCAGCACACCATCCAGCTGCAAAGCAACTATTCATGTACATATACATCCCCTCTTTGATACCACAAAGCACTGAGTAGAGTTCCCTGTGATACACAGTTGATTCATGGTTCACGTCCTCTGTGTTTAGGGTTGAGCAGTTCTCTTGTGGCAAGACTCTAACTTCCTTTTTTGTCTCCCTCTTCCACTGTTAAGTAACCCCGTGATTACACTGAGCCCATCTAGATAATTCAGGTTAATCTGTCTGAAGATCAGCAGATTAGCACCTCTAATTCCATCTGTATCTTTAATTTGCTTTTGTCATATAACTGCCCATATTCATAGATTATGAGGATTAGAACATGGACAATTTTGAAGGGCCATTATTCTGCCTATCATATTGTCCTCTAATGGCAATTTATTCTAACATCAAGGAAAGTACATTAACCTCCTATCTTTATGAAACTCAAATCAATAAGGTAAAGAAATGTGGTTTGTTTCCCCAATTGACCTTTATTGGGCCTTACAGATTAGGCATATATAGAAAGGACCAGAAGTCCATGCATGTATCTTTTTTTTTGTTGTTGTTCAGTTGCCAAGTCATGTCCAACTCTCTGTGTCCCCCTAGACTGCAGTATGCCAGGCTTCCCTGTTCTCCACCATCTCCCTGAGTTTGCTCAAGTTTATGTCCATTGAGTTGGTGATGCTATCTAACCATATCATCCTCTGTCATCCTCTTCTCCTTTTGTCTTAAATGTTTCCCAGCATCAGTGTCTTTTTCAATGAGTCATCTCTTCAAAGAAGGTGGCCAAAATATTGAAGCTTCAGCTTGAGCATCAGTCCTTCCAATGAATATTCAGGGTTGATTTCCTTTAGAATTGACTGGTTTGATCTCCATCTATGAGACCAAATAAATCTCGGTTCAAAAGAACAATCGACATGAACATACCTAATTTTAACACTTTTTTCATTTCCCACTTACACATACATTTTTTGCGAACTTATAAATAGAAAAATTCACTCAAAACACAAAAAAACTTTTGTATTGAGTACATGATTATAGTATTAATCTACAAAGAAATTTGACATGTACACCATTTTTTGGTATGCTTTAAGGAAATATTACTAACTTTATTGATTGTTAGAGTTTTCACATGGTTTATCCTATGTCAATTATGTCTTTTGCCAAAGTCTCCAGACTGTTATACTCCTTGCTTGTGTCCGAAAAAAGTTTCATCCTTTGCCAACATCTCTGAGACTATCCTTAATCATCAGTAAATGACAGTATATAGTCCTTTCCATGTGTATGTATATTTTATGGCTTCAGTGGACAAGGAATTTGAGCCATTGCAAAAAAAAATAAATAAATAAAATTGGGGCAAAATTACGTGAGGTCTAGCCAAATCAATACACTAAGACAATAATTTTGGCTCTAGCGATTGCCATTGTCTACAACAAAAGGCAAATATTAAGTCAGCTACTTTGAGCCAATGGAGATGGAAAAGTGTCTAATTAAAGTTTCTACTTTGCATCTACTTTTTTTCCTTCTTGTAGAAAGAACCAAAATAAATTTTGTGGATCCTGCAGATTTCACATGATCTACAGTCCATGAGGCAATCAGCTGACATTGGCTGCTATAATTTAAAGCAAGGAGGCTAAGTGCTAAGCAACAACCTTCTAACTGGTGATGCATTTCAAAAGTCCATCCTGATCCAAGTGGAACACGCCGTTTTGATGCCAAGCTAATGAAAACAAAATAGCTGATAAACTGCTGCAATGCTTCTCCATGTAGGCAGCTGTAGATGTGATAAACACCTGGATACAGAAGAAATAAAAAATCAGGAATCAGCAGCTTTGCTTGATTTTGGTTACTGAGGTCATGTGTGACTCTGGCATCTTCAATTAAATGTACCATATGAAAATACGGGAAGGCTTAAAGTCTCATGCAGAATTTAAACTGATCATCCCCACTAGATTTATTTATTTTTTTTTAAGTTACAAGCCTCAAACTCCTTCATAGCACTAATCTTTTTAAAGCACCTACAGAATGTCTTATTCGACATGGACTCCAGAGAGAGGGGGAAAGAGAGAAAGGAAAAAAGCAATCAAAATCTAATCAAAGTTTTATTAAGAAAGAATTGTCAAATAGTGACAATCAGATCAGATCAGCTCAGATCAGTCACTCAGTCGTGTCTGACTCTTTGCGACCCCATGAACTGCAGCACGCCAGGCCTCCCTGTCCATCACCAACTCCTGGAGGTCACTCAGACTCACATCTATCGAGTCAGTGATACCATCCAGTCATCTCATCCTCTCTCGTCCCCTTCTCTTCTTGCCCTCAATCCCTCCCAGCATCAGAGTCTTTTCCAATGAGTCAACTCTTCGCATGAGGTGGCCAA